>QPKB01000003.1:4348723-5657293 GCA_003546025.1 Camphora micrantha | reverse complement strand
AAAATGGAACGATTTATCGCTTGGAACAAATAATTTTTCACCTTCAGGTCCTTCAACTTCTGCTCATCAAGTCTATTTTGTTGTGCTTCTATCAGAACTGCTCCACTTTCCGGTTCAACAATACCGGTTTCCACAAGAGTCCAATACTCCTTGGATCTTAGGAAATTCTCCATCAACATGCTCCAATGATCGTAGTGACCATCGAAGCGGGGTATGGCTGGCTGGACATAGTTATCGACCACCTTGTCAGACGCCATGGGTTCTTACTGCAACAAGGAAGAAAGCTACTGCTTCTGTGGAGAGTTATTTTTTTTCCTTTTTATTTTTTATCAGGCCTCGGTGAACCTTTCTCTGATACCAAATGTAGAGAATTGAAAGAAACTAAAGGCAGAATGTATATTTTTGGAACAAGAATTCAGCTTCATTCAACTTACAGATTCAAAGAACTAAGTACAGTTTAAAATAGAAAAGCATAAACAAACTGACCAAGAAAATAGGAACCAACTAGTTCCACGTTTCAACATTTCCCACTAACTCCTAAAGAAATGGAATACAGTAACCCATGTTAACAGACTCCCTAAATAATAGGTCAAACCAAGACTTATTCAAAACAAACATCCAACAAATAAACTCTTAACATACTGAAGGAAAAAAATAAAAAAAGGCAGAGAGAGAGGGAGGGAGAGGGAGAGTACAAGAGAGAGAAGAAGAGAGGATCCTTACCTGGCGTGTGATCACGAGAGAGAGAGAGGTGCGAGAGGGAGAGCTTGGGATGGAAGGAAAGAGAGCGTGGAGGTGACGCCCAAGTTTCGTTCGTTTAGAGCTGAGGATGAGGAGGTAAGATGGGGTTTGCTTCTCATTTGGGATGGAGAAATGAAATGGGCGGGCCTCGAAAATTTTCTTTAAAGAAATGCGCGGGCTTTAGTCATTGGACCCTTTTCACTGAATCCACACGTGCGGTTGGCACCTTGAGCGGAGCTTATTCTACGCATGAGCTGAGGAGAGAGGGGCCATATGAGGATGATAGAAATCATGACTGCAGCTGATTTTTTGTAGAGAGGAAGATGCTTGGGAGTCCTTAAAATCCCCCCAACCCCCATCTCTATATGGGTTCCTAGGTGGGCCCCACCACACACTTGAACTTACCTTATCCTAAGCTTGAGCTTAGAAGAGCTGGCCCCTATATATATATAAAAGATCATCTCTCAACTTATTAAAAGAGATAAGGTGGGCCCCACCACACACTTGAACTTACCTTATCATAAGCTTGAGCTTAGAAGAGCTGGCCCATATATATATATATAAAAGATCATCTCTCAATTTATTATAAGAGATAAGGTGGGGGCCTTCACACTTAAGTTGTTAGCATTAGATATGAATGTGAGGGCCCCCACCCCATCTCTCATTTAAAGTGAGAAATATCTCTCATGAGAGCATCTCTCACCTTATTATGAGAAATAAGGTGCAGGCCCTCACATTTAAGTTGTTAACATTTGATATGGATGTGAGAGCCCCCACCCTATCTCTCATTTAAGGTGAAAGATATCTCTCACAAGAGCATAGGGAGATGCTACTATGAGAACATCTCTCACTTTATTATGAGAGATAAGGTGAGGGCCCTCACATTTAAGTTGGTAGCATTGGATATGGATGTGAGGGGGGGCCCTCACATTTAAGTTGTTAGCATTGAATATGGATATGAGGGCCCCCACCCCTATCTCTCTTATAAGGTGATAGATAGATTCATAGGAGCATCTCTCATAAATATATATATATAATCATTATCAAAACCTTGTCCCAACTATGTTAAGACATTGTTACTAATCTGCAAACATTATCAAAGCATATTGCTTATATGCAGTGTAGCTCATGAAGCTTACTTAAATGCATGTCTGTCCATAAGACTATAAGAGGATGTGAGGGCCTCTACACTATCTCTCATTTAAGGTGAGAGATATCTCTCATAAGAGCACCTCCCATATATATATATATATATATATGGACATTCATGTGCATCCATCCCTCACCATAGGATGAGGGACACTTACGTGACTTTTCCTCTTTGCACATGAACATTCTATTTCTGCATATGGCCATATATGACTTTTCATCTTTTTCACATGAAATTTTCCAATTATGTAAGTGTCTCTCACCCTATAGTGAGGGATGAATGCACATGATTATTCTTCATTTATGTATATGGGGACATTCATGTGCATCTATCACTCACCATAGGGTAAGGGAACTTTTCCTTTTTGCACATGAATATTCCTTTTATGCATATGACCATTTATGACTTTTCTTCTTTTGCACATAAAAATTTTCAATTATGGAAGTGTCCCTCACCCTATGGTGAGGGTTGGATGCACATGAATATTCTCCTATATATATATAAATATTCATGTGAGAACTAGTTATCACCTATTATAAGAGAATTTTTTTGCGGGACCCAACTAATAACACATCCAAACCTAGCAATCCATAGGAAACTCCATAATAGTTACTAATCCTAAGGATTGACACACATCTGAATGGATTGAACTATTGGATCGATGGTTGAATATTTTTTTGAATATGAAGCCATTAAACTTGTGGGCCACGGATGAAGGGGTTAGGGGCATGGGTCTAGGGTGAAACTTGATATTTAAGGTGGTCTCACATAGATCTTTTCATACCGCCGGTCTTATCCCCAAATGGAGCCCATAATTGGGCCATATAAAAAAATTCTCACATAATATGTGAGTACAGTTTCCACCTGAATATTTACCCATATATATAATCATCATCAAAACCTTGTCCTATCTATGTTAGGACATTTTTAATAATCTGCAAACATTATCAAAGCATATTGCTTATATGTATATGTGCATATAAGCAATATGCTTTGATAATGTTTGCAGATTATTAACAATGTCCTAACATAGATGGAACAAGGTTTTGATGATGATTATATAAATATATATATATATATATATTTATAGCTTTGTTCTAGTGATAACTGTTCTCCTATGGTCATCGTGAAAGAAAAAGAGAACCTAAAAAACCATATCATTTTAGCCCTCAATTTAGCAGCCTCAAATTTAATGATATTTGCGATTAATTCTCTAGAGATTCAATCCAATAATGACTGAATGTTCAACTGAGTGTAAAATTAGGCATCACATGATAGGATTAGGGAAATGGCTACACTGATGAATGGCTGGGCCAAGTGGAACCCATAAAAACGGTTGGTGCTCAAATTCCAACGTCACCAACCCCCTTGGGGTGGGTACTAATACGACTTTGATTAGTATAAAAAATTTACGATATATTAAAAAAAATAGTGAATATATTTTACGAGGCAGTACAGATTTTGGCAGATTCCGGACTCATTTCATGATTCACGCCCTTGGAAAAATCCAATCCAAATTTTAAAACCCCCTTAGTCCTGCCCATCTCCGAAAATACTGGACACTCAACCCCCACTCCACGCGGCAACCAAAATCTCCTTGTTTTCACTAGCAAGCATCTATCTTTCAAAACTTTCAAAACGGGCGGAACTACATGCAGCCCCGTAGAGTACACACACCGAGCCAAAAATAAATAAAGAACGTTTTTAAATGCACCCACCCTATTTCATATTTGCACCCACTCTACCACCCTTGCACTTGCTAGGACTTAACTGATGTGACTTGACTGATGTGACTATTTGCTGTGATTGTGTGAACGGATGGCTACACTCACCTTAGCTATGACGTGGCATGACCATTTGATGGATGACATCATCATGACGTAATCAAAACAACACTATACTCCCGACGCAAGGCGGGCCCGGTCAACGGTCAGTTGTGAACTTTGACCGTCCATAACTCATTCATCCGGAATCCAATAAATAAGCAGGTTGGTTCTACAGAATCGTGGTGACGAGCACTACCCAGTAGAGTTGACAAATTTGAGATCCAATAATCATAATTTTTTTGGACCAGATGCAGTGATCTTTGGTGCTTGAAATTTGTCACGTGATATTTGGGTCTTATGAGTTCCGATGGACGATCTGTTTGTGTTTGCGGACTCTTGATAACAAGATCTATACAGAGGCAATAAGAGATTGATGAACTTAACGGTTAGAAAAGTTTTCGGTTAGCAATCACTATCAGTAATATCTTGACTTTTCTTTTATTTATATGTTGGATATGTCTTATAAAATCTGCACTGTATTACCTCACCAAGAGCGATATCTTCGACGAGAAGAACCCACTTGTGTGGAGATATCGAATGGGTATGACACTTCTTATTTGATAAGATAAAGTCAAAATTGATGCAAGATTGAGAGTTCCCTTTTGTTGAATTATTTTTTCACTTTTGTTGTCCATACAAAGTCTTGATAGCATATCAAGAAAAGCTATTGGTGACAAATGATGACTCCATTCAGTATTGTACTATTATTTAGGTGAAAAGTGTATACTGATGTAGATATGGTATGGATTATATGTTAAGACAACACATAAATACGCTAGATAGGTATAGGATAGAGTGGGTGTATATAGCAACAAGTGCCTTCACACATGACAGTAGGCCCATATCGATTAGCACATGATCACTCTAATCAATAATAGGTGGACCCATTATCAAATTGATCATGTGTTAATATGTGATTAGCATATGAAAAACAGGAGAAATAAAATCGTGCGTTTGACATATGATCAGACTCTTGGTGGGCCCAACTTTGATAAGAGTGGCATTTCGCCTAAGCTAATACAATTGAGATGGTGATTTAGGTACCCAATGTGCCACTTATTAAATACATATCACTGTTCAATTGATTATGTGCAAAGTGCTTTTTTTTTTCCTGTTTATAATCAATCCAAAAGAGTAAAACAATTCGGAAAGCTTTCTGCACAAGGGATTCATATGGCCTGAACAATTTGGATCAATTAATCATGGCCCTACAAAAGTTAAATTTGATTATACATGTGATAAGCACCATCCATCGGATTTCTAAGATGAAATGTCTAGCTCACATCACATCATCTGCATGAATCTGACCAGTACCCTATATGAGTACCTCATATGAGAAGCCACTTGAAAATTTTAGCCACACCCTTTGCATTTAACAATAGGCCGTACACCCACCCTTCATAGGGTGGGTGCAAATAGCAACACCCATAAATAAAACACAGACGAAAACGCAGAGTGAGAGAGCACGCACCACACAGAGAGGACAATGGAACACCTAAAACCAAGCTCTGCAAATTCATCTCCTCTCACACCTATTGGCTTCTTAGACCGAACCGCAACCGTCTATGGCGATTGCCCTTCCATCATCTACAACGACACCGTCTACACCTGGTCCCAGACACGCAATCGCTGCATCAGGCTAGCCTCTGCCCTCTCTTCAATAGGCATCTCCTCAGGCGATGTGGTACGACGCAGTACACTGCATATCTCACACACAACGCTTCTCTTAACTTTTCTATTTGATCTTGATCTGATTCTCCTCCTCTATTACAATTTACAAATCTAATCTATATGTATACAATTATCACTCTATCCATCAGGTCTCTGCGGTCGCTCCCAACATCCCAGCCATGTACGAGATGCACTTCGGTATCCCCATGTGCGGCGCCATCCTCAACACCGTCAATATCCGTCTCGATTCACGCACCATCTCCGTGCTCCTCCGCCACAGCGATTCGAAACTCGTCTTCGTCGACATCCAATCTCGATCGCTCATCGAGCAGGCCGTCAAGTCCTTGACCAACCCACCTCGTTTGATCATCATCGAAGATGAGTACGAAAACGGTGGCCGTGTTGAAGGAGATAACAATGGTGGACTCACATACGAAAGGATGATCGAGAAGGGCGATCCTGGGTTCGAGTGGGTTCGACCCAAGAGCGAGTGGTCGCCCATGATCCTCAACTATACGTCCGGAACGACCTCGTCTCCCAAAGGTGTGGTCCACTCCCACCGTGGGATCCTCATCATCACCGTCGATTCGTTGATCGATTGGATGGGCACCAAGCAGCCAGTCTATCTCTGGACCCTACCTATGTTCCATGCCAACGGCTGGAGCTTCCCGTGGGGGGTCGCAGCCATGGGCGGAACCAACGTCTGTCTGAGAAAATTCGACGCAAGAATCGTCTACGGCGCCATCCACAGACACCGAGTCACCCATCTCTGCGGCGCGCCTGTCGTCCTCAACATGCTCGCCAACGCTCCGGACTCCGATCGGAAGCCGCTCCCCAACCCAGTCCAGATCCTCACGGCGGGGGCTCCGCCGCCTGCAGCCATCCTCTTCCGTACGGAGGCGCTCGGATTCTCCGTCAGCCACGGGTACGGCCTAACGGAGACGGCGGGGGTGGTGGTGTCCTGCGCCTGGAAGGGTCAGTGGAACCGGCTTCCGGCGACAGAGCGGGCGCGGCTGAAGGCCAGACAAGGGGTTCGAACCCTCTGCATGACGGAGGTCGATGTCGTCGACGAGAAGACCGGAAAGGGGGTCAAACGAGACGGATTGACGCTCGGAGAAATCGTCTTAAGGGGCGGAGTGATCTTTTTGGGGTACCTGAAAGACCCCAAGGGAACCGCAAACAGCCTAAAAAACGGGTGGTTTTACACGGGAGATGTTGGGGTGATGTACCCAGATGGGTATCTGGAGATTAGGGACCGATCGAAGGACGTGATTATAAGCGGAGGAGAGAATCTGAGCAGCGTGGAGGTCGAATCGGTGCTGTATTCGCACCCCGCGATCAACGAAGGGGCTGTGGTTGCGAGGCCAGATGAGTTCTGGGGGGAGACGCCTTGTGCGTTCGTGAGCTTGAAGGAGGAGTACAAGGAGAAGAAGCCGTCTGAGAAGGAGATCATAGCTTTCTGTAGAGAGAGATTGCCTCATTACATGGTGCCCAAGACTGTTGTTATTGTTGCAGAATTGCCCAAGACTTCGACTGGTAAGATTCAGAAGTATGTGCTCAGAGACATGGCCAAGGGGTTGGGGCCTCTCCCTAAGGCTAGTCGGTTGTAGGTTGGCAAGTCACCTGCTTTATTTTGTCTCGATTGCCCTGTCGATTATTGGGGGATAGTTTGAAAGGTCGACTTGGGTGAGTGATCGCGAGTATTTTAAAGTTCATGGATATGCCAATATTGTTGTAGTCTGATCACTGATGTGGTCTACGTCGTCTGTTTTTGGATTTTTTTGTTTTAGTAAAATTATTATATTGTTATTCCTCAAGATTCTAACCTCTAGAATCTAACTTTGGGGAACGAATGGAGTACACATACTTTTGAACGGTCCGGGGTAGTCTCCACCATCAATAGGCATCTCCCATGGTAAGTGGGAGATACTGATTTTCATTTGAAAGGGGGGTGGACAATGGTGAAACCCTAAAAGATAAAGTAAATTAAATTTCTAATTTTTTTTGTTCCCTGGTTATAGCTCAGCTTGCCTGGTTGAGCCGAGAATAAAAAAATTACAATGGATCCGCGTTTCAATTTATTGCATATATGCAATTTCATCTCCTTCGCCAATACAAGTGTTCCACCATTTATATTGATGGAAAAGCTGCTTTTTGGTATTCATTTCGTCGGTTGAACAGCCTTTATCTCTCTTATTCTCTGATGGATGGGTTCCTTCATGGGTTGAGAGCAAACTCTACATGATAATTTACGAACATACGATTATTATTGGAACATTCTTTCATGTTATATCTGCTATTTTTTTTTATCTTTTTCGTCTCATTCACTTTTCAAGATAAATCTTGAGAATATGAAAACAAGAAAGAAAAAAACTGTATGTCGGTCAGTAACAAATCTTTTTATGAAATATGTGAAACTGTTTTTCCAAGATGATTGGGAGAAAATGGAGCTGAGGAGATAGAGAAATATCCGAGAGAAGAGGAAAAAAAATAAGAGGAAGAAAAAAAAATAAAAATTGGGTAGAGCGATGCTAACGTTACTCCTATCATACACGAGTGATGCTAGCGTCGTACCCTTCAGCATTAAAAAAAAAAAAAAGGGAAGAGACATGGAGATAAATAAATCACAAGAAAATCCGGTACACATAGCATGTTTCATGATCAAAATAAGCGTGGCAAACAAAAGTTTGTAATGCCTTTGCTATAAGTGGAGTTGCACCAAAAGCTCACATTGAAACTATATTCATTAGAATTCAAGAAATCATATGCTGCAAAGAAGAAGATGAAATATAGCTCAATACTCCGCATTTCATACATGATATTTTGAGCTAGCAACAAAGCATTGATCATGAATTGGTGTTTACTAACTGGTCAAAAGCGTACCACCAAGAATTTCATGGATAGCATTAACAGAATATCCACTCCAGTATTCCCAAAATAGTTCTCTGCTGATACTTGCAGAGTTTGCACGCCATAAATCTGAGCTTTTAACACAAACTTTCTCTAAACTTTACATTATCATACTGTTTATACATTGAGTTTATATTTTCATGACTTGTGAAGTTCTTTAAATGATGGCCTCTCAACAGTAGCATTGTGGCTCACAAATAACCAATCTTTCATTACTCATATAGTTGGTCAATGGGTTTATATGTGATCAATCTATCGTTGGTCCTACCTTGATTAAAGTGAGATACAACTCTTAAGTGCTAGAAGGAGAAATAATTATTTTTGAGTGGTTTGGATTTCTTACAGTGATCATAACTATTATCATTGTCAAACCCTTGTCTCAACCGTGTTAGTGTTAAAGCTGCATGAATTCTCTCTTTCTCATCAAGATTCACAATAGTGGCCTTGCTTACATTTATCTTTATTTGCTTAAAATTGGATTTTAGTTGTCAAGATGTTTTGCCTTTCTTTTCAAACATGGTGCCATGTTACCATGTGGTTGATGAAACACTACGTTTGAGATTTCGTGGGTATGTTTTTTGGTAGAAAAAACTTCACCCAGCTTGTATCTATATTACTAAGGGAATGTGGTCTCTCTTCAATCAACCACAGGCCTCCAAGTGCATCCCTCAATTCATACACATGAAGACAGTTGTCCTCTCCACTCTCCTCTCTCCTCTCTCTCCACTATCTTCTCTCTAAACAAACTGACTCAAAACTTCCTTAAAAAGAAACCAACTTCCCATAACCGCTCTCCTATCTCCTACTCAGGCCCTCTTTAACCATCTGATTTAGTAAACAAGAGATGATCCGATACATATCATTCCATTATAGTGAATCTTGAGAACCCTTTAAGCAATTTAAGGTGGAGCCTACCGAATCATTTGTTCATGTTCATAACTGCATTCTTCATCTCAAGAATTTAAGAATCCATATCTATAGTATTGATAACAAGGTATGACATTTCCTATTGGGGGACCCTTAAGTGGCCCACATAGATTTTTTTTTTTTTTTTTTTTACTTGAATGAGGCCCATCTGTGACGAATCAAGACCTTTATGTATTCTTACTCCTCCAAGTATTGACTCTCACCCATTGGACTAATCCATTGGATTTTAATTAAAAAAAAAAAAAAAAAAAGAAATCACTTTCATTGATTTGAATTTCCTTAATGAGTTGTAGGATGCACCGCTTGATCCAAAGAATATGAGGTAAAAGACATGTGGGCCACCAAATTCAACTCTCAGAAAATGTTAGACCTCAAATACAGTGGTGAGATCAGTGTCAAATTGGGTCTGGTCGCAACTTAAGAAGAGAGTAGTGAGCTGGGATGGGATTGGATGGGACCCCATAAGTGGCCCACGTAGTAGTGTTTTTTTTTTTTAACTTCAATGAGGCCCCATCTGTGACGAATCAGAACCTTCATTTATTCCTACTCCTCTAAGTATCGACTCTCACCCACTGGACTAATCCATTGGATTTTAATTAAAAAAAAAAACAAATTAATCACTTTCATTGATTCTTCTTTCCTTAATATCAATATTAATATAAATATTATCCGAAGGTAATATTTGTACCCATGCTTATATATACATAATATACACCGGCCTGCATCCTGGTACAAATATATATGTACACCCGTATTTAAAATTTAATAATTTATTAAATGGTATGAATATTATTATATTCATTGTTTTGACCTAATTTATTAATAATGTAATTTTATTATCTCTAATAGTACTATAGATATATCTACAATATATATTCAAAATAGTACTATAGATAAATCAGGGATAGTATATTATAAGTTTGTATATATTAGTAATTACAATTTTTTAATTGTTATAATATATTTAATAGTATATTGTTCGT
Organism: Camphora micrantha; assembly: GCA_003546025.1. NCBI lineage: Eukaryota > Viridiplantae > Streptophyta > Magnoliopsida > Laurales > Lauraceae > Camphora > Camphora micrantha. The sequence continues at coordinate 5,647,085 of QPKB01000003.1, read as the reverse complement.
TTGTACTATTTTTCTCCGTTGTAATAATATACCACTTAATAGTATATTTTTTCCAATATACATATAATTAATGTACAAGTACCTATTTATATATTGATATAAACTATAACTATATACATTGCCACTATAATTTATGTAGTGGCAATAAGTGAATAGTTTTATTAATATATTATAGGGTAACAAGGATATCAATATTCTCCAATCTTATAATATTAAAATATTAATCATTATTAAGGGCCAGGAATATTAAAGTTTACACTAAAACAGTAAATATCTAATACGTTTATGGCCGTGTTACACAATTATTAGTATATTCAAGTAATGAATATACTAATAACATATATCTTATTAGAGAGGGAATGTATCGTCCCGTGGCCAATTCGTGCTAGCAGGTAATAAATATAGTTTGTAAACAATTTAACTAAATAACGCAAATATACCCAACACGTATATTAATTATATAAATATTCATTTTCTACTCAGGATTAATGTGCTAGCCACGATATTTCATTATAGGTGGCAACACAACCTTAGTCTCGTGCTAGGGCACATTATGAACCTATTGAAACAGTATTAATATACGATAAAACATGTATCCACCTAAATGTTGCTGGGGTAATAACCCGTGCCCGATAAAGGTATATTAAAAATCAATGTTACCATTCCCTGCATAAGGCCACTCAAATGATTTGGTCTTCCTTTGATTATGTCCACCACTATACTCTTAGGTCATTTTGCCTTCCTCTTCGGATCCTCGTTAGTAAATGAAACTGATTTTCCTGCATTAAAACAGGGAACCAGGTGGGGTCACCCAATGACCCATCTGATCCGTGAATCCGAAAGAGGCTCAATGGGCGACCCAGTAGGTGGGGAGCCATCAAAGAGGGGAGAGGAAAAAACTTCAGTGGTCCGTGCATAGCACAGGGTTTTTGCTAGTGTACGTCTATGTGGTAGTAGAAATTCCTTCCCTGACTAACCAGTCTGACCCTAATCAATCAGCTTTTCAGTTATAATTCCAACCGGATTAATAAATTGGACAGTCCAGGTAGGCTACATGACCTTGCAAACAAAGCCCGCCAATCTGAGTTTGGCGAGGCTTCAGCACGAGCTTAAAAGGCCAATCTCATGCTCATCTCGATCTGAAATCAAGTTGTAGACGAGTTTTAACTTGTACTGGGCGCAGCTTTTAAGTAGTGGTATAGTCTGAAGCACGCGCCTAATGCTTTAAGTCGTTGGCTATAATCTATAAACTCAGGTGGGCCACGTACGCTACAATGGATCAAACCTTAATAGTTTTCACTTTTTGTATTTTTAACTTGTCACTACACTTTTAACCATGTATCAAGCAGAGTCGGGCTTGGGCTTGGGCTTGAGCTTGAGCTACCCATGAACAAGTTGGGCTTCTATTCGCACTCAAGCCTACCCCATTTGCAATATGAGTGGAGTCAAACAAACAGTGCTTAGTTATAGCTCCGCTCGTGAGTCCAGCTAGTGGAGCTCAAGATCAAGCCCACTCAAGTGTAGCCTTGTCGAGTTAGATTACACACTAAGCCAGCTTGTTGACAGTCATAAATTGGGCGCATTCAAGTCCAACCTGACCGGTAATTCAGGGCCAACCCTACAAACAAACGGGTTGAATTTGGGTTGGTTTCAAAATGCTACTCTTAGTCTTAGTCCTAGCCCCGCCCATTGCCAGCCCTCTGTGCAGCCCTCCGAATTGGGTGTAAATGTAAACGGTTGGGCTTGCTCCATCATTCAACATAATCCAACAAATTTAATATGTTGGGTTAAGTAAAAGACCCAGCATCCGGACATCATTTTACTTTGAATGCAGAATATAACAAGTGGTATAGATCGTATAGCCAATAGACAAATCGCATTGTTCAATGGTAGAGGTGTACACGGATCGGATTGGTGCGGATTGGACCAAATCTGTCATCAATATATTACCTACGGATTGACGGATTTAGAAACCATCACCAATCCATGGCTGTTAAAATCCAATTAGATCCGATCTGATCCGTGGAGGACCGGATCGAATCGAATTAATCCTCTCAATCCTTTCAATCTAATGTTAAAAGAAAAATATCAAACATGTAAAAAAAAATTACATTTTGACCAATAAATTTTTTTTTTCTTATTTTGAATTTAGACGTCTTAATTTATATTTTGGACCCCTTATATATAATATACATTTTTTTAATATTTAATGTCAATGGATTGGATCAGATTGAATCGGCGAATTGAGGGTGAAATCCACCACCGATCCGTTGCTAACAGATTACAAAATTTTCAATCCGTCACCAATCTATTTACCTTCGGATCTGATTGGATAGGATCGGATTTACAGATTGGTGGATTTTTTGTGCATCCCTAATCAATGGTGCTAACCAAAACCCTTGCTCAAACAAGCCTTCAAGGGGATCTTGATTCAAATTTAATCTCATTTATTTTGTTGTCACATATTTTGACAAAGGGAATAAGGGTCATTCTCATCCCAATTTAATGGCTTCGTGATCTAAGTGGTTGCAAAGGGAAAGTATTCAAAATATGCAAATGAAGTTAATTTTTGAAAGGGAGTTTTACCAAAAGCATCCTCAAATATTCTCTATAACTCCAAAAAAATCATCAATTACATATAATGCCTAAAAGCATCTTATACAGCAGACTTAGTATTTTTTAAATCAAATTGCCCTTCACTTTTTCTCTCGCAAGTTTAAAACATAACATTCACAAGTTCAGAATTTTGTGTCTATATATGTGTTCAACATAATTTGTGATGTCGAGAAGTATTAACATGATTAAGTCGCCATGTTAGAAATAAGCCCTCATCCCCACGTTAAAATAATGAGGAAAGTGACATTATGACAATAGCCAGCTCATTCAAATGAAAATCTTGCACTGGTTAAGAGTAAAATAGATTATCAACTAATGACGTCATTTTGAGGAAACATTGTATATTGATTATCACATCGCTAGTAAATGAAGCAATTCATCAGAATGTTCCGACAAGTACTGAAGATTTTAAACTCCATTACCAATCTACTCAATTTGTGGAAAAAAATAAATAAAAAAGAGAAACATTTTAGAGCATTTTGAAATACTCTCGGATATGATATGTCATGTTGCTCTTGCGTATTGATTTGGAGCTTAAAAGGACAGTAAAACCAAATCTGAATCTACATTCTACAACATCACCCAAAAGAGCGTGACTTGATAGGACGAAATAGTATCTTCGTTGTTCATTTGGGTCATATCTTATACAATTCATTGACCAGAGCTTATACAATTTTTTTTATTTTTTTATTTTTTTCATTTGGATCTCTCATTTTTGTTTCATTTCTTGGTACATATATGCAGAAAATTGAACGTGGGTTTCTAATTTGGATTACACTTAAAGTCTGCAATTGTAGGTAATGGAAGTGAGTCTTCAAGTCTGCAATTGTAGATAATGGAAGTGATTTTTGTAATATTTTTTACTGCATAAAGTTTGGGAATGTAGAGAAAGCAGCCGCGCGCGCGCAGAGAGAGAGAGAGAGAGAGTGGAAGTGTGATGGGTGTTTTATTTTGTTTGAATGAAATGGAATTTTTTTGAAAGGTTTGCTTTTGGTGTTTTTTGTGTTTGGATTAAATTCCAAAGTCTTTGACCTAGAGTGGTAGCTTGGCTTGTTACTATCATGAGTGTAAGTGGAGTGCGTAAGTTTGAATATTCCGTGTGGCTAAATAAAACATATAAAATAAGAATACTAAAGTCCTTTTTGGAATTTTTTTTCTCACTTGAATTCCAATCGACAAGCTATTTTTTCTTAGTTATTTCCCATTTCAATGCATTGTAATTGCGAACAATTCTTAGTTGTGCCAAGAATAAAAAAATGCAATGGATGTGCATTTCAATTTATTGCATATATGTAATTTCATCCATTTGTTTGAAAGGTTCCAATGCAGAAAATCACATGGCTACACTTCATTGAACAGAAGAATAAGTTTGAAGGGTGATTCTATATGCACCCCATGAGCACATCATGGGGTGCATATAGAATCAACCAAGTTTGAAATCCAAAACTTCCATAAAGTAGTGATCAGCAGTGGAAATTGAAGTAGGATCGTTAGGATTAGTCCATATGCTTTCGAAATATGAAGGGGATGTTTGGGTCAATGTAATTACGATTATCAATTTGGCTCATACTACTTTCTTTTCACATTGACCTCTTTGAAATTAAGTGGAACCATACTTTCTATTAATTTGTTGGCTCATGAACCATGCATCTACTGCTCTTCTACTGTGGAATGGTAATCCTAATTGAGAGAATGTTTGATTTATGTGTTTTTATATGTTAATTTGATCAACGAACCGTTTAAGTAGTGTAGATTTTTCCTAACATTGTCATATTGAAATTTCATTTTCTCGATTTATGAAGGTAACCCCAATATTAAGTACTGCAAATTGTAATTTGATGAGACCCACATATATACATACATTAGTGAGCACTGTACACTTGAGTTTATATATAAACAATGGATACACCATTGTAATTCCAATAAAAGATTCTTGTAAATATGAAATAGAAAAGTTAAAAAATTCATGAAAAATATTCAAATGAGAACTAGTTCTCACCATACATCCTTAAGAACTATTGGTGGGATCCACCTAGCAAACAATCCAAACTGTACACAAACATGACCTCTCTTAATACTCACTAATCCCCAGGTATGACACCCATACAAATGGACTGGGCCGTTAGATGGAGGATCGAATTTTTTTAATATGAAGCCATTAAACTCGTGGGCTATGGATGAATTGGTTAGATGCATAGGTTTGGAGTCATCCCACATAGATCTTGCTATCCCCTCTGGGATGGGAGGGGATGGGGCCCACAATTGGGCTTCATAAAAAGTTCTCTATCAGGGTGACTATATGAGAACAGTTATTACTAGAACAAAGCTATATATATATATATATATATATACACACATATGAGATGCTCCTATGAAAGCATCTTTCATCATATTATGAGAGATACCCTATCTCTCATTTAAGGTGAAGAGAGATCTCTCATGAGAGATATCTTTTGTAACAGATTGAAGAAACATTTTAATAGTTACTCACGCCCTTGGAAAAATCCAATCCAGATTTTAAAACCCCCTTATTCCTGCTCATCACAGAAAATACTACACGCTCACCCCCACTCCATCACGCGGCAACCAAAACCTCCTTCAATTATACTGTATTAAGTTAAGAGGTTTTGCATTGGAATTTTGACAATCGGTTACAATTTTGAAAGGCAATTACTCTTTTTTATAATCTTTTTAGTTTTCTCTACACTTATCTCCAAATACTTTAAAACCACCACTCACGTCTCCTCTCTCACTAATCCACTTTTGAAAGTTTCACTTCTTCTTCTCTGTGATACCTCACTTTTGATTCAGAATTCAATTCCCTTTCTTCTTCAATTCATCTATTTTCTCTTTCACTTTTCATCCCATTAGCTCATAAATTACATAAACTATATACTTTCATGATAACCTTTCATTATTTTTTTTTCATTTCTTTCTCCAACTTATAGATATTTTTTTCAATGCATAAACCCCGGCAATACCCGTGCTAATCACGGGTTATCATGCTAGTTCAGTACTAAGCATCTATCTTCAATAAAAAGGCAACTGTCATTTATTCCCAAATCCCGTTTGACGCGACCTCTTCACTATAACCCCTCTCCTGCTCTCCATCCGCAACATTATAAATTGCACAGACCGACCCAAAAACAAAAAAACACAGACGAAAACACACACACACACAGAGAGAGAGAGAGAGAGCACGCACCACACAGAGGACAATGGAACACCTAAAACCAAGCTCTGCAAATTCATCTCCTCTCACACCTATCGGCTTTTTCGACCGAACCGCAACCGTCTAAGGCGATTGCCCTTCCATCATCTACAACGACACCGTCTACACCTGGTCCCAGACACGCAATCGCTGCATCAGGCTAGCCTCTGCCCTCTCTTCAATAGGCATCTCCTCAGGCGATGTGGTACGACGCAGTACACTACATATCTCACACCCAACACTTCTCTTAACTTTCCTATTTGCTCTTGATCTGATTCTCCTCCTGTATTACAATTTACAAATCAAATCTATATGTATACAATTATCACTCTATCCATCAGGTCTCTGTGGTCGCTCCCAACATCCCAGCCATGTACGAGATGCACTTCGGCATCCCCATGTGCGGCGCCATCCTCAACACCATCAATATCCGTCTCGATTCACGTACCATCTCCGTGCTCCTCCGCCACAGCGATTCGAAACTCGTCTTCGTCGACATCCAATCTCGATCGCTCATCGAGCAGGCCGTCAAGTCCTTGACCAACCCACCTCGTCTGATCATCATCGAAGATGAGTACGAAAACGGTGGCCGTGTTGAAGGAGATAACTATGGTGGACTCACATACGAAAGGATGATCGAGAAGGGCGATCCTGGGTTCGAGTGGGTTCGACCCAAGAGTGAGTGGTCGCCCATGATCCTCAACTACACGTCCGGAACGACCTCGTCTCCAAAAGGTGTGGTCCACTCACACCGTGGGATCTTCATCATCACCGTCGATTCATTGATCGATTGGATGGGCACCAAGCAGCCAGTCTATCTCTGGAACCTACCTATGTTCCATGGCAACGGCTGAAGCTTCCCGTGGGGGGTCGCAGCCATGGGCGGAACCAACGTCTGTTTGAGAAAATTCGACGCAAGAATCGTCTACGGCGCCATCCACAGACACCGTGTCACCCATCTCTGCGGCGCGCCCGTCGTCCTAAATATGCTGGCCAACGCTCCGGACTCCGATCGGATGCCGCTCCCCAACCCAGTCCAGATCCTCACGGGGGGGGCTCCGCCCCCTGCAGCCGTCCACTTTCGTATGGAGAAGCTCGGATTCTCCGTCAGCCACGGGTACGGCCTCACGGAGATGACCGGGGTGGTGGTCTCCTGCGCCTGGAAGGGTCAATGGAACCTGCTGCCGGCGACGGAGCGGGCGCGGCTGAAGGCGAGACAAGGGGTTCGAACCCTCTGCATGACGGAGGTCGATGTCGTCGACGAGAAGACCGGAAAGGGGGTCAAACGAGACGGATTGACGATCGGAGAAATCGTCTTAAGGGGCGGAGTGATCTTTTTGGGGTACCTGAAAGACCCCAAGGGGACTGCAAAAAGCCTAAAAAAGGGGTGGTTTTACACGGGAGATGTCGGGGTGATGCACCCAGATGGGTATCTGGAGATTAGGGACCGATCGAAGGACGTGATTATAAGCGGAGGAGAGAATCTGAGCAGCGTGGAGGTCGAATCGGTGCTGTATTCGCACCCCGCGATCAACGAAGGGGCTGTGGTTGCAAGGCCTGATGAGTTCTGGGGGGAGACGCCTTGTGCATTCGTGAGCTTGAAGGAGGAGTACAAGGAGAAGAAGCCGTCTGAGAGGGAGATCATAGCCTTCTGTAGAGAGAGATTGCCTCAATACATGGTGCCTAAGACTGTTGTTACTGTTGAAGAATTGCCCAAGACATCGACTGGTAAGATTCAGAAGTTTGTGCTCAGAGAAATGGCCAAGGGGTTGGGGCCTCTCCCTAAGGCTAGTCGGTTGTAGGTTGGCAACTCACCTGCTTTATTTTGTCTTAATTGCCCTGTCGATTATTGGGGGATAGTTTGAAAGGTCGACTCGGGTGAGTGATCACGAGTATTTTAAAGTTCATGGATATGCCCTGTCGAATATCGTTGTAGTCTGATCACTGATGTGGTCTACGTCGTCTGTTTTTGGATTTTTTTCTTTTAGTAAAATTATTATATTGTTATTCCTCCAGATTCTAACCTCTAGAATCTAACTTTGGGGGACGAATGGAGTACACATATACTTTTGAACGGTCCGGGGTAGTCTCCACCATCAATAGGTATCTCCCATGGTAAGTGGGAGATATGGATTTTTATTTGAATGGGGTGGACAATGGTGAAACTATGAAAGATAAAGTAAATTAAATTTTTATTTTTTTTTGTTCCCTAGTTATAGCTCAGCTTGCCTGGTTGAGCCGAGAATAAAAAAATTACAATGGATCCGCGTTTCAATTTATAGCATATATGCAATTTCATCTCCTTCGCTAGTATACAAGTGTTCCACTATTTATATCAGTGGAAAGGCTGCTTTTTGGTATTCATTTCGTCGGTTGAACAACCTTTCCCTCTCTCATTCTCTGATGGATGGGTTCCTTCATGGATTGAGAGCAAACTCTATATGATAATGTACGAACATAGGATTGTTATTGGAACCATTCTTTCATGTTATGTCCACTATTTTTTTGTATCTTTCTCATCTCATTCACTTTTCAAGTTAAATCTTGAGAATATGAAAACAAGAAAGAAAAAAACTGTATGTCGGTCAGTAGCAAATCTTTTTATGAAATATGTGAAACTGTTTTTCCAAGATGATTGGGAGAAAATGGAGCTGAGGAGATAGAGAAATATCCGAGAGAAAAGGAAAAAAATAATAAAAATTACGTAGAGCGATGCTAACGTTGCTCCTATCATATACGAGTGATGCTAGCGTCGTACGCTTCAGCATTAAAAAAAAAAAAAAAAAAAAAAAAGGGAAGAGACATGGAGACATGGAGATAAATAAATCACAAGAAAATCCGGTTCACATAGCATGTTTCATGATCAAAATAAGCGTGGCAAACAAAAGTTTGTAATGCCTTTGCTATAAGTGGAGTTGCACCAAAAGCTCACATTGAAACTATATTCATTAGAATTCAAGAAATCTTATGCTGCAAAGAAGAAGATGAAATATAGCTCAAGACTCTGCATTTCATACATGAGATTTTGAGCTAGCAACAAAGCATTGATCATGAATTGGTGTTTACTAACTGGTCAAAAGCGTACCACCAAGAATTTCATGGATACCATTAACAGAATATCCACTCCAGTATTCCCAAAATAGTTCTCTGCTGATACTTGCAGAGTTTGCACGCCATAAATCTGAGCTTTTAACACAAACTTTCTCTAAACTTTGCATTATCATACTGTTTATACATTGAGTTTATATTTTCATGACTTGTGAAGTTCTTTAAATGATGGCCTCTCAACAGTAGCATTGTGGCTCACAAATAACCAATCTTTCATTACTCATATAGTTGGTAAATGGGTTTATATGTGATCAATCATTGTTGGTTCTACCTTGATTAAAGTGAGATACAACTCTTAAGTGCTAGAAGGAGAAAATAATTATTTTTGAGTGGTTTGGATTTATGACAGGGATCATAACTATTATCATTGTCAAACCCTTGTCTCAACCGTGTTAGTGTTAAAGCTGCATGAATTCTCTCTTTCTCATCTAGGATTCACAATAGTGGCCTTGCTTACATTTATCTTTATTTGCTTAAAATTGGATTTTAATTGTCGAGATGTTTTGCCTTTCTTTTCAAACATGGTGCCATGTTACCATGTGGTTGATGAAACACTACGTTTGAGATTTCGTCGGTATGTTTTTTGCTAGAAAAAACTTCACCCAGCTTGTATGTACATCCATTTGGTAGTAGAAATTCCTTCCCTGACTAACCAGTCTGACCCTAATCAATCAGGTTTTCAGTTATAATTCCAACCGGATTAATAAATTGGCCAGTCCAGGTTAGGCTACATGACCTTGCAAACAAAGCCCGCCAATCTGAGCTTGGCGAGGCTTCAGCACGAGCTTAAAAGGCCAAGCTTGTGCTCATCTCGATCTGAAATCAAGTTGTACACGAGTTTGAACTTGAACTGGGCGTAGCTTTTAAGTAGTCATATAGTCTGAAGCACGCACCTAATGCTTTTAAGTCGTTGGCTATAATCTATAAACTCAGGTGGGCCACGTACGCTACAATGGATCAAACCTTAATAGTTTTCACTTTGTGTATTTTAAACTTGTCACTACACTTTTAACCATGTATCAAGCAGAGTCGGGCTTGGGCTTGGGCTTGGGCTTGAGCATGAGCTACCCATGAACAAGTTGGGCTTCTATTCGCACTCAAGCCTACCCCATTTGCAATATAAGTGGAGTCAAACAAACAGTGCTTAGTTATAGCTCCGCTCGTGAGTCTAGCTCAAGATCAAGCCCACTCAAGTGTAGCCTTGTCGAGTTAGATTGCATACTAAGCCAGCTTGTTGACAGTCATAAATTGGGCGCATTCAAGTCCAACCACCGGCAATTCAGGGCCAACCCTACAAACAAACGGGTTGAATTTGGGTTGGGTTCAAAATGCTACTCTTAGTCTTAGTCCTAGCCCTAGGGTTGTAAATGGGTTGATCCCGATTATCCGAAGGTTCCGACCCGGTAGGTTCCGGGTCTGGGTCCTTATTTTGGTCCCAATAAGCAAATGGTTCCGGTTCCTGGTCCTTTTTTCGGAACCGATATCTAAACGGTTCCGGTTCCGGATCCACGGTGGTTCAGACCCGTGGACCTGGGACCCGACCCAATATACACTAAAATAAGGTAACTTTAGTACGTGAAAACAAAACCCTTATTACTTTTCTACTTTTCTGCATTATGGTTTCTACTTTTTTACATCTTATATCCGGAACCGGAACCAGACCCGCCTCACAAATGGTTCTGGTTCCGGTTCTGGATCCCTTTAATATTATCGGTTCCGGTTCCGGAACCAGTTTTCTGGTTCCGAACCGGGTCCAGTTCTGGTTCTGGTTCCCCCTCTTAGAAAATAGTTCCGGTTCCAGTTCCACCCTGGACCCAGACTGGAACTGACCCGTTTACAACCCTACCTAGCCCCGCCCATTGCCAACCCTTTGTGCAGCCCTCCGAATTGGGTGTAAATGTAAATGGTTGGGCTTGCTCCACCATTCAACATAATCCAACAAATTTAATATGTTGGGTTGAGTAAAAGACGCAGCATCCGGACATCATTTTACTTTGAATGCAGAATATAACAAGTGGTATAGATCGTATAGCCAATAGACAAATCGCATTGATCAATTGTAGCGGTGTACACGGATCGGATTGGTGCGGATTGGACCAAATCCGTCATCAATACATTTCCTACGGATTGACGGATTTAGAATCCATCACCAATCCGTAGTTGTTAAAATCCTATCAGATCATATCCGATCCGATCCGTGGAGGACCAGATCAGATCGAATTAATCCTCTCAATCCGTACAATCTAATGTTAAAAGAAAAATATCAAATATGTTGTAAAAAAAAATTACATTTTGACCCATAAATTTGTTTTTCTTATTTTAAATTTAGACATCTTAATTTATATTTTGGACCCCTTATATATATACATTTTGTTTTTTATATTTAATGTCAATGGATCGGATCGGATTGAATCAGCGAATTGAGGGTGAAATCCGCTACCGATCCGTTGCTAATGGATTACAAAATTTTCAATTCGTCACCAATCCGTTTACCTTCGGATCCGATTGGATCGGATCAGATTTACAGATTGATGGATTTTTTGTGCACCCCTAATCAATGGTGCTAACCAAAACCGTTGCTCAAACAAGCCTTCAAGAGGATCTTGATTCAAATTTAATCTCATTTATTTTGTTGTCACATTTCTTGACAAAGGTAATAAAGGTCATCCTCATCTTAATTTAATGGCTTCGTGATCTAAGTGGTTGCAAATGGAAAGTATTCAAAATATGCAAATTAATGAAGTTAAATTTTAAAAGGGAATTTACCAAAAGCATCCTCAAATATCTCTAAAACTCCAAAAACATCCTCAATTACATATAATACCTAAAAGCATCTTATACAGCAAACTTAGTATTTTTTAAATCAAATTGCCCCTCACTTTTTCTCTCACGAGTTTGAGACATAACATTTACAAGTTCAGAACTTTGTGTCCATATATGTGTTCAACATCATTCGTGATGTTGAAGAGTACTAACATGATTAAGTCGTCATGTTAAAAATAAGCCCTCGTCCCCACAATAAAATATTGAGGAAAGTGACATTATGGCAATAGTCAGCTCCTTCAAATGAAAATCTTGCACTGGTTAAGAGTAAAATAGATGATCAACTAAATAAAGCAATTCATCAGAATGTTCCGACAAGTACTGAAGATTTTAACTCCATTACCAATCTACTCAATTTGTGGAAAACAAAGAAGAGAAACATTTTAGAGCATTTCGAAATATTCTCAGATATGATATGTTATGTTGCTCTTGCGTATTGATTTGGAGCTTAAAAGGACAGTAAAACCAAATCTGAATCTACATTCTACAACATCCCCCAAAAGAGCATGAATTGATAGGACGAACCCAAAACCACTTTTACCATAACTGGGGGGGTTTCGGTTTTAATAAAATCCCATGAAATTCAAAATACTAAACAAATGTCCCTATCATTTTCAATAGCCAGCATATAATAAAAAGTAGAGAAATAATATCCCTTTGGGACCACTTTGATGTTGACTTATACTTTTTTCAATTCATTGACCATAACTATACAATTTTTTTTTTATTTTTTCATTTGGGTCTCTCATTTTTGTTTCATTTCTTGGTACATATCTGTAGAAAATGAACGTGGGTTTCTAATTTGGATTACACTTCAAGTCTGCAATTGTAGATATATAGTGACGGCAAATGTTTCAAAGATGTTATTAAACATTCCAGTTGAAACGAAATGGGTTCATTTGAAATTAATATAACGCATTTGGAACAGAGGTTTTTGGGTATTGAACAGTTGATTTAAATTCTTGAACATGTGAATGTGTTGAATGTTGTGTTGAATATTTGCATATTTGAACATGTGAATATGTTGTAAATCCATTCTGAATAGATATGCAGAAATTGTTCAAAAGCAACTTTTATGGATGAATTTCCATGCAGAAATTGTTCAAAAGCATAGAGACTGTCGCACCTGAGTGCACAACTGTTACACCCATCAAAAAAGGCATACATATATACCATTGATGTTAACCCAATTTTTCATGTGGTTGCACCTAAAGAAGACTCTTTTATCATGCAAGATCAGATTCAACCACATGCTATTTTTGTCAAACATCCGACATCCATCAGCTAGTTATAATCATTCACATTACAAACATGGCACAACCTGACACACAAAAACATGCCACAGCCTGTGTAACCTCTCAACTACCACAACCAATAACACTAAGATACTAAAAGGTGCAATTGGAAGCACATTCATTTGCTAGTTTTGAAGTGCCATCAAATTCGAACATAGATACGTTTTAAAAAATGTCTGGTCACAAAAAAAAGTACAATCAGAATTACATGGCCAATTTACATCAACTCAATTAATGTGCAGCTTTTCCACTCAACACATACGCTACAAAGAGTAAAATAATTTTTAGAGGCAATGACTTCCTTCAAAGTCTTTGAAAGAAATTGAATTTTATTTCCCAGATAACATCATGCATGGATCATCCCAAATAACCTGTTACTGGATTTTATTTCTCAAATGGTTGCATCATATCCCCAAAGATTGGATACAACATTCATATTTTGGGCGTGTGTTTTATTTCTTACGACATGCAAAACACCATTTCAAATAGTTTCAATTTCTTGTTGGATAGATCGATGACACAACATGACACAAAAATTCACATACCCATTCAACATTTGAGCAATGTCCCCGACTGTTAACCATCGCTAGTTTGGACTATTCAATTGCTAGTTTCAGGTCATTCAATGTTTTAGCAATGTCTTTGACTGTTCTACACTTAACTTCATCTGATCATTAAACATATGAATCGATTTCAACATTTCAGCAATGTCTAACTATAAACTGGTAACAATCCATCAAACTAATAACATCCCATCAAAGAAACTTAAAACAATCCATTGTTGCCTGATCACAATACTATGGTATGCTACTTGCACATACAAACTTTCTGGTTCCCATTACATTATAATCAATCCAAAAATAATATCCACAGTAGGATTTTCACAATTGATGGTGATTTAAAATTTTCCAGCATTGAGGCTGTTAGACCCCGTCCCGAGTTAATTGAAATTAACTCTAATTTATTGAAAATTAAGCTAATTAACTACGTTTAATTAAGCTAATGATGGTTTATGGCCAAATGGAATTGAATTAGCCTAAAACTAATGATTTAGGCTTAATGAGATGACAATAAAGGAAATTCGATTGATTGAATGGATTTTAAACTTAGAATAGAAGAATTAATGGACTTTTTCGTAAATATGAATCTTTGCGTATTTTTGTCGAGTATGAAAACTCTTGATACCAACGCGTGTATCTCGACGAGTACGTTAACTTTCATGAAAGACTTGAAATTGTTCGACGAGAAATGAATCAAATGGACCTTCATTTGACTCGAATCGTAAATTGGGAAAGATGGAGGACTTAAATGCAAAATGGGAGCTTATATAACCTGAAATAAGCTTCAATGAGCTCATTCATCTCATTGCAAACCCTAGACTCATCTCTTCATCCATTTTTCTCCTTCTTTCTTCTATTTCATTTCCATCAAGCACCAAGGTTAAAGTGTTGAAGTGATCCAAGTGAAGAGACTCCATCTTCTTCACCTTCTTCATTTTCTTCTTGAGTTTTTCTTGGAGATAAAGCTTCAAGTTGAGAAGTTTCCTTCTCAACCCAAGCTAGACAAGGGGTTTTTGTCAATCACCCTCCAAATAGAGGCAAGTGTATATCTATATTTATACTTGATATGTTATCTTCCTTGATTTGTATGGGAAAATGAGGAATTAGAAGTTAATGGATATTTTGAAGGTTTGAAACATGTTAATTAGGTTGTTAACCTAATGAAACGGATTACGATGTTTATGATTTGATTAAATGGAATTGTAAAAATAGAATGGACTTGTTATTCCCATGATTTAGTAGTATATCAGGTTCAAGGGAGAGAAAAATGAATTTGGACCCATTTCACTGCAGTTACAAAACTTGAGTTATGTTTCTGCAGTGCACGCGGTCGACCGACCACATGGCGCGGTCGACCGGCCACACAGGGTCAGGTTCTCTGGAACCTGACCAAAACACTATTACCCATTTTTTTACTTACAACTGCCGGTCGACCGAGCCTTGGTCGGGTCGACCGGGTACACATGGAGAGGTCGACCTGATTTTCTCAGGTCGACTGGGCTCGCTATGTATGGGGTCAACCCGCCCCGGGACAACTGTGAATTCCTTCCTGGAAGGGATTTTCACGCTATTCTTGTATGGACTTAAGTGGTGACCAATAGTTGACCGAAATGGTGACCGAAGTGGTGACTAATAGAGTAAATGAAATTAAGAAATGATTGCAGATTAAATTCTGAATTTCCTGAATTGAAAGCCTAATTATTAAGGCTAATATTAGTGATATCTAAACCTTCATAAGTGTTAGATAAGGTTATCTTAATGCACAATTTAACTAAATAATGTCATCTACAGTAACACGTGCAATGATAACGAACGTTTCACTCATTTGTTTGGTTTAGATAGTTGTTTAGAATTGAAATTAGATTAAATAGAATGACTAGATTGATTTGTATTAGAAGTTGGCACTACATATTGGCTTCCCAAGCTCGTATAGAGCTATACTGGACACTGAATAATGTGACACTGAATTAATGAATGAATAATGAACAGTTAATAAAGGTAACAATGTAATGAATAATCATAATGCAGTAGATGGATTTGGGGGCGTTCCGGAGCTCCGTGGTGATACCAGTGATCTCTGATCCAGACACTGGGAAATCACACCCTTATTGGACCGAAAGGTCATAGACTGAAAAGTCACCGAATTGATAAGTCATACATTGGACTAATAAGTCTCATTGATAAGCCATTAATAAATGTTTAACACAATTAATGAATTGAATGAGAATTAATGAAATAAATGAATGTGAATTACTTCCTTTTGGAAGATACTGAATTAAAGTAAAATCAATACTATTGTAGTTGCCAATGTAATTATTGTCATTACTTGTATTTACTATTGTACGAGATACTGTTATAACATTTAGTATTTAGGACTGTTAAATAATGAATTGACAGGAATAGCATATATGTCATAAATATATATATATATACACACATTGCTGAACCGTCGTGTTCACGGTGTTACTAATGATATTACAGGCCCAGTTGCCCTTGCCGGTCCCGCAGAGACCGTATCACCAGTGGAGGAGGTTCATCCGATACCTCCAGGAGATTTAATCGAATGGACATGATCTGAGGGTGAATACATTGAATATTTTGGAAACTTTTGGGAATAGTTTTGTATATACTCATTTTTGGAATTATAAATGATGCCCCCTGTATTGTATTTTTAATATGCAGTGGTTAACTTACTTAAATACAGACATGTGCATATAAACTTTACTTTAATGTAAAGGACTTATTTAGTTAATCGTTCGTCAATATATATATATATATCTGTAATGATGTACATTTGACAGGTACGTATGATAGATCCCTTGAGGACTTCGTATTAACTTCGATTAATTCGGGGTTTACGGGAGTAAGTATGATGGATTCACGACCCATGATTAATCCTGATTAACAGGATCTCGGGCCTAGGTCATGACAGAGGCCCTTTTAAAGCCCAAGATACAATGACTCAAACATGCCTTTTTCCAACATCCAACGATACAATGACTAAAACAGTCACTCAAATCACGTCATTTTAAGAACATTTCCCTCCTCCAACAATCGCTCCAAGCATGCCATTTCAACACCCAATACTATCGATTAATCTGCCCACACACACAAAATATATATATCAAAACAGATTACAGATGAACTAACAATCAGGGGTTTCATTCAGAAAAAAAAAAGAACAAAATAAAAAAAGAAGAAGAAAAGAAAAACCAATGTTCTACCGACGGCCAGAGCCACACGCAGAGAGATTTTTCTCCAAAGACATTTTTTTTCCTACCCAGCAAGAAAAGATTCTTTAATAAATAAATAAAAGGGCCGAGAGAGATAGAGGGAGTAGATATGGAAGGAGAGGAAGATAGAGAGTGGATGAGAGAGGCACAAAAGTCCAAAATCCCCAATACCTTCACCAAAAGAGATGTCTTCTACAGGGAAAATAAATGTAGGCTCATGGCTCCCTTAAAGAGAAAAAAAAAAAGGAAAAGAAAATTAGTCAGAAGCCTTATTCTTTCTACCAATCCCCCTTAACAACCCAAACAATCAAATTTCCAAACCAAAACAATGGTGGAAAAACTACAAAATCCTAAAATCCCAACCCCCAAACCCTCAAATCCACACCACAAACCCTCAAATCCCAAACCCAATCCCTAAAATCTAACAAAACCCAGACCATTCACTGAAAAAAAAAAAAAAAAAAAAGAACACATCCTATTTGTACTGGATCGGTTACTGAAGGAAAAAAAAAAAAAAAAAAGCAAAGAGAGAGGGAGGGAGAGGGAGAGTACAAGAGAGGGAAGAAGAGAGGATCCATACCTGGCGTGAGATCGCAGGAGAGAGAGGTGCTAGAGGGAGAGCTTGGGATGGAAGGAGAGAGAGCGTGGAGGTGACGCCCAAGTTTCGTTCGTTCAGAGTTGAGGATGAGGAGGTAAGACGGGGTTTGCTTCTCATTTGGGATGGAGAAATGAAATGGGCGGGCCTCGAAAATTTTCTTTGAAGAAATGGACGGGCGTTAGTCATTGGACCCTTTTCACTGAATCCACACGTGCAGTTGGCACGCTTGAGCGGAGCTTATTCTGCACATGAGCTAAGGAGAGGGGGGCCATATAAAGCTGATAGAAGTCACGGTTAGAGCTATTTTTTTCAGAGAAGAAGATCATATGGAGTCCTTGAAATCCCCCCAACCTCATCTCCTTATGAGTCCCTGGGTGGGCCCCACCACACACTTGAACTTACCTTATTCTAAGCTTGAACTTAGAAGAGCTGGCCCATATATATATATATATAGGGAGATGCTCCTATGAGAACATCTCTCAACTTATTATAAGAGATAAGGTGGGGGCCCTCACACTTAAGTTGTTAGTATTGGATATGAATGTGAGGTGCCCTACCCTATCTCCAATTTAAGGTGAGAAATATCACTCATGAGAGCATCTCTAACCTTATTATGAGAAATAAGGTGTGGACCCTCACATTTAAGTTGTTAGCATTAGATATGGATGTAAGGGCCTCCACCCTATCTCTCATTTAAGGTGAGAGATATCTCTCATAAGAGCATCTCCCATATAAATATATATATATATAGGAGACAAGACATTTATGTGCATCCATCCCTCACCATAGGGTGAGGGACACTCATATGACTTTTCATCTCTGCACATGAACATTCTATTTCTGCATATGACTATATATAGCTTTTCCTCTTTTGCGCATGAATTTTTTCAATTATGTAAGTATCTCTCATCCTATAGTGAGGGACGGATGCACATGAATATTCTCCATATATATATATACATATAAAAATATTCAAATGAGAACTAATTCTCACCTATTATATGAGAGCTTTTTTGTGGAGCCCAACTAATAACCCATTTAAACCTAGCAACCAATAGGGAACCCCTTGATAGTTACTAATCCTAAGGATTGACACACATCGAATGAACTGAACTATTGGATCGAGGGTTGAATATTTTTTTGCATATGAAACCATTAAACTTATGGGCCACGGATGAAGGGGTTAGGGGCATGAGTCTGGAAAAAATTTGATACTTAAGGTAATCTCACATAGATGTTTTCATTCCCCCGATTTCATCTCCCAAATGGGGCCCACAATTGGACCCTACAAAAGAATTCTCATATAAAATGTGAAAATAGTTTTCATCTAAATATTACTCATATATATATATAATCATCACTAAAATCTTATCCCCAACTATATTAGGACATTGTTAATAATCTGCAAACGTTATCAAAGGTTATATAAAGTGTAGCTCATGGAGCTTACTTAAATGCATGTCCACCCATAAAAATGGTTGGTGCACAAATTCCAACATCAGCAACCCTCTTGGGGTGGGTACTAATACGACTTTGATTAGTATAAAAAATTTACGATAAATTAAAAAAATAGTGAATATATTTTCTGAGTCAGTACAGATTTTGACAGATTCCAGACTCATTTCATGATTCGCGCCCATGGAAAAATTTAATAAACAACCGTGCTACATGACCCAGGTCTTGACCTGGACTTCCTAGACTTTTTGTTAAAAAAACCCCCTTAGTCCTGCCCATCTCAGAACATACCAGACACTCACCCCCACACTCCACGCGGCAGCCAAAATCTCCTTGTTTTCACTAGTAAGCATCTATCTATCAAAAAAACAGGCATCTATCAAAGTAAGCATCTATCTATCAAAAAAAGGCATCTATCATTTATCCCCAAATCCCGTTTGACTCGACCTCTTCACAATCACCCCTCTCCATCGGCAGCCCTATCGGGCACACAGACCGAGCCAAAAAAAAAACACAGACGAAAACAGAGAGAGAGAGAGAGAGAGGGGGACAATGGAACACCTAAAACCAAGCTCTGCAAATTCATCTCCTCTCACACCCATCGGCTTCTTAGACCGAACCGCAACCGTCTATGGCGATTGCCCTTCCATCATCTACAACGACACCATCTACACCTGGTCCCAAACACGCAATCGCTGCATCAGGCTAGCCTCTGCGCTCTCTTTAATAGGCATCTCCTCAGGCGATGTGGTACGACGCAGTACACTACATATCTCACACGCAACACTTCTCTTAAACTTTTCTATTTTATCTTGATCTGATTCTCCTCCTCTATTACAATTTACAAATCTAATCTATATGTATACAATTATCACTCTATCCATCAGGTCTCTGTGGTCGCTCCCAACATCCCAGCCATGTACGAGATGCACTTCGGCATCCCCATGTGCGGCGCCATCCTCAACACCATCAATATCCGTCTCGATTCACGAACCATCTCCGTGCTCCTCCGCCACAGCGATTCGAAACTCGTCTTCGTCGACATCCAATCTCGATCGCTCATCGAGCAGGCCGTCAAGTCCTTGACCAACCCACCTCGTTTGATCATCATCGAAGATGAGTACGAAAACGGTGGCCGTGTTGAAGGAGATAACTATGGTGAACTCACATACGAAAGGATGATCGAGAAGGGCGATCCTAGGTTCGAGTGGGTTCGACCCAAGAGCGAGTGGTCGCCCATGATTCTCAACTACACGTCCGGAACGACCTCGTCTCCCAAAGGTGTGGTCCACTCCCACCGTGGGATCCTCATCATCACCGTCGATTCGTTGATCGATTGGATGGGCACCAAGCAGCCAGTCTATCTGTGGACCCTACCTATGTTCCATGCCAACGGCTGGAGCTTCCCGTGGGGGGTCGCAGCCATGGGCGGAACCAACGTCTGTCTGAGAAAATTCGACGCAAGAATCGTCTACGGCGCCATCCACAGACACCGAGTCACCCATCTCTGCGGCGCGCCCGTCGTCCTCAACATGCTCGCCAACGCTCCGGACTCCGATCGGAAGCCGCTCCCCAACCCAGTCCAGATCCTCACGGCGGGGGCTCCGCCCCCTGCAGCCGTCCTCTTCCGTACGGAGGCGCTCGGATTCTCCGTCAGCCACGGGTACGGCCTAACGGAGACGGCGGGGCTGGTGGTGTCCTGCGCCTGGAAGGGTCAATGGAACCGGCTTCCGGCGACGGAGCGGGCGCGGCTGAAGGCAAGACAAGGGGTTCGAACCCTCTGCATGACGGAGGTCGATGTCGTCGACGAGAAGACTGGAAAGGGGGTCAAACGAGACGGATTGACGCTCGGAGAAATCGTCTTAAGGGGCGGAGGGATCTTGTTGGGGTACCTGAAAGACCCCAAGGGGACTGCAAACAGCCTAAAAAACGGGTGGTTTTACACGGGAGATGTTGGGGTGATGCACCCAGATGGGTATCTGGAGATTAGGGACCGATCCAAGGACGTGATTATAAGCGGAGGAGAGAATCTGAGCAGCGTGGAGGTCGAATCGGTGCTGTATTCGCACCCCGCAATAAACGAAGGGGCTGTGGTTGCGAGGCCTGATGAGTTCTGGGGGGAGACGCCTTGTGCATTCGTGAGCTTGAAGGAGGAGTTCAAGGAGAAGAAGCCGTCTGAGAAGGAGATCATAGCTTTCTGTAGAGAGAGATTGCCTCATTACATGGTGCCCAAGACTGTTGTTATTGTTGCAGAATTGCCCAAGACTTCGACCGGTAAGGTTCAGAAGTTTGTGCTCAGAGACATGGCCAAGGGACTGGGGCCTCTACCTAAGGCTAGTCGGTTGTAGGTTGAGAACTCACCTGGTTTATTTTGACTCAGTGTAGGATTTATGCAATGATTGTAGTCCCTTTTTTTTTTTTTTTTTTTTTTTTTTTTTTTTTTTTTTTTTTTTTTTTAATGCTATGGTTTTAGTCTTGATGTGGTCTAGGTCTGTATTTGGATCTTTTATTGTAGTATAAAATCACTATATTTGTATTGGTCTCGGTCTAGGTAGGAGCTTGGCTCTTTGCCATATATATATATATATATATATATATATATATATATATATAAAAAGCTAGAATCATATGCTTCATGTTACAAGGGATTCTAACTTCGACATAATTTTGAAAGGTCTAGAGGAGGCTGCACCATCAATGGGCGGGCTCCATAGTGGAGTTACACATATCCCACTCGAAGAAGCCTGTGGGAGACAGGTGTATATTTCTATGGTCCAACTATATACGCAAGGCAGGTGATATGACTGTCGCATTCTTGATGATGAGATGGAGAGTTATCTATTTTGCCCACTGCTCGGATTGAAATGAAATAGGGTTTTAGTTTTAAGGGAGGATTATTTACGTCAAATTCGTCCTTTTTTTTTTTTTTTGGAACAATATGCACGTAGCCACTCACCCACCCTATCAGGGATTGTTTTCTGTGCGAGTCGTTAGATCTGATCTATAGAAATATATAAAGTTTTAATAATTTTTATAGAACTGTTTGTATAAAAAATAATACAATCGATATCATACAATCTTAAGGTATCATACAAAGTGATACATGTGATATCATATTGTCCTATGATATTGTATGGTTCAATGTCGCCTTATCCTAGAATATCACTCAAAAAATTATGTGGTAAATACTTAAAATCTTCAACAATTCAAGGGCAATTGTCAAGTCTAAAAACCATTATATGTGCAATATTAAAAAAAAGAAAAAAAAAAAAGAAGAAAGAGTGTGTTATAAAAAAAAAAAAAATGGAAAAGGAGTGTGTTAAGAATGAAATTGTGCCGTGTTACACATGCAGATAAAAAGGATAGTTATGAAATGAAAAATCATCCTTGTAGGTACGAACATTAAATTGTACGGGCAATATTTAGAAAAAAACAAAACAAAATAAAACAAAAGAGAGAGAGTGGGTTAAGAATGAAATTGTGCCATGTTACACATGCAGACAAAAAGGACAGTTATGAAAATGAAAAATCATCCCCCTAAGTAAGAACATTAAATTGAGCAATACTTTTGGATGAATACCTCGGGATATATGGGAGTTTAAACAACGTATAAAGTGAGTTTAAATTGTTTGGAGGTTATAGGTTCAAAACTGCACTATCACATTGGGGCTACAGGAGAGTTTACCCGCTTCCCTTTGGGCTCAAAGGGATTAGTCTAGTCTAAAGGATTAGGAACCCTCCAATAAAATAGAATAAAAAAATATAAAAAAAAAATACTGAATCTCTGTGTGCAATTAGAAATGGGATCCTCTCTGAGGTTTTACCTAAGTCTGAATTTGATGACCTTGAGCTACCACTTATCCCATAATCAATTGGTGATGGGATCTCGTGATTTGAATCCGTGGCCTGGAGTTTTGATTTCACTTTAGGATCTTAGACTTCATTGAGCTACCACTTATCTCAAAATTAATTGGTGATAGAAAACGGCACAACAATGATTTTTATGGTCTGTTGATTGTGTTAGGAAGACATTCGAGCATCACTCCACCACGAATCACTCCACCATGAGTACACACGAGAGTTATACCATAGAACTAACAAAACCTCACGGGATCCTGACAGTTATGTTAATTACTCGGGCCTGGGATGTTTTCCTGAAGGCCTACTCACAATAAGACGATTTTTACCAACTTCTTGTTTTATTTAGCATTTATTTTGAGTTATGACATGATCACCACGTCAAGTTTTAAAAAAAAAAAAAAAAAAAATGAAGAAGAAGAAGAAGAGATGGTCTACAGCCTCTGTAGCAGCTATTACACCAAACCCCTTAATAAAATGTTGAAACTCCATTGTGGAATTCAAATAGAGATAATTTGGATCGTGCAAGATGAGTTTCATGCACTGATATATTCTCGAATCTCAGTTCAGAAAGATTGGATACCACCGTTGGATCGAACAAATGAGAGAAGCGTGATTGAACACTGATGTGAAATCACTTATATGATGTTACTCACACTTTCTGTTATGTGATCAATCATATGGTGGGGCCTACTCCTTTTAAACTGAAGCATGAGGATATATCATTTAAGGAATGAGATTTGTCTTCAACGTTCCTGAATCAATTTTATGTGGTGGAGTTCCTAAGAATTTATTACAGAATTCATGTAATAGCTAGGACAGAGAATCTGTACTTAAAAAAAAAAAAAAACCAGCATCAGAGTCACTAACTGTGGGCTCTTATCTTGTTTGACTAGATTTAACAGAGTTGCTTGGAATGTCAAACTAGTTGGGTACCGTTCATACGGTGGGGCCCACCCTGATTTCCGTTTTTCCCTAAATAAGGGCCCACGTGATTGCAACAGGGTTGGCACTTTTGGCACTTGGCAGGTCAGATTCCGTATTGTGTCTTATTCTGAATTGAAAACAAATTTCATTTGAAAAATTGGATGGTTGAAATGGGAGAGTATGGGATAAGCTTTCCAAGTCACCCAACCAAATACACTATTGGTTTCCCCTTGTTTCTATTCTGGGAAAAGGACTATTGGTGGTTGTCTTGGATCAATGTTTTCTTGTTTATACACCATAGGATTCTCCAGAGACAGAACATACAAGCAGTTGGCTGTATATATTAGTCAATTTTCCATATGAATTTCCCTGGGAAGAGAACAGTACTAGAGATGTATTGTGATGAACTAGTCTCTGTCTTTCTCTTTACGGTCCGTTTGGGAAAATGAAGGGGAGGGGAGGGAAAATTTGAGGGGGAAGGAAAATGAAGGGGAGGGAGGGGAGGGGAGGGGAGGGGAAATTAATTTTACCTCCTCTTGTTTGGGAAGTCAAAAAGTAGAGGGGGAGAAAAGTGGAAAAGTAGGGTTTTATTTGTTTGTGAGATAAAGAGAAAATTACCGTTTTGGCCTTACTTTTGTAAAAACTTTAAAATTCTTTTTTATATACAAGGGCATTGTGGTAATTCTCCCCATTTTTGGAAAATTACCGTTTTGGCCTTACTTTTGTAAAACTTTAAAATTCTTTTTTATATACAAAGGCATTGTGGTAATTTCTCCCCTTTTTCCCCCCTCCTCTCCCCATTTTCCCCCCATTTTTTGGGGGGGGAAATTTTTGTACACAATTTTCCACACCCCCATCCCCCATTTTCCTCCCCCAATTCCCAAACACCTCCAAAACAACTTCCCCCCCCCACCCCCCCCCCCCCCCCCTCTCTTTCCCAAACAGAGGGTTAATTGTCTAAATTAAGATTTGTAATAGTACAGAGATTCGCAACTGTATGGTCTAGGCACCGTTTTACATCAATATAATCTTAAACCATTAGTTTGAATCTTAGAAAAAAAAAAAAAGAAAGGGTAAAAATAAAAAAAGACCATGGAACTTTTAGGCTATTAAACCAAGGGAATGTTTGGGAACGAAATATTTAGGGAAAAGATATTTTGTTTATCTAAAGTTGTGGTAAATCCATATTTGGTAATTGTGAATTCATGAGGATATGGACAAATGAAAATCATTATTTGTTAGGATTTTCAAATCCGACTACCCCCAATAAGATTTGAAAATATTCTCTTAATTGGATTTGCACACCTAACTTTATTTTTTTCAGCTATATACATCGATACACACCAATATCAATGTGAAATCCTCAACTATATAAATCCACAGCAAGGAATTCTTATTCCAACAGTAGTGAAGAATCATCAGTTATATGGATTCATTGGCTGTTACCAAACATGCCCATTGGATTTGATATCTTGCTCAAGAGACTTCCATCCCCACTGATATAGCTATGTGTTTAGTTTAGGTGGACCCTGTTAGCAAGATCGTTTACGACTACTTTGCAATTCACTTATAAGACAAATTCCCCTATAATAGTTTATGTATAAGAAACTAAATAGATATACAACAAATTAAATTAGAGATGCAATAAGCAATCACATGTAGCCAACCAATGCCTTCATGTTACCATTATATTCGTTCAAATAATAGAATAACCTTTCAAATTAAAGCTTCATTGATCTCAGAGGACCTGAAGAGATGACCAAGTAGTTTTAGTCCGAATGCACATATTCATTTTGGCGGAGATCATGAAATCCACCCATTTTTGTTTGGTCCATGAGATCAAGGCTCTCAAAACTTTAGTTACTAAACCCCATGACCTAGAGAACGGATTCTTACCCGAGTGGTAAGGAGCGGCGGTTCTCACTTGCCTACTCAGGGGACCTTGACTCTTCTAAATTTTGAATTAATAGGGTGATGGCTTGGTATTCATATTCTATCTTCCCTGAGTTCACTTTCCATTGGAGTGGATGTTATTTGTATTGAAGAGTGGGCTCCACCCAAGGAAAGTGTTGAAAAGTATTTATACTGCCTCTGTTAAAGCCTCGAGGTTTTGGTAGGAATGACCAGCTGAAGAAATTTAATAATTTGATGATCAATTTTCTATATTTTTAACCACTTAAGAGCGTGACCCCCCATGTATTTTATGCAAACAAACAGCTTCTATTCATGATTTGTCTCAGCCTATATCTATCTTTGTCAACTCTTAAATTAACTCTGGGACTTTCCTTTACATTCAAATCCATATTATACGTGCCTAGAGAATGGTCATATTTTTTTCACTTTGAAACTTCAGTTTATGCGGGCATAATTTCCTTTTTCTAAGTTCAAGTCAGCTTTAAGGATGTAGTTTAATTTGAAGTTTTGAGTTCAAAGTTTTTGGCCATATCTAAATACATTGTAAAGGCATGCTTAGGTTCTTTGGATGAGGAAAGTTTAAAATTTGCCGTGGAGAGGAAAGCCAAAGGAGAGGAAAGCAAATGCCAATTTGATTCCCACAACCTTCCAATAGGAATTTGCCGTGGGCAAATTTCTTTTGAATTCCCAGAATTCCTAGAATTCATGTTGAAGAGGATTCTATGAAGGAGGTACTAGACACTTGAGGAGATGTAGATGGGGAGATCACTTTTTAATGATTATTTTACTTTGGCAATAATAGGTGGCTAATAATTTTCCATCAAACGAGGGGTTATATTTTTTGCTACATTGGGAACTAAAACTCACGTATTCTATTTACACACCCATCTCCCTAGATGAAGGAGAGGTTATTTGATGCTTCATTATACGAGTTCACTTTTAATCCTTCACTTTTCAGCTCTTTTTTGTAATGACATTTCTCAAAATTCTAGGAACTCAATTAAAATGTTTAGAGCTTATTTATTTACATGAAATTGAATACATGGGAATTGATGGAAATGGGATTACCAAAAGGATTATTGTAGAGATGAATGTGGAAGGATTGGTCTAGTCGGTGGATGATATAAAATATAGATGTAAATGGAACATTGACTTTCCTAGTATTTGAATTACCGATGTATGATAGGGTATTCATATTCAATCTCTTCGTCAATTCAGTTTTCATTAATGGAGATATCATTTAATAGTTATTTATAGATCTTTACATTCATTTAATTTTATTGTCTTTTGAAAAATGTTTTTTTTAGAAATTCTAAGAATAAAATTCCACAAAATAAACAAGTCCGCAATCCCTGAGCCTATAGGCCAATGAACGGTTGTCATGAGTCATGACGAACTTACTTCAGAGGCACATGACAAAATCAGATAATACGAGGCCGCGTATATAAGCCTTTCTATTGACTTGTAATTATTCTATTCTAAGGTGATGATGTCAGACAATTAAAATAAAACGCACTGGAGGACTTACAACAGAGTCATTAATTAGATAGTCAAGCAGCATTGGATGACATTTTCTGTTTTCTTTCTGACAAATCTACAACCTTCTAATTTTTCTTGCATCTTGCAAAACAATTAAGCTCAACAACCATCCTTTTCACATGTAAGATTTTACTTTCACACTACCGATTACAAAAAACCAGGAAAAACGTGTTGGACATGGAAGTAGTGGTCGTGCCTGTTTAGTCCTTTTCACATTGAGTTTTTAATGGACAAACAATTGCCAATATGGTTTACTGAAGGAGATAAAGCATCTAGAATGGATGACATGGACATTAGGCGTAAGGAAACGGATTCCTGTTTAGTCCAAATAAAGAATTAGGAGACACCACATGCGGGGGCGGGGGGGCGCGATATTTATCTTTTCTCTGCCGGAGTGGGGGGCGGGGTGCTGGAGAAAAAAAAAAAACAAGCAGATCCGCCTCAGCGCGTGGCGTCCCCTGTTTCTAGGGGACGCGGATCCTAGGTATAAAAGGGTGACTTGGCCAGGCTGTGAAGTGGGTGGCAAAAGGTATTCTTTCCAAAATGGACAGAAGCTACCATCATTTATGTTCGACAATGGGACAACAATGACTATCATGATTCTCAAGTTCGAGATCAAGCCACTGTGAGGCCTTTGCATCAATAACTGAGAAGGTGAGACTCGCCGTCCTATTAATAGGACATGAAAGGCATTACTGTCATATTTACTACTTGGACAAATTTTTTGGTCAGAATTTTGAACAAATCCTATGATAGCTCTTGAATATCTATGAATTCTGGCCAAAAAATTTGTCCAGGTAGACTTTTTGTTTTCAATAATTAAAAAAATTAGCCATGAAAACTGATGAATCTGGATCCCATGTTTGGACCAAGTTGTTTAAATCAATGAGGGGGTGACATGGGAGGAGGATGTCAAATTAGCTGACAACTCATCTCCTTCAATGAATAAAACAAAAACATCTCCTCCAGGTTTCGCCCCCTCATTGGTCCAAACAGAGGATCCGGACTCGAAAACTCACATATGATGAAGTTGAGAAATTTCTCAAATGTTCTTTATACTTAACTCTTTTGCTATATAGTAATAACTTATTTTGACATCGTAAAATTTTAATTAAATATACAATATTACATAAAATACAGAGATAAATGTACCTTGTTAACTTTTTAAATAATGTAGTTTTATGTAAAATTGCATAATTCAATTAAAATTTCACGATATCAAAATAAAATATTGTGATATCACAAAAAAGTACTAGTATACTACTCTTCTTAACTTTCATAACTTGGCGTGAATTTTCATAGCTATTGGTGACCGTACAGGAAATTTTTTTTGTTTTTATGAGCTGAGGTGATTCTAGTGGACCCATTGTGATTGCATCCTGGGTGAGATGCCAAAGGAAATGGTACAAATATATATATATATATATATATATATTTATTTTATTTTTTTTATTTGTTTTTGCTATGTGAATTATAAGAAAACTCACACATGCACTCTCTCTTCAAGTCGGCGGATCATGGTTTTCAACAATAACTTCAACAATAACTTAATATATTTTCAAGCTTATTTAAATCTTTACCAAAAACATAAAAGAGGATGTTTAAGTCCATTGGGCTGAAGTGGATTTGAAGGCATGCAACGTGCAACTTCTATGCTTTCTATGGAAATCAAGATAAATAGAAACATGCAAAAAGAAATGAAGTTAAATGATATTCGAAAATGCCATTTAAAAAAAAAAAAAAAAAAAACGAATCATGTTTGAGTGGAGACTTATCAAATATCAACTTTCATTTTTGTTTTAACTATTTTAGGGAGTGAAAATTAAACGGATGTGTAATGAAAACAATGAAGATTGAAAGATCACTCACTTATCTCGCATGCAAATTCGTTTAGCAAATGCTCAATTCTCTTTTTAATTTAACAGGTCCAGCCGATAGAAAATATCCCACATGTACCAACTTGAAATAGGTTTAAGTTGATC
Source organism: Camphora micrantha (assembly GCA_003546025.1). NCBI lineage: Eukaryota > Viridiplantae > Streptophyta > Magnoliopsida > Laurales > Lauraceae > Camphora > Camphora micrantha. The sequence goes on along the minus strand of QPKB01000003.1, from coordinate 5,617,966 downwards.
ACACAAATAAGTTTGTTGTGCCATCTTTTTTATCCTCAAAAATGGCTGTACACATTACATTTGTACATGTTTGCAATAGTTTGCGGCATTTAGAGACTTCTCTAGTTTCATTAGCGGCCTATAGGCTGAAGTTATGTTGGAACCATTTTTTTTCTAACGTTTAAAAAAAAAAACAAGAGACATTGGGCCTGACCGCCAACTCCTAATTGCCCAGGATATTCCTGGCTTGTTTGCTTGATATCATCTAGGTGATCTTTTTGAAAGTTAAATTTTCAATTCTTGACATAGTAGGAACAATGCCTTCTTCGCGTTCTTCCTGATTAATTAGTCCTTAGATCGAGAGTTTTTATACTTTGCTGTGTATACAACTCATTATTCAACAATGGGTTCTTTATAACCATCATTGAAGATCTCCCCAAGATCTTACAACCAAAACATTACTTTTATTTTTCATATTTGTCCTTTTATCAACTTCAGGATTTAGGGTTGAAATAAGATAAGATGTCATCTTCGCCATTGGACAGGAGGAACATCAAAAGGATTCTGGGGGTGTGGGGATAGTTTTGAATACCTATCACAAAGTGGTGGGGTGGTGTGGGGTTTGAATACCAATCACAAAAAAAGACAAATGTACTAAGGATGCTGTCTTTGAATTACAAAGAAGATATGATATTATTTCTCAGTTTCACCAGCCTACATTTAGAATCATGATTGGTGAGCATTATTGTTGTTGGCCACTTTATCAAAATTACCCTTTCTAAATTATCTCTTAGAAGATGGTTTTTATGGAAGCCATTGTAAGATAACGGTCCCACTAAATATATTTATTATATTTTAATTAGAATATTATAATTATTTTAATTGAATGTATTTTAGTTATTTAAGTGGTTAGGTTTAAGTAGGACACACATTAGATTAGATGCGTGGATTGGTGAGTTGGGTTAATGGGTAGATGACCTGACCCGCAGTTTTGACCCAATAACTTAATCCCATAGAATATTCCCTTTTAACCTAATCCCTATTTTCAATAACCACGTCTTATCTCTCCCCACTTATCTCTGCAACTCCTCCCGTAACCTCTTCATCTTCTTCCTCTTTCAACTTCCCAAGCCATTGCAGCTTTAGATTCAACCATCAGAATCCAGATAAGAGGATACCATCATTCTTGGTTCCACTTTCTCATCTCAGGTAACCTTCTCTTTAAATCATTAGGAGTAGATCTGTCACGACCCCAAACCGGGGGTCGTGAGGGAGGGGTGATTAAATTTATTTTTATTTCTCCCAAGATCCGCGTGTGTGAGGATCCGCAATCACATCACTCTCTGAATATTTCTGCGGAAGCTTTCGTGGCAATGCGACCCGGAGTCCGTGGACATCATCGGATTCCGCGTCGCATAGGGCCCTTTAGCATAAAGCTATCATTTTATAAATCATATCAGACTGGAATACACCCACATATAAATTACAGAGCTGACGGTAACAGGATATTACATTTCCATACATATTCAAGTTACAATTATCAATGTGTATTAATTACAATCCCAAGAAGGGCTAATAAAAGCCGGACAATACAACTAATATCCACTACCCATTTGTGACGTAACTCCGATGTCAAGCACAATGTCTACAGGACATAGCCGACAAGACAACCTGCAACTCGTGGCTCCACAGCCAACCAAACTCTCAGCTCGGGGCGGGAATCTGAACCTGAGTACCAACATAGTGGGTCAAACACGACGGTTTGGCAAGAGAATGAAAAGATACCACAATATACAATAGATGAAATACCTTGAAAAGCATAGAAATCTGTTTAAACAAGAACTCTAATAAAACCGATAAATCATTTGCTGTAAAACAAGTAAACAAGATAAGACATATGAGGTAACCAAGGAATCGGGAATAACAAGGTGGCAACCACAAGAAGCTAAGTCCTCTATCACTAAAGCGATAGAGCAATAACTAGGCCCTGATCTCAGTCACTCGAGGTGAGGAGAAACAGGGGATCTCATATAGATACATATACATATACAATACTATACATGACCACGGTAGCGAGCCGGGCATCGGGGACCACAGTAGCAATCTGCGGCATCGGGACAAGACCACGGTAATGACCGGGTAGCGGGATCCAAACTGCAGCTGGCGGGACAAGAGGGGGATCTCCAAGTCGGTTGATCAGACCAACAGGGTTATCCAAGCTTAGTGGTGCCGACTCATAGGTCAAATACAATCGAGACAATGCAAGCAAATCAAGTACGAATACATAATCAAACGGGCAAGACGGGGGTGCTCAAGAGCACACTGACATATCATGTGGTGCAATGCACTTCAGGTCAAGTAACTGTTTCAAGTGTACAATAATACTTTCGGGAAAACCATTCATGTAATGCAAGGCTTGGAAATAGAAAAATATTATGAACTATGCTAAATCAGGAAAGACAATGATTTTAAGATCTATTTGAGTGAATAGGGGTCCCGTATGTCGATCATAGATATGAATTGGTACTCCTTGAGTTTGAAGACATTCCGGGCTCCTTATGCACTTTTACGCTTTTCAAAACTTAAAATGAGCTTATGGTTATAACTAGATGTTAGGATAAGGAAATCAAGACTATAAATGGTCCATCCTAAGTATGATGTTAATTCGGAGACATCGAGCAACCTACTCAGTCATCGAAAGGAATAGAATTCGCGATAACCAAGGAAAAAGTCTTGTATTTAGATATAAAGGAGATATCGCGTCATTCCGTCCCGTTCAAGATTGAAATGAAGTGAACATCGATGTCACCCAACCAACCGTGAGGAGCATCGGCTCAAGACGTCCTCACGCATGGTCAAATGAGTCCAAAAAGGGTAGCCAAGGTCCCACCTAAAACCAAGAAAAGAAAGAGAAAAAAAATATAAAAAAAATCTCAAAATCCACTGGACTCAATCTGAGTCCTCCGATCGATCGGACCGAAGGTCCGATCGATCGGCTAAAATTTTCTGAACAGGGTCCGATCAATCGGCCGAAATTTCTACACAGGGCCCGATCGATCGGCCCAAAAGCCCTTACAGTTAAAGACAGTCCGATCGATCGGTCTGCACGTCCGATCGATCGGACCTGGGCGTGCAGCAGTTCCGGGAACTTGGTTTCTTTTTCTCCCTTTTTCCTTTCCTTCCAACACATGATTAACCAAGGAAAACTATGAACAAGATGACTTAATTACATGCTTCCAAGACATTAAATGAGGCTATCAAGAGGTATAAAGATCATTTATTACAACCATGGAAAAATCAATAAAGGAAATCAATGAAAGCATAAAAATCCATAAATGCTACCAAACCATTTGAAACTTAAAAACATCCAACATTCACTTGCCTCAAGTCTTCAATTAGTGATAAAACCAGCTCTAATCACACTTGCAAGCCAAGAACAAGATCTCTACAAAAACCCCCAAAACAAACCCTAAAATGGGTCAAAACAAGAAATAAGAAGAGAGAGCTTTCAAGAATGAAAATGGGGCTTCTCAAGGATCAAAAGAGCATGAATCTAGAAGCTTAGGAAAAGATCTTACCAATGGATGCTCCAAATGAACAAGACAAGTTAGAAGAAGATCTTTTGGAGATGAGGTTTCACCACAAATAGTACCAATAGGAAGCTCTTGAGGTGGGGGAAGAAGATGATGTAACCTTTTGAGATGATGGTGCAAGATTTGGTTGTATTTGATGATGGCAAAGCAAGAAGAAGAAGAAAGGGTGCAAGGAAGAACCCTAGGTTCAGTTGTTGCTGGAAAATGAAGGAGGGAATGAGAAATGGGTTCTCTTATAACATATGAAAGTGGGCTCCACCACTTAAGAACCTAAAAAGGCCAAAATAGTGGTTTTCGGGACTTCGGATGAAATCGACGAAGAAGGAAGAAATGATCGTCGAAATATCTAGTTTCTAAAAAGTATATGTTTCGCGGGTTTCGGGAATATCAAGTTTTGGGTACAGATTTGGTGTGAAAAGACTGTTTTGCCCTCAAAGCTAGAAAAGTCAAGTTTCGGGGTTCGGGACGGGAACGGGATCAACATGAAAGTTGAATCTATCAACAAAACAAGTAAATCGGGATAAAATACCAATCGAGAAAACCAAGATAAAACCTCAAATACACGAAAAGCCATAAATAGGGAACCCCCAAAGGGCCCCACACTAAAAGCAAAGTACTCAAAATCCCCAAAGCTATAACAAAGCTATTTTAATCCCAAATCAACCAAAAATCCACAAAACACACTTAGAGCTAAACACAGCTCAAAGACACTAATCTGGGCCTCTCGGGTCGGGGTCTCACAAGATCTGTACTTTTAGATTATCTTCTTAATCTTTCCAATATTAGAATTTGGGTAGGAATATCATAGATCTGTTCATCTGAACATTCTTATCACATCTTCTTTGTCAGATTGGTATTAGGATTGTGATCGAGCGCCCCGGTAATCTCGGATTGGGTATTGGTTAGGATCTGTTGCATTTTCTTCAACCCCGGTGAAAGGCAAGTACCTAAACAAAATTTGTAAATTTAATACATGTGTTTAATTTCAATTTGGTGCATATAGAAACCCTTTGATGCCCTTTTTATGATGTTAATTGTTTTTTTGATGAAATTGGAGAACGGAGATCATCGCATTGATTTTCTTATTTTTTTTATTTTTTTTATATAGCATTACTGTCGACCCGATTTGTCATAGGTTCCTGAATGGAAACCGTGAGGCTTGTTAATGTGTATTGGTTGTGGGGCCATGTGGACCCCACTGATGTTTGATCGGACCATAGATCTTAAAGAGGGGTCCTGAGCGACCATGATGGTGGGGTCTGATCTGGGTCTTGATCAACAGGGTCCACAATTTTAGCAACTCAATGTCCCAGGCGAGAGGTTTGATTTTGTTGAGAACGTTCTGTTACAGAACGAGTGGAAGGAGGAAGAAGGGGTGAGTAGTCCGGTGGTCCGGGGGTGCATAGAAAACAAGTGTGGGATTTTTGTGTGTGGAAGAGATAATGACAGGTGGGTGTTGTGGGGATGAGACAGAGTGATGTTGACATGTGGGGATGGGAGGAGTGCTGTTGTAGCTTGTAACAACACATGACTTAAAACTTTTAACATTTGGCCCCATTAGTTTTAAAATTTGGAAAAAAGGGCCCTGTAGTTTTTAATGAACTCAATTTGAACCCTTTTGGTTATTAGAATGTGGAAAATGTTTTAGGTGGGGTCCTTGAGTTTTCTAAAATTATAATATAAGATTATTATTATTATTTGTAAATTAACATTAAATGATACATATGGTTTTGATGTGTTAAAATTATATTTTTGTATTTTAATATTAGATCTTTGGACCAAGTAAATATCGTCCGGGCACACGATATATTACTAACATAGGGTTTGGTACTTAATATGACCTCGGGCAAATCCTAATGGATTCGAGTTCAACCCATCTCTATTGGAAAACCCTTAACTGTGTCTATGCACCATTAATGAAGAAGGGATGCGTTGATCTTATATTATTAGAAATTCATGTGGTTGTTGCGTACGACACCTTATGTTTGACCTTAGGATCGATTTGTATCTATGTCTTAACCTTCGCATGTATATATGTTGGTTTAGGATGTGTATTCCTTTAGGTGCATACCCTATTGTGTTATGGACTATAAAGTGGCTTGGCAAATTTTATATAACGCTTCGATTATGATATGGATTGTGAAATGACCAGCACTTTACTTTGACTTAGGACTCTTGTGTCGGAGCATTATTATTGAGGTCTATTATACTTATATGTTTATGTTTATGGGGGTCATTTGTGGACGACTGCAGATCGATATGTGTACGATTGATCACCGATGTGTCTAGATCACTTATAATTCGCTTTGAATGTGAACATGTTATCTTGATTTGTTTTATTTGATCGATTTATGACCACCAACATTGTGGACGGGCTTTCCCGATTTATTTAGGGCTGACCACCCACAACGGGGACACTTGTCTTCGTGTGAATTATATTGCTCCATTTGTTTTATTTGGATTTATGTCATACGTTCATTCGTGTTATATCTTTGTCTTTATTACTATATGATCTCACTTATGTTTACTCACCTCGTTATCGTATTTAATTTCGAATTATGATTATGTACTTGTTATTTACTTTGTAATATTTGGTGCATAGGTACCGAGCCCTACTTTACCAAGGAAACGGAAGATGATCAAATGTTTCAAACGTTTGAACCAACTGATGAACCCGAGTGGGATGCCGGAGATGGCTTCGGAGCCGTCTGAGCTTGCATTAGAGAGAACGTCATCTTAGCAATTCTTTAGATGAACTTCTTTTAATGATAAACTTTTCCTTAGTAATTATTTGAATTATTCCGCAACTTTAATTATTAATATTTATTTGATTTTCATGTTGTATCTCATTTATAAACTTTGAATACCAATTGAGTAAAGCTTCCGTTGCATTTAATGAAATTTATTTTGACTCACCACGGTTTGTTATGTGGATCCACTTTTGGAAGCTTGTGTTGTATTAAATACAGGAATTTGAATTTAAATTTAAATTTTTTATGCTTTTTTCAATCTTTATTTTGGGGACGTGACAGCCATCTTCTTCACATCTTCATTCTCGAGATCAAGGAAGATTAATTCATTCCAAATATTTATTAGTTTCATTTAGAAAGTTTGGATCATCAATGCTAGGTGGGAAAATTTCAACCTTTTTCTCAACTCAATCAATCATTTTCTATCAATCCTATCAAAGCCAATGAAATGAACGATAAGTACGGTCCATCCATTCGGTTGTCTTACCTAAAATCCTTCCCTCTTGGTGGGGCCATGGCATTATTACTTAGTCTAAGTGGTTAAGGCCATATGACAGGTTGACCCTATTTATTAAGGGCCTTTTTTTGTTTGCATTAACATATAGGGATGCATATATAGTGAAATGTATTCTACCAAATGATTATTAAAGAGATGAAAAGTAAAGAATATAAAGTGAATATATAAATAGGAACCTTTACTTTCCTATATAATGAATTATTGGACATATGATAATTGAGTATCCATTTTCCATTTTGTTTTCAATCTATTTTGTTTTCAATCTGATTCCACAAAATGAAAGGTGGTTTTGATGCTCTTGTTTTTGAAAACTCACTTTTGCTCTACATTATTAACCTCTACTAATCTGGTTATGTAATGCAAACAAAATTACATAAGCGTAGAACATTGCAACGATCAAAATGTTTGAAAGGTTACTAAGTGGCGATCGATAAAGTGGAGAGACCGTGCATAACACTTCATATATATATCACAGCCGCATCCTCTGATCGGCTAGCAACATCCAATCAGGCTAGATTTTGGACCACGGCTCCCGGCCATTCTTTCCTACTTACAACCAATGCCTCTTTTTTTTTTTTACTATTTATTGAAGGGTTTGACAGAAAAGCCGCCTTTAGATGAAATGCCTTCCAGAAAATTACATGGCCAAACGAGAAAATGGGTCCCCTGCCTAACTCTTTTCCTAAAAAACAGTAGCATATAAAATGTGGTTTTCTTTAACTCTTAATCTCGTTTTGTTGACAAATGTGGTCAACCTTCACGACCAAACAACTCCTGAGTTCTCTGTTTCTCTCCTCCTCCTCCTCCTCCATTTTTGTTTTTTCAGACTCTTCTTTCTTGTTGTTAGAGCTGTGTCCCCTCATGACAGAAAAATGCAGAAGCAGCAGCATTGCTCTTCTGTCCTTGTAAAAGATCCCTGTCGACTAGCCTCTCCTTCTAGGAATCCAACTTCCCAGGAAAAAATCCACTCTCATCTCTCTCTGATAATCTTGGAACACAGAGAGGGAGAAGGAGATGGAAGGACGAGAAGAGTCGGTATCGGTATCGGTCATGGAAACTGTAACGTCCAACGGAGAGCGAGGAAGCCCGACAATGGAGATGCTGTTTGATGAGATGAAGGTTCCTTCATGGAGAGAGCAGATTACGGTGAGAGCATTGGTTGTCAGCCTCATGTTGGGGGTCTTTTTTAGTTTCGTCGTGATGAATCTGAATTTGTCGACTGGGATAATCCCTTCTCTCAATCTGGCTGCGGGTTTGCTGGGGTATTTCATGATCAATGCATGGACGAAGGTTGTCAGTAAATTTGGTTTCGTCAAGCATCCATTCACTCGGCAAGAGAATACAGTCATACAGACGTGCGTTGTTGCAATCTCTGGAGTCGCTTTCAGTGGTATATGCACGCATACTGCATTTTCTTTTTCTTTTTCCTAGTGGACATGTTTGTACAGCACTAGAGGATTCAATGGTTTTGGTTTTTTTTTTTTTTTTCACTCTCAAGGAGTTTTGCTTGATGTTGTAGCTAGGATTCTTGGGATGAGGTAGAAAAAGATTTTTCAAATAAACAAATTTCGTCGAAGTAATTTAATCCTGACTTACCTTACCCCCAAAACATTGGGCCCATTTGCATGAATAGAAGAAAGTCAGAGCTCCACCAAATTAAGTAATATCAAAGAGGTGATCAACAAAGGACACAAGTAGTGATGTAGATGAGACATTTTGGCTCTCCTATTATTTGAATTGCTAGGGTGATAATTGCCTATTCAATCATTTCACATCTTTCCTTGACTCAAAATATTATTTGATGGTCATTCCTTCATATTTACCTTTGATTATTCATTATTAACCACTTGGAAAGAATATGATCCTAGCAAATTGTCAATGTGCCTTGGATTATCTAGCTACCACCTTGAGAATTCTTCCTATTACGCTCTTTTCTGACCAATCAACAATCAGATCCATAATATAAATGCTCGTGTACATAGTTTATATATATATATATATATATAAGGTGTATGGTATAAATTAATAATAATTAAAATATAATAGAGTGTAAAATATGATATTATTATAAATTATCTTATTGAAGAATATTTGTATGCATCCATCCCACTTACATGGCTTTTCTTCTTTGCACATGAACGTTCTTCTTCTGTGAATGACCATATATGATTTTTCCTGTTTCGCATACAAATATTTTCAATTATGTATGTGTCCCTCACCCGGCAGTAAGAGATGGATGCACATGAACATTCCTCTATTTTATTATACCTTTAGGTAATGAGTTGGGTCTACCATTAAGGGTTTGCGTCCAGCAATATAAACTTAATCAGTTTGTGTCTATCATGGATGATACCCGCTTAAGACCCCATAATCAAAATATAGATTGTTTTGCTATTTATTTAAGAGGAGAGCTAGAAAACTCCTCCATAGGATTTTTTTTTTTTTTTTCCAAAAAACGCTCCTCCTAGTGGGGCCCACTGTTATACATGATAACCATGAAATGCCATTCGATGGAAAGATATCTATAAGACCTACCTATGTTTTAGATTTCAAGTCCATTAAATCATACTAACATGCACCTTGATCTATGACCCTAAAGTTTAATAATTTTTAGAGGTATTATTTTATTAGGATTTTAATCCAATAGTAAGCAAAAGTTGGATGAGTGTCAAATTTGGACTTAGGACAATTTATTTGGGGGGAAGAAGGGAAGTTTTTAAAATGGGGGGATTTTGATAATTTCTCTTTATTTAATCTGTCTTTTTTCCTAATTCTATTGTTACATGTATATAACAGGTGGTTTTGGGAGTTATCTGTTTGGTATGAGCGCGGTTATTGCAGCCCAGTCAGATAACGGAAATACCCCTGAAAACATTAAGGACCCCTCCCTCAAGTGGATGATCCCGTTCCTCTTCGCCGTTAGCTTCATTGGTCTCTTTTCTGTTGCTCCTTTGAGAAGGGTATGGTACTCACTTTGGGCCTGCTCTAGCCTTTTTTTTTTTTTTTTTTTTTCATGACTTGCTTGATCAAATGTGACCCACTTCCTATTTTCCATGCCTGCGCCCATCGCCTCAAGGTTGGTTCATAAAAAATGTTAATATTAATCAGTGGGACACACTGTCCATTGACGATGATCGCATTGATTAACAGATGTCTTCACCGCTCATTTGCGGGCAATTGAGCCATAGGACATGGGCTCATCAAGATAAAACAATCAAAATGATGGAATCATGGCCTTGGTCTCATTGAGATTCAATGAAACCAGGGGCAAAACCAGGATATGATATATGCCTTGGGAGGTCCACTATGAAAAAAAAAAAACTGGGGGGAGCCATATTGTACAAAACTGCTAATGAAACCGTCTTTATTTTTTCCTCACAAGGAGAGCAATTGGTTCCTTTCTTGGGGTTTTGTGGTTGGTACCAGTTGGAGTGTGGGACCCACAATAGGTGGACCATTACCATGGGTCACATATGTATATAATTCCTCATGCATAGAGGCCTATTACAGCTTAGAAAGCAATGATCATGCATCAATTGTTTGAGAAACAAAACTTATGAGATTCATATTTTACCTCATCATCTCTGATTTTTAACTCTAGTATGATTCTTCTGTGCCAATTTCAGATTATGATCATAGATCATAAGCTTGTTTACCCAAGTGGAACTGCAACTGCTCACCTTATCAACAGCTTCCACACTCCTCAAGGAGCAAACCTAGTGAGGCAAGATCAATTAAACTAGTCATCTGCTTTTCTGAATCTCCCTCCTGTAGCTAAGTTGATTCAATTGCTGATTTCATTTTGTACAGGAAACAAGTGTCTGTTCTATTCAAGTGCTTTTCATTTAGCTTTGCTTGGGCTTTTTTCCGATGGTTCTACACTGCCGGGCATGATTGTGGATTCTCTTCCTTCCCCACATTTGGTCTCAAAGCCTATGAAAACAAGTAAGAATTTACAGAATTCGGAAGCTATATATTACTTTCTAGTTTCTATTAGCCCACATATACCATCTTTTTATACATAGAGAAACCAAGGCATTGGTAACTATACATATGCCAGTAGATAGGATAGGCTTTTAATTTTTAATAATTAGTAAATTAACCCCACTTGCCTTTTATTTGATTGATAGTTCCCCGGCGACATTGAGTCCTTGATTTTTTGTTTTTTTTTTTTTTTTTTTTTTTTTTACATGCAGGTTCTACTTTGATTTCTCAGCAACTTATGTTGGTGTGGGAATTATGTGCCCTTACGTTGTAAATCTTTCTTTGCTTGCTGGGTCTATCCTCTCATGGGGTATTATGTGGCCTTACATAGAATCCAAGAAGGGTGACTGGTATGATGAGAAACTCAGTCCTAATAGTCTACTTGGCCTACAAGGATACAAGGTGTTGAACTCAATGCCTTTCCATTTTATAATTTCTTCTCATGTTCATATTCGTAATCTAAATAGTTCATCTATTTCCTTGTAACTACACTATGTTTTGAGCAACCGCCTTGCCCACAATCTCAAATTGTAGTTGATATTGATTGGGAATCTTCCTTACAACACTTCATTTGTACATCATGTTACAAAGATACATCATGATACATGATGGTAACCATTGCCCTTAATCACAATTTGGATAGATTGTTAGTGTCTGATATTTTATATTTTATATTAGTTTGTTGATATGCATGATAATTTTTTGATCTATTCTATCTTCATGTTCAACTGCCATTCCATCTTTAGGTTGGGTTTTTTTTTTTTTTTTTTCTTGGGTTCCTCTCTCTTTGCTTCGAAATATCTTCTACTATTCCTCGATCAATTGATTTTCATTCCCTGTTGGGTATATCAGGTCTTCATCGGCATTGCAATTATCTTAGGTGATGGTCTCTTCAACTTTTTCTCTGTGCTTGTTAGAACCATACATGTAATGTCTATGGCTCGCATGAGAGAACCGTCTTCCACATTTATACCTGATGCCCACGCTTCATCACTCAGCTATGATGAGCTTCGCCGCAAGCGAGTCTTTCTCGAAGACCAAATAGCTACAAAGTACGCCCTCATAGGCTACCTCATCTTTGCCGTCATCTCCATCGTCGCAGTACCTTTCATGTTGCCACAGCTTAAATGGTACCACATCTTGGTCATCTACATCATGGCGCCCCTATTTGCCTTCTGTAATTCTTATGGATGTGGTCTCACAGACTGGTCGCTCGCTTCTAGCTATGGCAAGTTGGCCATTATGATCTTTGGTGCATGGGTTGGTGTCAATGGTGGTGTCCTTGCAGGACTAGCTTCCTGTACTGTCATGATGAGCATTGTATCGAATGCGTCCGATCTAATGCAAGACTTCAAGACGGGCTACTTAACACTAGCCTCCCCGCGATCCATGTTCATCAGCCAAGCAATTGGAACCGCGATTGGCTGTGTCGTTGCACCATCTATCTTTTGGATCTTCTACAAAGCATTCCCCCTTGGTGTTCCTGGCGGTGGTTACCCTGCCCCATATGCCACGGTTTATCGAGGAATCGCACTTCTTAGCGTGGGAGGCCTCTCCTCCCTTCCCAAACATTGCATCAGGCTATGCCTCATCTTCTTCCTCATCTCATTCTTCATAAGTGCCATTAAAGAGGTCATGAAGAACCGGAATTGGAGGCTCTACTTCTACATGCCAAGCATCATGGCGATGGCAATCCCCTTCTTCTTGGGGTCATACTTTGTGATCGACATGTGCTTTGGGAGCTTCATCTTGTACATATGGGAGAAGAAAGACATTAGACACGCTGGAGCTTTTGCGCCCGCAATCGCCGCTGGTATGATATGTGGTGATGGGATATGGTCTTTGCCTGCCTCCATTCTTTCTTTGGCCAAGGTGAAGCCTCCCATATGCATGAAGTTCTTGTCCAGAGCTACTAATGCTAAAGTGGATGCTTTCTTGATGAAAACAGGACCTGATATTACCACCCGATTATAGCTTCTTTTTTTTTGTAAGTTTTGAAAGTTATTAAGTAAATTTTTAGCTGAAATTACACTTTTGGTCAAGTTTAGCTTAGACTTTTGTATATTTAGTCCTGAAAAACAGAGCTGATCCTGTTTTGGCAATACTGTAAATCTTTCGCTAAAGCCTTAACTAACTAATTTTAACCATTTCCAATCGAATTGTGGATTGTTCCTTGTTTTTAACTTGAACCACTTCTTTCAAGACAATTTGGGTTCTCAGACCATCAATCAAAGCAACTTCTAGATATTACTCTGTTGAAGAAAAGTTTGCACACACAAAATTTTACTCAACTTAAGGGGCTGGTTGTTTCATTTAATTGAAGTCCTAGAGGACAAAGATTGAATATCTATAAGTGGTTAAAAATGAAGAATCAAAATGAGTCTGAATGAGTTTGGAGTTACCCATTACAGAAATTTTTGACTACTTAAATGCTTCTAAGTTGTGCTCCGGAAAAGGTTCGGATCAACAGACTGTAGTTATTGTTTTAAAGAAGAGGCAGAGGAACAGGTTTCCAAAATGTCAGATGGATCTATTGGAACTCTGGAATGCCTGGAACACCAACAAAACATGGATGGAATTATGATGATGTCCAAACCATTTTAGATTTTGACATTTGGTTTAGGATATTTTTAAATATTTAAGGAACAGGCAATGGATTTATAATAATAATTCAAAAGACATTCTTTTTTTTACAAAAAAACCAAAAAGGTCAAAGGGTTTCATGTGAAAATAAAAATGAAAATACCTAAGAGGCTTTTATTGGAAGAATTTTTTTTATGGGACTCCATGTATTGTTGATTTTGGACAGCTTTGTCATTTTAATTCCTATCATTATGAAAACTCGGTCTTTTGAAATGCCACTTTAGGCCTTTCAAATTCTTCGAAGTTTAACATATTCTGAAAGTTAGATGTACTAGAGGGTTGAAGAAACTTAAGGCCTGGTTGATATCATTCTTGTGATGTTCCCGTAGAAGGTTGGGCTGAAATTGGGTTGTTGAAACTGTGCTGTGCTGAACTTGTTTGGTAACATCATAACAAACTTGTTTCAAAGAAAGAATTGAGATAATTGTGTTTGGCAACACTATTGAATTTAAATCTATTATAAGTATTCATGAATTCAACTTAAATATTAAAAGAACAATAAAACTTAATTAATTGAAAATACTCTCACATTCATGGCATAGAATAGCTTTGAAAGTGAAAATAATTATTTATTAAAATTAACATAAACTCATATTAAATATTAAACAATATAAAACTTAACCAATTAAAAATATTCACACCATATTAATTCAAACCCTTGTTTTATGCAAGAAGTTCAGTCACATGTGATGTAGTAACTACGTTGTGTAATTCTTAATTCTCAACTTTTACCCTAGCTTTACAGTTACTTGCATTGGAGGCCATTTTTAGTGCTTACAAGAAGGCAAAGGGCTCAAAGTGAAAGAAAATGCGGATAAACTCAAAGGCTAAAGAAGCACAGATTGCATTGGAACACCCAAAATAGCACTTGTAGTTTGAAGTGTTAAAGTGGAATGAAGTGATTTGCATTTAACACATAGATGTTACCTATGAAGCATAGCCATAACATGTTAAATTAAAATAGGGTATACCAAAAGAGAGAGGGCTTCTCCTTTTCATGCTTTAGAAAAGAATTTAAAACCACATTTATGGGCGTTGAAAATCACTACTATTGATTTGGGTGGGAAAGTGGGAAAACTGCATTCCATTTCCACCAGAGGCCCTGTTTGGCTTCTTGCGACAGCAAAGAACAAAACAACTCTCACTTTATCTACCAACTGATATGCCAAGATAAGAAAAGAGAATTTTCTCTTGTGGGCCTCCTGCACAGCTGCTATGCAGGATCCTTTGTTGGGGACTTTAATGGAGGAGGGTCCTACTTTTGTGGATTGTGGGGATTTAAAATCAAGCACCATCCTTGTACAGGACTCCTATAGGTGAAATTTTCACTATCCAAATAGGTTATAAGATAATGTGCATACCAACTAATCAATGGATGTACAGGGAACAGGTTAGAATTTAGTGCATCTGTCAAGCAATGTTAACTGCTGGATTTACCATTGAACACAGACGAGTTAAATCTCTTAATCATCTAGATTTCCCGTGTTGGAAATCATCTCAATCAGATCATCACAACCATTGGTTTAGGGAGTTATAAAGTTTTAACAGTTTCTCCGGTTACATTTTCTCATGAAATTCAATCCAACAATGAGTATATTATGAAATTCAAACCAATGATGGTTATGATTACAAAATTCAATCCACAATTATTATAATTCAGATTAATGTTAAAGTAGGTAAGCGCCTATTCATGGGGTGGTTAGCGAGCCAATCCAAGGGGTAGTTAGAGAGGCATGGAGTGGATCGATGATCAAGAGGGCTCACATAGTGCTTAAGTTGTTGTCTGATGTCTCACACAAGTTGTGAGAGGTGCCTCCCAGCTAAGAAGAAACCATGTGTGTGAGGGAGAGACAGCTGGAAATACAACTCCATAAGGCGACATGCTGATCCTATGCAACCACGAGTCTTCTAACAAACTAATGGTGTGGTTGTAGTTTAAATGGGACCCCTAGGATGAAGAGAAAAGTGGGAAGGAAAAGCCCTACCCCAAAAAAAACCCTCCTTTATCCTGCTTGGATTTCGTTCAGAGGAGAAAATAATTCTCATAAATTATGTAAAATGTAGGAGAAACAATCTTCTCCTCCGGCAATTGGAAAGAACACCCTTGTTAGTTCCATAATCACCTTTCATGAATGCTGCTGGTCCCTGTAAGGTAGGTTACTGGGTCACCTTCTGATGAATGCTGCCAAACAAAAAACAAGCAAGGCGGAACCTATTTCCGTTGTATAATGCCCCACATTGAAAATCAGAGAGCAAAAAGAAGTATATGACAATAGCCGCTGAAGGGGTAAAGAATTCACATATACCTTCAATTATATGAAAGCCAAAAGTAGGTAGTAGAAAATAACAAAAGCTAGCCACTCTTTCTGGCCATACCATGATTAAAAACTAATGCATTTAAGTTTTACAACACTGTAACATTTAAAAATTACTATATAGGGAAGGACATATAGTTACAGCATTCAAAGAGCTACAGATAATTAGAGTAG
Organism: Camphora micrantha; assembly: GCA_003546025.1. Lineage (NCBI taxonomy): Eukaryota > Viridiplantae > Streptophyta > Magnoliopsida > Laurales > Lauraceae > Camphora > Camphora micrantha. The sequence continues at coordinate 5,602,011 of QPKB01000003.1, read as the reverse complement.
CACCCATAAATCAAGGCGCAAAAAAAAGGCCTAAAACAAATCCATGTATAGAAATTATGCAAAGAAAAACAGAGGGTGATTGTCACTCCGCTTCCAGGTTAGATTCAGGTTAATTTTACCCAATTCTGCATTTATTAAAAAAAGGATGCAGATACCAACAAGTGGGTAACAAGTACAAAATCTGAAAAGAGTATTACTATTGTCTTCGAGAGAGGAAGAACTCATAATCAGGTTGTCTGTTCACCAATTTGTGACCACTCTTATGCACAGAGGCCCTAGCCATCACATGAGCTGTTTGCTCAAGTGTCGTCAACCGCTCTTTCAGAACTTCAGAAGGGTTGTAAGAAAGGGGTCCTTCCATTTGCATCATCATGATGTTCCAAGGTTGAAACCAGCATTCACCCTGTACATGATATGGTGTACAGGTCAGACTGGCGTCTTCTTTTCTTAAAATTTCAAAAGAAAAAAAGGAAGGAAAAAAAAAAAAGAAACCCACTTAGCAGATTGCTTCAATGGTACGGTTGGTAATCTCAGAGAATGCAGGGCAAAAGTGAACAGAATCCAAACGGCTGAGAAAATTTCTCTGCCATTTGCAAAAGCAGTTACATCTCATATTTGTTTGCATGGGGGGAGAAGTGGAGTACAATAAAGGGTCAGGTCAAGATAAAAAGAAAGATGATGAGGTTGAGGGTAAAATGCACTAAATGATTGGGGAGTAAACTTTACTCCACTTGGGGAGAAGTAAATGTCAGTTAGTGCATTTTACCCTTAACCCCCTCCTCTTTCTTTTTCTCTTGATTTGACCCTTTATTTTACTCATCCCCTCATGCACACAGACATGCCAACGAAAATTCAAACATCCAAAGACTTGAATCATTTGGGGCACAGCAAGAAATGTAAAGCCGCAAGCAGTTGATGGGTGTAGGGAATATTGGATCACACGGAACAAAACCAGTACATCAGTGGGAATTTAGCCTGGATGTTCCCCCAAGAAAGAGCTTCATCTAGCCACTCAGCTACCAAAATGAATTTAGAAACTGCAGATCCAATATAAAGTAAAAGGGTCCTTTAGATGAGAAGAAAATAGAGAAAATGGTGGATAAAACTGTCCACAGTACAAACCTGAACTATGGGCAGTTTCTCCACCTTTTCTCCACATCCAAATGACCCCAAAACAGTAGTGACAGGTTGTCAACTGCCATCAGAGAGGGAACTTTTTTGTTTATTTGGGAATAGCAAGGGCAATTGTATGGGGGTATCTTATATGCTTATAACCACCACCAAATTCAAAGTACTGGGGTCAAATACAATTGAGAAGCAATAATAATAACCTCAATACCTGAGCATTGTAACTCTGCAGACCTACAACAGGAGAAGTAATAGAAGTACCCCCGCCAAGAGAATCTGATGTGGTACTTCGAACAAAATGGCCAAGTGAATGGTAAGTCAGGAATGCAGCACGAAAATTACCATCTGGTATCCGATAAATAGGATACCAAGCTACAGAGTACCTGAGAGCCAACAAATCAAACTTATACAAATGAAAAGAAACAGGATAAGATTTTTGCCAATTAAAAAGAATAAAGATGTGAATAACTTGGCTTTTTTTCAATCTTCTGTAGATTGTTGCAAGTAGACTGAGACTCAAAAATTGATACTAACCAGGATGAAGGATGAAGATCATGCAGATGTAAGGATTCTAGCTTCAATGGATCTCCAAATATATGGATATTTGATGTTGCATTGCCTCTAATCAACTCTTGTATCCTGAAGGAGATCAGAGGACAAAATCATTAAAGTTTCTCTAAAAACATATTTAAGTTGCTTAGAAAATGCATAATATTTCAATATTTTAATTATAAAAATTAAATGTAGATGACAGGAAGTAGATTGAATATACCTTTCTAATGAAGATGATTTATTTATTTATTTGATCGCTGATGATGATGATTTAAGTATCAAAATATTTTAATGCAGTAAATACTGGTAAACACCCAAATAAAAGCCAGAAATAACACAGCATGTTCTGTTGAAAATTACACTATAGTATCAAGAACCCGTCTCTGATCCAGCCTAAAGTACTCAGCACAATGCTGGATTCTCTATTTTTTATTACATATAGCTAACAAGACTTGAGCCCACAACCTAAAGGTTATAACAGTGAGCACCTTTCACTGTGCCACAGGCTCTCGTCACAAAGCTGGAGATTTTGATATTGAAATATTCGGCAGAAGGTAGAAACTTAAAATGTATGGCCTTCTGTCCAGACTTGGTCCTCATACCTGCCATCACAATATTTTCATATTTTAAGAGATGCTTTTGCTGCAGTTCTCTGTTGAATTTTGCATGATCGCTTATCTTTTGTCATGCACATTATAGTTTGTCTCTTAACAAATCCAATGTTTTCCGAAAGAGTTTAAAAAATTCAAGTGGGGTAGTGGGCAATGGTTCTGTGAAAATCGTCAATTGTCATGATATAAGTGGAGCCCAATACATGAGAAATCCAATCAATGACTTCAGCGCGTCATTTTTGTTCCAACCAAATCAGCTCATTTACATTTATCCTTTTGGCACGACCTAAACCCAATTCAAGCTATAGCAATTCAATAATAATAAACTGGTATGCTTTTTAAATCAACACAGCCAACTTGAAAACCTCTCTTCTTTTTTATAGGATCAAAAAGCTCATGAATTCTCTGCAGTCCCTCTAATGTTCACAGATTATTTAGTTTTCATTAGACTTCAATCCAAGGAAGGATTTACCACACCCCAATATTAATCTGGTAAAACTGTCTTTCCAGGTTTTCACTCATACATGACGGGGCTACGTCACCACTTTAAGGAGCAGGAAGTCAATTGGCAAAGAATTGTCACAGAGACATTCAAGGGGTTAAGAAAGAACTGCATGACAATCTATGTTGAGGTAAACACCTTTCCTTTCTTTCTTTTCTTTCCAATCAGTACGGGAAACAAATAAAAAAAAAAATATTATCTGCATTATTAATGAAATATTTAGGGCACGCAAATGGAAAAATTCCTCATGTAAAAAGGTTCTTTCCTTTTTATCGGTAACATGACTCGAGCCCACAACCTCGTTACCACAATGAGCACCTTTGAAGTGTGCCATGGGCCCTTGTATCAGGTATGAAGGTTCTTAATGGTAACAATCTCACAAAGTAGACATGCATTAACAATTATGAGCAGACCCATTCACCACTAATGGTTGAACACAAGGAGCATGTTAGAATTGCAGTATTTCTCAAGGAGACTGAAGATGGTCTTGTTAATAAATATATTCAAGTTCGATCTGCAGTCCAGCCTGGAGATATCATAAAGATATCTTCCAATGTTAGCTGTCCTCTGCTGCTTTACCAGGTTTAAACTTTTCAAATTTGCCAGACTCTTGAACTAGGTCCAGCTCCAGCAATTATCACAAGTCCATAAATGAATGAACAGAAGGGCCTCAAACTTACTTTTCATGCAAAGGCTGCCGTTTCTGAGGTTGCTCCGATTCAAAATACTCAAAAAGTAGCTCCGAATCACTAACGCATGCACTACTAACTGATGGCTTACAGAGCCGACCTTGGCCAGGTGGAGACAAGCAATCTGAGGAGCACAGGTAGAGATGAATCAGTTTCCTCTTCTCTGTGAGGTCAGACCGTCAGAGCAATAGTTTGAGAAAATAAGGTGCCAATTTAAATGAGATAAAAATTCTGATATTGCATCCACATCATAATTTTTTGTGAATTTACCATTGGACATGGCATTACAAGCACTCGTGGAACTACTGGAGGGTCCAAACAACTGTACAGCTGACAGGAGCGGAACAAAATACGCACGAAACTGAAAACGATCGCTAAAAAATCTCTTTGAGCTATGAAAGTCCTCTGCCTTCACTTCCAAACCATAGCTCCCAGGCATTTCATACCACTGCCAAAGGCTTCCCAAAGAAATATCAGGGATCTGATCCCTGCAAAGAGAATCACCAATCAGCCAATCCCCAGAGCAAACATTGCAATGTCGAACACAGGATGTTTGGACGAGAACCGGAGAAGCAGAATGAAGAAATCTCTCAAACTCGGCAAGTGGACTCCCTGTTGCCAGTTGAACACCTTCAGACAAAATTTGCATTCTGTAGGCGTCATTTACAGCTTGTGATATCTTACTTGAATCTATTACATTTATAAAACTCCCCATCTCATTTAATTTATGAATTGCCCGGCCGCTAGATGCAATATGCATACTGGTTTGCTCTTTGAGTATTGCAGGTGCATCACATCTATGTTCACAGGTCACTTCATCTTCAGATAATGTGTAATTAATACTGCCAGAACAAGGAACCAAGAAAGTAGCTCCAGCATTCGTCAAAGGAACATGAGGATGAGATTCTGTACTCGGCTGCTTTTCTTTGGTGCTCATCAGATTGCACCCTTCGGAAAATGGGTCATCCAAATGAGAGTTTGATAAGTTGTCCAGAGTCTCTGCATCTTTTCTGACAACAGGAACCCACCTCTGCAACATAGATCCACATTTATGGCCTGGATTGCTATTTCCGACTTGGGAAGCATGGACTTGTTGTTCTGCAGGTGTATTTTCATTGCATGTTTGAAGACAAGAATCCCCAGGCTTATCCTTACAGAACTTAGAGCTACTGTAATGTTCCACTTCAAGTGTTTGCAGATGATCTGATGCTGCAGACAATGTGCTAGTCTGGTTTTGTGAAGCTTGAGCATCCATATTGGAAGCTACAGCATTAACATCTCCCAGTGGTCTCGTTTCTTGTGAACTAATTTGTGAGTCCTGAAGTGGTTCTGAGGAAGAGAGGTTAAAGGTGTCATTGAGGAAACTAGAAGATCTTGAGACAGCACCAACACTTTCGAAACTATTTACACAGGCAATGAGATGTCCAGTGCCTCTTTCTGCGGCACATTCATCTTTGTAGGCCCAACCCGCATGGCTTTACCAGTATGAGAACCCTTCCTGAAATTCTGGGCATTTTCTATCTTTGATCCTGAACTGGTTTCTCTTTTCAACTTTTCAGAGACCTTATTCCTTGAGTTGTCACATTCTGAGTTTAAAGAGAATGTATCAGCACCAATGGTTGCTGACTTTTGACGTGCACCACTATGGGCAGAAATTTCATCTGAGCAAGCAGATCCCGTGGATTTTTCATGATCATCTTCCATCAGGCCTATACATGTATCATGTCTTGCAAATGAGGAAACCCCTTTTGAAGCATCAAGCTTTGAACAGACATGATCTCTGTCCATTGGTCCAAAGCATTCATCTAAATCAGTCTTTTGGACCTTCTGCCAAACAGAATAATTGGTCTCCTTCCCTGCCTGACCATACCCATTTATACCACTACTAACTCTGCGGGTCCCATTTGATCCCATCGAATATTTTCTATCCTGCCTACCTTTCTTTCCTAATATAACTGAAAAAATGCCACCATTGCTACAGCCCTTATGACCACATTCTGTTCTCTCAGAATTATTGTTACTGCCAGCTACAACCTTAGAACAATGATTGTCACTGTTAGCAGTTCCACTATCTGAATCATATGAAGTCCCACAACTAGAATTGCCATTTCCAGATGTTACATCAGAAAATGAAGTACCACGGTTATTGCAATCCAAAGCCTCACTGTCTGAAGGATGAACCACATTCTCTTTCCTGAGAGATGATAGATTATTGACATCATGACTCCCATTAATACCAACATCATTATTCCAGTCATCAGAAAATGGATCTACGACCAGGGCATCATATTCTTCAGAAAAACGAACAGAAGTGATCTCAGCATGAGAGTTGCTTTGCTTTAGATGTGCATCCAAAGTTTGCCCACCAAAACCGCAGAGAGTTACTTTCAAGGTCTGAATAGCACTTGTAGTAGCGAAGAGAGGCCTTCCATCTATCCCTAACTGTTCAGAGCCAGCGTCATCACCAGCAGAATCTTCATATAAAGATGCTTCTGTTTCTAGCATTTCCACATCATCGCTGCAAGAAGCGGCCTTTGATGTTGTAGCAGAAAGGTTTACAATGTCATTACTACTTTCCTCATTATTGACCTTTTCCAGTATAATATCATGTGGTGTGACACTGAAATTCTTTGCATTAACAGACAAATTCTTCGCTAAAGAACACCCATCCCCCGAAGCTGAGCCGCTGTCAGAGCAGGTCTCAAGGGCAGAAATTCCATGGATACCTTGCTTATTGATAACTGCTCTATCACTACTGCACGAGGAAGGTTTCTTTTGCTGCCTCCTTTTCTTCTTTATTTTTTTTCTTGAGCTTCTTTTCACAGGCTTATCTACTTTGGAGCCATCCTCTACTAGGTCAGCAAAACCAGCTCCAGTGGAAGCATCATGCCCTGAACCAGAAGAATCGCTGGATAAATTACAGTTCTGAAGGCTACAACTTTTAGAAATAGCAGATTTAGTTCTTTTATTTACTGAACCCCTGTTCTGAGATTGAAAGAGACCATTAGATGCAGAACTGCTGGATGTAAATGTCTTCTCACAACACGTGTGATTTGGAGGACGCTGGCTTGTCTGTTCCTTTCTCATATCAAGATCAAATGAAATTTCAGAGGATGGAAAAAACTGGCTCCGGGCCATCCATTTTCACTTCAGTTCCCGACCCCATACAGTTTCTCTGATCAAACCGTTGCAAAGGCAGACTAAGGGGGACAAGTTTATAGCATGTGTCAAGTTTGACGATAACCCATATGAGAGCAATACACCTAAGAAACAATTAATGGGAGATTAATGATTAAATACCAACCTAACTCTTCACATTTCAGGAAAAACCAATGAAAAAACAGGAACTGAATAACAAGAAATAGGGGATGAGAGTGTGTGGATTCGACTCTCTTCGCCACCCAAAAAAAGAGAAAAAAGTAGAAAAAGAAAACACAGAAAAGAAAAGGAACAGGGAAAGAGAGCCTATACAACCACATCATTGATCTCCTGGACATCCACAAATCACTGATGTAAAATTGTGATATTTGATGGTAAAGGATGCAAATCAAGTAGAAAAGTCTCAGCTGGTCCTAAAAGAAGCTAAATTTAATCTCATGTTACAGTCAATAGATGGGATAAGTGGTCTTGTCTAAAGAAGTAAGGATTCAAAATAGGTCAAACACTCAAGTGCTAAGAACACGTCTTTCGCAAAATGAGGATGCACTAACGACACCTCAAAACAATATAGGGAGTCATCAAAGAGCATAAACCTGAACAATGTCACTTTTTTTTTTTTTTCCTTTTTTTCCTTTCGAATGATAACCTAAAATAAGTATTATCCATGCAAAACATAAAGATCAACGGCATGGCTGCTGAATATGTCGTACAAGCACAAATTGCAAATTCAACTATTTATGCTCAAACTTGCCACAAATTGAAACCAATCAGAAGTATTTTACACATGAATGTAACCACGTTACCCTTGATCAGGATTCTTCAGAATCATAGCAGATATTGCAGGGTCCTGGAAAAAGAAACGCACATCAACCATTAATAGCACTGGATAGACTGCAATGCACTTACAAAATAATTTGAATCAAACTGAAGAGTTTTAGCTTTAACTGATAAGGCACTGGAACAAAATGTGACATTACCTTTCTATAATATTTGTGGTTATTTCTCCCTAAAGACTTTTTTGATAGCGTAACAGTTCCTCCATCAACAACTTTTCCAATATTACCACTTCTTTTCCGACGGGCAGACTGCAACTTTTGTTGTGTATGTCCAAGTAGATTCAGAAATGAGTATCAGAATTTAAAAGATTTTCTTTCTTTTTGGAAAAACAAAAGTCCGTACAGAGTATATACATACATATCTATATATTACAGCGACAATATTGAAAAGAAAATTCATAATAATAAATTTATTATTTATAAACACACCACTCTATTGAAACATTAGCACAATCCAAGTTAACTAAATGATCATACATAATTAACCAAATGCTCTGTATGAACACCTACAGAGGATGTCTGCAGTTTTCCGACAATGTGGTCTACACATATGCACAAAAAAGCTTATTATATTAACAATGTAAAAAAAAAAAGGTGAAACAAGGAAAAAGTAAATGGGAAATACCAGCAGTATACAAAACAACCAACCTCTATAATATGCCCACGCATGGATGTACATATCAAAAAAAAAAAACTAGAAAATATATATTAACAAGAATGTTTCAAAAATAATATTACTTTCTCTCATCAAGCAATTGATTGTTTTGGCTGACAATAAGAAGCATGCTTTACAGTTCTAATAAGAAAAATATATATATATATATATATCCGAACTAGGATGGTTCAAAAAGCTTAGCCAGGTTTTTGTAGGCAAAAGCCTATACAGAACTTACATCTGCCTGCTAAAGTTAGGTACCTACGCCATGTTCTCTTCATTTGCTTTAAGATGAAGAGAAGGTTTAATTTCATTTCCTTCTTATTTCCTCACTGTCTCACGCATGCTCAACATGAGCATCCACTCCACCATATTTAACCAGCAAAAACAAAATTTCATTCATTATGGTCTATTCTCCAAATTTCTTATGCTTTTATATGAGGAAACAGTTTCCATTATGAAAGGAATCAGAAAACATATATTGAGATTTGAAAAGTTGCTAGGTAACTCTAGTCCAAATTAGAAGGAATTTACCAAAGTATATCTTTAAGTAAATGAAATCCAAAGCATGAACTATACCAGAGAGGCTATCATGAAATAGATTTTAGCATAAATATAGTCATTAAAATATTTGAGGTCCTCTCTCCTCGATATATATATATATATATATATATAAGGAGACGCTCCTATGAAAGCATCTCTCACCTTACTATGAGAGATAAGGTGGGGGACCTCACATCCATATCCAATGGCAACAACTTAAATGTGATGCCCCCACCTTATATCTCATAGTAAGGTGAGAGATGCTCTCATAAGAGCATCTCCTATATGTATATATATATATATATATATGAGGAAAGCTACTTGTAAAGGGGAGCGCCCATAGTGTCCAACAAATGAAAAAAGAACATGTGGCTGATATGGATTGCCATAAATAAATGATAGCAAAGAATCTAACTAAGCCCCAAATTTTTCTCTTTATTTCCTTCTTTTTCTTTCTCATGAAAGCACACGTACAAACCTTTTTAACTCAAGACGATTATAAATCCATGAGTGGAACCCTTTATAAAATTAAATAATGCATACGTGGGATTTGCTTTCATGGAACCACTAAAAAAATCCATCAATGGGGCACTCTGTGTCAAATTGGGTTTAGATGGATGCAAAGGATTTGGTTTATCCAAAGGTGTGTCCCAATATGCAAAATAAAGAAGGGTGAAAATTGGTATTACTTCCATCAATGGGGCCCTCTTAGTTTTATGTGTTTATCCAAATGATGCTTTCAAATTAATGTCAATTCATGGGATTTGAATTTATCCGAAAGTGTACCCCGCTATGCAAAATAAAGAAAGGCTAAGTTACATGAAATACACGTAAGAAGGACTGCTCTCCCTCTAAAATTCATATCTCCCATCCTATTTTCTCTCCTAGATAAACTCCTAAAAAGGTTTAGCAAATTTTAAGGCATCAATATCTATCCAATTATATAACTTACTTGTGAGGTGGCATCATTTAAATGGACAAGTAAAAAGGGGTATTTATGCCCCTTTTTGACGAGGTGAGTTTTTGAGAATTCATCTCTCTCTCTCTCTCTCTCTCTCTCTCTCTCTCTCTCTCTCTCTCTCTCTCTCTCTCTCTCTCTATATATATATATATATATATATATAGAGAGAGAGAGAGAGAGATGGGCAAGGCTCCCCTAAGCTAAAGCTTAGGATAAAATTCTGTAAGCTCACGCTTGTGGGGCTCACCCTTGGTCCATCCAAATGAACCAAACACACGACCCCCCCCCCCCCCCCCCTTTGTATATGTCCACTAAGATCCGAATGTATATGTCCATGTCCACCAACTTTTAGTTAGATCCGAATTTACTAGACTGTTGGATCAACGACCATGTACTGATCCGAATGGACTGTTGATCATTAAACTTTTGGGGCCCAGATGAAGATGATGGAAACCACAGTTGGGGCTAAGTTTTTGCAAAGATGAGGGTCCATATATATATATGAGAGATGCTCGTACGAGAGATGCTCTCACCTTTCTATGAGAGAAAAGGTGGGGGCCCTCACGTCCAAATCCAATGCCAACAACTTAAATGTGAGGGTCCCCACCTTATCTCTCATAATAAGGTGAGATATGCCCTCACAGGAGCACCTCCATATATATATATATATATATATACACAACACACATGGGGAACGCTAGGTGACGCCCAGGCGTTTTTAAAAGAGGAACGCCCCATGCTTTTAACCAATCGAATAGCAATGAGTTGTATCTGCATTGATTGTGGTTATCTAGAAAAATAGGAAAGCAAATGGCTTAAACGGCTCCTAATTTCTCTCTCTCAAAAGGTTAACGAATGACTCCTTTTTTTTCCACTTCGTTACGTCTCTTTTTTTTATGCACATCCCAAACAGGCCCTCAGGAGAGTCCCCTTTTGGCCTATTTGGATGCATGGAAGAGAGAGAGCGAGTTAAAGACATGTTAACAGATGTACAAACGTCACTTGTAGTTTTTTATGGGGCCCACTTATAAAAAATCAAATCCAATCAAAATAACTCTCAACTTATATGTGCCCCTACTAGAATCTCATTCAAATAGGAGTTTAGCATATGTACGTCCAACCTTTAGAGAATATCTCTCTCTCTCTATCTTTCAAATTCAAGCCTCCTAGTTTATAGCCTTGTATCCTATTTCCTCTCCTACACACTTTCCTAAAAAGGTGTGTTAATAAATGCCGGTAGAATGGTTTTAATATGGTGCAGCGGTGGCTTGCCTTCATTGGATGCAAGAAAGGGGCAAAAACGCCCCTTTCCAAATGGGGCATTTTGGAGAATTTCCATATATATATATATATATATATATATATATACATACAAGGTAAATCATTTGACATTCCGAGGCTATTAGCTCAGCTGGTAACAGAAAAGTCCTCCAGTATAAGGCAGGGTAGATAGGTTTGACCTCCAGTCGGAATGGGGAGATATTGTTGCATAGAATCTTAAGAAAAATAGGATTAGATATGGTCGATTAGGAGGGTAGATTAGGAAACTGTATCATAATAAATAATACATGTTAGGATTCACCTTATAGACGGAGTGCCAAAGATGGTACTCATTATTCTAACAGTCAGCTAGTTCTGCATGGATCCACATTGCACCAAACAATCTCAAGGGCACCAATAATAAATCAAAGCTCTCGTCTGCTCATAGAATAGGTAACAGTCTTGATGGAGTGTAATGTAAGAACAAGTTAATCTCAAGCAAGACCACATGTTCAAATATCTGTCAGTCTTGAATCAGCACCAAAAATAAAATAAAAAATAAATAAAAACAGACGCTTGATCAGAAAAAGGGGTAAACATGTCCAAATCCCACAAGCTCTTTGCTGTGATTAAATATTTGACCTTTTACCCAATTTGGCTCTAGTGGTGAGTAAAAAGTAAAACTGTCCCTCAAGTACTTTGACCCATGGACCTCTCCCATGATCAGAGCATGCCTTAACATTGCGCTGCACGCTGATGCTGAAAAACTTGACATTTTATAGATGCCACTATTGAACATCAGATAATAGAATTTGCTAACACAGTAAATATAAGCCCAGCCCACTTAATTAACTACTCCCAAACTTTGTAATGCAAGTCTACTGTATGCAGTAGTTTGACATCACATGAGAACATTGGATAATTTTACATTGCTCAAAGACCTAAAATCTTTAGAAGAATAGCATAAGAAGCATATAAATCATCCAGATAATCAGAAACTTGAAAAAAAATTGTGAAAAAAAAAAAAAACAATATATATATATATATAACTTGTACCTGTAGATGATTGAAGACCGGCATAAATTCCAATCCAACTTAACCCAATTTCCAAAATATGGAAACTCCAAATTTCTATCAGAACCTGCACAAGAAAATCTAATTGTAAATGTCAATCATCTAGTAGAATCATTACAGCAAAAGGAACAACACCCCCCCCCCCCCCCCCCGGCCAGGAAATCATGAACAAAAAAGGTGAATTGATTTCCTTAAGAGAGATTTTAAAAATATAAAATCTCTAGAACTGTTTTCCGCGGATGGTAACAGCAAATTAAGCTACAAGAAAGCTGCAACAACCCTTCAATGGACAAGAATCTACCAATTAAGCTAAAAACCTACTGGATACAATAGAAAATCTTTCTCCGCTAAGAACTTATATTTCGAAATCATAACTTCATCTACAAAGCAGTAAAGCACCCAATAGAAATCTTCATTTTTCCACAATACAACAAAGAAACAGTCAAAACCGAGCAAAATCCAAACAAACACACACACACTCACACAAATTTGCTTGAAACTACGATTGAAATCCCATTTACATATCCAAATCACCAAACCATAACAAGTGAAAAATCTACAAAAAATCCCCTACAAAACACCAAATCCTCGGACAAATCAAATACATGAAAAAGAAATACTAATCAATGAAAGAAATTACCGATCAAGAATCATCTCACCTCTAAAAATCTTCACCAATCCCTCAGCTACCAAAAGCCTGTTTTTTCTTTATTGTTTTCTCTTGTTTGTTTTTTTCTCTCTCTCTCTCTCTCTCTCTCTCTCTCCCTTTTCAATGCAATGATGCATTCGATGGAAACAGAGAGAAGAAAAAAAAAATCTCTCTTTTATCTCCCCTTGGTCTGGTTTCTTTTCCTTCTCTTTCGACCGTCGATGCAAGAATGATGGAACAGGATTCCGAGAAAAACGACCAGTGAGAGAGAGGGGGCAAATGGAAAACCTGGAAATTTGAAGACAAAGAAATATCTTGCGGAGAAAAGAAATCGGTTTTGACAGAGGCAGTGAGCCCGGGTAGGTGGAAAAAGATCACAAAAAAAGGAACGAAATCGAAGGTTGCCTACTAGACCAAATCACCAAATCTGGTCGTCGGGACTGCTGCTCCTGCTTCGATGCGTCTTGGGGCTTAGTTTTTTCAACATCTCTAGGTGGGTCCTCACTCCTGACTGGATTTTCCGAGGTCACGTCGGGGAATTCAACTACGAATACCATCGTATTCGTGTCTCCTACACGCTTTCCTCGTGGGGAGGTCATGTACAACTTGATCACATGCCCCTCCTATTGCTCCTATTGCTATATGCTGATCCAAACCATCCAAAACAAATGTCTGTTCAACTGTCTTTACGTTAAAATTTATCATATTATGAGTCATTGCTCAAATCTTATTAGGAGGAGTGGAGTAGAGATGAAAATAGAGTGAATGAGTGGTAAAGCTACAAAATTTAGAATTATAAATGTGCTTTCAATAGCATTGAGAGTAAGGGTGGGTGCTCATGGGCCGCGGGACCAAGTCCTACCTAACTTGGGACTAGCTTAGGTGTATAACATGGGCCCATTTAATAATTGGGTCGGGCTGGGTTCAGAGACAGAAAGTCCAAACCCCAGCCCGAGCTAGCCCGACTTACAATAACAAGTGATTGTAATGTATTGTATTTTATCCAAACAATTGGTAGAAATCCCGGTTCAATCCGACCTAGCTGGGCCCAATTCATTAAATGGGCTTTTACGGCCTACGTTAGGTTAGGTCAAACTCGAGCTCATATTTTTAAAGTCTAGTCAAGCCTGGATATGCCTTCGGCCAAGCCTATCCCATAAACACCCCTAATTTAGGAGTAATGTCAATAGGTGATAAAATAAGATAAATCCATTTGAAATTATTTAGGCATATCCAACACAAGCAACAACCGCATGGGTGGGATTTTTCTTTTATTCATAGAGGTTAATAATTGATAGCACACCAAAAAGAAGGGATGGGCTAAGAAGAACTTGACTAGGAAGTAATAACACTATATCCAAAGAAGTGCAGCCCATACGAAGATTCGCCTTGAAAAAGAGTAGAATGAACAACAAGAATTCATCCAGCCAACCGAGTTACACAGTTGGAACAAGGCTTTCCTGGTGATGACGACGAAAATGATGATGCTCAATCTCGTGAATGTCAATTTCCATTAATGTAAAATTTAAGAATATATCACCATGAGACAATATTCATATTTCTCTTTTCCATATTATCAATGGTTATAGAGGTTCATGCATCCCTCTTGTGGGAGACGCCAAGAGGAACCAGGGTGCAGGGGCTCCGGGAATAGAATCGAGTGTCTTTATTTTAGCCACCCGCAGCACAATATGCCCATTCCTCTGCGGCATATTCTCTCGAACGCCGCCCTTGTTTTGTCTGTTTTTATACAGGAAAAAACAAAAAAGCTGACCCAGAACTTCTAGTTGCCATTAGAGGTTCAGTTCAATTTGGTCCGGATTTCTTTAAAAAAAAAAGGTCAGGATAAACCTGTTGAATCCATATGGGCCGACCTGACCCAAAGCAAAGTCTATGTTGGGCTTGTGTCTAGATTCTGAAACATTCATGAAATTCAGATTGGGTTTGGGCTTAGGCTTCTCAGATTCGTTTTAGGGTACCCAATTTATTATTCTCTGCATTTTTTTTTCTTTTAATATTTAATGTTTTGGATTTTTGAAAGGCAAACCAGGTCCTGAATCTATTAAGGGCTGACCCAACCCAAGTCTAATCAACTCAACTCAAGTTGCTCCCTTTATATCCAAGGATTCTCTGAAGCATTGCTTTGAAGACCAGAAAGTGTAATTTGATAAAATCAGGATCAAGTAGCTGCTGGATGTGCAACTTGTACCTTATTTTAGGTGGAAGGAGAACGGGCTAACAAAAATATTATTGAGTGCCTAGATTGGTAGACTTTACATTTAAAGCAACAGAGACTTACAATTTTGTTGTGACAATAAGGAAGATTAAACTGTCAAATTACTGAGCAAGAAGAAAGCTTTTGCCAACTTCAATAAAAGGAAATTTTAAGGATTGTTGGTTGAAGTGTCCTGGATATATACAAGTAGATGATCATATTAGTTGGTTCTGAAATATTACAGTCACACATGACAGAAAAGTAAAGTGAAATTCCTGATTTGATGGACTGGACTCGGCTTGGTGGGTCATCGAGTTGGTCCAGTCTAATTTGATTAAGTACGAGCAGATAGCCTTTTGAATAGAGCTGATTTTTTTTAGTTTCTAAACTACTTTGTGGAAGAGTGACAAAGACCACATCAGAATGAGTAGAGTTTTTACAAAACCAACAACAATGAATGGCATAAAATACTTGCAAGGTAATGATAATGACAATGATTTTGTCCCTTTATCCTACTAGCTTTCAAGTTTCGCATAGAAGATTAATGAATTCCAACCAAGTTGGGAAGGCAATACACATTTGATGGAATTGCAGGCTCAGGTGATGTACAAATTCTTGTTTCTTGGTGAGAGGTTCATCAGCTCCTATCTCATCTTCACAGTCTCAAAGTTGGGAACCTTGAATTAGGGCCGGCTTGAGACAATTCGAAGTCTAAACCAACAATCCTAGCTAAATGAGGCATTTTTTATGTTTTAATATTATTATAAAAATTTTATTTAAATTTTAATTTTCTTATTATTATTTTTTTATTGTAAAATTACTAATTAAGTTTTTATATTCAAAGTTTAGCTAACCTATGTTAAGTCCACCTCCAAAGCCCACAAAAAAGTTTTGGGCCCATCCTCAAAACTCACATAGAAATCTTGGATCACAAAATCCAAGATGGACTTCAGAGTCTGCCCCGTATACACTATGAGCAAGTGAATAAATTCCGACAGGGGCCCATTGTTTATCTTAGATTTTTAGATCTATTATTAGGGCTGAAATCCCAAGCTATGGATCTATTACAACCACATTATGGATCAAATTTGAATAGGCCCCTATTGACATAGGATACACAAAAATAATGAGAAATGCTCGTGGGGCAAATTCATGACTGAATTAATGATTGAGATTTCTAAAATCAATTGGACTACTGGCAAGAAATATAAGGGGCAGATTTGGAAGTATAATAGGCCATAAATGACACTTTAAGGCTCCATGAAAATCTTGGTAGGATTTTCTCAAGAGAGAGTTATTATGAGCCTTATATTTTGAGGAGAAAAAAAGGGATAGCAGTTGACAAGTTTTCTTTTTTTGAATTTCAAAATATATGTCAGCTGCTATTATGTGGCCTTTTTTGGGGCCATATTTTTTGGGGCCTAAAGCAATGGCTTTGTTGGTGTAATGGTACAGCCGGCCTGCCTTGGATGAAGGGCCCATATCTAGACTAGATGGTAGGAAGGGAATGGAAGATTTTATCATCACTGTCTAATTAAGAGCTTTAAAATTTTACAACCACATGCAATTATAAAACCACTAAACTTTGTGGCCCTAAATTTAATAGTCATAATCATCCGGTGGCGCCCATGGTCCATTCACAAACATATTTAACATATGCAACAGCTTGGCTGAAAGTTTTCTTAGTCCAAAAATTGTTTCAGAAAGTTAGGCTCGGGTACAGCCCACAAGCTTAAAATGTTGGTCTTGAGTTTAGCCTAAAAAGATTTAGAGCTACCACTTATCCCAAAACCAATTGGTGATGGGAAACGGCACAACAGTGGTTTTATGGTGAGGGCGAGGGCTCAACCACAATTATGACTGCTCAAGAGCGAGGATGGACGTTGACCTCAACAGACCGCCATTACCTGCCTGTAATCCTAACTATTTTAGTCTGTTGTCGTACAAAATAATAACAATATACTATTAACTGACACATGTTCCATAAAAACATGAATTAAAGTTAAATTTATAATCCATGCCTCTACAAAGCACTTTGCCGATAATTTCTAAAATTTCATAAGAGCATGTTTGGTAACAGGCAAGGAATCCATATATATCTAATTATTCTTCACTACCACTGGAATAAGGATTCCTCGCTGGAGATTTGAATAGTTAAAGATTTCACATTGATATTGGTGTGTATCGATGCATATAGCTGAGAAAAATAGGATTTAGTGTGCAAATTCACTTAAGTGAGGATTTTCAAATCTTATGGGGGTTGGTCGGAACTAAAAATTCTAACAAATGAAGATTTCTATTCGTCCAAATACTCGGAAATTGAAAATTCTAAAAAATGAAGATTTTTATTTGTCCAAATCCTCGGAAATTTACAATTGCTAAACATGGATTTACCACAACTTTAGGAAAACCAAAAATATTTCCCTATAAATTTGGTTGCCAAACGTGACCTTATTATTGATTCATGGATTCCTTAATCAACTGGATATTCAGATATAAATCTGAGTTGAACCCGGTCAATTATCAATTGGGTCCAAAAAGAAGGCTCATACTCGCACTTTTTTTTTTCCTTTTTCTAATCAAGACATAACGGACCAGGTTATCCCAGCATGACATTTTGTAACAGCCCAAAAACCGACATAACCTACAGGTAACCCCAAAGGTCCATTGACACCTTGCCATATGATCATGGATTGGGTGCTTCTTCTAAATCCTTCTTAGTATTTTATCATTTTTAATCATCATTGGATTTATGGCCATATTATAGTTAGGCTGCCGGCATCTCCCGAAGAGGCATACTGCCTTAAATTTTTAACATGAATACATCCTTAGTAAGCCAAAAACAAGTGGGATTCTAAGATGCCAAAATCAAATGAGATACGCCATACATTCAGAGTTCTTAATAAAGTCTGATAAATTATCATGCTTTCTGATGGCTTTCTTCCCCTACACAAGCACATGTTTCCCATTCTTTCCGCATTCAAATTCTGTGAGGCCAACCTATTCGGTATAAAAAAAAAGCATGCCAATCACAGGAGGCATGGGCTTGGAAGGGCCTAGCTTATCATGAATTTAGGTTGCAAATAATTAGTCCGATTAGATATCTCCACCACTTGATACATTAGTTTTGATGTTTTAAATTTTATAATTATAGTGGATATTGTAGTTACATATCAAATTAGGTCCAATGGCAATTCGGAGGAAAGGAGTTGATTGATCAAAGTCTAAATGAGCTTCATTTTCGATCTGCGGTCTGCTCTTAGGAGAATATTTTTGTTTAACTCAATGCCTTCCTTCGATGAAGGCACAAATGAGCACTAATCCGAATAGTAGTCTTTTCGTGTTCATGTAGAGGCATCATGTGATACATTGTTTAATTAAGACTGTCTTATCAACATTGTATTAATTTTTAATTTGAAAGTCATGGCCTTTTGAATAAGAAATAGAGAAGTGATAAGAGTATGCTTCGTCTTATTCATATGGTAGAGCTACTTTTTTCGAAGAATAAACACGTGATGTGCTTTACCGGTCAATTTGTATAAAACTATATGACCTAGTAAGAGGAAAGTGAGAATAAAGGAAGACAGATTTAGAGAGAGATGAACACTTGTATACATGAACTAATTACAAACATGGATGTCAGAAAACCCACGTGTGCACATGGATTGGGGGCCTGAATTTGTAAAAGGAAGCCTTGTGCTCACATGTGCATTATCATCATGGAAGTGGAGAGGGATGGGAACTGGATAGGGTTTGGTGTGGATGAGCAGTGGAACGAATGTCATTCCAATCGAGTGGCCATGATCCATCAATTTAGGCATCTTTTAAGTGAGTCTCATTTATAGGGAATGACAAATGGAACATTGCTAAAATTGAGAGAGTGGGGATTTAAGTGAAGATAGGAGATGGGTTACCACAAGGTTGTAAATGGGTTGGTTCCGGTCCAGGTCCATGGTGGACCCGGAACCGGAACCATTAAGGAGAAGGTGGAATCAGATCCAGACTTGGAACCGTTTCGGAACTGATTTTTTTATTACGGAACCAGAACCATATACGGGACGGGTCTGGGTCTAGGTAGAGAATGATACTAAAAAAACATGATTTTTAGGAGAGATTTTCGAAAATTGAGGTAATATGTTGGGTCTCGAGTCCACGGGTCCGAACCAAGGTGAAATCAGACCCGGACCCATTTACTTATTGGGGCCTAAATAAGGATCCAAACTCGGTTTTTAACGGGTCAAAACCTTCGGATGATCGAAAAATTAGAAACCCATTTATATCCCTAGGTGAGGATCACTGCCAAGATAGAAATGGAGTGCAAGGAAATCCATTTTTTTTATAACCTTGGAGTTTGCTCACTTGGATGCTTTTGAATGACCCATGACTAATTTTCAGCGGGATAGTTTATTCGTAAAGGCCCAGCCAGACAAGTCCAAGACTTGAGCAAATTTTTGGTCCATGTGACCGTACATGTCCCATGACATGCTCCATCACCATGCATTTGGTTTTTACACTTTGGATTCATATGTTTGCACTCATTTTTATATTCAAAAAGTCTATTTGGACTTACTGGGAAGCCCGAATTGGGGATCGATCCCACGTGGAGGACCACGTGGCGCTACTGTGGACCAACTATTTGGGCATTCAACTTTCACATGGGCGGGAGAATGGAAGAAAAATACAAAAGAAGAAAGGAGCTCTGCCCAGGAAATGCCCAAATCGTTGGATCGCTGGTTTCTCCTTCATTTAAAAGTTGCACATGGGTGACATTTATGCATCATAATGTATATTTGTAATTATTTATGCATATGTGCATAAATGAGATGTAAAAATAATGTGCAAATAAGGCCTTGCATATGGAAAACTTTTAAACCTGAAAAGATGTGAAACAGTTAAACACCTCCTAAGTTTGAAAAAAAAAAAAAAAAAAAAGCCACAAAGGATGCCTGTAACAAGTCGCAGTATCAAATTCCTTCATCACCTTGTTTTTTCACTACTCACATAGGCTCCAATTTCTAATCCAAGCCATTCAAAATTTGTGCTGACCCATTTCAACTCCAACATGTTTAGTTTCCTGTCTTAAACATCAATATATTTTAAAATGCAGAAATATTTTACATATTTAATCTAAACCATTCAACGTTTGTTAGTATGAAAAAAGTGCTTCCAAAATCCAAACCAACATGGTATAGCATTCCATGTGTAAATTTTACATTTCTAACATCCACATTTTCAAATTTTACATGTAAATCCCATTTTCATGTCTCATGCCTAGAGGACAAATGTTCCCTTTGCTCTTCTATTTGTTTAGTTACATGCTCCACTACCATTCATTCAGCTTGTACACTGATTTATTCCTTGGAAAATTCCTAGTAGAATAAACTAGAAGAGGATCTTTCATCACCCATACTCCTAGCCTAGTCTATCTAAAAACACTTCAACATCCAACCGCTAATGCTTACAGTAGAGAATCACCATTCCTAGAGATTACTCCCAAATTAAAAAAATCATATAGCTGCATCTAAGTGTAGCATAAAGTGCGTACACAAGCTTAGAGCTGCTGCAGTATAAGCACTGTGGTCCAGGGATAGATACATCAATCCCTAATCTAATTGGTGAAACCAGCCACCTTCTCATATAGGTCCACCTTCAATGGCATGTAGATAATGGTTCACTTGGATTGGTGTGGTTAGTCTGGAGTGGTCTGGACCCAACCTACCAACCTCCAATAGATAGAAAGCAGGCTTCGGCTTTACTGAAACAATTCCTAGCTTGGACCTAGATATCTCAGTGCAGAAGAAATACCTAACCAATCCAAATTCTATAATCTCAGATCTCACTCCGGTTCTTTTCTAGTTTAGCTCATTGTGTACACTGGCCTTCTTAATATCTGTAGGAGAATTTCAAAAGGAGTTGTGAAAGATGATTGTTGAGAGTACATTAAGGGCAAGATATTACAATAGAAAGCCTTATAAGATACAAGAAAAAAACATTCTCAGCCCAAGAATTGTTTCTATTCCTTACTTTCTATAAATACAATCAATAATGTCACATATGGGAAAAGGAGACATCATCCCAGATATCGAAGCAACACACCATCATTTCCAAGTACAAAACCTTTGTTATCATTGATGAACCTGCAAAGGAAATTATTTAACTATCAAGATTTCATACATGTGGATGTAATTATTGTATATATTTAGAACTGATAGGAACAGGAAGACCACTACACAGTAACATTATCTGCCTCCAGTTAGTAAAGGTTGATGTCTTCATTTCTATGCTTCTAAATTCTACTTTTCATAGTCATAGGTCTTCATGGGGAGAGAGAAACTGGAAACTGTGGTTGGTGCAATTTCATATCTCTAAAGTGAAAACAGGCCCAACAGTTTTCCAGCAAAAGCACAGCATAAAATGTAAGAAGCAGATGTCTGGGTTTATTCTTGGCCCTCTTCCAAGAAATAGACCCATCAGAGATCGCTAGCCATCACAATGAGCTGGTTACTGCTTCTTTCTTTTTCCAATTATGGTGGTCTGTTTAATTGCATTAGATCACATGACTAGGTGATTTTTAGCGGATGAAGACAAACCCAACAGTTTCCCCTGGACCAACCCCACCACCGTGTGCATAAAGCCCCCACCTGCCGTGGTGGATCCAGGAAATCATCCTTGCGAGGCCACCGAGTAAAAACAAACTTTTTTTCGCGTGGGGGAGGAGTGGCCGCTAGCCATATCAAAAACTTTTAGGGCTCTTTTGTTTATCAGAGTTGAATTCCTAGGAATTCTAAGAAATTTATTCCTAGAAATGGCTAAAATTGGAGAAACAAAGGTGAACGCTTATAGATGGCCATGAAATAATCTCCCCTTTAATAGAAAATGAATTAAGGGGAGTTCGAAAATGAATACCCAACCCAACCATCACCCCAATAAATCAAATCCCAGGAAAGTTAGGTTCCCATCTACATCTCCGGCTTATATCTTCACCCTTCACCTTTTTAATAATCCTCTGGTGCAGCCCATTTTACCATGATACCTAGAAATTCAATTCCATGCAAACAAACAAGGCCATTACTTTGCCTAACCAAAAATTGCATATTTCGTGTTTGTCAAGTTCAATGGTAAACTATGATAAAATAGGGACGATTCTTCACAAAAATAAATAAATAAATAAAAGATAAATTGAAGAAAGCATTACTGAAGCAATAATTGTCTTTAATAATGAAAGAGTGAGAGCTCAAGAGCAGGTGAAAAGAGAGTAAGGGATTCACTTTACCTCTCTTTCAGTCAAGTTCAGCGGTAGAAAGCGATTCTCTTGATGCTATCTCTTAGGTGTCATCTTCGACTATGTTTCCTTGGAAGTTTCAATTTTATGTGAATGAGATTAGAGCTCAGTCGTCTCCGATTCAAGCAGTCTTTCATCATGTGGGAAGGTCCGCCAATAGTTTTGTAGACTCGTTAGCTAAGGAAGGGGTGGATAGGTCTTATGATTTCGTTGTTTTCACTTCGTAGTTTTGTTTTTGGTATAATGCTTTTATACTTTTGCGTCCCTTCTTTCCCTTTCAAGAGGGGGTCTTTGTAATCTCTCTTATTCCTTAATATATTTTATCGTTACCATTTCAAAAAAAAAAAAAAAAAAAGGAGACTCACTTTACTGAATAGAGATTGGCAGCAATATTGTCTGCAGCTTTGTCACGGGTCCATGTCTTTCCACCATTTGTTGTTCTCAGTAAGATGCCACTACCCCCGGCTGCCCAAGCTTCCTCCTGGTGCAAAACATGACAGAATTCAAAATAGTAAATGATGGGAAGTTGTGAAACTGAAATACAGAGCGATTGTTGAAATTTTATGAATTACAAGGATGCACATGACCACCTTCTTGTTAATTTCTAACCCTATGCAACTAATGCGGCTATACGTTTCTTGATTTTACTGCTTATGATGGAAATAAGTGCATAAATGGTCATTTCGGGAAGATAAGGTTCTACAAAGTTCAAAAGGGTAGATAGCCTTCCACATTCTCAGGAAGTCCATAGTGGTGGACTGAAATTGTGCAAGAACTCTTATAAACCATCCATTGGCTTCATCAAGATAGGAATTTAGTACCAGGTTATGTTGTCTAATTTGGAAAATCTCCAAGTAAAGACATTTCTATGTCTAATTAGAATTTCAAAGGGATGAAACATGGAACTATTTTTCCTAAACAACAAGTATTTAAACAAACATGACAGGCTATGATGCCCAGATAAGCAAGGATACCGCGGGACACGACATGGATAAGGCAAGGACACAGGTTTTACACATAAAAAGTGAAGTATCATATACTATACAATGTCATAAATGACAGATACAAGAATCCAGCCGTTTAGAGATTTATCCGACATTAGAATCCATGTCAAGATGTGACATATTGCTTGTTACAAAGAATCCGTGCAGCATAGAGTAAGAAGATTTCACGTTTTTCACATATTGAAAAGCAGCATGTGTAGGTATTTATGATTATCTTTATGCACAAGTGTCTAGGCAATCTACAATTATATAAAGAATTTATAACCACTATCAAGAAAGTACGACTCAAAATTTTAAAAATTAAAAAATATACCTTTGAACGATATCCAACATCAAGAATACCAAAACCTCGACTCTGAACAGGAACTTCTTCAAAGTCCTCCGTGATCTGAAAAGTGTAATCACCACCTTTGCTTTAAAAGTGAAGTTCAAAAGAAAAACTATATCATCGTGATAGAATACAATACATGCCACTGTAAATCAACTAAATGCCACAAAAAATTCCAACAACTAGATGGAAATTGGGAGAGCTTACAGTATTAAATATATAGTAGGAAAAGAAGAGTGGATGTAAATAAAATGAGAATAAAAAAGTTAGAGAAAGAAAACAAAATGCCATTAAAATTTTGAAGCAGTGCCATGTGAATAAAACATAAAAAGAAAAGAATACTGAACTAGATTTTTTTTTAAGATTGCTCTGATATCAGTTTCCTTTGGTTATTTGTTTATTGTGTTTTAGCTTTATTGTAAATGAATTTTCTTGTAAACTGATAGGAAAACAATGAGGCCACAACAATGTAGCATATTAAGGAAGTACAAGCATGAAAATCTTTGCAAGAAAATTCTTGGAAAATGAGTAACTTGTCTTTCTAACTCATCGAGTGAGAAACGTAACTGGAGCCTGGAAAGTCCGATCCTCTTTTACAAGAAATGACATTGGACAGGTTTTTCTAGAATGTTGGTTTCAATGTTTGGTTCTACTTGACCAGCATTTTTGGCAAGGTTTTGACATGTTCCCTCTAAGTCAGTTAAGAAAGCCCTCAACTAAATGGAGTGCATTGAGAGAGTCGAACTCCACTGCCTAAGTATGTCCTGCTGGCAAATTGGTTTTTCTGATTCAATTAAGCCCTAAACGCACACCAGAGTGCATTAAGAGGGTTGCAATTCCTCTATGTTATGTACCTTTCTCTTACTTCATTGGCTATCCATCAACTAGTGAATTTTCATGAAGGTAAACCAATTACATATTCATTTCCACAATGGTGATAGAGCTGTCATGAAAGGAACAGGAAACTGTAATTAAAAAAGTTCTGGACTGGTTAATAGGAAGGTTATGGTTGCTGGATAGATTTTCTTAAATTGGAACAACATTGTCTGTGTCAGTATAACTAAGCTGCACTAAATCATAAACAGCTCCTATTGGAGTAGTACAAAGGAGCTGCTAGCCCGCTACTAAAATGTAGATTCCGGAGAAATATTGGAAGGTCATGATCCAATATACGATGTCCTGTACATACATTGTATTGATGTTCTATTGCATATTCTTCCTCTCTGACTTCATAAAGTACCGATCAATATGACCTCTCAAGTTCCAGGATCTAAAGGTAATAGACGACTGGACTTTAAATCAGCTCAGCTAGAAAATAAATGACTTGCACAAATTGTTAATCACTTTGGCATTTTTGTAGTAAACAATGGTATTGACATAAGTTAGATCCAATTCATGAATCAAGAGAAACAACGCAACTGAACCTCGCAGATAGTCTACGCAGAATATGAAAAGTGCAAATACCATTAAATGGCAATACAAAAACTCGTCCACACTAGAATGCAAAGGAACTCCTACTTCCACTTACCCCAGTGCCTTTGCTAAGGTATAGTCCTCCACCCCTCGCAAGAAGCCACAAACCACCATCAGCTCTCCATCCCATATTTTGAATTCTTCTTGCAACTGCTCTATTATGTGGTTGCCAGTACGGCTGCAAACAATGATGAAAATCATTAAGATTTTAGACAGCTTAAAAAATTTTCTTATTCCACACAAACAGATCAGAATGCTAATTTTTCAACAATTTAATAGAACAATCGCAAGAGAACAACAGACTCTCTCTCTCTCTCTCTCTCTCTCTCTCTCTCTCTCTCTCTCTCTCTCTCACACACACACACACACACACACACATATCCATGAGACATATATAAGCG
Source organism: Camphora micrantha (assembly GCA_003546025.1). Lineage (NCBI taxonomy): Eukaryota > Viridiplantae > Streptophyta > Magnoliopsida > Laurales > Lauraceae > Camphora > Camphora micrantha. The sequence continues at coordinate 5,576,689 of QPKB01000003.1, read as the reverse complement.
GAGGCCAAGGGAACCCAAAGGGCCCTTGCATGTTTGGCATGGGGAGCACCTGATTCACTTAATTGAATTAATCAGGCATGTGCCAAAAATAAGTCCATGTCATACATCCAAGTTGGCACAGTTACAAATTAGAAAGTTTCTGTTCTACAGTTTGTGTCAAATTATGGGTCTCATCTAATAAGTTTGTTCTAATTTAGCAAGTTAATCAATATGAGGCATGATTAAAGTCTATTTTAGGAGTGTAGTTTTGATATGTGAAAAGAGATTGAATATAATCCAAACTAGAGTACTAAGCAAATATAAAGTTGTGCATCTCAGCCAAATCACCCTATAAATATGTATATTCCCTTTTCACAAAATATGACATCAAGCAGTGATTTCTTCTCTCATGAATCATGGTTTGAATCCTTCTTCTTCTTTTCCATGATGATTACTTCTCTAGACCCTTATTGCTGAAGCCATAGGCTTCAGGTTTTGAAGGCTTCTTCCTTGATTTTCCCCCTAATCCTCTCTCCATTAATTGGTAAGATCATCCAGCTTTCTCTTCTTTCAGATTCAATTGTCCATTTCTATCATTAAACTTCTTTCAATTGTATCTGGTTTTATTCGAATTAAAAAAAGATACAAATCGTATATGGCATTAACTGTTTTCTCTTACAGCTGTCACAGATCCCCAATCTTTCATTTTATAATTTACTGTTCTCTCTGTGCTTTATATAAGTGTATAAAAAGCCAACTCAACTCATCCAGACTCGGCCTATGATTTGCGAGCATCTAATGAAACAACTGTAACTGAGTCTACCAGAAACTGAGTCAGACTTGCCCAGGTTACTCAACGTGATACCCTCCCAAGTTACTCGGGCAAGTTGACTTTCATAATGATGCTTTAAGATAGCAGCTGGGGGATAGGTGTGATCAGGAAACAGGCAATCAGATCCATATAAAAGAGATGTGATTAGAGACAAATGATGAGATTCGTAAAAAGGAGACCAAAGGGCCAGTTACAAGTGATCTGTGGCCAAATGGTATGCTGTTCGGCAAATTCGAATAACAGGAACAATCTCTTGCTTGATTTGCACCACAGTTCTAGCATCATGCGCAAGTCAGCATGTGCATCCATTTCCAAAGATTTTCAGACATACTAAAAGCTGAACACATGGATTCAAGGATTAAAATCATCAAATCAAAGAAATTATTAACCACATCTTTAAAGAAGTTTTGAGGCTTCCCAGGTGCAGACTTTGTAACGCCCCACCCATACCCATGCATGATATTGTTCGCTTTGGGACTCCGGGGCGTCACAATCCACCCCCCCTTAAGGCTGCACGTCCCTGTGCAGTAGCCTGCCAGTCTCTGTAGCCTGCTAGCCCTCTTGGCCCGCCCACATGGAGACCCGCCCACTTACACCAGACCACGGCAGGGGACCCACAGTCGAACTAGTCGAGAGTCAGCTCTGATACCATTTGTAACGCCCCACCCCATACCCATGCATGATATTATCCGCTTTGACCCACGGGCCTCACGGTTTTGCTTCTGATGGGCTTGCAGGTGCACTGATGAGTTGTAGGAGGAATGGGGACTGTTATCAGGGGATGCTGAGGTGGTTAGTGCATGACAGAAAGACGGTGGTGAGGGGGTTCGGAAGAATTGAGCTATAGTCACAGCAAGTGGCATGGTCTCAGCATCAAATCCTGTGGTCAAGCAGTGGAGCAAAATGAGCACGGAAAGGCTGTTGTGTTTCTCAACTCAAGGTGACCAATCAGACCAATGCCAACATGCAGGCTGCAGTACTGAAGAATAGATGGGTGATGGGTTTCAGATATGGTGTGAGGTCAGAGCACGGGTGGATACTGGCTAGAAGATTTGTGATAGAAGAGAACAGGGGTACATGCAGCACAATTACAGAAGGCCACAAAGTGTAGTTTGAGGTCCAGGAATGCATTGACAATATTGGATTCAGGAATAGTGATGATTTGGGCAGGCTTCAGGAACAGAGACAGCTTTATGGTAGTGCTGAAGCTTCAAAGCTGGGGCTGTAACAGTATAGATATTGGCTGGTGAGGATCTCCACAAACCAGTAGAGTTGAATGATACAGACCAAGAAGCTCTGACAGCGCATGGCATTTTAGGGAGAAAAACAATAAAATTAACTACCATCAATAAGAGAAAAAACCCATGTATAGATTATAATGAAGATCAAATCAACATTGTTCCTAATCATCTCTTGAATGCTTTATCAAGTTTTGCTGTGGAATCTTCACAAATCTACCCATATAAACCTAACATAATTATCTCAACAGAATGTTCCATGAAAGCTTCAGTAAAATTTAAAAAGAAGAGAACATGCCCTTGGGCTGTCTGATTGTCTATCACAGCACAGTAGCACTGCTCAATGATTTAAACTTGGATATAGAGGATAAAGAGAAGTTTACCTGTCCAGGCTCCCAAGTTAAGTAAAAGTTTCCGCGGCTTGAGACAGCAACATAGCTGCCATCTGGAGAGCGGTTTACTGTATTGAAAGTTCCTGTATAGTAGCTCGCACCACTGATGCCACTAGAAACTGTTCTGCAAAGGCAATCAAGGAACATGAGTTAGAAGCCCAGAATATCCTCTGTACCAATCCAGGCTCAATTATCATTACTCAGCGTTGGTTATGCAGTCCGAAAAAAGTACCAGAATCTATATATCTCTCTCCAGATTTTGTAACACTGAAATAGGAAAAAGTTCCAGGTCTCTAGATCATCATCACAGCCTTATCCCATCTATACGGGTTTGCTTTCCAATCTTCCAGATATTAAACATGAATTATCCATTGTGTGCTATCCCCAGAACATGAGAGGCCAGGAGGAATAACTAATAGGCCAGTGTAACTAAGTGTGGTAAGAGAACAAAGAATCTCCCCCCTAATGCAGAGATTATATCCTTGAAAATGGAATATGAGAAAGAATATAAAACATCATACATAAACAGAACTTAACAAAAAAAAAAACACCCAAACACACCACAAATCCCATTTAAGAAAAAAAAAAAAAACTTAGGACAGAAGACCAATGTCCAAAACATGGAACAATCTTTTTTTTTTTTTTTCTTTCATATATATCAACTATTTAAGTATCTGAAAAAAAAAAGAGTTAAGACTCAATATCATCTTAAGAACTCAAACCCATCTTCCTTCTCTATAGCTTTCCCAGGTTGGAAGCAACAATAACAATCATCTATCAGATCTTTGAACACTTCTTTGATCTGTTAGTATTATTAACACATTAGGTTCCACTTAAAATTACCGGTTAAGAGTAGCTGAAACGGTCTCTTGAACAGCAGCCCTCCAGTTGTATCCTCTGTTTGAAGTAATATAAATTGCACCTTCATCAGTGACCATCTCTGCACTTTTCTCCCCAGATGCTTTTATATAAACCTGAAAAATAGTAGCAGAAGTGTGAGCTCTTCTTAGGGTGAAATTATGTGTGATCTTTTGCTATCATAAACAATGATATCAATAGTAAGCAGCAACATAGTGTAAATGTTTTAGATCAAAGCTTTTGTTCAGTAACCATCTCTGCACCGTTATTCCCAATTGTTTTTCTATAAACCTGCAAATTCTCTGTCTGAAATGAAATTGCAACACAAATAGGTTTGAATCTGCTGCATAAGAGATAGTTACAAGTCTGTTCATACTTTTATATATTAGAGTTTAAGATCACATGCCAGTAAAACAATTCTGTTTCCAACATAACCATCCAAACTCCGTAGCCCAACATTCACATAAAATTCAACCAAGAATTTCAAATCTGACAAGGCTGGTGAGATCAATTAGCACAACTATCAAATTGTATTGAAGAATAATATTTTACCAATGGGTCAAAGGTCTATCCTGCCTCATATCCAATCTAACTGAGGTTGCCCAAGTGCTACTCTAAAAATTAATAATCATGTAAATGAAAAAAAAAAAAATGAAAAATAAAAACCCACACAAATTGCAGTAGGATTAGCTTACTATATCGCCTGGAAGTTGAGAACTCAATGGGATCCTTTCCCAGCTTTCTCCTGCATCTGATGTGTACAACAGAATAGCTGGTTTCCCAACTATCCATCCTTCCTTTCCCATAAAGCTAATGGAATTGAATCTGTAGTTGAAGTCTTCATCCTCAGCGGAAGGTATTGAACGTGGAAACCAGGTGTTTCCACCATCTTTTGTCTCCATGATGGTTTGCCGCGTCCCCAAAAGAAAACCTAAATCACCAAACATTTGCAGTAATAAGCATCCTAACTCGCTAGAAAACAAAGAGATAGCCTGTTAAGTTAGCATTACCAAAATCCTCATCTAAAACAATCAGAGTCTGCCATGTATAAATACTAATTTCATACATCCCTCTGTTTTTTACTTTCTTCAAGCTCAGTTTAAGATCTTTAAAAAGCTAAGATTTCCGCTATATAACATTTACAGCATTGCACTAAAAAGATAACAAACCTATCAGTCACATTACAAAATCTCAATGAATAATCAATAAAATAAAACCATATTGAAGAAGAACTACACTAGGCAGTAGATTACTCTGTCATCTACGATGGAATTTCTAACAATTCAAGCCAGAATTGTTGAAAGAAGCAGTTCATTTTCATGAGTGGAATGTCACGATGATAACATTTACATCATTATAACAAATATAACAACAATTCTCCTATGAACACGAATTCAGACGAATATAATCCACCAAAATAAGCTGAAATCCAACATATCAGCAGAAAATCAGTGTAAGTTCATCAACAAGATTCTTAACTCAATTCATGAGGAAATTCACACTAAAAGTGATCGTATTAAAACATTTGCAGAAAGCAATGAAAAGAGCTTTGAAGAATCGAAACCCTAGAGATTGGGAAAAGGACCGTGATTCGTGTCGTCTGGCACAAAGGCAATGTCGAGAAGGACGACGCCCGGATCGATCGGAAGAAAAACTCTCTCCCACTCGGAAAGACCTTCATCAGATTTCGCTGGTTGTTGGAATCCGATTAGAGAAGCAAGCGAGATGGAAACCGCTGCTGTTTCGGCAACGAATTGCCTTCGACTTAATGAGGAGGAAGAAGAAGCTTTGGGAACGAAGCGAGCTTGAGAGATGCGAAAATGGCGGTTGGTGGTTTTAATTGAAGAACCTAAGAAGGGCCGGAGAAGGAGAGGGTTTGAATCTGTGAGTTGCAGAGTCGCCATTACAGCCACGTCCGACTCTATCTCTCTTATCCGCTGCCTTCGCGGGACTTTTGAAGAGTCTCTCTCGACTCTGGAATGCAGTGGAGTGGATAATAGAAGAGACGTATAGAACCCATGTGCGTCTTGCACAAACTAAGACCGTATGCTATTGCTAACAGACGTGGCAAATGGCAACCCACCCATTGTTTGAACTGCGTACTTCCAACATATCCGTTCAGCACCTATCGATATGTAATGTAATGTAATCTAAGGAGTATACACTATACACTATACAGCGTAGAGAGCATTCTAGTTTCCATGATTAGTCACGTTAGATCAACGAACAACGGTCAGTACCATTTCTTTCTTTTACTCCGTTGTGGCTTTGGGGACTCGAATTCACACATGTTACGTCCCATTTGGTTAACTCCCGTCGGGACCACAGTTCTTTCGTTTTTTCCAGAGCTAAAAGTCCTAAGTATTAATCATAGATTCTCATCTCTTTAGTAATCGAAAGTTAAATCCACCTAAGGGTTATAAGGATTTTATCCAGCTTCTCGTTGGGCCTGGAGGGATTAGTCCAGCCAAACCTCAGTTAGCATGAAAAAGAAGAAAAAAAAAAGATCTCATTTAGTTAGAAGACTTGTAAGAATTCTTGTGTCAAGGAATTTTGAGAATCCCAAATGTTAGCTCTCAAGTAAAATTTTAAATGCTCAACTTCCTAACATTCGGAATTCTAAAAATTTATAAGGCTAAAAGTATCTTTTCAAGTGGTTTGGAATTATGAACTTTTGTATCGAACAAAACATTTGAATGTCATAAACAAGATGCCACATCATGTCATAAATTCTGAACAAGTCCAGTTTTTACTAAAAATGCCTCTAACCAAATAAGAACTCACACATCTCCCACTTGTTTGGTATCTCCATTGGTAAAGTAAAGTGAGCTGATCTGTGATATTAACAAAAAAAGAAAAAGAAGAGTAAAATAAAAAAATAATGACCTTTTGTCATTAAGTGGTATGAGAATATAGAATTTTAAATCATTTTTTGTCATTTAGTGGTTTGGAAAAGGAACTTTTTTACTCTTTTTTGATCAAAAGTTCACCTCACTTTACTAGTAAAGTGAATTTACAAAAGAGGTCGACGAAGTGTTTATTAATTTAAAAATCATCATTTAGCTTCAATTTCTATAATCCGACTACTAGTATTATTCATAGTTTCATGTAAACTAAACTAATAAACCTTTTGTATTATAGTAGGCCATTACGCTACACCTCAATGCCACGACTTAAGTATCCAAAGAGAATTTTACTCTCACAAGAAAAAAAAAAAAAAAAAGGATAGCATAATGTGTACTTCCTTACTTTCCCAATCGATAAAAATGAAGTATGTAAGTGAAGGGCACTGCCAACCAAACAATAGATAGATCAGTGCATCTCCCTTTGACCTTTTCACAAGGACAACTTGTCAATTACCTTCCCATGAAGACAACATGACAATTCTAAGATTGGCATGAAAGTTGCAGTTCCTGGCCTATCCATCAACCTTCGCGAGATATTAATTTGATTAAGTCATTCACTCATGAGATATTCAACAATTAAATATCATTTTATTTCACTATAAAATAAAACTAAAATCAAAATCACCAAATTCAAGAGTTCAAAATTGAGTATGAAGATCATCCAATAAGAGTGATATTTAAACTTCCTCTAAAACATACCAAGTAAATTACATCCTAAATGGACCCACATCTCATAAATAATATATATATATATATATATATTGTTATCAAACTAAACTAACTCCTCCAAACAAGAGAGAAGTCGGGTAAACTCCCTTGTAGTCAGGGGCGAAACCACATAGGTGTTGGAGGTTGCCCCCCCTCCTAAATTTGAAAACCCCCGCTAGGGTATTGAAAATTTGCACTTATTTATAATAATCCTAAAAAATTAAAAATGTTATAAGAATTTTAAATATTTTTTCAACATAGGGCCCTCCAAAAAAATTTCTTACATAGTGGGCCCTCCAAAGCAAATTTTTTGATTTCGCTTCGCCCAAATAAAATAGTTTAGTTTGAACCTACAATCTAAGGTGCAATCGTATCTGAGTGAGCTATCCTTTGGGTTAAAAAAAATACACTGAGATCTTACACGTGTCCTCTAGCTATCAACCGTGTCAAGACTACTTAAAAGCACCTCCTCGGCTTTGGGGAGGGAGCTACTTGAAGTAGAAAACAAGTAGACAGCCGCGTACTCCTTCTCTCTCCTCTTTTTCCTCTCTCAATCAATTGAAGCGAAAGCCTTTTCTGAGTCGAGGTATCGGTTTTAAATCTTCCACCCAATCTAGCATTTCTATGAAAAGTTCTCTCCAGATTCCCACTGTTTTTGATGAAAATATCGCTTTCCGCAATCGATCTTGATCATTCACGCAAATCTACGTCGAATCTTCCTTTCGAAAATCTCAATCTGTGAAAAATCAGAGTGAGAAATCTCGTCATTCATAGGTTTCTAGGGTTCCAGTTGGGGAAACGGATGTTTTTCTTTGTTAAGCGAAATCTAGGGTTTTGTTGAGAGAGAGAGAGAGAGAGAGAGAGAGAGAGAGTGCTGTCTGAGATGAGATCCAGGCTAGGAAGATGCAGAAGAGGAATGGGGATCTTCAGATCTTTTCGGACGATTCGGTAGTAGATGGAGTTGTTGCGAGACGATCTGGTTCTTCGGCATCGAATCACATGACGATGGTTCCAGGCGTGAATTATATCGAGCATCAGGTCTCGAAGATGGATACCCTAGCCGGCCTCGCGATCAAGTACGGCGTCGAGGTAAGTTTCGAACTAAAAATCGATTTCTTGTTGTATGTACGTGTTTATTTGCTTTGTTATTAGATCCAAATCTCTGTAGTGCCTTCTTCTACTTCTTTCATTCATGTTTAGGCCTATGTTTTCTGTTTTCTTCGGAATCTTATTGATACTTTTTATTAGAAGTCCTTGTTGGCCTCCCCTTGGTGCCTAAACCTGGGAATTTCTGATAGCAAAGTGTTACTATCCTAAACGTTCACAAGACTTAATTTGACGTGTTCCATTAGTTATTGCGCTTTTGGCGTATTGGTTAGTTACATAACATTGTCACGAAAAGGCCCACTTGGAGTGGGAGTGGAGTGAGAGCCGGCTAAAACCATTAGAGAAAATGGCTACCTACCTACCCTAAGAGTGAAAGCGGCTGCTGAGAGGGCTACCTGGAGAAGAGCGTGAGCCGTCCTAAGAGGGGAAAGGGCAACCTTCCGCTTGAGTGAGAGCCGCCGAGGACGTCGGCTGCAGAAGTGTGGTGGAATTTTACGGTCCTAAATTGTTATAGGCCTTAATTTTGGCGTGGTCCATCAGTCCTGGGGATTTTGGCCTATTGGTTAGGTACATAACGCAAAGTGTGTGTGATTTCCTGTTTGATTAGTAGAATTTCTTAAAATTTTGCTTATGAGATATCACTTTTGGCATTTGTAATATCCAAATTCCATCTTCTTGAAAGCTGGGTTGTACTTGAGAATTTGAAGTGCAAATTGATTTTTCTTGAAGCACTCATTTGTGCTACCCCTTTAATCACAGTTAAAGATTATTTGGCCACTTCAATCAGTGTGATATTGTGGGATGTTGACTTTCTATATGGGTTGCCTTACATGTTACAATATTGTTGGTTTTGAGTATGTATAGCGGATGTGTGCAAGTATGGTTGCTTACGAAATAATGGACATTGGTGAATATCAATGTTGGTTGTGAAACTGCTCATTTTGAGCTCACTTGGGGCTTGACTTATTCATGAACAAGGTGGAGTTTATAAATGACCCACTTTATATCTGAAAAATAGAATTTTCTTTAATTTTGATTAGGAAACTTTTTTGTTCTTCTAAAAAACTAACAACGAAATATTATTTCACCAATAAATATATATATATTATTTATAGAGAGAGAGAGAGAGAGAGAGAGAGAGAGAGAGAGAAAATTACAACAGAATAGTTGGTATCAGAGGGCCATACCAATAACCGAAGCATGGATTTGAAAATTAATCTTATGGGGCATTTGGAAACTTTAAACTTCAGAACTTATTTTGAGTTTTGGAGCTCATTTACATTTTAGCGTGTTTGGCACTTTGGTAAGACTCTAATTAGAGTTCAAATTGAATTGGAAGCAAAGGCAAAGCCTCCTAACGAAACAGTAGTTTTCAGTTGTTTCTCTAAGAAGTGTTTTTTCCTCAATAGGAGTACGAGGCTTAACAGGTTCACTTACATAAGTTTCTGACAAAAATGCCTATTCTAAAATGGGTTACCTTTAATACCATTTTATATTTTTTCTCTTTTGCTACATCATCATCTTCTTTTCAAAGACAAAAACCCGCTTGACAAAAACCCTTTTTGAAATCCCTCAAGCTCTTTCAAAAGAAATGCTCATGGTAAAATGGATATATTCCTTTATGACCCTATTTCTTTCTTTCTTTCTTTCTTTTTTATTTTGTTCTTTCTACATCGTCTCTTTTTTAAAAACCATCACTCAACTCCCTCCAAGCCCAATGGAAAGTGAAGCTCTCCTTCTTATACACAGATCAACTACAGAATCCATCCTTTGGCGTGATTATGCTTTTTTTTTTTTTTTTTTAACAATTATCACCCAATTGTGATAATCCTTTCCTCTAGTTAAAGTTTTATTTTTGAAAAGACAAAAATGCCCCTTTGATAATATCTTTACATGTTTACCAAACATACTGATGTGAAAAAAAGTGCTTTTTATTTAGATTTTTAGCAAAAGATAATGTGATAGAACTTAACAATTAGAGCTAATCTGACTAGCTCTTTTTAGTATTATATACTATAGTTCCAAAGAGGCCCTTGAATGATTTTTTTTTTTTATGCTTCTCAGAAACATTTATATGTTTCTAGAGTTTTTAAGGATTGGGATCATCACAATGATGCTGTATTGTATTACAAAGACAGTCAAGTACTCACTATGAGCTTGCTGAAACTTGTCTTTCTTTATTGTTTATTTATTTTTTACATATGCATATCCAATTTGTAAAACCAGGTTGCCTTCCATAATCGTCTTCTCCTTCTCAATATCTGCATTCTACCTCATAGGAGAACAGTCCAGTTCTGTACACCAGTTGAGTCTTCCACTGTTGGTGGACCTTATAACTGGCCAATCATGTCAGAGTGTAACTAAAAGAAGATTCTAAAGACTTGCTGTTGGTGTCCAAAGTCCACACCATATGACCTAGGGTTGTTGGCCATGCCAATCATAGTAGAGGGGAGAATATCTCAACAAGACCTAGGGTTGTGCAAAATATCAACCCCATCAGATCAACTTAACCCTCTGATTTATAGCCTTCAAGTTTAATAATTTTAAAAAAGCCTTGCCCCCCTTTTTTTGGTTTCAGTGTTAAATTTCAGCTTGTGGTGTAATTCATGGGCTTAGTGTTTGTGGAGGAGGTAAGTTGATCTTTAGTGGTCCCCAAAATAAGTAACACCACATGGTTCTTTTATGCAGCGGTTCTCATTTGAGCGCTCTCTCTCTCTCTCTCTTCATCCCTTGATATGCTTGATTTTCCTTTCTTGGCTGTAATTGGTTTTCTGTGTGGTGCTTTAGGTTGCAGACATTAAGCGAATGAATGGCTTGGTGACAGATCTTCAGATGTATGCCCTCAAGTCACTGCAGATACCTCTACCAGGAAGGCATCCACCATCTCCAATATTGTCAAATGGTTCAGCTGGTCCTGGGTATTGACATGCTCTTACATTTTCAATATTTATGGAAATTTTCTTTTAGTGTTGAAATTATCTCACTTGATTATGGGAGATTCAGTCACCAAGTCTTTCTTTCTTCCCCTTTGTTTTTGCAACTGATGCACATGTGTTCTTTAGTTCTGGTGGATATCCTGATTATGCTTTTATTATTATTATTATTTTTATTATTAGTTATTATTAATATTATTATTCATTTCTTATGTTATACCAAAGAGGCATTCTTCATGATTCAATGAGTTTGATGGCTTTTGAGAAAGCTCAGTTGAGTGGAAATCAGACCTCTTTCCAGCCTCTGGCCTCCTTCCTTTTCAAAAATTTCACATTTCTAAAATCACTCATTCTGTCATTCTCTCTCTATTTTTCACTTCTGGTGGTTGTATTTGTATAATAGAAAACCACTTGACTGACCAGAGTTCTACATTTTATTTTGGGCATTAGTTTGATGATAAAATTTAATTAGTTACATTTCATTTTTCTATGGAAGATAATCCAAACAGGCTGGAAGCAATGAAAAAGTGGCCATTACAAGCTTACAGATTGAGATAACTCATTCTTGTTGGGACATGTGAATGAGCTAATATTTGATGACAGACTGAATTTCCCAATTCTTGTTAAGACATTGGAGTGAGCTAACTTTAATGTGTGAATGAAAACTGCAAGTGTCAAGGTAGGGTTCTATGTTTCATAAATACCATACCCATTGTTTTCTTTTTGTTTCTCCCAACTGATGAAGGCTTCATTTCCCACCCAATGTGTTGAATTTTGATTATTATGAAAACTTCCTATAATTGTTGGTGACAGAGATACACTTCCATGCAAGTTTAATGGATTACAGTTATGAACTTTAAAAAATACCCCAGTTAAAGTTACATGACTTTTGCACATGTTAACAAGGTGCTAATTGGCATTCCATGTTGTGTTATGTCAATTCCTTTTGAATTACTGTTTACCTTGTTGGTGACAGAGACACTTCCATGTAAGTTTTATGAATTACAGTTACCTTGTTGGTCATGAAGTTCCAAAAATATGCCAGTTCATATGTTAACAAGTTATATATATATATATGAGCAAGGCTCTGAGCTTAGGATAAAATTTTGTAAGCTCATGCTTGTGGGGCCCACCTTTGGTCCATCCAAATGGACCAAACACATGACCTCTTTAAATTGCACATGTTTATCAACTTTCGGTCAAATCTGAATTTAGTGGACCATTGGATCGACTATGTATCAATCCAAATAGACCATTGACCATTAAACTTTTGAGCCCATATGAAGATGATAGAAATCACATTTGGAGCTGATTTTTTGTAGAGGAAGATCCTAGGGAGTCCTTAAAATGCCCCCCAACCCCATCCCCATGTGGATCCTTAGGTGGGCCCCACCACACACTTGAGCTTACCTTATCCTAAGCTTGAGCTTAGGAGAGCTGGCCTATATCTATAAGGTGAGGGCCCTCACCTTATCTCTCATAGTAAGGTGAGAGCATCTCTGATAGGAGCATCTATAGTCATCATTACTTGGTTTGAATTCCACTTTTGAAGCTTGAAGTACCCCAATGAATTTGACAGCAAGTAACTTGTTTTTTGGTTCTGCTATTCTTTTTTGTGGGCTTTCATTGAACTTGCTAACAAAGTAGTGAGATTTGATATTATAAAGCTCTCACTTGTGTGTGGTGCAAGTATTCATCTGGACAAATGGGGATAAATTGTGATCAGGGTAATAGTTGTGATTTTAGCTTTGCCTTGACAAATTTAAAAGATGTCATATCTGCAACAGTCAGTTACAGTATATTCCAGACCAGGACACTTCATTCAAAGATTACAGTAATCTGAGACGGACCTTTCTAGTAATATTCTCATCTGATGATGCAATTATGTGGTATGTGCCCGTCTAGTCATAATGAATACATAATTTCAGTCGTTATATTTATTTTTAATGGGATATCAGGTTTAGAGATATATGATTGGCATTATTTTTTATTGTCAGGATTCTATCCCCAACACTTGTTGGCACAAATGTTTTCTGATCATACTGAAGTTATGATTCTTACATCACTGTTATCTGCATGCATATTAGTTCATGACAATGCCGCCGTATGCTTGCCTATTCTTGATGCATGATTTCAGTCTTGATATTTATTATTAATGGGATTTCAGATTTAGAGATATAAATATGATTGGCATTATCTTTGATTGTCAGGATTCAATCCCCAACACGGTGGCTCAAATGTTTTTCTGATCATACTGAGCTTATGATTCTTACATCATTGTTATATGCATGCATATTAGTTCATGACAATGCCGTATGGTTGCCCATTCTTGGTTACCTTGATTCAAACGTGCAATTTCTATTTGACAAGTGCTGACTGTCGAGGGGTCATGATTGCTGACATGGTTAATCATTCTGGAATTAATTGCAGAGATCAAAGTACCGAACAGACCCCAACCCACCGCTCTGATGTTGACATATTAAATTCATTCCAGTCACTAAAAAAATCCACACCGCGCAGAGTTTCTCCAGCAATGAGCAGTTTGCATGGCTACTATGGCCTCACTCCTTTGAATAAGAAAGGTGCAGCAGAAGGTACTGAGATGGCAGTCTACAAGACAAACAGAGCTCTAGACCTAGAAGACAAGAGGCCTTCAAAATCATCACCCCCTACAGGCTGGCCCCCAAGGTCTAGAAGCCTAGCAAATGGGTTTTCACTTGAAAATGGAGAACCAGTCGGCATGGTGGTTGCTGATTCTGGGGATAGTGAGGTGGAGATATCAAATGAAAAGCCTGTTTGGAGGCGTCATAAATTGGATCTCGGTCCAGCTTCTCCAATGACTGAATTATTGTTGAAGGAAGATAGCAGTGGTGGGTTCTCTGGAATAACAGGAAAAGGTCTAGCTCTGAGGCCCAAGTCAGCGAGCCGTGCCTCCCTGGTGGCAGATGCTGATTCAGGTCGCATTAATTCGGTACCAATGGCAGAGTCTTTCCCAATAGGCAGTCTTTTTGGAGTTAGAAAATCAAGCAGTACATCAAATTTGCAGGACTCAGAAGATGGCAGGTCAACTTCCAAGTGGAATTTAAAACCAGACTTGCAGGGCCTATCAACTGCAGCCATTACTAGGCCCATCTTTGATGGCTTGCCCAAGCCAATTACTGGCCGAAGGAAAGCTGCTCTGGACTAGTATCCCTATGCCTATTTCGTGTATTGATTCTTTCTTGGCATGCTTATGCTACATATTTTCGACCAAAGCCTTTTCCCTCAAGCAAGGCGTACACAGTACACATAGCTCTGTACGGAGAAAGAAAGGGGACAATGAATAAGAAAGCTCCTGCTAGCAGGACGGACAGCAATAGCTTATATTCCCCAGCATTGCGTTTTGTTAGATAGTAGTGGCATCTGGTAATTGCAATGGTGTGATTATTATTCATTTTCTGTTGCATCCATCTTCTACCTTAAGTTGAAGCTATTTTAACTGTTTAGGTTTCTCAAGACATGAATTAGTACGATTTCATTTATTTGAATGGTGGTGTTACCAAATAACAATACATTCAGTACAGGTAAATTAAATCAGATCATATTGTATTTCCCTTGGAAAGGTTGCGCACATGCTTTTGATTGTTTTTTTTTTTTTTTTTTTTAATTCCTTGCTGTAAGTTTTGTACTGTATAGAGAATAGCGTTTCTTCTTGTTCTGAATAGATATGTTTCCTTTTATTTTTCAGGAGGTTCCTCTTAATCTGAATATTTTATGGTCTTATGAATCATTGTGTAAGAATCATGAGAAAAATACAGGGTTTGCAGTGCAGTGGAGAGCCATTTATCTCAGCATGCTCTTGGTCTTGCACCGTGCAGAGCCATAATTAGGGGGAATGTGGTCTTATAGTATGGTTGTTATTATCTTTTAAATTCCATTGGAGATGAAAGAGCTGTTTGTATTCTGAAATTCTGTACAATCATGCCTTTTATTACCGTTGGAAGTTGAGTTCCATTAAAAAAAAAAAAGAAAAGAAAAGAAAAGAAAACAATCTGTTAAAAGTAAGGCTTTTGTCCATCTGCAGTAACTCTTGACAATATTTTACCTTAAAACAGAATCTAGAGGAGAGTAAAAGGTGAAACTGCCGGGAAAGGCTAGGGGCCCAGATTTGTTCGATGGTGGTGGGGGTGATAATTTCTTTTGAATCCATGGAAACTAGGTGCATTTGCGGGTCGTGTTACAAGTCATATCTTAAGAATTTTACTTAACACATGTCAAGCAGGTTAAAAAAAAAAAAAAAGTAGCTAAAAAACTGCTGGTTTCTGAAGAAAGCACCTGGGTTGATCATCCACCTATCTCTATTGAAAATTCCTCCAATGGGTTGTGCTAATCTACCTACAAATCATTCAGGAATCAGAGGTATTGACAACCGATGTTCAAAAAGATTAGGAGGGTTGATATTTTCAGTCAAGTATGCCCTACACCGGAAAAAAAATGAGAAAACGCTTGTAGTACGACAGCCCTAATCGGACAGCCAGGTGCGCCTAGAGACTTAACCAAGGTGCGAGTACAAGTTGGAAGTGCTTGCATCGCACAAAACCAACATCGAAGCAAAATGTAGATTTCCAACTTTTTAGCAGTTTTCAGCACTTAAAACGCAATGGCAATACCTTACTTCTAAAAGACGACCTAAGAAAAAACATCGACTAAATCAATCCTTTCCTAAGGAACGCTTTGACTACTGTTGTTATTCTTTTATCCAATACACAAAAAAAATGCCCTTATCAAATACCAAAACCCAACCTGACATTTCTTTAATTCCATGCCAAGTCCACAATTACACACATCGACTATGGTATAAAATTATTTACCAAAGAAAAAACCTATGGTACTTAAAATATCACGACATTCACCTGAAAACATCATCGCTGTCCCATCATTTTCAGATTATTGCCAAAATTTAATAAACAATAGGAAAATTGCAAATAGAAAAGTAAAAAAAAAAAAAACACTCTACACAAATGCTTTAGTACTTTAAATTATTGAATTGATACTGATTTTTTAAAAACAAGTCTACTTTCAACTACATTACCCAAAAAAATAGTCATTTTCTTAAAGCAACAGTTTTCCCGGGAACCATTTGTGACAATGGTCCCAACTCAACACAAGAAGTACTCTACTGCTTTTCAAAATATAATAAGTTTACTAGGCCCTTAGACCTACTAAATACAGCAAGGCTCGTTATCTTACCAAACCCAACAAGGCTCAAAGAAATTCCTTTCTTAAAATTTAATCCCATTAAATGCTGCCAATTGTCTAATCTATGGTAGACTTAAAAAAAAAAATAAAAAAATAAAAAAATAATGAAGGATCTAACTTTTTATTATCAGTTTTTTTTACTTTAGACCGGATTGTAACATTCTAAGGACTTGTGTATTGGTAGAACCAATGGCTCACAAACTTTGACAATCCTATATTAAAAATCATCTACAGAAAATTGTGTTGGGTTCAGGATCCAAAAAGGTACAAATGTCCAACGCAATGGTATCAGCAATAGTTGGCAATGATGAATCCAGATTCCTCTGAGGCCAAAGCCTATAGTCCGTTGGTAGGACCTGCCTATTAGATCTACATAACTAAAAGTATCCTCAGCCTCTGTATTCTCTCGGCAAAACTTCACTTCAATCAGAATTAAACCCACCATATAAAAGTGGCCGCCTTAAGGTTTATGTGTTACCGTAGATGTTCAATATGTCTCATGATTAAATGACTCGGAAAATGTGTGGTAAGCAGTTCCGATTTACAAATGAGATCTCTCGTAGACATTCACAACAAACAATGAAATCAATAAAAGATTTTGATTAGCCAAGGACACCACGGTACAGTGGTTAGCCATATCATCCACAAGGGAGATAGGATTCCAGCTCTGCTATGCTCCCCTGAGAACCATATGGCCAACTTGCCAGCCAGCGTGATGGCCAACAAAAAGAAAGGATTATGATGAGAGTACAACTGGTTTGTATAAGTTACAAAAGGTTTCAAAATCCTCACGACTAATACTTGTCTATGGTGAAACAGATCAGAGGAAGAAAAGAGTCTGGTGAAATGACAATTCATTTTTGGTATGTTTCACCATTAGTGAAAATAAGGATTGGCAGTAACGTGGGTTGTTGCTCGTTTTACCCAATACAAGAGGGACGTTTAGACCTGAATGCCAAGTTCGCTATGATGAGATCAGCGTGTAACTGGTCTGTAGCAGTTATAAAAGGTGTCAAAAATCCTCCCAACTAATACTAGTTGTCTAGTAAAACAGATAAAAAATGAAAAAAAAAGAAGAAGATTCTAGTGAAACTACAGTTCACTTTGGCATGTTTTGCTACTAGTTAAAAAAAGGACTAGCAGTGATGTGGATTGTTGCTTGATTTTCACAATACATGAGAACATAGAGTGGAATGCCAAGTTTCTGTAGGATGATGTAAGAGAGGAGAGCTGTGGTTTAGAGAGAGCGAGGTTATGATGAGACTAGAATATAACTATGGCTTGCAGTAGTTACAAAAGATGTCAAAATCCTGCAAGCTAATAATACTCGTCTTCGGTGAAACAGAAAAAAGTTCGGTGAAATAACTCACTTCAGTATGTTTTCACAGGATATGTGAACAGTTTAGGTGATAGAGTGTAGAGGCTTAGGAAGTTGTTCGAAAGAAAAGATGAAGTTACAAAGTTTAGCTAGAAGATTAGGAAATAAGACTATAAAATTATGAAATACATAAGAAGGCAAAGAAAGAAGTTAAGAAAATGGTAAATGATGCACAGTCCAAAGCAAATGATTATCAAATTAAGAAGTATGGGAACAAGGAGAGATGTTTTCAAGCTTGCAAAAATGAAGGAAAGGAAAAGTAGAGACCGAAACCATATTAGATGCATAAAGAACGACTGCTAAAAGGTTTTAATACAGGACGGTGATATTAAAGAAAGGTGGAGATAATTTTTCGCAAACTTTTAAATGAAGATCTATAAGAGGGTTTAGGAACAAGAGATGATACTTTGTCGGCAGGAGATATCTTCTACCGCAAAAATTAAGAGAGCAAAAGTGAAGAAAGCATTGACAAGAATGAAGACAAGAAGGGCTATGGGACAGATGGCATTTTGATGGAGACTTGGAAATACCAAGGAGAAATTGAATGAGTTTGGCTAATTAGGCTCTTCGATTAGATATAAAGGACAAAGAAGATGTCAAATAAGTGGAGAAAGAGTGTTGTGGAACCTTAATGCAAGAAAAGAGAAAATATACTAGGTTGCACAAATTATCTTGCGATTCAACTTATCATAGTATGAAACTATTGGAGAGAGTAATGGAACAAAGACTTACACAAAAGACAAGATATTGGAAAATAAATTCCGTTTCATGCCAGGGAAAGGCCAACTATGGAAGCTATCTTTGCAATTAGAAAATTAAGGGGAAAAAACTGAGAGAAGAGAGAATCTTCATATGGTCTTCATTGATATAGAGAAAGCCAACAAGCGACCTAGAGATTTGGTTTCGTAGGTCTTTAGATAAAAGAAGTGTCTCAAGAGGTTCCATTAACATCATTAAAAATATGTATTGAGGGAGCGGTAATGAGTGTGAGAACCACAGTGGAGAAATGGGTGAGTTTCCCGTCACCATAAGTTTACATTGGGCGTGTCTGGATTTATGGTTAATTGAAGTCAAGTGAGGTGAAGCATCAAATTAAGAGAGAATAAAATATAAGGAGTTACGATGGTCTTTTGTTTTTAGTTGTTTGATAGGGAATCTTTTTGATTTTTTGTGTAAAAAGAGGATATTTCTTTTTCATTTAGTGGAGAAAGGATGGAAACTTTTTGACCTTTTTTTTTTTTTTATTTTTTTAAATGAGGGAATTTCGAATTTGTGTACTTTTGATGACCCATTGTCTTTTCTTGTCTGGATAATGGAGGCTTTACTTCACTTTAACTTTACTAGTAAATTGCCAAACACGCCCTGGATCAGCTTTAAGCTCTTTTTGTTTTGCAATATATATGGACAATCTAATTGGTCATATTCAAAAGGGTACTTTAGTATATGTTGTTTGTAGATGATATAGCATTGGTGGATGAATCAAGAAATTGGGTAAATGCAAAACTTAAGGGATGAAGGGAGGCTTTAAAACAAGTCGTAAAAAGATGGAACGAATAAATTGCAACTTCAATGTGGATGTGCAAAGAGATGTAACTCATGTGAGAACTAAAGCTTAAGAGATACCACGAAATGATTCCATTTTAGCTCTATAATTAGTAATGATGGAATGATGAGGACATCAAACGTAGAATAAAGAGTTGAATGGTTGAAGTGGATACGTGCTTATGGAGTGCTTTGTGTTCAGCGCATATCAACAAGATTAAAAGAAAAATTTTACAAAACAACTATTAGAATAGTTTTCTATAGAGCAAAAGGATGACCACATTAGGAAACAACACATGCAAAAAATGAGTGTAGATGAGATGAAAATGTTGAAATAGATGTGTGGTAAGAAAAAGATAGAATCAGAAACAAGTGCATTCGAGAGCATTTTGGGGTGGCATCAATGGGTGATAAATTAAGAGAGACTCCTTTGAGATGGTTTGGACATGTCTAACAAAAGCCAATGACGATGATAGTAAGCAAAAGTCTTTCTATGCATGTGGATGACAACAGAAGGAAAAGGGGTAGGCGGGAGAGATAGAGAGAGTGTAGACACACACACCATCTTAGAAGTGAGGCATGACTTGATCAGTTACGTTTCCATGGCCAAGCCTAATAAAATTGAGATGTACATAGGTTTGATACCAAGCCACTGCCACCCGAAGTGATAGGATGATAACTAATCATACGATAATCTGATAGCTGAAGAGTCCACTCTTAAGTTGACTAATACAGACAGGAGATCCTGAATTTGATCATTATTGGCACTGCTACGAAGGGCATGGGTAGGAATGATGTAGTCTCAAACTGTGATCCTTCAATTCTGTTGTCTTCAAAAATTGTAATGATGCCAAGTTCAGCTGAAAGAAACCTATACTTAACAGGAACTATAGTAGATCAGTCCTCAACAGATCCTTCATTTTAACATCAACCATCGAAACAATACCAAAACCAATCAGGAGTCTTACCAAAGCAAGAAAAGCCATCAAAAACATGATCAATGAAGTGGTACTAACGGATTATTGCTGAGGCATCCAACCAAACTATTATCAATTCATCAATATTTCCAAAAAGATATACATATATATATATATATATATGTATATTTCTAATGTCATCCAACCAGAAAAACTAAATATATGCCGAAAGCTGTCAATTTCATCAAGGCCTGAGGTTTTGATCTCTGGAAACAGCTTGGCGCAGTCTATATCAACTCATATTTTTAAAACAGTCCGGAACAACCCAGGAAGTGGAAATGGGAAGGTCAAGCCAATTTAGGGTTTTAGGCTGAAGTACTAAGGAGAAAAAGATACCAAATCTTCTTTAAAACTAAACCAAATCAAATGAAAGCCGATCCAATATCTCAGGATTTTTCGAACACACTTCCAACAGTAAGGAAAACAGACAAAAGACTTCCAGGAAGATTGTGCAACTAGATTTTTGGAAACTTAATTTTTTGGGATTTTTGGAGGGGGATGAGCATAACATACCTCAACTGGCTCCTTTGAATTGAATCAAATCATCAACAAATTCTATAAACCAACGGCATTCAGATGCCCATAGTTCTGACCCAGTTTGGCACTTTGACCATATGGCCCATCCATGTCAGCCTTGTGGTCAATCAACACAATAAGGTCTTCAGTCTAATATATAATATCTGGAAGACCCCTTCAATGCTCCAATACCTTGTAAGGTTGTAATCAACCTAAATAACACTTCCATACCATAAAAGAGAATTACTCAAAGATGATTTAAAAGAACTCCTAAGGTGTGTGTCACTATCAATGTACCCCTATATGTGTAAGAGTATCAATGTACTCCTAAGTTATACTTAACCGATAATAAATATATATATATATATATGGGGGATATTCAAGTGCATCTATTCCTCACCATAGGATGAGGGACACTCCCCTTTTTGGGAAGTTTCAAATACAAAAACACTTATGTACTTTATGAGAAGATTCTCTTTTGTATTTGAAACTTCCCAAAAAGGGGAGTGTCCCTCACCCTATAGTGAGGGATAGATGCATTTGAATATTTCCATACACACACACACACACACACACACACACACACACACACAAAATTTATAAAGAAACAATAAAAAATAATTTGGGAACAAGATTTGGCCTTGCAATAGCAAACAACAACTTTAAAAAGAGAGAGGAGCATTTAATTACCTATAAGAGTGGAACTAAAATGACTGATAAGAGAGGAGCCAGATAGACTTTTTTTTAGTTAGAAAACATGACCGACTATCATGTAAGAACTTTAAGGTATTCCACGAGAGAGTTTGTGCACACAATATAGGATAGTAGTGTTAGATATTTGCATTAAAAATAAAAAATATAGTGTCCTAAAACAAGATGTGGGATTTGAAAGGACAAAGCGCAACAATATTTAAGGATAAAGTGATAGAGGGGAGAGAATGGAATTTGTGGGGAGAAACTATGGTGATGTGAAATCAAATGGTTGATTGTATCAAGACGGTTGCAAAAGAGGTGCTTGGTGAGTCGAAAGGGAAAAGACACCGTCATAAAGAAACTTGGTGGTGGAATGTTAAGGTTCACGAAACTGTTTAAGAGAAGAGACATTACAGAGTTTGGCATAGAATTAAGAATATTAAAAGTTAAGAAATGCATAAGGCAAAGAAAGGAGTAAAAGAAAGTACTGAGTGATGCAAAGTTCAAAAACACATGATGACCTATATAATAAGTTGGAAACAAGAGAATGAAAGGAATATATTTTTAAGCTTGCAAAAATGAGGGAAAGGAAAAATATGGACTTAGATATTGTCAAATGTATGAAGAGAGACGACCAAAAGGTTTTAGTGAAGGACAACGATTATAAAGAAAGGTTGAGAGAATATTTTAACAAAATTTTAAATGAAGATTATATAGGAAGCATAAGAAAGAGAGATGATACTTCATTCGTGGGACATACTTCTTACTTGGAATTAGGGTAATAGAAGTGAAGAAAGCATTGACACAAATGAAGACAAAGCCATATGACATTCCAATACTGGCTTGGAAATGTTTAGAAGAAATTGAGTGAATTTGGTTAACTAGGCTCTTTAATAAGATATTAAATAATAATAATAAAGAAAATGCTAGATGAATGGAGAATTAATGTTATAGTACCTATATATAAGAACAAAGGAGATATACAAAGTTGTACCAACTATTGTGAGATTAAATTTATAAATCACACTATGAAAACTATGGGAGAGAGTAATGAAACAAAAACTTAAGACAAAAGACCAAGCTATCTGAAAATCGATTTGGTTTTGCCGGGGAGGTCACCTATGAAAGCTATCTTGTCACTGACGTAATTAGTGAAATAACACAAATTAAAAGCCTATAAAAGAGTACTTATAGACTTAATTTGGTATGTTTTAGAAAAAGGGATGGTCCCCAAGAGGTTATAGTGAAATCATTAAAGACATGTACATAAAAACATTAACAAGTGCAAGAACTACCTATGGAGGGACCATAGGTTTGCATTAGGGGTTAGCCTTAAGCCTTTATCTCTTTACACTGATTACAGACAAGTTAATCACTCATATTCAAGAGGAGGTTCCTTGGTGTATGTTGTTTGCAGATCATTAAGTATTGGTCAATGAAACGAGGGATGACATGAATCTGAACATTAAGAGATAGCAGGAGAATCCAAGGGCTTTAAAATAAGTTGTACAAAAGGCATAATATAAGCATCGTAACTTCAATGGAGATGTACAAAAGGCTGAAACTATTGCGAGAACTGAATCTCGAGATATACCACAAAGAGATTCATTTTGATACCTTAGCTTGATAATTAGTAGGATGAAGTTTGAGGAAGATGTTGAACATATGATAAAGGCGTGATAATTGAAGTGGAGACTTGCTCTTCGAGTGCCTTGTGATCAGTGCATCCCAACAAGATTGAGAGTAAAATTTTACAGGACCACGATTAGACTGGCTATAACTTATGGAGCAAAATGTTGGCTTATCAAGAAGCAACACATGCACAAAATGTGTAGTAGAGGTAAAAGTGGATGTATGGTAAAACTAGGAAAGATGAAATCACGAATGAACGCTTTCAGGAACATTAAGGGATAGCATCAGCATGAGATAAAATAAGATTAATTTGTTCGAGAAAGCTTGTACGTGTCCAATGCAGGCTAGCATCAATGCCGGTGAAGAAAAGTTTTTCTATGCAGATTGATGGTCCACCAGGGGGAATCGATAAGCCGAAGAGGACATGGATGGAAACAATAACAATAGATATGAAGACGTGCAACCTATCTGAGGATTTGGAAAAAGCTTTGAAGATGATGATGATTATGACAACAACGACCTCCAGACCAAACTCATCATCCATGTACACCACTTGGGAAAGTATCCACATGTTTCAAACCCTTACCTTCTACAATACTTTTCTCATAAAGGTTCAAACACTTCTATAACCATAAACTTAAGAGGTCATTATTCTGAGAGGTCAAGAATCAATCAGACAAGATAGATTTGATGTAGACTCTTGGAAAAAAGGTCGATGATTGTATCATGATAGATCTGGTTATTAAGGTGGTGAGCAAAGATTAGCATGCAATAGTAAATGTTGCATATAAACACGTTATAAGCAAAGGTAATTGGTAAAATGATAATCACATAAATGCCACAAAACCGGTCATATCCATCGCCCTTCTGATGCATGTAGCTGTCATCCATTCACACAAATGCATGTGGATGTAGTAGGTAGTTGCTGACAAAAGTGGTACCAGAACCAGATCTCGGAAACAAAGAAAATGGCAGTTGTCATTAATATCAACAATGAAATTCAGTTGATAAAATTATGAACTAGTTAAAGAAGGCAAAGGACCTTTTGACCGATTGTAGAAAAGAAACCACACTGCCCAGCAGAGCAGATTCTATACATTTCTTTCTTCAAAATTAACTATTGTTCATTTATGTTTTAGAGGGAAAGGGTCTTGATGGCATAGTCAATTTCCTTTATCCTGTTGTCAGTAATGTTTGAATATAAAACAGCTATTATGACAATACAGTAACCAATAACAGACAAACTAAATATTCAAAAAAATAATAATAACAGACAAACTAAATACTAAGCTAACAATGATATATTCTAAGAACAATTTGACTTTGGTTCTGAAATCACCAACACCAAACAAGATAGATGCAAGAACGAAAGAGAGATGATTTGAATCAACTTCAACAATACGAAACTGTAAGTATTGCAAAGAGGGAAAAAGAACATCGAGAGTTAGATTGATTGTCACCAAGTAGATTGCTTGTCACCAAGAACCTACCATTGGTTTAAGGCTTCAGATAAACCATTTGATTCAGATCTACATCAGACTTTGGCAGATATTACAAAACCTTGCCTTCTTTGAACAATCGAAAGCAAGTTTATATACTGGATTAATGGTACACTCACTTCTATCTTGTTAATTTCATTTTACAAGTTCCCTGCAATTTGGTCGAAAAACTAACATTTAAATGCACCCACAGAATGTCGTCTTAAGAATGTGCAGTTTCTGCTCCGATAGAAGCATAAGTATTTAGGAATATGAAATTCTAGTTTCAAGGCATATTAGGCTACCCTAAAATCAGTACTAATGAACTTCACAGGCATATTACAGAAAGTGCAACAAACAATTAAAGTTTTCTTCAAAACAAAAAAAACAAAAAAAAAAAAAAGGCTCCTTAATTCAGTTGTTGGAAGGTTTGACACCAAAGAAGCCTTGTTTGTTTCCAGTTGTATCTCAGACACATGATTAACAAAAATCTCTAATCTAAAAATATAAGCCAAGATTTAAAACATTGGAATTAGAACATCCAGCAAAAAGAAAAAATATGCTTAATGCTTCTATAAAAAATTTAACTTTTAACACATTAGTAGATTGGCAACTGTGAGAACTTCCTTAAGTGAAGTCCCACATTTCCCTGTCTACAGAATGGCCAGAATGTCTTCCAAAATTTACAGGCTGAATTTTTTAGTAGGATACCCAGTACCACTACGCTAAAATTTACCTCTATATTTGCCACAGTTTTATTTCCAATAAGCCTTACTCTTCTTTCGCAATCTGACTTCCTACATATGGTTCCACTTCATAAATGCATCATTGCTGTAGCCAGACCTGCAACAATTCTACTTTAGTATGATATCTGACATCTTATTCTGCCGAATGACTCTTCTGAAATAAAAAATGATCATCACCAAGAAATCATAGTAACTAATAAACTATATTACCCTGATATATACTCTAACAGATTCGAAGAAAACAGGAGTGTGCCAAGAGTTTGTAAAAGTGCAGGATATGCTAATTGGTACTAGTTTTCTTCGGAAACAGTAGGAAATTGTGGTCATTATAGTTGTCATCTGGAAAGGTAGTTACTAATGTAACATTCATGTCATTAAAAAATAAAAATAAGCCGAACTTTGAAGACAAAAAGATTGTCCAGAAAGACTGAGATACAACATACCCAATTAAACGCCTACTCAAATTGTACTCATTTATTTTTGCAGTATATATACAAGATTTAACATATTATACATCATAACATACAGAATGTGTTATTATAAAATGAAAAGTATTATCAATTATGCTCTGTCCTTGTACATCAAACCCATATTTTATCCTCCAGATGCCCATACTAAACATATCATAAAACGACAGCAATACAGCTACTTCAGATAATTAAAAAATATGAGGAAAATTTCAACCAAATGCATACTTCTAAAAATAATTTGTTTGTAGCATCTTCAGAACATCATCAACAACGAGCCCGTGAAACAATTAAAGGTGCTCACTATTGCAACAATGAGATTGTGGGTCCAAGTCATGTTGCTAATATGTGTGTGTGTGTGTGTCTATATATATATATATATATATATATAATACAAGCTGATGGCCCGCCAAGGGGAAGGGATAGGCCGAAGAGGCCATGGATGGAGATAGTAAAAATAAATCTGAAGAAGTGCAACTTTTGTGAGGATTTAACACAAGATAGGTCGGCATGGAGAAACATAATTCATATAACTGACCCCAAGCTTTGATGATGATATATAAATATATATGAGAAATTCTAAAAAAGGGCCCCACTTTGAAACACCCCTTTTTCCGCCCCTTTTTTTGGCCATGGGGCCCATGTTGAATCAATCTAGCCTTTTCACACAAACTACCCCCCCCCCCCCCCCCCCCCCCCCCCCCCCCCACACACACACACACACTACTCTCTCTCTCTCTCTAAATTTAAGTATTTATCATCAACTAGCCTCATCTCATCAACCTGGGGTTGGTTTAAAGAGCTTTGACATAATAAAAACTCCAAATTACTAGCTAGGCAAGACCTCAAGATGAGAAGTCCTGATCCAAGGCTATCAATGAGCCAAGCTCGCCCATGGGAATTGTCATCTCAGCTAAGCGGGGTAGGATCAGCTGATGAAGTGGATTACCTCTGCTCTTTATTTTACTTGTACATAACATATTTTATTATTTAATATGTACCAATTGTAATAGTGTTTTTGGCAATCATACATGTTTTTCTTAAGAAAAACTTGGGTTTTATTTCTAAAAAAAAAAAAACCAAATGAATGCAGATCCTATGTTTAGAGTAAATTTCTTAAGCCGTAAACTATGCAGCATCATCATCATCATCAAAACCTTGTCCCAACTATGTTGGGATCAGCTATAACGACCCAAGCCCATTGCCTACAAGAAATTGTCCGCTTTGACTCATGGGATTCCAACCCAATCTTGCCGTACGGTTTTAAAAGGCCTTATGCGAAGACAAGACAAAGTTTGACTTATAAGCCCAAGGACAAGACAAAGTTTGACTTATAAGACCATTTACTTATCAGGGCCTAAATAAGGACCCAGACTCGGTTTTTAACGGGTCGAAACCTCCGGGTAATCGAAGAATCGGGGACCCATTTACATCCCTAGTTGACTCACTACGCCCCGTGGTTAAGGGTGTCGCCCGGACCAAGTTCTCACATCGATGACGTGAATTTTGTACTTCATTCCTATCTATTCGAAGCCAAATCTTAGGATAGGTTGCAATTCTTCAGATCTATCCTTACCACTTCCATCTATGTCCTCTACAGCCTATCCTGTGGTGGGCCCATCAATCTATGCCTAACTTTTTAAATGAAAGTTTGGGTTGTTATATGTTTTTCATCGTCGTCGTCGTCGTCGTCATCATCATCATTTGGGACAAGCTTAAACTCGCCTTTTATTGAAAACTTCCATATTGGCCCTAAGCTCAATTTGTAAAGCTCAAAATTAGCATGAGCCAAGTTCAAGATTGACATTGACTAATTTGAGTACAGGAGGAGCATGGGCTGAGATCAGCTTGTTTCTTGACAGCTCATATAGTTCCCAAGAGAGTCGCATGAAGATTGCTATCTGAGATTCATGTCACTCCCAAACAGAAGAAATAACATGAAAATGTCTTATACCAAAAAAAAAAAAAAAAAAAACATGAAAACGTCGGTAAACATTAGAATAAGAGTATAAAGGGAACATTTGAATGTCAATTACTAGAGCATATAGAACTAAATTCAGTACACAAAGAAGACAAAAAAAAAAAAATACAGCACAGCAAAGACACTAATAAAGTATAATTTACATGTAAACTAGTAGAAAATCGAAGGCAAGAACACTGCACAATCTGGAAATCTTTGCTTTTCTGTGATAATATTGAAATACCGTATGTGGTTATACTAGTAAGGACCCCAAAAGAAGGAATAACTCATAAATTGAAAAAGATGAAGTTAAAAGTCTGACCAAAAGGGAAGCAAACTTATATTTAGAAATAAATATCCAACTAATTCTCAGTCCCACAAAAAGGGAATCAAAGTTGCAATTTAGAAACAAATACCCCACTACTAATTCTTAATCTCCACCACATAATTTAGGAAAACGCAGAATTTTTTCTTTTAAGATGGTATAGGATTAAGATATTTCTTCCTCCCCTTCTTCTTAATAGCTAGGTTAAGATATTATTTGTCTGGGCCTGCTAGCAAAGGCCTTGACTAACCTTACGGGGAGCCAAGAAAGACTGAAAAAAATCTACAAGGGAATGACTTTGGAGCAAGGATGTGGAAGGGTCTAAACTCTGTCATTGTCCTCATCAAATGGCATGCAACTCCCCCTCTATGTTCTACAACATCTCAATTTCAAATTATTATGCCTTCTTGGGAGGAAAAAAAGAAGAAAAATGCTCAAAACCAATTCTAGCTTTCCAGTCCCACATGTCACCCCCATCAACCCTCACAACCACCTTTATGCATGCTTCCTTTTGTGAACAATCTTGTGTATTCAAAGCAAGAGTACTCTACCTGACTGACACATGCACCAAAATATAATCGCATTCCCTTTTCCAACATTAATCTCGGATTATTCAAATATAGATCTCACCCACCTGAGTTTTTGTCCCCCACCTTCATGATGTTCCTTGAAACCTTAAACCCTTCTGTAAGATTCCCAACATTCCCAAGAGAGATCACCCTGAAAGAGATTATCACCCTCCAAGAAAGGTAGATCAACTAACAAAGAAATCTTTGACCGATAAAGAATCTCACATTTATACCTTTCTAGAATCAGGTTCCACAATGTGGGTTCCAAATCTGCCACCACTTGAAGCCAAGATACTTAAAAGGCAAACTTACCAACATCACCCAATATGCATGTCTATGTAAGTCACAAAATTCAACAGGTTTGATACTGACAAAGGAGCTATTCCTAAGGTAGGAAGCCCGACAAAGTAATACCTCGAAGTTACAAAAATCCCCAATGACATCTAATTGATTTGTTGAGACACCACCAAAAACCGATGATATAATCCACAAAGCAGAGGTAAAGAACATGGTTCAAAATCACAGCCCCACAGGCTCTGAAAACCAATATGTCATGGCAATTGTCGCATTTAAAAGGGCTTTTGACCATACAGAACAAACCCCACCCTTGCGCCCCCCCCCCAAAAAAAAAAAAAAAAAAAAAAACACCGCCCTCTTCTCTCCTTCCTCTTCCCTTTTCTCTCCAAATCGGATTCACACCTACCAAGATCAAATTTCAAAATCTTCCCCAAAAAGTCTTCGTACATAAAGTACGCTGAGCGAAATGACAAAAATGCTCATTTCTTGAGATGACGCCTCCCTCCCTTTCTGAGATAGGAATGAGATTTGGAGTCATTTGATGTCTCTCAGTGCACTGAATCTGGGCCTTCATCATCATCTTTTCTTTCCTGATATGAAAAAGTACCAAATCATGGCCCCTACTGGATCTGGATCCACAACAAATTATCAATCAGGGTTGTAAAATACTCATATCAAGATTTCTTGATGGGAATAATCAGAGGACTACTTAAAGCCAACTTAAAAGAAATATCACATCCATATATGAAAAGAAAAGGGCAGAGACCAGATGCAGGGGGTGCTAGAAACTTATAATTAATGAGGATTTAGTCAGCAGGCACATGGGTTCTTTGGTTTTATATTTATTACTTCTCTAACAGAATTACAGCAGTTAAAAAATGATGAAAAAAGCATTTGTGGGAGAAGGTGAAAAGTGGTTGAAAAAGGGCACAACCTCTGCAATATTGCAGAAAATGGACATTTTTGTCATTTCTCCCAGCATATACTTTATGCACAAGGACCTACTGGGGAGAATTTTGAAATTCAATGTCGGCAGGGGTAAATCCGAGTTTAAGTGGTCTTTACAGTCAAAAGCCCAATATAAAAAGAATATATTGAAAAAGAAAGTACATATATTTAACCAAAATCATCATCATCAAAGCCTTGTCCCAACTATGTTGGGGTCGGCTACACAAATTTTGCTTCTCCATTCCGTTCTATCTTGAGCCAAGTCCTCAGATAAACATATCTTTAACCAATAACCTTTAAAAAAGAATGAAATTACTGATCATGCATCTACCATTGTACCACTGATCATGAACCCCCACTTGAGAAAAAAAAAAAAACAAATGATAATGAATCCCCCACCCCAAAGAACAATAGCAAATGCAAAACCAAATCTGTCACCAACCATCTGAGAAAACTGTAATTCCCTATAAGTGACTAATAATGATATACATTTCAAACCTTAACTTGCATATGCTGCCAATCTATATCATGAACGAACCACTTGCAACCTGTTACGACATACAATTACAACCACATTGATAAAGAAGAGGGTCTAACCATTGACCGCTTTTATGTGCTTCCAATCACAATTCCAACCACATTGGTTTGACACTCATAATCAAGAAAAATACAATTATTGATTTAATCAGGAATTATTTCCAAAAGGAAGCGAAAGGGAAAAGAAAAGGGAAGAAATAAAGAACATCATTTTTTACCTTTCTTCACCAATCTTTTCAACACTGTCATATCCTACTTTCTTCCAAAACCTCTAATAACCCACGTCATTATCTTGATCAGTAAACGTTATTTTCCACCCATCAAATCCTTCCCCTTTGTTTCCTCCTTTTTTTTTCACTGTACTTTCATTTTCGAAACACCACACTTGTTTGAGCCTTTGTATACCTTTGTTTTAGTATTTGAGACGCAGTAATGATGTCCTCCTCCCTTCAACAGAGAAACCAGGTGCAGGCCATCCAGTCGATCTTTGTAGCTTAATCTAGGCCGACCTTGACATTCCTTGCTTGACACAGACCTGGATCTCCGCGAACGTTAAAGTAGACCAAATTTCCACGATGGATTTTGGATTAAGATTTTGGTTTGATTTGTATTGATCTCCAACAGGATTTTAGGAGAACACAGCTTTCGATGGGATTAGAACTTTAGTAGGAAAGGGCCATCCCATCCTTTCCTACAAATATATGTAACCCTTTATGGGGAAGACAGCTTTCAATTATTGAATAAAGATTAGAGTGGTTTGCCTTATGATGTGTGAATTTCTCTCTGGTTTGAGAATGGCCGTTTGTTAATTCCCCTGGTGGATTCAGCCAAGCCTCTTTGGAGCTTGGTCCATCTCAGAATCCTTCGTGGACTTGGCCAAAATCTTTGATGGAAATTTGGTCTATTTTCACGTTCACAGAGATCTAGGTTTTGGCATGTCCAATGCCTGTCAGCCTATGATATCCCAATACGACACTTGTATTGGTACATGATGCTGCACCAATACTTCTAGGGAACAATTTTAGCATATCCTCCTTACAAAGTCCTTTATTTCATTTAGTTCTTTTAATATTTTTACTTCTCACCATAAAAAATGCTAGAAAGAGATGAAAATAATGATAATTTCATTTATTCAAAAGTGATCTAAAGAAAAAATTAGGACACCTGTATCCATATCCGTGTCCTAGATTTTCAAAATTGAGTCGTCGTATCCCCAATCCGTGTATCAGTGTTCATATCCATACCCATATCCGGGCATCATAAAGGCCGGCAATGACACCGGTAAGGAAAAGTTTGGCTCTGCAGGTTGATGGCCTACCAAGGGGAAGGGACAGGCCGAAGAGAATGTGGATGGAGGTAGTAAAAAATGAATCTGAAGAAGTGCAACTTATATGAGGATTTGGCTCTGGATAAATCGGAATGGAGAAACTTAATTCATGTAGCCAAACCCAACATAGTTGGAACAAAGCTTTGAGGATGATGATGAGCAATCCGGGTCAGTGTCATCGCTCCCCACAAACTTCTATTACTCCTACATTATTGAATGATTTTGCTTCATCAAACAAGAGCTAGAACAATTGGAAGGGGCAATCTTGTAACCATAAAATTGAGGGTTTAGGATGGATAGATAGATGGATGGATATATATATATATATATATAGAGAGAGAGAGAGAGAGAGATTGTGCTTTGACTCTTTTTCATTTTGCATCGTGTTGACCATCCTTCATTGTGTCATTTCAATACTCAATTTAGGTCTCTGCATGACCATCGAGTCCGCTACAACTTTTGTTCCACTACAACTTTTCTAATACACAAGGAGTGATCAAGTCCAAATCCAATATAACTCAGCCGATTCTTAACGCCATTCTCCATAGCTAATAACATCTACCGCATGGTCATCTAGCTAATAACATCTACTGCATGGCCATCTACAAGAGTCATGCTTTGGTTTTCAACCTGTTGCTAATAAATTGTAGAGCTTGAACCTTCATTGAAACCAACAGAAAAAAAATACTGTTCAAACAAATAAATTGTACTATGTATTCTCATATGGTAGAACAAACACGTATCTAAAGAGCTTGACTTTCCCACATGTTAGAAATATGCTTCAGACATACAACAGTCTAACCACTTTTAATCCCTCTAAATATAAACAAAATATTCAATAGACTTAATCTACTAACTGAACTTGGACTATTTATTTCCCTTCAAAACATATAGACAATTAAGACAATGCAACCATATGAGACTCAACAAGCATTTCGATTAAGTTCTCTTTCAAAAATCTCCAAACCAAACCTTAAAAAGTTGTTACTGTTTGTTTCCTGTACTGTTTCTGATATCCTCCCTCTTTCCTTTTTATTCTCAAATCATTTTATTTATGGTCTGTCCAAGTGAAAGGCACAAACTTGAAAGAGAGAAACAGAAGTTAGGAGAATCTTTTTTTTTTTTCAGCAGTTTAAAGCATTGTGTTCAGCCAGAAAACGTAAAGGATGTAGTCACTGTTTGGAGAAACAACCCTTGGGTGGGGGGCGCAAAGATTCCGTGGAGAAAGATTGCTTGTGCAAGTCTATGCAAACCGAGAAAGAGAGGACTCAGTAAAATTCTCAAGGACATTCAACCAACTACGAATGCTGGGATGTGGGCCATGATGAAAAAGGAAATCAATGATCTTAGTTATTAAGAAACCATTTTCACTAGCAAATTTTGATGCAGACCCTTCAAATTTTTTAGAGCCAAATTATGTCCTGGTTGTTTCCTAGGGAAGTACCCGTCATGTATCTTTCATTTTTGTTGTATCTTGCTTGTGTCTTAAAAGGCTAACTCATCCAATATCCTTAGTATCTTTCTTCGAATAATATTCTCAGCTACTTATCCCTAAAATGGAAAACTTAACCTTGAAATAAATTTCTGGATAGTTTAATCAATGATACCAAAGGCAGGGAATGTTATAGCAATTTGATCACATTAATGACGTTACATTCTCATTATAGAAGAAGAATATGGGCTTACACTTGGCAGCGATAAGTCTGCGGGATGCAGTTGTCAGGAAAAAAAAATCTAATATACAGTCCTGCCAATAATCTCCAGAGATCTCAAAACCATCTCAGTTACACCCAACTATTTAGAAGTCAATAAGAGAAGAGCAAGACTTCCTTCTGAAGCAGTATAGGATGCAAGCCTCTTCAATTTGTCATCATCCCACGTGCCTGAAATAACAAGATAACAGAGAGTAACTCATCTAACAAGTTCAGGCTACAAATATACTTCTGTATAAACATAACATGCAAATGTCCACTACTTCAATTCACTAGTGATTGGATTTACGAAATGGAAAGGAGGTTTCCTGATTAAAAGGGAAAAGTAACCTGAAGTGCATAATTAGTTCACCTCACAGTGATACTTATGATGGCCTCCAACAATTAAGGGGGATGTCTGGTCTACATGGGAACATTTGGCCAACATTATGACCTGTACGAACAAGAAACACCAAATCAATCATATAACACAATTAATTAGAAACATAACCTTTTAATTGTCAAAGCATTTTTTTCCAACATAAACCTAACAATATCATTTGCAAGTCCGTCACCTGGAATTGAAGCTCTAGGTGCTAGAGAACTATGTACAGGATGTTGAAAACTAACTGAATTAGTTAGTGGTCTTTCCATGGGTTGCCGAAAGAATCCTGCGATGAAAATTTTAAAGTACCATTTAAATAAGTATCTCTCAGAGTTTAAAGCTGCACTTTCCAAAAGGAGTAGTATTAGGATCACAGATACATGCACATATCAATTTTGAGCAATAAGTAAAAGGATGTTATCATGATTAAAGGCGGCAATTCCTATAACCTGACCCACCAACTCAGCACAACCCAACCCAATAATTCAATGTTCAGATTGACTCATTTTTATTTTTCAATTTGGGCTGACATCTCAAACCTGATTGGGAAATAGGTTGGGTTAGGCTGAGTCCATTCTTCCTCTGTGACCTGCCTAAATCTAACCCACCCAACTCATCTAATACTATGACCTGCCAAACAAATCAGAACAACTCTGGTAAATAAGAGTTTGGGTTACCCCTAACTTCTAGGTTGGGTTTGGGTTGACAATTCCAACTTAATTATTAAATGGGCAAGGTTCAGGTTGAGACCATACACGTTGCCTATAGTGCTCAACCAGACTTAACCTAACCCGTTGCCACCCATAATCATGATAGCAAAAGACTGTAGACAATTCAATAGGTAGATCTTGTGACAGTGCCATGCTGATTGAAAAGGGATCCATATATATGGGAGTTTAATCTGAAATGCGCATCCATATATATGGCAGTTAATCTGAAATGCACAATTAAATCAAGTAAATTTTAGGAAATGAAGAAGTGATAAGGCACCGTTAAAAAGAGACTTGAGAAATAATGATTTTGATCTTTTTTTATTAAAGCTATACGAATTAGTGAAAGTGTGAGTACATTTGAATATTATGCAAGAAAATACTACAAAATGCACAAACATGAAGGTGCAAGGGGGGAAAAAGAATGCCGACAGCCCTTAATCACAACCAGCTTAGACCCTGTGTATAATGTTGTCAAGAAGCATAAATGAAACTATTCTGTGAGAAATGGTTCAAAATATCTGCCAACACACTACATACAGATTGCAATGAACCATGAATCAGCCGCCCACAACATATGCACCATTTTGATTATAGCTTGGTATCCCCTAATACTGATGGCCATTATGACTAACCTTGTTGGTCTGATAACAGCGAAATTGATTTTCTATTCCATTTTAGAGCCTTTTTTTTATTTTACAGACATTGACATCTTCAAAAGATGGGGAAAGCGGCTCAACTTTCTCTCAAAGCACCAGATGCAAAGGGACCGCTCACCGCTCTGCAAAGATTCCATATCATTTTTAAATAATGCCCTTGTACCAAAAGGTGAAAAAAGTATCAATGATCTCGGCGGTTACAAAAATATTTCCACCACATGCCGTATTATAGGTTATATACATATAAAGACGAAAAAGATTAGGTTCTCTCCTCCTTTTTTCCGTATTGGGAAATATGACTCAAACCAAAACCTCCTTGTACAGACAATGAGCACCTTCCAACTGTGCAGCAGCTGGCCAGCTGTTGTCAAAAAAATTAGGAAGGATCAATTTGTAGCTTATAAGATCTTTACAAAATAAGAGGTGCCAAATGGGTCATTATAGCAACTCAGATACAGTGGTTTCGACTCTGGATGTTACAGGTTTGATTATATGTTTTAAAATCATGTACCAAGAAGATGAAGTTCATGAGTACAAAATGTTTAAGACGGACATGTGGAGAAACAAAAAGGGCAGAATTAACGAAGTGGGCAAAAGAAAAAAAATTCCATGGGTGTCACCAATGGAAAGAAAATTAAGTAATGTCCTTTGAGATGGCTTTAAGTCCCAAACAGTCCCACACACAAAATAACAAAATAAATAAATAAATGAGCCTGGGAACGAGGAGAATGAGAAACCAATAAAGATACTAAAGAGCCCACTACAAAAGATTGAAGAGTCGAGGAAAGAAGAGAAACATGAAACAAATGAAGACTTGGAATGAATAGCCAAGATAGAGATGTTGAATTGTGAAGTGACAGAAATTCCTATTGTCTCTCTCGAATATGTTCAGAGGCCATCTCTTGATCCGTTGTTAATTTTTTTGGGAGTAAAGCATTTTTTGGTTGCTAAGCCCCTCAGTTTTATTTGTTCCACCCTTTTTGGCTTCTCTGAGTTTGTTCAGTTGGCTCTCTCCTTTGGGGGCTCATGCCCCTGTATCTTTCCCCCTTTTTAAAATACATTTACCTTTTAGCAAAAAAAAAAAAAAGTGACAGAAATTCCAATAGAGTTACGTGGAAAAAAAGAATGCACAAAGCCAACACACAATAGATGGGCTAAGTATTTGATGAATTAAAGAAAGACAACAATTTACTTTATCTGTATGAAAAATTCTGTATCAATTGGAAAAAATAAATTGAAAGAGGAAAAAAAAGAGCACACCTTCCTGGACAAAAGGAGCCCCCGAACATGGTGGTGTCCTCCCTCCACCCACCCAAACACCATGATGATTATCTGGGCTAAAATCACTAGAATGTGCCCGCAATTGTTCGTCAGAAACATATTGCCTCTGTCCTCCATTAGGAAGAGATGGTAAAGAGTAAGGATGGGTTGGCTGCTGTACATGGTGGTGAACAGTGGACTTTACACATGAGAAATTATAAGACGGTGATTGTGTAGGGTACGGTCTCTGGGGTAAAGGTGCACTACACGATTGAAACTGCTGTTCAGGGTAAGACGGTTGGGGTGGTAAATACATATTATTATGCCCAACTCCAAATGATCTTGAGGAACCAAAAGCAGACACATTTTGTGCATGGCACATCCCTGTTGTAACAAAGGAAGAAGGCTGCGGTGGAGCCGTATCATTTTTGAAGGCAGCAATAGCATGACCCTGAAGAAGAGCATTTACAACCATCTGGAGTTGGTTACCCTGTAAATGATAAGGTCATAAAGTATGAAAACAAAATAAAGTAGTAGCCAAGAATCTTACACTCATAGTGCTACAATATTCTTGAGATGAACGGGGATGATATACAAATGGTGGTGAAGTAGGTGGTGGTGGAGGAGGAGGTTGTAGGAGTGGTGGTGGTGGTGGTGGTGGAGCCAGACGAGATAGTGGAGGCGGTAATGATGATGAAGGCAGACCTGGAGGATGCGGGGGAAGGGGAGGCGGAGGTGGTGGAGACAGTGGTGGAGGTGGTGGAGGTGGTGGAGGAGGAAATGGAGGTAAGGGAGGTGGTGAATCTGAAGGCAAAGGCGGAGAGCCCAATGGTAGAGGGGGTAATTCACTACAGTTGTTTGACATCAACTCCAAAATTCCTTCAGAACTCTGCTGCTGATTTTCAAATTCAAAAGAAACATTCACAGCTGTCACTTTCTCATCTTTAGAGGATGTAGACACATCTTCCATTTCAAGTTCCCCGTCCACCTCCTCTAAAATGCGGTGGCACCTGTCACTTGGAGTAACTGCACAAGTTTCTTGCTCCTCCAAAGCACTGGGAGCTTCCGTTGGAGGAAAATCAGCACCTGTATTTTTGCATGAACTATTGGGAATATCATATTCATCTTCATCTTCATCTTCAAATATACGAGAAGACAAAAGGCCAGGAATCTGAAACATTGCATTGCTGAAAGAAAAAAAAAAAAATGAATTCCCAAAACTAATGAAAAACAAAAATAAACAATATAGTTACCATTGCAAGAATCCAATAGCAAGTCAAATCTGTAAAGATACATGTACATGACAGAAAATATTGTTTTAACCTCTACAGAATATATAATGACCATAGTGAGGAAAGCAAATTAGCCAACTTTTGTTTGTCCAATCAGAAGACTATGTTAACAAAACTGACAGTACAGGACCTAAGCGCAATTGGAAACAAAAGGCAAGAAGTGAAGTCTAAAAACTTAGGGAGAAACAACCCAGCTGAAAGTTGTTAGTATCATTCCAATAAAGGATGAAGGGAACACCAAGAGTGGGAAGGTGACAAGCAGATCTGATTCCTCATGGAAGTGAAACATTGATAATCAGAATCTTTATGAAAATACATATGTTATAAAGAAATGGAAAAAAATAAGACATTATTACATGCATCGTGGCAACCATTATATCACAATACAATGCACCCTCTCACTTCACAAACCCACCAACACTTCTTCAATGTCAATTTCCATTTGCTTGAAAAACCCAGCAAATGGGTGGAAGTGATAAAAACCATACTCGGTGAAAATTCAAGAGCTAGTAAATGACTGACATAAACACCTCCAGGGGTTAGTCATGTTGGGTCAAAGACCTCAAGGATACCCAAGTCATCAAAAAAAAAGGGCTGACATAAACACCTGACTTTCACTTTTTCTGCACTTCTGAAATGAGTTGTATCACTTTTAGACACTTTGAAGTACAAGTCCGAACCAACCAATAATATGGTCCTATGAAGAACAGATTAGATAAAAGGATAAATTAACTGTAAAATAACATAATAGAAATACATATTAAAAAAAATACAAGATGGCAATGCCATATTGCCAAAGGATGAAAAAGAAAAATAACACACACCTCCCATACTCATCAACAAGGATGCCTTCCATTTCCCTAATTGGGTCATCTACAGCACGCTCAGCACGAGTCGGGCGTCTAAGAAAAAATCCGGCGGTCATATCATCATTGGAAACACAGATATCGTCCATATAACGTCGAAGAAGTGATTCTGGCAGGATTTTCCGCTCAAGCCATAACCTTAAAACCTGCAAAAGGAATAATTAGATTGCCCTTTGATTGTAATGAAACTCTTTCTAGGTATAACAACGATTACCTTGTGACATTGACGACGATTCTCACGAGCATTTGCACCAGACGGTGCAGCTGCACCTAAAAGGCGTGGCAGTGCTGCTTGTACTGTAGGAATGTATGATGCTCCAGCAATGCCTGAAAATTATCATAATAAACAAGGCAAAAGTGAAATTTCACACATAATTTTTTTTTTTAAATACGACCATTTTCTTTTTAATCTTACAATAACATAAAGATATAACATCAATAATCTTGAGTAAACATGCATAGAAAGCAGAATAGTCTGCTCAAAGTCACTTACTAAGGAATTTGCAACCCAAATCTCCAATCACGAGGGACAAGTAGGGCTACGCATTGAATACGATTAAACCAGAATGTTCCTAATAAAATTACCCTAACCCTTGATTAGGGTCCACAGAGTTTCAAACCTAGAAAGAGCACGTTTTTGTGCTTTCATCCAATCGCAGATATCATCCCAGTAAGTGTCAAATTAGAACTCATCAGAGGCAGTCTATGTCACATGGATTCTTTAAAACGAGTGAAGACCCATGTCAAAAACAAATTCTTCGATACTGCTGTTGATATACATTGTTATAACGTTCACTAACAGCTCAAGCTTTTAGTGTAACTGGTTATTAACATGGTATCAGAGTCAGAGGTCACGAGTTTGAAACCACTGGGATTCATCCACTATAGATACAAGTCAATCTAGGCCCAATATCGCAGGACCATTTAAGTTCACTCAATGTACATGTGTACATGCCTTAGCTGTTAGCTGTAATTATGGATCTATGCCAGACTGTATTACCTAGATAAGGATGATTAGCATGTAATCAGGGATTCATCCCCTAAATATACAAGTCACGGTTGACCCTTAAGGGATACGACATTAATCTCCATCTCTCTCTCTTATGTTCTATATCTCATCTCTCAATCAATGACATGGGAGGCATATTACCTCCATTTGTCTGTCTGGTCTGTTCCATTCTGTTTGTCTATTGGGTTTCGAATTCGAACGGCCTCCCGTTCGAGGGGGGTGTTGATATACATTGTTATAACGTTCTCAGCTTGAGCTTTTGGTGTAACTGGTTATTAACAACTTCAACATTGTTTTAAAATTGAAAAACATAGTAATACTTTTTGCTTTTGCTGTCCAACTAAAAATTCAAGTGCTTATTATTTGATTATGAATAAACACTTGCACATAATTTAGTATTGGTGTTTAATTTTGTATATTGTTTTGAATTAAAAGTAAACATGACAAATCAAAGAATTCTATCTACAGCAGGGTTATAAAAGGCGCGCGCCTAGGCGCGAGGCGCACTAGTTGGGCTTCAAATACCTCGAAGCGACGTGCATTCAATGCAGCGCAGCCTATGTGCTCGAGGCATGCACCTTGGAGCCAGGCGCAAGGCACACGAAGCGCGTGCCTTAGGTCTGGGGCTTCTTTTTTTTTTAACACATCATCAGGCTATCACCAATTTCTCATCAGTGGGAGTGGGGGCAGCCATTGATATTTTTTATTGTTTAGTCAGGGGCCTCATTTTTTTTATTTTTTTTTTTTACAAACAATTATCAATTGGCAAACCATCACCAATTTTTCTCATCCATCAGTGGGGGTGGGGCCTTATTTTGGTTTTGATGTGGATCGTCTTCATTTGGTGATGATGATGATGTTGATGTGGATATGGTCATAGGCCATGATGGGGATATGAGTTGATTATTTGGATTTTGGAGATATATACATTTTGATATTTTTAGATTGATGTTTTAGAATGAATATTTTGTATTTAGATCATGAATGAGCTCATGAGTGGTCCACATAACATAATACAATGCATCTGATCTACTTAAAGCTGAAGGTCCACTGACGCATAACACCAGCTTGAATGATCTGATTTTGGGGCCTTGTTTCAGTCTTTTTCAGATGCATTTTTTTATAGTCATACTTTTTGTTCCTTTTTTTAATCAAATGATGTTTGCTGGGCTGGAATTTGGATCACAAATTGCTCATTGAATTTTAAATTATCTGTCTATACCAAAATATCTATTTTTTATCTACAATGTGCGCCTCTCTTCAATGAAGCTCGCGCCTTGCCTTGCGCCTTAGCGCCTAGGCCCCAGGAGACCTTAGCGCGTTGATGCACCTCTCGCTTTTAAAAACACTGATCTATAGATTTGCCAAATCAAACACCTCACATTGATACTGGCTCCTGACATGCATTCTCATACTCAGAAAACTTGATAGATGTGGCCCATTAGAAGTTCCTTGATATAATATAAGGAACGGGTTCCCTCTTACAAAATGTGAACATATATGAATAGACAAACAGACAGAAAGATTGATGGATAATACATGAAGAAGGGGTAATATTCTAGAGGGGATGGTTCCTTATTCCAAAGACAAGGAACTTTTTATTGGGGACTATATGTGCATTAGGGTGGGAAAAACATGGCCCCAATCAAATCATAATAATATGTGCAGCTAGGTGCATATGAGAATCTGGAGTCATCATATCCTTCTTTTAAAATAAGGAACCAGTTCCATCTGGAAAATTCTCATGCATATGTATATATAACCAAATACTTTAAACCCACACTGAATTCAATAAAAAAAAAAACAAATCCAGCTCTCATAAATTCCTGGTCACTGTGACACAGTTTCCGAATATGTAAATACCTCTATGATTATGTGAACATTGTGTGATAGAATCCACAAGAAAAAACAGATCAACTCTACGATGGAAACTGGGTTCATTCTCTAACTTGCGGATGAGGAGTTCCACAACCTGCACAGAAGAGAAGGTACATGATAAATTCACTCAAAAAACACATGCCTTTCTAGGTGCAGAATAAATCTAACATAAGGACTCATCATTGTAATCGTCATCAGGAAAAGGACTCATAATTATATCATATGGCAGGCACTCTTTGCGTCAGCAAACTCCTAGTTCATTAAACATTTTGCACATTTCTTAATTCTTATACCCCAAATTTCAAAGAAGAGAAAGAACGGAATCTTAAAATTCTCATATTTTGAATTTTAAAATCCAAGAACCCATATCTTCAGTTATAAAAAGCCTGTTTGTCATGTATTTGAATGCCCAAACATTTATGAACCATAACAAACAAGTAGCCATAATAGCCGTGGTGACCGATTTTGTACTAAGCCAGGTAGTGTTAGGAAATCGTGTGACAGATGAGTTGTTCTCTTTTAGAAGGGGGAAAAAGTATGCCAAGCAGAGGTAGATATTAGACTACCATCCTTCAGTTACTAATACAAAGCTTAAAAATGTTACAGGCAGAAACCTCATTGATGGTCACCACACTAGATTAGCTCAGAGTCATCAGATGAGTCCTTGCTAGCACTGTTATGAAATTCAAATCGTATCTCAAATCTGTCAAGGGTTTGAATTGAATCGATAAAAACAAATTGTGAATCATATCACAAACATAGGATTTTTTTAATACTTTTATAAAGTGAATAAAAAAAATTTAAATTTAAGATAAAAGAAAGGTAGTTGTTCAAATCCATCTATTTCTCATCCGTAGTAGCATAAATACAGGGATAAAAAAGACTCCAGTATAATCATATGAAGATCATCATTGCTATATCTCAATATGTTAGAAAATGGTATATGTGTGAATAGTTCAAATATGTTTAAGATAATGTCATTAGTAGGAAAAATAGAGAGTTGGAGTTTATTTTTGTGTCCTTTAAATCATCATCATCGTCAAAGCCTTATCCCAACTATATTGGGGTCGGCTACACGAATTTTGTTTCTCCATTCCGATCTATCTTGAGCAAAATCCTCAGTTAAGTTACATTTCTTCATATCTATTTTTACTACCTCCATCCATATCCTCTTTGGCCTACCCCTTCCCCTTGGTAGGCCATCAACCTCCATAGCCAAATTTTTCTTTACTGACACCGTTGCGGGTTTATGTTGGACATGCACCATCACAAATGGGTTTCTCTAATTTTATCCCCTACTGTTGTTACCCCTAAATAATCTCGAAAGCGCTCATTTCTAATTTTATCCTTCCTAGTTTTACCACACATCCACCTCAACATTCTCATCTCTGCTACACCCATTTTGTGTCCTTTAAATACAAATAAAAATAAAATATAAATCATCAACTTTGCACAGTTAGGTTGTGTTTCCTAATGTCAACGAAGTGATTTGTGAAAAAAGAACATAGAACGATATCCATACATACAGTCGAATGCTCACTCACATGCCGCTTTTTTTTTTTTTTGGGCTCTAAATCCTCCCCAAAACCCCACAAATTCTTAAAAGGCTTCATTAATCACTAGATAATCTCTTAAAAAGAGAAATACTAAAAACAGAAAATAAAAGGAAAATAAAATTACTAATATTACCCATTTGACTGTTACGATTCCCACCTAGACGAAATCCTTGGATCGTAATATTCAATAATGCAAGTGTTGAATCGTAAGATTCACCCTTGAATCCTAAGATTTACCTATAAAAAAGATTCGTTGTATAGATACAATTTCTTTAGGGATTGATACAAATCGTTGGATCCAAGATACAAATCATAGGATTCTAACAACAATGCTTGCTAGTATAATTACTCTTAACATGATCAAATGAAGTTGTTGCAAGTATAAATATTTAAACAAAATTTAGAAAAGAAACTAATTTAGAAAAACATGAAACTGTTTATGAATAGCTCCACAGGTCAGAATCTTCTCTATTGGATTCCGCTTCAATAATGTGGAAATTGACCAATTTCCAAGACATCCCCCGCCACTGCCAGAATTTGCAGATAAAGTTTTGAATAACCATTAAGGCCACACACAGTCACGCAACCTGCAGAGTCGAGTCCAACAAAGGAGCATGCACACACAACTTGAAGAGTCGAGTCCAAGTGTCCAACAAAGGAGCACGCATCGCATTCACATAATGATAATAGTGTTTCTTCACAATAAAGTTTCAAACTGGATAGGTAGGAATAAGAATGAGCTCTTAAAACATTATGATTAAGATGCTATGTAGTATATGACAAAAAACGAAAATTCATGCAGGAGGGAAATTGTGGGGGAAAAATA
This sequence comes from Camphora micrantha, assembly GCA_003546025.1. Taxonomy (NCBI): domain Eukaryota; kingdom Viridiplantae; phylum Streptophyta; class Magnoliopsida; order Laurales; family Lauraceae; genus Camphora; species Camphora micrantha. The sequence goes on along the minus strand of QPKB01000003.1, from coordinate 5,532,974 downwards.
GCATTAAAGATCAGCCCACCTCACTAGCAATCCCATACTTCGCACAGTCAATGGCCAGACGAGTTGCACGCCCAATACTTTCCTTTGTCCTGGACAACGTCTCTATCATTCCCTCAAAAGCATCACGAGCAACAGCTGCTTCAGTTCCACCACTCAACGAACCCCCGCCTGCCCTGTATCCCAAACTCAATCCACCTTCCTCATATTCTTCACCATCTATTTGATTTTGTGATACAAGCTGATGGACTTGAGGAGACAGAGAAGCTAAAGATGTATGTGAATTTAATGCCTTTGTATCCTGATGCATCACGTTGCTTGATGAAAAGATCTGAACAGCAGATACAGGACTAGGACTTGTTGCCTGGGCTGCTGGCGGAGTTGAAATAAAAGCAGGAAAAGCATCAGGCCGGTTTAGAGAATGAGAAATAGCTTCTCTCCTCTTTGCCTGAGCAGCTGCAATAAGATGTTTCATAGATGTAGACGACTCTGAGAAGTTGGCATCATTTATTAATTGAGATACTTTGTCAGCTTCAGCAACTCCAACCCTGTAGGTGAACAAAACGATTATAGTCATATCACAAATATCATAATCTTCTTCTTCTTCTTCTTCTCTTTCTTCTTCTTAGCCTTATTCCATCAATCTGGGTAAGCTAAGGCATATCACAAACATGAGAACATACTAATACTAATGCTAATACTAATAACAACAGTGGAAGGTCAACAATTATAAAAAAATAAAGATAACGACAATGACAGCAAAAATAAATTAACAACAAATCACTACAAATAATAATACCATGTAGTAGAGCAAGTAGAAGTATTGCATACCCTTCCCCAGGCAAAATCTCTCTCTTGCTACAGTGTTCCACTGCACCAGCACAACCAGACCTATTCTCAGATGTCACATTCATACATGAACTATTTTTTGGAGTAACCTTCAACTTTTTGGATGAAATTGGTGTCGTCCTTTGTGCCGTTGCTAGATTATTAGAATGGTTTAAGCCATCAGTTGCTGGATATGAACCTTTTAAAGATCCACCCTGCATCTTTCTTACTATATGATTACCAGATGGTTTAACCTGAGGCTTAAGGGTTTTATTCTCCACAGTTTTAGCTGCATTAACCAATGCAGGGGCATTTTTCAGTAAATCATTTGCTAATTTACCATCAGGAGATGGTATATGGGATTCTGGGTTCCCAGTGATAGTGGTAACATGTATCCCACCAGCATTTTTCAGCCTCTTCTCTTCAGTTAGCCTTGGACTTGACAATATAGACTCATTGAGCTTTTTTATAGGCGATATGCTATCCTTCGAAGGTCTACTATCCAGTTTTGCTGCACCCAAACAATCACCAATAACATCTTTAACATCTGATTGAGAATGGAAGGGACTTTCTTGATGCAAATTGGTATTATGAATGGCATCTGACAAATTTGAAGTGGCTGTCTTCAAAATGCTTCCTGAACCTCGGTGGACTGGAGTTTTACAATACACTTCACCCTCATCATCATCAAGTGGACAGCATAGTCTCCGTCTTGACTGAAGTTGAGTGGAGGGAGATTTATCATAAGCAGAACTCAGCTTGACATCTTTAGATAAGCCAGAACTTTTCCTGGTTGTATTTCCAGCAGCTTTAGTAGCAAAATCAGGCATTGCCTCTAATGCTCGACGTCGCTTCGTTATTGGCAATTCAGCCTCGCCTGCAATTGAGCGGCTTCCACAACCATGCACTTCAGTCTTTGAGGCCACATGATTTTCAGCTTTTGAATGCAATCCTGATTTCTTAGTTTCCGGAAGTTCATGTCCTTTACCTTCGACAGCAGCAGAGCATGTGGAATCAATCTTTCTGCCAACAAAAGCTGATCTTTCAGCTGTATCATCACCCTGGGCAATATGCCTTGACCTTTTGGCAGGATGCAAATCATCACTATTAGCCATCTTGTGTTTTCTACTGCAATCATCCGCTAACAATCCCACGTCTCTGTCCTTCTCAACATTGCTTAACGTTGTCTTCTTACAAACACGAGCTCTAAGTGAAGCATCCGCTCTAACCAAATGCTTCTTGCCTTCAGAAGAGCTCTTGGCTTTTTTCCTTGTATTCTCCTTCTCAACCACATCAGTATCTGATTTTAAAGCACGAGGAGATGATTCTCTCACATTGCCGCATGAAGTAATCTTTCCTTGCATCCTTCTGTACATAACTTCATCTTTCATGTCTTCACTCGATTCAGAGTGTTCAAAATGCCCATCAGATGAGTATTTCTTCACTGATTTAGGATCTGCAGAGATCTTTTTGTGAACTTCCACTGCACATTCAATTTTCCTTCTTGGTTCAGGAGCCATCTTCTTTTCCCTATCACTTTTAATTACCCTTCGTCCACCAGAGCATTTTGCACGGAAGGAAACGGCCAAAGGTGGAGACCGCCCATCTTTGCCGTCAATCTGAAAGATGGGAGAATCTTCTTCACCATCTAAGAGACCATCTATTTTGGTGGCATCAGAACCATTTGAATGAGCATCTGCTTTACCGCATTCGGTAGTCATACCTTCACCATTTCCACTATTAATTTTAAAATAGATTTCTCCATTATCAGGGGAAGAACAAGAAACTTTCTCTGTGTTGGAAACTATTCCATTGTCTGGTGAATGTGTGCCTTGATTGGATGGTTTAGTCTCTTTCTTGACAATTAAAACTGGAGATGACTTATACTCCACTTTATGTGAAATACACTCCTTTAAATCCTTGGAGACAGCATCACCCGAATTCAGAGAACGTCGTTCCAATCCATGTTCTTCATCATCCAGGCCCTCAATATTATCACTTCTCTTTTGTTCAGGTAACTTACGCTCGTCTTTTAATCCAGCACCTTTGCGGTGCCCTAGATGTTTGTCATCTTCTCTGCCAACATTTGATGCCATGCAGCCAGTAGCAGTACTGTCAATATCATCTCCAGAGCCACCAGTTTTCTTTTGCTGTAATTCTTCAAAAGCTTCACAAATCTCCTTCACAGCACGGGAAAAATCCTTTACAGTCTTACCTTGACACCGAGCAACCAACTTACTCTTTGTTTCACTAGTAAATGCTTGAATATCAGCAGCAGCAACAAAAGCACTGTACAGAAAAAAGAGGGAAAATGGGTGAAGTACGAGAGTTGATAAATATGAACAAACAGGTAGGTGTAAGGACACTAATATGTTTACTGTCAAAAAGCTGATTAATTATCCGATCCTTGGCATGAGGATATATGAAAGATCCCCTCAAGCCTCTGTGTACAAACCAGCATTAGTAAAACCGGACCAGCCAGTTGGATCTGGTTCAACTTGAATCAGTGCCGTGGACAGTTTGATCCAAATGAAGCTGTCTGCCTGGAATAAACTGGTCAAAACCAATCAAAACAGTACAAAACCAGTGGCCCGAGCTAAAAGTTAAGTATTTTGAATCTGTTTTTAATTTACTTTAATTTTACTTGTATCATAATGATGACACCATTGTACCCAGTTGAACCAGCAGTGGAAGCAGTTGGAACCAAATCATTCTGTCAAGTGGTTCTGCCTCAAGCAGAAAGTTTTGCAGTGACTGGTGAGACCATTGGCCGTGTGAGGCTGAGCATTGATGGTGGATTCACCGAATAAGTTCCCCAGACAACGTAACCCTTCATGACTTGGGACATCTTGGATGATTAAGGGCTGCCCAATTGATTCTGGTTAGGGTTGAATCCATCTTGAACGTTGAGGACTAGAATGGAGCAGAGGACTGGTTCTTGGGAGAATTCTGGCAGCTGCATATGTTGAATTTTTAGTAGTAGTCCATGGTTCAATTGCACAAATTGTGGATCCCATGGAAGATGTTTCAGTTAGTTTTTGAATGTAGTAGTTCATGGGCGTTATCCAGGACCAATAATTAGTCGGACCGGCACAAACACTATAGGCCACATGTACAGGAAGTCAGGAACAATCTAAACCCAGCCCATTTATTATTCGAATTGAAAACACCAAAGCCAACCTAGAGCTCAAGGGTCACCCACAACCCCTCAATAACAGGTCAGGTTCATATTAGAGTGCCGAGACGAAGAACAATAAGTCCATAGCTCAAATTAGCAGGTCAACTTATAGTTACCTGATTTTGCAAATTCGACTTATTTGAATTCGAGTTCATAGTTAACAATTCGACAATTATTCAAAATTCAACCATTCAATAGGGTAGGTTTACTTAATTCATTTTTCGATTCGTCGAGTTCAATGAGTTCGATGAGTTAATTCATAAGTCTAATTCAATATTATATAATATAAATATTTTACTAAGACTTTAGATACTTTAATAAATATATAAATAATGATATTTCATCACCAAAAAAAATCCTATGATGAAGTAATAAACATTCAAACATTAAACTATCAATAAAAAAATAAATTAAATCCCTAAATATAAATAAAAAAATTGCATAAAATGTTAAACACCAAAATAGGATAAGATAAAAAAATAAAACACAAGGTCATTGGATCTTACATTGGGGCAAAGTTTTTTTTTTTTTTTTTCAAAACAAACCTTTGTTGAGTTTTATAATAAAGGAGAACAATTATTTTCAATGATTTGGATTTCTAATTAATGGGCCACACTCATCCCACAAATAACTCATATGTACGAATTTAAAATCTTAAAAAGACTGAATAGTATAGAGATTAGGAGATAAAGGAAGTATTTAAGTTCACATCATTAATTTTTCACGTTTTTTCTCTCTTGCAAAAGATCAACGGATATTAAAGAGATGAGAGAGAGAGCAAGTTGTACATTGCATTAAATCACATCAAAATTTCCACATTTTCCTCTCTTGCAAAGAGACTGATGGATAAAGTAAAGCAAAGTAAAGAGGTGAGAAAGAGAGACCGATTGATATGGTAAAGAGACGAGAATGAGAACACAAGTTGTACGATCGCATTAAATAATATCACTGATTTTCCCCTTTTCCTCTCTTACAAAGAAACCGATGGAGAAGTGATGGTAACAAATTAAAAATGGTACGTTTTCCATTGGTAGCTTCTTCTCCACTTCTTACTTGCTTCTCTCTTCTTCTTCCTTCCACCTTGCCTTTTCAGAAAGCATAATATCAAACGAACTCTAACGAAACGTGGCTTTTGAAAACACCGAATTCCGCCGAATCGAAACTTGAATCATTCGATACGAACTGTACAGGATTTGAAGGCCAAAGGAAGGAATCTGATAATTATGGGTCGAATAGGAAGCATGGACTCAACCCTCACCCATTTGTTAATTGTGTCTAAAGTGTCAATCCAAACCCAATCATTACTGGGTTGGGTTCGGGTTGGATCGCGGGCCAGATTAAGAATTGCCACCCATAATCTATGCATGCCCCAACAATAAAGGATCTTGTGACCAAAAAGACCACAATGCCCATCTGTATCTCCAAGTGGCTAGAGGAGATCCTATGGAGGCAAATAAGTGTGGGGCCCACGTAACACTGTCAAGTCAGACCTAGCTAAGATGACCTAGGCAAAAGTTTTGACGCAAGTGATGATGTTGTCCAAGTGCCTATTGAAGCTACTCCAGTTGAAAACAGGTTTGCTGTCCATTGCAAGTGCTCACTTTTGAAAGGGGGTAGCAAGTGAGAAGGTTAAGTCATTGACAGATCAACAAGGGGCGATTGGGAGGCTTATGGCAGATGAAATTCTTCTTCAGACGTGTTCTCATGCTTGAGTTGTAGGGCAGGTTGTTTAAGATCCAAACCCCCATTGGACAGATTCTCAGTTACTAATAAAGTAGAGAAAAAGATTAACGAATTTGATATAATCATGGGAGATTCCATTAGAAGGTAAGCACAAAACAATTAGAATGATGGTGAGGCAGCTCATGATACTGTAATTTCCACTTGGCGAAAATTCCAGTAAACAATTACAGCATATTCCTGCCAATCTGCAAGGATATCTGTTGCGCAGACATGGTTAGTAAGGCAGATCCAGATGATCGAGCTGGAGATCTTTTATAGGATAGAAATAAGTCTTTAACAATCAGCAAAGTGATGTATATATCTTATGGTAGTAATGATTCTTGTCCATTCATGTGAGGTTCATGATCATCATAATTCATAAAAGCATCTTCAAATACATCTCAATTCTCAAGTTGTCACCTGGCACTTCAGAAACATCCCCAGATTTGTTCGTTGGGGTGTCAATCCCCAGTCAGTCATCATGCTCAGTTGCTTCCAGTGTTTTCTTTCACTATCTAATCCAATAACTAACAAAATTGCAACCACTAGTCCACTACACAATTTCCATGTTTGTGAAACCAAAACCATGATCAGATTCTATTTTTTACATATTCCATGCCACGAAGGAGATGAGATAACACCATCAGTTCAAAAAAAAAAAAAAAAAATCTGAACATCAAACTTACATTTCACCGGTTCCAAAAAACTCCACGAAATATTTCCTAGGATCCGGAGATCGTTCCCAATCCTCAGGCCTGCCAATCTGTGCATACAAGACCAAAATCTTCTTCAAAATAGAATCAACATGAAACATTAAGAATCACATAGATGAACAAGCAAATGGGATGAATCAACGCAATGTGCGAACACAGTGAAAAAAATCTTGAAAAAAAAAAAACCCTAAATCCAAAAACTTCTCCCTTAATCAAATACAATCATGAAATCAATAAAACATCCATTCAAAAACCTTAAACAACTTCAACAAAAAAAAAAAAGGCAATAAATTAGCAATAGATCCTCACACTCGCCACCAATCGGAAACCCTAATTCCTCCGTTCTCAAAGAAGTAGATGATTGAAACAATACAGAAGAAATAAGGGCAAGGCTGAACGAAGTAGGGATGAAATCTGCGTACCTTTGCAGGCCAGGCGGGGAAGCCTTTAACCTTGGCGAGAACGAGATCTCCCAAACTCAACGGATTCTTCGTCTTTTTGCGATTCGCTCCTTTTTTACGCCCAGGAGCCATGGCGGAAGAGAGAAACCCTAATCAAATCCTCTATTCAGCAATAACCTACGGATCAGATGGATGGATTTGAGAAGGCAATGAGAGCGAACGAAAGAAGGAAGGAAGGAAGGAAGTAGCTAGGGTTGAAGAATCAGACGGTCAGGAACGCGCGATGATGATGGGATTGGGTTTCTGCATTTCTACCGCCAAGATGACACACAAAAGGTCTGAGAAGGTGATGCAGAAGCCCGGTTAGAAAGCAAATTGCGGTTCCTGTGGGAGCGTGTGTGCTTTTTAGAGAGAGAGAGAGAGAGAGGGAGAGAATTACTGAAATGTGAATAGGAGCATGTGAGTGCGACGTTTAAACCCTGGTTTTTCGTGCCCGCCTTTTTGTAACGATGGTTCGTGTTGTGGGTATGAGATGGACATTTTATTTGGAATGCAAAGTAGGTGGGTTGGTTTGAGTTTGAAGGGGCTGATCAGGGATACTAAAATGGCACATCATCCGTTAACGCGATATAAATTTATATGATATTAATGAGGTTGGATGGATTTATAATAGATTCGAATTATTTCATTAATAGATTATGTACGAATTAAATTAGTAACCCGTTATTAATTCATTTAACTTGTTAAAAAAATTTTAATTCCTAAATGTAGCTATAATTAATTTATATTCATAAAGAAAAAATTAAAATTTATTATTTTATAGTGGGGTTTTTAGGTGGAATTCAGTCAAGATCTTCACTTGTAATTTCGTGTTGTTTATATATTTATCTCCTTATATATATTTGTATGGATTTTATTTTTATTTTTTAAATGACTTAATTACTTAAGGGGTTTAACGGGTTGGGTCATGTAACCCGTTAAATCAACAGGTCATGTTCGGGTTTGATTTTTTGACTAGTTAAGTTAACGGGTCGTGTACAGGTTGAGATGATTTTAACCTAAATTCATTAACCCGTAATTCAAATTCATTAACATAACACGATTGATACCCTAGGACCGACCGACCGACCACTTAACGTGATGTGCATGGGGAAGACTCGCATTCAAAGTGTTTCATAAGGTTTGAAATGTGAATTCTAATTTAATCTAAAAGTTTTAATTTAAAATTTAAATGACGTTTTGGCATTTATGTTGTTGGATTGTTTCCATGTCTCCACTAGATGAAAATATGGGAAACTTGTTTGTAGGCCTATCAATTTAGTCCATTGAAGTGGGTACCTACCCAGCCCAACTCTGAAAATACAGGGCTTTTAAAAAAATTTGAACCCAGCTGGCTAGAATTAGAAAATTATTTTAAAGCCAGGCCAAAACAAAACTGAGAATGGGTAGAGCAAGCCCAGCTCGGTCCAGCCTGCACGCAAGAAGCATTAGTTTGTGCCCAAGATCGGTTTAGTCACGACCCAACTAGTGATGATGATATAGACAATGAGGAGAATTAACTAAGTGATCTTTTAGACATATTAAAAGAAAAATAATTTATATTGATTTCTTTTAGACATTACTTGACCCATATAGGATACTCATTTTTATTGATTTTTTTTGTTTTTTTTACTATCCCTGGCACTCCACCATGTTGCTTGTTGCATTGCATTGTAGATCCCAAATATAGAAAAAATGAGGAGGGTTTAAAATCTGGTTCACACAGGCTGTCTAGTGACGGTATATGAATAAATAAAGAATGTTTAGCTTATGTTCAATATCGGGCTAAAACAGGGCCGCACGGGATATGATTTAATGTAGGCATGTTCAATTTGGAGCCGGGATTGGACAACCCAAGCCCAGGCCCGGCCCTGCCAGTTGATAGGCCTACTTGTTTGAAAGATTTTAATTGTGAATTTAAATTTGAACACGGGAAAAGAATCTCCGAAATCTTGGTTTGTTGGAGTGAGAATTTGGAAACAATTTAACTACGTTTATAAGAAAAACAACTTGCCAGCAAACTTCTCCTGAAAGATTGCCCACTCTTAAAAAAAAATTAAAAAAAAATCCCATTTAAGGACCTTAACAAGAAAGGACCCATGCTATACTCATATCCCCTCCAACCTACTACTTGTAGTCTCCACTTGCAATATCCGGGACGCACCTCTCTCTCTCTCAAAAACTCTCTCCCACTCCACCCAGCCGTCCTCCCTCCCACTCTTACTCTTCCCCACCTTAGTAGAATGCTTTGATACATTGTTACCAAACAAGTCACTCTCAGCACAGTAAGGACCTGTTTTTTCGCTGGAATTATTGAATTTCCAGATATAATAGAATTTCTTAATGCTCATTTGGGCTTGAGCATCAAGAAATTCCACCAAAATACAAAGGAGTGGAATTCATTGATTCTCAAAGGTCAAAAAAAGACCCTTCATGTAGTTGGAATCCAAAAATGCTAGTGAAGAAATATGAAATTCAGAAATTTGAAATGAACGGCATGTCCAGAAATTCTTAGACACAATGAATTCCTGACAGAAATTCGACTAAATGTCTCTCAGCGCAATCAATCTCGGTACATAACTCAATTGCAAATCGGGAAAGCACAGGACCCTAAAATACCCACACTGGTGAGTTAGAACTTAAGAAAAAAAGGGTCAGATTTACAAAGGGACGAGTTGAATAGAAAGCACCTAGACCCAACTCATTTTTAATTGGAATAGAACTCAAATTTGAACATGAAAAGGATCCAGTCGAAACAGTTGAACCCAAAATTGTGGGGCACTCCCGTCTGTACCAAGTATTTTAACCCGACTTGGTGAGTCAGCTTTATATTGGCCTTGTGCATTCACATTTTTATTTCACTAAAAGCAATGGATATTTTCTTATCGTGGAGGTCCAAACACAAGAACGTGGAAATTACAGCTCATCTTCCGGAATAATACAATGCATGATTCTAAGAAAAGCTTGATGTGGACCAAATTCTATTATCAGACTTATGTACTTGAATGAGGACAAAGAAAACTATGAACTATACATTTTTCTTTATTGTTCTTGAAATTAGGTCAGTTTCTTTTATTTATTTGTCGTTAGTAACACGACTTGACCCACTTGCTATCATGCCCACCTTTCAAATGCCGTACAGGTTCGTCAACATTGTTTCGAATATTTAGTTTAATCTTAAGAGATTGACTGGGTGGTCAGGACAGCGGTTCCTCCTATTTTCGGAGCTAAAGATTTTGGTATCGACCCTTGGTTCCCCCCTCTTCAAAAGTCGAAGGTTGAGTCCACTTGTGCTAACACCTGTGAGCCACAGGGGTTTTACATGGCTTCTTTTTTAGCCCGAAGGGAATAATCCAGTCCAAAAAGCTAAGAACCCTCCGTTAACAAAAAAAAAAAAAAAAAAAAAAAAAATTTGTTTTTAGAATTTTTTATACCATAGTATTAAATTGAAGAAGTTGACAATCAAGTGACCGAAATAGTAAGTTATAGGAAAATTACATGTACATCCATTGTCTGTGGTAATTCAATCCCTATCCATGTACTTAATTTTGACAAAAAAGGATGATATTCCGTTTTATACTTTATACCCTCCTCTGAATGGAAATGGAAATGAACATGACTTGCGCATAAATTAGTTATGGACTTTGGCTAGAAAGGATGCTGGTCCGTTTATGCCCTTCAAAGTAAAAGAGACAAAGAAAAATCAGATTTGCATGAATTAAGTGCTTTCTTATCACTTGCTACAGACAAATCAAGTTAGTGTGCATATGTAAACAGAAGACAACTTACCCACTCTTATAAATCAATGAAGAGAAAATTACAAGAGTAAAGAATAACAGAATTTTCTCCCACCTTTGCCCCCTCAATAGTAGGAAAACATCTCTTCACAACTTCACCATCACTGTTGTCTCATCAGTAAATTAAATTGTTTTTTCCAATATGACTTTAGGCCATTGAAAAGCAATGATGAGGCAGTTTGGAAGGAAAAAATGCTTCTCCATAGAAGGTTAAACTCAAACATTGATTAGGTCTTTTTTTTTTTTTGTTAAAAATAAAGCATCTTAAAAATCAATCATCATGCTTACTAGACCCAAAGTAAATATCATGCAAGTGCACTATTTAATAATATGAGAAATATTAGGACTGGAATTTTAGCAACATGGAAAAATTTTCATACCATAAATCAGTTGATTTCTAGGGGCACAAAATTTTTTTTAACAAAAGCACAAATGTTTTACTAACACCAGACAATTGTCTTGGATAGCAATAAATCTAAAGCCCAGCCCATATCTAGCTCCTTTGAGCTAGATTTAGGTTGGGTTGGAGATACAAATGTGCTTATTTTCTGATTATCTGGTCAGGCCACCTAGGGAACATTGGCCAAATATTAGGTCCAATGTTAGCTAAATGGGCTTTGCTCAGACAAATTTAGGCTGACCTCAAGACAAATTTCAGCTGGGCCCACCCTGCTGTAGCAATTACCATCCTAATTATATGTAACTAAAAACTCAATTATAGGCCTGTTCATGAAACTACCAACCAGATGACACTTCTGTTGGCATATTGGCCCATCATTGGGCCCTAGCCAAATGAGCCTTGATGGTTATATTGACTTTAGTCAACAGAAATCGATTACTTATCCGAGATTTTCTCCTATCTATATGGAAACCATACAAGTCTGCAACTTCAGCAAGAGAAATTGTAAAACTGAAAATATCTTTAAAAACATTGTGGATATATTGATCACAAACCTTAACAGCATCTCTCTATAGCATAACATATACATCAAGTCCCTCAATTTCAATAACTGTGATACATTCACCTTCTAGAGGGTTCAATGTTGGCAAGTGCCAACTCCTTGAGCAAAAGAACCCACGTAGGGGTGTTCATGGGCTGGGTCAAGCCAGGCCAGAGCTTGACCAATTATTGGACCCGAACATTCAGGTTGGGATCTAGCCCACGGACCCTGAAAGTAATGTCCAATCTCAAGCCATATTTGCAAAACAAATAAACCCCTAATGTTAAATATGTGGGGGCAGCCCCAGGTTTCTAAGCATATGTGTCACGACCCGATCCCGAGATTAATATGAAATCCGAGATACTACCGAGTCGTGACGCATACTTACTCCCGTGAATTCCAATAACCATAAAATTCACAAGGGATATCAATTACATATTATGCGGAATATAAACAACTATACATTGCTTATGTTAAAACAAAAGTTCATTTACATCATTTACAATATTAATCACTTGCATATTTAAATACAATGCAATGATCAAAAGTGTGAAACATTCCAAATCCATTAACTCAAGTTTTCATTTCATTTCCACTCTACTAATCATCCTGGAGGAACCTGAGTGGTCTTCTCCGATGACGTTGAGGCCTTAGAAGAGTCAGCATGGGCAGCCTTGCCTGTAATGCCATCAATAACACTATGAATTTGACAATTCAGCAATGTATAACGATTACATGATTTAACATGCTAACATATCATTTCATTTGTCTAAGCCAAGTTAGACTACTACAATTTACCATTTAATTCAAATCATTTTGATATGAGTCTTTCATAGTTGGCAATCCTACAATAGTAATTCAATTCATATCACATCTTTCTAAAAAGGAAGGAATCACATCTTCCATACGGAAGAAATCATTTATTGTGGGATTTACCAGTGACCGGGCCAGGGACAACTGATATTACCACGGAGCTCCGGAACACTCCCAAATAATCTGCTGCAGCAGTAACAGCTCCAAAGAGCTTATAGAAATCACTATATAGTGCCAGACTCAATGAACAATTCAATTATACAACAAAAGAATTATTAACATATTATCTAAACCAAACAAATGAGTGAAACGTTTGTTATCAATGCACGTGTTACTATGAATGGCATTACTTAATTGAATATGTGCATTTAAATAACCATAGCTAACACTTATGTAGGTTTAGATACCACACATTCAAACCCCTGTTTAAAAAGGAATTTTCAGCTGGCTCTGTAAAAGACATGAGTTCGGTCATGAGCTCGGTAACATGAGCTCGGTCATGAGCTCGGTTCGGCAAAGCGCAGAGCTCAAAGAAGACTAAAGCGCTGACGAAACGTTGAGCTCGGTCAGCTCAGTCGGACACATGAGTTCGGCCAGCTCAGTGACACGAGCTCGGTCAAGAGCTCGGTCAAAGACACATGAGCTCGTCCAGCTCGGTTCAGCAGATGAGCTCGGTCAGCTCGGCCAGCTCAGTTCGGCAGATGAGCTCGGCCAGCTCGGCCAGCTCGGCGACACAAGGTCGGTCATCTCGGTGACATGAGCTCGGTCATCAGCGAGACTTGCAGAAACAGAACAGGTTCTGTACCTGTAATGAAAACCCACTTCCTTTCTTCCATTCAAACCATTCACAACCTGCAATTAACACATGGAACCTCATGTTCCCTCCTTTAATCATCATCTATAAACCATAAAACACTTCTATACCTCATATAATCCATTCTATTCTCGTTTAATCAGTCTATAATCCAAAAGAATCAATTCCAACTTCTACACAACCTATTTGAGTTCACAACTACAAGAACTAATGAACCTTATATAAATTAGCATCACAATCACAAATAAATGTTATACTTGCCTTTGGTTTGAGAAACACAAGAACTTCTTTGATAACTTGAGTTTTGAAATCAAACCTCCTTCAATCAAACTTTCACTCCAATGAAAGCTCAAGAAAGATGATGATGGAGATGAATCTTAAAACTTTCTCTCAAAATTCCTTGTAAACCTCAAGCTTCATCACACATAAAGAAGAACGAAGAAGGGAGAAGAAGACTCTCCTTGCTGCCGCTTAAACCAAAACCCACCGAATGAAATGGGTTCTTACATAATACTTTGGAACCTTATAAAAGGTGATTTTTTGCACATAAACCCACTAGTTCACTATATTCTCAAATCAAGTCAAATGAAGACCTATTTACTTCACTTAAGGTCAAATGACTACGAGTATATTATGAAAGTTATTGTACTCATTAAGATACACACGATGGTATCAACTTTCGTCCTTTTCGATAAAATACGTTCAAATTCGTATTTACGAAAAAGCACTCAACTTCACTCATTTGAGTCTAAACTCAACTCTATTGAGTTAATCTCCTTCAACCTCTTTCCATTACACTTAATTCATTTGTTTGAAACTAATCTGACCCCTCTTAGTCATTAATCACCATTAAATTGATTAATCACGTTTAATCCACATTAATCTCGATTAATTAGAGTTAATCTTGATTAACTCGGGTCGGAGTGTAACAATATGTAAGCCCAGGCCTGGCCCATTTTGATAATCAGGACAAACAGTTATGCCCTGGTAAACCCATGGGCCTAAAGAACACAAATCCAGCCAAATGTGGGCTGGACTTGGGATCAAACTGGCTCGGTCCCTGTGCACCCTACATGCACAGTTAAACTGCACTTAAATCCCATCCTCAAGAAGGCTTGAAATAGTTTGGTGTCACATAGCAAGGTTTAACCTAATCTATAAAGTTTTCACCAACAAAAAAAAGAATAAAAAACAATCTAGAAGGTAAAATACCTGCACGGAGAACTCAATTTCAGATAAACTGGTCATTATGATTATGACTTTCGTAAGAAAATATCAAGAAAGCTTCTCAAGAGGGGAAAGAAGTAACTTTTCGAAAAAAAAAAAAAACTCCAAAAACTGCCAAACACAGGAAGCTATAACGGAAGGTGCATTTATATGTATCACCCAATATTGTAGCTGCTTTCAAATTCAAATAGATTGCAACGGCAGCTATGGGAAGTGAACTAGATTATAGGTGATAACCAATTGAGGTACATACAAATACAAACACACATAAACTCACACATACTTTCCAAATCCACAAACAATCAGGGGAGACAAGAACAAAGCAAACGAAATATCCACCAAAAGAAACCCAAAAATTAATTCATTAGAGAGAGAGAGAGTACTTATACATGCATGAAGAAAACATGATTGTCATCATGCCCTCCTTCGATGTGTTGAAATTCAAACCAAATAGCATCTCGAGCACATGTATATTTTCGGTAAAAGAAAGCATTCATTTTGTTGTAAGCCACATAAACCTCATTAATTACACTTATTATGGTTGAGTTGTGTAGCACCTTAGTATCACTGTATCACTCTGTTACACCCCGACCCGAACTAATCGCGATTAAGGCTAATTAATCGTGATTAATGCTAATTAAGCATGGATAATTGGATTAACTATGGTTAATGACCAAAGAGGGACAAATCAGTCTCTAATGACACATTAAGCCTAATGAAATGGATTTGAATAGAAATTGAATTGATTGGAATAAGTTTGGGCTCGAACAAGATAAACTAAGGACTTTTTCGTAAATACGGGTTTTCGCGTATTTCGTCAAATACGGAAATTCTTGATACCAACGTGTGTATCTCGAAGAGTACGATAACTTTCATAATAAACGCGATTCCATTTGGCATCAAATGGGCCAAGTGAGGAGTCATTTGACTCAAAATGAAAATAAGCCAAAGAAGAGGGGGTTTTAGTGTGAAGTGGCTTATATTAGAGTGAAATGGGAGAGAGGGCTTCATTTCTCATTCCATTGCAAGAAGAAGCCCTGGAGCTCTCCATTTCTCCTCTTCCTCTTCCATTTCTCTCCATCAAGGGTGAAGTTAAGAGTGATTCAAGGGGATTTTGAGGAGTTCATCTCCATCTACATCTTCTTCCTCAAGAGTCTCCACCATTATTGAAGTGTAGAGCTTGAGAGAAAGCTTGAGAACCCATTTCTTTGGAGCTACAAGTAAGTAAATGACCTTCTTTGTGATTTTCCCAAGTCCATTAGAGATTAAGAAGTGATTGCTAGCACCAATGACTCATGAGAGCTCATTTGGGTGTCTTTCTTGATTAGGGTTTGAAGAGGGGATTTTAATCTCAAGCCAAACCAAGACAAGAGAGGGTTTTTGAGTTAATAGCTTCCAAAGGCAAGTATAAACCTTGCTTGTAATTCATATTGATCATTGCAATTGTTTATAGAGATGTATGATAGATTTGCATGGGTTTATATGCATTTGACATTGGTCTTGGATTTATTATGAATGTTTAAATGATGTGATTAATGGATGTTTAGAAGTGTGATTGTGGATGAAAGTACATGGATGATGCATGAGGGGGGAACAGGAGGTTCCATTTACCATGCAGGTTGTAGGAAATGTGGTTAAGGAAGTAGAAGAAGGAAGAAGGATCAGAAGTTCGGAAGCTCGAAAAGTGAGTTTCTGGGAGCTGGCGGCTAGCCGCGAGGCTAACCGCCATGTTAACCGCCATAAATTCGTAAAATGGTCAGCCTCTGGAAAGCTGACCGCGAGCTGACCGCCGTTTCGCGGTTAGCCGAAATGGAAATTTCGGCTAGCCGCCAGGTAACCGCCAAGCTGACCGCGACTGAGTTAGGATTTGCATAGCTTCTGGAAAGCTAACCGAACTCGGTTCGGCTAGCCGCCAACTATACCGCGGCTAACCGCCAACTGGACCGCGGCTAACCGCCAGGATACTGTTAGGACATTAATTAAGTGAAAATTTTGGCTAATCGATCGGACCTAACGGTCCGATCGATTAGGTGGATTTCGAGTTTTGGATTTTTACGAGAATTTGGAGTGTAACTCTTAGGTAAAAATGCGCTCCCGATTAGTTTTTAAGACTAATCGTGGCTAAACTAAATTGTTGAGAATTAATAAGGTTTCAAAGGGGTTCATTGAGCGAACCATAATTGGATATTGCCTAAGCTTCATGGGTGTTAATTAAGGGGACTTGAAATGCACATATCAAATATATAAATGTGATGTCCATCAAGAATAACACGTGCATTTGGAAACCAATGATTACACCCGAATGGTTGCTTGGAATTGAGATAGGACTGAGTAAAGTCATATGTGGTGAGTATTACCCTCATTGTGTCATTGTGTTCAATCTAGTGAGATTGACATTACTGTCATTCCTTTCCTTTGTCATGAAAGGAATTATTGAACTGAATTGGATCCATGAGTGGATTTCCTTACTGACTGTTATTGATTATTGAGTCTGGCATTACCTAGCGATTGTATTAGAACTCCAAGTGAGTTCAATGATAATGAATGACTAATCCTGCTGCAGCAGATGGTATTGGGGGTGTTCCGGAGCTCCGTGGTGATGCTAGTGTCCCTGGCCCGGGCACTGGTAAGTCCCACTTATATATCCGATCATACCTTCGGGTAGTGATTGAAGCCTCCCTTTGAGGGGAGATGGTAAATGAATAAATCCCGATCATATCTTAGGATATTGATTGAAGCCTTCCTTTTAGGGAAGATGGTAATGAATTGAATGAAATACAATTTAAGAATGCTATGGTAGTTGCCAATTGGTACATGTATACTGACTGTCATTGTCTTACTGTTATTGATAAATTGTCTAGATTTCTCTAGCAATGAAAATGTTATTATTGCAATATAATTGTGTTGATATACTATTGCAAGCACTGTTTATACATTGTTGAACCGTCGTGTTCATTCGTGTTATTGATGGCATTACAGGCCAGGTTGCCCCTGCCGGCAACGCAGCGCCCCCGGCGCCAGCGGAGGAAGCCGCTCCGGTTCCGCCAGGAGGACTGATAGAGTGGAACCGGCGGGATACCATCTGATGTGGTATCCGAGTGCGAGTTGGGAGTTGAAACATTTGGAGAAATATTTTGATAAACTGTCCATAGATTCATTTTGGGAATGTAATTGATATTTTGGAAATGTAACTAATGACATCTGCATAATGTTTTTGAAATGCAGTGTTGATCATTGTATATTGGGAGTGATACATGTATAAGGACTGTATTTTGTATACATGTAAATGATAATGGTTATTGTCAAATATATATGGTTTTCCGCAAAAGTTTTATATTTGACAGGTTCTTGTGATTGATATCCCTTGTGGATCTCGCTTTAACTTCGGTTAATTCGGGGTTTACGGGAGTAAGTATGGGTTTCACGGCTCGGCTCGGGCCCGGGTCGTGACACACTCACATTCTCAGTGATTCGATCCTTGGGTCTCCAAGTTTGGGATTCGATCCTTAGTATCACCTTAGAAACTTGAAGCACTGGCACCAAATTAATGATAAAACCGAGAAGCGGTGGTTTGTTTGCATGGACTTGAATACATGGGATTCGTGGCCAAATGCGCTCCAACAAATGACCATTTAAGAGGTGACAGCAAAAGAAAATGTGGGGATGTAAATGAGACATTAAGTTTGCTAGGATTTGAATTAGTAGGGCGGTAGACTTGATATTCATTTTCCCGTCTCCCCTTGAGATTCATTTTCTATTAAAGAGGTTATTTTATAGTTCTTTTTGGATGTTCACATTTATTCCATCACTGTGAACCATTCTTAAAAATAACTCATAGAATTCCTATAAAAACAAACGGCCCAAAGAGTTAGAGAGAGCAGCAGCACGAGGATCAGCCCAGCAACTCTGACTCAGCTCTCTTTAAGATGGTGAATTAGCTTGTTAATTAATCAGTGATGGATGAATGGATTAACAAGAAAAACTATCTGTGATTTTCTCTCTCGCTTTCTAGTTTTATTGCTCTGTCTGTATCCATTTTTGGATGATATAATTCATCTGCCATGTGTCCCAACAAATACGGAGAGTTGGTGTTAGACATAAAAACAACTTGATGATTCTTGTTAGTACTCTACTCTCCCATTTGTTCTGCATTGAATGTGTTGTTTGTGACCCACCGAACTTGGTCATATCTCAAAACTCAGTGGTTTCTCAATTGAGAATTGCAATTCCTCATATGCACGTATATTTTTCAATAGCCCATGATAGCTATTAAGTTTTGTCAACATTAGGAAAAAAAAAAAAGAGTCCATTGTGGATTTTGGGCTGGTATCAACTCTCAATGCACTTGAGAATGTATTTGTGAGTGGTTTCAAAATTAGATGTGGCACCCTTTTCATTAATAGGATTGGATATGCCATCCTATATTTTGTTTGTTTTTTTTGCTGGAAGGTAAGATTTTGTATTAGAAAGGAAAGAAAGAAATGGGCACATAGCCCCCACCGATTTAGCATGGGATAAGCTGGTGGGTCAAAGCACAAAAGGTCAGGTTGGGCTGGGTTAACTTCGGGTTAGGATTGAGTATGGCAGGAAATTATAAGTTGGGTTTGGATGGAGTATGGCCACATTGAAACCCAGCTTATCTTCCACTCTAGATGACTGTGGGGTCGTTTGATCACATTGAAAAGGAAAGAGCCATATAAAAAGATGTAGCAGTTACCTGGAAGTTGAATACAATAGGCTAGAATCAGAAACTGGAAGTGATATTTTACATAAATTGGTAGTTCTTTATGCTTTGTACTTACAAGGAAAATACCCAAACAAGAAAAGAATAATACAAAGGAAAAGAAGGAACAATCTAGTGTACAATGCAATGCATATATAATGGTATGTACTCTATTGGTTCTCCAAAAATGAAGAATATTCTCCCCCAACTATACTGACGTGGCCCACATTTAATCAGTCCAACCCTCTCATACTCTTTTTATTCCATGATCCCGCAAGAGCATCAGTTTTATATTCATCAAACCATCACTCACCATGGGTTGTCAAATCTATAAAAGATTCAATAAAATTTAAGGTTGTCAATCAAGAGCTAAGACAATCTAATGAAGTTGATGTTTCATATGACCTTTTTCTTTCCGACACCATCCCGTCTTCTCACGTTCCATGGATATACAATCATACATGTATTTAAGTAGGCCCGATGAGCTGGACTACCAATATTGAAAAATTAATGCCTAATATTGGTTTGTGTAAGTTATCTATTGGGTCAGACCAATGCAAATAACAATGATCACAATGAGTTAATCACATTATTTGCAATATTTCAATCCAACGGTGGATGTCACTCCGATGGGTATGACCCTCTTATGGACTTCTATTTAAGGAGATAGAGTTTGATCCAACGGTTTGGATTGGGTAAATAAAAAGTGGGCCCCACCAGGTTGATGGAATAAGAAACACCGAATCATTTCTCTGTGATAAATTGCAAAGTCTTAACATGCGCCTGGAGGATGCATGACCCAACCTCGAACCACTCCGGCGCATTCAAGCAAAAGACCGCAGTGGTATGTTAACGTGCGCACCTTCCGAGTCACAAAATCACGGCCGCGCTTCTGTGGTTTCTCTCCAGCAATCCTTCTAAGACCACCTTCTTCTTATACTGCTCCGAATCCATGTCGGGTGTGCTAAAGTGCGCCCGTCTCGAAATCGAAGCAGGATCGCCCGATTTCGCCACCGTTCTTAGTCGAGGAATGAAATAAAACCAGGCGGACGTGCACACGATCGCGCAGAACCGACCCCACACGACCATGATGGCGAGCGCCACCACCAAAACCGACATTCCGGCCATCGAATCGAAATTTCTGGCGGCCGGATTCCGGCCTGAAAGCCGAGAAATTCTGGCCGGATGTGCCGGTTTGCGGCGTTTGGTAAAAGACGAGGAGAGCGTTACGGCCCCGTGGACCGGGTTGGTTTGTGGAGAACCGGGTCGGATCCGGTCGGACTTTGCGAATGTCGAGTTATCCGGATCCTTGCGAGAATCCGGGTTGAGATTTGCAGCATCTGATTGGGGCTTTTCATTTCCGTTCTTGGCCTGAAAACGAAACGGCAGAAAAAGTAGTGAGAAGCGCTAACTTACGCCGCGGCGTACTGAATGAGGTCTACCGTGCGCGTATTATACTTTCAATATACATTCAAATCTTTTGATAGATACAGGAATTATAATTTATACACAAACTCATGCATATGCATACGTATTACAACGTGTTAGTGAAATACAACTCAAACAAAATAACACACTTGTATGCAAGTTATAATTTTATGTACTATTTAAATGAGAAATGTTCTCCTACAAGCAATCTTATATGTAGTCCTTTTTGGAGGGTGGGGGCAGATTTGGACTGAATTTTGATCAATGCAGGCCGAATTTTACTTAATCAGCCGTTTACACACTATTGAAATGAAGCTTTAAGAAATTTGTAGTTAAAAGACTACCAAACTTTATGACTATTAAATTAAGGGCTAGGATTACTTATGGATCTAACTTTTTTCATCCTTATTCATTAAGAGACATTTCCATGCACCTCAACCCACTTGATTAGTAGCCATTTAAGTGGGCCCCAGAACAGTATATAAAACGTATGCAGTTTGCTTGTAGGAAAATACTATCCCAATTTACGTATTATCTTTGAAAAACATTTTAACAAGCACTCACACACCCTTGCTTGTAAAATTATATTGAATAATAGAAAAAATGTTAAAAATATATGCAATACTAATCACCAAAAGACCTCAAGAGGCTTGAATAGACAACAATGTAAACATATTTGACTTTTTTTCTAGAAAAACTTATTATCGAACTTATTATTTACCTCAGAGATTATCCCATACACATGGTGCACATGAGATATTTCACGCGCACCTCATAGTGGGGCCAACCCGATAGTCTCATCAGGATGGCCTGGATCAATAGGCCGGGTACCCATCCTTTATGATGGAATTTTTTGGGCTGTAGATGAAAGGTTTAAAATGATCAGATGAAGTTAGATTTTTTGTACTCATGAAGGCCCCAATCATATCACTCAATCCCCCTAACCCCATCCCATGTGGGCCAACAGGTGGGCCCAAAAACGACGTGCACTTGTAAAGCTCCATGCACACCTCTGGCATGGGTAACGATTATACTGACGAGCCTTTAGTTTAAATTGTCGTCGAAAGTCTAATCTCAGTTTTTCTTGATGACTAAACTATGCTCCAAGCGCATTAAATTTAGTGGAAGGACTGTCGTGGGAAGGCAGTTGAAGGCGGATTCCAACTATCGTTGTGTTTTTTTGTGTTTTTTCCTTCTTCGACTGCAAACGCGTTTCCTTTGAAAGAGCACATCACAGTAGCCGGTGATCACGGCCGTTAAAGATGAAACCCAACGCAAGGAGAGCCCTCGATTGGGTTCGTTGACATAGTCTAAAATGAAAAATTCTATGGGCCAATCGTAGTCGGCCAAGAAAGACACGCAACAAATGCAAAAAAAAAGCATGGCATATTTCAGAGAGAATCTCCAATCAACAGTGGAACCCAACACATAAACTATGTGGGTCCCTGTAATATGGTTAGATCCCCAACCGATGGCAGCTCTCCGCTAACATCTCATATTAAGGACATTGGTTCAGTGGGCCATTACTTGGCAGTGAAATGGACCAAGGTCATGGTTAATTACATACTAATATATGTATAAGTCGATCCAGCCCATCAAAATATGGGAACCAACATGGTTTAGAATTGACACATCAAGCTAAACCCCATTCCATTATTCCAATCCAGTTTACAGGCGGCAATTGCATGTATGGGAAAAGGAGCCGGCGATTGGGACGGCCTGGATTGAAGTAGGAAAACTCAACAAACGTAAGAAAGAGAAAAAATATATATAACGTAATGAAAGATTCCGGGGAATCTGATCTCTGAGAAAAGAGAAATCAAGGAATTGAATTACCATACCTTCCGACCTTTTTCCGCAGCGCCCTGTTTTAACAGGGAAACGTCGACTACTGCAGGATTCCTCCCTGGTGCCTCACTCTCGTAAATATCTTGGATTTCCTCTTCAATTTCCCCGGGTCCACATGTCATCTTCTCTGCGACCGCCACATCGACGGGCACGGTCCTTGTATCGGGTTTCCGCCTCCGAAATCTCTGCCATGAAAGCGAAAATCTCTTTCGAGTTCCACCCGGCACGACGTCCCTATCCCCAGAACTATTGCGGCCCGAAACTTTCCGAGGAAAACCGAAACAAGTTTGGAAACACGATTTCTTGGATCTGGTTTTTCGCGTCTCGTCGGTCTCTTTGGTGGCCATAAAGGGCTAGAAGAGAGAGAGAGAGAGAGAGATGGAATTAGTCTATTAGATGGTATGGAGGCTTCGGGAGAGAAGGTTTTCTTCGTATCGTTTCGTTTCCTCGTTTCTCTATTTCGATGCTAGAAGAAAGTGACTCAATAAAAAACATGAGAAAACTGGAATAGGGAATTGGAGATGACTTGGACTCGGGGGGGCTGGTCAAGTCCCTACATGATCCTAACTTTTCCCACATTCACAATCAGAGACCCTCTCTTGTTTGGATATTAGTACCAAGTCCTGCATACTCTGCTGGTTCAGGTCTCAGGTATTTCTCAGGGGTTAGTTTGTTTTCATGGAATTCCAGGCAAAATGGTTCCAACAAAAAATTATTAAAGAGGAAATGGTTAATGGTAATAGGTAGAACTATAGATGTTATCTTTACTCTACTAGAATTTGATTTACCATGGCTATGGCTGAATTCATTTTCCGTCTCCCCTTAATTCATTTTCCACTAAAGAAAAGATTATTTGATAGTCATTTATGGATATTTCGATTCTAACTTTGATATACATTATTACACCGTTCTCTATTAGCTTAAACTTTTGCGTTGGCACATGATTTTTTATATATTTTATTTTATTTTATCAATTTTAACCTCTTGTAAAATTAGTTTTTTTTAGGATTATTAGGAATTAAAATAAGTGCAAATTACAAATTGGCCCTAAGTATTAAGGTAGGAAAACACAATTGTACTCACAATCTGTACTCAACTCTTTTGGACATGGGAGTCCTGTGTTTGAATCTCTAAATGTAGCGAAAAAAAAAATAAATAACATAACCATATTTGTAAATAATTGTATATATCTGCTGGACAGTCAGTCAGTAATATTGGTTGTGATACTGTGAGTACAGTCCACAATAACTTATGTTGAGATTTGGGATCTTCTTCTAAATTTGTGGACCTACTTTGGTTGATCAAACGGTTCATTTCATGGGCCGCGTCCACTAGATTCTCATAACTAGTCTCCATGGAGCTCATTGTTTGCATGCTTGGATGGAATGGACCACCTAACTAGGGAATTCTATGAGGACGAATATAAAGTAGTTATCCTGGATATAAAGTTGTTTCCATCCAGTCCCTTCGTCCAGGTAAATGTGGTTGCTAGGGTTATTTATAAGGTTATGTTTGTACCTATTGGCTCTCACCTTTTTGGTCAGATGAGTAGTAAAATCCCACCTATATTTTAAAAAAGGAATTGAACTGAACTGAGCTCCATAGTGAATCCCACCTATATTTTAAAAAAACTTAGTAAGAGTTGATTCCGTTGTAAGATTGAACATAAAATTTGTAGAATCTCACACACGAGGAGGGCATTCATTGAGAAGCTCGCTTGGGTGGGCCCTACTTTGGAGTTCCGTTCCTCACACTGGGGGATCCTCACGGACTGGGTTAGCCGCTGCTGATGATTGACCCTGGGGACCCAGAGTCTTGTTCCAAACACGCAATCCATGATTTGCGCATACATTTCCATGTTTATATGTGAACCAGTAGAAATATGTAAGACTTGTCCCTTTCTTATGTGATGCAATGGAGAGAGAATTTGGAGAATGAAAGATGCCCTTGGAGACCAAGAAGAAAGTTATTACTCCGTAGGGAGAGAGTAAGAGACATAGAATTCCCTTTTATTATCATAAAGAGGAAGGTTGTGTGCGCATGAGGAGGAGATGTTTCAAATTAGTGCTTGTTTGGCTTAGAAAGTTTAAAGTTTACAAATGTAGTTCTGGTTAGTGGATTTGATTGGTGGTCTGGCTAGTCTTTCCCTCTCAACATAAAATAGTTTTCATGGAAAATCAATATGCCTTCTTTACTCTGTTTTTGCTTCCTTTTGGGTGCTTGAAGGCTTGTCAGTAAAGTCCTTTTGTAATGCTAGCTTTTTCAAAGAACTTTTCAATGAATGTAACCATTAAAAAAATGGAAAATCAATATGCAAATCTCATACGTCAAATCCTTTACCTTCTTTATTTTCTTCCTTTGATTTTTTTTGTTACTGCTGTGCAGATTTGGCCCTTCCCCTACTCAATTTGTATGCAGGTAATCCAAAACTCAACCCTAACCCATGTGTACTATGAATCTACTCAACTAGAACTAAACCAAGACTATAGATCTTACCCAAGTACAGTATGGGTTGAATCGGGTTTAACCGAATCAACTCGGGTGCCTTTTTTTTTTTTCTTATGGTGTAGCTTTTGTGTACATAGAAACTAACACAATAATCCGTGCTCATCACGGTATCTTTCTCCATTGCAAAATAAATAATCCTACATTAAAAAGGTTATGAAAGTACCTATTTTTCATAGAGCAAATTGCATTAGATGAAAATAAAAAAAATTAGGCAAAAAGAGAACAGAAAAGATGGCGTAGAAGAGAAATTTTATATAAATGAAAAACTGAAACTTTAAAATGTGGAGAGTAGATGTGAGTGGTTTGATGAGATAGTTATGAGTGGGTGGTTGCATGAGATAAATAGTAGAAAGAAAATGTAGAACATTTGAAAAAAAAAGTATAACTACCGGTCAAAATTAAACCCAAAACATTCTAACTTAATATATTATAATTGAATGTGCTTTTATAGTAAAGTGTACATATATATACTCTATGAATAATGTAAATCGGGTACTTGGATTGAATTCTAGCACCCGAAACCCAAACTTGAACCCAACCTGTAATACATTAGCAAAAAATTACAAAATCTTACTAAGACCGTGTGAAAAAAAGGAGTCTATATTCTAATTTGTGTTAGATGTGATCATGTTGAGAAGGATGGTTCTATTTACTTCATTCGGTAAAAAAAAAAACATAATTAAGTATAAGCTTAGACTAATTACTTGGATTACATTGATGACATTCAATGAAAACATAATAAACTAGAACCAATACCGATTTCTCGATTTCTTGGTTGGCATGAAAAAAAGTTGATTCTCATGTGCTCTCAATCTGGAAGTTTTCACTTTTCATTAAAAGGAGTGTTGGGTAATTTAGTACAATAAAAACAGTAACTTCGTTTGAGACTTGAATAATCTTTATTCGTTTTACAATCTTACATAAGTGGTGACATATTTTGAAGATTCCGTCACTATTTGTTAAGATAATATAAAATACACTTTTGAGTATCAGGAGGAAAGATTAAACTTCAAAAGTGTCAAAAGAAAGCATTTAATACCATTGCTGATAAAGAAATTTGTTAGCATTACCTTCTATTTTCATGCTTGTGATTATGAGCCATGTATAAAACTGAAACGTCCAAACCCTGAGAAATCAAATTTCAAAAATATAAACGAAAACCATAATAAGTCATATGGGCGGGATTACTTCTTTTTTTTTGCCATCGGAGTGTTTTCAACCCTCTAAGCTGGACTAATCTATCTGAGCCCAAAAGGAAGTCAGGTAACATCCCATGTAGCCCTCAGTGTAGCAGTGCAGTTTGGAACCTACAACCTTCGAGTGCAAACCATGGTCCTAGGATAACTGAACTGCCTGTTGAGGTTATGGCGGGATTACTTTAGAAATACAGCTTTCAGATGAATCAACGAAAGGTCCTTTGCATGGAAGACTGAGGTAGTTTGTTTGCTTGAAATTAAATTCATAAGAATTCTAAAAAATATATATCTAATAAATCTAGAAAATAAAGATGAAGATTCATAAATGGATGTGAAATCATCTCTCTTTAAACATAAAAACTTACACTTCTTCAATAGGAAACTAAAGGTACTAATTATCGCATTTCCACTTTATATTCCTTTACTCGTATTTCTTTAATAATTCTCTTGTTGCAACCCATTTTATTTTGAATTTTTATAATTTCATACAAACAAATGGACCCTAGACAATCAACAACTCAACACGGTTTCGATTGTCTTCATTAGATACATCCAAGGCAAGGAATTTAGGTGAGCAGTTATTAGTCAATGTAACTCTCGGCAGTCGTTGTCCCTTGAGTCTTACCATGTGACCAACTTCTGCAACAACTTGGTCATAACTGTCCCGTTCAAAGCATACATTGTTCTCCTTGCCATATTTTGAGTATAAACCTTTACCCAGGGCTCCACAAGCATGAAGGGCACATTTGTGCAGCTGCTTACCACCACTTTTTTTTGCGAAAAACAGTAGAAAAGTGAAATAAGATTTATGTGATTCCACAAAAAAAATATTTTCTTAAAATGGATTTTCCACGGAATGCGAAAAAGGTCACCATGTAACTAATTTTCCACAGCCATATTTGGATGGGCGAAATAAGATGGTGGTGATAGTCTCCATGATGTTCTTTCAGACATTTTCTATAAATTTGGGTGTACTGAATTTCTAAAGCTTTCTTCAGCCTTTATTGCAGCTGCTGTTTCTGAGCTCAGAAATTTTTACTCGACTCAAAAAGTGACAAAGCTGAGAAGTTTGATCAAGGATTTGTTCCATTGCCTAACTCACCGATCTATAAGTCGAGTCGACCAGTCCTAATGCTGGTGAGTCAAAATGAATTTTTTAAGATTGCGAATGCAAGCGGTTTGAAACGTATTCCTTAAGCAACGAGTGCCCTTCCCTTCTAGAGGAAGCCCCACTTATTGCAATTTAGGTCAAAGTATTTTCCTTGAATCTTTCTTAAGTCAAGGAGTAATGATCCATTAATGAGTACCGGGCAGTTTGGTGGAAGCATCCCTCACCCATACCCATGGGGATGATTTTGTCATTATGAAAGAAAAAAATGTTGGGGGTTATAAGTTGATTGGGTTATGGGTAAGAAATTTCGAAACTCACTTTGTAATAGTACCTGTCTAAATTTCACTCCAATCATTAGATCATTTTCTCTAACATGCATGGTCAAAAATAAAAAAAGTACCAAATTTTTTTAAGAAGAAAGAAGAAAAAAAAAAAACAAATACTAAAGAGAAACATAAGATGCCTGAGTGGAAAGGGGCATCTCATGATTTCCACAAAGGCAACTAGGGATTAATCCTTAGGTGAATATGTCGTTTCACAACTTTTGTATCACTGATAAAAAATACAAATTAGTGATTGCAATGTTATGTACTATAACGGGCATATTTTTTTTATTTTAGAGTGAAGTTCAAGTTGGATATAAAATGAAGTAAGCCGGTGATTCTTGGTGGTTTGGGTTTTATAGCCAAGTTGTATTGGTTGGTTATTGATCATAATCGTAGGGATCTTTTTACATGACAATTAATAAAGATCAAGAGTTTTTGGAGCTCAATGTTTTGTCAGATATAGGGGATTTCTGTTTAGTTATTTTAAAAAATATTATGTTCACCAAATGTTTTCTGCCATTGGAAAGTCATGAGATGGAAGGAAAATAAAATCTTTAGCTGGATCATTTTTCATGACTATAAACTAGAAATTTGAAACATTCACAAAGCCTTATAATATATGGTTAGATGACTTAGATCCCAAGATCATTACGGGCTTGTTTATGTGCATAGCATAATTTGGAATTTAAGGTGACATGAGTTCCGCGGAAGGACTACTAAAGAGGTGAAGAATATTTAAGGATGGGCGTTGCACCATATGGGCCCCTCTTTTTTATATGATTCTTGAGTAGCAATGTAGGTATGACCTTGATTCCTCATTTTTTATATAATTCTCGAGTAGCGAGATACATAGGACCTTGATTTCTTGGGATTTAAATTACTATGAGCTTAGTATTCACTTCTCGACTTCCTTATATTCAAATCCTTTAAAAAAAATTATAAAATGATTATTTTTTACTGCTCACTTTGACTCTTCAACTATATATAGAAAACAAATCCATAGAATTTTCGAGAATTCAATTACACGAAACAGACGAGCCCTTTGATATTTCCTGAGTAAGTAGTCCACACAAAATAACCCAAGCCGTATTCTTTTTAATGTTGATTTC
The DNA here is from genome assembly GCA_003546025.1 of Camphora micrantha. Taxonomy (NCBI): domain Eukaryota; kingdom Viridiplantae; phylum Streptophyta; class Magnoliopsida; order Laurales; family Lauraceae; genus Camphora; species Camphora micrantha. Next base: position 5,504,255 of record QPKB01000003.1, on the reverse strand, counting down.
TGATGGTTGAAATAGACTGAAATGCCCATCAAATGGTCAATGTCAATGTTCAAAGGTGACTTTTCCTTTTGTGCTGTAACGACAATTTCTTTCTGGTCGATTTTGGAGCGACCCCGGCAAGAATTGCTGATTGGAAGAATCGGTCAAATAATTTCCAGAACGTTATAAAAGTCAAAGTCAACTTAAAAGACGTGTCCGAATCTGGTGTGCGTCAACCACCAGTTATCTGATGGTGACTTTTAAAAATTAGGACGGCAATATTGGGGAATGAATCCAGATTCCAGACCTGTGTCTTATAACTAATTTGATTAGTGACCCATCATAAATAATTATCAATCCTTATATACCACCTCTAATGAAGAAAAGCAGAAATTATAATCGATCCGAAGTCTATAGTCAACTGCAAAATCTGATTATAATTGCATTTGATCCGTAACAAGTAAAATTGTCCTATCCAAATGTGTGCTTCATTTTTTGACATTGAACAAACTGAGAAAAAAAGTCCCTTCAAAAATCTGTTAACATACATAAAAATCTGTTAGCATACACATGTGATGTCAGAGCTAGGAATGATGCAAGTTAATCTAAAATGCATCAAATTCATGCTAATTGTGTTACACATGAGAAATGGATCTTATGCCATGGCGAGTACAGAGCTAAATACATTTAAAACGCAAAGTCCACTTAGTATCAACTAACTTGCTTGTATCACATTGCTCCATGAGCATGAATTGGCTCAAATTCCTCTCCATTATTATTGATATATGTATTTATATATATTTCGCACATGATTAATCAAAAAATGGTATAAAACTACAATTCAAGTGATAGAAATTTGGGCAACTGTAGGTGCAAAAAACGTAACCTACAAGATTAGAGGGTGCCTCATAGGACTTAACCAAATGACAGTCGAGAGTTAGCTGCTTCTGGCTTCTGAGACCTCAAAGGGAAGAGAAAAAGGTCAAAGGACCCTGACTGTGGGCAGCACAGGGCTCTCCGATGCCTTAGTTAGTACAAGGATTGAGTTAAGGATGGAGAAGGAAGGAGGCAGAGTGCATGTATGTTATTTTATGCGTACCTGTGTTAGAATCCATATCTGCTTATATATAAGAGAGCTTCTAGATATTTTACTATGGGCTTGATGATCTGGCTGCTGAAGTCATAAGCCCACAAAGTAATAAATGAAGGTCCATCACAGCCCACATTGCAATTAATGAGAGTCCATCATAGCCCACAAAGCATTAAATGCCAGTCTGATCAGCCTATGTTACATTAAATGTCAGTCACATTGGGCCTGATCTTGTCTTAACTTATTGGTAGCAAAGGTCCCATCGAATCCCTTCTTGGGCCTCCCCCTGATGGGGTTACAGCCGCTGGATGCTGCTTTGTTAGAGGCCTGATGTGGACCTTAAACGGCTAGGATGACATCTGTCCTATCAACACGTGCTCAGAGGCAGGAGATAGTTGTCAGCGCGCGTCTCGGCTGGCAATCCTCATAGCTACAGCTGAAATGCACGTCTGGGGGCTAAAGCGCGTAGCCGAGGTCATCCTCAGCCGGACTGAGGTCATAACACTGGTCCCGGCTAGCGTGCTGGCGTTCTAACCGAGATGCGCTCAGCCGGACTGAGGTCACAACGTTGGTCTTGGCTAGCGTGCTGGCGCTCTAGCCGAGATGCGCTTAGCCGGACTGAGGTCACAACGCTGGTCCTGACTAGCGTGCTGGCACTTTAGCCGAGATGCGCTCAGCCGGACTGATAACCAGAATCGTGCTGTAGTTAAACATAATCTTGGAATGTTTAGGAACTTCCCCACACAATAGCCCCTAGCTTGTGACTCTTTTAGGGTCTCGGACTCTTTGGAGTCTGAAGCTACAATGGTACTGCTGGAAATCTCGTTTTGATGACAGCTGGTGTTTGATCTTCATCAAAAAATTTGCCTGCCCAAGGCAATAAATGCTGTGCCTTAATCATCAAGAAACTGGATAGGCAATGCCACGCGTCTCCATCTGGTTGACTGCGCCGCCAGGCAGAGGGCGCGTACAGCTGCTTGATGCGACGTTTTGAATTTTGAAAACGGCGCCTTGAAACGACATCTCATCTCCTACATATAGTAGTGTTGTCGTCTTCTTCCTCTTCTTTATCTCTTGCTTCCAAAGTACCTTCTCAGAGCTTCCCATCATAAAAGAGATTGCAGTGACGTGCACCTGAGAGACTTTTTCGTCTGCGTTCTATCCGGCTGTAAGTTCTACTTCCTTCTCTCTAGGGTTTCTTCCTTTGGGTAATCTTCTTCTTCATATATGGGGATTTACAGTCACTGGTTGGAGAATGCCATAGCCATAGAGGGGCTTAGGATGGCCTACTAGATACCAGAAGATGTGTTGGTCAGACGAGCGGACCCTGCAGATTATGCACTCCGCTCGTACTTGGAGGGTTGGATGCCATTTCCGTTGATCGCCATCATAGAGGGAGGAGTTAGGTTTCCCCTAAATCCGCTCCTCAGGGCCTGCCTCAGCGCTTGGGCTATCAACCCGTGCCAGCTATTGCCCAATAGCTAGAAGATCATTATGGGCACGGCTGTGCCGAACAAGAGGCTAGGTATCGACCTCGGCGTTCATGACATTGAGGACGTCTACGATATCTGTAAGTCCATGGAGGATAGTTATTACCTCTGAGTCAGGCCTCGTCGTACGGGCTTCGTCACGGCGCTTGAAGACTCAAGTAAGTATGCCGGAAACGACCTCTTATGCGTCTCGGGAAATTGAGAGTTCGGCGCTGAGGCGAATAGGGCGCATAGAGTCCCGCATCATCCCGGGGTTTTTCCAAGTAATCACCTCCTTTACTCTAAGCTTGTCCCTTTTCCTTTTTTCCCTTAACTTGCCGGACTGATATCCCTGCGGTTCGTTTTGCATCTTCCTGCGAAAGAAAACAACTGGCTAGGCGGGCCGGCTGAAAAAGGAACGACGAGAGGCACCGAAAAATTGCAAAGTTCACCGAGTTCTCCAACAGGTCGGCTTGGGCGCTGTTGGGCTACGAGCCGAAGTACCAGGGGTATTACAAAAGACCCAAACCCCTCCAGCAGCCGCTTCGAGGGGAGAACCCGGGGACGAGCGAGCCCGTGGTTGGCAGTCGATCGGAGGCTGTGTTTGAAGAGGGGGGCCTTCCCGGGCTACGACCTCCGATGCTGAAGTATCGCCTGAGCCGCAATCCTCTCCCGAACCGCAATCAAGAGGCACCCCCTTGAGAAGAGCCCGTCGCTCCTCGCCGAACCTGGGTGAAATGTCACGAGTCTCAGCGTTCGTGGATTTAGAGGCGTTGGCGCTCGGGGACGAGGAAGAATCTCGTCCGCCGGCAGTTCTGGATACCGCCGGACGCTCAGCCCCCAGCCTTGTCGTGGCCCCTATGGTTGTGGAAGAGAAAGTGCCGGCTCCACACCTAAGTCCAGAGGTCCGACAGTCCCCCGAGGTCGAGTGCAATGAGAGCTCCTCAAGGAAAAGACCAAGGGAGGTTGGGGAGAGCTCAGGAGGAGCACCGCTGCCAGCCGAGCCGACGCTCTAGATGCCGAGCTTTCTGCTCGAGCCAGGGAGACCTATGATTGTGGAGGACTGTATCTACATGAGGCCGGACTCCCTCGTGCTCGAGGCGCTCGGCCATGCTTGCGCGCTCCCGCACGACATGGCTCGGCTGGAGAAAATGAGTGACCCGAGGTTGCTGATGTCGCTGCTGCATTCCTGCTTTCAGGCAATCTTCTTGACTGTACTCGCTCTTTTTTTTTTTTTTTACAAGTGTTCCATTTCGGCTACTAATTTGCTTTTTGATTTCTTTTGACAGACATTGCAGAAGTCGATGATAGTCATCGACAGATTCAACAAGCAAGGTCCCTTGGTTGCCAGCCTCGCCGAGGAGAAGAAGGAGCTTGAAGAGGCGTTGGGGGCCAGCACTTCAAAGGCTAACCAGCTAAAGGCGCTCAAAGGCGATCTCCAGGCTAAACTCGGGGAGGTGGCCGTGGAGATTGAGAGCGAGAAGCTGAAAAACGCCGACCTCGAGGCCTTGGTGGAGAGCCTGAGAAGCGACGTTCGTGTTGAGTCAAGGCGGGCAGACGAGGTGGAGGCCAGGATCAAGTCTGAAAGCGAAGCCGCCTTCCGGGACGCGGCGACCCAAGCGACCGCTTACTACGGCGCGAAGGTTTTCCGTGTTCGGGACAAGACATGGCTGAAAGCATGGCGCGCCGCCCTGAGGGAAGCGAGGATTTCGGAGGATCATCCATCCTTCGTGAATCCGCTGAACTATCCCGGTTCATCAGCCCCAGATAACAGAGTCATCACTGAAGCTCCGGCTGACGTCCCCAGCAGCCCAGCTCCTCGGGAAGCTTCGGCCGACATCCCCAGCAACTCAGCTCCTCGGGAACCTTGAAGTTTTTTTTTTTTTTTTTTTAATCAATAGTGCTGTAAAAGCTCTTTTTTTTTTTTTTTTTTGTACTCCTGAATGTAACGAATCTTGTAGTAATAAAAATCAATTTTTCTCCAGTGTTCTCTTCTACTCTTTTTTTTTGCTTGATTTCCCACTTAGCGGCATCTGGGTCTGGCTTTAGCAAAGCTTGCCGAGGATAGTTGATTTAAAATAGGATTTGGCACAACATAATGTCGAGATCCTCGGGCAGTATTATCGGCATTGTACTAACAACAAAATGTGGTAGTTTTCGTTTAGTTATAAAGTTATGTTCCCATTACAACTAGTTCTCTTATAGCCGTACGAGAAATTCTAAAGAGCCCATTTTATATGAAAATTTCTAGCAAGAATTTGCAATATTGTGGTTTTTGGATATGATGTGACATCTTTTCCTATAGCATTTGAAGCCCCATGTTTCTTTCACCAAAATCCTAGATTTCAGCCATTTAAAAGGTCTCAAATGATCTTTTGAAATTCCAGAAATTTCATTATCAATGCATTTGATTGGAATTCCAACTGCTTCATCAATAGAAGGAATTTGATAGCTTTAGGGGAATTTGAAATTCCTCTAAATATGAATTCTTAGAACTCTGGTAAAGAACAGGCCTTAGATGGCCTGCTTCGATGTATGATAATCATAGAAGTAGAGAATCAGGAAATTTGATGGATCGATTAAAAATGCTTAAGAATTAGCATTATTAAATCACTGTAGATATTTATTAATTAGGACCCAAGAGAGAGCCCGCATACACACGAGAAAACAAGAACTGACGCTCCTTACCCTTCCCACTCAGGTAAGGAGCCATTCTTGCCTTAATAGTGACTTAGATTATCTTAAATGTGAACCTTTGCACCTTTTGCTTTACAAGAAACTCAAACTTAGATACTCAGATGCACCATACATGTCCTTACTCAGCTCAGGCTGACCAACGACTCTTCTTTTTTCTTTTCTTTTCTTTACTTTTTATCTCATAAATACTTACACCCTACATGCGTGTGCACCCAGTCCTTTACCATCAACTCTATAACAAGGGATCGATCTTGTTTCAATTTAAGGGAGATGTCTCACCACTAAGCTATTTGTGAATTCCCAGTTGACCTATGGATCAAGAATGAATCCTTTATGTTTTTCTTTTTTGGCATTCACTATTTAATATGACGATGTTATAGGTAGAGGTTGGAATTGTCCCAATGTTAAATCTCTCGTATGCTATTACATCATCGTCATCGTCACCCTTGTTATTATTGTCAGTTGTCATTATCATCGTAATCCAAAACTTGAGTATCAAGGATAAGGAAGATAACCACTTGTTATTCTCCTTGTGAAAGGGAAGATTGACATTTAATGACTAATAAAGAATATGTAAGTCTTGATGCTACCAATTACCTTGTCCTCAAGTTGCTGTTTCAACAATACTACCACCAAAGAATATGCAAGTCAATGCAAGCATTACCTTAATTACCCACTTTCCAAGCTTTTGCTCACATGAGACATGACGCTGAACCTCCATCCTTTTCTTCTTCCTACTTTAAAAAGCTTGGAAATGTGAGTAATAGCAGTCATGTGCAGCCCCCATATGGAAAATAGGACCGGATTAATAACACCTTATTTATATACATTGTTAACGTAATCAATCTCCATTAATGAAAGTATCTGATGTTTGGTTTAAAATAAATGAATGAGCAGACTCATAGTTTAAGAAAAATGTATTGCATAGTGTGAGCCTTTATTCTAAATATTTAGAAGTCCTTACCATCCGGATGTTTGTTCTTTTATTTTATAACTTATACAATTCATTGAAATATAGTATTTGTAGTAATTACATCTAGGGCCCCTTTGGCTACATACCTCCATTGAAGGATTATTAAAGAGGTGAACTGTCAATGATGTGAAGTGAGGGGGTAAAAAATGGGTGAGGTAGCAACGTAGATGAGATCTTTAACTTTCCCTTGATTTCATATTGATCTTCATTTTTAACCATTTATGATATAATTGAATTCCTATACATTCGATGCAAACAAACAAAGTCTTTGGAAATGACACAAATGCTCTTCAGTGTGAAAAAGGTTGCATTTTTAATTTTTTTTACTTTTAATTGCGATACTTAAGTAACAATTTCTTAGGCCAATTGTGAGTGGCAATTACTTGTGCAGTCCACCAGCTTGATTCAAACCTAACCTAACTCAAGGTTTTTGTTGATCCTTCTATTTTTCATGTTGAATTTGAGTTGACATTTTCAACTTGATAAATAAATGGGTGGGATTTAAGTTGAGTCCATTATTACTATTTTACATGAAGACCTGATCCACGTGACCGATTACACTGACCTGCCAACCCCTCCCTAACCCAACTCGTTAATAAAGGTTTGGGTTGACCCAAGTAAAGCTCCATGGAGTGATGTCATCCGACTACACGTAGTTACTAAAACATCATATCATGAAATCTTGACCCGTTTAATAATCGAGTCCCAGGTCCACATCCTGGGCCAATACCCAAATAGTCAAATACGCAAGCCTGCATGGATACAATGTATGATAATATAAATAATATTAAAATAACAATTCATATTATTGTATCATATATGAGATATCGAAACGGATCCCCTGATTTGTCCAAACAGGAGAAGGATCTGGATCCATGAGATATAGACAAACACATTAATAATTATATATAAGACATTATAATATATGATGTATGTTAACAATTACATTCTTTGGCTTGATATGGGTATGGGTCCAACACAAGACTCATGTCCAATTAAGCCAGGTAAATAAAACAGCAATTGGGGGTGGCCGTGTGGGTTTGGGTCCAACATGGGTCAACCTGAACTCATCCATTTTAACATCCTACACTTATGTTGGGATTGGGCCGACACTTTGAAACCAATGCATTGGGAATGGGATTGGCTTCATCGTTTACATTTTAGGTCAGGTCAATGAGTAGTCGAATAATACAAATGAACCCAACATTAAACCCAACAATTTATTAACCACGTCATACATATCAACCCAAATGGAACCGAAAATACAATAGATTAAACTTAATCATAAACTACCAAGTTAAGAACTGCATTTTTACCTGCTTATCCTGGATTCGAATCTGAGCAGACACCTTCCCTCACTCGATGTCTTTTTCCTTCACTAGAGGGCCTGGGTGATAAAATATATATATATATATATATATCAAGCTGGTCATCAGTTTAACTAGTGGGATAGTTTAGGAATTATCACCTCCAATTGACCAATCAAACCTATAACACCAATAATTAGAATAATTATTTTTAAAGACAAGATAGAAACAAGAGTTAAACGTTTTCACCAAGAAAGGGCATTTCAGTCATTTGAGAATTTTAGTTAGACTACAATAAAAGAGATTGACTAAAGAATAATTATCATATATACTGAATCAAAATATCAAAGGGAGGGTGCCAAATACAGACACCTTTATATGGTATCAGAGCTTATGATCCTTTCTCTACATTTGTCATCCTGACGAGACCCATCTACATCAGCCCTTACATCAACTTTCATTGGTGCTGGGCATAAACAAGTGGACAAACCTTGTGATAATACGAGAATCCTCGTATTATCCTACGATCCAAACCAATATGGTCTTCCCTATTAGATTGGGTTTGGAGAAGAAAGGAGGAAGAATATGAAGCGAAACTGTTTTTTGGTTTTTCTGCTGCTGCTTCTTCTTCTTCTTCTTGTGAGGATCGTTATTTTGACACTTGAAAGATTAGGGAAAAAACAGGATTTCTTAGCGGGAACACCTGTTTGGTAAGAGGAAAACTAAAATGACCTTTTCCTTTGCTTCTGCATGTTGCAACCCATCAACTCCACTAGATGTTGGTCAACACGTCGGCTAAGAAATAAGAAATAAAAGGGATATGATATCACTTTTAATGGCTAATAAAGACAAAATACTCCTTTGAATATCGTTTTCTTTGGAAAATTTCCTCTCTGGAGTGCTCATCAGTACTTTCTCCGAAGGCAAGACCCCCTAAATAACATGGTAATTGGCGCTAATCTGAATGGACCATAGAGCGCGGGAGAAAATCATCATTCTCAAAGGTTAAATGGTTAGAGAAATGCCTGTAGGCTTCTACCACCAATATTTGCGAAAATGACCCTATATAATTTTCATTGTTTTTAAGAATTTTTTTCAGGAACCCTCCTACCACCTTGTGGGTGACCATTGGTAAAACTCCGAATATATGTAAAGGAAACAAGGAGGTCTGAATAATGTTTCGCATGAAAAACGTTTGCTGATGGAACATTATTTTCATGTCGAGCCTATGTGATAAAATGCATTTAAAAATATACCCATAAGTTTTATGTGTGATATACGCACACTAAAGATACTAATATTTGTTAAAAATTCAAGTTGAGCTTAAGTTGGGCTTCTCAAGCTTTGGCTTCAGGTTGAGATGAGCTCCTATAACATTGGATACCTAGGTACAAGCTGGAGTTTGAGATTGGTCAAACTTGGCTCGTATCATTTACTTCTAATTTTTAATTTCAATTTGAGCCAACATCTCCAATTCTATTAATAAAATGGGCAAGGTTTTGGTTGAAATTATTCATGTTGGCTTGAGGTCGGCAGGTTGAACACTGAGAATGGACTGAATATCAATTCCAACATCTCCAATTCTTTCTACACCGGATGAATAAATAAATAAATAAAACTAATTTGCCAATGGGCTCACCGGTGTCAACCCAAACCTTGAATTGCAGGATTAAATTCGAGTCGGGCTGGCACATCAGGCTAGGAATTTGAATCTCTTAAGTAGCCTACCAAATCATTTTATAATAGCTACAATTAGAAATCAGTTTTTTAGGAGAAAAAGAATAAAAAAATTTCCTCAAAAGATTGAACTTTTCTCAACATAGAGGGTATTTGTATCATTTGCTAAAAGTAATTTGATTAAAAAGACTCTACTTTCATAAATGAAAGAAATTAAGGAGTAAAGAATAATTCTCAAAACTATGGGAATTTTTGGGATTTAAGCCAAAAGGCGGAGGAGGGTATAGAACAAATACCTGTATAACTATGTATGAGGTTAAAGACTTAAAAAACAATTCTCAAAACTATGGGGATTTTTGGGAATTATGCCAAAAAGGCGGAGGGTATATAACAAATTTCTATATAAACATGTACAAGGTTAGGTTGTGGGTCCATTGGACTCGAACCCATTGTTAAGCAGGCCTAAATAACGGATGAAGACTTATTTGCAACTTTTCCTCCCATAAGGGCGGAGGAAAACCAGCATCTGTCACATTTCCGCTGTTATATTCAGCGGAAAAGATGTATTTTCTACTTTACCGCTGATATGTACGGCGGAAAAGATGTATTTGTCACATTTCCACTGTATTTGCTACTTTTGCTTCTTCTTCTTTTTTTTTTTAATTTTTTGAGTTCAAAAATTCAATTTTTGGCTGCCTTGGCGCCTCATTTGCAATGTGTTTACATGTTTGTTAATAGAATATAATCCTAAAAATCCTCACAATTATAGATGTGTAATTCCATAGTTTTATATATTAAAAATACAAAATCTGCTATAAAAACTGATCCAGTAAAGGAATGGTGCAAATTCCCAGTTGACCTCTATTCAACCCTGGGACTCCAGTTAGATCAATTTTATTCCCACGCGGGATTGTGTCATTCTATTGACATTCGCAACCTGAATAATAAACGGGTTTAAATTATTTTTAAGCCTTTTGCTTGAAACAAAGTGCACTAAATGAGCAATTTAAGGGCTTTTTACTAACCCAAACAGCCGTACTACACACCCCGGGGCAGACCCCCGGGGCAGACCCCGGGGCGTTGGTGGGAGTCGTGCTACAACCCGGGGTCTGCCCCGGAGTACGTAGACTTTTTGCTAACCCAAATGCCTGTGCACAATACACATCAAACACAAAAATGAATAAAAATGAAGTATAAGGAAAATTTAATAAATTCTAAAGCAATTATATATATATATATATATTTATGCCTTGACACATGGAGCCAATTGGTAGAGGGTTCTAGCAAACACACTAAAAGTTTGTCGCTATTCAGGGATAATATTAGGGGCGAGATGGCAACTTTTGATTGGCCAAGAAATGCTTGATGAGCTGCCTAGAACGCTTGGGCGCAAAGGTAGGAACCTCATGGCCTGCTCCTCTTACTGTCACAAACTTTAGACCCTCATAACCGATTGTCCACCCTCCCACCTGAGAATACACTAAAACTAAACAAATAAGTTGATATGCTATACAAATAGCTATGAAAAGGTGCACCACACTTAACCATCTCACCTGAGAAATACACAAAATAAAATAAACAAGTTGATATGCTAGACCAATAGCTATGTGACATGTCTAATCTACAGCTCACTTTGTCACCAACAGAAACAGAACTAGAAGTAGAAGTGGCCAAGGACCCTTGAAAAGTTTTTGAAAATCTTATTTATTTATTATATAAGGGCCTTTTGATTTTTTATTTCTCACATTGTCACCCTCCAAAGGAAAATCTTCTTTGTCTGCCCTTGCTCCTTTTTAAGTGGCGCCCTCCAATGAGAACAAGTAGTTGCTCATATGGTTGGCCACCCCACTGTCTCTATATATCTCACCTAGTTGCTCACGGATTCATCCAACGTATACTACTCTTCCTCTCTGTATAGGCTTCTCTTTATATCTGTGTGTGCTTCTGTTCCTATATGTGTGAGATTTCTTTCCCATAATGTGGGCTTTTTTTCCCTATACAGGGGCTCTCTTGGGTCTCAAACCCCTTCGGTTGGGTTTAAGAAAAAGGTGGCCAGAACATGCGTAGGCAAAAAATACCAAGTTTGGCTCAAGTTTTCAATCAGTAATGAAAAGACTTGAAATTGTTTGGGCAATTTTTATTTTTTTTTTAACCCCAGTAAGAGGGCTTGGACTCAAGAGAGAGCCCGCATACACATCGTGGGGAGAAAGCCCATACAAGTGGAAAGGGAACTTGCACACGCGGGAAGAAAGCCCACACCTTACCACTCAAGTAAAGAGGCGTTCTCAAAATTGTTTTGGGAGTTGGGACATTAACATTACCTCTTTGTCATTGTACCAAGGAGCCCAATCCTCAATCATCTTTAATCCAAGCTTGTTTATCGAATATCTAGTTGATGTTACGGGAACATTTGCATCAGTGTCTCCACTGAAAGGGAAGAATGGAAATCAGAACAAAACAATATCACAAACAGTTTTATAAAGGAAATATCAATATAAAGCTAAGGCCAGTGGGATCTCCCTCAGTTACAGTTGTTTCTTCGCAGGAAAACAGGGTTATTGATAACCTGAATACAGGATAACAGGTTCTGTGGACCCAAACAAAATATTGAAGAATAGCATTTTCAGTTCTAAAATTGAATATTTCATTTCATACCTATAAAACCAAACTCGGATCCCAGTGTCGATCAGTTTTTTGATAACAGGAAGAACGGAGGATGGCGCCGCAGTCCAATTCTGATAAACAGGATCACTGTGAAACAGATTTAAGAGAAAACAAAATCTCCATTAGTGTGTAATTTCCTTAGTAAAGTAATATAAATTTTATGTCATTGAATGCAATAAGTTTCTGCTATTTAAATTCTTTATGTTTTGTATATAAATTCATTCAGTTGATACACGAAGTAATTACAAAGACAGGTTTGTCTCAATGTGGATCCTCTATGGGCCCCGGAATGTCCTGGAGAATCCTCACTGCTTGGACACTCATGGTTGTCTCCAATGTATTCAAGTGTTGGTTTCCAGACATCACCAACAAAACTATGGGTGAACATGAAGGCAGTTTAGACCACTGCCAGTGTTGTTCAAACAGAGTCTGCGATGGTCCATCAAATCAGTGGTCAGGAATCTGCACTCAATTCTGCATGTAGTTATAGAAGAAGATACCTGCAGATAGTCCATGGGTAAGGGATGTAGGTAACATTTGCGTGCAAGGCCTTTTGAACGTCCGGCCGATTGAAGTACTCCTCTGCGCTGTCGGTCCCACATGGATCGTACCCTCTGTGTATCCTAGTCCCACCATCCTACAAACATCAATGGGGCCAATGATATTAACTGACTAGCAGCCCCTTGTTCGATCAAATATTAAATTAATACGATCACTAAGCAATGTCTTTCAATCAAATGTGCATGCATTGAACGAAGAAAGGCAAAGAACCACAAGAGGGTTATATCAAATGATCTTACCTATCATTCTACTGTAACTAAACTAAATTACTATGGCTACTTCAGTGTTCACCTTTTTAATACAGAAACAATGTCACCCAGGATCTAAAACTCAATGTGTTAAGATTCCTACTTAAAAGTTAAAAGTACCTACAAAAGAAGAGGTTTAGAAGAGAGAATCAATACCTTTCTCGATGGGAGTTTTGGTAACATGTGCTTTGGAGAGTGAGAAGTCGCAGAGGGGTTCTTGGTGCATATTGGGGTATACAAACTGTACATGTCTATGATATTGTATACTGAGTAGTATACATCCAGGGCTTCTTGGCATTTCTCAGTTAGAGACACATTTGTAAAATCGCAGTTGTTCTTGACGTCTTGGTACGTCTGGTCAGAAATTATGGCATGGCCCCATGCATAATCAATCATGCCGTTTCGATCCATCTCCAAATCAATCCATGGATTTCCAATCTATGCAAAGATCACAAAAGCAATAATAATAATAATAATAATAAGTTAGATCGCTGTTTGCTTGCAAGCATTTGGGGATAGCCTGCCTAGAGAATTAAAAAAAATTCCAAATGCTGCCACCCAACAAAGAGTATTTTGAATTGCAGAATTCAGCTGGTGAAAAGTTACTTTTCCCTTGGCTAGCATAGCAAATTCTCACCTTCAAATCTCAATAAAAAAGAAAACTCAGATATCTCAGTCTGCAATCTTTCAAGTATTCCCGAACAAGGTGAATTCCCGAAAGAAGTGCTTTCAACCAAATAGGTTTCGCCATTTGGAATTTTAAGGGTGTGTTATTGCAGGACATTTTTGCAGAAAACAAAATGACTATGGAGATTTTCTGTTTTTCTATGCTGAGACTTTTCACAGTTCTAATTTTCTAAGGTGAAAGAATTTTTCACAATTTTTTTTTTAGAAAGAAAGAGAGAAAAAAGAAACCACTTACTGCAGTCTTACATGAGCTAAACACACAACAAACTATAGAAACAAAAACTATAAAGAATAAAGTCTTTAATTTTTGTTTTTCATAGAAAATAGAATCATTGTGAAAAAAATGTCACAGAAAAACATGTCCTAAGAAATGGAAGGCCTGGACCTCAAGACCCACATAGTGACCAACAAGAATTTCAAACTCTAGACTTTGGCCTGAACCCAGCGAATTCAGCCATTCAGACAATCAGGGCCCAGGTCCCCTCCCCTGTGTGTACGACCCAATTATCCTCGTTCTTCAAAACAAGCTGTTTGTTTACAAAATACAGCTGGAAACTTCATCTTATAGTAACTCCACTGGATAATTTATAGGAACAACTTGGGTCAGGCCCAAATGAGTCAAACTCATACAACTTAAACTTTTAGGTCGGGTTGGGGGATTGGTCAAGCTCAAGTTGAGATCAGGGCTGAAATTCCTCAGCCCAAACCAACTTGATCTGTGATAACTTAAACCCAAACCTACCCAACCTAAAAATCCAGACTGACCTGAAGTATGATGTGTAACAGTGTGCAACATTCCAAATGAAAATAAACAGAATGCTTACAATAAAACCCTTGAGATTTATGTAATTTTCTTTGCTCGTTTCCTTGTTCCCTTCAAAGATAGCCTCTGCAAGCTGAGGAACGTAGTGCCCTTTGCATGGAAAAAAAGCCAAAATCAGAAATAAGGAAACCAAAAATCAAGTATAGTTAGTAAAAGAATACATGTATTTAAGTTTCTCTTAGAGTGTTGATACCTGCATAGCTTTCTCCAGAAATGAAAAATTCATGGGATTTGTATTGTGGGAACCTCCCAAACCATTTGATGAGAAACGCATATGAATCGATTGCTAAATATGACATCAATACAGTATAAATATCAAACAATTTAGAAGATTGTAAGACAAACTAAAAACATGAAAAGTATCTAAATACAAGTAGAGGCCTGGGGAATACCTGTAACATCATCTCCAAGCATTTCAATATCTGAACTTGTGTTCGTATATGAGAATCCAACGCCTACAGGCGTTTCTAAAAACAACAAATTCGCCTCTACCGATCATAGAAAACAAAAACATTAATTACCTATCAATGTGTCCTAGGGCATAGAATTCTTTAAAAAAATAAATTTGTATGATAAAAATATAAAAGTGATTTTGATATAATATGTTTTTATTATATAAAATCCAAAATAAAAATATTAAGAAAAAAACTTATAAGCTTAAGATTATAATCATGGATAGGAAGGATGTTATATCAAGTGTCTCAATCACGAAACATGGAAAAATAGGCTTTCTTTAAAGTCTCACAATTAAAATTTTAACTAAGTAACTGATATAAAAATTTAAAAGTTTTCTATGAAACTTGAAATATGATATTATTTTTGTATAAATTTTATTGAGATGAAATAAATTTATAAGAAATTTAAAATATGATAATCTCCAATTAGATAAGGATTTAGTAGTGAAATGGTTGGCTTCAGGCTCAGATTTTAGTTTACTTGAGCTATCAAAATGGCATCCAAGAATAATTTTCTCAACTTCATCCTTGTATGATTCCTTTTTGTATTGGGAAAGGGGGAGGGCCTCTTTTGTTTGTTATCTTTTAATTTTAATGCAATGATCATTTTGCCCAATAAGAAGAAAAGAAGAAAAATAAAGGAAAACGAGGAACTATTGAGTGTTTGACATTAGCCACCCTATGCTTAAGGGTCATTGTTGCAAATATCATTATCAAATATAATATTAAATCAAGATAGTCTTAATGAAAAACTTATATTTTGGGCTTTATGGAGATGATATTATGAAAATTATTAGAGCGGATCCTAGTCTACATTTTTTTATGTGCATATTGGATCTTTTTATCAATATTGTCAAAAATAGAATATTTTTAAATTATATATAACCATATGTCCTAGGTGCTAAAAAAGTGTTGGTTGTGTTCTCATCATCGTATCGGTGATACTACTATTATAAGATATTTTTCATAAAAATTAAGTTAAAGGGTGAAATGAAAAAGAGACTGGAGTTATAATTCTTGTAGAAACAGTTGAGAGGAGATGATGAGATAGATAATAGGCTCGATTTTGCAGATTTAAATAGGGTTAAAATCAATCTGGTAGTCAAAATCAATTTGACTGATTTCTCAATTGGAGTCAACCGCTTTTATATATTTTAACTCTTATTGCAATTGAAAAGATACTGTCTTGTTTTAAAAATGTAAAGGTTTAGGCATATGTCTAATATGAGTGGTCTCACATGATCACATAAAAGCACTGCTTGATTCAAATAATTGACATTACAATATTAAGGTCATCACATATAAGTCCCCTGCTTGATTCATATGATTAACATTACAATATTATTAACCCCCTATATTTTAAAACTAGATTCTAAGTTTGCTTAGCACCCAACTAAAAATGAGTTTACTAATATTACTAAAATATAGGACCAATATAAAAAAATTTCACACGCATTTGGCAACCTTAATAAACAAGGGGACCTTAAGGCCCTTACTGTAAATATGGCCGACCAGTTGCCTAAAGATATGTCTTTAGTAAATTATATGTATTTTTACAAAGTGGTTCTCTCAATTCTCTTTTTCACTTAGTGGTCCCCTCAAATTTAACATACCCCAACTTTTGTGGAGCCAACTTTTTGCATGCCTGTTAGATGATCCTAATATCATAATCTTTAGCCTGATCAAAGATTAATGATTCAGACAGAAATATTATTTTCATTCGATACAGTAGTTGATATTGGTCATATTAGTACCAAATAGGGATGGGGGCATTCACAAGGCTAGGGGTGTAAAAAAAAATCGAAAAACCGTTTAACCGAACCGAACCGTGGTTAATAACCGTATTTCACGGTTTGGTTATGGTTACGGTTAATGAAATCCAAAAACCGCATGGTTCGGTTCGGTTACGGTTTTCCGTAATAATTCACGGTTATTAACCGAACCGAACCGTATGATACGATTCGGTTAACCGTATGTGGTTAACCGTACCATTTACAAATAAAAGAAAAAATAAAGGGGTTGAATGAAATATTTCTTACCTTATTCAGTTGCTCCTTATGTGTCATTTTACCTTCAATCATTCACATTTATCCCCTTATGTGAGGAAAGCATTCCACGGTTATTAACCGTAACCAAACCGTTTAATACGGTTAACCGCGGTTACGGTTTTCCACGGTTTTTGTGGTTGCGGTTACGGTTTTAAAAGACAGAAACCGCGGTTACAGTTCGGTTAACGGTTTTCCCAAATTAAGCGGTTAACCGAACCGTTACACCCCTACACAAGGCCCCTTTCTCCATTTGAATATGGAGAAACATATAGTGTGAAGAAATTTTCTACTGTGAAATAACTTTTTTCTTTAAATAGATACCTCTCCTTTTTAACTAACTTTAAAAAAAGAAAAAGAAAAGAGATCCCCACCTATGGTAAAAAAATATATATATTAATAAAAAATAAGGTTTAACTATTTAGCAAAAATTTTTTTTTTTGTAAATATTCTAACATAGCTTTTATCCAAATAAGAGAATTACTAATGGAGCCTGTTTGTTTGCATTAAAATAGAGGAGTTTTTTTAAGTGGTTAAAAATGAAGACCAAAGGCTAGGTATTTATTTTTCATCTTTTCTTGATTCCATTTTCATAGGAATTTTTGTAAGTGGTTAAATAACGTATCCATTTTCATCTTTCTTTCATTATATTTTCATATAAAGAAAGGTTATTTAATGGCTCATATTTAAAATTTTATCTTTTATCTTCATTTTCACCCGCTTAAAAAAAAAACCTTATGTATTGAGTTCCTATATTGGAAAAAAAAAAAGCAATAGTTTCCTGAAGGGGGAAGATGAAGGTAGAGAAGATGGATATGCAAATAGATAGATTCCTCCACCTGTATTCTGCACATACAACAATCACCCTTAAATATAAGGGTCCCCATATGAGGGTCCCCATATATAAAATGTGAGATATCTCTCGTAAAAACATCTCTCATGTGTATATATATATATATATATATATATATATATATAGATATAGAGTGATGACTGACATTTGTTACATAAATGGAAAATATTCCATACGATCTTAGAAAGAGAGACGCAAGAGAAAGCTGCACAACTTGCCTTTGTTCCACGTGTGGTTGTTGTATATGACCTCGGTCCCTCCCTTCTGCAATAGAAATGGCCCAAGTTCAAGTGCTTCTCCATAGCCAATAGAAGAACAACCGGGTCCTGCAATTAATTTAAAGAAAAGTATAGCTTAAAATGAGAAGTTACCTGGATGCTTCTACCCCTATTACAAGTATATATATATATATATATATATATATATATATATATATATATAAGAAAACTTTAAAAAGTACCCAAGCATTACAGCTTATGCAATTACATGCACTTGTAAATGGGAGGATTAAGGACCATTTACAACCTCAAAGAGTTGTGGGGCCTGTCAAAGTTCATATGCAAAGAATAAAATGTATTGGATGTTCTTTACCGTATAATCTAATCTAATGTCATGAAAAAGTTATCTATTCGATGCCCTTCAAATAAGAGGTGATTCCCAACTGAATATTTTATAGATGACCAGTCATCAAATCATTTTGCAAATTGCAAGGGCAAGCACAAACCATGCCACATCCATGTTTACAATTTTGAAAACCAAGTGAGATAGAGCATCCTCTGCTGTAGTGGATCTAGATCCAAATGGAAACGAAGATATGGGTCATGATTCATGGATGAACCAACAGTTTACAGAGAATGTTTAGTAGACCTTGTCCTTTTTCTTTCTAGCTAGCTAAAGCGGCCTTGAAACTGGTCACAGTCACTCAGTCTCCATACATGCATGTGTTTCTGCGAATATTTGTACTTATCTATATGCATGCTATTCACACTTGTTTGCATTACCCTCCATTAAGCCACAGAAGAACAGGTTTCTCTTGCGGTCTCTGGGTGGCTTCAAAGAACCAGTAGAAGAGTGCCTTTCCATGACTCTCATCAATTGTCACGTACCCCGCGTACTGCCGGAACGTCACCGGAGGTTGCCCGGGTATTCCTTCAACGAGGTCCGCCTCCTGTTGAGCCAAGGGCTCCTCTTCCAGCACCCTTGACTCGATACAGACGAAGAAGAAAACAAAGAGGTAGAGAACACAGTAGAGAACTAATGGTGAGAAAGCCATACTTTTATTTTATGGTATGAAGGGGTTTGAAAGTAGAGTAAGCAAAAGGAGAGTGAAAGATGGCGATATGAATCCCAAAATATAAATTGGGATGACGCAGAATTTACAGGAGAATATGTGCTTTGGTGATTGATTACACGCAGCTTTTATTGGTGCTTAAGCTAGAGAAGTTGGATTTTGAGGACTAATAAGCTAGTTATTATAGGAAGAGATGAGCTGGTTTTACTGATTATGACTTTTTTGACTTTAAAGGAAGGTGGTTTTACCATAATCCTATTTTTAGCCCTCCGGTGGCTATGGATAGGTTGTGATTAGTGAGTTGGAACCATCAACCTAATAAGACATTTTCATCCATTGGATCATATTTCAATAGTACATATGATTGTCTTGAGATTGGATGTCTTAACAATAGAGAATGGCAATGTGCGAAGGCAAATCCAAACCTAACTTGCCCCATTTCCTGGTTAAACCATGACGGGTTTAGGATAGGATCTTTAGGGTCTGACCTACTCCCATACGATTTGAAAATCCTCAATTTTGTGGATTCATGCATCCATACTATTTTTTTTAGCTACATGCACTAACAACGATATGAAATTCTTAGCTATGTATATCCTCATTCAGGAATCCTCAAATTTGTGGCAGTGAGTAACCCTCAAATATGTGAATTCATCACTTACCCGTTATCAAACTAGCCCTTATTACATTGGACATATCATTTGGTTAGTCCAAAATCTTCCATCCAGAAAAATTAGAGAAATTCTATGGAAAAGGCTATAGGTCAAAACAGTTCCAAATAAATATCATTGTATGAGCTGGGGCCAAATTTCACTCTAATATAAGTTGAACCCACCATCGAATTACGTGTGAGATTTATGGCCTATAAGTCCCTTTGCCTTGTGTATTATCAAATGTTGTGGTTTACATATTTCCGGCCCATGGATGAAGCAGCGCAGGAAAGGAAGAGGATAGTCAACGGGCTAAACTCCAAGCCAAACGGCTTATGGTAGGATGTCTTGGTCTCACACTACAGACAAAAGAAGAACAATCATTTGAAAGAACTCAATTTTCATTAATTTGTGTATATCCCAAGAGAAGGGATTACATCCTTATATAATAAGGTCTAAGCAAGAATTTAGCAATCAATCCCTATTAAATAAGAAACTACCTAATTATAAGAATCTAGGAAAATTTAGAAAGTGCCTAATTATCATAGCAATTAAGAAATCTGCTAAATTGAGGAAATCTTCTAGAAGATTAAAGATGAGAAACTATCGTGGGAGAGAATCTTGGATTGGATGTTGTCATTGCTAGGCCTTGTAAGCTTTGGGTCTTCTAGAATAAACCTTCAGCCGTGGCCCATTAGTCTGGCCTGCATCAATGGAAGTAGTAGTTGATTTCAGAACTAGATATAGTGTTGATAGGTCTTGATCAATAGTTCGTAGGCCCCATCATCTAGAAAACGGTTTACAATTTTTCAATACTGACAGAAATGTCTTCTTTTTCTCAAAATATGCAAATAATAGAACCCAAAGTATCTGGGCGCAAACCTATTGCCAGATCTGTATAACAACTGGTCAGAATTTGGGTCAATTGATCTGTATCCAGGCAATTCTGTTGGGCTTGCATAGTGAATCAAATCTGTAATTGATGTTATTATACGGATAATGTGAAGTATATTGGTCTGCTACTACACCTTACAATGTACCGGATTCATATGGACTCAGGCCTGGGCCCATTTATTTAGCTAAGTCTTGGACCAGGGCAAGAACATTCTCGTTTTTCATAGGTCTGCCTGCTTCCTTCCTTTTGACAAAAACTTCCCTAGAAATACAGAAAACCAACTAACCAAGTCTAGGGTTGTAAACGGGTCGGTTCCGGTCCGGGGCTATGGTGGACCCGGAACTGGAACCGTTAAGGAGAAGGTAGAACCAGATCCGGACCCAGAACCGCTTCGGAACCGGTTTCTTGGCTCTGGAACAAGAACCAGAACCATATATGAGACGAATCTGGATCCGGGTCCGAATTTAGGTAGAGAATGATATTAAAAAAATATGGTTTATAGGAGATATTTGCTAAAATTGAGGTAATATGTCGGGTCTTAGGTCCATGGGTCCGAACCAAGGTGGAACCGGACCCAGACCCATTTACTTATCGAGGCCTAAATAAGGCCTCATACCCAGTTTTTAACGGGTCGGAACCTCCGGGTAATCGAAGAATCGGGTACCCATTTACGTCCCTAACCAAGTCCAATAGTTGGTTCCGTTGCCCATCGTTTGAATTTTGACTAATAAGTATTTTCATCTCAGCCTTCATGAGCACTGATCGGATGGCTAAGATTAGTTGATCAAAACTAACTTTTGGATTCTGTTCTATCCACCAATATTGCCCCACATGGATGAAATCACCAGTGTCTACACAAAGTTCAGAGTTAAGCAAATCTAGCTAGGACTGGACTCTCCATCCCTCTCCAGAAGTCTCTTGTCAGTAATCACATTTTTTGATAAATAAACAGAAAGTGTAGAGAATATGCCACATGCCCTGTCAAAGATTCTAAACCCAACTGATACTGCAAAGTGTTAGTAGCCTCCATCAATGACAAATCTACTGCTTAAAGTTTCAAACTCCAAACCTGTAAAGTAAATATTAAAAACCTCAAATGGGGTAGATTCCATATCTTGAATCCACTAAAGCTTTGTTTTGAATCATGTCATTTCAAGTTTCTTTATCCTCACCTTTGAGACAATTTCAAAGATTCAGAGAATAAGACAAAAATAATGTTGGGTAAGTCTTCATTGAGAAACAGAGACAAAACATACCTCCTACCTCCTATCATGGTGGCATGGGCACTTTCCCATTCTAGTTCTACGATTGACAGGCACTTTTAACTTCCCAACCAATGTGCAAATAATATGGTTCAAGTCTTGTTAAAAGTCAGTCACCAATGATCATGATCAACTATTATGTAATAGATCTTACCACCAACTAATGATTAGGCCTTGAAGGGTTTAGGTGGGCTAATAGAAAACCTTGTAAGAGGATGTCTTTTTAGGAGAACTGTTCTTAATGGAAGTTTACCGAATTTGATTCTTACTTTATATACACAACCAGGAAATTAATATGATGCTTGACTTGGGAGCTCATTCAACATCTCAAGTCTTGGGGAGTCTTCTACCAAAAATATAAAATAAAACAAATGCCTTGGAGAGTCTACAACTGTATGATGCTCTCCATGTAGATTTAGTGCATGTGTTCAAGCCATCTAGATGAAGCCTTGTAGCCGTTGAATGTGGATCATAGTACTTGCGTTTGACAGTTTCATTTGCAAACAAAAAAAAAATCAGTGTGGTTGTGGTGCCATGATTTCTAAATTGTTGCCTTGCGAGGACCATTAGATGAAATGTCACACTAGTCACGATAGTTGCCTTGTTAGATGAAATGTCACACTAGTTGTGGTGCCACGATTTCTAAATTGTTGCCTTGTGAGGACCATTAGATGAAATATCTGGACATGTGACGCACACCTGCCATGTGTATGGTTTTAGATTGAGCAAGGCTTTAATCAAGGAACTAGTAAGTATCAATTCGGAAGTGGTGGCATTGAGATGGGTCAGGTAGGCCTTACAAAATTCAAATAAATATGTAGTGGGTCTGAGGCCAATTCAAACTCGACCCATTAATTAAATGGGATTTAAAATTTCAATGTTTGATTAGACAATTTTTAATTCCCACGTCCCCCTTCATAAAAGCTTCTCTTCCTAAGAAAATTCTGAAGACATTTAATCTGACCTTCCACCACACTATATGCCAACCTGATCAACATTTTCTAGCCATGCATCTCTATTCATATGGTCAAATAATCAAATCGAGTTGTTTTGTGGGTTTACTTACAGCTTCATGTTTTAATTCTCAGTCTCAAATTTTAAGATTGGAGGCAGTTTAAACACCCACCCAATCACTAATTGATAAGTTGAATCAAATGGGCCACCCAGTTCAATCTGCCTGCCCTATTGGGAAATCTTCAATAATGGCTCGTACGAGTTCAGACCGCAATGTCTGATCCAACCAATTTACCCTTTTTATATGCTTATTAACAGAGAGATCATTAGCAAAACATGAGGGGGCAGCAAATCACTCGAAGTGGTTGATGACTCATATATTAAGGGGATGACCTTTATGCAACCCTACTCGGACTACGGTGCATAGGGCAAGTTTGATATCACATGTTCTAAACCTGTCTTTGGGTGAGCCAGGTGTTCATCCAGTCAAAAACCCTTCCGACCCGGGTTGCCTGCCTGATTTCTGAGACTCCCTTGGAATGTTCTACAATAAAAGATGACCAAAAATCCAAGAAACAAGTACAAATCAATAAGGCCATGCAAAGAGCCTCCAGGTATTGCTGCAATCTGATTTGAGTTATAATTGCTTGAATTTCATGGAATTAAACAAAAATGAAGTCGATTCCTCTCCAAACACAATTCGTATCAGCAACAAATGTTACTAGTTTATTTCATGAACAGCCTGCAGATTTTAGAAAAGAGGAGGAGAAAAGGGGAGTACATCGAATACTCCAGGGCATCGTCCAAAAAATATGACCCCGTCATTTGGTGGTTCTTCCCAAAAAAAAACCGTGTTGATAAGTTCTAATTAACAAGCCCACGTTCTTTGAAAACATCGAGCATTGCAGCGCCAATCTTAGCAGGGGACTCAACCACTGTCACGCCAGCTTCTCGAAGGGTCTTAATTTTGTCTTGAGCAGTACCCTTCCCACCGGACACGATTGCTGCAAGATAATGATGGGAAAAAGATATCATAACAATGTCAGTGTGCATAAAATAAAAGTCAGTGTGGAAAAAATTGTCATCACCATCAACTATTTCTTTGACAAGTGACAGAAGATGAAATTCCATGAGATCTAAGGAAGAAAAAATCATTTCCATGAGATCTAATACAGACGAAATTAAACTGTCGAGATCTTAAAACGACTTGGGAATTTTGCCCTTATCTTCACATACACACGATTCTTGCTCGACACAAATGGTAAGAGTTCGAAAAGATCCAAATCATCTATCCCATAGGGAGTTCACATGCGGGGGAGAGTTTCTTCAACTGCAATGAATGAATTTCTGGACTCTCTAGCAAAAAGAAGGGGGGTAGATAGACGCAAGCACTTTTCGGTCTTTTGGTGTAATCTAGGTTTTGTATCTTGTTTTTTGGTCTCTTTTTTTTTTTTTTGGTGGCACAAGTCCCTTGTTTTTTGGTGGTACAGGTCTCATTGTTTTTTTTTTTGGTGGCACAAGTCCCCTATACCGCCTGATGTACTATTTTCTTCTTTTACATAGTTTATCCTTTAAAAACAAATCTATAATTGGATCACAGACAAACTCATTTCAAGCGAGAATCCTAACTTTCACCCAAACCGTCCTTGGACAATATGTACCGCCCCTTGTGGGGCTCACTTGGATGCACGCCATTCATTGGAAGATAGCGTGATGAAAAGGTTTCATTATGGATATGATTTTGGGGAAAGAATTATCTCAACAAGAACATGACAACAATTGATTTAGGGGCCTTAAAAGTTTAATGTTTTTCTTAAGTTGCACCTTTTATGAAATTCAATCCAACATAGTATAATTTGGATTAGTATCAAATCAGGGTGAGTGCCAATCAATGTAGGGGTTAATGAGTGTGGGGTTGTATTGATCTTGAAGGGTTCCACATAGTGGTAAAAAAGTTGTCTAATAGTATAAACAATAATGAAAACTCTCTTACAAATATAAACATGAATCAACCAAAGGTTTTAGAGAAATTGGTAGATATGTCTGTTCCGTGCCTATGGGTACAGATTATGGAGTAGTCAATAATATACAGTCAATGATATTCTCATCTGCTTAAAAAGTGAATAGAGATTCAAGTAGAAGTATGCCAAAAAGAAGACTGCCGATGCCCAAGTGGATGGGGGACACATACCTCCAGCATGGCCCATGCGACGACCTGGTGGTGCAGTGAGTCCAGCAATAAATGCAACAATGGGCTTCTGAGTTCCGCTTTCCTGATTAATACAGAGTGTCAAATTAAACATGAGTTCCTGCTATAACTAGAATCACAAGAGTCACAACAGTAGATGAAGCAAGCAACAAGTCATTCAGGAACTATAAATGCATTAAGAGTTAAGACACAATGAAGATGAAATTGTTCTTTCCTACTAAGCTAAAAACCCAGATACAAGATTGAAATGGTTCTACCATTACAATGGCAAGAAATTCCTACCCTATATGATGATATAAAAGAAGAAGAAGAAAAAAAAGAAAACCAGCAGAGAAGAAAGAAAAAAAAATGCAATGTGGAGATACTATGAAAGAGAAGCATATCAGAGTATGGAATCCTGCTCAAAACCACATTGCAGAAGAGTAATATAACCATAGTCCATCACCCAATAAAAAATAGCCTCTATCTTAATCCATTTCTTCACCTTAGCAAGCTATTTCCCAGCATCTCTACAGTATAGTAGTAATATCTCTTTAGAACCATTAAAATGGCAAAAACATCCCTACTCTATATGATGACATATAAAGAAAAACAGCAAAGGAAAAGAAAACGCACAAGTGCATGCTTGCTGCACGCACGCACACACGTCTATGAATTTTTAATTCCTGCTGGGGAAAAAATAGAGAAATGAATTATTTTAGATCCCCTACATTTCCAAACAACCCCAGTATATGGTCCTGGCTTTCCTTTCCACAGCCCAACGTTAAAATTTCATTCCAGCTAGGACACCAGCAGTCAGAGACATCATTAAAGATTACAGGGGTAATTCTATTTGTGTTCTCTGCAGAATTTCATTCAAGCTAGGACAGCAGAAATCAGACATATCATTAAAGAGGAGACATCATTAAAGATTACAGGGGTAATTCTATTTGTGTTCTCTGCAGAATTTCATTCAAGCTAGGACAGCAGTAATCAGACGTATCATTAAAGATTACAGGGGTAATTCTATTTGTCTTCTCTGCAGAATGTGTCTTCTAATGAGGCAAAGGGGTCTTACTTTGGGTGCAGGGAACCTGTTCACATGGGCACTGATGGTGCTATTGCTAAATGAGATTTAGTGTGTGAGATAAAGTGAGCTTTGAGATCACCTCCTCTCCCTAGGCATATGCATATTGGATTCAGAAAATTCACAAGTGTGTAAGGGTGGGCCAATTTACTTGTACTCATCACATGATGAAAAATCTGGCATATAGGATAGCAAAGAGTTTTCTTATAGGCGTTCTCTGTATTTGATATCTGATGTCTAGTGGTTTATACATTGCCAATGTTATTTATTTTTATATTTGATTTTATTTTCAAATTGTTTTTACCATTATTAAAAGAAAGTATGTCTAATCATCAGAACTAAATGGGCTCTGGTGGCACTGAATCAGCACAGCAACATAGAATCTTTCCCAATTCTACCTAACAAGACATGGAATTAAGCAAGGATACAGTAACAGCTTGTACGGATCCAAACACGATTAAATTGTGAAACGTTTCATAGGGTACTATCAAGTCTGGGTTAATTTGAAACAAGTCGTATCATAGAAAAAACCAATACCATCTTCAAAGCATTTACACTTATTCTATACCTAAATTAATTTTGTTGATCTCAATCTACAATACCTTGATTAGAGCTGCAGCATCCTCTTCTGCAGTTCCACCAATCTCTCCTATAAGAATAATACCTAAAACACAAATGGAAATAGCATCATTAGTTAATGACCAGGCATCTAATCATCAATTAGTAGACAACGCTCACAAAGCACAGGAATTAAAATTATGGCAAGTAGGCAACAATTCTTCTTTTAGCATTTGAACTAGGAGACAGAATGTAGAACCATATCAAAGATGATGAGGAAATCATTTCTTTATATATTGAAAAGAACTCTGTATACAACAAACTCCATATGATTTACAGCAACTTTTTATCATATTCCAAGCCAGCAATTTGTTGCAATGGTCAGCAGAACTACATTAAAAAAAAAAAAAAAAAAAAAAAAAAACAAACACTGTAGCATGTCCATGTGTGTCTGATTCAAAGGCAGATTTAAAAATAAAAAAATGAAGTTTCTTCTGTCAGTGTCCAAATAGTAGCCTACCTTTTTTCATCAGTAACCTACTGCTACTCCTTATGTTTCATGGGGAGCAATAGAACCTTTGGTTAAATAAAGTTAAAAAAACTACATCACTTGACCTCCATTGCCACAAGCAATTAGAATTAAGAAGGTCAAAATAGACCTCAGGTAGAAACTAGAAAATAGTAGACCTGCCTGCTATATCATTTAACACATTTGATGTTCTTTTTATTTCTCTTTTTCTTTTTCTTTTATAGATGATGTGGGTACGTGATTCAAACCTGCAACCTTGTGGTTGCAGGAATGAGCACCTTCAAGGCTTCAACTAACTATTCTATGGGCTCTTCTCACACACACATTTCTCAGATAAAAAGATACATCACTTATGCATTTCTTAGGTATCCATTAAAAGGAAGTCACCAGTGACATTGTAACAGGGAATATGCACACAGCAAAACATAATCACCTTTCCGATATCATCACATAACAACCACTATTTATGAGGCTATCAACTCTTTATCCTATTAAAACAAAGATGTCACCACAAAATATACACATACGTAAAAACATAGCTACAACTGAATTAACGATGTAGTCTATAAAGTAAATTGTCTAATGTAATAAAGCATTAAAAGATAATGGCTATTGGATTCAATTCTCCAGCATACAAGAACAAATTACCTTCAGTTTGAGGATCCTCAAGGAACTTCTTCATGCAATCAACAAAGTTTGTCCCATTGAAAGGATCCCCCCCAATACCTACACAGGTAGATTGTCCCAAGCCAACAGCAGTTGTTTGGAAAACCTATCAAACGCATGAAAAGAAAAAACAATTACACCAAACAGGTTCCAATATTATCTGAAAGCTTAGATTCAAAACAGGCCATACCGCTTCATAAGTCAAGGTACCCGATCGGGAAACTATTCCTACGCGTCCTGGCTTGTGAATATATCCAGGCATAATTCCAATTTTGCACTCCCCAGGTTTGATGATGCCAGGGCAGTTAGGCCCAATCAACCGAGTTTTGGTTTGGCTGTTCAGTGCAGCCTTCACCCGAACCTGAGATTTGGGGAAAGGAATTCGATTGAAGGTTACCAACAGAAAATTTACCAATGTAATGGACAGTATAGAAGCACAATTCAAAATGTGAGAAAACAAGCATCACATATATTAAGTACCATCAATGCCATCTTAGCCTTATCCCCCCTATCAAGGGTACACATACCGTCGTCGTCATCTTCGTCGTCATCATCAAGGCCTTTTTCCAATATGAGGCATCACATACATTAAGGATATATCTAAAAATAACCTAACATTATAGCCAATTCATCATAATATTTGTCATCCATAATTTTGTCTAAGAATCTTCATAGTCTCATCATCATCGCCATCAAAACCCTATCGATCCCATCTATATGGAAAAACGTGAGAATTCCACTTATCTCTGTATTTATGATGGGGTTTTTTTTAATGACATAAGATTTTAAAGGTTTTTGAAGAGATCTTGCGAGAAATTCTCAGAAGAGAATATTTGCATCTGGCTTTTGAATGATTCAATTGGAAGCTTGTGTTTTAGTTATGTCAGTTAGTACATTTTTACACATCTTTCTTTCAAGTAAACGTCACTTGGGGAATTGTTGAGAGAATTTAAGAATTATTATTTTAAATCTTTAAAAAAAATAACCAGCCTTAATTTTGGGCCTGTTGGATAGGTAATCAAGTAACTCATCAAACACACTAAGTTTTGTGTTAATCAAACATAGTGTGACAAATAAGATGTGCTCATATGTAAAAGAATCAGAAAATATTAAAACACTGTTCAGCAAACGTGGCCACATGTGTACCCTTGATTAGGAGTGTCCCCTTTTTTTATTCATCCAAGCTTCAGATCTGCATCATTATAGCTTGCTCTCTTAAAAAACGTTCTTCAACAAAACAGCTTCTAGTCTGCCACCACATTCATGGTTGAGTGGTGCTAGCACCTTAGTTACACATGCATGCCCAGGGATGGGTCTTCAAGTTTAAGTATCACTATCCCGACATAGTCAAATATATTTAAACATAATCCATTTTCTTAAAGAACACTCCAAAGTTGGCAACAATGTCATATCGACTATCAAGAAAGAAAGGAGTACGGAGTACCCCATATGGGAAGAAAATAAGAAAACTTATGTTAAGGGTAAGAGAAAGAAAGTATAAAGGATATACAGTATACCATGTCATGCTGAGGGATTCCTTCAGTGATGCACACAACCAGGTCCAACTCAGCTTCCATTGCCTCCATAATAGCAGCTGCAGCAAAAGGTGGGGGAACATAAATAACTGATGCATTTGCCTTTGTTTCCGCCTTTGCTTCTGCAACTGTGTTGAAAACAGGTAATCCCAAGTGTTCTGTTCCGCCTTTTTTCGGTGTCACTCCACCAACCTATATTAAAAAGAAAATTTAATGAAAGTACAAATTGAATTTGCCTTCCTTTACTTTATTAACATAAAATACATAAAAAGGGAGAATTCTCATATCAACCATGAAAACAACACCAAGTGAAAGAACAATGCTCAAGATTTTAAAAGCACATTACAAACATTGAAAGAGGAAACCACTGACAATAAGCATATAAAACACCATGATCTTGTCACGTGATGACTTGGAGGTACATAAAAACTTCTAGACGGTGGCCCTCACCTAGACCGCTTTCCTTATATCCGAAAGCAATAACAATTTCTTGATCCACCAAAACAGAAAAGAAAATTGTGATGACTAACAAGAATGTGATATGCACCATCAACCTACAGAAAATCATAGTTTGGGCCTGTGCCATAATGCATCCCCTTGAATGTGAAGAGTGCCTTTTTGGAGTAACTTTTGTTAAGTTAATTGTCTATTTACCAATAAACAAAATACCACATTTAATGTATGGCTCCCATGAAAAAACACAGGAGCTCTATTTGTTTGATCGAGGACAATTGACAAATGCCACACCAGTATGTTATCTCTTCAATCCTGCATATTGTGATTCATATAGAAAGAATTTCTTCTCTGAAAGTTGCCACAGTTGTCATAATAAGAAAATGACTTTAGACCTAAACTGGTTCTTTGAAATATTTTAAATCTCATCATTAATGCTGCTCTATTACTTCCTTCCAAAGTTTCATCATATAATACGCCTCAAAAGTTAAATGGTTTGGTAGTTTGCACAGTTCTAAGTAACTCCTTTATTCTTATAAAAATGGACACCAGTACTCTTTATTTATTCATGGGCACTCTTTTTTAATTCAAGATTTTTGCAGAACAACTCTTTACCAAATCACCCCAATTTTAACCCATCAAAGCCCACAATTCAGTATCTAAAAAAAAACCATAATTCAGTATGCAAAAGACCAGAATCCAGATCCATGAGCCCAAGTGGGTAAACCCATCTAACAAAGCATTTCCATTTCCATTTCCAATTCAATAACATAGAGAGCAATTCATCCCAAAACTTAAAAAAGAAAGAAAACCCATACCTTCCATCCCTAAACAGATTAAAACCCACAAAAGTAAACCACAGAAGAAGAAAAAAAACCCAGAAGAAGGAAAGGTGTATCAAGAACAAGAAGCATTCCATCCCTATCTTTCAGTTCAAATACTAAAATTTACAGAAAAAATACTCAAAAACTAAAGAAGACCCACATAACAGACTCACCAAAGAATGAAAATCAAACAAAGAGAGAATAGAAGGGGGGAAAAAGGATGGTGCATACCATATTAGTGCCATATTCAATGGCTTGCTCGGTGTGGAAGGTGCCGTTTTTCCCCGTGATGCCTTGGCAGATGACTCTCGTGTTCTTATCAACGAAAACAGCGGGGGCAGGAGATGGAGCTGCCGCGAAATGGCGCGACTGAGATGAAAGACAAGGATTCTTCTGTTGTTTGCAGAGCTTTGAAGCTATGGATCCCAGGATTTTGGTGGCCTCGCTTCGTGCCATGTTTTCTCTTCCTCAGATTGATTGATTGATTTCAGACCCCCCCTTTTTTTCTTCACTTCTTCCTCGCGATTTTATTAGGGTATTGAACTCGAAATGGAGAGGAGAAGAAGCGACATGCCAAAAGGGCAAAAAGAAGAATCTGACTGCAGCCAAAACAGAAGAAAAAAAAAAGAAAAATCTGATTTATTTTAGAAGGCCCCACTATGAGTGTAGCTTGATGCAATGGATCACGGTTCTGCTTCTTTCGAAGCTAGAGTTCTTGATATTGACTCCTAATTCCGCGTTCTTCAAGAATCAAATGTTGAGTCTACTAGTAATATTATCTTGAGGCCACAAGAGTATATAACCAATTTCCCTCTGGACCCGGAGGAGTTGAGAACCCTCCAATAGCAAAAAAAAAAAATTCCAATTTGTAAAATACATATAGAAATTGAATACATAGGTTCGCCACATTTCAAGCTATTATGATTCTCTGAGCCCGGAGTGATTAATCCAACCCAAATGGCTGAAAACCCTCTGGTAGCCTAAAAGAAAGAAAAAAAAAAAAAAAAAATTGAGAGACAAGATCACTTAGATGTTAGAACATAGAAATACACCATTAAAATTTTAAAAAACTGGGAACAAAGAAATACAGCATTACAGAAAGAGGAAATTCCTAAGCATCAGTGATCATGCCTATCACCCAGCCTGCCTGTTTGAGCCAAGATTCCCAACGATATAGACTATGAAAGGGAGAGAACTTGGTTTTATGTATTTTTCGCAAGTGAAAATGTGGCATATCTAATAGTTAGATATTGAGAATTGGGAATTAAGACTCAAAATGTGTAGGTCCATTACCAGTGACCACTAATATTTTCAAATATTGAAAACTGGAAAACCAATTGAAGATGCCTATGCTCATTACTAGGACCACTAAAACTTTCCTGTCAGTGGTCGAGGTGTTGAACAGCCTTTTATTTCCTTGAAATATTGTCGCACAAAAAAGAAAAATATTATTTTCATCAAGGAATCTACCACTTACCAAACAACATTAGCACCGATTCACCAAGAAAGAACCAAAAAAAAAAAAAACCCACCAAACATGAATTCGTTACTTCCATATAATTCTTTCCTCTCCCTGCGGGCCCCAAAATAAGCTTGTAATATGGTTACGGTGAAAAATTAATCCCAAGTTTTGGGCCCCTAGAGTTTTCGGCATTCTAGGATTTGTAGGTAAAACACAGTATTTTGGCAACTGTATCAATAAGCTTGGTCCGAGCTCCAGCACTCCTTTTGGGGGACTAGACTAAACTGTTAAGGACAAGGTGCTTATTAACTGGGAGACATTTTTCAAATTTAGCTGCAAACCTGAGACAGAACTGGCTTGACATATTTTAGGCTGCATCCACAAGGTAAGATGGGGAACAGATGAAGAAAAGCCTTCACACAGCTACAACCTAGGCTACCTAGCCCAGCCCAACCCAACTTAATTCTCCTACAGGGACCCAAAAACCCAGCAGGGCATCTGAGCTGACACTTCTTATCAATACAACCCAACCTAAATAAATGTTTGCGAAAATAATCTTGACAATGACTAGCACAACAAAAATCAAAACATGTAATGATCTTCTGATAAAGGTCATCAACTGAAAATTAGTTAGAAGGAATCAATCATCAGACAAATGTCAAATCATTTTGAGCTTAAGATCTCTGATCAATATGATTTCAAGAAAACGGTCACCTTCAGTGGAGGTCAGGATATAAAAGTTGACTCTTTTTTTTCCAAAACTGAAGAAAAATGGACCTATATTACATTTCTGACAATTCCCACAAAAAAAGGAACCATCAACACCCAAAAGCCTTGTTGATCACTAATCTATACAAAAATTGCCAGTACAATCTTGCTGGCACCAGGATGAACAGTCTTGATCCTTGCATGCAAAGCTTGCATGCATATCAAAAGTTTCAAAGTTCAACAACAACAACAACAAAAAAACAAAAAGAGACACCTCAGGGCCCGGTAAATATAGCCACCGCTTCAATGGCAGTATCGTGAGTCTCGGGAGTGGGTGAGAAAGCATTCGACTGTAGCTCTGGAGTTGACTGTGATGATGTGGGAGACCATGGCATTAGATGCTCGGATGGTTGCCCAGGGTCTGAAGAATGTGGCTGCAGTGATTCCATTGAAACTTTCTCATCAATGTCTACAGTTTCGGACCTGAAAACAACAATTAATATAATGTGAGGAATGCAAACTTCCTGGCAGGTAAAGAGCACCAACACGCCAGGATGCATACTAGAACTTCCAAGCTACTCACTGTATTGACTTAGGATCCTGCAAGTCCTGTAGAGCTTGCTCCATAGCATAAATGGTCATTTTCTTTACCTGTTTTGCATGAGCAAATTTAGAACAAGCATAGACAAACAAATCAAGAAATTTGTTTTAAAGAGTGAAAGATCATTTATTCATTAATTGGTGCATTTCTTGGTCGGTATTTTCTGACTGGTAGAATACAAGGCGGGACAACTCTCTACAGAGGAGTCAACCAATTTGCCCAAATAAGTTAGGAGGCAAGGATCGCAAAATTGCAGTAACATTCAACTCAAAAACACCGGCAAAGCAATATGAAACTTGCCTTACTAGCTCAACAGAAACCATCTGTTCAGATGAGTGTTCATAAAACACCAAAATTTTGAAACTAGACTTCATGTGATATTTTTATGATAAAAAGAAATGCAGGATGATAAAATCCAATTTTATTGTAAAACTTCCTAATATTAATAAAATGTTAAGTTCTTGCAATAAATTTCCTAATATCAATAAAATCAAAAGCTCTTGCAATGATATAATAATTTCACAAGATTTTACCTAAAGCTCTATATCCTTTAGTGTTGCATATTCTAAGCAACTTTTAATTAAATTAAATATTTTCCTGTAACCTGTATTTTCAGTTATTTATTTTTGGCACAATTCCCAGAATTCATCCTGATTCGAGATTCCTGAACAATTTCCAATATTTTCCCAAAGCAGGAATTGCTGAACACTAGTTGTATAACAATAGCTAGGACTACATTTCTGTCTCGGAAGTGCAAATAAGAATTTACACTCCACATGTATACTGGCTATCATACTCGTGTGTGTGGGTTGTAGAAATGGATAGACATTTACCTCTAGTTTGTCTTCATTAGCTCTGTGATCATGGGGAAGTAAACGGAATTCTTCTGTCAGGCGGATGCACTCATGGATATTTTCTGGTGAGACAAAATCAAGTGCGACCTTTATACATGACTGCATATAAGAGAAAAGGACTCTTATCAACTCAAGACTCGAAATTCAATAAAGCGTAAATTTTTTTTCTTGACACAAGCTGATTCACCATCTGCTAGCTGATAGGAAAAACTTTTTGAACTTCTAATTTTACACAATCAATAACCAAGCCAACCCATACCTAATCTTTGGTAGGCTGGATTCAGCACCTATGGGTCAGCTTAGTTATGGATCGGATTGGTAAGGTGAAGTCACCTATGAAACATGCGACCTATGCATCCATCAAGTCGCACCTTCCGTGTCCATAATAGCCATGCCATCAGTTCATAAATGAGGACAGACACAAGTTCCACATTTTTTCCCCTCATTTGTTAAACCTACACAAAAAGGTTTTCACATCTGATTTTATTTCAATCATGGACGCAATTCCCTACAAACACAAAAGCTTGCATTATCAAATTCATTGTTTACACACCTTCAAATTTCTAACTTGATGTGGACAGCCAGCAGGAATAAGGACAGCCTCTCCAAGTTTTTGCACAAATGTCCACGGTTCGACACCTATGCATATAAGGATTTTTTTCGGTAAATAATCTCAAGTGCCCACCCAACAAAAATTAGTCATGCCTAGTGAGTAACCAAACTCAACTAACCAAATTCCTCCTTGAGCTTTTGCTTATGCTCCAAAGTTAAATAAAAGCTCTGGTCATGGATGGGATGAGAAACCTTTTCATAAAAACAAAAATGTAAGTTAGAAGTAGCCATTAATCAACAAAGATATATAATATATAATAAGTCTGACGTTATCACCTCTTCGACTGGCAAACATGAGTCATGTCTGAATTCTCTAGAGTGCTTCAGAAGGTACTCCTGTAACTTAGGAACATCTTGTCTGCGAAATATATCCCAAAGAGCACCACCATCCATCTTTGATTTAAGCACCTCGCCATTTCTATAAACTTCTTTAGTGATATCAGTTTGGTGAGGAAGAGAACCAGCATCATTCACTTTCTCTAATCCCCCGGAAGCACCATCCAATATCAACCTCGATCTCTTTTTGTTGCCATTACCTATAGCTCTTCCCCTCTTCCTCCTTCTGCCCCGAACCTTCTGAGCAGTCTTATCTTCATTCCACACCCCTCCAGGAGCATCACCTGGTCCAGATGCAGACTTCAACTTGCTTCCAGATCTTGCACCTCTACCCCTCTTCCTCTGCGTAGCCCCAACTTGCTTTTGCCCCACACCTCCCTCGGAAACATCAGGGACATTGGTTTGGGTCCAAGTTTCACTCTCGGCATCATTCTCACTCTTCTCTGCCGGTGAGAGACAGGAGAAGTCATCACCCATTTTCTTTTCAATTGGAGGCTTGGGTGCTTCACTGGATACAGTTTTAGCAGCAAACAAAACACTCTCTCCCACTTTCTGATCTTTGTCACCAGCACTTTCTTCAACTTGCTTTTGCCCCACAATTCCATCAGAAACATCAGGGAGATTGGTTTCGATCACATTTTCACCCTCTGCATCATCCATAGTCTCCTCTGCCGGTGAGGGACAGGAGAAGTCATCACCCATTTTCTTTTCAACTGGAGGCTTGGGTGCTTCACTGGATACAGCTTTAGCAGCAAAAGAAAAACTCTCTCCCACTTCCTGATCTTTGTCACCAGCACTTTCTTCAACTTGCTTTTGCCCCACACTTCCCTTTGAAACATCAGGGACATTGGTTTGGATACCGGTGTCACCCTCCACATCATCCTTAGTCTCCTCTGCAGGTGAGAGACAAGAGAAGTCGTCACACATTTTCTTCTCAACTGAAGGATAGAGTGCTTCACTGGGTTCAGATTTAGCAGCAAGGGAAAAACTATCTCCCACTTTCTGATCTTTGTTACCAACACCAACCATTTCAACTGTGGCTTTCCCACCAATTGATTTTGTGTGCTTTTCATTCACATCTTCCTGCTTCAGTGGAGCAGTACTCAGCATACTTTGATCTTCAAGAATATGCTCCTCCTTCAACTTTTCTATTGCTGAAAGCTGATGAGGGGGAAGGACTACTTCTGTAGCATGTGTCAAAACGTTCACCTGTCATAAAGTAGCAGAAGTAGCAAATTAAATGGGATCTTCCAACCATAACAGAGTATAGAATTCAATCCAAATTAAAAGTAATGTGTACATTTAGTAAATTATAGACTATAATCATCTCTGAAAAGCATCAGTGACTCTAAGAAATACTACTACTTCTAAGGAAACCACTTTCTGGTGACCTAATTTTGCTCCATGTGAGCATGATAGACACAAAAAAAAAAAAAACAAAGGAACATCAACAATCATATAGAAAATTACCAACACATCATCATGAATTAGTTACTTAGTTTGAGTATATGAAGGCAAGTATTCAAGAAAGCTGAGACCATTCAACTCTCTTTGAACTGTAATGTTCAAAGCTTAGCCCAGCTGCTGTGAAGGCTTAATTTCTGAGAGCTTCTCAAAACCAAGAGTTCTGCAATTGATTAATCAATACCACTTCCCAAATAATGAAAATGGACCTTATCATCACTATTAGAGGGGAGAAAAGGTGATCATTACTAACAAAAGTTTAACCATACCAATGGCCAAAAACTCAAGCTTGTCAAAAGACTCAACAGTAACTCAACATATAGTCAGTTCAGCCAGGATGCATGTATCATATTCAAATTCTAATTAGATAAAATCAGTGAGTCTAAATAATTCAATCATACTGAGCTCAGGCATTAAAAGACAAGATTTCAGAGAAAAAAACTCCACTATTGACAGAACTAAGCCCACCGCATCAGCCACGTCGCAATGAAGCTTAGTGACAGAATCTCCCCTGCCTAGCTCTTCAAAGACCCCATAAGCAATATATGTCTTTGGCCCCAAATCTGGTTTCAGACTTCTCTTCGGCAGCTTTACAGCAAGATTAAGGTTACCAAGCGTAGGGTGAGTATATTCCTTATACGGCAATGCACTAATGAATTCAGCACCATGACGAGGCAACCGCTCCTGAAACAAGGCAGTAGGAGGCCAATCTTTCAATTTAAGCATCTCGGGCCAGAGATTTTTGTGCACTCGTCCGTCAGTATAACCTTTAAAGAATTGGTGAATGTTAATATAAACCTGCAAATAGAAAAATACATGAAACCTTGAATATGTTAATATCAACCAGCAAATAGTATATTTTTGTCAAGACATGGTCATCAGCTAAGAAATTTAGTGCATTAAGTAGCAACCAATACTACCAACCTTCATGACCATAATTTTATCATATTAAATCACCTTCAAGACATGCACGCACACAACCTCTTTTTTAACATACATCAGACAATAGGGCTTCTAAGTACAATTGCATGTTTCAAATGCCATTAGAGGACAGAAGCACACAATCAAATAAATAAATAAAAAACTATGTATGAGCAACGGTAGAAAATGCCGAAGTGGTTTCTAGCAAAAGAATGCCTCTCCCACTTGACGAATGAGAAAAGATGCATTTAATTCCAAAGGTGCACTCATCTTAAAGGAACGATTTAAAGAAGCTAATCTTAAGGAAAGGGGGTTTAATAAGTTAACAGGTTCCCCAGTTTCTTCTCTCTTTCTTTAAATTAATGATTGTTATTTAGCATTTCCTACTTTTCTCCTTCTCATAGCGAATGCTTTCTCATAGTCGGACCCTTTTAGTGTCAGAAAATTTGCAGACCATCCAATGTTAAAAACCATACTAGGAAGTAAGACTAGTGTTATGAAATTCAGGTTCAGATACCATTTCAGTTTGGCCTCCAAATGAAATGTTTCGGCTGATTCAAAATTTTCAGTGAAATATTTCAGAAAAAATATTATATATATTAAAATGAAAAAAATAATAATATGACACATTTAATTTAGTGTACCAAATCAATGCAATATGTCAATTTATATTTGATGGATTATTTCATATTAGAGTGAAGTTTGAATGTCTTATTCATAATAATAATATATATATATTGGAATAAAATTTGATTTGTGCGATAGAGCCCATATAGTTATTCAGATTTTAATAGATGGGGCGGTTCCACAATGGAGCCCACTAATTTCTCTAAGCCAAAAGGCCAAAAAAGGTTTTTTTACTTTTTCTTTTTTCTTTTAAGTTAAAAAATGTTGTTAAGCCCTTCAGTTTTCATTTTTTTCTATTTTAAAGACAAACCTACATGCCAGGACGAATAATTAAACGAATTGGACCAGTCTCTAAAATTCAGAACAAATCAGACGAATTGGAACGAGTTCTGAGACAAATAATTACAGAGGTTTTGTTCATTTTGTTAGAGCGAACGAACCAAAATTATTCGGAAATTTCGGCCAAAACAAACCGGGTTTCATAACACTAAGTAGGACCCACTATTGCTAATCATCACATACAACTCACAAAGGTTATAAATGTTGGCCCAAAGTCATATACGTCTCTTTGTTTGAAAGAAGATCAAAAAATTGGAAGGTAATCAATTCTCCCTTCAAAAGGAGAAAATGTCTCCGTCTCAACCTTCTCTCATCGGTTATTCGGAAATTTCGGCCGAAACCAACCGAGTTTCATAACACTAAGTAGGACCCACTGTTGCTAATCATCATATAAGACTCACAAAGGTTATAAATGTTTGCCCACAGTCATACACGTCTCTTTGTTTGAAAGAAGATTAAAAAATTGGAAGGTAATCAATTCTCCCTTTTAAAGGAGAAAATGTCTCCATCTCAACCTTCTCTCATCGGAGCCAAAAATGCCCCTTTTCAAAAAGGGGACGGATATATATATAGGGACTCGTATTAATAAAAGCTTAACAGTACAACAGAGCTATATTGACAAGTCACAAAGCAAAGGGAAAACAAAGGACCATCAAAAGGAGAGCTACAAAGCTAAAACCCAAAAGAACAAACAGAAGAACTTCAAACAACCAATCAACCAAAAACAAAAAAGGAACTTCAAACGTCATATAGACCCAAAGGAAGCAAAAAGAAGGAATGCACAGCAAGTCTGAGCTTGAAGGAACAGATCCCGCAGTAGGGTGGATAATTGGATACCCATGAGGCAGAAGTGAACTTTGAACGATCTATAATAGCAGCAGCATGGGAGATTTTCCTTCAAAAGATTGAAGATTCCTCTCCTTGCAGATGGTCCAAACAACAGCCAAAGAGGCTCTCTACGACCCTGCCTCTTGTCAAACCCACACCTAACTTTCAAGCCACAAGAAGACCACCAAGAGTTCGAGGGACATTAGGCAAGCATTAACGATAATTATTTTTCGACGGCAGAGGTTAATAATAGTTATAAATATTTAGAATGCCCCCTCTAAGTGCCAACCAAATAAACATTTCCAACCCGTTGCACAATAACAGCTAATTAAAAAGTACACCGGAAAGAGCCCCAACAAGATGAGACTTGAGTCATAGAGATGACCAATGGAATTAGAGATGAAATCTAACCATCCATAACGTACATATGGAATGTTTTAAATCTAAAAACAGCAATGCATACAATGTCATTTTTCTTTTTCATTGCTTCTTTTTTTTATTTTTTTTGAAAGGTAACGTGACTTAAACCCACAACCACGTGATTGCGACACAGCACCATCCAACTGTGCTATGGGCTCCTGTCAATACCATGTATTTTCCTCAAATGCAAAATGGAATCATGGAACTAACCTCGCTCAACTCCAAACACTCAATAGCCGTCACTGCCAAAAAATTGGAACCATTTTTAGCAGTCCTGGATTTCGAAGTCTCACGAAATGCACGCCACATGACCATCGGTTCCCAGCTCAATCCATGTGCAGATTCAAGAACATTACGAACTATCACCGGCTCGCCTTTAATCCAATGCTTCTGGAAATGATCTAGATCTCCATGCTGAACATCTCTGGCAGTTGGACAGTATAGATGGTTGTCACTGGAATCTTCTCTACAAGCTGCTTTTCTTAAATTTACATTATCAGCATCAACTTGGCCCGCATCATTGAAACAAGAACACGAAGAAGAAACATCAGGCACCTCAGGAGATTTATTTTTGGCACCTAATTCTTGTGCTTTCTCTTCCAATTCTTTGAGCCATTCTTCTGAAAAGATACACTTCAGCTCCAGGACCTGATTTCCACAGCCACCAATTGCTTCTGGCGGACAACGAATATGGCCATTAGTCTCAGCTTTCCATTCTATCGATGCTGGCAGGATATAATCTGTCGACTTTAACTCATCATTTTCGGTTGGAACTATCTCTTGTGTGTTAGTCTTACAATTGGTGTCGCTGCCATTCATATAACCCTTCCCAATATCAGAACTATGCATAAATGCTTCCCTGCCACCCCCCTGTAAGTGTCCTTCTCGAATCTCCCGACAGCAAGTAAGGCAAAGGTCATATGAACATTCTGGACAGCTGCGATGGAAATCGGCAATAGAAGTTCTGCAGTTGTCACTGCATCAAAACATGAAAAGAACAGGACTTCACGAAATGAAGAACGAGGCTACGAGCACAACGAAATTGAACAAAAAATGTTCAGCTGCAATAAAGAAAAGGAAACATAAAAGTAGTTCAGGAAGTTGAAGTTTACCAATATAACCGTTCATTCTTACAAACATCCACTTGTGGAAGCTCTATTTCAGATGAGGACATCCCTACTCAAATGAAAAACCTGGTAACCAAGCAGTCATAAGAAAATACTAACAGAATTTAAGTTAGATCATACCATGAATTTTAGCCTCTATCTCCTTCTCCTTTCTTTGTTCCTCGCAAAATTGTCTTAGGAACGGAAGAAGTAAGGAAATCAAATACTGGGCATGCCTCATTTTGTCAATCTCATTTATTTCCAGAGCTGAATCCTGCATGTGAACAATGAAAATAGGTTATCAAGCGTTGTGTAAAAAAGTAGGGATATACTGGTAATTTACATAAAAGAAAATGCTATGGATACGACAAAGCCAAACCTTGAGTATATCCATTCGTAAGCATGCCTTACAATTGCAATTTCCTCGACAAACTGGGCATTCCCGTGAAATTTCTGCCTCTGATAAGCCAGGGTACCTGCATTTCGTGAATCAGCAAATAAAAGACATTAAAAAGAGGTGTCCTCCAAAATTCAACTTGTCATTTCTGAGGCTACATTTTGAAAAGCATAATCTCATCCTCTGCAAATTAGACGTAAATTATGGAGTTACTTCCCAAGACAAATACATGATTCATAAAATGTAATAAATAACAGACATCGTGCACCATTAATTATTTAAAATAGACAGATGGCAGCTTAAAAATGAGCTCAAATTTCAAACAAAACCTGCCAATAAGGCCAGGAAATTAATCAGTCCATTAGTAGTAATTCCAAATTTCCAATTCATTTTAGCCAAAACTTTCTGTGCTGTTACAGGAACTGCACTAAACAGGTAATGGAACATTTCACTCCTTCTGGTCAGTTCAATGCTGCCAGCCAGATTTAGTATCAAGATTTTATTCTTTTTCCAAGTTAGGAGCACTGTGACTAATATTTCTTTTATATTTAGGGTCCATTTTTAAGTTATTATTAAGGAAAAGACAGGAAGTTCCCAAAACCCAAAGCAGGAATTAGAATCTGTGAAACTCTGTTTTGGAAGCTGGGCTTCTTAAGCCCTTTTTTTTAGTTGTAAGTCGCTTCCCAAGTCTTAATACTGCTTAGGAAAAGATTGTGCATCTTTTATCAAGCACAGCACAGTATACAAAAATCTTCAGTTACATTTGGGAAAATGAATCACTGGTTTTCCCTTCTTTAAAGCTATAGACCCTGTGATTTTTCTATTCTTCTTTGAGGTTCTTCTATATTTCTTAAATGTGCCATTCTGGAAAGTGTATCATGTCCCCTCTTTGGCAAGAGTCAAGGTAAAAAGCTACATTCTGCATTAATGCAATGGTGCCCCTTCAAATTACTTCTTCATATTTTGCTATTGTTTTTCTCTATAGCAAAAAGTTTGAACAAATACCACATGCAAGTTCATTTGTAACCGAAACATACCTACTCAAAACCAATCAAAATAATACATGAAACTTCAAACAATTTCCACAAAACTGCATTATATAACAAATACCCCAAGCGTTTTCTACACAACTGGACTGCACTCATTACAGAAGCAGCCAATTACCGCACTGCACTACATTCTATAAAAGACCCACCCCTCTTTTAGTAGGTAAGACCATCATTATTGATCCTATCACATTATTCTCTGACACATTATTTATAAACCTCATATTTGAGTTTGAATGCAAAGGTGATATTAAGGACAATGGTTTTGCTAGCCCTACAAATGCGCAAATCCCAATTCCCAACTGGTTACACAAGGTACTTGTATGAGATCATAACTGCTCATCAAGTGGGCTATGTTGACCACTTTATTTCTTTCTATGTTGCATTAATAACTTCGACAGAGGTGGCAATCGGCATGTAACATGCACAAGCTCAACCCTAACTTGACCTGATTAATTAAGCAGTTGGCAAATTAGCATCTATTCATGTGTCAAGGAGCAAGAATGGACACAAGATAAACCCAACCCATTTATTAACTAGGTCAGAATGTCAACCCAAATATAAAAGGGGTGAACCTGAATTCTGAATTATCGGGCTGAGTTTGAGGTTGGGTCAGGATATGCTACCCCTAACAGTGGACAATGATCTGTCTTATTAACAGTAGCAGACATTGGTAAAGGTAGAACTTGCAAGGTTCGTGCGCAAATGTGAAATGGTGGCGCCTACAACTATGCGTGAATGTAGTCCAGTTGGGATGGACTGTATAGAGAGAGAATGGAATCAGAGAGTAAGAGAGTCTCTCACATTGCCTAGATCTCTAGTTGATAATGGGTTTAATCCACGTTCAAACCAGAATATGTAAGAGTTTTGGACTCCGATTTTTTGTGTTCGGTGTGAAACTAAACATGGTTAAAATTTTATACATACCACCTATACATCCTTTTTTTTTTTTTCAATCTTCATCGTGCTCTATTTTAGAATGCTTCGTATTAAAAAAGGACTGGGAAAGGCTGATATATCTGTACAACATATTGCCGTCAGACGATGTCTAAAGTCTTGGGCTTTGACTACATTGCCCAAAATCAAGTTCTAAAGCATGCTATTTATAATATTATTTCGTGATCTCTTTTCTTTGTTTCCAATAGAATAAACTTTTTCCGCCTCTTTTTTTTTTTTTTTGTATCACTTGATTTTTTTCTGTTTTTTACTTGTCATTTTTCAATTTTTTTTAAAGAAAACCCTAAAACCTAATTATTCATCTCAGCTATATGTGCTTTCTTTTTTTTATGTTTCTTTGTTACCTAAGATTCAGAGTCCCGCAGATTTAACTTTCATTTCGTTAAATATTATATAGATTCAATCCGAACAGAATTCAACAAACCACTTGCTTGTCTCCAATTTTGGCCATTATGAACGCATCGCATTGTATTCACAATATCATCATCGAGCCCATTTTCCCCACCACACCAGTGTGACACAACTTCAACTGGCCCCTTCTTCGGAGGATAGCATCACCTCACACACTTATCTGAGCTTAGCCCAGAACCAAAGCCAAATAGCAAATGCCACCATTTAATTATAAACACATTTTTTCACTGAGTTTCCTTCTAGTCCCAAAATCACATAGTTAATTTATATATGTACCAATAAAAAAAAAAAAAATGCCACTGTTTACACATAAACAGCTCAAACACTTAATCAAACTAAACCAAAATTCCTAGTAAGGA
The DNA here is from genome assembly GCA_003546025.1 of Camphora micrantha. NCBI lineage: Eukaryota > Viridiplantae > Streptophyta > Magnoliopsida > Laurales > Lauraceae > Camphora > Camphora micrantha. The sequence goes on along the minus strand of QPKB01000003.1, from coordinate 5,460,387 downwards.
GATTTGAAAATGTAGAAATAGAAGCTCATACCATCGCGTCGCACATGGAATGCAATATCTCTTCCTGTTACAATCGGTGCAGCGAATGACCCTCCCTTTGTCATTCCTCTGACACTGATGGCACATGAGAGCTTCCTCTCCCTTCAGCAGCTTCTTCTTTTTCACACTCTACAATCAAAACCAAAAACCCTCAAATCCAATTGAAAGAAAAAATAAACATAAGCAAGATAGAGGGAAAAAAAAAAAAAAAAAGGTCAAATTCTTGAAAGAAACCAGAATTTTACCCTTATTGCGCCGCCTTCACTGAGTGCCTTCATTGCACGACGCCTTGCAGTCCTCTCCGCAATAGAACTCTCAAAATGTTCTTCTTCTTCTTTATCCTCCATCTTCTCCACCTTTACTGCGATACAAGACCCCTCCTTTTTCTGCACTCCATTCACTGCCCTCCTACCAGGACGCTCGGGAACCCTCTCCGCATTCACATCCTCCAAAGCATCATCATCATCTTCTTTTTCTTCTTCTTTAACCTTTATCTTATCCTTCGCCGGTTTCCGACCGCGCCGCTTCGGAGCCCTTTTCACAGTCGAATCCTCCAAATCAGCTCCTTCTTCAATCTTCATCTTCTCCCGCTCCGGTTCAACCCTCTCCTCATTCAAATCCTCTAAATCATCTTCTTCCTTCTTCACCTTTATCTTCTCCTTAGCCGGTCGACCGCGCCGCTTCGGAGCCTTGTCCGCATTCAAATCCTCCAAAACAACTTCTTCTTCTTCTTCGATCTTCATCTTCTCCATCTCCTCCAGCTTCCGCCTCACCTTCCTCTTCGGTATGACCTCTTTCTCCACTTCATCATCATCATCATCATCATCTTCATTTCTTCCTCTTTTCCTCCGATTCCCTGTCTTCCCCTTCTTCTTCCCTCCTCCTTTACGCTGAGCAACAGCAGAAGCAGCCTTCTCAATCTCATCTTTCGAAACCCTAACCCTAGACTTGGTTCCTTTATCTTCCTCCGCAATCATCGTCCCCTCATTGCGTTGCTCTAAGAAATGGACCTGGCAAAGGCTCTTGTCTTGAAGTCGCCAGTTCCTGCAACGGATGGATGCTTCATCTCCGTAAGAGCAGCGAAGATCTTCTGGAGGAATCCTATAGCAGTCGGGTTCTTCCTCCATGGCGATTGCTCGATTCGATTTGGGCGGGATGAGAGCAAAGCGGATATGGATTTTGTTCTTTTTGAGGATTTAATGATGGTCTTTGTAACTCCTGTTAGTGCTCGGCAGGGCGGTTTCTTGTATATAAAGTAAGTGACAACAATGAATGAGAAATTCTCGACTCAAGTGCCGCTAAAGTCGAAAGACAAAAAAAAAAGAACCGCCTTTGGTTCCGCTTTGGAGGGAAATTGAGCGTTTTCGTGGGACTGTCAAAGTGGGGGCATAATTAGATTATATAGCGTACCCTCGTCGTACGTTTACAAAGTGACAGCAGCAGAAAGTATTTGTACTGGGAATGGATATATTCAGATTTAGGATTTGATTTGAGATATGCCTTTATAGAATAAAAAAATAATAATATATTTATCTTTTTTTTTTTAATTTCATTTATCAAATATAATTAGAAGGGAAAATTTTGAAATTCCCATTTTTTTCAGCTGAGATGTTGCTGAGAAGCAAAATTAATTATATTTTCAAATATAAAGGTATGGGAGTGTGCACCTCAATGTGGGGCCCCATCTCAGAGTGGGACTAGGGGGATTAAAAGATCTCCCTTGGCCCTTGATCTCTGTAAAAAATCACCATAATCTCTGATCATCATCACCTCCATTTGAGCCACGCAAGTTTAATGATTTACAGTCTATTTGAATGGGTGTACAATCGATCCACGATGTATAGTACATCAGATGGGTATAAAAGTGAGCACCATGTAAAATTCAAAGAGGGTTGTGTGTGTGGTCTATTCCGATGGACCATCAGGTGGGCCCTATCCGCAGGGCGCACCTGATAACTACTTTTTTATAGATTTTCATATTCTTAAAAAAAAAAATTAGAAAATGTGGGGATATGTTATTATGATTGTTATTAGGATTATTAGAAAACTATAAATCCATGTAATTATTGTTTATGTCTTCTTCTGATTTTAAGAAAAGTGTGGGAGTGAAAGGCTTCTTCGAGGAGATGGTATCACCCTCCGTGCGTCATAACCATATAGGCATTCAATTTCAATAGAGAAGAAGAAGTCTCGCTATTTGCTAAGCTAAAGTCTAAGCCAGTGGGCTGGTCAAATAGAAAAATCTTGATCCTCCAAAGTCTAAACCAAGGAAAGGATGCCCCGATGCTCCCATACTGTTAGTTCAATCTTCAAATTCAAACCATCAGAGAGCTCATGCATCTTAAACCACCTAGGAGAGTGCAGACGTGCGAGCAGCATGGTTTTACTCATAAGTCGCAACTAAACAGGGGCAAGCTTTCACTGTACGGGTGACATTAAAAGCATCCCTATTCCCTGGCCGTCCAAGATGCAGACCCTATCTTGTGTTGTCCCAATAATGGTTCTGATTAGAATTGTAGCCATCTGATCTTACTATTGAATGCGGACAGCTGTGGGCCCATTTGCCTGTGTGTTTGGCAGTTAACCATTTAAAATAAAGTAAAGTGAATCTAGACGAGAAATGACGATGGATCATATTAAAATGACACAATTTTAAAATTTCCTTCGAATTTTTCAGAAAAAAAAACCTCATTTGCCCACTAAAAAAAAAAAAAAACAACCTCAACTTTTCTATATAAAAAGTCAAAAAGATTTCATACAAAACAACTAACAACAAAAAATCATCATAACTTCTTATATATTATTCTCTCTTGATTTGATGCTTCGCCTCACCATGCTTCAATTCACCATACATCCAAACAGGCCAACCATAATGTTTGGTGAATCATCCCTAGTGATTGAATATCAAAGAATTATTTGATGTTTAAACAAAATAATAAATATAACATTGAACATATGATTGAATTAATTAAGTTGGGTGTATGGTTTCAATCCAGCAATGTACTTACCATTGACCAATGTTGACAAGAGAAAGGGTGGATCATATGAGTGGTCTTGTCCACACTTCATGAGAGTGAATAGAGTGGCACTTCCTTGTTTAGCCTTCTTGTTGAAAAATCTGAACCGTTTAAAATGAATATTCTCCCAAATTGTACAATGCCTCTAATTTTACTTTAAAATGAAACATGGTCACATTGATATGTTGAATATAATAATTTTATGTTTAATCTAATGGTAGGACCAACTTCCATATGAGTAAATTTTAGGATGGATCAAATAAGGAGAAAGCATCCATTCTAAGTAGTCAAGACGTTCGGTAAATGCACCCACAGTGCGAGTTCCACTCCCCTTCAGTCATTGGATGTACGAGTGAAACAAACAAAATTATCCAATTTAGAGAAATAGGTCATGTCATGTTGCCATTTACTGAAATGGCCGGTATGGAAATTTTAAAAGATGCAATCCTATAAGAGGTTGAAGTTCAAGAAATAAATAGGAAAATCCATAGAAGTAAGGGCCCGTTTAGCATTTTACTAATATAATTAAAGTCAGGTTAAGTCTCTCTTTTGCAGATAAGATGTCACATCAAATGTATTTTATTTAAAACTCTCTTCATCTTTTTCATATAAAAAGTCAAAAAAATAACTACCTTTATCCACTGAAATACAAAAAAAATCTACTTTTCCATACAAAAAGTGAAAAAGCAACCACATTTATCCACTAAAAATAAAATATCATCATAACCCACTTATATTTTATTTTTTATTCAAAATCAACTTTACTTGACTTGACTATATTAATAGAGTTACTAAATTGGCCCTAAGAGATTATTATATAAAAAAAACATGTTACAGTAATAAATTACCAATTAACACTCCAGCTTTTAAAACGCGCTATAATAGTATTTGCTTCAAAAATTACTTGTGCAAAGGACCAAAGTATCCTCAAGTAGCCGCCATATGTAATATGTTTGACCTTTTGTGCCTGTTTCTTTATTATAGTTTAGAGAGTTCGTGTCTGAAAAATATGTGAATTCTCCAAAAACGGCATTTGGGACCCTATCCTCCGCTAAAATGGAGGATTTGAAAATGTCAAAGAGGCTAAAATTATGAAGAACTCAAAAGACATTTCAGACTTTTTAAGTGGCGAAATGTAGAATTATTACAGGAGAAAACGTAATCACATCATTTCTATTAATTCCCAACATCACAGATCCCCAACATCACAGATCCCATTTGGAAATCATAGTAAAATAAAATGCCTTGTATAGCCTCTGAATGCCCGCCCCCCCCCCCCCCCTACTTTTTACAATTGCATTTCTTTGGTTTTGCCAAGGTGGGCCGCAAAGGCCGGGAACAGAAGAACTTTCATAGCGAAGGAGAACAATTTTATACGAGTAAGAAGACCATCATGATAAAATGCAGAATGAGTAGATCTTTTTGAGAAAAATAATAATTTAGGCATCCATACAATCCTGAGATCTTTTCCCATTAGCTTTGATTGCAGGAGGGTGAGTCAAAACGATTACTCTCCCCAAGTCATCTATTAATCTCCTCCGTATAAAGCTAATCAAACCACCCGTGCTTAAAGCACAAACATGTAATTGCATAAAAATTTGTCACGATAGTATTGATAGGGGTCAAATTCAAATATTGATTGATTATAAAATCTTATTAGAACCATTGTTCAAGGAATTAGAAATAAAAAGTAATAAAACTAAAAAACTCGGGTCTTTGGAAATATGAGGCAAAAAGGTCGTTTGAAAACAACTTTAACTTGCTGAAAATTTTAAATCCTAATTTAAAAAGTATTGAAATATATATATATATTGAAATAAGGCAAACACTCGAGATGTTATTTGACATTTTCCTATTAAATTAAGTGCTCGTTTGGAAACGCCATTTCCAACCCCTTATTGGCTTAAAGCCGATTCAAAACTATATTTAATGTGTCTGTAACCATATTTAAAACCTCCATTTGAAACCTCATAAAGAGGATTTCTGTCTATTCCAGACAGCAAAGAGAACGAGGATGATTGAAACAAATGCGCGCATCTGATGCGCACAAACACGCCGATGAATAGTGATATAAGCGGTCATTTTTTGTTTGAATTTTTTTTCCTTTTATTTTAACTTTGGACCCTAAACAATGATATGAACCGTTAAAAGTGCTGAGAAGGATAAAATCAGCCATTGTATGAAATTTCAGTTGTTGATCTATCACGTATCTCAAGATACGTGTCAAAAATTTCAGAACCATAAATCGTGATTTCTGAATTCGCATGGGCCTATAATCACAATCCGAACCATTGAAACTCTTTGATACGACAAGAGCGGCTATTGATTCAAAATTTAGCCTCTGATTCCTCATGAATCTAAAAAAATATACTAAAAATGGATGACTATGGACGAACAAAGCATAACGTATTGGGTTTAGGTTTAGGATGTGTTCGGACACTGTCTGTCTGTTTCTTTACTTTTTTTTTCTTCCAATTATGGAGCCATGAATTATAATCTGAACCATACAAACTCTTAATAAGACAAAGAGCAACCACCATGACATATTTTAGCCGTCGATCCTTCACGGATCTTGAGATATTTGCAAAAAAAAGAGAGAACAATTTGATCTAAATTTTTGTTTTTTGTGGGCCCTTATATCAAGAACTGAACCGTTGATCCTCGTAAGGATCACGAACAATAATCATGAGGTAGAAAATCATCCCCACTCATTTTGGATATCAAGAGACTTATGAAAAATCGTATACCATTGGATTAAAAGAGTCTATTTATATCACTATGTATGTGTTGCCATGTCAAATAGTTTATTTGAATAGTATTAATTTGAAATAGGGTCATTTGAAGCACATCTGTTCATGTAGATTTATTTCATATAGATAAAGATTTGTAAAACAAGTAATGCTCTTTTCCGGAGGCAGATATATTAGATGGCCTCATTATCGAAACTCACGCCTGCCGTTTTCATCTTTACAAATCAAAGAATTACCCTTAAATTGTTTTTTGGTAAAAATAAAAAAAATTACCTTTGGAGCATTACAGGCAAATTTCAAAAAAACAAGTCTAAGATGTATTTTGCATGGAACTCATAAAAACACAATATACAGCCATCTCATAGTAGTCATTCATTAATAAATGCACTCTTTCCGTTGAGCGCAAGTCCTGCATGAAATGCGGGGTATGTACTTTGCAACCGTCACAGCAATAAAATACGAGTCCCAAAATCTGTGTTTGTACACCAATGTTAAGTTGATGGATCCAACTCAAAACTCGGGGTGTTATTAATACACTATTACGATTACTTGGCCCTTGTGGTCTATGGAGTATCCGAGTATCGACTCCCATCAGAGACAAAGGTTAATCAGAAACAACTATTGTGGCTAGCTGTCCATTCTAACACACCTGAAACGGAGTCAATATTTCTAATGTAACAACATCAATCATCTATCACATCACTAATACACAGGTCCGTCTGGGCCCTACAACATGCAGCCTCCTCCTTTTTAAGTTTCCAGCAATCTCTCACAAGTTTGCTAGATATATCGATCCACGCACGCATCATGCATGTAAATTGTTACAGAAATACATGATACATGATAGAGTTGGACATCTTATTCAGTTCAATAAAAATGGGTAGTAGCTAAATCGCTTAAATGGGTTTAGACAGAGAGAAATTATTTAAGCCCGAAAACATGACAATGAAGAATTAATGATCAGAGATGCAATATAACTAAACTACTCACTCCCATCTACACATTTATCCTGCTGAATGCTGATCTGCAATCATAATGCTTATGAGCTTAGCCACTTCTATTTACTAAGAAACTTAGGGGCATGTTCGGTGGAAAATAGTCCTCAAAAATCTATTTTAAAGGTGTTTGGTATGGAATAATTTTATGAAAACACTTTTACATCTTTTCAATATTTTTCTTAATAACGATGGAAATGAATTTTCAATAGGAAAATGGATATCTTCGAAAAAAAATTTCCTCTCTTATTTACTGTTGTTCGTTTTAACCTAAAACCGTACAACTCTTTTATTTTTTATTTTTTAAATAAATTATTATTTGATGTTGAATAAATAATATATATGTTAATTTTTTTTAAAAAAAATATTTCATCAAATAAGAAAATTTATTTTTTTATACACTCCCACTAAACAACATGAGAACCAATTAAAATATAAAATTTTAAATTCTATAAAAAAAATTTTCCAAGGTTTATACTTCTATGAAATTTGTGGTGTGTACACAAATGTGGTCTGTATGCAAAATTTCCAAGTGAAGAAAGATGTACTCATTCGGTACTCTGGGTATGAAAAGTCTAATGAAAACACGTTCCAGTAACAGGATCTCCAATCCTTCCAGAGTTGATTGATTCATATACAACGATGCAGCAAGCCGCAGACTTGAATTACTTTGAATCGGTAGACATGTTTAAGCTACGATATAATGAAATCGAAGCAGTGAACAATGAATCTATACCACCAAGTACTCTGCTGGGCGGCTAGTTTTCTTCCCTGTCTAAAGATAGAATTTGCCCTAGGAAATGTCAAAAGTTGTAGTGTAATATGATCAAGGAGGAACGTCGCGAAAAGGAAAAAAACATGGCAAGCTGTTTAACGGTGAAACACCACTCTCTCAGAAAAGTTGCCAATGTCATTTATACTAACTACGAAATAATCATTTTGGAGCCATTGTTAAAGACAGTTAACTATATCATAGAAGTATACCCAGTGAGCAAGAGGGGCATTGCCATTCTATCAACATGAATTTTAGTACAGGGGCATTGCCATTTTGAACTAGCTAGGTACGATACGTGAGCAAGATTCCCACTGAACATGCCAAAACAATTCCCCCAGTGAACTCTGAGTCCCTAGCAAAACGAGGATATATATGCAATAATATATGGCTCCACATATTTAGAGAGAGAAGATAGCAAGCAACCCCATTTTCTCAGGCTCAGCCCTCTCCTCATTCAAATCCTCTAAATCATCTTCTTCTTCCTTCACCTTTACCTTCTACTTAGCTGGTTTCCGATCGCGGCTCTTCGGAGACTCGTCCGCATTCAAATCATCCACATCAACTTCTTCTTCTTCTTCGATCTTCATCTCCTCCGTCTCCTCCAGCTTCTGTCTCACCTTCCTCTCAGGTATGACCTCTTGCTCCTCTTCTTCATCATCTTCATTTCTCCCTCTTTTCCTCCGGCTCCCTGTCTTTCCCTTCTCCTTCCCTCGTCCTTTACGCCTCGGAGCAGCAGCAACAGCAGAAGCAGTCTTCTCAATCTCATCTTTCGAAACCTTAACACTAGGCTTGGTTCCTTTCTCTTTCTCTACCATCATCGTCCCCTCATCACGGTACTCTAAGAAATGGACCTGGCAAAAGCTTTGGTCTTGAATTCGCCAGTTCCTGCAACGGACGAATGCCTCTTCTCTGTAGGAGCAGCGAAGATCTTCTGGAGGTATCGGATAGCAGTCGTGTTCTTCTGCCATGGCGATTGCTAGCGATTCGATTCGGGCGGGATGAGAGCAAGCGGATATGGATTTTGTTGTTGGATTTGTTGATGTCTCTGTAACTACTGCCACTGCTTGGCAGGGCAGTTTCTTGTATATAAAGTAAGTAAGTAATCACAATGAATGAGAAATTCTCGACTCCAGTGCCTCTAAAGTTGAGAGACGCAAAAAAATAAAAAAGGGCTTTGGCTCCTCTTCGGATGGAAATTGAGTGTTTTCGTGGGACTGTCAAAGAGGCTTGATTAGATTAGACAGCGTACCTCCATAAGCAGCAAGAAATATTTGTACTTAGTAGATATATTTAGATTTAGATTGTACTTGAGATATGACTTTAGAAGGAGAAAAAACAGGATTAATATATTTACAAAAATTCTGCGTAAATAAAATTTTTGGCCAAATTTTTTAAACGAAAATCACTAGATATCCCTTGAATATCACTATGATATTAAGGAATATTAAGGAATTTGTTCATAAAAATTTGTCTAAAAAATTTTACATGGACAAATTTTTTAGAATTTTGGACAAACCCCTATATATCCCTTGAATATCATGGGTTTCTCTAAAATTCTGACAAAAAAATTTGTCCGTGTAGCAAATTTCATATGTTTATACTTTTTTATTGGGGATTTTAGTACATAATTTTTTTTATGTACGGGCCGTTGCACGAAAATGTTTCTTGTAATTGGGCTTTACAAAAGGGTTCGGTTATCCCATCCCACTTTTATTTTATTTTTATTTTGACTAAGATGATGTTAGTGTCGCACCTCCTTTTTACGAGAGACATCAGGACTAAGGTCAAAGACAATCTTGTGAGACCCACTAATCTACCTGATCATAAATCAGGCCCAGCCAGAAGGGCGACTAGAGTGGTCCTAGTCCTAGGTGGATTGGTCAGCTAGGGGCCATGCACCATCCATTGCCCAAAATGACAGGGACGTGAGATAGGGGAGCGAAGTTGCTAACTGCAGAAGCTTCCCATCCTCCCCCACTTCAGCCTCTTTCTGCATAGGCTTCTTCTCATCGAGAGAGATGACATCTGAATCCGCTTTAAAGGAGATAACCGGCCCAGCAGTGCAGGAAAAATCAAATAAAATTAAATACAGAAACAGCTTCTGTACAATGTATAGAAGCTTGGTGAAAAGGACGAGGTTGATGTTGGAGTTGCAGACCATCATGATGATGATTAGAGGACAAACCACCCAAACTAGCTTTCTGATTTTAGAACATGTTTGTGTAACAACATGTTTCATGTTGGCACAGAAAAGAAAATCAAGACATTTTTATCAGAAAAAATTTTATTGTTTGTGGCTAAGGAAATTCTATATGCACTCCCATTACGTGATTACGTGGAGTACACACTCACATCCCCCCATGTGAACAATTCACATAAGGGAATGTAGATATAGACGGCATTAGGAGGGGGGTGCATTTAAAATCTCCCTTGTTGCTGATGTTTTTTTTTAATGAGGAAAAGCACGAAAAAAAAGTTATTCTTCGTGATTCCGTCAAAATGGAGAAGCCTTCTCTAATTGGTTGGGTTGGAGGAAGGGGTATGCACTTAGGGAAGAGGGGCTGCCGCCATGCAATGGTACCCAGGCAGCCATGCATGTCCTTGAGAGCAAATTGCTTGCTTTACAGAAAAGCCATAGGTGCATTTCAAGTGATCAGAGAGTCACACCCGTTCTACTTTTCTTGACTTCTAAGCTGGTTGCACCACACGAAGGAAGGAGTAGAGCATCCTTACCACTCCTTAACAGCAAGCACTTCTTATAGGATCAAAGAGTAGAGCACCCGTTTCACTCCCAACAGCAACTTCTCTCCCCTGTATTCGAACAAGTAACAGCATCAATGTTGTATTCCAGATGATGCACTGCAAGACCACGATTTGAACCATCAAGCTGCCTGTATCGGGCCCGTACAGCAACTTCGCTCCCTGTCTCACGCCCTGTCAGTTTGGGCAATGGACGGTGGGCCTCAGCGGACCGATCCTTTTTGGGATCAGGGCCACCCTTGGTCGCTCATTTGGGTCCAGCTAGATGGCTGAGTCCTGAATCTATGATCAGGTGGATCAGTGGGTCCCACAAGACTGTCTTTCCACCTTAGTTCTGAAACCTTGATCTTATAAAAAAGGAGGGGCGACGCAGTTAGAGACAAGTGAGGCTAGCGTCGCCTTAGTCAGAATAAGGAAAAAAAAAAAAAAAAAAAAAATGGGATGAAGGAACCCTGTCGTAAGACCCCAACTATAGATAACATTTTCATGCAACGGACTTATACCGAAAACTTTCAGGTAAAATCCTCTTTTCATATATCACATTTAACTAGAAGGGAGAATTTTGAAATTGTGTAGGAGGAATTAGTTGCTATCACTACCTTTTTTTTTTTTCAGTTGAGATGTTGCTAAGAAAGAAAGATTAATTATATTTTCAAATATATATGTGAATCCTCATATTCTTCAAGAATTTTATAAAATGTGGGGATATATTATTTTTGTTATTAGGATTATTAGAAAAGTATAGATTCATGTAATGATTGATTTATTCTTCTTTTAATTTTAAGAGAAGTGTGGGAGAGAAAAGGCTTCTTGGAGGAGATGTGGTCAGCTCATGTGCATCATAGCCAAGTGCAGTTGGCATTCAATATCAAGAGAGAAGAAGCCCTTTGCTATTTGCTAAGCAAAAGTCTAGGCCAGTGGGCTAGCTGGTAAGAAATAAAAACCTTGTGACTAACAAAACCAAGGACAGGATGCCCCAATCTGCCCCCACGTAGACTCATTATTGTTCAATATTCAAATTCAAACTATGGGCGAGCTCGTGATTTTAGATGCGCATGCGCACATTGGACGGTACCCACCGAACGTAACTTAAAACCACCTTGGAGAGTGCGGACGTACGTGCGAGCAGCATGACCTTAATCACAAGTCATAACTGAACAAGGGCAGGTCTCCACTGCACGGGTGGCATAAAAGCATCCCAATCCTGCCCGTCCAATATGTGGACCCTATCTTCTGTTGTCCTGAGAATGGTTCTGATCGGAATTGTAGTCGTCTGATTTTAACATTGAATGTGGACCACTATGAGCCCAATTTACCTAAACCATATTCTTGTGTGAATCATCCCATTAATATATATTATAGGCGTAGGAATTGATTTCGAAATTGAAGTCTAATTTGCTAATCAATAATCAATTGTAAAATTAAGGGGCATTTGGCAGCAGGTCCCTCAACAGTACATTTCTGAGCCTGTGGTCCAGGTCATTTTGTCATAAAGGCAGCAGTCCCCTTTTAATATTAAATGAGTCAAAAAGACAAAAACACCCTCTCTTTATGTACTAAATATGTCACCAAACACGTACGGCTTTGAAATATTCCGTCATACACTCCGAAATCTAAGCAAAATAGAGATTTTGAAAGCGAAGATGAAGGAAACTACAGAAAGAAGCAAAATCAACACATCAGTAACCTCGATCAACCGAATTATCTTGACTTAAATTTAATTGACTTTGACATAAGTTTATCTAAGTTTTGGTTTGAATTTATCTGAGCTTGAAATGAAATTATTTTACTTTGACAAGAATTTTTCTGAGTTTAATTTCAATTTAACTACGTTTGCTATATATTAAACAAGGTTTCAAACGAATTTATGTGACTTTGAAAACATTTTCTTTGAGTTTTTACGGAGTTTATCTGAGTTTCTTATGAAATAATGAATTTGGTATGAAATTAAATGGATTTCACATGATTTTATTTGACTTTAAAATGTATTCAACATTGAACTTGGTTTTAAATGAGTTTTTTTTTTTTTAGTTTGCTGTGAATTTTAAAGTTTTGTATGTGTTATCTAACTTTGGCATAATGTTATTTGACTTTGGCATGATTTTATCTGTGTTTGGTATGAATTTTTCTAAATTTGATATGAATTTATCTGTGTTTGATATGAATTTATCTGATTTTGCTGTAAATTTATCTAACTTTTATGGGAACTTATTTAACTTTGGCATGAGTTTATATGAATTTATCTGAGTTTGCTGTGAATTTATTTAACTTTGATGAGAACTTATCTAACTTTGGCATGAGTTTATATGAATTTATTTGTGTTTGAAATCATAGCCAGTTTGAAAACAAGTGTTTTGTATGTGTTATCTAAGTTTGGCATAATGTTATCTGACTTTAACATGATTTTATATGTATTTGGTATGAATTTTTCTAAGTTTGATATGAATTTATCTAAGTTTGCTGTGAATTTATCTAACTTTGATGGAACTTATCTAACTTTGACATGGGTTTATATGAATTTATCTGTGTTTGAAATCATAGCCAGTTTGAAAGCAAGTGTTTTGTATGTGTTATCTGACTTTGGCATAATATTATCTGACTTTTACATGATTTTATCTATGTCTGGTATGAATTTTTCTAAGTTTGATATGAATTTATTTGTGTTTACTTTGAATTTATCTGAGTTTGCTGTGAGTTTATCTAACTTTGATGGGAACTTATCTAACTTTGGCATGAGTTTATATGAATTTATCTGAGTTTGCTGTGAATTTATCTAACTTTGATGGGAACTTATCTAACTTTGGCATGAGTTTATATGAATTTATCTGAGTTTGTTGTGAATTTATCTAACTTTGATGGGAACTTATCTAACTTTGGCATAAGTTTATATGAATTTATCTGTGTTTAAAATCATAGCCAGTTTGAAAACAAGTATTTTGTATGTGTTATCTGACTTTGGCATGATTTTATATGTGTTTGGTATGAATTTTTCTAAGTTTGATATGAATTTATATGAGTTTGCTGTGAATTTATTTAACTTTGATGGGAAACTTATCTAACTTTGGCATGAGTTTATATGAATTTATTTGTGTTTAAAATCATAGCCAATTTGGAAACAAGTGTTTTGTATGTGTTATCTGACTTTGGCATAATGTTATCTGACTTTGGCATGATTTTATCTGTGTCTGGTATGAATTTTTCTAAGTTTGATATGAATTTATTTGTGTTTGCTTTGAATTTATCTGAGTTTGCTGTGAATTTATCTAACTTTGATGGGAACTTATCTAACTTTGGCATGAGTTTATATGAATTTATCTGAGTTTGCTGTGAGTTTATCTAACTTTGATGAGAACTTATCTTAACTTTGGCATGAGTTTATATGAATTTATCTGTGTTTGAAATCATAGTCAGTTTGAAAACAAGTGTTTTTTATGTGTTATCTGACTTTGGCATAATGTTATTTGACTTTGGCATGATTTTATCTGTGTTTGTATGAATTTTTCTAAGTTTGATATGAGTTTATTTGTGTTTGCATTGAATTTATCTGAATTTGATAAGAATTAAGTAAATTTATCTAAGTTTGCTGTGAATTTATCTAACTTTGATGAGAACTTATTCAACTTTGGCATAAGTTTATACGAGTTTATATAAATTTATCAGTGTTTAAAATCGTAGCCAGTTTGAAAACAAATATTTTGTATGGAAAGACAGTGAGTTGGACCTAAAACCCAGATTTAAATTGCATGACACCCATTTAAATGATTAGAAGGGCAAATCAGTCATAAAAAATCTGCTGTCACATGCTTAAGGACCACCGCCCATTTAAATGGTTAGAAGGGCAAATGAGTCATAAAAAATCTGATGTCACATGCTTAGGGACCACTGCTTGAATGAATTCCATGTGCAAGGGACTCTAGGCCTTAAACATTATTGCTGTGTACTAGAGACTTTATAATACGGTACTGAGGGATTTCTCCCTAATTTACTCTAAAATTAAACTCTAATCTCAAATCAATTTGAGAAATCGGATCTCAAATCAATTTAAAGAGATAAGCTCTACCAATCAATTCAAAGTCTACTTTTATTAAGCTTCTTTATGTGAATTTAAATTTTAATAGATATCTATTATAGATAGGTGATTAAAGAGTCCAGATGAACAAATCTACCCTGCTTAATAATTCTATCCAACCAAATTAAATTGAGTTTTCTTTAGGTAGATTTAGAATTTTAATATATCTATTATGGTTAAAAAAAACCCTTAATGTTTGTGATTTTTAAAAGTGATCCTTGGGGCTCCACATACAATAAAATTTTTAAAGTAAACCTCATATTCTAATTTCTAAAGACGGAGCCACATATAATTTTGCAATTGATTATTTGATTTCGATTTAAACATTGATTTTATTTTATCTTCTTTAAAAAAAAAGATTTCATTTTATCTTCTTTTTATTGTAACATTGACTTTATCACAATATTAAAAAATTGTAATATACATACAATTTCACAACAAGTTATATTGCAACTTTGCATGGCACCCAAGTTCCTCAATTGGGAAAGAAATAAATGTCAAATCTTGATGAATGACCTTTTCCTTCTACATTTTTTATTCATCATTGATGTGTACCTGTGAAATCCAAACTATTGAAGTCCCAAATTATCATATGTATCAGCGCCTAACTTTCAAATGAGATTTTGGCCCCATTCCGCGGAAAGTGAAATGTTTTTAGGATTTTCAACTTGAAATAAAGTTAAAATTACTAAATCAAATACATAAACATTTATGTTAAGTAATATCTTTTATATTTATATTTTTTTATTTTATGTTTATTTTCTCATTAAGTAATATCTCGTAAAATAGCCACAATTTGGTCATGCTTTTCTTTCTGGGCCCGGGCTTAACGCGGGCATACTTTGCTAGTGATGATTGAATATCAAAGAATTACTTGATGTTTAACAAAAACAATAAATAAAACATTGATCGGGTGGTTGAATTCATTAAGTTGCTTGCATGGTTTCAATCCAACAGTATACATTGAATTGACCGACGTTGCCCATGCCTTGTGCGAGTGAATGGAGTGGAATTTTTTTTATTGAGCTCTCCTATTAAAAATATAAACCCTTCAAAATGAGTATTTTCCCCTATAGTACAGTGTCCCCAATTTCCCTTTAGTAAAAGTTGTTCACATTGATAGGTTGAATATAATAATCTCATGTTTAATTTAATGGTGGGACCAACTTCGATATGAGTAAATTTTAGGGACTTATCAAATAAGGAGAATGCATTCATTCTAAGTTTTTCAGATGTTCAATAGATGCATCCACAATGGGAGTTCCACTCCCCTTCACTCATGGGAAGCATGAGCGAGACAAACAAAAGGAACCAATTTAGAGAAATAGGTCATGTCATGTCATGGTGTCATTTATTAAAAATGGCTTGGAGATGTATAAGGAATTAAAAATAAATAAATGCATTTCTGCGGGGTTCAAGTTTAAGAAACAAATACGAAGATTTATAGAAATATGGGATTATTATAAAAAAAAACGCAGCTTATAGTAATAATTTACCAATTAACACTTCAGTTTTTTTACATATGCCACAGTAGTATTAACTTCAAAAATTACCCATGCTAAGGACTAAAGTATCATCAGGTAGCCGCTGTATGTATTATGTTTGACCTTTTGGACTTGTTTCTTTATCATAATTTAGATAATTCATGTCTGAAAAATCTATGAATTATCCCAAAACTATCATTTGGGCGGAATTTTGAATCCTCCGCTAAAATGGGGGATTTACAAAATTGTTAAAGAGGCTGAATTTTTTAGGTTCTCAAGGGTCATTTTAGATTTTTTAAGTGGCCAAATGAAGAATTATTATATATATATATATATATATTTATATATATAGCATTAGCAAATGATAAAGAGACAAGTCATCAGTACATCAATTCTATTAACTCCCAACATCACAAATTTCATTTAGAAATTACAGCAAAATAATAGGCCTTTTTATAGCCTCTGCATATGTCCCCCGTTTTTATCAATTGCCTTTCTATGGTTTTGCTAAGGTGGGCCACAAAGACTGAGAATAAAGATCTTTGATAGCGAAGGAAAGCAATTTTGTACAAGTAAAGAAGACCATGATGATAAGATGTAGAATGACCAGATCTTAAGAGATAAATAATAACATCTTAGGTCATCCATGTAATCTCAAAGTCTTTTACAGTTAGCTTTGATTATAGGAGAATGAGTCAAAACGAAAACTCTCCCCAAGTCATCCGGTCATCTCCTCTATATAAACATAGTTTGATCACTAATACTTGAAAAGTACATACGTAAAAATGCATTAAAAAATTATCATGATAGTATTGATAGGGTGCAAAAATAGAGATGAATTAATTATAGTCAAAAAATTAGAACTGATGTTAAAGAAATTAGAAATGAAAAATAATAACACTATAAAACTTGGAGTCCTTAGAAAATATGAGGAAAAATCCCGTTTGAGAATAACTTTAAATAGCTAGTTGTCCTTAATTAAAACTTAGTAAGAAACTTAGATTTTTGATATGAAAAGTTTTAAAATCTATATATATTTCTTGAAATAAGGCAATAACTTAAGACGAAAAGAGTCGCAATATATATGACATCTCGCATCAACATCGGACAATTTCATCTTTAGAAATCATAGAATTACCATTGAAGCAATTTTAAAAAAGTCAGTCTAGGATTTATTTTCCATAAAACTCATAAAAACACAATATTCAGCCATCTCATAACAGTCATTCATTAATAAATGCACTCGTTGCGTTGAGGGCTTCACACTGTACCTGCTCCTGCAAGTCCTGCATGAAATGCGGGTGTGTGTACTTTGCAACACTTAACACTTCTTTCAGAGTTCTATAAAATAAAAAGTCTATTTAGACAAACTTTTTAGATAGAATTTTGAACAAATCCTATAGTATGGCTTGAATATCACGATATTCAAGCCATACTATATAGTGCAAGACTTCATATTCTTGAGCCCACGGCTATTGTTCAACCAGCCAGACTCAACTTTTGAGTTTTTTTTCTTTCAACAACTCCTGTGTTGTTTGTTCCATGGGAGGGATTCCTTTTGGTAAAATTTTGGTTTTTTGTTTGAAAAAATGTATTACACTAAATAATGATAATGAGTTGTCATGAAGAAAAACACAAAATAAATCTTCTTTTTACCACTTTCCCACTTTGATTTTATTGCAATAATACTCACCTGCATTAGAGTCAAGAAACACTAACATCTACCATTGGATTGTATGCCTCACTCTCTCCATTCATATTGGACTCATCTTGGTTCATTATCCTGTGATTTGAACTACCACCTTTTTTCCTTTCTCATGCATCATCCCATGTCAATAACCATTTCAAATTCATGTCATTTCAGCGTGGGTATAGATTCCAATATCGCAAACCATTGGCACATCAGAAAGAAAAGAAAAGAAAAAACACTAAGTGCTAGTTATCATTTTTGATATAATGTAAACTCTGCTACTAATTGCTAATGTCAGGAATTCTTATAATGTTTCAGGAAAACCCCTAAGTTTAAACACATGACAATTTGGGGTGTTCATGGCGCATACGCAGCCCCGCCGGACTGTAGAAACACAAGCACAGCCCAAGCCTCAAATGGGCCATAAAAGTCAGGCATGAGCCCACCCATTTAGGCAACCGGGCCGGCCTGAACCTGGGCTTTTATTCAATTTTGCGGGCTTTCAAATCCATGTTTGCCCTAATTAAATTGGATTACATGCACTCCTTATATGGGCCTATCTGGGCCTGGATTTGGGCTATTCTTTAATTTAATCCAAGCACGACCCAATTATTAAACAGGCCCAAATTACATATCTGGGCTAGGATCGGGCTTAGGCTGGCCCGGCCCATAACACCCCTAATGATGACAATAGATTTGAGCCATTGATTATTGTGGTGTTTGGATTTGGAAGGTGGGCTCCAATCATAGATTCATTAGATGGGAGTAATAATCGTGGAGATAACATTTGATTCTAAAATGAATGAGACAATCACGGCCATGACTTTAATTGGGTGGACAGTCCGGATCAGTGGATAAATGTCATCTATGGGTCAGATGGATATCTCCGAGAAAGATCAGGGGAATGATACGATCGCAGATGGGTTGGACACATTCGCTGGTGGTTTCAGATGGACTGAAAGTGCTGATGGCTCTGGGTTGGGTGCAATTGACAGCTCACAAAATACGACCCGACCCGCTAACCTGTCCCATATCTGACCTGCTTAGCCCGACCCGTGAATGCGCATTGGCCACAGCCCACGGGTGAGTCTGACCTGGCCCGCATCAACAAAATGGTCGGGTTAGGATTGACCCGCATAGATTTTGGAATCATCGTGTCGTCATTGAGACTACCAATGTCATAGATGCACACTTTGAATTTGCAAGCCATTTAAATGCACTTAAATGCCTTTGGAATTTGCCACCCACTTAAATGCATACTTATCTCATCTAACTAACCACTTAAATGCATAATTATCTCATCTAACCAGCCACTTAAACGCACAATTATCTTCAATTCAATGGAAGTAAATACAACTTGTTGAAACACACATACAAGTAAATCTATTTATGAATGGCTTTAATTCAAACAACCCAATTTTAAAAAAGATCTAATTGAATCAACTTAATTTTTTAATACAAGCCCTGGGCATGTTATATACACTTATATATATATATATATATATATATATATATATATAATAATCTTAAGTATCCAGAAGTGACAATATTTTACAGATTATAAAATATCCTCCTTTTTCTCACAAGAAACTCAAACTCATACAACATGCACAACAGGGGACAAAGATCATCATTTTCACATAGAAAAGAAAACGCTTATGAGAGAAAAATGCATAATCTCTTTATGGCAGCCAAAGCACTCAGCAGGACAGATGATGGTGTCATTTTGCTTGGTTTGGTTGCATGTTGAAAAGGAGTCCAGGACCCTGTTGCAGCTATGGTAGAACACATGCCAAGTACTCCATGGTTCTACCCAAAAGAATAAAAAAAAAAAAAGAGTACTCCATTATGGGATGCATAGGTTTGGTTTGTTTAAGATGAATCCCATCTCTTCAGAAAAAATATCCTCAAATTTTAGTTTAATAGGAGTAAGTCATTCCATTCAATGGAGGATGTGATAGAAATGTGATTAACTCCATGTCGATAGATGCCACGTCAATGCATAATTACATTTTCAATACGAGTAATCAATCTTACGGTGGGGGCATATTCCTATTAAAGTGAAACCCGAGGGTATGTCACTTAAGAGCAGGGGTGGACCCATGTATAGCTACATGGGGGCTTCAGCCCCCCACAACTCTGGAAAAAGCCTGTTAGGGCTATATGGGCTGCCTGAACCAGCCCCCACGGAAAAAAGCCCGTTAGCCCCCATGGAATAAAACCACCCTTCTCTTTCAAGAAATCCCGAAATCATAATCCCCTTTGCTCCTATAGGCATCACAGCCTCTCTCTCTCAATCTCTTTGTATGGGTTCTAAACAATTTTTAAGTGTTGCAGGGGCGGTTTTGGTAGGTGCTTGGTCTCAAAAATCTTTTTTTTAGAAATGACGATGTTAGAAGTAGGGGATTCTTGAAAATCTACCGTATTCTAAAAATCCCAAAATCGGTTCTCTTGATCATGAAAGATTTAAAAGAGATAGGGGATTTCCTAAAAATCCAACATTTCTAAAAATATCCATTACTGAAATGGTTATCTTGATGGAGTTGGATTTGATTAAAAAAAAAAAGAAAAAAGAATTAAACAAATATTTAGATTAGAGACGAGGGAGTCTGTCTAATCGGTCACTATTGATTTTCAGCTACCGATGCATGGTATTGATTGTTAGCTAATTTTATTTTATTTTAATGCAATATTTGGTTGTTTGTAGTTGTAATTTGTGCAGGGGCATGAGAAAGGAGTTTTAGAATGAGTTTTAAGGAATTAGTTTTTGCTTTGATTTAAGCAAATTAACGAATGAAGATCAAGGAATTAGTTTTTGATTTGATTTAAGCAAATTAACGAATGAAGATCAAGGGATGAGAGAGCTCATTGTTGTTTCTTGCTCAAAGTTTGTTTCCAATCTCTTATTTTGATAGGAACCTTAATTTTATCTCATTCTATTTATCATGCAAATGAAATTGCCCTTAGGATTACTTATCACATGACTGAACACATACACACATTCCTTTACCCAAGATCTTGACCTTTTTATTTAACCATCGCTAGCCCCCCTCAAGTGAAAATCCTGAGTCCACCGCTGCTTGGGAGGATGAAATTCATCTCGAACAGTCTACATTATCTCTACATGAGCCCCATAAAAGGAGTACGAACATCCAAATTTGTTGAGAAGGACATGGGTATCTCGAGGGAAGAGGGCCCACCTGATGATCAAATGGTACACATTCTAGCTCGGGTACTGGCAATTTCAGATGAACCACCAGTTTGGTGGCCGGGTGGGCTTACCAAACCATTTGATCTAACCCAAAAAAAAGAACCAACTCCCTCATTTCTGTTCCGCAATAAGCGGCACAGTCCCACTCCCGAAGGAGCCTCTTGCTTCACTTTCTTCCTACAAACTACACAAAAGAGATGAGTTGCAATTTGCAAGTCGGTGTCGCTTTCACTTTGCAACGACGTGAATGCAGCAGAGTTTTGTGATTTAATTCAAACTTTCACATCAATTCTACTAAAGTCTAAAATAGACTTGTTTTAAAATATTACTTAGACAACTACATTTGGACATTCACCTGCCTGCAATGGACAAAAGATGAGAACAACAGGTGAAAAGTTCAAATAGTTTTCTACTCCTAGTTGTAGTAGCAGAAATATTTAAAACACATCCATTGATTTGCTCTACCCCAAATCCAATAGTTACTAATTTAACCTTAAAGCTTGTAATCCTGAGGAGACAAAGACCAGCAACAAAGAAACGTTGGAGAGAGGATTATTCTTTTTCGTAGTAGAAGGTTCTCATGGCATGAAGCTACACATACAACACTCATCTTAGTGCTAGATTTTGAGACAGTGTTGGGTAGGGAGAAAATGGGTATAGATATATGTGGAGAAAATGGTGTTAACATTCAAATAAGATCATCTAGAATTTAAATTATGTACCAAAAAATTCAATAAATTAATTCACTTCAACTTCTATTTCTGCTAGATTTTCTTTGGCTTGTTACAGTAACATATGGAGGTGAAACATGCTTACAGGCATCTTTAAATGATTACATGAAGGTGATGAGAACTCAATATGCCTAGCAGCTGCGAGAAAAAAAAAAAAAAAATCTTGATGTTTAATCCAAATCTTTCAACTAAAGATGATAATTAAAATAGGTGCTTTCCTTTCAAATTCAAATGATTTAAGACCACTAACTTTTACATTGTTTAAAAGCATTTCAACTGCTTATACTAACACTTTGAGAAGAAATTTAATATGGTATTAGAATTAATCAGAGAGACCGTAACATGAATTTTAATTTAAAGTTGAGCCCTAATCATATGAAGGAATTTAAGGGTCAATCTCATGAAATGTCAAGATGGGTGGGCATGTAATTTTCTCATGAATTGAGGGGTGGCAAATCCACAGTTTAGGTTTTTGGATTTTCCCTTCGCTATGGTTCATTTTTTTCAGTTAGTGGCCCCACACCCCCATGTGCCATTCACCGCCCGCTACAGCCGCTCAATGATTAGACAAAACCCTCCTATTTTTCATCTACTCCTTCGTCTCCTTCTTCCTACTTCACTTCCTTCTCCTTCTTCACATCTCCCACTCCCACTCCCACTCCCACACATATCTTTTCCTACTCTCTCTCCATGTATAACAACGACCCCCCACCGCCTATCGGCGCTCTAACGGTAACGGAACCCCTGCTCCAGCTCCATCCCTCCTCCACCACCACCACCAGCACCGCCCTCGCCGTCAGGAAGCGCCCCTCCAAGGACCGCCACAGCAAGGTGGACGGCCGCGGCCGCCGCATCCGCATGCCGATCATCTGTGCCGCTCGCGTCTTCCAGCTCACCCGCGAGCTCGGCCACAAATCAGACGGCCAGACCATCGAGTGGCTCCTCCAACAGGCCGAGCCTTCCATCATCGCCGCCACCGGAACCGGCACCAACCCCGCACAACCCTACAAATCGGGCGGATCCGCCGGATTATGGGGCTTGTCGGCGAGGCCGGACTTGGGGCAGCTGTGGAGCTTTGCCTCTAACGAGATCAACGTCCCGCCGGCTGGCGCCGGGTTTGATCTCCGGGACGTTGGTGGCGGCGGCGGGAATGAGCGAGGAGGAGCGTCGTTGATGCTTGAGGAGGGTTTAGGGTTTTAGGATTGGTGGTGGATTCGGGTTTCTTAGCTTTGTTTTTTTGCTCCTTTTCATTGAAACTTTTGTGGAGAGAATAGAGATGCAGCGGCGAGGCTGATCATCTTTGTGTTTGGATTGTTTCTCACAGGCCTCCATTTGATGATTCTGCATGCATTCTCAGTCTTCAGGTTTATCACTGAATCTATATTTTTATAAGGTTTTGATATATCAATCAAAGAAATTGAAATGGCTGAATTGCTGAAAAAACATTTTTTTACCGTTTCTCCATATAACCCCCGGGGGGGGGGGGGGGGGGGGGTTTTATTTGACACAACGTTTCCTCCGGAAGCTAGATGTCTTGGTTTTGACTTTCGTTCTCCATCTTTTAGACACATTTGACACAACGTTTCCTCCATTTTCCGAAGCTAGATGTCTTGGTTTTGACTTCTCGTTCTCCATCTTTTAGGAATTTGGGGGGGGGGGGGGGGTTGTTATTTGACACCACGTTTCCTCCATTTTCCGAAGCTAGAAGTCTGGTTTCGACTTCTCGTTCTCCATCTTTTAGGAATTGAGATGGGAGGCGGGGTGGGGTTTTTATTTGACACCACGTTTCCTCCATTTTCCGAAGCTAGAAGTCTTGGTTTCGACTTATCGTTCTCCATATTTAAGGAATTGAGATGGGAATTTGACACCACGATTTTCCGGAAGCTAGAAGTCTTGGTTTCGACTTCTCGTTCTCCATCTTTTAGGGAGATGGTTTCGAGACCACGTTTCCTCCATTTTCCGAAGCTAGAAGTCTTGGTTTCTACTTTTCGTTCTCCATTTTTCAGGAATTGAAAGGTTTAGTTTATTAGTGTTATCACTTTGGGGTTACCGGAGTGTTTACCCGATTTCTCTATGGGCCCGAAGGGATTGGTCAAACCCAAATGGTTGGAAACCCTCCATTAGCAAAAAGAAAGGGGAAAAAAAAAAAAAAAAATTATGTCGCAATAGGCTGTTGTTAGCTCAGTTCATCTAGTATCGCGCTTTGCGTTCCAAGGTTGATGGTTAGAATCCCACGCTGGAGTCATAGGGGCTCCCCTCGGGCCAGTAGGAATTATTTTGGCCCAAATGACTGGGACACCTTCCATTATTTAAAAAAAAGAAAAAAACGTTGTTGAGACTTTTGATCCACATTGGCATTTGGCACATTATATTTTTCACTCAATAAATAATCGAGCTATGTCATGAGCTTTGAGTCTATTTTATTGTGGTTTTAATATAGTTAATGGTTTATCTCTATAGTTAATGGATGATCTCTATGGTTAATGGTCTCTATCTCTGTTTTGTGGATTTTTCATTTGTCAATGTGAGAATTTTCTGGACTCTCATGTTTGGGGGCACCTAAAGATTTAAGATAACAAAATTTTAGAAATCAGGGGCACATCTTGTTATGGGGCCCACCAGTAGTCCATTGGAGAACCCGATTTACACTAGATCATTGGATTCGCACCATTCCGAATGGACTGGATTGTTAGATCGATTATTTATTGTTTTTTTAATGTGTAATTTTACGGGCTGTTGTTCAAGAGGTTGTGATGATCAAGGCCCTATATGATTTCTCCAACAATTTCAGCTTAGGTAAAAGAATTAGCATGTAGTCACTCCCACATATCAAATTATATCTTTCTAGATCTTTCATCATATTTAAATAATTCAATATGGTTCAACATATCACAATTTAGATACACTGTCCTTATTATCTTAGTTATAGACAACCAATCCTATTTGCCCATTTTATGAGAGTAGACTGATGGTTACCACAATTACTTCTTAACAAATTGCAAATGCAAATTTAGGATGTCAAGCACAAGCCAATTGAAGATGCATTTGTCATAAGTGAGTTTCACCCACAAGAAATTCGATCCAACAATGTTGGACCAGTCTAGCTTGAAGAACAGGCTGTGGGCTTCTTTTCTGAATGGGCCTCTTCCCCAAACGAGCCTGGAATGAATAATAGGCTTATATAACAATTGATGGGCTTAATTCATGAGACAATCTTTAACTTTGATGTATGCATGCAATGGGTTGGGTTTAAACAGAACTCGCCCTCATATTAGGAGCAGGTTGATGGTGGGTTTGTTGGTTTCAGGGCAGGCAGTGGCGGACTCAGGATTTTCACTTGAGGGAGGCTGGCGATGGTTAAATAAAAAGGTCAATCATTATTGTATTGTACGTTCTTCACATTACCGATGGCAAAAGAGAAAATAAATCAATTGCGTATTCATATTTATCCTTCTAAGAGCTTAATCAATTAAGATCTTTGGTAGAGTAATGTGTGTATGTGTCCAGTCATATGCTAAGTAATCATAAGGACATGTTCATTTGCATGATAAATAGTATGAGATAAAATTAAGGTTCCAATCTAAAGAGGGGATTGGAAACAAACTTTGAACAAAAAACAACAATGAGCTCTCTCATCCTCTGATCTTAATTCGTTTATTTCCTTAAATCAATTCCAAAACTACTTTCTTAACACTCATTCTAAAACTCATTTTTCATGCCTTTACACAAATTACAACTACAAACAACCGAATATTGCATTAAAATAAAATAAAATAAGCTAACAATCAATACCATGCATCGGTAGTTGAAAATCAACAATGACTGATTAGACTCCCTCGTCTCTAATCTAAATATTTGTTTAATTTTTTTTATTTTTTATTGAAATCAAATCCAACTCCATCAAGAGAACCATTTCAGTAATAGATATTTTTAAAAAGGTTGGTTTTTAAGAAATCCCCCATCTCTTTTAAATCTTTCATAATCGAGAGAACCAATTTCGGGATATTTAGAAGACGGTAGATTTTCAAGAATCCCCTACTTCTAACATCACCATTTCTGAAAAGGATTTTTGAGACCAAGCACCTACCAATACAGCCCTTACAATACTTAAAAATTGTTTATAACCGATACAGAGAGAATGAGAGAGAGAGAATTGTTTATAACTCATACAAAGAGAATGAGAGAGAGAGAGAGGCTGATATGCCTAAAGGAGCGGAGGGGATTATGATTTCGGGATTCTTTGAGAAATAGAGAGGGGGTTTTGTTCTATGGGGGCTGATGGGCTTTATTCCATGGGGGCTGTTCTAATGGGCCCATATAGCCCTAAGGGCTTTTTCCAGAGTTGTTCGGGGCTGAAGCCCCCATGTAGCTATACATGGGTCCGCCAGTGAGGACAGGTATGGGATTTTAGATTTTGCCCGAGCGAAATTCTGGAGTGGGTCTGGGTTTTGGTCTACGTCGATCCACCCCGCCCCGTTAATGATTAGTTTCTCAGTGAGGCTACATCTACAGAACTTCTTTGGCATAAATGGTAGTAGATGAAGAGCAAGAAAGGTAGGCTGTAGGTTCATCACCCAGCTCATGCAAAGCCTGTAATAGACATGGGTTGATTTTGGTGACCCATATGTAACCCAACTAAGTTCCTTGTGGACCTTAACTATGAGTTTTGTTGGAACTTCATGGGAATGTTTCAAATGATGAATGATATAGTAACATTCAAAATGAAATGTAATGAGCCTGAAGCCTGAACAACCTAAAAACAATAATAACATTAGATCAAGTAGTTCTTTGATATAAAGAGAATGGAGAAGGGATCAATACTGTATTTTCCATTTCAAAAGAAACAGCTCCTACACTTAAATAAGGGAGATGATCATGACCTAAGATTGGGTTAACAGCAAACTATCATATTGCTGATTATAAAGAGAAGACAGAATCTCCTGGGGGAGTTGTAGGAGATAATATTAAGTTTTTTGAAATAAAAGAATAGTTTATTCAAATTTTTCTTGAATTACCAAACGCACAAGATTTTATCCTTTAAAAACTGAAAGATTATATTATATAAAATATTATTTTATTGTGTTTTCTTGTACATCCAAACATGCCCATCAATTAAAGGCCCTTATCAATTAAAGATGAAGATCCATCGACCAAGAAAGCATCAATCAAGCCCTACCCTTTTGAGGTTATATTTGAATCTGTATGGAAGGAAACAAACCTCAACAAGGAAAAATGCCTCATTTTCTGTGCTTTGGGGGGAAAACCCAAGTTTGGTCTACATTACTTAAGGGGAAATGGATCCCCTGTTTGGTCCAAACAGGGAGGGGGGCGCCATATGGGGAAAGATGTCACATCTCATCTCAAAAAAAATTTCTATCTCTTAAAAAAAAAAAAAAAAAAAAAAAAAAAAAAACTCCTTTCCCCTTGTACCCCGTGAATTCCTGTTTGGTCTAAACAGGAGATCCGGATCCTATGAGGACCTTTTTTTCTTTACCTTCAAAATTTTCACTCATGTAAGATCCTAAATCATAGTCACAGCCCTTCATCCTCTTCATAAAAGGCTAAAAACAGGACGGGGTCAAATTTGAGCAGGTGGATTTTGAGAAGAATAAAAAAATCTGATTGACAATCTATGGACTTTTGTAGGGTCCTAAATATAGAAGATTATAGTCTAAATGTCAAAGTGGACGGCGCAAATCAAGTGCCACATGATCAACATGCAACACAGTCCATCTACAGTGCAAGGCTATACAATTAGAAAGTTGACCCAATCCCCATAAGATAGCCTATGAGATTTTTGAATCCCATTCAAAGCGTGTGAATTAAGAATCTCAAAGATACTCTGCGTTAGAGTTTTCTATAATGGGAGTTGCTAAGATATCTCTCACCTTATATGAGAGATAGGTTGTGGGTCCCACATCCATATCCAATGCCAACAACTTAAATATGAGGGCCTCCACCCATATCTCTCATATAAGGTGAGAAATATCTCTCATAGAAGCATCTCTCTTCTATAATAAGGAAAACTCCATCCTGCTATGACCAATACATATGTCTCTAAATAATGTAGCATGCATTCTCTCTCAAAAAAAAATTTTTTTTTTTTGAGACCCTTCATTTTTACTGGAAGTGAAAAAATATTTAATGCGGGGGTGGGGGGTTTGTGTGTTTTGGGGTTTGCCAAATTCGGCCATTCATCCTCTTAAGAAGGCCTAGTGGTGGACCGAAGGCCCAAGCATGATAGTCTGATCACAAATAAAAAGTCCAAATTCCTTATTCAAATATTAAAATCAAACAAGTCTAGCTATGTATCATCATCTCTTCGACTTTGATTATTAAGAATGACCAATATGCTGTGAAGCCTAATTAAAACCTTTTCTCTCTTAACCAATTCTCATCCAAAATAGAGACCAGTAAAAAGTATTATCATTGTAAGCCATGCCCGTTCAAGCCCAATGGGCTTTTACCTAGAAGCCCAAGCCCACCAATTCCAAACCCATACAAGCCCATCCCTGATGGGTTACCTTATGTTCTTATCCCTCCCATTGATCCTAATTCCTATTTTTTTTTTTTTTTTTTGCTAATAGAGGGTTTTCAACCCTTTGTGTTGGACTAATCCCTCTGGGTCCATAAAGAAGTCAGGTAAAACTCCTGTGGCCCTCAGATGGTAGTACAAGTGGGTTCAACCTTCAGTTCATGAAGATGGGGAACCCAAGGTTGATACCAAAACCTCCAGCTCCGAAGAGGGAGGAACTCGACCAACCCCTTGCCAGTTTGGAAACTCTACTAATAGAGTCAGGCAAAGTAAAATTGATTTTGAAGAAAGAATAAAATATAAGTGGATTATGATGATATTTTGTTTTTAGCTGTTTGTTATGAATTTTTTTGGGCATTTCGTACCATTAAGTGAACTTTTTTGTATTTATGTGACTAAAGGTAGTTACTTTTTTATTTTTTTTTTTCTTTGAAAAAAATGAAGGAAGTTTTGAATTAAAAAATCTTGACGTGATATATTGTGTGGAAAAATGAAGGCCTGATTTGACTTTTACTGTATTAGTAAATTGCCAAACTTGCTTAGGGTTTTATCCTAATTCCTACCCGTATGGAATAAGAAAGAGGCGTCAAATCCAAAGGTGAGATTGGAGTCCAGAGATACAGGTGAAGTGAAAGTCCCACCAATAAAAGCACATGAATAGGAAAGGGTGGAGGCACATCCGAGCAGGCGAGCACAACCCTTATTCTTCTCTACCTTTTCTGTTTCTTTTCTACGTTGCTGCGAAAAGCTCTCCACTCTCCACCCTTTTCCAACCCCAGAAATTCCATAGCATTACCATTTCCGAATCTCCAAACCCCACCCCACCCCCCCCCCAAAAAAAAAAAAAACCCAGCTTTTCTCTCCATTTCAATCTCTTTCACCACCCAAGAAGAAGAAGAAGAAGAAGAAGAATAGAACAGCAGCAGCAGCAGCAGCAAGAAGAAGAAGAAAACAAGAAGGCTTTTTTTTTTTTTTTTTAGCTGGGGTTTAGGGTTTATCGTCTTGGAAGCGGATGGCAGCAGGAATATCAAGGAATCTTGTGAAAGAGGTTGTCAACAGGAGGTTGAAATCCGGAGCGAGAGTAGGTTTGCGGCAATTGAGCATAGATGGGGGTGGGGGTCCAGCGATTCCACAGTCTTCCAAGAAAGTATGAATCTCAATTTCCCTTCTTTGTGGTTGTTTGTTGGTTTGAATACATGAATGCATCGAAGACACCACCATGGGTGGTAACGAAACAATAAAGAAAATGTACAGTATTAGTGATGAAGAGCTGGGTTGGGTTTTACTTTGATGTTAGAGACATAAAGCCCCATTCTTTAGGTGGTAATAATTGAATGAATGCTTGCGAGATTGCTTGTGGGTGATGCTGGGAGATGGTAGAAGCTGAGCTAAAATAGCACTGCAGGCTAATGGATTGCTACTGCGTGCTTGATTGAGCATGAGTACAAGCATCGGTACTGTGAGACCCATTCCAGGGGAAGAGAGAGAGAGAGAGAGAGAGAGAGAGAGAGAGAGAGAGAGAGAGAGAGAGAGAGAGAGAGAGAGAGAGAGAGAGCCCTGTATTGGTGTTTTGGTGATACCCCATAAAATTTTTTATTTTTTTGGGTGGGGGTTGTTTGGGCTCTATCTACAACAGAAGATCATGTGTGGGTCCCACATGTGGCATGAAATGCCATATGTCTAATAGTTTGTACAATGAATTTCTTATTCCTTTTATGTTTGCAATGTGCTAGATCTTGTGATAGTTTTGTTTGTTGTCTTTCAGCGAGTTCTTATTGTTTTATGCTTCAAGATGGATTCTTTTTTTGGTTCATTGTCATGCAATTTATGCCTTTTCTAATCTTCTTTTCACTTTAGGGAAGGTTATTGACTGGAGCTACCATTGGCCTTATTATAGCTGGGGGATCTTATGTGAGTACCGTGGATGAGGCAACATTCTGGTACACCTTTTATAATCTTCATTTTGTATCATACACAAGTATTTTGCCAATGAGTGCTATTAAATAAAGAAGTGTCTTGGAGTGATGATTTACTCATCTTTACTTGTGTGCATAAAAAATCTCTGATTATGTGCCATTTTGCCCATTATTTATATCGTTCGACATTCAAATGAAGTCTTGATGAGTTCTTATGCGAACCAGCCAGTTAAAAATGGTTGTAGTGCCTCTATCTGGCACTGCAATTTTAAGTAAAAATTGCATACCCAACAAGTCCCCAATGCTGTATGCATGTACCCCATGAGCACTGATCGTTAGCCAAATGTTGTACATTCTATAAAGGCGTCAAAGCCTTTTGTTCCCAAGTTAAAGCCTTCTCCTTTTCGGCCAATCTCTGTTTGATACACGTGCATGCACAATATGACTGAAATAAAACTGCAGAGCAGGGTTTTTTTTTTAATGAGTTTTGTATAATGTGCACCTTTATTAATTTCAATGATTTTATGATGAAAAAAATTCTGTACAATAAGAGGTGTATACTGCAATAAAAGGAAGTTATTGAATAGTAGTAGGCATCTACTAGTTAGAATTTCTGAACCCTTCCTTTTAGGGAAGTCACCAGCCCATGTGGCTCATGCCTCTCTGTCTACCATGCAAAAGAAAAGTTGCAAGGAAACAGCTCACTATGGACCTTTACATTTCTTCATAGCAGAAACCATATTTTTAATTCTCTTTACTACAGTATGTATAAAAATCTTCAAATGTCATTGCTAGATTAGATTTCTATGTCACACCGACACCGGTTTTTTCGAGATGAGCAATGCATTGCATATCTAGGGGTCTGTTTGGGCACGTCCATGGAATTGGGATTCCGGACATGCCATGCCATGCCATCATTTTCCATGGATGTCCAGAACGATTCTGCCTGTTCCCTCTGAAATGAGAATTTCACTTGATTCTAAAACAGTAGAGTACCATGAAAAGTTCCTATACTTTTCCAAATCTTTGCATTGCTCCAAACGGTATAGAGGAGGAAAAATTCCACTTTTCCATTTCCACGGCATACACGGACTCCCTAAACAAACCTGTGGACAGGAATTTTCATGTCAGGTTCCTCACAACATTTCTGGATTCTTAGGAGAAAAAAATAAGACCTACTAGGTTCTACTACTACTAGTTTAAACAAATGTTATTCTGCAGTGGTAATATTATTACATTTTCCCCCTTTTGAAGTTAGTGTTAGATGTGGAATAGTTACTTTTGTAGAGTATTTATTCTTTATGTTTTTTTATTTAATGAGGAGCTTATTTGAACTAATTTAAAATTTGTGTTTAGTTCACAATTTATATTTTCCCCAATCTTGCAAAATCTGTTACCTCATACCCCTGATTCGTGTGCCTATATTCGTGCAACTTAGGATAAAATGCTCAATATTTGATTCTCTTATTTCCATTCCGTATATTTATGCCCATGCATATTCATAAATCTTGTTCTGATAAATACTCTATAGTTGCATATTTTACTTGCTAATTTAAAGAGACTTATATCTTTAAAAAAATCTCAGTAGTCTTATCTTGGCTAAAATTTGTGCAGTGGGTGGCTATTTTCAGCCACAAAACTTGTGAACCCATTATTTGCCTTGCTAGATGCAGAGGTCGCTCATAGATTAGCAATATCAGCAGCAGCTCGTGGCTGGGTTCCAAGGGAAAAGAGGCCTGACCCATCAATACTGGGACTTGAAGTTTGGGGGCGTAAATTTTCGAATCCACTAGGTCTTGCTGCTGGTTTTGATAAAAATGCAGAGGCTGTTGAAGGCCTACTTGGGTTAGGCTTTGGCTTTGTAGAGGTTGGCTCGGTGACCCCTGTTCCACAGGAGGGTAATGCAAAGCCTCGTATCTTTAGATTGCGGCAGGAGGGGTAAGCGTGTATGTTGCTTCTTAGTCATTGCACTTTGATTTACAGTTTTTTGCTTGTTCAATACTTTGGATGTCATTTATGCATTAAATTCATCATGATCTGCATGGTCTTTGCTCATTTTTAAATCTTGAGTGTCATCAATCATTTTATTGCTTTCCCTTTTTTTTTTTGTGCTCCTTTTGGTTTCTCTGTGTAGTTCACGTAGCTACAGATGTTTTGCATATGATTGAATGCTGGTACTCTTTCCAAGCGTACAAGCGAATTGGAAAAGGTGCTAATATTTTTCTACCTTACACCACTGCTTTATAAAATATCCTAGTGATTGCTTTTGCTGGCAGTGCTATCATCAATCGATGCGGCTTTAATAGTGAAGGCATTCTTGCTGTTGCAAGACGGTTAGGAGTCCAACATGGCAAGAGGAAGCTCGATGAAACTTCAAGCTCTTCATCTACTTCCAATGATGAAGTAAAACATGGTGGAAAAGCTGGTCCCGGCATTCTTGGAGTCAATATTGGCAAGAATAAGACAAGTGAGGATGCTTCTGCTGACTATGTTCAAGGAGTCCATACTCTATCCCAGTATGCTGATTACTTGGTATTTTCTGTTTCTTAACTCAGGATATTTTAGCTTTCCCCTGTCCTCTTTTTTTTGTTTTATTCTCCTGATCTTTTAGTTTCCCACATTAACTGATGTACATCTGATATTTTAAGTTTGCATTATTTTCATATAATGTTAAAGATGCAGTATTCTACATTTTAAGTGGTGTCAATGTGCAGGTTATCAATATTTCATCACCTAACACCCCTGGACTGCGTAAACTACAAGGGAGAAAACAACTGAAGGACCTTGTTAAGAAGGTTAGAAGCTTCATTCTTGTAAACTGAATCCAAGTATCAACCCCTTATTTCCATTGAATTATACTTTCTGACAGTGATGCCTGCCATTAATTAGGTACAAGCTGCTCGTGATGAAATGCAATGGGCAGAAGAGGGCCCACCGCCCTTACTTGTGAAGATTGCTCCTGACTTGTCTAAACAGGACCTTGAAGATATCGCAGCGGTATCCAAGTGTTAATTGTATTGCTGAGATGCTTTTATAGTTAGGTTTCCTTGTCAAGCTGTCTAATGATTCCCTTTTCTCCCTTTTTTTTTCTAGGTTTCTCTTACACTCCGTTTGGATGGATTGGTATTTTCTTTCTCCCTGACATACTGACTTCTAGTTGAGTTATTAGATTGCTTTAGTATTGCATGTTTTTATGCTTCTGTTTTTATTTGTTAATTAACTGAGTGGTGTATGTGTGTACACCTATTGATTTTACATATTGATATAATTATTACAATTTACAAGTCTACCATTATAAAAAAAAATATAATAATTATTACAAGTTTAACAATCAAGGTTTCACTTTTGTGGCTCATGTAAATTCCTTTGAATGTGTATGAATTCTTACAAAAGGGAGATGTTCTTTGAGTTTTTAGTTAGGTCAACTTTAAAAATGCCAAATTAGACAAGGGTACCCTGCAGAGGTACAAGGGAAGGATGTTATTGGTTGCACTCTGGCGTCTTCTAAGATGCAAGCTGACTGGTGACTTATGTTATGTGTCATGTTGCTTGATATGATGGATCCAGGAATATCGTTGTTACTAAGATTGTAATGTTAGTCTGGTTGCTGTTGTCTTTGAATAGTAGTAATATGTGCCTATGCCATGTTTTTCCAAATACCTGAATAGTGAAAAAATATGTGAAGCTGATGAGGCCGTGGTTCAAATTCTGTTGGAGGTTTGTCATGAGCTTATCATTCAGAAATAAAGAAGAAAAAAAGAAAAAGAAAATGTCACGAGCTTCGGCTTTTGACTTCTGAGTGCAGGCACATTATTATTGAGGGTCATTCTGTTTCCAGTATGAAGTGGGCCTTTTATTCTAGTGGTCCGTTCCTATGGCAGTAATCTGATTTTATTAGAAACACTGTTCTTGGCTTTAGAAGGTCATTGTGTGTTTACAGGCAACCTTTGGAAAGCACATGGGATTAGCTGATACGTTGGCTAATTATGATGCATTTGCACCCATCTTATGTAGGATGCTTACATTTTGAATTGTATTATGTTGATCTTTTTTTTTTTTATATGAAAATGGTGACTGAAATTCAATGCTCAAAAGGAACTGTACACTATAAGAGGGATATACTGAAACAAAACTTCACCAGAGGGGAGAGCAAAATATTGAAAAAAGGAGCTAAGCCCCCCCAAAAAGGGCAACAACCCCCAAGAACTAAATACGAGAGAACCATTAAGGACCAATGATCAGGGCATTTTTCCTACTCCTTGGCGAGTTTATCAGTTGGTTCATTGGCCGATTGCTTTATATGGTAGAAAGAGACGTTCAAAGCACCGGAGATTTGTATCACCTCTTCACAGATGTCTAAAAGGTACCAAGGGGGATTAGAATACTTGGTTGCCCATTGAATGACACAGTAAGAATCCCCTTCCACAATTAATCTTTGTGGTTGAAGGCTCGAAGCTTGATGAAGACCAATGTTAAGAGCAAGAAGTTCGGCTTTGTTAATCGAGGAAACACCAGTTGGACCCGAATAAGAAAGAAGGATGGTGCCTTCCTCATTCTGAATGACAACCCCCCAGGCTTGCCAAACCAGGATTTCCAGCAGCACTACCATCAGAATTAAGTTTGAGAGCCTGTAGGTGGAGGACACCATCTAGGGGAGATCCTGTGGTGGTGAGCTCTGGAATAGGCTAATTCCTTCCAATTGTGCCTAATGGTATTCACTGAGATGCCTTTGAATGTAGGAAGGGGAGAGACCCAAGTCACCGCTAAATACTTAACTTTGTCAGCTAACTTGTCAACTACAGAAGATTTGCCTTCAAAACACCTCAAATTTCTCTCTTTCCAAATTGTCCATGTATTCGCCAAGGAGAGATTCCACATCGTTCTTTCCCTCCTAGGTCCCACACCAAGCCTCCAAAACTCAAATAGGGAAGAAAAGGATATTATGTTAATCTTTTTTTGAGGAATAAATTTATTTATCATTTAAAAAAAAAGTGTGATAATTTTTTATCGATTCGACGAATAAAAAGAAAAGGTACATTTGTCAACTTTAATTTTCTGTGTTTCTTATTGTGTTGTCTTTAGTGTCACAAATCTCCTTGGGATTTCATCACCTAGGGATAATATTGGATATTTTCAAATTGTGGGGTTGTCTTGTGATATTATCAAGAAAAAATGATATGGGGAAATAAATCAATTTAATAAATATGTAAATGGTGAATAATTTAAAAATGGGGTTTTTTTCTTAGGAAGGGTATAATCAACATCATATAACCGTCCCCAAAATCATAATGATAATAATGAGGGTGATGATGATAATCAACATCGTCATGATATATAGTGAAGATCCATCGAGAAATACTAAAAAAAAAAAAAGACCTTGCAGAATGAAAACACCAATCCATGTTTCTCTGTGTCTGTGTGTGTATGTGGACCTTTGAGTAAAATTTAAGAGGGGAAGAGTTTTCTTCTTGTGTTGGTCCTAGTCCTAAGCCTCAGGGAACTGACTGTAAACTACTTAATAAAGGTGAAGGCACTACCGAAACCAATACCATAGCCTTCACGTGTCAGTTCTAGGACCTCTCTCCTAGTGGCAGAATGCCTTAACCGTAACACTACTTCCCTCGTTTTCCTTTTTTTCTTTTTTTTTCTCTTAACCAGATAGCTGGTTTGCATCAAGTTTAAGTCTGTGCCTCTCAAGTTGTAGTGCGGAAACTGCGCAGAAGTTAGCGAGGAAGAAGCACAGGGTTTCTTTTCTCACTTCAGTATAATATCCGCCTAAAGTTGCTTTTGCCTGTTGAATTCTGTGAAAACACCTATTCTTCATTTACTTTGTGTTGATTTCTTTTTCTGCATGCAGTATAGTGATTGTTATCAACTTATTGCTGTACCATCAGACTGGGGTTGGTCGTGTAATTTAATGATGTGTTCTTAATGTATTTTGAATAGATCATATCCAATACCACTATATCAAGACCAGATCCTGTAAACGAGAACCCATTGGCTAAAGAAGCTGGTGGCTTGAGTGGGAAGCCGCTCTTTGATCTATCCACCAATGTTCTCAAGGAGATGTATATTCTAACACGGGTATGTTGATCTCAAGCATCATGTTTCTACACATAAATGTTCATTTGTTCTATGCTTCACACCTCTATTGGCAATTGGTTTTCTTTTTGATTAACACCTCATTCTATTTTTCGCACTAATGTGGGCGCTTTGATGTTTCTTTTAACTTGCACCGTATCAGGGGAAAATTCCTCTTATTGGATGCGGCGGCATCAGCAGGTATTTGTGGTCTACAGCATGAGTGCTTGGGGCTTACCATCATTATCGGTGTTTTCCATTTAACCTGCTAACATTTGTTTGAAAATACATCTGATGCAGTGGAGAGGATGCATACAAAAAAATTAGAGCTGGAGCAACCCTCGTTCAGCTCTACACAGCCTTTGCCTATGGAGGACCCGCACTCATACCCCAGATAAAGGTACAGTATTTTGCTTCTTCAAGTCCCAAGTGCTTGAAGTTTGAAATGTCACATGCAGAAAGATTTTGATTGCTTATCTCACTTTAAATTTGTGAGTAACGAAAATATTCATATGACTGAACGTGAATGTGTATTTCCATCAGATCATCATTTGGATTCTTTCGGCCTACGTGTTTAGCTGTATTTGTTTCAATTAATTTCCTTTCCTTTGCATACTGAGCTTGTTATTTTATGCTGAACCACAGCCTGCAGTTATAATACTAGGCTGAGTATATGTTTTTTACCTCAATGCTTTTGAGATGTCCTTTTTTATTCATGGGGAGGTTTTATTAAGCATCAAGTTTCTGAAGACCACTTAATTGTTTGCAGGCTGAATTGGCGGAATGCTTGATAAGGGATGGCTTTAGATCAGTCTATGATGCAGTTGGCGCTGATTGCAGATAGCTTTTCCATAGACCAACAAGCACCTTTTCACAACCAAGATCTATACCATACAATAAAATTTCATATTTCAAGTCTTCAGTTGTTTTCAGGAGGCGATAAATTTTCTTTTTCTTTGAAATTCAATTTTGGATGATTATATGTAAGGTTAGGGAGCAAAATTTTGTAATATTTCTGGTGATTTTGGTATCATAGTCACCAAAATGTCACGAAATTGCATTACATTGGTGGAAATGAGCAGATTTTATTTATTCTGTTTTATTAGTTGTGCTCCTCTTCTGTAGCTGATGCTGTACGAGAGTATTTACTGCTTGGAAAGATTTGAGTATGTGCAGGTGTTTTGGGTAATTGTCATTCTCCCCTTAAACGTTTGTTTGTCGTGGGCTTACCCATTTTTCTAAGGTCCACTTTGTGAATTTTACTTTTCCACTAAATGCCATTTAAATAAAACAATGTACTTTGTAACTCCTTATTCCGGACATGCCATGATATTACCTGCACCATTTGGGAATAACATGAGATATGGGGGTCAGATATTTATTTATTTTTCACTAAATGTCATTTTTCGTGTTTTTATAAAAAATGAATTCACTTGCTTGTTGCAGAAAGCAAAAAAAAAAAAAAAAAAATAATAATTTTTTTTTTTGTTGACTTGAGTCAATTCCACGATATCATGAGCTATGTTGTAAAAATGTCAAAAACATGTTGACTACAGTTAAACAACTTTAGTGACATAATCTAAATTTCTGTTATGAGATTGAAAAATGTTAACTTCAGTCAAACAACTTTAGTGACATTTTCTAAATTTCTGTCATGAAATTGAAAAAATCGAGTTCAAAGAGGACTAATAATTCAGATCCTTGAAAAAAAATAATGGGGCCAAAGTTGTCCGATAGGTACGATTTAATGGTTGATGATCCATGGTCAGGCTCGGCAGTCACTCTATTCTTTTTCTGGGCTTGCTTCAGTCTGGGCCTAGAAAGGTTCTTAAGGTCCCTGGGTCAGGGAAAGGCCAGAAAAAGTAATAAGACTATTTGTTTTGGGCTGGGCTTCCTCTAACTCTATCCATGGAATGACCACTGACCCATGCCCCCTAGTGAAAAAGTCCAAAAACAAAAAAATTCGCCGTTGCCGGGGATCGAACCCGGGTCACCCGCGTGACAGGCGGGAATACTCACCACTATACTACAACGACATTGTAATTTATGGGAAAGAAACTTATTTATTTATTTGTCTTAATCAAATGGCATATCTGATTCACATATTTAGCTATATTGAAATTATTTACCAAAGTAAAAACCATTTTCATGGGAACTTTTATCAGAAATTACAGTTTTCCTTTGCCTACCACTTCCTCCTCCCCTCTGGTCTGGTCCATCCAATGCTCAATAATAGAAAATTTCCTTTTTTTGCACCTTGAAATAATGGAAATTCAGTTGTTTGCTTCTTTTTTTTTTTTTAGTGTAGTCATAAAAATCTTGAGGACTTAAGACTAAGTGCTAGAGTCATTTGATCTTTTAATTGCCATACCTCTTATCCAAATAGGCCCCACATAACTTTAGTTTTTTTCATTATTAAGATTAAATAAAAGATAATTTTGTCATTTTGTCCATAAAAACTAACAATTATTTGTTTCACTTGGGGAGGTTTTACTAAAACAAAAAGAATTGCAAAAGCCTTTTTGAGGTTATTCTCCTTTTATATTTATACCAAATTACCATCTTTACTATAAAAATCCTCGAATTTCAATACGATGTAGGTAAGAGGGACCTATAGGCAGCAAACAGGCCTTTGGGGCCTGCTTGTGTTGATGGAATTGAATTCCTAAACATTCTAAAAGGAATGCAAATCTAAAATTGGCTTGCAATTGATGAAACAAAGGTTAGAATCCGTAAATGGCTATCAAACAATTACCCCTTAAATGCAAGTTAATTTATAAGAGATAGAAAATAAATATCCAGCCATCACACTAGTAAATCAAATCCAAGTCAAATCAGGCTCTCATCTACTTCTCCACCTTGAATCCATGACACTAACCTCTTCAATCTTTCTTTTTAGAACACATTTTCCCTATGAATTCCTGAGAATTCACTTCCATATAAGCCGGTCTCTTCAATGTCCTTCAAACCTGGGGCAGCTTCAACCCCCCAGTATGAACCAACTCATCAGTACACTGCATGCAATAGGCTGATGATGGTAGCACTCATTCAGCAAGAAGGGTGCTTCCTGCCACAAACCATGAGCAATGCTCTTCAATCCAGCCAGCAAAACAGGTAGAACTCAAATTTGATTTGCAGTTAAGGTTGCTTCCAACTTGATATCACATCCACAGCATGGCTGTGAACGTTTAAGTGAAAGCTCCACAACACTATACCATGCTGCAGTAATCTTATTGCATAGTCAAAAAAAAAAAAAAAAGCAATTTAAGATCGTTCATATCTCAAAATTTCTCAGAAGAAACTTTAAACAGTAATCTTTTAACACAGGATAGTATCACGGACTTCAGTTTCTGCATTAATCATCAGTTCCAGGCAAACAAGTCCTTAGAACAGAAAACAGAAACAGAAGATGTTAGAATGGTCAACCACATCCAAGCTCTAAAAAAATCAAGGAAAGTGAGAATATGTACATTGAACAGAAAGTCCAACATCACATTTATAAGGTATGTATATATATTTTAATCCGACAGTATGCAAAGCACCATGTAATAATACAATACATTCAGTCTAATTATTAAAATCCCAAGCTTTATCATTTTATCCAACTTGCTGATAAAAGGAGATTATCTCCTAGCAGAACACCCTATGGGAGGCAGCCATCAGAGGGGCTGACAAAGGTGTCAACTGAAAAGGATGGAGTAAACTGAGTTGACCCACCAGAGACTCCCTCTACATTGTATGGCAGACCCATTGAAGTAGCAGTGGCTTCAGCATTGGGTATAAAGAGATTGCCTGTTGGTATTGAAGTACTTGGTTCTGGAGATGGTGGAAGATTTGCCCCCATTTCTGTGTTGCTCATTGGCTGCTGTGCGCCCAATCCTCCCTCCATGTTTCCTTTGAGAGTGCAGTTTTGTTCCACCTGATTTGCAGGAAATGAGTGTCTGCGGACCCTTTCGCCTCGAACAATCTTCAAAAGAACAATACACACAATTCAAATCAATCTGTATGAATAGTTCAACTAGTTAAACCTCAGGGATTTTTGGGCTGTGTAATTAGAAACAAAATAATGATAATTAACACTATGAAAGGGACTGAATCTCTCTATGTTTCCCAGTAATTTAGTCATCACAAAAAATAAACATAAAATATGGCCATTTTGGACACTAGAAAATAGGAAAAGAAGGGCCACACAAATCACAATGCTCAACCTGAGGATAGCATTTTATCACCATTCACCAGGGCTGGAACAGTTATGTGTAGAGCAGGATCAGGCAGCTATAGGCTGTGTTGGATTCAATTCAGATGGTCAAATCCCAAGCCTAAGCTTGAAAAAGAGAAGAACTATGTGTCCACTATAAACAATCACATTCACAAACATAACAAGAAATCTGAATTTTTATTGATGAAAAGCATAAATTTAAGAATGCATTCCCAATCTGGGCTGGTTGGCGAGCCCTATTCTCTCTTCTTATTAAAACTAGTTACAACTCATCCTAGACAATGAAGATAATAACTAACTCTTTAAAAAATAAACAATAGGACTCTTGCTAAAATTAAAGACACAAATAAACCCATAGATCTTACCAAATGTATCACCATTCACCAAGTATGTCTCCACATGTCATCAATGATGTGTAAAGAAAACAATCACATAAAATCGGCCTACTTCATGCTCACAACCAGTAAAAACCTACGGAGGTTCGTGATACTTCCTATTGGACCTCCTTGCATGAGTCTTGGGCCCATATGGGTCCGGAACTGGTTGGGACTGAGGGTGATCCATGGACTGAATTAAATGGACCATGGATTGGACCTGACCAATGAACAAGTCCTAATTTTGTGCACTCCCCTATCTGGGCTTCAACAACATGAGAAATGGTTAAGAAATAGAATGATGGACCCTACAGTGGACAACCAAGGCATGCATTACCAATTTAAAATAGAATACTGGATATGACAATTACCATCTAGACCTGTTTACAACAACCATGATCAGGGTAATATGATAAATTTGTAAATAAAATGCACATGACACCAAGGTCACCCCAAAAGAAAGTTGAGCACAGAACAATTAACATCCAGAAGCAGCTCTGCTACACAGCTACTTTCCACTAGCCTGTTAAGTGACTGGAAAGGTCACCTAGACAAATATTACTTACATATTTTCCAGAGACTTCCTCTTTG
Organism: Camphora micrantha; assembly: GCA_003546025.1. Taxonomy (NCBI): domain Eukaryota; kingdom Viridiplantae; phylum Streptophyta; class Magnoliopsida; order Laurales; family Lauraceae; genus Camphora; species Camphora micrantha. Next base: position 5,419,150 of record QPKB01000003.1, on the reverse strand, counting down.
TAAATGATGAAAAAGTCACCAGTCTGAAGCTTATGTGATCTAACAAATCCTCCTGAGGTTATAAATGAAAAGCTTTAGCACTAAGCTATTTGATCGACTTTTAAACAACCAAGTTTCAAAAGATCCTAGAAGAGGTGAATATTCAGTAGATACCTGTATTTTCCATGACGTACATCCTGCTTCGGTTGTTTGGCCAGTACCTGAAGAAGAAAAGGGTAAACCACGCTAGAAACTTTCCTATTAACTGTTCGAAGACAGAACATGGTCCAAGCCCTATAGTGTTTGACAAACAATCATCACAAGTTGGGAACAGCAAACAGCATTTAACTGCCAACCCTCTCTGCTGATCTGTATATACAACTTTTGTTACTGTTTCTTTTGTCAGCAAGTAGGCTTTCAAATTATAATTAGTTTTAAAAGAAATACTACAGGCCTAGCCTAATGCTCTTTCAAATCAACTGATTTGGACACAGAAAACTTTTTTTAAGCCATGCCAAGTTCAAGATTTGGCTTATCAACTAAACATAAGGATCATAGTTACCAGTAGAGCCAGGTGGGAGTGGCAGCTGCAACAGAAAAGAAAAATTATGCTAATCAACAGTTGAAGTCCTATGAATCATTGAGAAGAACATGCAGAACCCCACTTAGATGACTTATCAAATATAGACACGACCATAACATGCCTCAAAGATAGGTTCCCACATAGCATAACTTCAAGCGCGTCAATGGAAGAACAAGTAATACAGTTAACATACCTATACTTGAATTCCCATCTAACTGCAGAAATCATGTCTTCCATGAGCAAAATCACTCCATTTCGTTCAGACAGAGGAGGAAAATTTGCCTCTGCATCTCCCTACAAAACCATGATAAAAGTAGAAAGTACTCAATATAAGAGTCAATTTGCTTTAGCATTGAAGAAACAATTGGACACCATGAAATGGTTATATCCAGAGAGACAACTAGAAATTTCAAAACAGGTGAGCGAAATTTACATTTTGAGGCATCTTTCTTATCTAGTTAGACCATCAGATTGAAACTACAGCATATAAATTGCACCTTGCTTAAATAACACTCACAATCTTGCCAATGCATCAAAGTGATATAATCATCCTAAATCAAACATGAAACTACAATGAAGAATATAATTTCAATCCAGCAGTGAAGAGCATTCCACTATTGATTATATTCAAATCATTTCTAACTCACAATGGCATAGTTTGATCCAATGGTCTACTGTGACAAGAAGTGAGCCTCACAATGCAGATTGATATTTCAATACTACCTATTGATTACCCTTTCTGAAGTGATTACACACGACAAAATACATTAAGATTCTATGAATATCTTAAAGAAAATACCACGGTGTGATTCAGTAAAAGATAATGCAGCATACTTTTGGAAGTACTATCCTCCCAAGGCTACCAACATCACTGTTTCGCAACTCTTTTCGCAAAATCATTGTCCATGCCCTGTCCTCTACCACCTGCAAAGATCACAATCTTTTATGACAAAACATGGAAAGAATGGAATTTTGATGACATCATCCTAAAAGGAGACTGCTAGCATGTAAAGGCCAGCAAATTCCATCAATGCTCTAAGTCAAGGTCGTATAAGGAGGCTCTCTCTCAATTTCTTTTGCTAAAAGCACGCAAAGGCTTTATGCAGTCAACTTGATTGCTCAGACACATCTACAATTACACACAACAGCACCTTCACATCCACGCAATGCAAAAGGTGGACCACTTTGTACATGACTCTGCCTAAAAATGAAGCAGGTCTGTTCATCAGGTCAGCTGCACAAGTAGAAGATTGATGGGAGACAAGGAAAATCTCTTCAGAGGTCCACATCAAGATTGTATTTACAGCCCACTACCTAATACCTATTAATAAATGGATCCCAACTTCTACATGGTTTGGATGTGCACAAGCTGGGTTCACCCAATGCAGAGATTTTAGATTCCTCTTAATGCTTTATTATTTGCAAAGGGAAAGTAAAAAACTGAAGTGAATATAACAGACCTTATCATTCCCAGATGTGTCCAAAATTTCCAAATTCCAACATCCAGCATGGTGTTCTAAGGAAGGACTCAATGACTGCTTCACGATTGAAGCAAGTCCGAATGAATTACGGCCCCATATGTGGAAGGGCATCATTTCAAAACTGGGATTCTTACTTCCATCTGAAACAGTAGAACAACACATATGCCTCTGACTAACCAACTTCCGTTTGCGAGTAGGAAATGTTGCTCCCAAAGAGCTACCAATACTCAAATCACAAGAAGCCATGTTGTAATTTATATATGATTGCCTCCCACTGACAGGATAGAGCGGGAGTTGATAAAAAGATGCTACAGGCAAAGAGGTTGACTGGAACACTGCATAGTCACAATAATTAGATTAGCTTCAAGTTATACAAAATTCCTCGTAGTGTACTTATAGGTAAAAATAACACTATTCTCGTGTGTGTGTGTGTGTGTGGGGGGGGGGGGGGGGGGGGCGCGTTCCTTCGTGGTTTCGAGTCCGAGACGTGTTGGCTCTGATACCATATCACAGTTGCTAGCAAGTAATCCCAAAACCAATTGGTGATGAAAAACTGCACAAACAATTGCTTAACACCCCCAACATACGATGTACATTGAAGCATACTGAAGTCTTTACAACATAAAACAAAGGCATTTGAGCACATAATTATATACATATATGCAAGCAAATCTTGTGCAAACAATTTTGTACCTGAATCATGACAAAAGCTGCCTGTCATATGAGGATACAAGCCGTCATTGTGTGGTAAAAAGTTGGCAAAACTGAATGGATTCCAAATATCATGAGCCTTGCTCCTCAAATTCGGTGTTCCAAAACTTGGAAAACACACATTACCATATGGAATGTATGGATGTGCATATGAGTTATTCATTGATTCCGGTAATAGTAAATTGTTCCCAGTGACAAACATGGAGTTAAGCTCAGATCCCCCATGATTAAAAGAATTCTCCAGAAGAAAGCGGCCTAGAAAAGAATAGCTGAAGATGGTCAGTTTTTTCTTCAAGAAGACATTGCAATGTTTTTTAAGTTAAAAATATAAGATATTAGTATTCAAATGCGGATTTCATGCATTATATTCTCTTCCAAAACTTAAAAATATGAAATGGGGTAACTTGCTGTTTAACGCAGACCCTCATGTTGTGCTCATATTTCATAACAAAGCAATCAATGACTGAATTCTTACACAGATGCATACCATTTACAATCTACCATGGAAATATCTTGTGACCTCTGCAGAGATCATAAAAATCATAGTTCTCCAAGCTAGACATAACAACAAGGGCCTGTTTGTTTCATGTAATTGAAATATTGAATACATAGGAATGGTAAGACTTTTATTTCTAAAAAATGGTCAAAATTGAAGAAACAAATTTGAATTTCTGAAAATGACCATGAACTTAGATCCCCTCCATTGGAAAATGAATCATGGGGACGTGGGAGATGAATATACCGAGATGCGGCCACCCTAGTAATTCAAATCCTAGGAAAGTGAGGATTTCATCTACATTATACCTGATATTCTACACCCCACTCCCGCGTCTTTAATAATCCTTTGGTGGATAATCAAGTTAAAATTTTTTTTTGCCAAATTTAAAAATGATGAACCTGTTTGTAACTGCAACGCCGGAGCCGTAACAGTGAACCTGCGATTGAACTGCATAATCTGCTCCACGTCGATCATCTCCCCGGCTCCAACCTGAACATTCTGCATGAAGTTCATGGCCGAAGCGGCTGCACCCAAACCCGGCAAAGTCATCACATCTCCATTCCCATCCTCCACAAACCCAACACTCCTCGAAGAAGAAGAGTCTGCAGCAAAGCGTTTGCCCTTCCTATCATCTCCCTCTTGGGTCTGCATCTTGATTCTAACTTCTCAAGCAACTACCAGTAAGAGAGAGAAAGATTGCAACTTGGAAAACTTCATAGTTGTGGAGAGTTGCTTTTGTAGTGAGGGAGGTCAGCTAAATTTAGAAATGAACTAAAAACAGGTAGAATTTTTGAGGTCAGATGCATTGTATTCGAGGGAGATGGGGTTTGAGCCGGCAAAGGTATCGGTATCGGCGTCGTGGGAGTGTAACGGGTCGAGCGTTTTCAGTACTTGCCATTAATATTGATTCTTATCTCTTGTGCTTGCCATTAATATTGATGCTTATCTCTACTTCAATTGAATGAGAAAAAGCAGGAGTGACTACTGATTCAGTGGAGAGAAACTGAAGGGTTTTAGCTTTCTCGTTCTTCTTCTTCTTTTTCTCGATATCTAGCTTCAGTTTTTGGTGCCTAGGAGAAAAAGAAGAGAGGGTTTATCGGTTCGCGGGCGTTTTTCGTCTTCCTTTCCTCAGTGTATTTATTGGCGCGCTTAGCCTTAACCGTCCATACTAATCCCTTCGGCTCATAGATCGAAAAGTCGGATAAATTCTTCTGTAGTTTCAGTGTGGTAGTATAATTTTGAACGAGCTCCCCCTTGGGATTAGTCACCGGTCAAAACTTGGAACTTGAAACTATGGAGTTTGTTTACACGTGCGGTGAAGTAAAAGAGAAGTAAATATATATCTTGTGTGATTTTTTATTTATTCATTATGATTATAGACTTGAATTTCTATATAAGATAATATGAACTAGGGTTACATTGGAGAGAAATGAAGAGAAGACTTTGGTACTAATTAAATTTAACCATCCCAAATGGTCATATGATGAACGTGTGCACTGAATGTCATGGTGCTTGGCTCGTCAAATGGACAACAATGGTCCATTTCTTCTTCTTTTTCTCTCTAAAGATTAGCAATGCTTAGTGAAACGCCTTATATTAAGTCATAACACATTTTTATTACATCGTTATATCTTTTAAATATAATGAAATGTGTCATATTTTTGCTTAATGACACGCCTTATCTTAAGTAATCGCACATTTTTATTGCATCGTTATCTCTTTTAAGATAATGGCGTGTCACTTAACATAGTTATGACACATTTTTTTACTTAATATAACACTCGTCATATTAAAAAAAATAAATGAAGTTTAATGGTTAGAGCACGTTTTTCACTTTTCTCCTTTTGTTTTATTTTTTATTAATAAAAATTTTATATTCTTCTTCAACAAAGTTACAAGGTTCATATAGGTTGTGATATCACAACCTACAAATGAATATGCCATTTCACATATCCTCACACTTCAGAGTTTAGTCATATCATAATTAATATACTAGTTAATAGCTACATAATGTTTTGGTAGAAGTCCTCATTTTCTATATGTACTTGTAAAGTACGATTTCATATGAATAAGGTGTCTGTACAACACAACATGCATCAAGCTGCTATCAATGTTTAGCTTTCAATTTGAAAATCAATGTTTACCGTTCAAGTTGAAAGGAATGGTAGCTCAGTGGGTGCATAAGATCCTATGCTATATATCTCCTTGCCAAGTGCCTGATAACTATAGAGTAGAGTGGTGCACCAAAAACCTCCACAGAGAAACGTGGCCCGTAGACCACATTAAACTAGTTTTCCCTTGGTATAGAGTTTAAGCCCTAACCACGAACACAATGAAAATCATAGCTTTGTCGATTAAAGTAAATCCAGAGTCTGACTTGAAACCTCAAAAGTTCGCAATAGATTCATATCCTATGGGCCATGGTTTATAGGTGACTATCAGATTAACTGAGCCGACCTGCCTAAGCAAACTTGGACTCGAGCTTGGCTCATATGCTAATCAAGCCAACCTCATGCTGGCTCGATTAGCTCACATTAAGGGCTAGACTTGAGCTCGAACTCAGCTTGGCTCGTCTGATTTTTGGGCTTTGCTCGACTACTTGTGCAGGTGCATAGCTCAAGCTAAACCTTGCTTGTAAAAGATTGTCTTGATCAGCTTGATTTCTGCTTGGCGACAGATGAATTTCATAAAATAGAATGGGCAAGAGTTCAGGTCTATTTTGCCTAATATCTAAACGGGTTGCACATGAACAAATTAATGATAGTCAATGGCCCAGATTAACTTTCAATAATGTGGGCTGGATCCGAGTAGGAATTTTGATCTAATAAGAGCAGCACTTAGACATGCTTCATTTTGGCACGTACACCTATCAACAAGATCCTCTGTACATCCTAACTCCCATGTCCTTAGTTTAACCGAATGCTCTCATTAATAGAGAGCAGAATGAAAAACCTCCCACCTGCTCTTTTCTATTTCTAGCTGTAGTTCGTCTCAATCCTCTCAGTTCCAACAGCCTCCAAAACAGTCACTCCTCCAGCACTCCTATAAATACATACATTTATCGATCTCTTAACCCTCATCAACTCTCCCCTAATCAACACTAAACATGGCCTCTGCCAGTGCCCACACCAACATCTACATAAAATTGGCCTTCTCTCTCCTCCTCCTCTTCCTTGTGATGGATGCCACTGTTGCGACGAGGAAGTCTCAAATGAATGTAATTGACCGATGCTGGCGAAGGCGTCCAAATTGGGCAAGGAACAGGCCCCTTCTCGCAATGTGCTCAATTGGATTTGCAGGGAAGATGACCAACAATGTGGGTAGGGGTGTGAGACACTACACAGTCACAGACCCCAGTGATGACCCGATAAATCCCCGCCCGGGGACATTGCGGTATGGTGCGACGCTGATTGAAGGAAAGGTGTGGATCAGGTTCCATAGGAGTATGCGTATAAATCTTCAAAAACCGCTTTTCATTAGCAGCTTCACTGCCATTGATGGGCGTGGTGTTAATGTCCATGTTGCTAATGGCGCGTGCTTGGTGCTCTATAAGGTAAGACTCATGAAAAGAAATGAAGTTCTTTCTAAGACAGTAGTAAAATTCAAATGCTGATGTTGTGGTGATATATACATGATCAGGTGACCAATGTTATAGTTCATGGCCTACACATTCACCATTGCCAAAGGCCATCTCCTGGCAAGGTGATTGCTCCGGGGGCGAATATTTTAGATTTAGGTAGGTTCGACATTGATGCAATTGCAGTCATTGGGTCTTCCAAGGTTTGGATTGACCACAATACGCTCTATCAATGCAAAGATGGGCTAGTGGATGTTACGCAAGGCTCGACCGATGTTACCATATCAAACAACTGGTTCAAGGATCAGGACAAGGTGATGCTTCTGGGTCATGACGACGGGTATGTGAAGGACAGGAGGATGAGGGTGACTTTGATTTTCAACCGTTTTGGCCCCAATTGCCATCAACGTATGCCTAGGTGATCTACATTTTTCCTCTCTACTTACCTCTTGTTTCATATTATTTTAATCTCTCTTTTAATCACCTCTCACCCTTATTTGAATTTCCTTCCCAATTCACTAATTCTTCAATCATAATTCATATTATATGAAACTACAGGGCTCGACACGGCTATGTTCATGTAGTGAACAATCTATATGAAGGCTGGGGAATGTATGCCATTGGGGGAAGTATGAATCCTAGCATCAAAAGTGAATCTAATGTCTTCATATCTTCTGGCAGCAATAAGGTAAATCTTCACTCTTAAGTACCCCAGATTTTGAAATTTTCTTCTTCTATTCTTTCATCCAGGGAACATGCTAATTAGGATTTTCATGTTAACCAGGTGACATGGAGGGGTGGAGGTGTAGGTTGGAATTGGAAGTCAAAGAATGACCATTTCCTTAATGGAGCTTACTTTAGACAATCAGGCAGTGCTGTTGCAAAGCCGAATTATAACCGCTATCAGAGGTTCACAGTGGTAAATGCTGGAGTGGTTAGGCCCCAAACAAGTTCTGCGGGTGCACTCAGATGCACAAGAACTAGATGCTGATGAAGCCCATGTATATGTGTGCCTATGTGTGTGGAGTGAGAGGGTATTCAGTTGTAATGGTAGTTTGGTGTGAACAATATATTGTTGTTGAATTGTAGCTCTATAATTTTATGTTGGTCTTAGCAATTACCAATCCAGCACGATAATAGAGGATGTTCTATATGATGATTTTAATTTCTTCTTTATCTTCAGGTATGATGTTTAAGTTCAGCTGATTATTGTTGATATTAAAATACAATGAACTAATTGCGGTTAAAATACAATGAACTAATTGCGGTACTAATTAAAAAATATGAAGATGATCCTTTTATCGCGTAGAAGGTTCATTTGAATGCATAATTATGTTGGTTGAGTTCAAATCAGAAATATAAGGCCGGGTTGAGTTCAGTTTAGAATCGCCTCCCCTACTAATACCTTTCTAAATCTTCTTTAGTTGCAATTTTCTAACTATTAATTAACTTTAACCCTCGTGAAAAATGTCTATACGACATGTATAAAAGCTAAAAAAATTCAGAGTTAGCAGGTCTCAGTCTTGTTAAACCTAATCAAGAAGTTTTTACTCTGTCATTCCAAGCTAAAAAGACACATGCTAGTGAAATTAGAAAAATAAAATTAAAATGTCAATAATCCTGGTTTTCAAGTCATATGAAATTCGAGTATATCATAAGTCTAGATGTTCTATTCTCTCAAACTCCAAATGACCATGGAATATGATCTTCTTCCTGTACGCGTCATCATCAAGTTACAGAACCTCAATGAAGGTTCAGAAGTCCGAGCAAATGAATTCAAAACACAAGCAAATACAACAGAAGTTTGCCCCTTATAAACTTAAATGGACTCATATGCACACTTTGTTTATTATATCCGATTACAACAACTATCTATTGTGTATTGTCCCTTCACTAAAAACATTTGAGGGGTTGCTTTCATCAATGTGGTTCATGTGAAATTTTCATTTAAGTTTGTACAAGAAGGCAATGCTGGATTTTCAATCCCCACTATTTCCAAAAAAATTTTGGAAACCCTAAATTAAAGGTGTAAATCTAAAATCTCACACAGCTTCCATGTAACAATTTCCTAGGATAAAATCTCCCTTGCTTCACATGTTGCGATAGAAGAATTTTCAAAGGGCTACTTTTAAAATTTAAACAATTCAAAATCACTACCTTATTCTATCATAAAAAAAAAAAAAAAAAACTCACTCCTATTAAAATTATGCCACCATCATCACCCTAATTAGAATTCATCCTCTGACTCATCTATAAAATTCAAATCACTCAAAATCACTATTCAAAATCACTATTTTACCATACATATACCAATGAAAGGAGGCTTCACTAAAGTAGAGTCATACATACGTTTAGATTGATCACATATATAACATATGATTTTGATTAGGTATTCTAGACGCAATTCAAGAAAACCACTTGTTTTAGACACATATATTCTAAAGGTGGTCATAACCTATAAAGAATATAAGTGTTGGTTAATTCAATGGACAAAATCGGAAATTCAATTTATAATGTATTTTATAGATGAGCTGCCCAGATGAAAAGCTTGAAGATTGAAAAATACAAAACAAAGTCTGCCTGGCTGCTTGAGCAAACCATCCTGCGCTCAAATACAGATTGTCCAGAGAGCATGCGCGCTCGAGCAGGCTATCGGGCGCTCAAGCTAATAATTGGTAAAGGGCAAACATGCACGATCACTTCTCTTTGTGCTCGATCTGCCTGTAGGACATGAGCATCCGCTCGAGCACGTCTTCATCTACTCGAGTGCATGCTTTGCAGCAAGCTGACTTACTTTAAGAAATTGCTTTCTAATTTGTTCCAACCAACCAGTTTGAGTTCTATCCTCTTTAAGTAACCCTATGCACGTCCCAAGACACACACACACACACACATATATATATATATATATATATATATTGAGCATCCTAACAACTCTAAAGAGACACTTGCACTTTCTCTCTAATTCTAAATCCTAAAGAAGATTTTGGTAGATTCGTCATCCTCTTCAGAGCTCAAAGCTTTGAGATTTCATTTGTGTACTCTCTAGCAGTAGACATATCTTGAAATCGATTTCAAGCTGTTGATTTCAAGCACGGTAAAAGTTTACGCCGAGCGACGATAAATCGAGGGAATCAGGTTTTTCACGTAGTTGATTATTTTTTTTTTCGATATTAAAATCTAATAGAGATAGTGATGGAAGGGACCTTCTCTAGGCGAATTTCATGGCCTCTCTTGAAATGAAATTTGGTGCAAAATCTCAATCTTTAAAAATGGTACTTTTATTTCCAACAAACAAACTTACTACAAAGCCATCTGCTGATATAAAATATAAAAAATAAATTACAAATAGGTACCTGCCGCCCATGTCATAACAAAACTCAAAAAACATAGAATCCTCATTTTTTTCCATTTTATCTTCTCTCTCTTCTCTCTCTCAGTAGAATACGAAGGAGAAGAGGGGATTTCTTGAGAGAAGTTCCCGTTCCCACATGGATCTGGATCTATGGATTTCGAAGGTAAAAGATGGCAATCATTTGATGGAGGACGAGCTTCAACTCCTCTGCGAATACGTAAGCTTTGCTTTTCGATCCTCCTCTCTCTTCTTCTTCTTCTTCATTTCCTTCTCTATACCCCTTTCCTTACCGATCTAGGGTTTCTTCTTACAAATCGCTCGTTTATTCCGTTTTTCGCAATTTTAGGGTTTCTTATATGACTGCGCCTCTTTTGATCTGTTTCTACAGTTGTAATTAACCCTAGATTTCGTATCACAAGCTACTTGTTTTGCTTCTTCTTTATATTGTTTTGATGCAAGGCTAGGTGTTTTTGTTTCAGTCTTTTTGGGAGAATAGCTTTTGTTGTTGTGATTCGGATGGAATTGGATTGTGCTTTTACTCCCCGGAAAGGGGTAAAAGGTTAAAATTTGAGGAAACCACCGGGCGATGTGAGTTGGGATTGCTTCAATTTTCGTTTATTGTTTCACCTGCATAGATGAAAGTGCTGGAGTTGATTTTTCCCACACTTCTCTCAAGGTTTTTAACGGTGGCCTTGGATTAAAAATGGACTGCTGCGATGCAGATTCCGCCGTTCCAGTTGTGGTTATGGGACCATGAGCTTGCTATTGATTAACTAAGATGAAGATATGTGAAGAAGAAGATATGGGTTGTGTTATGCATTCAGTTTAAGTATGAAATGCATTGTGGGGATGAATGCGAGAAGGTGAGATGAAGCTTGCAGTAGAATGGAAAATCAAGGAATGTTGTTTGAAATGGTTTGGGTATGTACACAAAAGACCAAAACACCCATTGTATTGTGTATCAAGGAGTTCCATCTTCAAGGACCTTGAAAAAGGGGAGACTAGGAAAGAATTTAAATGAAGTAGTGAAGAAAAACTTGATTCATTGTGGAGTTACTGAAAACTTGGCTGTAAATGGGGTTGGGTGGAAAAGTAGAACTCACAAAGCTTACAGCAGATGGATGGGGTAATGGTTTGATGTTGATGACGATGATGCATGAATATCATAGTTGTGGGTTCCTGCGAGTCATTTTGCTAGACCCTCTCATTACTCGAGCATGCATGTGTGCTGGGTGTGTTATTTTTCTACTGAAGTAACATTTCTTCCAAACAAACTTAGTGATTTTTTTTTATCTATTACAAGAAAAGCCATTTTTACAAGAGGATATTTTCTATTAATGAAGTATTTATTTGAATGATGTCCAATATCACGACATTTACTTTTCTTACCATACTGGAATGAGATAGTGACTGCATTCATTTTTGTTGGCATTCAAACTATGACCAGTTGGCTGGCAACTTTGGTTGGGATATTATGTGATACTGGTGGGCATGGTAAATGCCCAAGGTAGTTTCTTTTATTTTTTATTTTTTTATATGTATTTGCATCATTTCATACATATCTTGGTGGTCAGTGTTTGACTGAAGGGTGAAATTCCTTTGATAACTTGTATACTGACGACCCATAGGCTCCACTTAGCACATATACTTATTGGATGGAATCTATTGCCCATCTGGCCGTTAACAGTGTTGTAATTTTCAGCTGTGCTGAATTTGCTTCCTTGCACATTCAAATAACTTCACTTGTTGAGCTAACTAATGATTCTAAAAAGAGTTTAATAGACCAAATGGTTTCTTTTTCCTATCTATCGTGTTTTGAGTTCTGTCTAATTAATAGCCGTGTTTTAGTCCTGGGGCGGTGGGGCCTTTTTGTTTTTTCCATACCAATTTATGTGGTGAAATCAATATAAAGAGGCATTGTTATGATGTTTATTGAAGTAATTTCTAAGCTTCACTATGCCGCCTTGTTCCATTAAAATTGCCGGAAACATTTATTTGACTCAGAATACTACCATTAGCTTTGGGTTTTGTTTTTTTGCTTTTTTCTTTTAAATCACCAAATACTACCATTTGTGGGTGTTTGTAGTGATGATCCTTGAGCTACTTGAATATATATTGGTCAACTGTTTTCAAGTTAACTTAACTCTGTGTTATTATCTTTTCGCAAGACAATTTGATAGTTAATAGTGTTTGGAGCTACTGCTGTCATTTATTTCTATTGACTTGTATGTTCACCTCTCAGGTGAAGGACATTCTCATTGAGGAGTCAAACGTTCAGCCTGTAAATAGTCCAGTGACTGTTTGTGGTGACATTCATGGCCAGTTCCATGATCTAATGAAACTTTTTCAGACTGGGGGACATGTGCCAGAAACAAATTACATTTTTATGGTAAAATCTTTTCCTTACCCCAATTAAACTCGAGTTGTTTTACATCTGTCGTGATCCATTTCATTTAGTGTTACATATTGCTGCTTGTATGTGTTACTAAGCCACTAAACACTGCTGGCAGGGTGATTTTGTTGATCGCGGATACAACAGCCTGGAAGTTTTCACAATCCTTTTACTTCTTAAAGCAAGGTATCCTCTTATTATTTATTGTGTGTGTGTGTTTGAGAGAGAGATGGTCATCTTTTGCGGCCTTGATTTGTTGGTCAGGTGGTTTTACTTACATTTGAATGCTTATACTGCTAAATCATACACTTGCATAGTTATGCTTGTATACCATACTCAATAAACCCTAAGTACTAGAAACCTTGGTCTTTTTTTTTTCATAAATTCCACTTGGTTTTTGTTGCTAGGATAGATTCAATTTCAATGAAGTTTTGAATTTATCTCAATATTATCAAGAAGATTTCATTGATATAATTAATCTTAATGTTACCATGATAAATTTGAATTATCATTGCCTGATATTTATGTTGCCCAATAGGAAGGAACTTCTTTTTTGTGGGAAACACTGTTGAATCCAAATATTGAAGCTCATTTTTTATTTAATTCCTTCAATTAGTATTTTCCACAATCTAAGACTTTCATTATTACTGATGTTGGTGTTTCAGTTGCCAGTTTTAGATTTATGCTGTTCTGTTGTGGTTTGCATTTGTAACCTTCTGTATCGTCTTGTGTCTTTGTGGAAGCTCTTCTCCTTTTTAATTAATCAAAACAAAATTCAGTTCGCTTATGGCTTATTAAAATTTTCAACTTTTGTTATTTTATGTGCGGCTGCTGTTTGCTTAAACAGACGAAACAGAAGAATCACACAATAACTTTACATTGCCTCCTTGTTTCTTCAATGTTCTCATTTTTATCAGATACCCAGCAAACATAACTCTTTTGCGTGGAAATCATGAAAGCAGGCAACTGACTCAGGTATTCTTTCTTTCATGCCATGATGTAACTCTGTTTATGGTAGGTACTGGTTTTAGATTGATTTGATGTCTATTTAAGAAGTCTGTGGAAATCTTGTTTAGATATTCCTTTTTCATCAATCACATAAAGTTTTACCTTTAAAAAAAAGGCAAGCGTAGTAGAACAAAATGAAACTTTGCAGTATAAGAGGGATATATGCTATATGTTGCAGACATGTCTTGTGGACTTATAGTTTTGTCATCTTGTTTGCCACTTCATTAGCTATCCTGTATGTGTGAATGAAAGGTACCAACATTAATTACTGATTTATCATATTTCTTCCAAAATAAATGGTAATCTCCATGGGAATTCTTCTTATTTCCACCATTCAAAAAATAAAATAAAATTCTTCTTATTTCCTTGATCATTTAATTGCATCATTTTAGGCCCTTCTAGTAATAGGATCCTTCATCCCTGCTGGCCTTGAAAAAGACAAATCAAAAGTACTCCCCAGTCCCCGCTCTCATTACACTCTCATTACACACTTGGTTTTCCTCTAGTCCCACTATTGACATTCAACTTCTTTGTTCTAATAGCAGGTGGTTTCCAATTTAACAGACCATCTCCTTTTCTTTGCCACCTGCTGTACATTCCCCTGACTACCAATGATGTTGAATTGCTTGAAACTTTGAATTCTTCTATTGATGATATCCAATAAGCTATCCATACTCTAATACGATCAATATTTCCTATATGGGTAGTGCTAGAAAATGCCCAGATGCATGATCATCTCACTGGGGCCCACGAGATGACTAGAATGCATGATGATCATGAAACTCTGTTGGACGGAATGATTTATATGTGATCTATCTCTGTGCAAAAATTAGACTCCATTAGATCATCCCAACCCTTGACATGGCCCTTAAAATCTAATGGTTTTAGAGGCATCATTTTCTTAGGATTTCAATCCTACAGTGTGGAAAAGTTGGATGAGTGTCAAATTTGGGCTTATGACAATTCATTTTGAGAAGAGAGAGAGAAGGAGAAAGGGGGGAGAAGGAGGAAGGGGGGGTTGGGTTTGTAGCATGTGTGAAAGGGGACTAAATTGGCTCAAGATGGGGCCCCGTGCCCAAAAAAACAAAAAGGGGTTTTTTTAAGTTGGTTATTTTGTAGAACTCCCCGCCCCTGCCCCCGCCCACACACACATACCAAGAAGAAAGTCGTTTTGAAACGATGTTGTTTGTTTGAAGAAGTTCCTTATTTTTCTCTTGGAAAACATTTCGAAAATGAAAAGGTGTTGAGACCCATAGAACTTATCACTTTGCCTAGTATTGATGGTGATTAGTGAATCCTTCTCTTCTACTATTTATAAATATGAATAAAAGAAGATAAAGGTGTATACTCATAGAAAAAGAGATAGTACAAGATTGAACTTAAAATGACAATCAACTGTCATCTTTGGTACCATTAGATGCAGGGGATTCTCTGTTTGTTGATATTCCCATCGCTCTTCGCAAAGGAAAAAAGGATTTGTGCCTTCATCCCATTCAGAAGTTCGTTTCTTATGCATTTGCTATTTCCATTTTATGAAACCCATTTGTCTGCCGTTTCTTCCATTTCTATTCCTTCTTCTGTTGCAAAAACCCTGGATGATCCAAAGTGTAGAAAACTTTTCCTTAAAAGAGCAGGGAACTTGGGATCTAGTGGATCTTCCTTAGTTAAGCTAACCCGAAGACCTAGGGAATGATCCCTGGGCATGTGTGTGCTGCCAAGGTGCCAGCACCACTGAAACATGAGTGTGTTGGCAAGCTAAACATGTAGTTGGCTGCAAATGGGTGCATACTCTGAACCACAAACCAAACTGCTCAGTTGAGCAGTACAAGGCTTGGTCAGTAGCGGAAGGATATATATTCTGATATATGACATTGATTATCAAGTGACTTCTTGTAATGTTTGTTTTTAGTTTTTACATTGTTTTAGTACTCTTTTCAATTTTTAAGATCTGTTTTATTTCACTTTTGAACAAATATTTTAAAAACTATATTTTTGAAATCTTAATCCTTAAAGATATAAGTAATTCCAGTTAGAAGATTTTAAATTCATTTTTGTTTTTTCATACCCTTCTCCAAGTATCACTCAAGTGATTGGTTTTCCTGGTACACACTGCACCTTTGCGATTCACACAGTTTGCTCAAGGGCAAGGTCTTTCGTCCAACTGACCGCATGCTGTCACAGTTCTGGGTCAACCGGGTTGGAATGCTCAGTGCTATCCATTTTCAGAACATTGACCGGAGGGACAGGAAACATGGCAGGCAAAGAAACAAGTGACACTAGGAAACAGGGCTGCCACCCACAGTATCTAGGGAAAATGCAATGTAGGGCGTGCAAACCAATGGAAATAAGATTCATGCAACTGTGGGTGGTGTCATATTTGGTAGGGGAGTTTAATCCACGACATGGGGATGTCCGTGTTCTCTCTCTTTTAATTGTCCCATTTTTGTTTTGAATGGTAACTTTTCATTAAAAGCAAGCAGTATAAGAGGACTATACTGACAAATTTACAAAAGAGAAAAGCAAAACCGCAAACACAAAATAAGACGACACCAAAGACAAAAGGAAACACAAGGAAACAACATCGAACTAAGGCACCGCATTAGAGAGAGTCACTTTCCAATTCCGCATAATTTGATCCAAGGAGTAGCCTTTGAAATGCTGAAAAATGATTACCCAAGAAGCAACCAAGAACTTAATCTTTTCCAACAAGGATCCACAGCTCACAGACTCCCCCCCAAAACATCTTGAATTTCTTTCCTTCCACAAGGTCCAAATAACTGCTAAAAAGGACAGTATCCACAACTCCTTCCCCTAACTCCTTCCCATTCCTTAAGAACTATCAAAGAATGAAGATTGATTATATAAGAACATACTCTTTTCAGGAAAGAGTGGGGCTCACCTTCATATGAGGGCCCGCTGCTAAAATGGTGCAGCTAGGATAATTAGTATCCTCAATGGCTTGCGATGGCTCCTGGGTCATTTTTGTTCTTGTGATAGATCATTGCAAAAAGTCAGTGTATAAGACTGAGATATGGCTTCCTTCTTTTCTAGGTGTATGGTTTTTATGACGAGTGCCAGAGGAAATATGGAAATGCTAATGCATGGCGGTATTGCACTGATGTTTTTGACTACCTCACCCTCTCGGCAATAATTGATGGAACAGTACATCTCTCTCTCTCTCTGCTGTTATTTTTCGCTACACTCTGGATTTGAACTCACGCAAACACTCTCACACACCCATGTCTGAGCTGCTACTATTATTATGATGGGGTGATTTTTTTTTTACTTCTTTTTTATAATACAAAAGGTGCTTTGCGTACATGGAGGTCTCTCTCCTGATGTTCGGACAATTGACCAGGTACACCCTTGCTCACCTACTTTTGATTGCTCGTGTATTTTCTTTCCAGTGCCCAGTTAACTCATGCCTCGTAAAGACAACTAAACAAATGGCTTGTGGGTTCTTTTCTTGTGTTTTCTGGCAGATGAGGGTCATCGAGAGGAATTGTGAAATCCCACATGAAGGGCCCTTTTGTGATCTCATGTGGAGTGATCCAGAAGAGATTGAAACATGGGCAGTTAGTCCACGTGGTGCAGGTTGGCTTTTTGGATCTAGGGTCACAACAGAGGTAAATAAACAAGTTAGGTCGACCTTGAGGCTGGCTTATATGAATGTATTGTTTCTCATGCAATTATTATCAACATATTTTTGCAGTTTAATCACATAAACAAGCTAGAACTTGTTTGCCGTGCACACCAGCTTGTCCAAGAAGGTCTCAAGTACATGTTTCAAGATAAGGGCCTTGTTACTGTGAGTCATGTGGAAATGTTGGTTTATATTGTTTTTTATGTTGTTGCTCCTGTGGTTGTTGATTTGTCAATGGCAGATTAAACTTTCCATTTATATTAATTGAGTTGAGTGGCTCTTGGCTTCTGCAGGTGTGGTCTGCTCCAAACTACTGTTATCGATGTGGGAATGTAGCTTCTATATTGAGCTTCAATGAGAACATGGCATGTCACTATACTTGTTGAATTTTTTTTCCCTTTCATACTGTAGTCAGTTGCCTCGGTTTGCTTACTGCTTGTTGAGACATATCTGTCACTCTTAGTTTTCTTGCTTTCTTGCTTAGCATTGCAATGGTTTTTTTCTTTGGGTGGCTTGCCTTGTAGCTTTTCATCATCGATCTCTTATGATGTTTTGCACTTTTGCTTTCTTTAATAAAATTTGCACTCACCATTCTCCCAACAACAAACAACCCCACCCCTGCTCTCTTCTCCTCTCCTCTCTCCCTCCTTCCTTGATAGAAGGACGTGTTTGTGCGGAGCCACGGAAGAGGAAAACACGTGTGTCCTCTTATGTGGAACTCAAACCCAACCTTGTAGGTAGGAACGAGCCATCCTCACCTCCAAATAAAAGTAAGAGATTTATGGCCGCTTTCGGCGATGATTTGCATCCGCACCAAATATCAAGCCAATGTGTTGGCAGAAGATGCGCCCGTTTTCCTATGTGTTTCCGCGGCAAGCTTTCTGCACAAACGCATCCTAAATGAGGTTTAAGATCAAGTATGCAAATACATGAATACTTGAACTCTTTAAGTTGCTTGACACAGGCCGGATGTGACCGTCTAGTTATTGGTCAAGATCATGTCTTAAAGTGTTAGCAAACCACATTGTAGGAAACCATTATTTTATAATCTATGGTGGGATGGGGGGAAGCTCAGTTGAGTAATTGTCAATTTGCAACCTGGAGTACTCAGAATCTATGATGGCCAGGTACTTCAAAACAGGCAAGATATCGTCTTATTGTATGTGACACTTCACTTTTATGTGTAGAGTACATATCCGTGTCATATTCATGGCATGTTCTTACCATATCTATGCCATATCAGGGCATCATAGCCCAGAATATGAATATTCAGTTTAACCTATTTAAGTGCTCTTGTCAAGGAACATTTAAAAATAAAAAAAAAACAAGAAAAAAAAAAAATTTGTAAGTGTCAACTCAAAGCAGCCTTTAGTTTAATTTGTTAAAGTTCTCTTGTCAAGGAAAATTAAAAAACAAAAAAATTGTTCTCTCATAAGTGTCAACTCAAAACTGCTTTTTTTTTTTATATATATATAAAAAAACATTTTAGTTTCCAAATTAAGCTTTTTGATTGTTCATGAACCACCCCAACCGCAAACCAACCCCCAACACCCCCCCAACCCCCACTTCTCCCTCTCTCAAACAAGCAAACAAAAAAACAAAAACTCAAAAAAAAAAAAGAAAAAAAGAGTGCTTGAAAAGTTAAAGCTTTTGATCTCAAGTGACTTGGTGGTACAGTTGACATCCGAGTCAAGACACCCTCCGACTCCCTGCAGCCAAGTCCTATGGGTAAATGGTTAAAGCTAATTTATTTTCCACATTTTTTGTTGTGAGAAGATGTGGAAGCATTTGGGTCATTTTGCACATTTTTTTTATGATCAACAACTATATTCTGTGGATAATCAAAGGTAATGTTCATTTGACATGTGACCGCCTATTGTGACTTAAATTCATTATGAATAATTAAAACACATTTGGCTTGAATTTACAGAACATCATTCTCTATTTATTTATATTATTATTATTATTATTATTATTTTATAATTTTTAGGTTTTGGGGGGCTTGGGGGACCAAATCAGTCTGACTTGGCCGAGTTGACTTGAATCAATGGAGGGGGGGCCAAGTTGTCTCCCAATTCTGAGTTTTAAAGCTTTGCTTGACAGAGTCTACCTCAGCTTTTATTTATATATTTTTAATGTCTGTTCTATCATTTTTGTTGCATAACATCCATAGCATTATGGTATTATGTTTATGACATTTGCTGATGGTTTCATTTCTGTTTACTTTCCTGATCATACAGGAGAGAGAGGTGAAGTTTTTCACAGAAACTGAGGAGAACAATCAAATGAGAGGGCCCAGGAGTGGAGTATCGTACTTCCTATGAGGACTTTGGCTGCCACCTTGCTTGTATTCATACCACATGTAACATCATTCCAAGCGCCAGGCATTTTGGTGCCCGAGAAGGGAAGATAATTTTAACAACAGCATGAAAATACATTGACAGTTGCAGGAAGTGATCTTTATTTTTGCCAGCAGGAAGATTCAGAGCTTCTCCTGGCCTTGCCATTTTTTAAAACACGTGTTGTATATTATGGTTTGTGTCAACAACAGTTCTAATTTTCCTCAGGTATCTCGATATTGTTGTGGGTTAGATTCTAGTAGCAAGGTGATTGTTTCTTTTTACCCAAATGTTATTCCAGACTTTGAAATTTGGTTTCCAATTAGGGCTGTAAAGACCACAAAATTATTGGGTCTCATCGTTCTTCCTCTGCTAAATTTGGGCTACTTCCTTGCACAATGGGCAAATTTAGATCTTTGGAAACCTACTCAGTTACAAATGTAGAAGGTTTTACGCATTTGGACAACTTAATATGTAAATCGGGTGACTATAAGATTTGGTGCAGTTGGATAGCATGAATTATACCTATTAAGGCTTACATTGCTCTTTTGCTGTAACCAAATGCTGGTTAAAAAAGTTATTCTCGTTTATATATACATATAAGCTGGGTACAGGGCAACCAAGTTATGAAGATGTATGCACACCTAGGTTATATAAGCTGAAGGCCAAAATTTACAGTGAGAGTTGTATTGTGTTTATAAATGGAGAGTATATGTTACAACCTAAGCTGTCAGTATTGCTTCCTGTTGTAGCCACGAAGGACCAAATTGGAAATCAACTGCTGGCTCCTACTGTACCAGATTTGTGATTCCATTTGCGGCCCAGCCATTACTTGGTTATCAAGACTGATGACTTGCTGGCACCCCACTTTTAATGTACAAGCAGATGCTTTATGATGGTGGAGATAAAGGGACATGTAATGGATGGTTATTTTCTGAATCTGACGATTGTGAAGAAGAAGGGCATGGGGATTTTCTGAGTGTATGATGATAATCAATAGAAGGGATATGTAATAGATGGTGATTTTATATGAATGTGGAACATTTCTCACTAAAGCATCTGTGTAATGTTATCCCTCACTGGTAACTGGCAAGGTTGCTGTTGGGTTCTTCCCGTTTATATTTTCAACACGCAAGGTTATTGAGAGCACAACGATTGTTTAAGTGCAAAGCTTGTTCCTTCAACTTCATATTTGGCCATAACAATTAGAACCAATGAAGTGTGTTTTGCAATAACCTGTCAGCTGTTGCTCGAACATTAAAAGGAACACACTAGCATAACAGCACTAGTGTTTATTCTTAACCTTCTTTATTGCTGATTTATCAGGTGTATTAAGCGTTAACAAAAAGCTTCCAATCCAACATAATAGGCTGAAAACATGATTTGACATTCATCGCTATTCTCGTCTTCTGTCGCCTTATCTATATTCATGTAAATAATTCACACGGGTAGACTTGGCCCCAGGCCATTCCATTGATTTGGTCAAAAAAAGACAGACAATCACATGTAGATATGGTTTCAGACCACATCAGCCAGATCAAAAGGCCCTATGTATTTTTAAACCATCTATTATCCTTGAGAGTTAAAAGAACTGACTAGTGTATAGAACATTGGAACTCAAAATCTTATATTTTAAATGGTTGTTAGGGACCCTGACAGAAGTGAATAGAAGTGGATAATTCCAAAATCTTGATGTAAACAAAACACGCCACTGGGGCTTAATCTCATGGATGCAGTCAAGAAGAAACGGGAAACAAAGGCCCCATAAGTCATAACAGTGACAGTTTGAACATTACAAGTTATGGACCCGATCATTTTTTGCTTCTAATTAGTCTTTTTGTAAAGAGAAGAAAGTACACGGTAGCCACATGCAGTCATTGTTTTCCAATTTTCATGTTTAAAGAAGTGTAATTTCATGTGTCCCAAGCAGCCCATCATGCACAAAGTCAATAATATGATGGAGCACTACTCCAGAGTCTAGACGCCCGTTGGAAACCAAGAGAAAATAAGCAAGTTTTTCATCATGTCCCATCAGATGTCTCCACGTAGCTCCACGCGGTTCTATTCCACCTAGTCAATACAAACGTCTGAATTATGGACGTGGAAGTTTCCATAGCAGTTTGAATAGTTTGGCCTGATTTTTTAAATAATTTTGGTAGAGCATGCCAAGACCCATTCCCACATTAAATCAGGAAAGGGAGTGTTCATTAGAAGAAAAACAATACTAGATTCTGTGTCTTGTATTAGGTGAGGAAGTTGCCAACAACCGCATTTCTGTTCATACAAAGACACGACATTAAACCATATATAGTCAAATAAGGATGCATGCAAAAAATGGGAAATATGTCAAACACACCCATGCCAAAAGTCTATATAACATAACATTGTAATGAGTTTAAAACACCATTTGAGCATTTCTGGTTATAGTATAGCTTGGAGGAGGAGAGAGTCACTCACATACATCTGTTTATCAAGAGCCTGTGGAATTAATTGTAAGTAGAAGCCAAGTTTGGACCTGGATAACCAAGCAATCAATTGATTCACTCTCTCCAAATAGAAGGTTTAGGCACATACAAGTTAACATCCAGACTCCTGAGTCCTGAGCCATGACTGATCATCATCAGAAAATCCACCCTGTAGACGTCGAAACGGCACCATCTGCGCCGTTGGTGAAACATGACTCGCTAAGTTCTATAGAACTACATACCCCAGTCCAACAATTCCCCCCACAACATCGCACGATCCCCGTGCGCTATTCGAAGCCCCCGAAGAAGAGAAGCTGCTGTTGTAAATTCTTTTGTTGGACAGTGAGCCTCCTCCTCATTCTCTTGGTCCTTATTGCAGCCACTGGGGGTATCCTATACCTTGTTTTCCGACCAAAGCTGCCCAAATACTCCGTCACCAGCCTGCAAGTTTCCAATCTTCAGGTCAATAATTCTGATAATAGCCTCTCTGCCGCCTTCAACGTGGCAATCACTGCAAGAAATCCCAACAAGAAGATTGGCATCTACTACAAGGAAGGGAGCAACATTAGCGTGTGGTATGGTGATACTAATCTATGTCATGGGGCACTTCCAGCATTCTACCAGGGTCATCAGAACACCACAATCCTCAACGTCTCTTTGACGGGTCAGACCCAGTTTGGGAGCACTTTGATGAGTTCATTATTGGAGGAGCAACAACAGACTGGGAGTATCCCCTTGAATCTCAAAGTCAGGGTGCCAGTGAGAGTGAAATTTGGGAGTTTGAAGCTGAGGAAGGTGAAATTCTTGGTCAGGTGCAAGTTGGTTGTCGGTAATTTAACTGCTGCTAGTAATCTTATTAGTATTAGAACAAGTAGCTGTAAATTTAAGTTGAGACTCTGATTTTGTATTCATTTGTTCTTTCTGTTTAATTAGGCCTTTTGGATTGGTTTTAGTTATATTGGTTGATCATTACTATCTATTTGTTTTCTTTACTTACAAGGATAGGAAATGGAGTTGTATATATTACACTCCATTCCATATACTTGGTCATATTCATGTATTTGGTCTTTGGCATGTACTTGCTCACTTGGGATATATTAGTGAATAAATGATGATTTTGAGAAATGGTGTCTGATAGATACACCTCCTGACTGGATCTACCAATTGTCAGGGGTGCTTCCAAACAAAAAAGAAAAAGAAAAAAGTGCTAGGGGTGCTCATGGGCCAGGCAAGCTCGAGCTTGACCTGGGACCGGCTCGCATTGGGGTGGATTTGGACTCTGTTTAAAGACCAATGGGCTGTATGGGTGGACCAGCTCGCATTGGGGTGGATTTGGGCTCTGTTTAAAGACCCATGGGCTGTATCTGGGTCCACTCAGCCCTCATATTTTGGACATATGGCCCGAAAACTAAAAGGGGAGGGCTTTGTTAAGCTTTGGCCTTGCCTGGTGTGGCCCAGCCCATAAAAATTGGATCTTTACTGATCAAATTATGGGACAATCCATATGATTCACTGATTACTGATCTAGACCTAGATTTTCAAGAATCTAAGATTCAGCTGGTAATGAAGGGCTTTGAAAAGTTAAATTGCTATATCTTGGTCCACTTTTTTAGGATCCAAATTACTAAGGTGGTAACTGGGTAATCATTTTTCATTAAAGGATAGTATATGACTATTTGCGAGTCTTTTACTTTTGTTTCTTCAAATTTAGCCCCTTTAATAGGAACACATTGGCTACCTTAATATTCTTGCCTCTTGACATTTTGGATCTATTTAACGCCAAAACATAATGGGTCTGGATCAAGCTGCATATGCACACCTAGATGCATGACAACAATAAGCGATGGAGAGATTTGGATGTGGATTAGGGTTGAACCTAAAATCAACATGATCCAATTATCCTAGTACTTAGTTTCAAGACCACTAACTCCAAGGTTTAAGGGGCTGAGGTTGGGCACATGTTTTAGCATCATTTTAATCTAATCATCAATTTTTTTATTCTAAAACCTTAAACTTTTACTGTCATGTAAAAGCAGATCAAATCATGTTTCAATCCTATGGTCAAATCCATACAATTACAGTGGAAAGTGCTTGAAATCATTTGGATTAATCATTGTGGGTCTACTTGGAGTTGCATTTCCATCTTCCTTTCCTATTCCCTACACAGGAGAGCCCAGCAAGGACCTGCCAGTCCAATTAAAGAGTCAGGCCTGAATATGGGGTACAAAGGAAAGTTCGGCCCAGTAGCTGTCAGAACAAGGGGCCCTACAATATAAAGGAGGGATTCCATCTCGGGCAGAGTGGTTGACCTTTCTTGATATGGTGGGTAGGGTGCACAGATTTTTGAGGCTCGTGACCACGCGTGCCGTGGGCCCACCCCAATCATAACAATAAATGTTTTTGAAAGTGCACTGCATCCATCATTGACTAAAAGTTTAGGTTTATCCAGTTCTTGTTTTTTTTTTTTTTTTTTGGGGTGGGGGCGCACTAGGCCTTGAAAAGATCATGAGTGGAATCCACTGTGGGGCCATCAATATGATCTTTTCAAAATAAATGACTTCCTTGATATTGGATGTCCTCAAAATCTATCAAAATAGGAGTAGCCACACGGTTAGATTGAGTATATAAATATATATATATATATATATGAAAAAAAAGCTGATTCACAATTTTAATAAGCATTATAATCACATACAGTAATCACATTTTTAACTATATATTCGATCTTATAATGGGACTAACTGCTTTTTTTTTTTTTTATAGTTTAAATACTCAAGCTTCTTAACTCCTCAAAATTTAGTGGTTGCACATTACTCAATTTTCCAGTTATAAAACTCATCTATGCGCATGTTATTTGTTGCAACACTTTACTCTTATGTCATTTGTTGCAACATTTTCTTTTATGCTCTATAATAGAGAAAAATGATAAAGTGATTTTTCTGTTAAAGTGGATTTAGATTTCTTCTAAGAGGAAGAGGAATACAGGATTTCTTTCTCTATATCTAAAATAGCAGTTTGCATAGGACAAAATCCTCACATTGCACTAATGCACCCTAGGAGCATTGTTTCTAAGTATGGTTGTAAGCGGGTATCCCATTATCCGATTGCCAGGAAGTTCCGACTGGCCAAAAAAACTGAGTCTGAAACTTATTTTAGGTTCCGATTCATAAACAAGTCTAAATCCAAGTCTATATAGGTTCTACCTATGGACCCGGGATCAGGCATATGAGCCTAAGATTTTTAAAATTATATATGAAAATCAAATTTTTTTTTTTTGACATTTTTATATATAATATTGGAGGTGGTAGAGTTGATGCATTGTTACAAGTTGAATGATATGCTTATCTTACGAAAAATGAAGAATAAAGAGAAATTAGAATCGATTTTGAAACTAAATTCCAGTCTATTAAGTGAACCCAGTTTCCGAACCGGAACTGGATCCGGATTTCTCTATGAGAATTGAGTCTGGAACCAACAAAATAGGTTCCGAGTGAAAATCGGATTCAGAACCGAAACCGTTATTTAGAAATGGGTCCGGATCCAGCTCTACTATAATTCTGATCCGAAACTTCCCGTTTGCAACCCTATTTGTGAGCCATATTTGCGTGAAAACAAGGCACGTAAAAGTTGGCTGCTTTTTTGTATTGAAAAATTCTCACGTATAGTACAACCGCTTTTCCAAGCAAAACAACAAAGCAAATTATGGAAGATGCAAGTCTGCATAACCTATTTTCCCCAAATGGCTACATGCCCTAAAAGTTCAATTTATCACTGTATTAAAGTCCCACTAGCACCACCTTCCTCTTTATTTCCTCTTTGCATCTTATTTCGTCTGGTCTATTTCTATCTTCTCCTTTTGAAATCTCTGTCAACAGTTCGACCCACTACATTAAATATGTCGGGCCTAAAGAGCCTGCAATGTTTGTCTGAGACTAGCCCATTCATTCAAATAACAACCCTGGAAAAACACATGTTGAAAGTTGAAAAATAAGGAATCTACTTTCCTGTTTGGAGTTATGACTTGGCTTTCCCTACACAATGCCAATGTATCAGATAAACAATAACAAGGTCTTTTCCATTATTTCCAATGTGAATGCAGCTAAGTAAATCTCAGTAAAATTTTGACAAATAACTTGAAATTCTAGTACAGAACTTTGTTATAAAGTTTCAGTAAATGCCACTATATAAAGAGCATTTATAATTAATAATAACTAACACTACATCACTGAATCTGATTTTAAAATTTCTCCCTGTAACAAAGCTAGGTCCGACAAACAATTAAGATCTCATAAATTCGAATTATAAATACCACTCATATATTAAATCAATCTAATATCACATTTTTTTAGGAATTGTGTATCTCTATCATCTTTGATCCAACAAAACTAATCTCATTTCCGGGCTTGCCACCCACTACATCCATACAATCAAACACCAAGCAAATCCGGAATGGACTTCACACACTTTTAGGGCCTGTTTGGATGTATGGTGAAATGAAATATGGTGAGGTGAAGTATAAAAAATATTAGGTGTTATGATGGTGTTTTGTTTTTAGTTGTTTGGAATGGAATCTTTTTTACTTTTGTATAGAAAAGTTGAACTTTGTTGCCTTTTATTGTAGAAAGGAGGCTGCTTTTTTTACTTTCTTTTAAAGAGAAAATTTTAAAATTGTGTATTTTTGATATGAACGCTTGTTAATTTTTATCTGAATTCACTTTACTCTACTTTAATTAATTAATTGCCAAACACTTAAAAGTAAATCCACGCCTTTTGCCGCCAAGGTGGGTAACCAATCTTGTATCAGATAGAAATAAAGGATAATAGGAGAATCTCTTAGAAGAAACAATTTTTATGCCATTTATCTAATCTAATCTGATGGGATGGAACCACTGGAAATCCCAAGTGGCCCACCCACTGAAGAATGTAAGAGAGAGAGAGAGAGAGAGAGAGAGGGAGAGGAATGGAAAGGGAAGTTGCGATGGAAAAGCTGGTAAGGCAATGGGATGGAGATGGGGTTGGGACGAGGATAGCGACTGGACGTCTCCTTTACCAATTGCCTCTGCTGTAAATCGGCGTCTTCATCGCCGGAGGCCGGACATCAAGTCTCTGCAAAAAGCCAAAAACAGCACAACCTCCCACGCTTCAACTCCTTAGCATTTAAATCCCAGAATTTTAGCTCCCCGAGGTAGCTAACCAATACTTCTTCACTTCTTCCCTTTGTCAAAGTAATAATAATGGTCATCCTGATGATATGATGGCCCACTCATCTAGTGATGTCTCACCTCATCAAATGATGGCCCCACTCTTTCTTTTCTTTATGGTTGAATTCATGATGAAATTTCTGGTTGAGATTTTTTAAAATTCTTGCGCATGTTGGAATTTTTGAATGCTCGTTGTACTAGACTATTCAAAAGTTCTATTTTGATTATTTAAAAATTTCACCAAAAATAAAAAGATTAAAATTCATGAATTTTATAAGTCATTTGATACTTTGTAGGGGACTAGTATTTTGAAATTTTTTGAATAAACGTGTCATTTACAAATACTAAGAGACAAAATAAAGTATTTATGTCCAAAAACTCCAAAGGTGGTAAATTCTTATGAAAAATTTTAATTAAGAAAATCAAATTTTTTTATAAAAATTTCTGTAGCTGTGAAGGGGACAACCCATCACATCAAGTAAAAAAAGGCCGCACACATGAAAATCCTGTAATAAATTACAGAGAGAATTAGACCCCTATTGAGGCTTTGAACATAGAGATCCTGAGTTAATGGAGCCCACGTACTGAAATTTGCGAAGTTCATAATAAATGCCTATAGTTATTTGGGGTATCTCAAGTTTTGCATTAATTCAAGTATTTAGTTGGTTGGATTGACTTGACTGTTTCATGATAAATATGATCAAAACAATTTGATGCATGTTATTGTTATATCTTTTTATCAAACAGTCTATTTAGTGGTGGATAAAGCTGCAATCGGCAAATAATAGTTAATCCAATGGTGAACAAATTTTGGATTGATGTAAAATTGAAGGATATCCCATATAACTTAATTGAGTTTACTTTTAATGGATGAGATTTTAATAAGTGGGCACTAACAGGTGAGGATTTCTCTAGTCTCTATGTTAAAAAAGACTCAAGATCAGGATGCAGGCTCCAAAGTCTTGCCATCGGTCGACCTACAGTGGTACAGATTTCATAGGTGATATGTTCTGGCGTTTGATGTACAAATTAAATTACATCTCTAGTACAATTATAGCCCCCTATCCAATCGATGTCCATCAATCAAATTAGACAAGAAAAATGCCAAGAAAGGTCCAATTTCTTCAAATAAGCCCAAAAGTGTCTGATGTTTGAATTTCGATCCAGAAATAGGACCCATCCATTATCTTGAACCGTCGATCTGGCTGGGCCACCAGATGTCCCAACTCTATCCAATGTTCCCTCTTATAAATGGATATGTCAACTTTTCATCCATGTTGAAATATCATAATGTACTATAAAAAAAAAACTTGATATTGCCAGCATCTGCGACAGTGATCGTATATATACACATAATGTCAGAGCATCCTGGCCATCGATCGATCCATCAATCTGTACCCTCATCTAAAAATAGATGGTCCAGATCAAGGAAAGGTCCCAATCCGCGTCAACATCGCTTAATTCCTCTCGCCAATCAAAAGTGCTCGCGCGGTGGATGATACGACACACTTGCCACGTTATTCTGATCCACAAACAATATCATAGCATCCTAGCCGTCCGATCCATCAAAGAAAGCCCACCTCCAGCTTTCTCCCTCGCCAGCCCCATGTGACCTTCTCCCAGACTTTCTGACATGTTGCCGTACTACAGTAGAGCAGCTGCGGCACCACCTTAAAGCCTACCTCTCCCCTCGCCTTGTTATACACAAGCTACAAACTCTCTCTCTCTCTCTCTCTCAGTATTTAAAAACCAACAGAGGCATTGCTTTTCTTGCTACTCTTTTTTAAACTCTGGGAAGGCTTGTTGTGGGCCTTGTAGGGTTTCCATCTTCTTTTAGAAATGGCAACGATTTCAATTATATTGGAACCAACCACACTGGTCTTGTGTAGAGGGAAGAGAAGATGCAGGAGCCTGTATTGGAGAGTGCGAGCTGAGATAAGGAGGCAAGTGAAAGGGAGGTCGAGGACAAGGTTTAGCTTCCAATATGACCCTTTCAGCTATGCTTTGAATTTCGACGATGGAGGGTCTGGTTTCCTTTACTGAATGAGAGAGAAATTGATGGAATGTTATTTCTGTGATAGTCATAGAGAATGATCAGTGGTGGTAGGATATATAGTAGTAGAAATATGTTTGTTGGAGAGGTATGTTTTTATTTTGTAAATGAAAGTCATGTAAGTTTTTTTCTTTTAATCTTTTGTAATGGGGTTTTGATGTAGAGTACTTTGAGCAGCAGTTGGTTTGTTCTTCTGAATATTGTTTTTTCTGCTCTCTTTATGGGTTTTGGCTTCTTGTTGTTTCGTTGACACGAGTAGCTGCAAATGTTTCAGGCTGTGCACTAGAGAGAGAATGATTTCTCTTAAAAGAGTAGCCACTGGGGTACCATTGTAGTGATCCCAGTATCATGTGTGAGGTCCACCATTGTATGATCATGCTTATAGGAACTAACCCAGATTTTCATTTCCATTGTAACGCTATGATATGATCAATCCAACGGTTCATATGGATTGAACTCAAATTCGAAACAGTTCATATCAAGTGTTCTTGTGATGAATGATTGCTAAAGACGTTCCACGTGGTGGGGTCCAGAGATAGACGGCGACATGGGATCATTTCTCTTGGATACATGCATTTGTAGATTTCTTTTCCTGGGTCATACTCATGGCCCATGGGGAAAAAGCTTTCCATCTTTTGTTGGTTTTCTGTTCTGTTTCCAGGACATAGAGAGGCTCTCCTTGGCCCTTGCTTTTGCCTATGAGTGAGACTGAGACGAGTCGCTGTTTGGGGGTCTGCAGCTAGCAGCAGGCGAGCTGCATATTACTGCTTTTAAATGTTTACAAACTGCACACTACTTTTCTTACCAGAATACTCTAATTAAAGCCACAGCTCAAAGCTGCCATTCCCTTCGGATTTCATTCTCTTGTCATCTGCTTTTCTAAAACAACATATTTGACAGTGAGACCGTTTGGATGTCTCCAACCTCTGATCACTTTTCCTACATCAACATACTAAAGACTACTTATTTACCGCAGAAAACATAATAAAGACTACTGATTTTGGCTAGCTTAGTGCATCCACTGGCAACAGTGTCCTGAATTTACAACTTTATAAGGGAGGGCCACGTGTACTTAATTCAGACCACCATTTATCCAACAGAGGGGACGCCCGTCAGTTTGACATCATCCTTACCCACCTAACCTGTTTGAATTCAGGATGACATTGATAAGAGATGGCTCTCTAAATCATCAGTGGGCCCCATCTGATGAAGTGTAGATGGTATATTGTATATATTTGGTTGACGTAATGAGATTTTTATAACTTTTCAGATTTTAAAGAGCATCTTCTCACTTTAATATTTTGCCTCTTGCCTCACCAACAAATATCAGGTTTGATGACCGACATATGCAATATAATTAATGGAAAACGGCAAATAAATTTTTAAGTTTTTACTTTATTTCAAAAAATGATTATAAGTTTTAAAACTTTTTAAATTAGTTCTTAAATTTTTCATGAATTTTTTAATTAAGGACATTCATCCATTTAAAGTTATTTTTTAGTCACTTTTTTCTTTAATATTTTTAAACTACCCAAATTAACTTTTAATAAAACATAATCCCCATTCACTTCCTTTATATTTTTTTTTATTTTTTTCACTGGCAAGTCTCATAGACAGATCGGCTAAAATTTAGTGTCTGTCAGAACCATATCATGGCTTTAAAATGAAGGTACTTTATGTATTTTTATAAAAAATTGAGAGAAAATGCTATAAGAATACATTTAAATGACCAGATGACCTTAATTGAAGTTTTATTGAAAAATTTAGAGATTAATATGAAAAGTTTTAAAACTTATATATTTTTTTAAAATAAGATAAAAACCTAACTCCTTATTTATAATTTTTTCTATATAATTAAAGAAAGAAAAGGATTTCACATGATATTTTTTTAAATTTCTTGTCACATTGCATTGTTTCATTTCTTTGTGATAATTTCTCAACCCAATGTATATTTAGGATTCCTATGATTATATGATTCCTAGTGGTACACTGGTCACTGCCTGTGTGGGTTGGAGACAGTACACATATAAAACAACGTCCAAGTCCTTGGGTCGATCCCTACAGATATTGCGGATTGTATCATGTGATGTGATTAGAGGAAAAAAAAATGATTGCAACTCGAGATTTTTACAAATAGAAAAAGTTGTGAAAGTCTTCCAAATCTCCAAGAGATCTCATCATGTCCTTCGTGGTCATGGGTCTGTTCCCCCTCTGTTACGTCTCGACCAAGCTGCATATTGTGAAAAGTGCTCTCTGTTGGCTCACCTGGATTACACGTCCTATTCAGAAAGGCAAGTGGTGCGTGTGTGAAATACACATCAAAATACGAGGAGTGAGTCGGTTAAAAAATCACTTTGATCGTTTCATCTTGCAGCCGTGGTACAGACCCCGGATTGATTTGTGCCCGCGGTCTGACACGACTTTCACTGGAAGCCGTTGGATCTCAGGTTCTCATGGGATCCAACGGCTCCCATGGGAGTCGTGCTAGACCTCGGGCATAAAAATCAAGGGTCTGTAGACTTTTTGTTCATCTTAAATTCTTTTTAAATGAATTTATTTTCCACCCTTCGGTTCATTTATTTTTAAAAATGGAGGTTATATGTCGAGTTCTGAGTCCACGGGTTTAAACCAAAATGGAACTGGACTTTGACCTGTTTATTTATTGGAGCCTATTTAAGAACCTAAATCGAGCCCTTAATGGGTTGACCGTTGAATGGATAATCGGGACCATTTACTGATGCCCGCTCATTTATTTGTATGGAATTGAGTATTAAAGGGGTCACCTTTACGGAGGATAAAGGTGAAGATGTGGACGAGATGTACACTTCTCTAAGTGGTTTCCATCTATGTTTTCTACCTTTTTAGCCACTTTAATGGTTCTTAAAATTTGTGAGAATTTAACCATGCAAACAACTGGCCCCTAGCTAATGTATTCTAACTTCATCTATCTTTGTAAGTATTTTTTTTTTTCTTTTTGCTATCAGAGGATTTCTAACCTTTTGAGCTGGATAAATTCCTTCAGGCCTAGAGGGAAGGCAAGTAAAATCGCCTATAACACTAGTGTGGTAGTGCATTTTCAAACCTATAAAAATCTTTACGTGAGAAACATAATTCTAGGACAACCAAACTAATTCTTTCAAGTTTTGTATATCCGGAAGTCAACCGGCATTTAAATGGAATGGGTATAAATTCATGAGTGAGGCCCCACATTATCAAATCAGGCTGATCTTTTAGGACACCCCAAATATTTGCAGGGTACCCATTCTCACACAGCTCCACATAGTGAAGTCCATCATGTCTCTATGTGGGTCACACAGGTGGACCCAGCAGAAGCTGTTGTTGAAGGCACGTGCCTTTCTATATTTACCTCTTGTTACTGCATCGGCCCGAATCTTTCAATCCACACCAATACATACGCATTTAATGCGCGAAGGATATGGCCAGTAAGGGTCATGTTACAAGGCCCAGAAATGTCGGGAGTCGCGGCGACATCTTTACGGTTGGGAACAGTGCACGGTCCAAGAGAATCTACATGAGCTGGTTTGGCGGGCCCCATCCTGTTGACCTATTTCCTGGTTAGTCAATGGGACCTACTTGAGCTGGACTCATATGTAAAAACTAGTTTGTAAAAATTTAGATTTTAGAAGTTTGAGTTATGACATTTTTAAGATTTGATTTTCCATTTGTTCGATACAACTTCGAAGTAATAAAAAAAAAAAAAACAAGATTATTAGTTTTAATAGATATTTAATAGGAGATGAAAGTGGATCTTAGGCACATTGAGTTTTAAATGATTTTGCAATATCATGTGAGTGGTTTAGATCTTTAAAAGGTTGGTTTAAATTAGCATACTTAGTTTGCTCTTGACCCGAACCGGGCCAAGGTGAGGCGTATTCAGGCTTGAGCCAACTTTAGACATATGTGATTGATTGTCAGGCCTAAGTCCGCCCATTTAGTTAATTGGATAATCTAAATCAGGCTTCATATGAGTTGTAGAACCAGTCCAGCAATTGTTTGGAAAGATTTTATTAAATTGTTTGGGGTAGGGTTTTTTTTTTCTTTTGCAAGGATAAAGATCCTTGCAGCTTTGATTTTTCTTGAATTTGTGGAAAAAAGTGTTTTAGATAAGGAAATGGAAAAGAACAAACCTTTCCCTGTATAAACAGTGTCCATTGACTTCCATTTAATTTCATGGACGCCGCACAAATATGCTTTTATTGGGGCCTGCTCATTTATTAGAATTCAAAGAATTCATATTTGTAGAATTTGTAATCCTCCAAAAGCTTTCCCCTAAAGTAGAATTTTTAAGTTCTCTTATTGGTTGGAGCATCGAGAAATCCTCAAGATGGTTGAAATTGGGGAATTGCAAAGGATAAAAATGGCCTTTTAGTTGGTTGAATTCAGAATTGTAGCAATGAAATATGGATTTAAAAATCACAAAAGGGCATCCATCACAATTTTTTGAGCCCTCGATTATATGGGTAACTCAAAAGGACGTTGGACCATGGCCTTTAAAAATAAAAAAAAAGCTTATGCCGTAATCCTTCTAGGTGGCGCATTGTAATCCTCCTCCAAAAGACCTAATGATGGATCCCTACATCTTTGAGCATTGTAGTTTTAATTTATGCTAGTGCTTATATATATGTTTTTTTTTTTTTTTTTTCCGCTTGATTGACTATTGGCTAGGAGTGACACTTCAAGTTGAAAAAATAGAGATCAATCACTGGATCTACCAATGATACTGAAGTGTGAACACCACTCAATCACAAGTGCGTTGGCAGCGTTTGGTATTTCTTACCAACCAATCGATTATATTATTTCAAAAGTTTAATGCGCAATGAGCGTGTAACATATCTCTTTTAGCTTTAACTATGATGCATGAACAACCTTTTTTAGAGCTTAAGGTCATTTTGTGCTTACCTTCAAATTTGAAGAAATAGCATTAAATGATATGTTTAGATCACTGTATATAATGATTGAGTTAACGAGTATTGTTTAATTATTACATCTTATAAATGGAGTGTGCTTAATTTATTTATGAAGGATAATTTAATGCCACGTATGACCATGTAGATAATCACATGCAGTTGTTTTGACAATTGCAGATTACCACTTCCCTTTTTGTTATTTTTAACTTTTCGATGTAACCAACTTGAATTAATTTTAAAATCTATGCCAAGGCCTTGTCCATCAATTGGTGGATTATTTGTCATTGATCGATGAAATTTGCTATAATTTGCCTCGAAAGGATCATTGTTTAGATCTGCTCAGTTGGATTAAATTTAAGGTGATAATGCAAAAACTTGCTAGTCTTTTCTTTTCTGTTTTTTATTTTTGCGATCGGAGGGTTCCCAATAGGGTTGCAAATGAATATTCGATTCTCCGATTACCTAAAAGTTTCGACCAATAAAAAACCAAGTTTGAAATATATTTTAGGTTCCGATTCGTAAATGGATTCGGGTTTGAAACCTAATTTAGGTTCCGATTGATAAATGGGTCCGGTTTCGGATCCATATAGGTTCTAACCCGTGGACCCGGGATTCGGCATATGAGTCTTTATTATTGCAATTTGTATTTTAAAACCAACTATTTTTTAGCATTCTTATATATAATACTATATGTTGTAGGCTTGATGCACTATTATAAGTTGGATGATATGCTTATTTTAAGGAAAAATGAAGAATAAAGAGGAAACAGAATTGATTTTTGAATTAGATTCGAGTTTTCTAGGTGGACACGATTTTGAGAACCGGATCAGGGTTTTCTTATCGAAACTGGATCCGGAACCAACAAAACATATTCCGATTCAAAATCGAATCCAGAACCGGAACTGTTATTTAAAAATGAGTTCGGGTCAGAGTCCACTATCGTTCCGATCCAGAACCGTCCCATTTGCAACCTTGATTCCCAACTTTTTGGGTTGAACTAATCCTTCCGGACTCAAAGGAAAGCCGGATAAATTCTTTTGTAACTCTAGTTTGATAGTGCAGTTTCAAACCTATAACATCCGGATGCAACCCGTGGTCCGAGGCCGACCGAACTACCTCTCGGGGTCAAACAAAACTTGCTAATTTGTATCAATTAAAAAGGGTTGAAGCTTTCATTTAATATTCAACGAATTAAGACGCAAGGAAACATTTATCCCTTTTTCTATAGTAAAATCCGTTAGATTTAATGAACGGGTAACAAGTTGTCCTTTGATTGGAGGTAAACTGCTTAAGGTTGCTGAGTGACATTTTTAGATCAATGCGATGCTTGTTTTGTGAAATTATTATAATAAAAGGCAAGTGGTCATTTGTGATTGCTAAGATTACAAATGGTGTAATACAAATTATCTGGGTACAATACGTGCGGCCATGTATGTATCCTTCATATATGTATCCATCATATGATAGTCCTTGCTCGTTAGAATTGGTAGACCCCGGACTATAGGCCAAAGGTCCAAAGGCGGACGAGGGATATCCTAGGAAATTCAAAAAAAAAGAAAGAAGTAAGATTTCCGCTTGCATTCCAGTGATCTGCAGTCCATTCCGACCGATGCCAATTGTCATTGGCGTATGTGAAAATTTCCCCATATTATAGATGACTTGTTTTGACTTATCTAGTGTACACTTCCTAGTGGGGCTAACTAATCACCGTTTCAATTGTATCACATATATACACCCCATGGATGTTGTCGGATACAGTGGGTTTGCACAATTCCAAATGGTCTGGACGGTTAGATAAGTGATTTTTTTAATATATAAAAAAAGTCAACTTGTACGTTGATTATCAGCCCCAAGCGCAAGGCCGCGATTGTAGTAATAACTCGGTGAAGTCTGAGGTCGATCCACAGGGAGTAGTAATTAATCGCAAAACCTGTCATATTGAAAAACTAATCTTGCCTATCAAAAATCTATATAAATAAATCTCTATGAAACTAAAATTAAAATTTAATTACAATCTCAAATTTAATTACAATCTCAACTAAAAAAAATTTCTTAATCTAAGAATCCTAATCTAAAGACTGCAAAAACATAAAAGACATTAAACCTCCAATTGCATAAAAGTAAATAAATCATGCATTAAAATAAAAATCCATTAATAATATCATTCAGAAATAAGAATAAAAAGAGAATTCTAAATATTCTTATTATGGAAATCACAACGTTATATTGGTAAAATTAATAAAAAGACTGCAAAAACACCGCACCAAGTGCGCACTGTCACTACCCACAAATACACGATGCTGATCAAAGGCGGGACACTTTGACCTCACTAATTGCGTATTTTAAATTAAAGTAAACCAATAAACTAGTAATTTCCCAAAAGTAATCAAAACTAAAAAAAATAAATCTTTCCTTACCCTAGATCGAACACATGAAGAAAATAGGACTCGCGCATAATCCCATCTTCAAGTCTTCAATCCCTCACCAATGGAGAAGTAAATGGCTGGTTGATGATGGAGCAACGGCAGTGGCGTGATGATCGGACCCAAGTGTAGGGTGTGATTGTAGTAATAAACTGGTAAGACCAGGTCGATCCACAGGGAGCAATGTAAACTAAGATTCCTTCTCAACTTGTACTTGCCCTAAATTAAAAATCTAATTTTAGCCTAAAATCTAGAAAAGTACATTCATCATTCCTATTTTAAATTAAAATTAAATACAATCCAATGAAAGAAGAACTTCCTAAATCTAAAAATCCTAAACTAAAGAAAACTAAAATTGCTACAAAAGAACACACAAGTTAGAACATCAATAATAAAAAGTACCAAAAATAAAACTAAGAAACTAAAGTAGAAACAAAAGAAACCTAAGTTAGAAAGTTAGTAATGCAATGCATGCCATGAGATGCTGAAATTTCTAAGTCTGGAAAACTAGTATGCAGGGCTGTTTTTATGCATGGTTTTCCTAATCTAATGCAATCTAAAAATTGAGTTTAATGGCTGGAATTTAAACTATAATGATGCATAAATCTAATGCACTTTCCAGCAATTAACAAATCTAAACAAAATTGTGTGGCATAGAATTGTAAAAGGTGCAGGAATTAAAACTGAGGTGCTGAAAATAAGGGTGGTGTGCATAAATCAAAGATGGTAAACAAAACTGAAATATAAAAGAGTGGTAAGTTGCTTCTTTTAATTCTTCTCAATTAAGGGTCCAAGAAAATTAGAGGTGCATACCTAGGATCCTATTCTTCAACTAGGGTTGTCAATCCAAGTTGAGAATGATAAATCCTAACTTTTTAATAAATAAATTTCAGACTTGGATTTTTAAACTTTTCTTAATCAACACTCTTCAACTTCACATTGTATTGCCTCCAAAAATACCATGTATCCGTAGAAAACAAAATATATTGTGAGGATGCTAAGGTGAGTTGTTAGTAATTATTCCAAGCCAATTAAAAATATTTAACCAAAAGTAAGAACTAACCCTATTGCAAAACTAATATCAAGATTCACAAGAAATCAATACAAGAATTATTAAAAAGAAACAATTTTATTAATACTAGTATGCAATTGAGTACATAAGATTGAGAATTAAAAAACAAAAATACATACTAGGATGTTGAGAATTCCTCTTTTTAGTTGAAACCACAAGGTTGGTGGTATGGCCTTTGGAAAGAAACCCCTTGGTGAATCAAGATGGAAGGACAAGAAAGGGAGAGATGGTATGAAATTCTCTAGAGTGAGAGGTGAGCAATTCTCAAGCATGAGAGGAGATGGATGCTTATGCCTTTAATTTATAGATTTTGGCTCTCTTTCTTTCCTTCTTTGCTCCAAGTTTGTAGCATGCAATCTTCTTTGTATGAAGAGTCCCTTCCTTGGCAAACAAGTCTTCAAAGAAATAGCAAGGTGAGTGAGAGATTTTTTTGTGCTTTCCATGTGCAAAATTGCAATCCCGAGTAGAAATTATAGCACCAAATTCCAGAGGCCATATCTTCCTCGTCTTAGCTCCGATTGACACAATCTTGGGTTCTAAAGATATCTACTCGAAAAGAGCTTTCCAACGGTATATGGATTGCACTAATCTGATGGCTGGATTAAGAGTTATGGCCATTTTAATCTTGCTGCCTTTGAAAAATCCGAAAATAAATATGCACATATGGAATGTTAATTGTGCAATGGGGTGTGTGGGACCCATGTGGACATCCAAAGAGATCATGGGATCTTTCTTTCCTTGTTTCTTGACTCTCCTTCCATCTTTGGTTTGCTTTCAAGCTTCTTTGATTGGGTAGTCAACTCTTTTAGCTTACTTTCCTTTCTTGAATATCTTTCTTGATTTTTGAGTTTTCAAACTTTGTAAGAATTAGATCTTACCAAATCTGAAGTTTCCTTTCTTGATCTTGAAATCACAAATTTAGCTTTTCATTGTTGACTCTTCAAACTCTTCAAAAATACCAACACATGTGGGTCCACCATGAAAGATGTCCTACC
This sequence comes from Camphora micrantha, assembly GCA_003546025.1. NCBI lineage: Eukaryota > Viridiplantae > Streptophyta > Magnoliopsida > Laurales > Lauraceae > Camphora > Camphora micrantha. The sequence goes on along the minus strand of QPKB01000003.1, from coordinate 5,380,446 downwards.
CTTGATTTCTCTCACATTTCACCAATGTGGGTCCCATTCTTGATTTCTCCTACACAAATTAAAATAATTAAGTTCAAGAATAATTCTATTTAAGGAATTTAAATGGACGATGTATGGAACCCTACTTGATGCACCCATAATACCCGACTTTCCAAAAATAAATATCCAAAAATGGCAGGTTTCATGAATTTATGCAAAAGTTGTGATTTTTGAGCAAATTATGCATGAATGCACCACAATGGACTCTAAATGCATAAAAACATGATTTGCATTAAATAAAGCTATTTAATATCAATAAGCCATTAAAATGGTCCAAAATGTATATGAAAATGTGCGCTTTTCAGGACTCATCACGTGACGGCGTAGAAATCCAAATGGTGGTGTGCCTTAGGGAAGGCCTTAGATGAAATTGTGATGGAATGATGAGAGATGGAGAAAAATTAATGGAAAAAGGGGAAAATATGGGTTGCTGGTCGTCCAAGAGGGATAGGGAATATGGAATGTACGTCCATGCCTATTTGTAGTCTGTTTATATTTTTTTTGGTATCTTGGGTTGCAAGGTTTTTGGTTTGAGAAGGATAAGTAGTGTGGGGTCCAAGTTGGATTGGGATTAGGAGGGTTTTTGAGAGAGTTTCAAGGGATTTTCCAGCTCCTTATCTTTTTGGATTTCTTAGCACACCATCCTACTAAAGGTAGGATTCTTTATGTCTCATGCAACTTTCCAACTTGGGCCCACTTTAGATTTAATTCAAAATTTGAAACAATATGGGCAGCACCTTTTTGTTGGACGTGTGATAGCTTTTTGGAATGGGTGCTTGGACGTGCAACATCTTCCCAAGAATCTTGGTTTGCAAGATTCAAATCTTTGAGGCCTATCTTTAACAACTTATGCTAGAATCTTGGACTCTTAGATTTGATTTCCAATTTGATTGCTTAGAAATATCTTCCCATTTTTTTTTTTAACTCTTCATGGCTGGAAAAGTATCCTTAAATGGGCCCACTTTCTTCTTGGAATTTATGCAAACGTAGATGGGTCCCATGGTGCATTTGCTTCATCAGTTCTCTTCCGCGGGCCCTAATTTCTGAAATTCCCCACAGAAATAAAAATAAATGTCAAAGAATAATCTATTCATATCGGGCAGGAATCATGCAAGATGCGGGCCCAATAAAATGTCATCATTTTATCAAATCTTCAATTAAATCAATGGTGAAAATAAAATTCATCATTTTATGTGTAAATAAAAAGTAATGAGAAATTTATGACTTCTAATGCCAAGAAATAGAGATTTTCATGATTTTATGTAAAAATGGAAATTTTCAATGAATTTTGACTCGGATTCAAACTTTGATGCCTATAAACATAAAATCATGATTTGTTTACTAAAATGATCCTTAATTTGATGATTAAGTCCTTAATTAATCTAAAATGATGTGGAAATTATGCATTTTTAAGGACTTATCATACATAGAGATGGGGTCCATCCAAATCTTTCAACCCCACACGTTCACATTTTCAGGTGGGGGCCCATATGCCGGCCCCACTAAGGCGTGCATAGGCACACGGAGATACGGCCCGCCATACATAGAGACCACCACCAAGTCTGACATGGCTAATAAAAGTTAGGTCCGAGCCAACCCATGTAATCAACTGAGCCGGGCTGTAGCAGGCTTTTCATCACTTTTATGGGCATTGGAGCACTAATTAAATTAAATTACATGCATTTCTCACCCGAGTCAGGCTGGGTGGACTTATCACTTAATCCAAGCCCGACCCAATTATTAATCGGGACATAATTATATTTCCAAGCTAGGCCCAAAGTAGTCTAGGCCCAGATCGGGCTTGGGCTGGCCCGGCCCATGAGCACCCATAAATTCAATCCCTTAGTACACAAAAGCGTTCCCTTCGATATAGTAAGTTTTTTTGTAAGTTATCCTCGTGCGCAGTTCATAGCGGGACTTAACCTGATTGTTCATTTGAATAGACCACATATAATCATCGGATCCCTAGGTTCGCATCATTAAAAAACTGGTGTATGGTCAATCAAACTGTCAAGTCCATTTGGATGGGGTTGATCAAGTGCGATTCATAGATTTCATCTAAATCTTTCGATCCCCACAACCCTAGCCCCATGTGAGTCTTATAATGAGGTCCGCATAAATTTTCCATACACATTTTGCACACCCATTAACCCCTGCTAAGTTGTCAATTGACAAATTTTTTTCATTTATGATTGGTTCAATTGACACATTTTAATTTTTTTTTTTTTTGCTATCGGAGGGTTTCAACTCTTTCGGCTGGACTAATTCCTCTGGGCCTAGAGAGAAGTCGGGTAAACTCCCCTGTAGCCCCAGTGTGGTAGTACAGTTGAACCTACAACCTTCGGGAACAAAACATGGTCCTAGGCCAACTGAGCTACCCCTTGGGGTTAGTGGTGCTTATTCAATGTTTAACACTTGGCCACTATGGAAATGGGCTAGGTTTAGGGACCAGGAGATGGGTTGTGATTCAGATGCTCAATGGCTTTGCCTTTCAAACTAGCCCCAAGCCCACATGCTAGCTCGGCCCAGTACCACCCTTACCAAATAGAGACAGGTCTAGCTTCTGGCTAGTCATGGAGGCTTCGGCTCGGACCAGTAGAAGAACATCGTAAACCCAACGGTTCGACTATCTACCGCCAAAAACCTCCATGGCGGGAGTTAAAAAACAAAGCGTAAATCTCTGCCGTCCAAATAAAAACTAATCAACGGCCAGAAAGCCAGCCAATCCCACGATCCGTGTCAAAAGAAATTCAAACCCTCCCCGCGATTTCAAATCACCCGCCAAACAAAAATTCCTTCTCTTCCCTCTTTTTTTTATACCTCCAATCCAAGCATTCCAGCATCTAAATCCTCGAAAACTTCTATTTCCCCTCCAAGGACAGAGTTGAAAGCAATCTCTCTCTCTCTCTCTCTCTCGATGGCAGCGGCTTCTTCGAAATCGAACCCTCCAAGGACTCGAAAGCGGGTGGAAGTCGAAACCAGCTCGCTCAAGCGCGCAAGGGATGGAAGCGCTTTCACCAGATGGTATTCTTTTGCCATTTGATTTGATTTAATTTCCCTCCTCTTTTTTGATCGTGGGTTTGCACTCGATTCTTTGTTTTCCCCCCCATATGAAAGAAAATCGCGAATTTTCAAGTTTCATTGTCAGTATTAGGTTCTGGGGCAGTTGTGATTTATTATCGTTTCTTCTCCACTGGTTTTGCAGTGAAGAATGCAATAAGGATGTCCCCGTAGGTCTCATTGACATGCACAGTTGCAGTCTCGATTCAAAGATCAAGATGAATTTAGGTATCTCTTATACCTTTTCCTTCCTGATGTTGTTGTCATCTGATTTTTATGTTTTCCTCCTTATTTATCTAACTCCTCTGTTTTGTTCTCTCTAAATACAGACTCCCAAATTGTGGAGACTGTTACAGAAGTTAGAAAACCTGCAGAAAGGTACATTTCTTTGCATTCTACTGTTTTGCAGATTCATTTTCTACGTCTTTTGGTCTTTTGCTATGATAGCTTTTGTATTATGTTTATTGACTATTCTCCTTATTTACTTATCTTTATATCAATGACAGGAAGAAGGCAGTATCATCAGAACCAAAGGCAAAGAAGGGTAGAAAGGAGAAGAAGGAGAAAGATCCAAACATGCCCAAACGCCCTCCAACTGCTTTCTTTCTCTTCATGTATTCATCTCTCTTCTCTCTGTTTTTTTAGCTCATATATGTATAGATCCATTGCTAGTTTGTTTTTCATCTTAATGAATTTATTATTGTTATTATCATTAGTATTATGGGAATTGGGAGCACATATAAAAGCATCCTAAGCCTGGGGAATTTGGCCATTAGCACCATTTCATGTGGGGTTAGAGGAAGAACAAAGCTTGTCCCATTCATATCATTCTGGCCCTTTATTTAGGTGTGTTATAATGTTTTAATCCTTTGAATAATTGGTTGTTTTTTGAACCCATCATTTTTTAATGAGTGTCAAATTGGAGTTTTCTGTCAATAAATGAGAGGTTAGGTTTAAGGATTTGGATTCATCATTTGTGGGCTCTGCAATGAGTTCATTTTTTCCCTAGGAAAATGATACATGTTTTTACGTTTCTGAATATGATTGAATTCTAATGAACTAAGCTATAGATTGGCAATGAAGATGTTGCCAAAGCCTATCTAAACTCATTGTAGTCAAAAGTCTTATCTTAAACTCGTTTTCTGTAAATTGTTTGCATCCATTCTAACTGCTCACCTAAATGTGCTTTCTGGTTTCAGGGATGACTTTAGGAAAGAATATAAGGAGACCCATCCGGATTCAAATCGTGCTTCAACGGTAAAACACCTTCAATAGACTAATTATTCCTTTAAATTTCCTTCATGCTTATGAAACTTTGATATGATGGTGATAATTTTTCTTTGAACTGAAAAAAAAACAAAAAAGGTTGCAAAGGAAGGAGGGGAAAAATGGAAATCCATGACAGATGAAGTGAGTTGTGTTTTCTTGTCTATTTGTGTCTTTTTTTTTTTGTCTTATAGATTATTGGGACTAGTGTAGTGATGTATGGAAATGACATTGTAATCAGGAAAAGAAGCCTTACCTGGAGAAAGTGTTGGAACTAAAGGCCAAGTATGGGAAGGCTGTGGAAAATGCCAATGCTGAATGTGAAGAAGTATGCACATCCTTGTTATGAATTTATGTTGATTAATTGAATTGATTTCTTAAATTTGGTTCACATATCTTTTGTTTGTTATCTTTGTTAGGTACTTGAGATCTCAGATAAAGAGTAGAAGAACAGTTGCAGAGAGCAATATCAAATGGCTTCATTGCCAACCTTATGTAAATGTTCATGTTCTTTAGAAAATTAGAATTACTTGCTGACCTTGTTTGAATGAGGGTTTGATTACTTGCAATGTAATATCCCCTTTTGATGTAGGGTTGCAGTTGAGCATGAGTCTTCCAGTATTCTACTTCTTTTTGCCCCTTTTGTATGTTGTTGTGTCTTAAGTGGGTGAAATTAAGATTTATATGTTGAGATCAACTAATATTTGGATGCAATTGATGTATTTTTGTCTATTGGACATGCCTGTGGCATTGTAGGCAGTACTAACAGCAAGTGTCTAAACATGGGGCGGTCAATGGATGTATGCTTTCATTTTAAGAAAAAATCTTGGCAGCTTGTTTTCTATTTATCAGCATTATATGCACTTCATGCCCTGGAGTTATTACTTGCTGTTCTTGTGGCATTACTGAATGGGTTTGAAGTGTAACTATGGCATATGTAAAATATTGTGGTGTTCACTCCAAATCTTGGGCATTGGCTGAATAGGAAGGGTCTTGAATTTTTGTTGATTAGATTAAACATTGAGCTCAACTTTGGAAGCATTTACTGATCAATGATTAGATTAATGAGTCTTTAATGCTGTAAATTCTAGCTTAAAATCAACTTTAGTTGGTCGTTTTTTAATTTAATTATGGAGTTAGTAGATTTTTTTACATTATTATAAGTTAAATGATTACTTTTTTAAGAAGGAAATAATAAAATAAAAAAAAAGAGTCAAGATTGGTTTTAAAATTGGATCATAGTCCTTTAGTTTGAATTGGATTTGGCTATTCTTATTGAAATTGGATATGTAACCATCAAAATAAATTTTGAGTCACAATCGGATCTGTCATTTAGAAATGATTTTGTAACTAGTTTTAATATGGTTTTGGTTTGAAATTGTTTAAAGCCTTATTCAAGCACAATGGTTTTATGGTCTTATAGAATGTTATGTGATTTCTTAGAACCCCAAGCTATAGTGAAAAATATATCTTTACTCAAAGAGGAAGATAGGTGAAAAGAAGTGTACATGATCTCAACAATTTTTGCAAATACAATTTTTAGATGATATTTTATTGAAAGTTTTACAATTAATACAAGATAGTAGCAAATATCCACTTCTTATAGTTATGCTCCACAACATTCAAATTAAACTCTGTTTTTCCAATTTTAAATGTGGGCCCTCCTTATGAATTTATAACTTTGTGTTTAGTACTCTATGGGTTGATTTGTGTTTATTGTGGGGTGTACATTGTCCTCTTGGGTCCTTCCATTTCTTTGGCCTTGGTTGTTTGTTTTTATTTGTGTTCTTTTCTTTACTAAGTAAGGAATTAAAGCTTCTTTTACCACCCCCACCAAAAAAAAAAAAAAAAGTGCTTAGGGATCTCTAAGCCTTGGCCTTGGAGAATCTAAACTCTTTGTTTATATATGTTACTAAATATGCACAGGGGTAGAGCACACAATTTTGTTGTACCTATTAGGCCCACTAAGATGCATGTCAATCAAAATTGTCACTGGATGGGTAGATTTGAACATGGACTTGGGGAGACATCAAAAGCAATGGTCATGTATCATAGACTTTTGTTTAATATGGGAGTTTATCAATGAAAAGTAAGGTTTTTGTAGGCATCAACTTTGGACCATAGCCCAATTAAGGGGAGTAGAGCATTAAGAATATGAGTTAATCATAGTTAGGTTCGTGTATGATAATTAAAAGGGAAACCTAGTCATATAATCTCTTAAGGAATTTGTCATATGCAAAATGATTATAGTAAATATGAGAATGTTGGAATGGATATGTGATGAAAGTAGTAGAAATAAAATTAGAAATGAGTGCATTCAAAAACATTTACAGCTAGCATAAAGGTGGTAAATTAAGAAAGACTCTTTTGAGATTGATTGGACTTCACCAATACAAGCCAAATAACAAACTGAAATGGTGAAATAAAATTAATGCAGCTGGCCCAACAACAGCAGATAACCCTACATAGTCGGGTCAACAAGCTTTAATGATGATGATATAATGGCAGTTAATTATCTCCTGTTCAATGCAATCCTTTGTAGCCTACTCTGTGCTGCTGCTAGCAACGGAAATGAGGTTAAATAATGGAGGATGAATATGAGAAATTAGCTTGTTCGGATTTTATTTTGGTGTGAATTTTATGAACTCAAAGGGTTGGAACTTGTGTTATAAAAAAAAAAAAAAAAAAAAAAAAAAGGAAAGTTGAAAAGTTCAAGTTGAAAAAAAAATATATTAATTTTTTTTGGTTAATGAAGTAAATATGAATTTAACCCAAAGGTAGCTCAATTGAGTTAGGATCACGGTTTGCTCTCGGAGGTTATAGGTTCGAAATTGTACTACCACATTGGGGTTATATGAGAGTTTATCCGGCTTTCTCTAGGCCCAGAGGGATTAGTCCAATTCAAAGGATTGGGAAGGCTCTGATAGTAAAATAAAAATAAAATATATATATATATATATATATATATATATATATATATAAATTTAGATGTTAAGCTTCCAGGTAGCTTGGTCATTAAACCTGCTCTAACTTCAAAAAAAAGGTAATGTACTTTATGCATTCTTTTCCACTTTTCTGAATGCCAAGAAAAAAAAGGAAACAACTTTGCTGATGACAACAGATTTTTTCAGGTTGGTGGGTCAAGGCAGATGAAGAGAATGGTAGCAGAGTATGGCAGATGAAGAGAATGGGAGCAGCTGAAGGATGTGGCTCATGCTTCTCTGATGATCAGATCGAATGAACAGCTGCTCTGTAAAGTGCCCATCATCACATGTTGCATGTTTTGGCGTTCTACTGGTCCTTTCAGGTAAGTCTGTGGTCACACTGTCTATCAGAAAAGCCACAGAAAAAAGAATCTTTTTCAACCTTAATCATTTTATTTTATTTTATTTTATTTTTTTGTTTGGTGAGCCAATTTTTTTTCTAGAAAAATTGATAAAAAATAATTATTGTTTTCAAGATATTATGGAAGACCATTTATTTTCAATGGGGAGGGTCATATCAATCTTCTGCTAAAGAGTACAACTGTTATCTTGAAGGTGCCCTTAACTTAGGAAGCTTTTCTTATATGATTCTACTCTATAATAGGTAATTGGAAACAAAGGCACCACAAATTTTAGTTTTTCAATTACGTGTAAGTTCTATGTTCTTCAAAATCAACTTTTACAGTCACTTCCTTTTGGGTTTAGGGAGAGTTTGCTTGTTTGGGAATGGAGTTCTTAGGATTTCAAGCAATGCCTTTTGAGATGTCAAAGGGGCCGGGCTGGTCCACCAGTCAACAGCCCACCATGCACGGCCTATGCTGGGCCGAGGGAATTGGAACGGCTGGCCCATTTTTGGCACTGCACGCTATTGTCCGACCCATCCATAACGCCGACCCATCCATAACGGTCAGCCCATTAGGCCCATCACTGAAAGAATAAGTACTAAAAAAAAATAAATTACACATATCAAACTTTTTCATTCTAATTTGAGTAATATGAACCAAAATATCAACTTAAGAGAACTGTTTTTCCTCCCATTTTTGCCATTTTGGTTAGAAATGATAGAAGCTCATGTAAAAAGCAACTTATCATAACTTTTTACTCCAAATCAACATTGATAGCCTAAAAGAAAAACACAACTACATAATTATTGGCTTTAAAAAATTCAACAAGAGATATATCGTATTAGTTTTTTTTTTTCTTTTATTTGCTCATTAAATCCTGAAACTAAGGGGAAAAAAACAGAAAAAGAAACCATGGGCTCCACTTTTGATGGGTGGGCCCAATATAAGGAAGGTAGGTCAAATGTTCATACTTTTTTGTATACTTTTATAATGTGATGAATGCTTGTGTAATACCGAAAAAGGCGAAAAAAATTAATTAAAAAAAATAATTAAAGAGGTATGCCTGGCATGGCCTGTCACGGGTTGTGTTGTGCCAGTAAAAATTCTTGGCGGGCAGTGCTGGCCCGGCCCAGTTTGACATGCCTAAATGCCTTTTAACCAAGGGGTTAAAATTGAAAAGGTACAAATGGGCCATACAGGCCTTTTTTTTTTTTTCCTTCCAATTACGAAGAATCCTAAGACTTTTGTTTCTATAAATGGTTAAAATGAAGAATAAAATGTGAATATTAAAAAATGACCATCACATAACCTTTCCTCTAATGGAAATCAAATAAGGGAAGAATGAGAAATGTAAACCCAGCCAACTCCCTAGTAATTTAAATACGAGGAAAGTTATCTTTAGCCTACACTTCATAACATTCACCCTTCTACTCTATAATAATTCTTCAGTGGAACTCATTTGACAATAAATCCCTATGTATCTATGCAAATAATTAAACATGCCCTAAAAGACACACGCTTATAAACTAAGGCTGCAACTTGGGTTGGGATGAACTCAAACCCCGACTTCCCCGGTCCCATTTTTCATTGGGTTGGCCTGAGCCAATTCAGATTTGGGTCAAGGTCAAGTCAAATGATGACAAAGGAAGTCAAATTCAGGTCCAAGACTTAGGCAACCTGAGCCAACCTGATCTTGTTTTACAAATGTCATATTATATTTCTTATGCTATTAAAGGTTCTAAAGTATGAAAGCTGTAGCTCCACATTCATTTTTTCATCTCAACTGCTACGGCTGTCAATGTACCCTGGTATATACCAACTTAAACTGCTAATGAGACGAAGTTGCAGTGGTCCAAACCAACAGTTTTGACAAGTTTAAATGAGTTGGAACCAGTGATCAAACCAGTTTGATCTCTGGTTCAGAAAGTTTTTTTGGCAGAGGGTTCAGAAAGTTAACAACAACAATCATATTTAACAGGATAAGATGAATTGTGCCTGGGCAGACTTGATGCCATATGTAAGGGCTAGGTTTTGAATTCATGTCCATAAAATGAATGGGTTTGTTTGCTATAAACTATAGCTTTGGCTCTAGCCCTTCCATTGACAGCCAAAGTTAATGACTGAAATTACTCACCTGGGATTGCAAAATGTGAAAAAGCACTCCCATTTAAGTAACTTTATAATTGGAGTAATAGAGAGAACATGTCCAATTATTAAACAAGCAATTGTTCAATACTATGCTTTTTAATTAGGTTGGAAAACTTACCTTTCATATTACAAGAGTCTTTCTACTGTACAAATGTTAATGCCAAGACCAGATGCAGATCTTCACCAAAAAAAAGAAGAAAAAAATTGAAAAAGAGCAGATGCAGATGTGCCAGGCTTCAGGTCCTAGTCTTATCTTTAATTAAGATTTTCATGGGCTATAACCTGGCCCATAGAGGCCCAGTTAGAAATTAACAAAGCCAACCCACCCTTTAGAAGAAAATTGCAAATGATACAGTCATATCATCTGTGTCTTTGGGTGGAGGGATTGAGCTTTATATCCATCTACAGAAATCTGAAAGTAGCCATCCAAATCATTTGCAATCACAGTCAAGTCAGGGTCAAGTGCTTTGATAGGAATTTTTTAGGGATCTCCTGTGGCATCCAACCAGGTATAAATGAGTATATGCATGTATATCGCTCATGACCCTAATCCCCTTGACCGCATGCCAACACAAAATGTCAGTATGCTTTTGGAGATTCCTACTACTCTCTCCAATCCCACCAAACTTTACCTTTTGTGGGCCTAAGGGTCCATACAACCTAGGAGAATGCATCAATAAAGAGTGAAAAACGCATCCTACTGTGAAGTGCTGTTAGTAGCACTTCAGCTTCAGGACCAAAAGCTATAACCTTTAGAAAAGCCATTGCTTGAATGTCTATAACTTTGGTCAGATTAAAGGAGGACCAAAGAACCCAAGTGAAGACTTCATGTGGAAATTTTCCACTAATCCATCAATGTGTTGGCTCTCCCTTTGGTCATATAGTTTATTGTACACTACCTGTCATGTCTCTTTGATTGATTGAGAGAGAGAGAGAGAGAGAGAGAGAGTTTTCGTGCCCACAAACCCATTCTCCAACCTAATTATTTTAGATGGAATGCCAATTGCTCTTTTTATTGTGTGCAGGGTTAGTACTAGAGCACTTGTTGATTGATCTGATGATTTGGGGCACAATGCTCTTGGTTTTTATTTGATTTGGGTGTGGGCATGTGTGTTTGTATTGAAGGTAAAGAGGGTTGATACTTGTGCCACCAAGTTGTTCATGGGGTTTGGATGTCAAGAGCAAAAATAAAATTCATGCCCGCAAACCCATTCTCCAACCTAATTATTTTAGATGGAATGCCAATTGCTCTTTTTATTGTGTGCATGGTTAGTACTAGAGCACTTGTTGATTGATCTGATGATTTGGGTCACAATGCTCTTGGTTTTTATTTGATTTGGGCATGGGTATGTTTGTTTGAATTGAAGTAAAAGAGGGTTGATACTTGTGTGACCTAAGTTGTACATGGGGTTTGGATGTCAAGAGCAAAAATAAAATAAAGCCTCCCACTGTTGTGACAATTTTACTTTATCCTTCTTTGTATGTTAAAAGGGAAGTGATATGATATAAAAGTTCCTCTCCACTTTTTTCTTCTTCACATCCCCTACAACTAAAATGGTTTAAAGGATTCTTATTTAGGACTTAATTTGTTAATGAATTTAAATCTTTAATTATTTTGGTTGTGACTAAAAGCTCCATAATTCAATTTTGAAATTGCCAATAAATCATGCTCCAAACTTGGACTCTGTCATACCAATGGCTTCAAGTATTAGATCGATCTAAAATCTTACTCCACTTGCAAATAAAGACGATAATACATGCATGAATTTATGTGAATTACAAAAGTGTGAAATCTCTCATCTTATCCTACCTAGCCTGGAATTTGACAATATATAGAAAAATCATGACCCACTAACCAAGGAACCATGGATTCATTAGATGCCGCCGCAATTTATTTATTTTTAATCTAGTACAAATTGAGGAAATCTCTTTTAAAGTGTTTCATTAGTAGTTGAGTGTAGTTTAAGAAATTGTGGTTATAAGGCTAGTAATCAAGAATTAGTTTTTGGTTTTCTTTTATTCTTGTATATGTTTTTTCAAATCTATTAGGAATCTCTTTTTATTTAAGGAGATGTAAGGGAATAAAATTACTAGTCAGCTTATAAATTAAGGAAAGTGAAAACTATAAAAAAAATTTGAGGGTGATAGTATACATATTTCTTCTTTTTTTGGTAAAGGGGTGCTAGTACATGTTGGTGGCCAATGAAGAGTAAGGAGGCAGATGGTGGTGGGTTGGGAAAAAAGATACACAGACGAGAGGAGAAATGAAGGTAGATAAACTCCTTTTTGAGGTTTTAAAGAATTTAGTGAAGAGTAGCATTTCTGCATTTGTATCACTTTGAAAAAAATTGGGGAAAGAATTGCTTGCAATGACCATTAGAGAATGCCTATCTGAAAGAAAAATGAAAATCCAATTAGTTTTTTGAAATAAGCTTAGTACTCCTTTAAAACGAAAAAAGCTTTAGAAATTCATTAGACTTTGTTTGTTTGCATTAAAATGCATATAAATTGGATACATAGGGTTGTTAAAGATGAATATCAAAGATGAAACTCCAAAAATGACTATAAAAAATAATATCTTCTTTTGATTCTATTGTCCTAAAAGAAATGTTAATTGATCGATATTCGGTTATTATGTATTCTAATACAAACAAATAGACCCCCAGGAAAAATAATTTAGAGACTCCCATCTCCTAATGAGGCAACAGAATTTCAGTGGTATTGGAATTGGACGTCAATCCTGCAAAGAAAGCAGTTCCTATTCATTGTTCTTGTTGGGATCATGATATCAGCTATTTAAACCTAAAACTCAATTTTCAGTGGTCAGATTTTCAATATTAACTCTTTTCCTGCTCACAGGAACTTCATGACATTAAGTTGAAAAATCCTAGAAACTTAGATCTCATTTCATGCACCAAGGTTAAAAATGAAAGAGGCTGTAAAAATATTTGTATTTGAACTAATAAAAGGTATTCTAAACGATGATGTAACAATGCAGGCCCCAGCATGACACACGACGAGATGAAGTCTTTCTTCAAGTAGGGCTCATGTCTCAATAGCAATGATCAAGTGGGCTGCACATGCAAATCATCCTTTTTTTCCTTTTCCTTTTTAACCCTCATCTCCTTACCTTCAAATTTTTTTCTCATCATGTGGCCATGTAAATTGTCTTTTGCATTTCTCAAGTACCTTTTATTACCTTTCCTTTGGATTCTTTGCTTCTTTTGACTGTGATTAGGCTCTTTTTCTAAACCTGTGACTTTTGTATTTCTCCTCCTAGGAGCTCTCAAGTCCCATCTACATTGAATTAGATGTCTCATGTTCAAACTCTTACATATGACTAACATTATCTCATTGAACTTTTGTGGGTCAGAGTTTCTTTCTTGGAATACCCCCTTTTTATTTTTTTTCTGTAACAGGTCAGGTTCTTCTGTTTGTTACTGAACCTGTTATAGTGTGAGCTAAGATCATAAGAATACTTTAAAGGTATGTTTGTGCACACCAATTTTTTGTGGAATGAAAATTTAGATTGTATATTTATGTGATTTCAATTTTCATAGTTTGATGCTGGCCAAAATTTTTCACACCAAATCAAATGTGTTTTTATCACTTGTGTAGTAGGGACTGTAAGAGATGGATGAGACAATTGATCTGAAAAAAAAAAAAAAAACACTAGAACTGCAGATGAAATGTCAATACCTGTCTTGATAAGATCTTTCTACCCTAAATCTTATGTCCAAATTTTCCAAAAATGAAAATTGAGCAGCACGAAGATACCATAAGGAATAATTTAATTATTCTTAGGTGGCACTTTTTTCTTTTCACATTCTTTCTCCCAAGAATATTTACTGTTGTTGTGGGGCTTTTCATTCATTCACTCACTTTCACTCTCTCTCTCTCTCTCTCTGTCTGATTACTCACTCTCATAATCATCATCATCATAACATCAATCTGATACACAGTAAAGCAACTCGAACTAGGAATATGTAATTACAATAGGGTGATGCCCTTGCAAGCTGCAACGACTACTATAGAACTGGAGAACCATCAAAATCACAACTTCCTTTACATGCTACATTACAGGAAGCTAATAGGACAGTCACATGCTCTCTATACTACTAGCAAGTGTTGGGCCCAAAGCCCACAAACCCATTTGCTGCATCAAAGGTTATCTGGATCCCCTCCTGTTGGATGTTCCCTATTATGGAAAGCCCAGAAGAGGATGGTGCAAATGCAAAGCAGTATGTTCCCACCTCATCCACCGGAATCAGAATATTATTCGCCGGTACAGTCAACACCGGCCCACTGGAGAAGTAAAACGACACCGTCGGCACTCTCACCAATTCAAACCCAGAGAGATCATAACATGTATCAAAGATCGATACGCTAGAGGCCCGTGGAAGGCCCACGGTGCCAGCGATAAACACATTCCGCAAGGCCTGATAGGCTGCATTTGGGAACCTGGTCACCGCCGTTCCGGTGTCCATCACCGTGCCACCATCACCCAATTCAGTCAGCCGGAACATGCCCTCGGGCACTGGCACAGTGACCCCTCCAACACCGAGGCCCGCTAGCCCAATGTAGTAGAAACTTGGGGCCCGTGGGTTTCTCAATAGGGGGATCCATACAGCCCCAACCGGCACCACTCCCCTTCCGAAGGCCAATGCTCCCGACGACATCGTTCCCCTGCTCACAAGACAGTATCCAAATGCACCGCCGGTCTGGCCACCGAGCTGGCCGTTGAACGACATGGAGCCTCCCCCAAGGCCCAATAGCCCGGATGCACCCACAAAGAGCCCGTGGTTCTTGTGACCGCACCCAATGGCTACGTTTGTGACCGTGGTGCTGCCAAAAGTAAGGGTCTCAAGGGCGAGGGTGCCTATGGTATAGGACCCATCGCCATACAAGACCTCATAGTGGCACCTGCCGGCGTGGCATTTAGCGTTCTCTAGGCGTCTGCAGACGGTAGAGTCGCATGCCACGCCGGCGAAAGATGCCGAGGCTGCCGGGTCAAAGACCGGGTCAGCCTGGTGGTAACACTGAGAACAAGGCTGGCATTGCACCCACACAATGTCACTCCCTGAATCAATCACCATGTATTGGTCCCTTGGGGGACTCCCAACACCAATCCGCACAAAATATTCTCCACTCCCCTCAGTCATACCCGACATCACCTCCGACCCAAAATCCATCTCATGGTAACCAACTCCTGTCAGGCGGCGGGTCAAGCCTTCCACTCTCCTTTTGTCTCTCTTCATTCGTTCTTTGAAACGTCGATGGTAGCCGGAGAAGTTTCCAACCGAGATCGCATCCCGGTGGACCAACTTCAATCGCCACCTCCGGCCGTCATCACCCGGGTCGGCGACTTTCGAAATTTGTCGATGACCGGATACTTCAGAAGGCCGGAGTTTTGTGCTGGCAGTAGTTTCTCGCACGTTCAAGACATGGAAGCCGGCGGCGGGGAAGGAGGAGGCTCCACCACCATGGATGTGTAGCACCACCACTATGAGCAGAGCTACTAAGACTACCACCATATTTTTTTCTCTAATGCTTGTTTTGTTTGCAAACACTTGGGGGGTTTGTGGGGATGAGAAGAGATCTATTTGGGTTGGGTTAAGTCTTAAAGTGAGAGAAGGAAATAATTCAGTGATGGATCTTTTATGTTGTTTGATTGAAATAGAGGTATGTAGTTGTTGTTTTTGAGTGGATATCCTTTTCTTTCTTTTCTTTTTAGTATTGTCACCTTTCTTGGTCTGCCTCCTTAGTAAAGACAAACAACCCTTCCTCCCTTTTAATAGGTGCTTGAGATAGAGTTGCAAGTTTAAAGGTTGAGGGAAATGTTTTATTATAGATAACAAACATTTAAAATGGTGATTAGGGTAAGGCTACCTTTTTCTATTGAAGCCCATGCAAAGAGTAGTTTGTGATATTCTATTTTACAAAAAGGTTTGTGCATTTCTTTTTCTTTATTGATATATAAAGACCATCTTTTTAATTAAGTACACGAATGTAGATTTGCATAGTGAAAGTTTAAAAAATTAGAGTACAAGTATACATGTAATGATATGCACCAAATGTGGTTCTAATTAATCATCTCCGCAATTATAGCTTTAGGGGGTGGGAACATCTATTACTATAGGAGAACATCAAGATTAGAGCTTTATTCAACCTGTTGAAAGACATCTGCATGTGTCCGACAGTACGACAGGCCTATTCACCCCACATTAAATAAAAAAGTTCTAAAACGTAGTCCATTAGTTATACAAAAATGCTATTTGTCCCGGGACTTTTGTCCCGGGACATGGACCGGCCCCCATAGGGGCCGTTGGATCTCAGGACAGCCTCGATCCAACGGCCCCTATCAGTTCTAATCTTAGTTATAAGAAAGTGAGAAACTTAGAGGTCATATGGTGACTCTAGATTTTGGATCTATTAAACTTAAAAATGATTCAAACATATGTTTGAGTGTTTGAAATAGCTTACATAGATATTTATGGAATTAGCTTTAAGACATTTTCCTCTTTCCCTCAGCTGCAAAATAATATTTTTTAAAGGTTTTTCTTTTTCCAATAATGTCTCAGGCAATTAGCCTAAAATGGTACGCTCATATCTTTTACTACAGCATGCAAAGTGAACTAATACAACTTTTATAACTTTTACTATATATTATGTTTGATTTTTTTTTAAATTTAAAAAATAATTTATTTATAAAATGGTCTAATTGAAATAAGTCTTTTTAAATAGATTTAAATTAAGTCAGCTAGCTTTTTTTTAAATAGATCAGATTTGTCAAAAGAGCCTTATACCCTTTAAGAAGTGTTTGCTAGATCTTGCTTAGCTCTTTGGTTGATTTAGCCAAAACATGGTATAGGCTTTGTTGACTTCGTTTGAAAAAAAGAAAAAGAATCAGTGTAAAAACAACAACAACAATGATGATGATGATGATGATGATAAATAATACCTAGTTTTGACATTTGACTCGGTTAGTACTCAGTTGAGTCTTTGAATTGAGTAAGCCCCATTACTTGGCAAAGCTATGTTAATTCTGAGTTGTGGTACTATATATGACAACACATTTATGATCTGGACCACAGAAAGAGAGGCCCACCTGCATCCAAATCTAGGCCCCAGAATATTTTTATTAAAAAACTTAATTAATGGATATGGTTCCAGATTCAGATGAGGGATCCTAAATTGTCATTTGAACCAGATGTTTTCCGGAATTGGACCCCAATTGGAGCCATCTGCAGCCTCAATAATGGAATAAGTAGAAAGGAAGGGAAGGGACATGGTGGTATGATTAACTGTGAGATGATGTTAAAGCACCCCATCCATAGTGCCCCCTCCATGTCAAATTTCTACATCACCAATATATGAGTCCAATGTTTATGGAACTGGGGTGCATGAGGAAACTGTACATGTCCTATTTCAATCCCCTGTACCCTCTCCAAAAAAAAAAAAAAAAAACACACTCCACTGAAGGCACGTCAGGTCAAATCCCTTTAATTAATGCAAAAATTACTCAGATCAAACATCTTTATCATTGAATGGAAATAACCTACCCCACATGACCATCACATCCTTTCTTGGAGGTGAGAATCAATGGGGAAGATACATTTGGACATTTGGTGTATGTTACCATTAATCGTTACCGTCTATTTAATGATCTTAGAATAAACTGTGAGCAACATCCAGTAGAAAAAAGCTTTTTGGAGATGACAAGTTTTCAAGGCCTCTCTTATGATCTTATCTAATGGGGTTGCTGGGCCACAAACCTTGTATTTTGCTTTTAGAAAAACAGGAGAGAAGTTAGGAGGAGAGAACTGTAGAACATCCAGATCCTACTTTCTGGGGCTTCTTGATTCCATGATCTCTTTTATGTCCTAACAGGGAAAATTTTGAGCTGTATGCAGCTCAAATGAGCCCCACCAGACACAAATTGGTGCTTTAGCTTGACCCAACTGGCCTCATTCTGCATCCTGCAAAACGTGAATACTACTCTGGAGCCATAAGCCATTTGAACCTCAGCAGACTGGGCCAATTTATATCCAGGACCTAATACTCGATTAACACCCATCTCATATCATAGGCCTAGAAGTCCATCCCAAGTCCACCCCATTAGCCGAGTTACATCCTAACTCTGTTAAATAAATCACAATGATACATTCTGTTGGCACATTGTTAATTTTTTTTTCGGAAAAAAAGCACCGTGAACCCGAACCCAAACCCAAACCCAAGCCCAAACCTATTAAACATTGGGCCCAAATTCCAAGCTTGGGCCATCTTGCAAAACTTTGTTTTTTCAGCTTGAAACCATGTCATTATGGACTTAAATATTTTCGACTCGCCGTCAGTAGACACATGGTTTCTAGTTGTGCTATTGTTATTTTATTGGGTTGGGCTTAGAAAGGTAAGTTTCTTTTGTTTATTTCATCTGAAGCACATGAAATTAAAAAAAACGCCACCTTTTCTCTTAATGAGTGGAAGGGTTAGTTAAAAAAGATGAGATAGCAAATCTGTGATTCTGAAAGACATGAATATCAGTCCTATATAAGGTTATCTTTAAAAAATTTATGAACATACTTCTCAATAATGATGCATCTGTAGTTATAAATGATGAAGTGAGAAGATGAGTGCCCATGACACGGTGGAAGGCGCTCATTGTTGTAACTTTGATGTTGCGAGTTCCACTCATGTATGGTGTCGTTGTAAAAATGAAAAAAGAAGTCATGTCTGGCATCAATAAAAAAATGTCATGAGAAGATAATTTAGATAATCTCAAGTTAGAAACAGAGTAAGATTCGAGATCTCATAAATTAAAAATGAATAGACCACATTAAAGTTTTATATAGGGTTTTTACATAAAGATAGATGAGTGCACCTAAATAAGACAAGGCCAGCCAAAATGGTAGAATAGAAAAAAAAAAAAATACTGGTGAGAGGAACGTCACCAAAGGCTAAAGCAATATAATTTTGAGGCATGCTTCCAAATAATTGAGGCATGCTTCCAAATAATTGAGGCATGATGAGCAAGCAAAAGTAACAACTATGACTAATACTAATATGATACTCTTGCTCTCAAATCTCAATCCATATCTTCTACTCTCACTTTCAAGTTCCAAATCATGGTTTCGATAGCTATTTATTTATTCTTTTTATCTTTTTTTTTTCTCTCATTGTTTTATAATTTTGATCAAAATCAAATTATACTGTCCAATAGTACAAATATTGGTTTTTAGCAGGACTGATATTGATTTTCTATGAGTAAAGTTCGAAAACTAAACCATGTGGAAACATCAATCTCTTTCCAAAACAACCGTGTACAAAATCGAGTATCCCTCAGGCTTAGGGCTAAAGGCTCCTGGACTGGAGATGCCTGAGTTGTAAAAAAAAAAAGGAGCATCTGTTGGTCCTTCTGTGATTATTTCTTTCTAAAATTTTGTGATTAATATAAGATATATAGTTTTTTTCCCTTAAGGAAAAGGAAATTAAATGTGCCCTCATGCCCACTGAGGGTTTTTTTAATTCTTCTTGTTCTTTTTGCTAATGCTATAGGTAGGCTTACACCTAGATGTGGACGTCCCACAATGTTCCAAGTGATTGAGCAGCTGGGCCCCATTTTGTGGATCATTGATCAGCTGAGTCCCACTTTTGTAGATCACTGTCAAGCACATTTCACTTGCCACACTCCCATAATGAAAGTGACAAAAATAAATTACTTTTCAACAGGCCACAATCAACTTACAAGAGTGGAGTCACCTGATAAGTGGGCCATATTGATATTAAGCTCCTGGGCCCACTTGATGTAGATTTGAAACTGGCACTAAGTGTGACTGACACGTGGATGGGCAGGCTCCCCCTTCGATTATGAGCTATATAGATGCTGAAAACAGCCCATATGTATATCAAGGGCTGGGAGCCTGGGGCCCTTGTAAATCAAAGTGGGCCATTTCTAATCAGCAGATCATCTTTTGGAATCAATTCCTTCACATTGGTCCTAACAAGTAGTCCAATTCCCATGAAATAATTGTGGGCCTAAATGTATGCATTTGACTCCCTGATCTGGATCTTTCCATTGTGGGCCAGCCCTTTACAGGTCAAGGTCTGCTTATGAAAGGTACAGATTGCGCGGGCTTGGATTTCTGGCCCAACAATATAAAAGTAGTGGGATCAATTGCAGAGTTTGGATGTCATGGGTTGAAAAACAGGCCTACGGTGGGCTGGCCCAAGGCCCAACCATGTTCTGTGTCCATATCAGCATCTGTGCAGTCATTTGCCAATTTGGATGATTGTCTCGCAGGGGAAAATGGAAAAGTAGAACAGGTTCAGATCTTTATCATACGCAGGTTTGGGAAAGCTTCTTGTAACCTGGAACTAATTTGGGTCGATGTTCAGGTTTTGGGTTTGTGTACGCTTACATTATAGACCCAACCCAAACCAGACCTGTTTTCATAGAGGTCATTTTATCTTGTTATAGCAGGACAGAATAGCTTCATATTTTTTGCAGTATTTTGTTCTAATAGCTCCTGTTGAATACTTGTTTTAGGACTAACTGATTTGCAACAATTTTATCAGCGCAGCTCTTTCAGGTACACTAGCTGGTTCTAGGAAAAGGTAGTTATAACTTTATAACATACACTAGCCCAATAACCAATGCTCAGCACGGTTTCTCCCTACACTGCAAAATAAATAATCACATGTTACAAAAAATTACCTCTTTCCATAGGACAAGTTGGATAAAATAGAAATAGAGAAATTGGAGCAAAAATGGAATAGTTACGTAGGGACAACTGAAACATGATTGGTTTGACGGAAAAATGAGTGAGTAGTTGCATGAGTAGTTACATAATTGTCGGTCAAAATTATAACTGACGGTCAAAATTGAAGCCAAAACATCCTATCTTAATATATTATAATAGGTAAGAGATCAAGAGTCTGGATTCCTTGTTTCGTAGAAACAGAGGGATATTATTTCTTACAATCTGCATTCGCCAACTGTGTAAAATCTTATGCCAGCTAAAGCACTCTCGCAAAAATGAAAAAAAAAAAATCAAGAAAGAGATTTTACGGGGTTGGTGAATGCAGATTGGATGAAACAGTATCTCCTATTTTTAAGAAACAGGGGATTCGGACTCAGAGATCAACCTCTCTTGCTCCATTGCCTAATATTTGCACTTTGAATCTGCAATTTTACTTCAATTGAAAAATCTGTAATTAGAAATATTCATCATCATTATTCATCCCATCTAGGGACGGAGCTAGGATTTTTCCTTTTTGTAGGAGGGAAAATCAATGGTCGACGGATAATATTTTATATTGATTAGTTTATTATTAATTACTTAAAACTTTTTTTTTTTTCAGCTCAAATAATGCTCTTCCAAACCTGCCAAAACCATCAATCGTCTGAGGTTTAGAACTTTTGAGTACGTAGTAAACTGATTTTGACTACTCAGTTGAAGTTTTCCAGCACCAAATTGACTTCTGTAGAAATAATTAAGAGAACTTAATCAAGCTCTCTAAGCATTACATCTTGAGTTCATGACCACTATCTCCTGTTTTTCAAGCAACTGATCTGGTGTTTCAACTTTCAAGCAATCAAAATTAAGATTTTGTGGAATTGAAAGGGACAAATTTACCCTACAATTCGACTCTCACTTGAACAACCTTGCATCAACTTGGTCAGATACTTGAGTACTCAATCAGTTCATCATAATCTCAAATTGAGCAGGGTATTGGAGGAAATCATGTCAACCAAACCAACATAGTGAAAAAGGCAGTCTCTGTAGCTTTTGTTAAATAGCTTCTGTCGGTTGATGGCATTGCTAGTGATTGATGCAGACCATAGGATTAGGGCTTGCATCGAAGTGCCGAAGCACAGTAGGGTATTGAAGCACATGTCTGCGGACACTATAACAAGTTTCGGTAGAGCCGATAACGAAGACACACCTCAATGGAAAAATCCAATTTCTATTAATCAACTCTGAAAATCATCTTCTACAATACCATATATATAAGAAAACGTAACTTAGGACCTGAGAAATCTAATTAAACTAGGAAACTAAAACATATTAAGAACCTAATCCTAGTTACAATAAAATCAGAAACTAATATATAATTACTTAATTAAAAAATCCTAAATCTACTTGGACCCTACATATGTGGCCTGAGGTTTATCAGCATCAGCGACAGATTCTCTAAACAACTGTGCAGTCGGATAATAAACTTAGTCCATTCAGTTAAGGGACAACATGAGTCTCCAAACACATGATGAGAATGCATTTTTAATGATTTCCATTTGCAACTGGTATAACTCAAGCCTCCCTTTTAAATTGCTCTCAATTCAATCATATGGAATCTTTGTCCTCAGTTTCCAACAAGTTCACGAGGAATTGTGTTCACTTAGAACTAAGAATTCCTTAACCGCAAACAATGGTGCTCTAAAATGATAACTGAGTTCATTTCTTTCTTTCTTTCTTTGTTTTCTTTGTACAACCTGTTTGTGCAGTAGAAGTTATAGATTCTCAACAAGATGCGCATTGCTGTCTCACTGAAGAAATGTTTATTATCTTGAAGGATTTAATTATGTCATGAATATGTTGTTACCACAGAAGGTAACTTCACCTAAACAGGACAGAGTTGGTCTTCTTCTGCCAATGAGGGAAACCCACAAGCCCCAGTCCAGTTGTAGCAATTTGAGCCTAGTTATGAATCTTTAAAAGCTACAACAAATGCAAGATAAAGTAGAATTTTGTCCACTTTGAGTCCTGTAAATTGCATTTGTAAACTGTTGCACTAGTTGAGCTCAATGACTGATCACAATTCTTTATTAAACTTACCTCACTTGTTGCTAGAAACAGTTCTCCAAATGTTTTGACCTTCTTGTATTAGTTTGGCTTTGTTGATTATAGAAATAGGCAGGAAGAATGCTACATATTTTGGGGCATACATCTCTACATGGAGTGAGACCCACTGTTGGATTCAACGACCACTGAGATTTCAATTCACCCAAGTACCATTCCTGTGATGATCAGAGGCGTGGTTACTCACAGCCAGGGGTGTGGTTTACTTGAAATAGAATTCATTATTTGATGGCGACCTTGTGGAAAATTATAATTAGGAATCCCTTTTAAATGTACAGTACATTTTAGGCAATTCTACATGGAAATGTCTCTGTGAATACTAAAGAAGAGAATCAATCCAGTGTACTTCCTCGAAGTCTGTAAGTGGAATGAGCTTTTGGTTCACAAATTAACCAATAACCATAGCAAAAGATTTAAAAACACCACCTCTTCAAATATTTAGAAAATATGGCACTGTGTATGATAGAGAAAGTTACAACTATTTGGCCCTTCAAATGAAGACTTCATACATTTAAATTCTTATGGCAGTTGGTGGAAAATGACCATGAAGCACCTGAAAATGAGTCAAAGGAGAACAATTAAAAGGATATAGAGTTTCTTCTTTTCATTGAAGCAGATATCAAATATCATTTTTCAAGAATTTTTAGATTCAGCCAATTCAAAACATGCTTGGGAATCTCTTGGAAAGGGAATTTCAAGAATTTAGAAGGTAATCACCTTTAAGTTTAGTAAATCATAATGGGCTGGCTTAATGTGTTCTACTCAAAAGACTAGATAAAAAAATCTATCTTTCTAACACATTTAAAGATATTTTCCTATAACAGTTTGATAAAAGAAGAGTCAATTAAAACTATTTTTCTCTCATGTTTCCAGCTTCATAAATCTAACTGATCATTCACACAGTGCATTGAAAGGAACTTTTTCTATTTGCTGTGTAAGTACCAGCACCATTCGAATTTTGTTTTACGATCTTTTGAAAAAAATTTACCAAATGTTGGGCAATTGATACAAAGTTTTGAATATCTAGTAACTGCAATAAGAAAACTTTGACAAGAACTTTCAATGGTGCAAATAGAGTATTTTATATTTCGGGGAATTTACCAAAAGAAATACATTTTAAATGGACAGTAGATCAAAAAGATCACTTTTGGGGACCTTACACCAAATAAGCCTTCTCGCCCATAAAATATTTTTTCACACCCTAGGTTTTTTTGGGCGGAAAGGATGATTTGGTGCGAGGTCCCCTAAAGTGACCTTTTTGGTGTACTGTCTATCTAAAGTGTTTTTTTTTTTTTTTTTTTTGTAAATTCCTCTTTATCTTATTATTGCCGCTCAAAGAGAATTTATGCATTAATGTTTGGGAGCATTGATGAAACATGATTATGAAAATCAAGAAATCTAAATTTTTGCACAAATATGTCCAAGCAAGAAGGTATGGTCGTTGGCCTATCCTCTATCATTGGAAGAGGAAAACAAAAATGTGAGGGTTGTATACATGCAATTATTCCCAACCAAAAAAAAAGAAGTATACAAGCAATTATGATACCGGTTGAAGCTACATCAATCGCTTTAAAGGTAGTTGCATTGAAATCGACCGAGAATTTATGGGACATGATTATTGACCTGTCTAGTGAAGTTCAAGTTAGGGAGAAGATCTGACCATGAAAAAATATTTCTTCACATGAAAGTTTCCTCTTCCTCCTTCGAAGACTTCTCCAGAGGACTTTTCTTTTGTTCTTTTATTTTGCATCTCTTTGTACTTCAACTATCATTAAGGAAAAATTTCCTATCCATACACGTCTCACCGTATTTTGGTGAGGGAAACATAATAGGTCCCACCTTATCATCTATCTGAACCATACACACACGAGACCCCTACTTACACATGATCCATTGATCGAGTTTTCATTGATCCGATTTGACTGGACCGTTAGATTATGGTCAATTTTTTTTTAATATAAAGTTATTAAATTTATAGCCACAAACTAAGGTGATAGAAGCATGTGATTGTTTCTAAATTTGATATCTGCGCCCATCCAACATGAAACTTTGTATCCTCCTAGCCCTGCCATCAGTAAGGGGCCAAGTGGGGCCTCATCAAGCTGCCTCTCACCATCTATGCATAGGAACATTACCCAATAAAATAAATGAGCATGAGCAACCTACTCTTGATAAATGTGCATTTGCCTTGAAACATAAATGAGTCATCTGCATAATCTGTTAGCTTTAGCTTATCTTGTGATCCACTTGTAGCCAATCGTCGTAGTGAAGTAAACATGAAGTAATATTCATGAATCTCTCTCTCTCTCTCTCTCTCTCTCTCTCTCTCTCTCACACACACACACACACACACAGAGCAATCATATATGATTTTTAAAAAGAAATGGAACATTGAAATTACTTAAACAAAAGTGAACTGTAATGAAGGCTGAAAACCATAACAAGAGTATGGACAACCAAGAAAACATGCTAAATAAATACTAAGAAGACCATGAGCTCCCTGAGATCATATCAACTCTGAAGAAGTAGAGATCCCTACTTTATTACTGGCCATCTTCTATATTCCACTTCATTTGGAATATGAGTAAATGAAAGGTCTACATTGATATAAAGGACCCAATCTCCTTCACAATATCAACCAATCAGCAAAGTCTTATCCAAACCAAGGACTGAAGGAGAAAATTTTCCTAAAATGAAATTGAGGACAAGTAAAATACCTTTTCCAATATTAGAAGAATCCCCATCAAGAATATTCGGAAAGCTATCTAGCATATGTATCTCAACTGCCTTCTAAACTTCTAGTCCCATACCAATATACCATATGAGCCTCTATGCACTAAACATCCTTTAGTTAATGCTCCTTTACAATTGAGATCATATATAGAATCTTTGGAATCCCATGGATAAAGTCTATTTGCCAATTGACACATTCTCCCACCACCATATCATATCCTTGAATTTACTGCAAATAAATTTCCACTTTATAAGTCGGTTTCCTTAGTTTTGGAATATCCTTCCTCTCCTTGGAAACTATTTTATTTCTCCTCCTTTCATTATCCTCCACCTCCCCCTCTTTTTTTCTCATATTTTGAAGCAATAACCTTCCTCTCCCTCCGAAATCTCCATCTCCTAAGATTTTTATTCGTCTCACTCTTCTCTTAGTTCCTTCAATTAGTAACTCTTCTATTTATTTTAGGGGTATATATATTTTTGGCTATAATGCAAGATACACACTAACAAAACATATATATATGCCCATATTTTTGCTTACATAATTTTGTAAACCACATATAATCATTGTCATAGTCATCTTATCAACTTAGGCTCTTTTATTTTATTTTTATAAATATCAGAGGGTGTCCCAACGCTTTCGGCATAACTAATCCCTTCGGACCAGGGGGAGCTGAGTGAATCCCCTATGGCCCTAGTGTAGTAACGCAGTTTCGAACTCTCAACTTTTAGGAGTAAACCGTCGTCCTACGTCAATTGAGTTACCCGTCGAGATTAACTTAGGCGTGGTTCATAAGTTCTATCGTAACATTGAAGACATGACGACTTTACCCTAAAGCAAGGAAAGGCCGCCTATCATTAAGGCCCCAAATATTACAATCTTATTAAAAGCATCTTCTCAAATAAAACAAAAAAAAAACTCCCGAAAATAAGGCTCCATAATGATGAGGGTGAGTTGGACTTGTCATATCATAAATGAATGCAAGAGAATCTATACCATGGCTTCCATATTTTTTTCGTAGTTTTACTTTCCTTTCTTCTTATCTAGTTACACGGCTCCTCCTCTCTCTCTCTCTCTCTCTCTCTCTCTCTCTAATGTAATTTACTTCCATCCTTTTAGGGCATTCAATATTAAGAAGACTTTTAAAACTCTATGCATAAGACCAAATTATTTATTAACTGTAGGTCATTTACTCAATGTGGGGGGGCCTACTTAATGATGAAAAAGAAATTAAATAACCAACTTAACCAAATTAATAATCAATTAACTCCAAAAGCTTAGGTTACACTTGTCACTGATGGAACCATGATGAATGACCTATTTTCATTGATCTAACCATTTAGATCATCAGGTCTTTTAAAGTGGCCTATTTGAAAAAAATTTAGCCCATTCAAAATTAGCCTCTATTTTATTTGCTTTCAATAAAATTCAATCAAATAGGATGTGGGCCCACCCTCATATTGAGCACCACGAAAAACTTGCAATTTCCACAATATCATGGTGGGAGTAACTATTTAGTCCAATGAGTTTTTTTTTTTTTTTAACTGTCCAATGGGATTTAGAGATTACTATTAGTGATAGGTCCTCACTTTGACCTCTTCCCAAAACAACTTTATCCAATTTTTTTAGCAAAATATAAAAGGAAGAGATAATGTGCAATTTAAATGAAATTGAGGTCAAAGAATTGAATCAACTTGCAAATTTCTTTGAATATTAGAAGGCATGACGTGTGAAACTTTCTTTGGATATTAAAAGAGGGGGCAAAAATGCCTCTTTTTAAATGGGGACTTTTTGAGAATCTCTCATAATATAATATAATAGTAATTAGCATTATATCCCACTAAATCCATTTTTTCACATTTTGAAAAAGAAGCATTAAAATAACTATCATCTTTCTTTTTCTCTGTACAATTGCAAATCCCAACGAGTCATACTGAATATAAATAGAAACTACTGACTTCTCTTTAATTTGCAACCCATGTTTCATTTTATATATAGCTACTATAAGTACGGAAGGAAGGGTTTATGCAAATCGTTCAAGGGGTCTTTCAAATTTCAATCTTTACTTGGTGGACCACCCCAAATTGGACTGCTAGGATTGGCAAGAGTATTTGCAATATTGAACCCTTGATATTAGTATTGATTATAATATGATAAGCCACATGTTATAGGCTTAAACTCAATATGATGCAATTAGTGACTTGACGACTTAATTGCCAGATTAAATTAACACAAATAGATCTCCAATGACATGAATCCCTAGTTCATTCAATACTATCAATATTAATATTTTAATTATGGTGTTCAACTTCTATAATCAAGAAAATTAAAAAAAAAACATTAATATTTTAACTATTTTTCTCCAATAAAGCATAGAGCGAGAAAAATATATTTATAATAAAGTCTTTTGTAATAAAGTTAAAAGATAGAAAATGCCTCATTTAAGATGATCGTTTTTGGCCTCAAATTGTTTTGAGCCGGCCATGATTGAAGACAATCCCTGGTGAGTGAAAAGCGGGCATGTGACTTAGGTGCACTGCACATAGGATCGATATGTGGAGAGTGAGGTGTCTTACCATTGAGCAACCAACGGAATAGCTACTTGATGACCCCATGCTATCACTATTTCCAATCTAAACAAAGCACAAATAGTGACCAAATAACACTACTTTCAAAGAAAACAAATTTTTTTTTTTTTAGGAAAGTAAACACCATCCACCATGTCTCTGTCAAATCACTGTTGTGGCAGATGAGACACCCCTTCATTTGGTTGAAAGTTGAAACAACAGAACAAGGCCTCCTGGTGGGTGAGTGGGTCAGTCACAACTCACTAGCGTTTCCATTTGAGTGCAATTACCATTTTATTCTTTCCTGAGTAATGCTATTTGTCCAAATTTTTTGGACAGAATTTTAGACAAACCCTATGGTATGGCTTGAATATCCCCTATGATATTCAAGCCATACCATAGAGTTTGTCCAAAATTCTATTCAAAAAGTTTGTCCAAATATACTTTTTGTTATTTCCTACTAAGTAAACTTACCTTATAAACTGCTGAGAATCTGTTATCCACATGCACAATAACCAATAAATATGCTACCCACAGTAAATCAAAGGACTGGTTATTAATGTCATGTTGCCAACTCACGGATAGGGCCATGCTCATTTCTAGCCATTCATCTGCAGACCATCTTTAACCTAACTAGACTAACCCCTGCAAAACTTTCTGAAAGTTACACCCAACTGACTTGAGGGTCCAAAATCCAGATCTATGACTAGAGAGGCAGTGACCCACCTTCCCCAATAAAAGGATTGTGGTGCCCTGACGCCAATTTTCTAACCCTATGGATTCGGTGTAATGACAGGAGCTGGACAAAAGGAAGATTTGAATGCTGGTCAATGTTAGGCTCATAGGCGGTGGGTGGGTTAAATGACAGAGGAGGAAGGCGGCATAAGGACAGTGCCGTTACTGTTCAAGTTCAAACCATTCCTTTTTTAGGTGAGAGATTGGTGGGGGCAGCTCAATTTCCCAGACCAACCCACATGGATGCAGAGGGCTCACTTCAAACTCATCTGGGTCAAGCTCTATTACAGCTTTGCACATTCACACAAGACCTTTTTGCAAATCCAGGCATGGGACCATTTCCTTTTGTTAAAGACTCTTGTCTTTTGGAGTAAGTAATTTTAATTAGTGTTTCTAAACTCCTGCAAGCTCTCATCAGTCACTATCAACAAAAGTTATATTGAAGTCCTGCTAGTGTAATGATGCCATTAGTAACAGTGAAATCGAGTCAAGACACTTAGCATGTAAGTGGGGTCCATTAATCTTGCCATATGAACCTGAGTAACAAAACTAAGAAAAAGAAAATGCTTCATTAACAATGGATTTTGTTTTATTCTGAACACTGATACTTATTGCACATGAAGTTTTCAAATCCTTCATTAAAACACATTGGTTGCGTTTCCTTTACTCTGCAACTTTATTTTTATAAGCTAGCAATAATCATAACACGTGCTATTTTTGGACCCAATTGATGAGAAAAAAGTAGCTGTTCATTGCGGTAGTTATAATTATAAGTAGTAGTAGTTGGTGGTGTTCACCTCTTCTTGTCATAGATTATATAGCACAAGTTGATATTGGTGAGAGCCTATTGATTTTTCTTTTTAATTTTTTTTCCCTAAGTACCTGATTGTTTTTTGTATGTATAATTGAAGGTACAAGCTCGTCAATGGAGGAGATTATTTATCATCATTAAAGTCTTATTCCTATCATTTCTGCTTTTAAACTTAGCTTAATCTAGCCCATCTATATTTGTCAATTAGAGCTATATAGAGAGAGACACACACACAAATGAAAAGCCATTAGAGATGCAAATGGTTGATTTCAGATCGGATCTGTCTCTATAGATCCAAAAGCAAACATATAATATTGTATCTAGATCCAATAATAAATCAAAAAATCGGATCCGGTTCTGAATCAAATCCAAAATAAAATGTGAAGTGCTATAGTATCATTGGATAAAAATGCTTTAACATAAACTTCTTCTAATTATGAAAGTGGGCTATTATGTGGTATATGATTAAAGCTAAGTAGATATATATTAACATTAATATATATATATATATATATATATGTAATCATCTTGGATTCAGAACATAGGGTCTGAACATCATGGATCAGATTTCGAATCCAAACATTTTAGAACCTAGATGCATGGATATAGATTGGGATTCAAATTTCTCTTAGATTCAAAAATAGGTTTGAAATCCGCTTTATTTAATATGGAGACTTCGGACACTCGGAGCTTCCGTGCCTGTTTGTGACCCTAGGTTATAATACGGTCTATTTTGTAAAAATACTGTAATTAAAACAATTTTATTTCTATTCGCGGCTCTATTTCAAATAGATCAGGTTTCCAAACAAACCCTAAAGTCTCTTAAAATGACTTGCTTCTGAAGTCATTGTATGATGTATCTGAATAATCTGAGATAGGGCTTGAGTCTCACAAAACTTTGACACGAACGCACCACTTGCATGGAGTCGGCAGCTGGGAGTAATCTACTTGGGGTATGTTCGGACGTATCCAAGTGTGGTAATAATAGAATTAAGTCCAACAGCAATACCGTTGCAGAATTGGTTGGAGAGTTTGGACATTGTAACCAAGCTTCTTAAGAGCTACGTACAGGTGTGGAAGCCTCATTAATGGTAGGGCCCACTTGCATTCAATGGACCCAACCACACCCACCAGCCCTTATTAATGGATTCATGATCACCCACACTAGATCTTGATCATATTCTCAGAATCTAAGAAAACAACAGCATTATAATATAATTGTTCCCATAATTTCAGATGGTTGAGTAGTCGTTATGAGCAGATGCAGGACTAGTACTAGAGACCCCATCAGTTTCACAGCTCATACCAATAGCTCTCTCTCTCTCTCTCTACATGCATTTCTTCTTCTCCAACTCATACATTCAACTGCTCCAAGAACACTTTTCTTCTCCCTCTCTCTCTCTCTCTAGCACTCTTTTGCAGTGTTTCACATCTTTTCCATTTTTCATGTGTTGGGGGTTCTTTCTATCTTCCTATATAAAAGATACATAGTCTGATTCTTCTTCTTCATCATCTAGTCTGATTCTTCTTCTTCATCATCTACTTGGTGGGTTCTCTCTTTATTTTTCTACCTACGCATAGGAAGAAGTAAAGATGAGGAATTCAGCAAACCATGTTATAATGGAGATAGAGGCTAGTAAGCCAGGAGGGAATGGAATGGTAGTAGGGGGGTTGAGTCCTCTTAGTGAGACCCTTTGGAAGGAGAAGACAGATACTGAATTCATAGGAGATGTGTCTGCGAGGCTTACATGGAAGGATCTGACTGTGACAGTTTCACTAAGCAATGGAGACACACAGAAGGTGTTGGAAGGGCTTACTGGGTACGCCGAACCGGGGAGCTTGATGGCGCTTATGGGTCCGTCGGGTTCGGGGAAGTCGACGCTCCTCGATGCGCTTGCTAGTCGCCTGGCAACCAATGCATTTCTTTCTGGAACTATTCTTCTCAATGGAAGAAAGGCTAAGCTGTCATTTGGGACAGCGGTGAGTTGCTTCTTCTTTTTATATGAAGTGGAATTGTAGGGGTTCTGTTGTCTGTTTTCCTTTGTTTTTGTGCTTTGAATGGTAGAAAATAGAGGAAGTGTTTGTTCTACTGTAACTTGCTTGTTTTGTATTTTTTTTTTTATAAATATTTTGGTGCTTGATGTATTTCTGTATATTTTACTTTGATATTTCCTCCTTCAATTAACTCATCAACTTTTTGTTTGTTTGTTTGATATGATGCAAGAAGCATGTAGCTTTCTGTTTTGCAGTTTTGAATGACCTCCCTAGATGAATTGGATGAAGGCTTCCATGATGATATGGATCTGATTTCTTTTGTTGATGGTGACATTATTCATTCTTATACTTTATCATTTTTCTTTCCAAAATCATGCCTTTTTCAACATTAGGAAAATGAAGAGTACCTAATGACCAATTCATTTTTTTTGAAATTGAAGAAAAAACCAATTCATTTATAGTATTGATTCTTGTTTTAAAATCAACATATCAGCTTTTGCGTTTTAGATTCATTATTTTTTATTTTTTATTTCTTTAAATAATGGGTGAAAAAGTAGAACTCGCACAGCTAATTTTAAATATATTCAAGCTTTGATGATGTTGACAATTGATTCAGTTTTGGTTTGGATTAGTAATTAGCATAGTGATCTTTTCGGGCAACTGATAAAATATGCTCTTCCATCTCAGGCATATGTGACTCAAGATGACAACTTAATTGGTACTTTAACGGTGCGGGAGACAATTGCCTACTCTGCCCGCCTCCGTCTCCCGGACAAGATGCCATGGTCGGAGAAGGAAGCTTTGGTCGAGAGCACAATCATCGAAATGGGTCTTCAAGATTGTGCAGACACAGTGATTGGAAACTGGCATTTGCGTGGTGTTAGCGGAGGAGAGAAGAGAAGAGTTAGCATTGCTCTTGAGATACTTATGAGACCCAGATTGCTTTTCCTTGATGAGCCCACAAGCGGCCTGGATAGGTAGCAACCAAATTCCACACTCTTGTGGATTGCAGATATGACCAGAAATCACCAAAAGCTTTCATTCTCTTCTTACTCTACCTGAATATCAAGCCAACCAAGTCATTGTTGTTGTCTTTTATATGTGTTCTTTGTTTATTCTTCTCATTTCTCTTCCATCGCAACTTCAGCCTTTGCCCTATCAGCACAACTTCAACCTTTATTGTCCTTTGTATGTTAATCTGCTAAACAACATTGGTGGAATTTATTATATCTGCTTCCAAAATTTTTTTTTTTCCTGCAACTTGTCATGTTTCTCTTTATTGTACTTTCCATGATTTATAATTTTGGATTGATTCTTTCAACACCTCTAATTGGAAATAAATATGGATCTATGGACAGTGCATCCGCCTTTTTCGTGACTCAAACACTCCGTGGTCTGTCTAGAGATGGGCGGACTGTTATTGCATCTATTCACCAGCCTAGCAGTGAGGTGTTTGAGCTTTTTGATCGCTTATACTTGCTCTCTGGTGGAAAAACAGTCTATTTTGGGAAGGCTTCTGAGGCATATGAGGTAAGCCTAAGAGAGGTCTGTTGTCAAATTATCTTTGATTTTACAAATGAGTTGTAATGTTGATTCTTGACTGCAGTTTTTCGCACAAGCTGGCTTCCCCTGCCCTGCACTGAGAAACCCCTCTGATCACTTTCTGAGGTGCATAAACTCAGATTTTGACAAGGTGAAAGCTACTCTGAAGGGATCAATGAAAATGCGGGTACGAACAATTTGTTTCTTTCTTATTTCCTTGCTTTCTCCAACATACCATGGTTGTGAGATTAGAATTCCAGTTTCGATGAACATCTTTTTCCTCCCTCTTCTCAGTTTGTGATGACAGATGATCCTCTAGAAAAGACAACCACAGCTGAGGCTATTAGGACACTGATCAGTTTCTATAGTTCTTCTCATTACTACTTCACTGCAAACGAAAGAGTAGAGGAAATCTCCAAAGTGGTCAGTAACTTGGTGTCTTTGCATTTTTTACCATCTTAAGATTGGATTTTATGAGTAGAGAATGCATGACAATTGAGCTTCATCTGTTGCAGAAAGGAACCGTGTTGGATTCACGAGGCAGCCAGGCTAGTTTCCTAATGCAGGCCTTCACCTTGACAAAACGCTCATTTATAAACATGTCAAGAGACTTCGGTTATTACTGGTTGAGGCTTGTGAATTTACATTGTGGTGACAATCTGCATTGGAACTATCTACTTGAATGTGGGAACTGGCTACAGTTCTATACTGGTATGTTCTAAGCCTTGAGGTTCTGATTATTTCCCATTGCCTTTTCACTCCTCTCTTTCGTTTCATCATGAAAAGGAAAATTGAGCTTTCCGCCATTCACCTGGAGGTCACGATCAGATTAAACTAATCGTATAAGTTTTAAATGTAACAGCTGCAATAGTCCACCAACTAAATCAAGAAACTCAAAACTAAAACAAGGATTAAAGTTGATGTACTGAAGACTCATTCGTAATTGTGCCAAACCAAATGGCTTTACTAACCTTGGCAGATTTTCTATATGCAAAGTTCTCTTCGATTTTCTACTCTCACTGCTGAAAGGAATTGAGGACCAAGTGTCTAAGTCTACCAAATTCTCAGTCCATATCCATGTATTGAGCATAATGTCTTCTATTACTCATGCTCAATTGAGCTTTCAGTGATTCATTTTAAATGATGTACAACAGGCAAGAGGTGCATGTGCTTCTTTTGTCTTTGGCTTTGTCACCTTCATGTCGATTGGAGGATTTCCATCATTTGTGGAAGATATGAAGGTTCGTACAAAATAGCGACCCTGTCTTTTCACTATCATTTATTTGACTGAAACTTTAAGCGGACTGAGCAAATTTCGTGCTCAATTCATGCAGGTTTTTCAGAGAGAAAGGATGAATGGCCACTATGGGGTGATGGCATTCGTCATCAGCAACACAATTTCTGCAATGCCATATCTAATCCTCATTACCTTTATTTCTGGGACCATATGCTACTTCATGGTTCACCTTCATCCTGGATTTATCCATTATTTGTTCTTTGTGCTGTGCCTGTACGCTAGTGTTACTGTTGTTGAAAGCTTGATGATGGCCATAGCGAGTATTATCCCAAACTTCCTCATGGGAATTATAATTGGAGCTGGGATCCAGGTAAGTTCTATCCACTCCTGAATCTGCAGTCTAAATAATTGAAATTAGTCCTGAAAATGAAAATAAGACCAAACACATCATTGAGACCTCATAACTATGTCCATTTTACATAGTATCAATGGTTCCCTTGTTCTAGTTTGTTAGTGCTAATGCTAATATTGAGATATTATGTTATTTCAAACCATTCATGGTCTAAAAAAAAGGAATAACCTTCTGTATTTGTGATATCATGATCACTACTATTACCTTCATATAGTTGTTCACATGTTTTTTTTTTTTTAATGAGTTCTCCAACACATTGCTTGTTTTTGAAGACTCCATGTTTGACAAACTTGATAAAAATGAAAATCACAAACTAGTTAAATTTATTATTAAGACAGAACACGTTAATTGGCCTGACAAAATAAAGACTTGCTGTAGAGTGGAAACTTGGCCAATCCAAAATCTGGTTATTTACTATTTTTTTTTAAAATCTTTTTCCTTTTCCTCGCAAAATTGGATACCTTTTTTGCTGGATGCTATTTGTCAAAACTGGAAATCAGAAACAAATTCAGAGTTGAGTATGCGATTATCAAACAATAAATCACAAGACTTCATTGAAGTTTAAAAGTCAAGGAGAAGATGATCTTCTTCATGAGATACTTAGCCACTAGATTGAATAAACTACTTCAGAGAACGGTGAAGGAACTTTAATTGTGAACTCGTAATTGCTCTATTTGCAGTGGTCTTTTTTGTTATCACCATTTTTCTTTCTTTATTGCTGAGCTTATGTCAGTAATGAGTAATCACATCTGATGGCTGATGTTATTGTATTATGGATCAGGGAATTTTTATGCTGGTTTCGGGGTATTTTAGGCTCCCAAATGATATCCCAAAACCTTTCTGGCGATATCCAATGTCCTATATCAGTTTCCATTTCTGGGCACTTCAGGTTGGCACTCAAAAAACCAATTGAAATTGAGTTTGTACCTACTTAAACTTTAAATTTTCATCTGAAGCCGGCAAATGTTCTAATTGTTGTTTGTACACCTCAGGGCCAATACCAAAATGATCTAAGAGGTCTGGAATTTGATAACCAGTCACCGGATCTCCCAAAGATCCCTGGCGAATACATTCTAGAAAATGTCTTCCAGATTGATGTGCACCGGTCGAAGTGGTGGGATCTGACTGTTCTTTTTAGCATGATCATCATCTACCGCATCTTGTTCTTCATCATGATTAAAATCAATGAGGATGTGACCCCATGGATAAGGGGCTATATAGCAAGGAGAAGACTGCAGCAAAAGAAGACAGTAACAATTGATCGTGTCACCCGATCACCCTCCTTAAAGACCTATGTAGCCAACTCAGCAGCAGGCCCCAGTAGAAGCTGAGGAAGCCAGGTCGGATTTGGTTCAACAAAAAGCTGAAAAGAGTGTTGTTTTACAGTAATTCTAATAGAGATTTCAGTAAACTGATCAATGCCATGTTCTCTTATATTGGTGAAGCTCAATTCTCTCCATATACAGAGATGATAAGAATAGTAAAAGATAAAAATTCAGATATAGTGAGCAGCAATTGAATTGCTGTAAATGACACTGATAGTGTCTATATACGCATAATAATCAAATTGGAAGGCTTCATGCAACCTTTCTCATATATATCTTTATGGTAATGTGTCATTTATGGCCTGCTAAATGTTATGCTGCTCATCCTCATTGTTCTGTTTGATTTACTAGACCCCGATCAAGTGATTTACCAGTGTTCCTCGTAAGTATGTCTAATTTGGGTGGTCCCACAACCACGTGTGGGCCTCATTTGCTTCATATGATTATCATTATAATACTTCTAATAGGAGACTTAGATCTTCACCCCAATCAGACAATGATGTTCAGCAGGTTACTCTAAGTTTCGGTTAGTATTTAGTAAATTGGGAGAGAATAAAAGCCATTGTGATTAGCAGTGGTGGGTTAGAGAGAGAAATGCAAAGAAGGAAAACTAAATGAAAACTAAATGCTGAGGAAATGCATATGCTTGCAGGAATGTGTAGAGTTTACAGGAAAGGAAAGAATTTGAAATCGCGCATAAGACTAAATTCATGAATAGCTCCAATAAAACAGAAACATCGAAGAATGTCATTTGAAATAGAATGCGCAACCCAAAACAACCTAAGGCTTATTGAAGGTTTGCATGTTCAGGGTACTAAGAGAAAAAGGTGAACCATTGCAGGCCTTAAATGTAGTGAGATAAGGCGCAGTAGAGGGTATTAGTCACTGGAAACATCGCTGCAAATAGATAGGATTGAGTGGAAGAGTAGAACTTGCATCTCCAAATAGATGAAATAAGTTTCTGATGATGACAAGGATGGCAACAAAGATGTTGATGTTTTATCTTTAACGTCAAGCCCACGGCATTGACATCAACTGCACAGAATGCAAGCCCTATCCATTTCTGATGAAGAGGCCAATCTTTCTTTCATTTCGAATTTCAAGAAATTAATGAAAGTATGGGGATTACTCTTCTTGTTTGAAAGTTATCCTGACAGATGAATCTTCTATCAGCATGTACATCATTATTTCACAATGTCAGGATTCAGGAGTACCAATCAGGTGTCTTACTAATAGGGCTTGCCATGATCTGAAGCTTTGGCACCCTGACTAACCAATACCGTTGACATTCAGGCTTTACACTATTTACATCAGTATATGGCATCTAAATCAAAACAAATCTAAAATATATCTAAAAAGTCGAAAGCATAAAAAGTTGAACATTTTAATATCAATGCTCAATGTAACTAAAAGTTGCATTTTAAAGCTTTAAAACTAAAGTAATAACAATTCAAAGTTTTAGATTTATTTTAACATATAGATTCTTTTTTTTCCAATTTTGCTCATCGGCCAGATGTTAAGAAACCAGTCAGCTTTATGGTACAATGGTTGATCAAGTTGGTTCACATGGCTCCAACAACTAAGAGTAAGTGGTTCCAGTTGAACTGAACTGCAACATGTAGCAGTTAGAGTCCAACTGAATTCGACAGGTAGTCTACCTCAGTTTAAATATACTGTACGCTGGTGATTTCCTATTGGCTGGTTCAAGCTGGTGAATTCGACGTTCCTATTTCCTTTACAATTTGTTGTCTGTTGTTTTTGTGTGGGTATTTAGCTCTAATACCTACGCAGGTTGTTTTCTTTCCATCTTCTTTGTTGTACCTTTCTATTTAAGTCTTTAATATAATTTACCGTTACCGATCCCAAAGAAAAAAAAAAAAAAAAAAACCTTAAATTCTGTAGAGGCCGGATGGAAAGTGATCTTCAAATCATGTGTTTGATAGCATTTTTCTGATTGGGGCGCACTGGTTCTTTAATTAATGCCCATTCAAGCAATAATCTTGTGTGTTTTTTTTTTTTTTTTGGTACTCCAGCCAATGGGGATGGGATCCAAGAGAGGGGCACATGGGGGAAGGCAGCCTGAACACGCAAGAAGAGTAGGCTTAGAGCAGCTTGTTAGAAGCAATAATCTTGTTAGTTACATGCATAAAGCAGCTTGTTGGGAGTTGGGAATTTTTATTACAGGTAGATAATCTGTCCATGAGAAAGATTGAAGTCAACTGAGTCGTCCTTTTTTTTGGGGTTGGCAATAACACCCACCCAACTGAAAATAGCATCATGGGTTAGCTTGGCAACGTAACATCAATGACTGGGAATGGAGAAGATCAGTTAGAATTTATGTACAACATCCATAGAGAGTAGAGATAAAAGGAGCTTCCCTATCACTTGGCTCGAAGCAGTAACACTGGCACAAGGTTTAATAAAATCAGGTCCTATATTAAGCCAGGGTATTCAAGGGGCGCATTTAAAGAAAGAAAAATGTGGAATTTGGCTTACTAATTTTTATAATTTCAATAATGTACTGTTTTAGCAGGAAAAGCAGAAACAGAGTACTGTATTTTCATCTATCAGAAACATGAGTGAATCAAGAATGTAATGAATCAGGTTTGGTTAGCTTTACGGTGTAATCACACCTGACTGGACTTTTTAGGAGCCTGGAGTGGCCCTGACTCCTGAGCCAACGCCGGAAAATGGAACCAACTTGGACCCGATCCGTTTACATCCTTATCAGGTGCACTGATGGCAGATACTAATAAAAACATCATAATTTAATATGAAAAGTTAATGAGAAAAACAATAAGCCAGATATCACGATATTTAAAAAAAAAAAAAACTCACTGGAAAACTAAAAAGGAGAATACGTTCTGGGTGATAAAAAAGGAAATCAATGTTTGTATTAAAAAGGAGAAAAGAACAATAATTCAGTTATATCAGTATAGAAAATAGTTGAGTATACTGGATCCTTCATATCTTCATTCTCTCTATTCTCATTTTCTTTGAGTTCAATGAATTTTCTCATGTTAGCGATTCTTTAAAAAAAAAGAAGGAAAGAAAATAGAGCTCCTAGTCCTTGCTGCCAACGACTTGATGTACTGCAACATTACACTGATCTTTAAGTTCCAAGAATATAGAAATCCTGGTGATTTTTAGAGGGAGCTTATCAAGCACACCCTGCAAAACAGAAAGTAGCAAAAGAAAAACTTGCACCTCTAACTCACTACTTTAGCATCAGCTTCCTCATATATTCCATATAGATGCTTTTATTGGGGTACGTTGGCATTAGCTTCTTCACCTACAGCTTTTTCTTGATGCATCAATTCAGGTAAGCTTGTGTTTGCTTCCTCATCTACTCCATTTTGATGCTGTGTTGGAGGTACTTGAGCATTGGGCTCCTCTACTCCAGTTTGATCCTCCAATTGAAGTACTTGACCACTAGCTTCTGCATCTTCTATTCCATTCGAATGCTCACATTGAGTTACTTTAGTATCAGCTTCCTCATCTAATCCATTGGGATGCTTTGATTGAACTCTAACACGCTTCCCTTTGAAATATCGATACTCCCACATTGTTGGTGGATATTTCTTCATCAACTTTTCATGTTTGTCCATCATTCCCAAGTCCTGGAATACCTTTCCAAGCATCTCCACTATCGAGCTGTTTGGCTTGATGCCCAGCTCTTCCATGTCAGCAAACACCTAGGGGATCCAAATTTCAGGTTAGAAACGCTTCTGCGGCATCTAGCCAAGTAAATGAACAAACATCAAAACCACTAATTAACGCAGTATATGGAGCTTTCAAATAAAGCTACAATGCACATGTGCTTAAAACATGCTGTTCAAGAAGGGGAATAAAATGTGAAATGAAACCTGTTAATAATTTAGAACAGTTTCCGTTTCCGTCGGAGCAAGGTATATAACTTTTTGGCAAGCAATATTTCCAAGTTACTTATACATATTCTGCTTCCCTTTTCCTCATCCATTTCAGGCCATGAGAATTATATAAAGGACCACCATGGAAAGAGGGAAAGAAGCATCTAGGAAAGAAAGAAACAAAGAAACAGAAGGAATAAACATGTAGCTGGCTAGAGTGCTCATTTTTCATTGCAAAATAGAAGCACAGTTAAACCATTAGCCCAAATATGTCTAAAATGACATATTCAATGAACAACACTGCAAATGGTACTATAATTTATATGGCCATATTAATGCTTATCTATGCTCATGGACAGTACAAAACTACAAATTGATCAATTTTTAGGAGTTACCTACTCGATGAAATTCTTCTTTGTTTTTTCCCAAATATATGAAAGGGAAGCTCTATACGCACGGCCTAAATGACCCTAATTCTGTGTCGACAAAGCATTCTGTAAGGGCATTCTTAAAGAGATCATTCAACTATCACAGGACTTAGGATGTAGTCTTGATAGGCAATGGAATAGCTATTACCACTGAAGCAGCGCAGGGAAAAGGAGGAAAACCAACGGGTTTTTCCTCAAGCCAAACGGCTTAAACAGGGTGTCTTGGTTTCACACCACAGACAAGAGAAGAGAGAAACACGTTGAGAGAACTCAAATTATCAATTAATTTCTGTATATCCCAAGAGAAGGGATTACAACCTATATATAATAGAGTAATCAATCTCTACTAAGAAACTTCTAATTCTAATAATACTAAGAATCTTGGAAATTAGAAACTACCTAATCAAAGCAATTAGAGAAATCTACTAAAGTTGGGAAAACATCTAAAAAGTCTAAGGCTAGAAACTCCCTTTCTTTTTTTTTTTTTTTTTGAAGTCATTGCTGGGCCTTGTGGGCCTTGGGCCTTCTAGAATATACTTTCAATCGGGCCCAGTAGTCTGGTTTGCACACCCCCCCCCCCGGCTTGGAGAAACTTGACTCCGGGGAGTTGTCAGCTTAGTACCTCTCGTATAAATCCGGATTGAGTCTCTGAAAGTCTGTAGCGGTTATCCAAGTAGCTTCAGAGAATGATTTACCTTTCCACTTGACCAAAAACTTGTGACACCCGCCAGTCTTTGTTGACACTAGTTGGTCATCATAGACATCTTCAATTTCCTCTCGAGGAACTAGAACTATGGGAAGCCGGATATCTTGCTCTTCAAACGATTCATCTTGATAATGCCCATGATAAATTGTGAGATCTGCGACATTGAATGTAGAACTGATAATCATGTCTAACGGAAGATCGAGCACATAGGCATTAGAGCTGATTTTCTTCAAAATCTTGAACGGACCTGCACTTATGAGATAGAACTTTTTGTAAGTGCCTGTGGGAAACCGTTCGGGCGTGATTCACCATGACCATGTCACCTTCATTAAATTCAACATGGCGCCTGTGAGTGTCCGTGTGCTGTTTGTAAGTGTCATTGCTTTTGGCAATCTGCTGACGGACCTCATCATGAACGTGCTTCATGTGTTGGGCAAATTGTTCAGCTTCTTGGCGAGGCCTAGCTTCAGCTAGTAAAGGATTGAGATCAATCGGAAGACGTGGC
Source organism: Camphora micrantha (assembly GCA_003546025.1). NCBI lineage: Eukaryota > Viridiplantae > Streptophyta > Magnoliopsida > Laurales > Lauraceae > Camphora > Camphora micrantha. The sequence goes on along the minus strand of QPKB01000003.1, from coordinate 5,338,882 downwards.
TAAATGCCGGTGACAACTTCAAATGGTGATCTTCCAGTTGATTTGTTTACGGAGTTATTATAGGCAAACTCCACCATGGGTAAAATAAGATCCCATGACGCAATGTGTTCTCCGACAAGACAGTGAAGAAGATTACCCAAGCTGCGATTGACGACCTCGGTCTGGCCATCAGTCTGAGGATGATAGGCACTGGAGTACTGGGGCTTTGTCTTCATCATATGCCATAAAGTTTTCCAGAAGAAGCTCATGAACTTAGTATCTCTGTCCGACACTATAGTCTTGGGTAGACCATGAAGACGAACAATCTCTTTGAAGAAAAGGGTGGCAACCTTTCTGGCATCCGCTGTGGTCGTACAAGGAATAAAGTATGCCATTTTGGAGAACTTGTCCACCACAACAAAAATAGAATCTACCCTTCGTGCAGTCTTTGGTAAGCCCAAGACTGCTTGGATCTTGCCAAGGCTCATGTGGAATAGGAAGGGGCTGATACAATCACGTATTCTTCTTTTGTCCCTTTGCAAGCTGGCATACCCTGCATAATTCACAAATTCAGGTAACATCTGTCTTTAGGCGGGGCCAAAAGAAGTGGTCTTCTACAAGTGCTAAAGTCTTATCTCGCCCTAGTTGTCCACTGCATCCACCTCCATGCAACTCGCGGAGGACAAACTCGCGGATGGAAGTAGCTGGCAAACACAACTTCTACAAGTGCCAAAGTCTTATCTCGCCCTAGATGTCCACTCCATCCACCTCCATGCAACTCGCGGATGGAAGTAGCTAGCAAACACAACTGATTTCCACGAAACAAATAACCATCAATGATAGCAATTGCTTTGATACCAATTGAAGTAGCGCAGGGAAAAGGAGGAAAACCAATGGGTTTTCCCTCAAGCCCAACGGCTTAAACAGGGTGTCTTAGTCTCACACCACAGACAAGAGAAGAGAGAAACACATTGAGAGAACTCAAATTATCAATTATTTTTTGTATGTCCCAAGAGAAGGGATTACATCCTATATATATATAATAGAGTAATCAATCTCTACTAAGAAACTTCTAATTCTAAGAATACTAAGAATCTTGGAAATTAGAAACTACCCAATCAAAGCAATTAGAGAGTTCTACTAAAGTTGGGAAAACATCTAAAAAGTCTAAGACTAGAAACTCCCTTCTTTTTTTTTTTTTTTTTAAGTCATTGCTGGGCCTTGGGCCTTCAGGAATATACTTTCAATCGGGGCCCAGTAGTCTGGCTTGCATCAACCACGTCCAAACAATCCTAGCCATCCCATGATAACTTGCAAGTGGATGGTGGGGCATGGAAAAGATCCATAGCCAATAGTCCATATTGCATGAAGTCACCCGTTGATTGACTTTCAAGCTCTATCCGCCGAGGGTTCCACCAGTTGAACGACATGGATAGCTGAATTTGGGGACCACTTGATTGAATGCTTGACAGCTGTTCATCTTCACAAGCAATGCATTTCATAGTGCCTCTAATGTGGAACACTGCTTCTAAAACCGCCCATCAGCTTTCATAGAAAGTACAAGCTTAAGATTATGGATGGTAACGGGCATATGATACTGTGGAAGGGAAAATTTTATTATTTCACAAGATAGCGGTTAGACCAGCTATGGCCTATCGAGTAGATATGTGCCAATCAGGAAATTACACATACAAAAAATGAGTGTAGACAAGATAAGTGTTAGGAAGAAAAGAACAAAAGATGCAAGCAAATCATACACAGATGACACACAGATTTACATGGTTCCCTCGATCTTGAGGTACGTCCACGGATCTCACCGATTCCACTATGGTCAAAGGCAGAAGATGAGAATACAAGATACAACTTCTCAGGCGGCTATATGCTAGGGTAACATAATAGCACATGGTAAAATTACGAAAATACCCCTATAAGGTATCCGCCACAGTGGACCTGAATTAACAGTCTTGAAATCAGGCTCCATAACTCAATGGGGTGTAAGATCCTATAATGGTGTCAGAGCCTGGTAGGTCCGGTGTTCGAGTCACAGGACACGCGTTTTGCAAGTTGCGCAGTAGGAGCCGCAGCGGGTGTGCCATTGAGGGAGGGATTGTTGAGATCAACGTCCACCCTCGCTCCTGAGTGGTCATAATTGTGATCGAGCTCCCGCCCTCACCATAAAACCATTGTTGTGCCATCTCCTATCACTAATTGGTTTTGGGATAAGTGGTAGCTCAATGGGGTGTAAGATCCTATAATAAGAATGTTAAGATGGATGTGTGGTAAAACTAGGAGAGATAAAATAAAAAATAAGCGCATTCGGTAGCATTATGGTAGCATCAATAGGTGAAAAATTAGGAGTGACTCATTTGAGATGGTTAGGACACGTGCAAAGCAAGCCAACAACAATGCTGGTGAGAAAAAAATCTTTCCATGCAGGTTGTGCCACCTCAAGCAAAAGGCTAAAGAGGACATGAATGAAATTAGTAACGATAGAAGTGAAGAAGTGCAACCTATCCAAAGATTTGGCTAAGGATAGACTGGAATAATGAAACATAATTCATGTAGGTACCTCAACATAGATGATGAATGAGCAGATGAAACATGTGATGATACAATTCTTTAGATATGTCATGTGAGAAGAAACAAAAAACATGAACCATGTATATCTATCATTCTATTGAAATGTAAAACAATGAGATAATAGAGTATACCTCAAACATCTTCTCATGCATGCCCCTGTTATAGTAAATTGAAATCATTTTACAAAAGAATTCACGAGGCAAGTGTTCCAAACTTTCAGAAAATATCATTGTCCAAAGTTCTTCAGCTTCTTCAAGTCTACCATCCTCTGCTAAAGCATTTAGTAATGTATAATAGCTCCCCTTGGTTTTCCCTTGACCTTTGCTTAACATCCACTTTGTCACCTACCCCACCAGAGTTCGTATTGAATGACAAGAATTTTTTTTGAAGTAGATTAGGAACTAAAGTGACAAAATTGAACCTAAACAGCCTTTGTTAATACCTGAATTACCCTCTTCCATTCTTCTTCATTCTCAAGAGTCTTCAGAGCTTTCTTCACTGTAATTAAAGGAAACTCTAACTCCCAAGCAACGAAAGAATCAAGAGCCCCATAAACTTCCTCCTTGACATTTGACAATCCTTTTATCTAAGAGAGCATGGAGAAAGAAAGATTCCCAAGTAAAAGCCAAAAAAGGAATGCAGAAGTAGCAACCAAATAAAACAATGACATAATAAAAAAAACCTAAATTAAATAAATGTTAAAAAAAGTAAAATTATTTTGCATGCATAAGTAGGAGATTCCTCTTCCTAAAGATGCACACCAAATCATGAGTTGAGGCTCAATAGTTCCTGAACTTGGTTGCTAGTAGTCTTTTGGGCACATTTCTGTAGCCCTGTTTACATGGAAGAGGAACGGAAAAGCTTCTGCTTTTCTGCAACTGTTCCTCTCCCCTTGTCCGGTGCAACGACAGTTCCTCAAGGAAGACCCTCAAAAACCAACATTTTTTTCCCTGCGAGGAAATGCAAGTCCAACCCCCTCTATAGGAAAAGTATTTCCTCTTCTGCAGCATTACACAATGGTGTCCTTTATGTTGCTATCATGTTGGATGTTGAACATTCTTGACCTCGTCAAACTTGTTCTAGTTGTCAAGACTCAAGAGTCCAAGGATATGTTTAACTTTGTCATGAAACACTAGAAGTATCAGATTTTTAATGTGCCCATAGTAAGAGTTATAGAACTCAACACACCCAAAAGCGTACAGGAAAAAAAAAATTGAATATTTTCAAGCAATGGATGGTGATTAAATCTGGAGTGATTAGACCTTGAACGGTTGAACCCGACAAAGTTGAATCACTTTGGCATGGTTCACAACTCATTGCAGATAAAGAGTCAATTTAGGCCTTGGGTTTCTAGGTCCAACTAAAGGAATTAGAAAGTGATATACCAGAACGAAATGATATTTAGGATTTAGCATCATTCTTTACGGGACTGAACCAGGTCATGGAATTAATTTTGGCAGAAATCATATTGCAGGATGACGAACTGAACCAGCTTAGTACAGTTGATCTGAAATCATGCAACAATACTTAAATGGGGGTACGCTCTTTGCATGCCATCCACAAGGTAAACCTTCTAAATTCGCAACTCCCATATGCTAAAAATAGCGAGCATCATAAAAATGACAGATTGACATCAACATCACATTCGAAAGTCCAAACCATCCAATTGACGGGCACTAAATGGTCGAGTCTAGGAGAAAATGCTTAGTGAAGCATACTTATGGGAATTATGTCTGCAAACCTCTTTTATCCATCTTGCTTTCTAGATACTCTAACTTCTTCCTGGCTAAAGTGGTTTGATGAACTTAGAAAAGCTGGTCATGCTAAACAACAGTACAATAAAACCTTACACATTCAATAAGTTTTGCTGCTTTAGAAATGGTGCCTATTCTCTTTCTGGATTTCCACACGCGAGGATATCTTGGTCTTGGGCCTTTTAAAGCACATCTCTGCAACACAGCAAAAACACTCTATATATGAACACAATTGAACATAATCCAAAATATAAAAAATGTAACAATGTAAAAGTACAATAAATTTTTTTTTTCTATATATAAACACAAAAACTTCATTGAAAGGTAAGATCAGACAAAAATAAAATATGACACCCACAAAAAATCACAAAAGACTCCCATCACCCAATTCCTCCTTTTGCATCCACAGCAATAACAAAACAAGCTAAGGGGTGTTTTACTTAAAATGCCATGAAGAAAAGAAAAAAAAAAAAACCTAGAATGCCAGAAGAACATGTTTAGCTTAATAACAGGTACAAGATTATGAACAGAAAATGCTCTGACTGTTGTCAAGATATAAAAATTTTGGTGAAGTAGAGCTAACATCAATCAATAACATAATTATAGAAGGGCTAAAAAGAAGCTCACCACAGAAGAACCATTCAATCTCCTTGAAGTGTCTGTTAATACCAAAATTCCGGTAACAGTAGCTGGAAGAAATCTCAAACTGAGCATCTTATCTTGGGAAGATGTTTAACTCATTAAGCATCACCTGAGGACAATAATAAGAAGACATATGAGAAGAAGTAGATATATCTCTTTCAAACCAAATGCAAGCTCTGAAAAATCAAGAAAAGAAGTAGAAGAAGAAGAAGAACAAGAAGGAAGAGGCATTTGATCTTGGGGTAGATCTGATGAGGTTTGATTTTGTTAGATTTAAGCGATCGACGGACCTACAACCGTGAGAAGAAACACTGAAAAGTGGAAGAAGACCCAAGCGTCCGAGGGCGAGCAGCTACAGCTACAAGCCTGTTTTTGCTCCAAAAGTATTATCCTCAAATTATTATTATTTATTATTAGGGGCTTTTACGAAAATGATCCTCAAATATCCGTATGCCTATTTTTTCTAAATCGAACATAAAAAGTTTGATTTTTTATAATTCTATTAAATATTTTATAATTATATTAAATAATATATATCTTCGTGTTTACATATATATTCAATTTCATACAAATAAATAAATTCATTTAACAATGAATTACTAAAATATATAATTTTATTGTCGTGCGATTCGAAATTGTATGACCAGATTAATGTGGAAGGGGTTGGATTTGATCACTCAAAAAGGAAAAAAGAGTGACCCTTTTAAAATTAAACTCCTTTTCTAATTTTACCCAAAATAAAATATATTATTATAACTCACTGTTCTTTCTTCAAAATCAACTTTCATTTACTTGCATTTACCTGACCCTATTGGTAGACTTGCCAAACTATATAGGCTGGCCCTCAATTCGTTTATCAAGAAAAAAAAACAGACCACCCGTTTAACTATGCAGTCCTCACTTATTAGCTACTAATAGGCAGGCACCGGCCGAATTGCACCCAAAACCAAGGAGGTTGATTTACCTGTAAAACGTTTTAACTGCATATTTTACAAATTTGTTGCTGAAGTGAAAGACGGATGCTGGATAAATGAAAAAGTAACATTGACCAGTGAACATTCACATCCCATTGACCAAGATTTTGCAAGAACCACACTATAAAATCAGACCCCCATGGTCTTTTCTTTCTCCATTTTTTTTTTCTTTTTTTTCATCCCCAGCTCAAGTCTCTTGTAAGCTCCAATTCTTTAGTGGAATTTCTGCCAAAAATTCACCATGTTCCAAAATTCCTAGACATGTTGTGATATGTTGTCTCTGAAATTTCTGAGTTCTATGTTTTTTCAATAGCATTTCTGAATTCTAGCCACATAAAAAATCTCTTTTAACCTTTGAGAATTCAGGAATTCCACTCCCTATGCATTTTGGTGGAATTCGTAGATGTTCTCAGGAATTCCACTATATCTGGAAATTCAAGAATTTCAGAAAAGAAAGAGGGCCAAGTTCCATTTCTTCCATCTATTTGTGCTGGCCACAATGAACACACCGAAGTTGGCTTTTTAACAATGGAGTGACAACACATATCAAAGCCACTACTTTTGAAACAGTTGGGCGGTTTGCACGCCCGCACACAGTACATAATAGATATGTAGCTTGCCAATATTTAATACAAGATGATCTGTGCATAAAAATGTGGGAATATACTGATCTGACATTAGGTCCTATAAAGGATATGGAACGAATACATCATGTTTCTTCTTGCTACATAGGGGACTGGAACACTAACACACGCGCTCACCCCACTCATGCACCAATGTCCCAACCATCTGGGGGCTATACAGCTTGGGATGAATACATCAAAATTCATTATAGACAAAGACTTTATGACCTCTACTACTCACTGTATGACTTCAAAATAATAACATGCTCATGACCCCTGCGGTTCATTGCTATCATCAGAAAGTAACCAATTCAGATACTCTGATCCGTTATCAAATATGGAACTCTGACCAGGTGGAACAACCCTCTTTCTCAGTAATGTTTCAACAGTAATGGATTTCCTTTTCCGCCCACCACGTGCCCTTGACCTAAACTGCTCATCAGATTCCAAAAAGTCACCCTGCAATCAGGAAACAAGAAGGAATTGTTCATAAGGGCTGTTCATAAGGGCTTCATATTAATAAGTCAGCAGTGTTCAATTGTCTTCATGGTTATAGAGTATAAAACTAGAGAGAGAAGAAAATGATCATCAATTCCAAGAAAATGAAACAAATCAAGCTCATTAAAGGCAGATCAATGCCACTGGCATAATCTAAATTGCTTCAGACAGCCGCCAACATGATGCGAGCTCAATGTATGGTATAGACTATTATTTTTGGTGACACAGCATATCTGCTGTTTCAACAATATACATGTATATTATATACCTGTACATTGTCAGTGGCTGACATGACATCTCATCTTATAACCAATGTTGAGACAAATACATGAAAAAAAGTGTAAAATAGAAACCTAGTTGCGCCGAGAAAAATGGGAATTTTTTTTTTTTGAAAAAAAGAAAGAAAGAAAGAAAAAGGTTCTGGCGATCTGAAGATAAATGGCATAAGAGATATCAGGTTACGGTCATGAAAGGCAACACACTGGAGAGGATAACAAAATAAGAACATATGGCTCCATGCTATAAGTAACAAGGATAAGATATAAAATAATTTGAACATGTAAATTTTAGTATACATGTAATTGTAAGCAACTTAGCATGGCAAATTGTCTTCTCCGCATTTAAAACCAGAAGGCATCAAACTTACATGCATATAGACATGAGCAGCAGATCTCTCATGATTATCCCTGACATGCTTGAATGGGAATTTCTTCCGGCACCCAGAGATATGACATGTAAATGGTCGGAGCCCAAGGTGAACAGCCTTTATGTGCTGCTTAAGGTTAGAAGTCTGCAAATGATACATTTGTCAGGTAAACTACTACTGGCATCATATAAATTTTTTATGACATACTATCATTCTCTCAACAAGCTCAACACAAAAGGTAAAAGAAGGATGATAACATAAGAATGGTAAAAGAACCTTACAGTTGAAAATGAAAGACTACAATCTTTAAAACTGCACTTTATACTCTCAACAGCATCTTTATCTTCATGGGTACGGAGGTGTCGCTTGATATTTTTCTTGAGCTGTTGGGTCCCGCAAACCTCACAGGGAACATATTGGTGGCATAATCTTAGATGATCCTTAAGGCATTCGGTGTTCGGGAAAGCCTTCATACAGCCAGGTTCACAGCAGATTGCCTCCACAGAATCCAGTTTAACTGTGATGGACAAGTGAATAGGGGAAGAATTATAATACTGTCACTTGAAAGCTTCACACAAGAGAATAGTTTCGACTTGCAGATGGATTGATGAAAATGAATACTTTCTTAGACCAGCAAATATATGTGTGTGTGTGTAAACCAATACACCACATTATCTTCCATTGGCTTTGCCTGTTTTCCACATTATCTTAAATTGGGATTTTCTTAATAAATAAAAAACTGAATTCCAATATTTCAGCATATAACCAGAATTACACCAAAAAAGCCTCAACTGACTCAATGACAGTGGCACTTGTAGCTTTTGGTAGAACAAAATTGTAAATGACAGTTGTAAGAGCTTTTTTCAATCAGTAAATAAAACTTCAAGCCCAAGCACTCTATAGCTTAGTGGTGTCAGCAGACGGCACCTCAGTTTCAGTGAATTGCCCCTGGATCAGTCCTTGGGCCTGTGGGTCGTAGTGCCTCACCACCACCAGCAGTCCAATGTATCGGAAATAATAATAATAAAACTTCACCTAAGCAAAGCATCTTATAGAAAACAGATTGACTGCCTAAGTCGCTTACCATGTGAATCCTCATGCTTCCTCAGCTTTGATGCATACTTAAATTTCTTTCCACATTCCTGGCATATGTGCTGCTTTTGCACGTCAGTGTCATGAGAGTCCTCATCATGAAATTCCTTCACATGCCGTTTCATGTTTCCCTGGAAAGCGAACTTCCGGTTGCAGTTCTCAATGGGACATATGAAGAGTTTTCCTTGGTGCTGGAGCAAGTGGCGAGTCAAATGATCTTTCCTTCTATAGCTAGAATTGCAGTCATCTATGGGACATGTAAATGACCTCTACACCAAGTAGAAAAAGGATAACCAGCTGAAGTTAAACTAATGAAAACACATAAGCAAATGACACGTACAAAAACCAAGTTACCATGATCTTTAAATCATGCGATAGTAGTGATACAAGTAACAGACAATCAAATAACAAGGTGGGGGAGAAACAGGATCAAAATCATGCAATAGTAATGATACAAATTACCTAAATTCCAAGCAAAATAGATCAAAGTGATCATTCAATAGCTAATATCTGTACAAAGCTGCATAATTACTACTTTTAGAGAATCATAAATGCTGTTGGAATAGTTGTCAACAAACCTCTCAGAAATAGGTGCGTGAATGAGGCAATCCTGAAGGAGCTTCACAGGAGGTCACCCATCCTGATACTGGTCCATTCAAGATCAAGAATGCAGCCTCTTCGCATTTTGGAGTTCTTTAGATGGGATCCAATGCTTCACGCCAAAATATCCAGTTTTCTTGTACTATTTTCATCAACTAAAAAACCCTAACCCTGCAAAACCATTTCCTTTCAGGCCATGCAAATTAAAAAAAGGCACTAAAAATCAGTCATATAAGACTATATCCTATTTAGAAACAACAAAAGACTAGTCAGTTTAGTTTCTCCAAATCAAAGAACCATGTAATCCTACAAATAAAAATATAACATTGAATGATATTCAAACTTCATTATATTCCTTATAAGACATCAAATTTAGGGGAAAACTAAATGGGAAAAGAATGGTCCCACACATAGAGATGCCATCCTACCTACTGCAGAAAAGCTATTCCAAACAATGAAAAAAAGGAAAATGTTGGTATAGCATACAAATACATGCGTATTGCCTTTTGATTCACACATTCTTGAAACAAAGCTTAAGCACCCACTCCCTCAGGCTCCAAAAAAAAAAAAAAAACCTCAACATTTCCCCTTCATCATTAAAACAGAAAAATGATTCCAGAGCAGTTAAGCAATTTCTGAATCAACCCATTACAAGAAATTGATGTGAGGGAAACAAGAGAGCATTATAAGGGGAGAGGCTGTGAGAGTAAGATTGAGATCTATTGGGGGAGAGAGTAGGCTTAAGTGTTATAGGAACATCCTTGTAATGAGTTGCACAATTTCCTGCATGGTGAAATCGAGCAGAACGCTCATAGCCCTGTGGACGTAGGCAATTGCCGAACCGGGTAAATCTTGTGTTTGTGTGCTTGTGATTAATTGCACGTGATTTGCCCTAATTAATTTCCTAAGAAGAACTGACAAACACCAAGAAATCAATGGGTCTACCGCAAAGAAGGGTCTGTTTTCTTCATTTTTCTTGTTCTATCTTTTTCACTTTTTTTCCAGTTACATCGCATTCAAATTCTAAAAACCATGTAAAATCCAGTAGCAATCCTTTCCTCTAATCGAGTCCATTTACTATGATTTTGCTCAGTTCTTTTCCATCGTTTACTTGAAAACAAAAACATTGATACAAATTCGACGGTTATATGAAATCTAAGAGAATAGAGGGAGATACCACAAGAGAATGGCTTTGCATATGCTGCTTAAGATACGCGGGTTTTTTGAAGCTCGCACCGCATTCCTTGCAATCATAAGATCTGGGCCGCTCATCAGCACATTCCTTTTCTTTATTTTTTCAATCTGATTTTGACTTTACTTTCTAATTTTGACTAGAAGTTATTTTTCGGTTTATACAACTCTTAAGATACTCTCCCCCACATTTCACTAATATGCTTCTCCTACTTATGGACTCCAATATTCTCCCTTTCTAACATATATATAGAATCTTATCTCTTGATGTATATCCGTAATTAGCACAGGTTTTTTGTACAAGTATATTATTATCATCAGCATTATCATTACAACTAAAAGCACATGTATTCTTTTTGGCAAATGTAAGCTCACTTTAGTTTTGAACCCACGAAAAATTTGCTCCCCTTCGCCTCAAAACTAGATAGCCCCCCTCCTCTTTTATGAAGAACTTCTATAAAAGTTTGGCCTAAAATGGGCGTCTCTGAGGCTGAGCACCCAATTATCAGAAGGGCCTGAATCGAAAAGAAGTCAGATAAAGGGTCACAGATTCTACCAATTTTAATTTTGGGTCCAGATGATTTTTTTTTTTTAACCATCGAATGCCCGCTGTTGTCTTTAACCATCTATTTGCAGTCCAATCAAATAAAAACTTGATTCAACAACACAATCTATTGACCCTCCATCAATTTTTATTTGTTCTATTCTCATGGCAAAACTTGTCTATGAAACATTGAAGAAACAAATGGCAAAAATATGTTACTTTGGATGGAAGAAATTACACGTTAAACTTCTAGAAGACCACAAATAGAGAGATATCTCTTTACAAATAGATATAGGCAAATGCCCGATGCATAATATTACACAAGTTAGGAACCCTGAATACTTGGATCTGGTGTTAGAGAAAAATCAATTTTGGGAAAGAAAATGCACTCTCGCAAGTTGGTACTCCTTTCCTGCAACCCAAACGCCAGTTTGCGACCACTGCACATCTTCCCAGTCAAGGTTCTCCTCCAATACCTGGAAAAAAAAAAATTGTGACAGTTGGGAAAATGTATAATGTTTAAGCTACCATGAATGCAAAAGGTGTACTACTAAAGAAAATGTTGCTGTACAATACAATAATGATTATTCAGAGAGCATAGACTGGTAAACAAGTAACATGCCTCTTGAACCAGCCCACCTCATCAAAAGGATGGGTTTAGCAGTTGTAGCTTCTATGAGATTGTGAGGGAAAACAAATGCATACATAATATGATGGGATTGATCTGTGCAATTTCCAGCACATCATTCTTTCCAAGAGGCGGCCCCCAAGGACTGGATGGTCCAGGTGGGCAAGTAGATTAGTTCGGTACGTTATTAATATAAAACAAAGTTTCAATGTAATGTTTCCACAGAGTGTAACAAAAAAGACTTGAGAGCCAACAGTAATTAAGAATCCTGAAAATTGCTACATTGTTTGGCATTCTATTTGAGAAGGCCGATATTTTTAAGACAAAAAAAGACATTAGTGCTAGGCTAGGTTACATGAATTCTTTGGAATGAGCAATGTACCAATGTAGGACATGTTTCTATTTCGAATTTAAACATTTCTTCGCAGTTAATAAGAGATTGTGCCATTCTAAGGGAAAAAAGAGGTTAAGAAGAGATTGTTGTCCTTTTTCCCTATGAAATCTAACTAAAACATTCAAATACATATTACTTCAGTATTTAGAGTAAGATAGATATACATAATCTTTTTGTTGTTCTTTTTTTTTTTTTTTAATTGTTATTTTAAAAAAACATGCCAAATCCATGAATCCTATATATTGGGATTTGCCCAATTGGACACCCTTGGATGAGTATTAGATTTCAAAAATCCTACCAGTATTCATGCAACTTGGTGCTGGGCGTTCTTAGAATATGATAGAACAGCATGACTATTTCACAAAATAATTGACACTGTTCTTTTCACATTTTGGAAGCTAAGCTGACTCAAAGGTCTTTTGCAACAATGAATAGTACCCAACACTCTTGAGACTAACATAATTGTATGAATCCACATATGCAAAACGTATTTTCTCCCCTTTTTTGGGTAAGTACTTCTCTAGATGCTGATGACTACGTTAGACAATTTCATAAATGTTGGGGGGGTGGTTTGGTCAAATAGTTATTGACATAAGTACCTCCAAATGTTCGACAGGTGATGGGATTCCGACGGAACGCATGACTTTCTGCGGAAGAGGTCTTTTACATCTAGACCATCTGAATACATCAATGATGCCATCACGATCTGTTGGGTTTCTGTCACTGATTTGAGGAGCATGTGGATTATGATTTTGCAGCTTTTCTGACTCTAATTCTGGAGCCTGAGAGCTTGTTGCCACAATATTGCTGACAGCTCTCTCTCCATTGAAACAAAGTTCATACCTACACCAAGAAATATTGGAAATGAAACAAAAATAAATGAAAATTAAAGAACAGAATTGATCGTGCATTAAAAATAACTCAGCATGTTTTTCCATATCCTGATGTTCTGACTGAAAGTATGAAACAGATCCTTGTCTAGGTAGCGTATCCATTTCCCGTTAGCAATCCTACACGTGCACAAAGTCAGACTGGATGCTGCGGTCCAAATCATGGATCTCCTTGACAAGATCCAACACTCTCCAATGGGGCTGGGCAGTTCTCATTAGCCCACTTAATCGACTACTTGGACTCCCATTCGATCATGAGTTGTTAGATTTAACATATCAGCTTCCCTCAAATCGAAGTGACAGGGACTCTGCTTCTTTAGCCCCCCAGATATGCACAGGGCCTTGAGTAGGACAAAGTAATGGATGACTCACTGTCCCAAATCAAACTGCCCACTCCAACCAACCTTGGTTGCTTCATGCACTACCATCAAAATCCACAAGCTTTGGAGGATAGAGCATGAAAGCAAACAACTGAAATCCACCTAGAGTCACCAATGATATCCCTTAAACATATCACAAGCAAAAATGCTTCCCCTCTCAAGAACTTCAAGGGCACTACTGCCCAAGAAATAGTACAAAGAAAAACTAATGAGACGAGGGCTCTTTGACTCACCGAGTCACCGACTTCCCTCCAAAGCTCCTCCTATTACTGCTTAATTCAAATTCACTAGATTATTGCCACAAATGAGATGGATCCCAAGTGACGATGGCTCTCCGATAGCATCTGAAATGCCAAATCCCAATTAACTCCTTAGAGCATGAGTGAGGGCCAACTACAAGTATACATTTGAATCATGAAAGAGCTTTTGGAAAAGTAGTTGGCCGTCCGGCAATAAAGCAAGAGATGATCAGCCAATTCAGCATTTCTTGAGAGGGCACACATTCACAATGATTCTGCTCCCACAAACCCTCCCAAGTAATCGCCATGCTGCCAAAGCCAGTTTCCAAGCAAAGATCAATTCATTTGCTCAAGAGCCTGGATTGATGCAGAGCGGGTACCAAGTGCGGGGCAGGTAGAGGCGGAGAGACGAGAGATGGATGGTGGAAGGGGTATGTCAGACTTTCGTCTGAAAATTGGCCTCACGCCAAACTCCCCATCGCGGGCGTAGAAGAAGAGACAACTTAGGAAGACCCAAAATCACTCGTAAGAAATTTCATTAATCAATAACTAAAGCCAAATGAGGCATTACAATGCTTAAATAGATAAAAGACTAACCCTAAAACTAATATGGACCATTCAAATGCAATGATGGCCAGGATTAAAACATCCACCTAAATACAACTTAAGACCAAAAAAAAAAAAAAACTCTAAGTAGGCTAAGATAGGTGGGCTAGGCCCAAAGAACTGGTCGAGACAGATGGGTTGGGCCCATTGGCGGGTCAACCCATGGGGACCATGGGTCTGTCCTGCATCAACTCTCCCCTTTTGGGAGAAAACTCGACCTCGAGTTTTATAGATGTCCTCTAGGATCGGAAATCCATCGCATGAATCCTCGATTTTCCGGTTGATCTTTATTTTCTTCACATGGCTTGGAGGCTTGACTTGACCTTTTCTTCCAACTTAAATGAGGCTTGACACGCTTCTTTTGGTGACTGGATTTTGCAATGACGCGAGCTCGAATGAAGTGATGCTTTAATTCTTGAAAACCTACCATTTGCACACATTCTCCAGGCAGAATAGGTCGGTCTCCAAGAACAAAGTCAATATGAGGAACTTCGATGATGTGATCTTCTTTGACAATCTCCTTATCAATGGTCTTTTCATCTGATAGTTTAATTTGATTTTCTAGAGATGGACTAGAAATGAGGTCAAACATATGATCAAACTCCTTGTTGATTTCTTCACTATTTGCCTCTTCTTTTTCCACTTGCAATGGCTGATCAACTCTGTCAAATCCTCTAGTTTCTGGTTCTTGTATTTCCATGTCAACTTCAATCTTTTCTTTAGAAGATGGAACGACTTCCCCTTTTACTTGATCATTTACCTCAATATCAACCCTGACATTTTCTACAACATGAGCTTTTGTGGTTTGTAGAGATTTTTCTTCTTGGATGTTAGCTTTTCGAAGGCGAAAGCGTTTTATCAAGCACTCAACACGAATAGCTTCCCAAAATGCTTCGTACATATCCTTACATTCCTTTTTCATATTATTCCGTATACTTGGTCTCAAACCTCGGGTAAAGATAGTGACATAATGTTCATCATCTTCATCTAATGCACATTGTGCTTGTAGAAAATTCATCAAAATATTCATCAACTGTCAGCTTTCCTTGAATCAAATTAAGAAATTGATCAAAGTAGGCTTTATTGTCAGAATACCATGTCCATATTTACATGCATAGTTTTCAAAATCGGAATCGTATCGCAAATCGTTTATACCCATGAATCGAATCAAATCGTGAATCGTAGGATTTTTTTGTATTTTTCTAATAGAAATGAAAAATAATTAAAAATTAAAAGAAAAGGACTAAAGTAATTATTCATAACCATCCATTTTTCTATTTATAGTAGAATAAATTTAATAACAAGTCTATCATACAATCATATCAAGAAGATCATGACATATAATATTATATATATATGAAATAAAAGATGTGTAAATAGTTAAATAAGTTTAAAGTATCAATATATACTTCTTATTATCTTTAAATCAAAATATAAAAATAAAATAAAATCCAAACCATCAATCTTATACGGTAGGATATCTCTTAAAGTTAAAAAAGTGTTCATGAAGAAAAAAAACCAAAATAGAATAAAAAAAGAAGAAGATATACACAACCACCATACGTACAGTCGAATGCTTTAATTAAATGCATGTTCTTTATTCATCTTTAAAACCTTATCAAAGCTGTAAAAAATTCTTACGAGGTTTCGTTAACTACTAAATAACATTTTGAAAATACAAGCGATAAAAGAAAGTAAGAATAAAGAAAGAAAAAAGGTAAAAGATTATTAATATTAGCTTATTGGCTATAATCATTCTCGCTTTGTCGAATCGCTTGAATTGTAAGACTCAATGAAACTAGTATCGAATCGTAGGATTCACACCTGAATCCTAAAATTTATTTATAAATGGGATTCATTACATAGATACGAATCATTTTCCTTAAGAGTCGGGATACGAATCGTAGAATTCTGATAACTATGTTTACATGCATAGATGATTTTTTGGATATCATTGTAAATTTTCAATAGGAAACTTTCTTCTGATTCCATATTTATGTTATGCAAGATAAGTCAAATTTAATGATCTTCAAAAACAAATTTAGACTGACCAGATGTGTAGATCTTACTGATTGAAGTTTGTAGGTGAAGACAGATCAACGATCGAAGTCCAGATGGAGAAGATATCCCAGATTGAAGATCAACAGTTGACATTGAACCTACTGATGTTAGCCAAATGTGCTCCCTGACTGGGCTTGTTGCAATGGGTCAGAACTTTTTTTTTTTTTTTTTTCCTTCTTCTTTTCTCTGCTCTCTTCTTCTACTTTTTGTTTTTCTTTCTTTCTTTTTTTTTTTTGTTGGTGTGGTTTGGGGAAAAGTATGGATTTGGGGTGCCGTTGCTTGTGGTATTGATGCTTAGGGATTTGGGGTAGGGATTTAGGAAAAAGTATGGATTTGTGGTGTTGATGCTCAAGGATTTGGGGTAGGGATTTGGGAAAAAGTATGGATTTTTGGTGTTGATGCTTGGGGATTTGGGATTGACAAAGGTTGGACGAGGTTTCTCTGATAGCAGGGACTGGGTTGGATGGGGAGATGTAATCAACCAAAAGGAACTGGATGAATACCTTGAAAATGATAGAGTGCAGAATTAGTGGATCCATCTTCGGCTCTGATACCAATTGATGCAGAGCGAGGTACCAAGTGCGGGGTGGGTAGAGGCGGAGAGACGAGAGACGGATGGTGGAAGAGATATGTTAGACTTTCGTCTGAAAATTGGCCTCACGCCAAACTCCCCATCGCGGGCGAGGAAGAAGAGACAACTTGGAAAGATCCAAAATCACTCATAAGAAATTTCATTAATCAATAACTAAAGCCAAATGAGGCATTATAATGCTTAAATAGATAAAAGACTAACCCTAAAACTAATCTGGACCATTCAAATGCAATGATGGCCAGGATTAAAACATCCACCTAAATACAACTTAAGACATAAATAAATATATAAAACTCTAACTAGGCTAAGATAGGTGGGCTAGGCCCAAAGAACTAGTCGAGACGGATGGATTGGGCCCATTGGCTGGTCCACCCATCGGGACCATGGGTCTGTCCTGCATCATGGATCCACAATTTTGCACAATCAAACTGGCCTTTGCACCTTGGATGCGCCTTGTGCCTTGACTAGCTTGCATCAATGGCACCTTACCCCATACAAATTTCAATCAATCATTTGCCCGCTTCACCCCATCCTTTGCACTTTTATAGGAAATCCACAAAGCTGCATGGCACTTTCTTTTTGGCGCTCCAGCTACAGCCAGCCACCTGCACACCCTTCCTCTTCCCTCTGCTGTAACTCGGCCTTCAGGCTGAAATTTTCCAACTTCCAAGTGAAGGGCCTCTTGGTCCACCACCAATCCGACAAACCCTCACTCTAGGAGCCATCTCAATTCTCACTAGCTACTTTTTAAGGTTGCCTCTCTCCCCATTCAAGCCTGTCCAACGCTTGTTCCCGTCATCCCCACACATAACCTCACATCAACCATCTCTACCACCCTTCAAGCTTCCCTAGATTTTAAACAAATAAATATAAAACATGTATTTCTCTCAATGTCTGTCTTCAGGATTAAAAATTCAGTTAAAACCTGTATTTCTCTCGAGGTCCAACCTTTTTCAGATTCACCAATAAGCAATCAGAAGAAGAAATTATTATTAACATCTATTCAACTGAGTGCCAAACTCAAAGCCTTGTCCCAACTATGTTGGGGTTGGCTACATGAATTCTGTTTCTCCATCCCAACTATGGTCAAATCCTCCGATAGGTTGCACTTCTTCAGATCTAACCTTACTACTTCCATCCATATATATGTATCATTGTATTTATATATATATATATATATAAATAAATAAATAAATAGCATACCTCTTTGAATGTGATTCCAAATACAATACTTCTCCCTTCTTCAAGCGAGCAGATGTATAAAGCGGCTTCTTGAGTCCTTTATCAGCAACTATGCCCATGCTATATTTAACCCTGATCAATTCTCAGATTAGTTGGACAATAAGTACAAAAGTGTTTTACTGATTAAAAAAAAGTACGAAAGTATTTGAAGGAAAACCCAGAGAGAAACAGACAAAATCGAATTGAACTCATCCAGAAGTCCAGAATCACACACCTAAAATATACTCTATCAGATTGACAGTATTATATAATTTTCTGTTTCCTAGATTTGCACATGAAAGTTCCATACAGTCATGACCACATCAGGGGTGGCAGTAAGAGTGTAAGACTGCAAGTTCTGTGACACGATAATTTTGCTGATACCTCATATAAAGGTGTAAACTGATTTCACATGTATTTAAACATTACGCAGATTCTTTGAAATGAACAACGTGCCCATGCTGAAAACATACCAAATGAGACAGCGGTGGATTCTTCATGGATTCTTGTACTACTAATTTGAACATTGTTTGGCAATTGATAAAATATTATTGCCTTTTTTCCTTCTGGAATCTAAGTAAGATAATAGTATCTGTGTACATGATTGTTTAACTAAGATTTATATATTAATTTATTAAAAAATAACTTAAATATTATGCAAACTCATGAATCCTATATTTCGAGGTTGCCAAATGGGGCAACTTATACCAGGCAGTATTAAATTCTGACAGATGTCCATGTACTCATGCAGCTTAGATTAAATGGAAAACTCCTGCACCATCTGCGGCACTATCTTTGCAGGGCCTGATATTGCGAATAATAGGTAAGAATTAACCATATAAAGTAAACAACAGAAAGTACCACCAAAATACTTAACAAATTTGGAAACATGAAATAAATTGAAAAAATTTAAGACATTTGATAATGAGGTTAAATCTTGTACAGATCCATTCTGCAAGTAAAGACTTTGTACTGCCAGACTCAACAGCAGTAGCAATGAAATTCAAACTGCGAACACTGTTACCGTATCATTTTCTATTAACAATAAGGGCCACCAACCAGAGGATAAATCTACCTCTTCAAAGGGGATATGCATGCACATCAATATGAGACAGACATGCAAGTGTGAGCTCACTCTATGCTTCATCCAGATGTACCTGAGATTTTATCCTGCATGCAATCACTACACAGGCCAGGTATGATGCCCCGCCTGCAAGGTGAAAGGGGCAGCCTATGATTGGCTTATGCAGGGTTAAAGAGAAAAGAGGAAAATCTCAATTAGAAGATAAATTATCAATGGAAATGACTCCCAGAAATAATCACTTCTATGATATGAGTAAGTTTTGCTATTACATAGAGATTAAAAAACAAAATAACTAGACATTTTTGGTAAAAAAACTGCAATAGTTATACATAAACCACAGACAAATTACCATGCTAAATATAAGCACTTACTTATGTTAAATCAAAATCAATCAACAAATGTAAATGGAGAAAAAAAAAATCATAAATGTATAAGATAGAATTATCATGAGGCAATGTATTGAAAAACGAAAGATTACCACTGATAGTATTAGCCATTAGGCACACAATAACTATTGTACCGTTACAATCAAATCAACATACAATATTTGTATGTATGTATGTATGTATGTATGTATGTATGTATAAAATGTATATTGAGTGAAGATAGGAAGCATACCATGGCTCATTGCATAGGTTGTATTGTATTGTGACCTCACGTACAAACCTCTGTTGCCGAAGTGCATTCTATAGAAAAATACTAAGATTCGTATTAATAATAATAAAAATATATATTAGAAAAGAATAATGTCCACAAGACAAAGAAAAGGCTAAAAATTAATAAACGCTGTCAATACAAAGAAAAAGCTAAAAAATAATAAAGACTAACAATACAAAGAAAAAGCTAAAAATTCTTGACGTCTATCATCATCATCATCATCATCATCAAAGCCTTGTCCCAACTATGTTGAGGTCGGTTACACGAATTTTATTTCTCTATTCCGATCTATCTTTAGCCAAATCCTCAAATACATTACACTTATTTATATCTATTTTTACTACCTTCATCCACGTCCTCTTTGGCCTACCCCTTCACCTTGGTGGACCATCAACCTTCATAGCCAAACTTTTCCTTACCAGCATCATTGCCGGCCTGTGTTGGACATGCCCAAACCATTTCAAACGGTTTCTCTAATTGTATCACATACTGATGTTCCCTCTAAATGCTCTCTAAAACGCTCATTTCTAATTATATCCTTCTTAGTTTTGCCACACATCCACCTCAACATTTCCATCTCTGCTACATCCATTTTGTGCATATGTTGCTTCTTCATTGGCCAACATTTTACTCCACAAGTCATAGATGGTCTAATTGATATCCTGTAAAATTTTTGATGGACCTAAATCATATTAAAATTCATATACAGGAACTATTTCGTAATCCTGTGGAACTTCAAGACATGTTCTGTAATTCTGAGGAAAACAAGGAATTAAACAGTAATTTAAACACAACTTTTTTTATTAAAAAAAAATACACTAGTCACCCAGAACTGAATGGGACGACCTGTCCTAATTCCAAAAATTTACCTCCATTTCTGATTCTCCTCCATTCACTCTTTTTTCCTTTCTCTCTAATTTAGTTGATTTAAGGATTGTACTTGGTATCAAAGCACCCATACAAAAAAGGACTCAAGGAGAGCAGCATGGAGGTTTTCTTCTGACCGTGCAGGCCCTTAGGGCTGGTGTAAACAGAATATGCGTTGGGGTCAGCACCCAAGGCTGGAGAAGCGTTCATTTTGGCATGTTGGGTGGGGATGAGAGAAACTTCTTAGGTATGTGTGAATTTGTTTTTGATTAGTTTGTGAGCTTTTCTTATCGAAGTTTGTGAGAAGAGAGATGGAGACTCCCATCGGGTAGGTGAAGTGGTTCAACTTAGTAGAAGTAATTATGGGTTTTGGGTTCCAAATTTTGCATTTTTTTTAGAGCTTTCACCCTAGTTGAAAAAAGATGCAAATGTCTTTATTTTTCCATATGGATTTTAAGTCAAGGCAAAGAGATTTCCATTAGATCTCAAGTTTCTGAGTTGTTGATCCAATCCAACGAATCACAGTTAATCTATTTTCTAGAAAAAAAATTATAAAGGGCAATCCTGTTCAGCTAATATGGTAATTATTAGTACATACAGACTTGGATGCATAGATGGGAGGCTCAACAACCCATCAATTGATGATCCGAAATATGGCGACCAGGAAGGAGGAAACATGTTGGTGATGAGTTAGATTCTTAACTCCATGGAAGATGTCGTTGCAGCCAGTTTTAGATATTGTAAAACTAAGAGGAGTTGTGGAATTAGACATCTGCAGCATATGCTCATATGAAAAAATAATGCTGCCCGGGGACTATCAAATTGTAGAGAAATTGCACAGTTCAAGCAAGGTGATCAGTTTCTAGAAAATATTAGCACACATGGGGGAGTTAAGAACATATAGGCCTATGCAGATATGTTGCGTGAAGGTACAAACTAAAAAGAGAAGAATTTGAAGCACAATATATTTGAGTTGCTGGGTGGCTTGAACCCTATATCAGCCAAAACGTGACAGATACCGAGTCAGGATCCTCCCTACGGCCTTCGGAAAAAGTATTTACCCTCCTTTAAAATGAAGAGATTTGGTGAGTGGTGATGCTGGTTCCCGAGTCTCTTACAACGGTTACCACCTTCGGAAAAAGTATTTACCCTCCTTTAAAATGAAGAGATTTGGTGAGTGGTGATGCTGGTTCCCGAGTCTCTTATAAGCATGGTTCAAAATTGCGGTATCGGTAGCGGTATCAGTCAAGCCAAAAAACCGATATGATATCGGTATCGGTCGCGGTTATCGGTCTGTTGCGGTCGTCGCGGTGTGAATTGTTTTTTTGTTTTAGTCCAAAAAAATCTGCAAAAATATTCAAAAAATCAAGAATATTGAAAAATGCTGGAAAAAAGGGGTTTATTTTCATTAGTACGCCTTAAAACTCAAAATATCGGTCCCCCCTAAGTCTAACGTTTTGTATCGCTATTTAATCTTTAATTGTTGAATATCTTAAGCCATACAATTTAATTTGGGTCATCCTTATAATGTAACAATTGGCGTCCACCTCAATTTGAATAAAATTTATTCAGGGCTCATTCAAAAGGGAGTTATTTTTTTAGTGTGGATTTTTCATCAGTAAACTGCATTAGAGTGTAGGTTTTTTTACGTAGATTATTTAAGTGCAGATCTTTTTAATAGTGGGCTCAAATACTCACATTTTAGTAAACTTTGCATAAATTTGAGTGGTTTCATCATCAATGTATCAAGTGGGCCCCTTCTTAAAATGTGAGATTTGGCCAAGGTCATGAAACAGAGGAGCAACATTTTTATCGGCTTTGATTTGAAATAATAGATGGGCCACATGCCCAGATAGTGGAGCCCACCAATCCACGCGTGACTTGCCAACCCCAATACAATCTTTGATGGTGTACGAATCTAGGGCTAAATAAGAGCAGTTTCTTTCTCCCCTTTCGCTTTGAGTTTTGACCATAAGTGAAAACGGGGAAATGGAAAAGAGGGAGAAAAGGGAAAGAAAAATGGGGAGGAGTGAGGATAGAGGAGGAGGAGGAGGAGCAGCAGGATCCAAGTGCATGTAGGGCAGCACCAGGCAACCCAGGTGCCTCTCTCTCCTTCTCCATCTTTTTTTCTGTAGCAGCCTGAAATATGCGTCAGATGAGATTGAGATCTTTTTTCGTTTTCTTTATTCTGCTACATATATACATCGATTTCTCTTCCTTTTCTATGGGAATGGAGAAGCTTCTGCCAATTTCTTTTTTTTTTTTTTTTTTTTTTTTGTAAAAATCGAAAAAAAAGTAAATTAAAATGGGTTGGAATGGTACTTGACCGATATTTAAAAATATCGGCCGATATATTGGTCTCAACCGATATTTCCAAGATATCGGCCAAGACAGACCGCTATTTGGAGGGGCCGAATCCAAAACGAATAAACATCAAAATATCGGATCGGTATGGACCGATACCAGTTCGTATCAGCCGATACGAACCGGTATCGGCCGATATTTTAAACCATGCTTATAAGTTACAACGGTTCCTGCCAGTCCGTTGAATAGCATTTTCATGAGTCAACCACTATGTTCGCATATGATAATGACGAGCACCAAAATCATTATGTGAAGGCCATCATTTTAAACTGTCGACACGGTCACAATGGCTCACAAGTCACAATGCAATCCGCAAAGTCCAACTTTGTTTTTTCCCCCTTAATAACATGACTTGAACCCACAATCTCAAGGTTGCAACAGCGAGCAACTTCCAAGGTGCCACGGGCTCTTGTCGGCAATGTCCAACCTGCTACATATGAAATTATGCATGCAGGGTAGCAAATGGGACTGTCTAGGCATACCCTGCTTCAGTAGCATTCACGCCAATCCTAAGCCCAATGGGGTGGGCCACAACAAGCTTGAGGGCAGGTAATAAGGATGGCTCCAATCAATTGCCAGCCTAAATGCCTACAGACTGGCCAGACTGACCCATTTGCACCACCATAAATTAGCATGACTAATCAATAACAAACACAAGGGAAAAGAAAAGGGACTGCTTAAAAAGAAAAAAGAAAAAGAAAAAAAAAAAAAAAAAACAATAAGAATAACAGTGTCTTTTTTTTACACAAAATCATACAGTTTCTCACAAATTGCAAAAGAGCAAAGCAACAGAAGAAACAGGAGAAGAACAAGTGTGGGCAAGTACCGAAGCTGCAGCACGTGTAGTCATCGTGCGCTCGACAACCATTGGAGCAAGAGTGGGCTCCACTGCTGAGGTATGCGTCAGGCAGGGCTCGAGATCAATAGTTCCACCTCCTTTCTGTAGAAAAGCATTGAATTAGCCCACAAGCAGTAAGAAGCAGCAAAAAAGGAGGATCTAACATTACAATGCAATCAATTTCAAGCAGAACGAGTTTTTTTATGTGGGTTGGAATAGCTGAAGACAATGAGAGAAATGGCACAAGCTAAACATTCCACTAAATGAATAAATTAACATGTAATAAAGTCTAATTTAAAAATAAAATCGATAGCCACCTTCACAATGCAACACCGTTCAACACGATAGCTACAACCGATTGCAGCTCCCCAAGCACGCGAACGGACATTGTTTCTCAACGTTGAAGTATAACCTACATCAACATAATGAAAAAGATGAAAAACTATATACTACAATGTGTATCTTGAGTTCACAACACTCAGATGCAAAATAGAATCAAATACTTAAGTTTATCATCCTCTCAAGCATTCACACATATATGTTTGAAAACACGGGGGGTCAGCTTTTTCACATTCCAAGTCCATTGTATGCCCAGAGCGTGTATACAAAACAATGACATTATTTCTCTCAAAGGAAGGTGGTACATGGAATGGAACATCTCAACTGTAAAAGCTAATTTTTTTTTGGATGTCACAGAAATAGATTGATGGCAAAGGTAATGAACTTTGCAGAACAATATGATGACCTTATCTGGATTCTTCATCCAGTTGGCCCCACCGTATAATCACAGAAATTTGCTCACGAAGATATATTTCACGAGTCAAAGTTCAAATTTGTGCGAACTACTAAACTTTGTTCACCCATCTTCAAAACATTCAAAATGGACCTGACAACCCTTTTCCTTTTCTTTTTTCTTTTTAAGAAATATAATAGATGGAACCTGACAACATTTGCAATTCAAAACTGTAAAGAGTAAGCTTACAATCTTGTGGAGGTACCACTCGTACAGTTGCACGTAGCTCTTGGATGGCCGAAGGAGGAGGGGATGCTGTTGGGCGACAATAACCAGTGTGCATGAGAACTGACAAGCAAAACCCACACAAGAAAATTATTGCCATGAGCAACAGAGGGAAGCAATAAATACATATTATTCCATATAAAAGCTATAGCTTATACATAGAATTACATACCGGCAACTAGATCGGAGTCATCTGTGTATATGTCTGTTCCCCATAGCTGACTGCCTCTGACCTACTCAAATTGCACCAAAGTGACACATTTTAGTCTTAACAATATTTGGGGTAGAATGATGCCCTCTTGAAAGTTGTGTTAAACTTGAATAATATATGAAATGTAATGAATCGTCTAGGAATCTATAGTGACATAAAACCAACCACTGAAAGGACAGAAAAGCCAGATATTACCTCCAAGCCTAATTCATTGGTGGAAGAAACAACACAGCGGGATTATCAACTCTTTTGTAAGTTTTAAGTGCAATCAATCAAGGTAATATGGAATTTAGAGATTTAGGATGCAAGCAGATGCCCAGGATATTATAAACTGACACTAACAACTTCCTAGAAGGGCATCAATGAAAAAATTTCAAGGTCTCATTTTAAATATTTACCAAACTTGTACCAATCAAAATGCAGAGCAAGTGTAATGCAACTTTGTGTGTGTGGGTGTGTGGATATAGTAGACTAAGATTCCATTGCACCAAAGGGGGGAAATACAAGGGAAGAAGAGCACAACAAAAAACTGCATGGAAAGATAATAGAGGATTGGAGGGCTGGAGTCATGCACAGTCTTCTCGACCTTCCAGTCTTTGGAGTCATCAACATTGGCAGCCCATAGAGTCATCACACATTGTAGCATGCTCAATGAGATACATATTATTTGAAAAAGAAAAGGCACATATTTTCATCAAATGCATAAATGAGAGAAGACAAGAGAATTTATAGTGGATGAGACAAGCACGCCTATTAGGCATCCTAGATAGGATTTC
Organism: Camphora micrantha; assembly: GCA_003546025.1. Lineage (NCBI taxonomy): Eukaryota > Viridiplantae > Streptophyta > Magnoliopsida > Laurales > Lauraceae > Camphora > Camphora micrantha. The sequence goes on along the minus strand of QPKB01000003.1, from coordinate 5,312,933 downwards.
CTTTCCTCTTCAAGTACAATTACATGTTTTTTATTTTTTGAATGGTAAATACAATTACATGTCAATCTCTTTGTTCTAGATAGGATGATCTTTCCGCTCTCTTATTGATTACATGCCAGCCAACTATCTTGCAGGATCTAGAACATCTTAGGTTTTCCTATTTCCTAAACTAAGAATGTATAACAAATAAAAAATTTTCTAGAGATTTTGCTAAACTAAGAATATATGTCTAGGACTGGTCATCTATGAGCTTGGCCCGATGGGCTGGCCCACTATGGGTTAGGCCTCTTTTATAGCTAGCTATGTGTATGATGCACTTGCACTGAATCAGTTCTTCCACGCTTGATAGACTTGACAAGTTAAGATGGAGTCTTCCTGGATTGAAATTCAGTTGTATTCTCTAACTCGGATTCCTTCTCAAGATAGGAAAGGAGAAGTCATCAAAGGGCATGAAGGGGTTAGGGAGGTTGACCTCAACATGGGTAGCCTTGGAGACGAAGTCTGGTGATGAGGTAGTTGATGGGATTGCTTTGAAGGCAGCAAGGTCTAATTATAATGCCAGCATTGGTAAGGTTTTCTCTCAACCTTCTTTATTTATTTATTTTAACATTTATGTTTTATTTAGTTATTATGTTTTGCTAAAATTGACAATCTCCACTTCCCCCTTCTTCCAAAAATCGAGACTGCTAGGACAATCTAGATTTTTTCTTATTTGATTCTTTGTCCATTTCTTTCTATAAGCTGTAAAACTCAACACCAACAGAGACGTTTTTCCCATTTTTTTGCTATAAAACTCCAGCACAAACAGAGAAACCATTGGTTTCAGTCTTGCACTCCTTTTATCCTTTTCTTTTGAATGGTGACCATTGGTTTCACTTTCACTCGTTCTCGGGCTTGCATATAGTTTGGTCCCAAGCTCAGGCTTACAATTCAGGTTTAATCTGGGTTTGAGCTTGGGCTCACACATGAAATTCAAGCCAAGCCTGGGCTAGGTCAATACCTGGACCAGCATGCAAATGTCCTCTGTCTATAAGGACAGGTCCAAAGAATAGCAGTACTTCAAAAAAGTCTTTACATCTTCCACCAGACTGTATTTGTTTTACTCCAATACCACCTCCTATAATTTTGTATTTTTAACTGATCATTTTGTAGTAAACTCTTGACTATTGAGCACTTAGCTGAACTTCTCAGACCAATGTTACATAAAATTATCTTCAGAACAGCAAAAACTCGTTGCTCCCAACAATAGGCCTTAGTGAAAAGCTCCTAATGTCACAGCATTCTAAAAAAACTATTGAAGGTATGAGGGAGAGAGGGAGAGAGAGAGAGAGAGAATCCTTCCATCAAAAATCAAAATATGACCAAATAAAATGAAAAATAATTAGTAAGCACAGAATGAATGGTCAATAAAAACAAGCACCTAGTGGTTGAAAAACAATGTCTGCAAGAAACCCATTTTTAGTGATCAGAAGGACAAAATCTCCATGACCTCAGAGTTCTCTGCTTGAGACTATCACCATGAGCACAAAGGCTCAGGCATTTGAAAACATACAATCGCAACAATTTAAGAGGTACGTATCATTAACTTTTAAGAAGAAAATTGCTAATAATCGTTCTTCCATATGTCAGAACTGTACCATCAATTTGTTTCTGATATGATCAAATATGTTGATACATAGATGAGAAACTTGTCAGCATCCTAGGTCATCAGCTGTTTCTTTTATTATTTATTTATAAATGGAGAAAATAAATGGAAATCAGGCTGAAAGAGTAGAACATAAAAGTCAATTTCACTGCAGAACCATGACAATAGAAGGCTGTTCAAGATTTAAAAAACTATTTACAAAAACAAAAAAAAAAAAAAAAACTCACTTGTCGATTTGTGGCAGTCACATATTCAGCAGGTATCCGAATTTCCAGAGAAGGACCATTCCAAGCATCATTTTTATAATCTTCAGATGCTTCAAACTCCTTCCACAATTTTATAAGTTCTTGCATGCATTCGCCTGCCTTATAAATAACAGCAGAAACTTCGGCCTTTACTGGAAATAGAAATGCAACAGTTTAAAAACTTAATAAAGAACTAAGGATTTTAATAAAACCAAATCATAATTAAATAAAGTGATGCCAAGGTCACTGTTTTCTCGTTTATTAGGCAACAGAGGTGCATTGTTTAAAAGTCTGAGAACATTTGAGTGCTCATGCTATTTCCAAAACCTAATGCGGTAGCTCAAACTCTTTTCACCCCCTTTAGTCATGAGAATTTCTTTTGACATATAATTCAAATGCCAACATTATGATCAACAAGGCTATTGGTGTAATACCCACTCTCAATTCCTTGTTAAGCAGGACATGCCCCTCTATGTGAACATGTTAGCAGAGAATTAGCTGAGAATTGAGAACACTAGGCATCCAGGATTTTCCTTCATAATATAAACAAACCTCAGCAGGATTCACCATCTATACTTTGTAAAAGGATAATAATAGCAAAATGCCCATTTGGTACAAAGCAATCAATAAAGTCATACTTTCAGATTGCTTTGCACTAAGGAGACTTGAAAACCAATAGTAAATTTTAAAGAAAAGTATATATGAGACACTACTCTTTTAAGAACAGTTAAAAACCCGCTAGAAGATGCAACAGTTAAGGATAAAATGACCAGAAAACGTAGGGTATTTGTAGCTCTGTAAACCAAAGTCTCAAAATATTGAGGCATGGGGCGAGGTGTTCCAAGTGTCGTGGGCCTGAAGCCTCAGAGCATGGAGCATAAGCCTCATGAGAACACCTTTTTAATAAATAGATAATTACATTACAAAATAATATATTATCAAAAAAATAGTAGCAATTTTTAGTTGTATATAAGCCTTCTAATGACTAATGAGCCAACAAAGGTTGAATTAAGTTAAATCAAGATGCAGTAGTCTTTTTTTTTATATATAAAAAAAGTGAAGATTTCTAACTTCTTAAAATTACAAACTGCCACTTCCCTTTCTCTGAAAAACAAAATGTGTTAATGAGGCATAAGCCCCAGATATGGAGAATGACTGAGAGCACACTTTATTTGTGATGTATGCCTCAAATATGTCTCATACAGTGAGACGTATGCCTGATGCAAACAACACATCCATTTTGAGGCACAGGGCACTTTTGGAAGCCCTGCCCCAAGATAAGCCATGAGGTGCAACTCCCAAACTTTTAAAACCATTGCTTAAAACTATAAAAGTTCGAGACAACTTAGCGCGGGTAAAGAATGTTGTTTTCTAATTCCAGCTTGCAACAGGGAATAGCAATCAAAATTCAGGAGAATATCTTGGCTAACCTTGAGATCTGCAAGAATATGGAAATTTTGAAAAAAAAAAAAAAAAAATGGTAAGCGTGCATATAAAGATAAAAAGTGAACATAAAGTAACTTTATATACAAAGAAAAATTATTTAAAAGAAAGTCACATACAATTCAGTCATCAACTGCAAAAGCAAACAAGAAATCAAATTCCAAAAGATTAACAGCAAGTCTTCTATTACATGAAATTGCATTCATAGTAAACAAGGAAACAATCTAACCGAACTTGCTTAACCTAAAGAAGACATATTCCTGCTTAGGTAGTTTATGAATGCCTGCTTAACTGTGTTGGTGAGATTAAATTGTGCTTGAAGACGCTTTTCCTAGTGATTGTGAGACCATATTTATTTGTGCATATACATTATGTCATGCTGTAGACTCAAGATGAAAGCATATCCGCTAAATTAAAACAATAAATTGGACAAGCAGGCCAAGTTTTCAGTCTGTTGCAAAATCTAATTCAAACTGACGAGTTAACAGAACAGCAGGCTGCTGGATGAGGTACCAAGATATCTAGTAAATTCGAATGAAAGAGAACAGCAAGGACAGAGGTATAAATTACAATGAGTCCTTTCTGATATGAGAAACTAAAGATTTTCTAAAAATTGTTCTTCACAGTCAATTTGATTCTTTGATTTTATTTTTTTTTTCTTTGAACCATCCCAATCAATTTGGGTTTTCGATGTATTCCCAATGCTACATCGGGAAAGAACAAACAAAAAAGCCTAATTAAAATAATAACAAAATCATCAACAGAGCCTTGTCCCAGTTATGACAACAACAACAACAACAACAGCAATATTCTTAATAGTAAGCAGCTTCTCAGGATTGAGTATTGGCTTGTCAGACATTTCACAAGCACAAGAAAAAATTTATATTCACCAGTGGCCCCGTCTCAGTTTCAAGGAAACTAAACATATATGTCCAAGATGTTGTATGATCAAATTAAAAAGGACTTATTCTCACCATGTGGGTCAAATGGAAGAAAAGGCACCTGGTTCAGCCCAGCAAGGCAGATTCACAATCCAAATGTAAATCCACCTTAGCAAATTTAACAGCACATGCAATTCACAAATGGCTGATTATATTCTAGACAATCCAAAATGGATGGTAGCATATACTTAACATAGACTAGCTGTATATTGCATGGCATTGGACATTGCATTTGCCACTAGCATGCAAGAATGCACCAGCAATGAATGCAGTGCCCGACATGCCACTCTACATATACCAGTCAATCAGGGGAAAAAATCGATAGTAAAATATTATTATCAGGAGGTAGTTATATAAAAAGACCAAACATGGCAGACCCATGTCGAAATACAGACCCACAGCAGCAAATTTAACCGGCATACAGATGAAATAGTCCATTTAATATCTGAGCATGGGCAATGATTTGAATGGATAAACCTTTCCAAACAGTCAAATATTAGTTTGAGTGGCAATTGTACAACAAACCACCTCACAAGGTTTACAAAAATTAAAAGAAAAAAAAAAAAAAAAGAAACTCGGGTAGTACAAACCACGAGTAATAATATTACACTTGTACAAGAATAGGAGAAGCTAAAAACAAGGGGCTCTACAGCAGGCCATCTCAAAAGAAATGTATCTGGATATATGAAGATGAAAAAAATAACAGAACACCACCCAAAGCAAGGAAATAAGTATAAATATAGTAATGCATACCCATCAATGTCCCGTGCACGTTGCCGGAACCGGGGTTCCCGATTAGACGCTTGGGAAGTCCCCCTCGGCCGTAGCATCCTCCTACGTTGCTGAACACCATACCCAAGAGCTTCCCTATCCCTTTCTGAAACCCCATCTCCTTCAACATATCCATCATCTGATTCCTTATCAAAAGACCGGCCACGTTTTTCATGTCGATCACCTTCTGCATCTAAGTCCCTCTCTCTCTTCCAGTCTTTAGCGTCCCTATCAACAACTTTCCTACTATCAAGTTCTATAAGCCTTTTAGGTTCTAATGCAGAGCTTTCCTGCTCAGCCATTCTTAATGTTCCATCCATCAGTTCCTTCCCATCAAGCAGGCTCTCCTTCTCATGTACATTCAACAAGTCTCTCTTAAAGTAATCCTTGTCGCTATCCTTTGGTCTCTCCTTGTCTTTCAGAGCATCCTTTCTCTCTCTATCCCACCTTTCTCTTTCTTCCCTTGTTGATTCCATGCGTTCAGTACTATTGCCACCCAGCTGCAAATTGTTTCGACGGTCATTTCGGTCTTTTTCCCTTTCTCCCCACTCTTTGTGTTTTTCATCCTTCCTTTTCCTTTCCTTCTCTTTGAGTTTGTCATCACCTCTCACATCCACCTTGTTTTCCCCGACAGCCTCATGTACTTCTAAATGCTCTCGCTCTTCAGCTGTTGAAGCTTCCTTTCCATTCTCATCCACATTGGGTAAATTGTTACGCATGGCCCTCCAAGAGTCCGTGACATCGTTTGTTGATTCTGAATATTTTTTTCCTCTATGGTGTTCTCTAGGATCACTCCAATTTGAATGTGAATTACCAGCACCGTGAATTTCTTTTTCAATCTTATTTTCGCCCTTAAAACCCATATGAGACTCCCTATCAGACTTAATTTCTTTATTGTCCCCCTTATTTTCTGATCTCACATCTTTCTCATTTTTAACAGCTTGGGAATCCATCCTTGTCTCTGTGTATGGATCCACCATTGTTTCTCTATTCTCAATCCTACCGCCCCTACTTTCCTTGGAATCTCTCAATTCTGGTCTGTTCTCAAAAGCACCAGAATGATCCAAGCCTGAATCATTAGTGGGTGAAGAAAACGGATACTGGGTTAGAGACTGTCGTTTATCGCCATCACGGAATTCAATCCGTGGGACTTTAGCCAACCGACCATCATGCCCAGGTTCGTAGCGGGGGAGATGTACATTGACAAATGAATGGACAAATTTCCCAGAAACATTGGAAAACATGGAAGTCTCTTCAAGTGGCCGTTTCGAGGTTGTAGGATGATTTCCCTCCTCATGTGATCTTTTTGGAGCACCACTCATAATGTTTCAAAGTTTCTGTTCCCCTAACAATAAATTACAACTATCAAAATTTCTTGTAGCCTTCAGCAGTCTACGCATTTGCTGAGCAGCACCTGCAAATCGAAATCCAGAAACAATTTAAGGACACATAACGGCACTTAGATCATCATGATCTGTCAAAGAGGAACTTTTCTTTGTTCCAACCCTGTCAAAAGAAATATCAATCCGAATAAAATTCCAGCAACAAAAAAAAAAAAAGTAATAAACTCCACAGGCTCTTCCTTTTTTTTCCCCCCTTTCACTATTTATTGTGTTATTTCTTCTTTTAATTTGACTTTCCAATTCTCTTTGCAACATAAAAAGCTAGAAACCCACAATTTCCTACAATAACGCGTTTTCAAGTTTCTCTCTTTATTATCTAAACACAAACACATACCTTGTTGATCAATCAATCTCAAAAAATTTGGGGGTTCCCTTCAAATGAGAAGATTCTCCACAAAACAACCCACACATTTTTCCATTCAACAAGCAACTAAATTACTCAAAACTCAAATCATACAAAAAGAATCAAAAAGGAGAAACAGATCAATTTCTACGCAGGACATTAATGAATTTGAATCTTTCTGCAAAAAAGACCACAAATTTTCATTCAGCAAGCAAGCAAGCAACTTCCTCAAAACTCAAATCCTAAAAACCCAAAAAAAAAAAAAAAAAACAACGAAAAAGATCAATTTCTACGCAGAGATGAATGAATTCAAGATTTCCCGTAACAGAAACAAGAAATCAAGAACCAGATGTGTTTCTACTTCGTGTCGCACGTTGGATTCGAATTCGAAGCATGGATCCGATATATGTCATAAATACAAGCAATGAACGATGAACTAGGGTTTCAAAAAGAGAAGAATCAAAAACCCTAACGAGCGCATATGCGCATTAATACCTTACCTTGCCCGGCCCTCTTCGTGAATGTATCTAGTCTGCAAGTCTTTTTTTTTTTTTTTTCTGTTCTCGGCCCTGGTTGTTTTTCTTCTCCTTTTTGAGGTTCCTCTGTTTCATTGTATGTATATATATATTGATTCCTAATATGACTAAAATGCCCCTCGAATCCGGTGAAGAAGTAGGTGGTTTAATACATCGGTTTAAAATCTAGGGTTTGTTTGAACTTGAAGTGGATTAATATACACTTGTTAATTCGACCAAGCCCACAATCTAAAATCTATGAATTGTTATCAAACCTTTGCTCATTTTGGATTGAATCTAAAAAAAAAAAGAAAAAAGTCTATAATTGAAGGACCATTAAATTTTAAGGTTGTTGGGTAATAAGCCAGGAATTAGGATAATCTCGTGGGATAAATTTTTTGCTCGATTGTTATCCATAGATAGACCTTTCATCTATCCTACTATCGTTAATAGGAATGCATCCAAGCGGACCCTACAAGATAGGCGCACAAAGTATGATGCACAAAATAAAAGGTGGTGGGAATGGGATTAAGCTTCTATGTTGAAGCCCATCAATACCAGTTGGTCCTTGTCCTCTTTTCCTCTTTTGCGGTGTAATGTATTAATCGTGTATCATGGATAAGGGTCAAATAAATTATAATCCTGTTCAAACTAAATTAGTCCTCCATTTAATAGAGTATATTAACTACATATATATATATATATATATATTTAATTCAATACTACAGAGACAACAAGAGGTTGCTCGGTTGGTTGGCAACTCCACATCACTAGGCTAGCTCGCCATTAGTCCCTGGGCGTGCCACTCTTCCCACATATTTGGAATATCCTTCCTACTTCGGTGAGCTTTCTATATTCCACTTGTGTGAGCTGTCTTAGGCCCCTCCGTGAATCAAAATAATAATAATAATTAAAAGGAAAAATTACCATACGGACGTTCAAAAACTCATCGTTTATCTAAGATCAGATGAAATACTACAAATTTCTTTAAAGAAGATCATACATAAAGGACGTCCAAAGTTGGACAGTTTTACCCTTTATAAGATATCCCAGGATTCGATATCTCAGACCCGTAAGATATCGCACCGTTTGATATCCTAGGCTTGTAGGATATCACACCGTGACTTATTCCCACTCAACCAAATAACACATTTCTACACCACGAACTGAAGACCTCAGTTTCCATCTTCTCCATTTTAGCTTGTGGGTTCCAATAGGATATTACCATTAGTTGAAATGGAGAACACCCAAAATGGAATCACATGCACTTCCACCCAACCTTCATTCAATTTCAAAAGTTCCTTTTTCCTTAAAATTTTTTTAGAATAACAGGTTGTTGGGCCTAATGCCCTGAATAAGGTTGTTAATGAACCTCTTTTTTTTTTTTTTTTTTTTCTTTTTTTTTTTTTTTTTTTTTTTGCTTTTAGCAGGCTTCAAAATATGTTCATATATGAGTGGATCTCAAAAGAACTCCTTTCCCGTGCACATTGTAAAGAAAAACGCCAATTCCATAAAGTTTTGAATGAATCCAAGAAAACCCAAGAAAACTGAAACTGCACAAGTTAGAGAAAAAAAAAAGATAATAAGAAGAAGAAGAGAAGAGGATCATACCTGAGTCTGAGAAGATGAGAGAAGGAAATGAAAGAGAGAGTAGGTGTAGGTAGGAAAAGTGAGAGAGGAGAAAAGGAGCAGGAGTAGGAGCTCATTAATCTATTTACGAAAAAATCAGAGCGCATTAATCCGTTTACGAAAATACCCTCAGGAGAGGAAAATCTTACCAGAAGCTCGCTACAGCGAGACCCTCGCTATAGCGAGCCCAGTGGAACTAGGAGCTCGCTATAACGAGAACAGTGAGACCTCCCCTAACAAATAGCCACCCAAAACCAAAAACATGGGCATATCTTTTGCAGATAAATTGGGTACCGAGGGCCTTCTTGTTCGGAATGAAGCGCATTGGAAGCGTCATCTAATGTGATGGGATTGATGGGTTTGGAAGAGCGGGAGAAGAGCGGCCTGTGGGGGTTTTGACTGGCATTTCCACTATCATCTTTATGCCCCACGAAATGAGAAAGATGGGTTTGGATGCATTGCGCGAAGTTTTCACAGGTTTTCATAAGGCCTTGAATTGGGTTTTGTTGGGGATTTGGATTTTGTTGGGACATTTGGGTTCCTAATCGAACAGTCTTCTTAGAACTATTCTCGCTGACCACTCTCTGGAACAGTGCATTAGTTTCACTGCATGTAGCGAGAAAAGGTGTCACTATAGCGAGACCAGTATCTGAAAATTTTCCCACTCTGCGAGTGCATAAGGCAAAAGAAGCTCAAACTTTGCCATTCTGAAAAAAGATTACAAAAACAGGAGGGATAAACTTTGATTTGGCAAATTTATATTGTTGAAAACAAAATTAATTTAAATTATAAAATAAGAATAAAGAAACCAGAAATCATTCTTCCATTAAAAGTAGACCTTATGTTGATTTTGGTAATGCTTTTATTGTGATAATTCCAATAACATGTATACTAAAAACAAAATGGAACTAAAACACTCCAAAAACATGTATATTAAAAACCTGTACACTGTTCTTTACATTGCTGCAGGTTAAACAAAATAACATTGTACACTGTTCTTTACATTCTTGCAATATCTATGGCAAGAAGATGAGAAGAACACGGAGGAAAAACCATTGGAGGATCGAACAAGATGATCACAGTAAAAAGGGGTTTTTACCGAGTTATCTTCGTCCATGTTTCACCTAAGTTGAAAGGAGAATGGTGAAAATTTTACGGAGATATCCTATATGAAGGATATCGAACGGTGCGATATCCTACTGGCCTGGGATATCGAATCCTGCGATATCCTACAAAAGGTAAAACTGTCCATCATTAATGTACAATCTTTTCTTTAGAAATTTGTAGTCTTTCGTCTGGTCATGTGTAAATGTTGAGTTTTGGAGTGTCCGTACGGTCATTTTCCCTAATAAAAAATCAACTCAGTGTAGGTTGGATGAGGGTGAAAGTAGGGGCTCGCCCAATGGGATATGAGGAGGGGTAGTGGGTTTGGAGGAGATTGATGGTAGTAAAAAGACAAATTATTCTTTGACTAGGATTGTTAATATAGGCTAAGGTCCAATAAATTCAAGAATGTACAGTGAAATAACGCAGTTGAGAAACAACTAAGATAATGGCAAATTCTCTGAGTAACCTCTTGGATTGGTCTCTCCCAAATTTCTAATTCCAAAGTCTCCTTTTGTTTTTTCCTTGCTCTAGTAGATACTCATACACCCTCTTTTCAAGTCCCTCGCCATAAGTGCTACAGTGAGGGATTGATCCCGAATTGTTTTTACGGAAAAAAAGTGTTATAAGTTGTATTTGAACGTAGGATTTCGTAATTAACCATTCTACTAGTTAATGATATTGAGTAGAGGCTTGGCCTGATAATTGAAATTTTTATCATGCATAGGTTAGGCTTGGCCTTTACAACGTCTAAGGCCCAACTATAGGTCCGTAAGCCCAGACACTTTCTAGCCCAGTCCTAGCTCACCCTATTGAAACCCCTGTCTAGTGATGAAATGGGTCGGAATGCCCTACGGGTCAAATAGCAAAGATTATCCATTGGGTCATTTTTAGGTCTCTATCCAAGCCCATTTATTTAAGCTTGAGAGTAAGGTTGGAAAACTCACCGAGCTAATTTGTGACTTGATCGAATCACCTCATGCTGCACAGGGACGAAGTTAAATCCGAGGGAAGCTTCATATATACGAAAAAATTGTTGCAAAATTGGAATTATCATAAGGTTATTTTTGATGCATTTTTTCTGTTTTAGTCTTACTTTCATATTTTACGAATACATGAGTTTATTATGGGGTTTTTGCGAAAAAACTTTAAAGTTGAAAAATACGACAGATGACTCCAAACATTTCATAATGACGATAGAAGACATCTATTCCACTATATCATTTTTTAATTTTTAAGAGTATTTTTTTATAAAAATCTCATTTATTAATTTAGATTAATTATCATAAGTAAACTTGAATTGATATTATTATAATTTAAAAAACATTTAATCTACTCATAATTTTTATAACAATAGTAAATTAAAAAAATGACTCACCCGAGTGATCACATTGACTTCCAATAATCAAATTATTTTCAGTAGATAAGTCCGAAGCCCAGACTTGCCTAAGGCAGAGGACCGAATCCGAGATTGTGTTGTGGATCATCATCATCATTACCACCACCACCACCACATTCTGTTTTCCAATTTAAAGGGGGGAAGTTGTCATGAATCCATCAGCATTGCTGGAAGTGGACTGAGGTAAGGACCAATCATGTGCCTAACTGTAGGCTGTATGTAGAAGAGGTAATAATTCCCAGAGAGGTATTTAGTATCTCCATAAAATGGGTTTCACTTTGGCCCAGTAGATTATTGGAGGCTTGAAATCTTGGGTCCAAGCTGTTGATCCCAGATTCCATTCCCAACAAGAAGGCTTCATCATTAGAAGCTTGATTGTTTCCAGGTTTCTTTCCTTTCTTGTAACTTCAACTATCCTGGATGAAATATGAATGACAAACCATCATTTGTCAGAAAGCTAAATTGTGGCATACCTTAGAAAATTACCATTAGAGTATTTACAACCTTAACTAAGTTTCTAATTGCCTTAATATGTGAATAGTGTAGGAAAGAGCTGAAGGACAGGGTGAAGGGAATGATTTGAAGCATGGAGTAGCTTCTATAATGTGGACTCAAGATCATTAATCCTTGATTTGTCCAAGAGCTTGTTGTTGGTTGGGTTCAAACTTTGAACTGTAAGATGGTATTGCAACTCCAAGAGATGTAGCACTGGCAAGGCTGATGATCTGGTTGAAGAGTTCGGATCCTCTATCACCTGTGTTGCACAGTGACTGTGAGCGGACCAATACGGTCCGCCACGTCAGCCACAAAAACTGAATTTTAAAGTTTGAATTGGATCACGGGATTTTAGCCTGCATATGGAGGCTGATGCGGACCGTGATCGGTCCACTCAAACAAAGGTGATAAAGCATGAGACTCCTAGTTGAAATGTATAAATAGTTTTTAAACTAGTTTACTTAGCAGTGGTTACTCGTAATATCTTTTGGGGTGTATAAAGATTATCTTGCCACCTTAGGTACTAATTTACCCATTAAATATCACCTCCTAATACTCTAATATTTCAGCATCACAAGTCTACATCTGTCTAAATTGCGGAGCAAATGAGCTTCTTCTCTACATCCTACCATTTTTAATGGCATGTCCAGCACAGCCATTTACCCAGCTGTAAGAAATGAACTGAGTCCCGTATGGGAAGCATTCTTTCTGGTGTGCTTTGAAGTTGGAGAAGAAATTAAAAATGGATGGTCCATACTAAAATCTGCTTAGCATTCTTCCACATGAAAATTGCACATATAAATATTAGTTCTAGAAAATCTTTCTGTTTCCTTCTTTTTCCTTTTTTGGGGAATTTGGAGGGTGTTGGCGGGCAATTGGGCAAATATTTCTCTGTTTTATATAATGATTCAAGTAGTAAATCACCATGCTTGATGAAAACAAACCATGGGCCAATGGATGAGATGATTGTGTTTTTTCTACACAAAGTCCTTCAAAGCCCTTCACCTATAGCAATAAAAAGTCATGGCTTTATATGGGTATTTCTCATATAGATAAAGTGTTTAAACAATCAAGAGTTCATTTATAACTTTGAAAGTGTGCTTAGAATTGTTTTTCAAGACACATGCACATTTCATATTCTATCATATACACTTGAGAGAGAACATACAAATTTCATTTCCTATGTAGTAGCACTTCCATTAGAAAACAAAACAGCTATAAGCTTACAACCCCGACTATTTTACGTACAATCACGAAACCTACTCATTTATTAAAAACACCATACTTAATCTAATCAAATACACCAAATAGCCCTACCTAGTTCAGATTGGCTAAAGATGGCATGCCTGAAAATTTTAGTGCCTTCAGTAGAATTATCAATATTTACCAGAATTCTTTTCTCCTGTGGTGACTATACAAGGATCAACATCAATAAGCATCTTCACCACTTCTCTCATGGTAGGACGCACAGATGGCAGCTTAGTAGTGCAGAGAAGAGCAACCTTCAATACCTTCATCATTTCATCTTCATTATGTAATGACACCCTCCGGTCAAGAACTTCAACAATATCTTTCCTGTCATTTAAATGAGTTGAAACCCAATTGACAATGTCTTTTCCTTCACCATACTCGGATTCGATTGGATTCTTTCCGGTTACTATTTCTAGCAGGACAACTCCAAAGCTATACACATCACTCTTTTCAGTCACTTTGAGTGAATATGCAAGTTCTGAAAATAAAATAAGAACAACAATAACAACAGTTCCTTAGCATAATTTATATGGGGAAAAAGCAAAGAAAAATATGAAATTTGAAAAACAGGAAAACAGATGTTATGGAGCCTTTTTAAGAGGTATACACACACACACACACACTGAAGCAGATGAATGTATACTTTGACAGACGGTTTTTAAATCAAATTAATTAGAGAATCAGTAAATCACTGGTGCCATATTTGGCAGGTCATAGTTAAATTTTGTAGCTTCAAGAGTTATTATAATCATTATCTTTCTGAAAAAGCCTTCTGCTGGAGTAAATTTGAATCTGATGCAGGTAGAAATTCTTGAAAGTTTCCATCTATCCAACATGGACAGAACCACAGTAGCTAAACAGCTTCTATGCAAATCAATGGAAGAAAAGACTATTCAATAAGATGATAGTAGTTATTCTAAGATTTTCAAATCAGAAAAACAGACTTGAAGCTCACCTGGAGCGATGTAACCATGAGTTCCAGCAAAACAGCTTGATTCTGATCCCCCCAAAGGATCATCTGCAATCTTCGCAATCCCAAAGTCTGCGATCTTTGCTTCATAATCCTCATCAAGTAAGATGTTGGTAGATTTTACATCTCTATGGATAATAGATGGCAAACAGTCATGATGAAGATATGCAATGCCCTTTGCAGCTCCCAAAGCAATCTTATACCGTCGATTCCAATCTAGCTCTGGTTGACCCTTGATTTTGCGATGAAGAGCTTGAGACAGATTCCCATTAGCCATGAATTCAAAAACCAGGCAATTTGATTCTCCTCTTGTCAAACAAGCATAAAGTTTCAACACATTTCGATGCCGGATCTTCCCAAGAATCTCCATTTCTGCCATCATGACTTTCACCTCATTCCCCTTCCACAGTTGCTTAACAGCGACTGGTCCTCCATTCTTCAAATCCAATCGATAAACCTTACCAGTACCTCCACTGCCAATCAGGTTTTCTTCTTCCAAATTATTCAGTTCTTCAGCTTCAAGTTCAGTCTGATGGAAAGATTCAAGTTTCCAATTGGGATCTTTTCTAGAACCTCTTTCCAGATCATTTTCTTTAGATGATTCTTCAAGCTTGAAGCTCTTGTAACTCACAAGACCAAGTCCAGCTAAAACAAGAGTCAAGGCTAACAATATTATACAGACCAAAGTCAGATGGTTTCCTATTAATTGCTTGTGCTTGGGCTTTGGGCTGCAAATAAAAATTTCTGAACTTCTCCCATTTTGAAGTTTTTGATCAATACACAGGCCTTTGTTGCCAAGAAATGCTTGGTCGCCGGCGATCATCAGAAGTTCCGATGGAATACTTCCTGATAACTGGTTTTTGGAGAAATCAATGGAACTTAGCTTCAGTGTCTGTAAATTCTCCGGAATGAAACCAAAAAGCCTATTCTGTGACAAATTCAGAGAGTTCAAGGAGTTCAATAGGGACAATGATTCAGGAATATTACCAGTAAGAGAATTTCCCGCGACGTCCAAGTCAACCAATCTAGTGCATTTACTGAGCTCTGATGGTATCTCTCCTTCCAATGAATTTGCTTCCAAGTGCAAAGAAGATAACTGGTTCAACTTTCCAATTTGCCAAGGGATTTTACCAGAAAGGGAATTGTTACTGGCACTAAGTTTCTGTAATTGGGTAAGTGCACCCAGTTCAGATGGAAGCTCGCCTGAAAATTTATTGTTTTGTAGAAGCAGCTGGTTCAAGCTAATGGAAATCTCAATCTCTGAAGATATCCTTCCATTGAAACCATTATCTGCAAAATCTATGATTTTTGCATTAGGCAGCCCCCAGATTCCATCTGCAATCTCCCCAAACAGGTGATTTTGACTGACCCTGAACCTCTCTAAAGTCTTGCATTCAGAGAATGAATCTGGAAACTCGCCGGAGAAGTTGTTATCCAATGCAAGCAGGAACTGTAACTTCTTGCCCTCACATAAGAATTTTGGAAAAGCACCAGAAAACTGATTTTCTGATATGTCTATGCTGTTCAGTGGCGAGTATCGGCCAAAGTTCTGCGGAAATTCACCTGTGAAACCATTCCTATAAACAGAAAACCCCACAAGATGCTGCAAATCCCCAAGTCCTTTGGGGATCTCCCCTGAAAAGTAGTTCTCATATAAGTGAAAAACCACCAACTCTGTCAGACTACCAATCTCAACTGGCAACTCACCGGTCATTTGGTTGTGAGAGATGTCAAATTCTCGCAAACGAGTAAGGTTGGCAAGCTCAGGTGGAATCTTCCCTGTGAGATTGTTCGAGTAGAGCTCGATCTTTTTGAGGTACCGTAAGTTGGTGATTGCTTTTGGAAACATGCCAGAAAGCTTGTTCTTGGAAAAATCAAAGGTCTCCAGCAATGACAGCTTGAAAATTGAGATTGGTATCTCCCCACTAAAATTACAGTTGGCCATATAAATCAATGTCAAGTTCTTCAAATTCCCCAAGCTTTCTGGAATTCCTCCCTCATTGAAGTCGTTCTCAGCGAGGCTTAGGGAGGTCAATCCAGATAGTTTTCCAACCCATGAAGGGAAATCACCAGAAAGGTAATTCTCCGAAACGTCAAGATTCTGTAGTTGTTCCAAAGACGAGAAATCCGGCAAGGGGCCGATAAAACTGTTGCCTGAGAGATCCAGAACCCGAAGGCTAGTGCAATTGGCCAACTGTGAAGGAATATTGCCTGAAATTACATTTGCTGTCAGCACAAGAGATTCCAGCCTTGGGAGGTCACAGATGGAGGGAGAGAGATTGCCTTCAAGAGATTGGTTGGCAAGGGAGATTCCAGTGACTTGATGGGTGTTTGGGTCACAAGAGATTCCAGAAAAACTGCAGGGTGATTCAGAGTCTTTCCAACTTCGCAGGGCATTGAGTGGGTCTTTTAACTGTTTTTTGAATTCTAGTAGTACTTGGGTTTGGTCTGTTAGTGGTGTTGAGGGCGGGAAAAGCGAATGAAAGATGAGAGTGGTTAAGAACAAAATGGAAAGAAAGCTTTTCTCCATTGGAAACAATATTAAGGCTCGAACTGTGATTTCATGAAGGAGCTACCATGCCAATCTGTGGAATGTAAATTGACACATCTGTAGAATGAGGGGAAAATTGTTAGCATTTTCTTGTTGCATAGGGATAATGGATTAATGGTGCATATGAGAGAAAGTTTAGGGAATTTACTTGCATGGGCACTGTTTGGATCCTCTGAATTCAGCTGCTTTTACCTCCAGTAACTCTGTTTACCTGCAATTAATTATGCCAAACAACAAAGCAACGGTCACTTAGAAGGCAACTCAAGACTATCCAAATTCCAAAGACATGAAACCTTGGTTTATGGTGGATAAATCTACAGTATGCCACCAAGCTATGAGTCTTAGACCAACCTCTGCAGCCCCATTTCATAAATAAAACAGGTCCAAATCACTCCCTCACCGATTGGCATAAGTTTCACCTACAATCATAGGTGGCCGGATAGATTGTTCATATTGAAGACAAGTGATCAATCTAATAGTTGGCCCAACCAATAAGAGCAGTGGGAAGGCCGGACTCCGCTTTTCATTGATAAAAATGTACAGGATCCAGGCTCCATATTTTCTTGATACACAACTTAAGGTCTTGTTTGTGTAAGGTATCTTACACAGAACCGAAGTCTAAGGTGGGGAGGTCGGACTCTGCTTTCCTCTCTCTCTTGTAAGGAGAAATTGCAAGCCGCTGATAGTACTGCTGTATTGAACAATTAAACCGCATGGAGCGGAACACAGGAGTTCCACTAACGTGGCCCAGTGTGAGTTGTGGACGTTTGAAAAATGAGCACACACTATCATGTGTTGGCAGGAAATCAAGCTAGTTCAATCATCACCACCCCAGACTTATGCATTGAACCAGGTTTTTGTGCCGTGGGTTCATCACCTTTCGGTCAGGATCACTGAAAAATGAGCATAACTCTTCAATTAGAAGCTATATATAGATTTTATCATGCTTCTGCATAAAGCAAACTAAAACGCGGAAGTCACTGGTTGTGAAAACAAAAATCCACTATGAGTGATTCTTATCAGCCTACAGGGGCTCAGTGGCTGGGTGCGGAAACAGAAATCACTGGATTCCTGTGAATCTTATCGTTTGCAGTGATGGGAAAAGGATCATACTTTTAAGTCACTACCTTCCAAACTGGAAAATGCTGAAATCACTATTCCCAGTTATGTCTTACATGGGTTCTCTTGTCTGATGTCTTTCCTTTCTTTCAAGGGACTATATATTATTTTCTTGTTTTTATGATTAGCTGTGACTATTTTCTAAGCGTTAGTGGAGTGCTAGTTTTCTAGAAGAGGTTAATAGGAATTGGGAAATAAGGGGTCCAATCCAAAGTAATGCTCACAGGTCAGCAACAACAAATCATGTGGCTGTGAGAAGGAGCCATAGAAGATGAGATAACTATCAGATAAGGATGATTGAGAATGAGAAACCGTGTAGAGGAACCATTGGATGGCACTGCCACAAGAGGCTAACTATGAAAGAGGCAATCCAAACGTCGGTATTGATCAGTCCATTCTGTGAGCCCACTAATATTATTACAACTTACCTACGGTTATAATCATAATAGGCTTCATTATTTAAACCCTTTGCCTCTTTTCCCACGTGAGTTATAACCCAGTTTCTTGGGGTTTGAACTCCGGATACGTCACCTTTACCTGTTTGTGCGAGCTCTTTCTTGGATTCTACCCCTTTCTCTGATATACCAAAAAAGGGAAAAAGCCCTTTGTAGTAAACAACAAGAATAAGAAATTCGTAGTTGGGTAATTTTCTCCATGGGCGACTTTAAGGCAGGTTTTTTTTCCCTATTTACAGGCACCAGCTTCTTTCGGTTTAAATGTCCATATCCAAACATTTTCAGGAGAGAGTTTCATACTCGTAGGGTGTGTTTGTGTGATGAGAAGATTTTGTGACAGAAAAGAAAAGTATTCTAATTTTTTGTGCAGGCTGTTATTCTATTGTTTGATTCAACACATTTTCGGTACAGGAAAAAATAAACTGAATTTTCTCAATAGAAATTATTTCAATTATTATATATAAAATAATTTTTTTCCTTTTAGGTATTGGGTTTCTATGGATTATTTATTTCTTCTCAGTTGTTTTTATATGGTGGAGGAAAAGGCTTTATTATGATAGGCAAACTTCTCAGCTCCAGCTGAATATCTTTTACCCTTACTTAATAGCCTCAAGATTTGAAGGTCTTTTAACCATATATATATATATATATATATATATATATATTTTAATAAATCAATCATTGCATGAAATGTTGAGTAAATATATATCAAATCAGACCTGGTGCCAATTTTAGGGTGATCAGGTGAAGGTGTGAATCGGTAGAACGATCAAAGGTGGGCTAAGTGGACCTAGTGGTAAGGGCATCTAATCTCATACAAGTGCTTTCGCATTGACCCATGATAGCAGAGCACTATGATGGAAGTGTGTTTACATAGGCATAGCACCATAAAATAAAACTCAGAGCAATAATAAAAGCAATCAAAGGATGAGCCCGAGGATTGTAGATTATACTTGGTTTAATAACATGATAATTTACCATTCCTCTCAAGTGAAAGCCAAAAAAAAAAAAAAAAATTTGAAATGTGGATTGGGTTTGGGCCTGGTTTTGGAAGGGACACACTTGTGAAGAATGCAATTGCTTCAATCGTCTCTTTTTCTAGATAGGTATCTATATACTGAAAATGGATCTGAATGTAAGCCATTGAATATGATTTAGTTACACTAGTGAGCATCTTGGACAGTGGGAAAAGGGCTCCAAAGAAGAGCCAAAGCTTGAGTTGTCACTTTTTTTTCCTGTCTCCATCTCGTAGAAAAGAAGATAGTGGGAAACATGTCCCAGTGCTTTCTCAACACTCAAAAACCACTTGCAAATCCACATGTAGACCAAGTGGCAGGCAGGGAGCAATCACTCATAAATTGGATAGGATCTTGGGTAGCGTGAATATGTGGGTGTTGTATCCCGTCGGAAAAAAAAATTTAAAAAACACATTCAAAATCCATAGTCTTCTCCCTGTCTCCCCCTTTTTTCTTTTTGAGAATTACTTTTATATATATGAAAAAAGAAATAACGATCTTCTCTCTTTCCCCTTTCCAAAGGTTTTTTTTCCAGCAGATGTGAAGCTAAAAATCAAACAAAATCAAAGGAAACCAAAAAAGCAACTGTAACAGTTAAAAAAAAAAAAAAAAAAAGATTCTGATTTGAACCACTTGATCATCATTACTTTTTCAATAGAAACACTAGTCCTAAACATTCTCAGATTCCAATCTTTAGTTTCCTTCAGTTAATTCAACATCCTAGCACTGTATTAAGTCAAGCAACTACTTCAAAGAAGCCTCATTTTTTCAAAAGTTTCAATATAAAATTTCTTACCAGATAAGATCGATCGATCGAAATCTGGGGGACCAAAGCAAAGTTACCTTGCAGTTCTCCTGCTCCTGATCCTTTCTATCCTTCTATCAACGTAGAAAATCAAATTCTCTTTTCAAGAAACTTCCATAACTCCATCATCCAGATGTCTGTCTTATTGTATGCATGCGGAGACTCTACAGCTCTTTGGTTTTCTAGAGAACACTTGAGAAATTCAAATTCCCTCCTTTCCAACTTTCCACAAAATGATCTCTGTCGTAGATGGAATTTGAGATTTCTTGAATTCTCCGCCCCAAACGCTTGAAAGTTGATGGAAAGAGAGCAGAAACTGAGATCTCAGTTTCAACAAGAAGAAGAAGATATGTGCAGGAACCGAATAATTAACGGCAGTGTACGCACAAACAGCAAAGGACATAGACGGGACTTCATTTTCGGCGTCATATTGACGATTTTACCTTTGAAGTTGGTTACTGCCTTCGTCACTGTATAATGTATATAACTGAGTAATCCTTTTCACGCTGTTGCTACTTGCTAGGAAGATGCCATGCATGCTTCATGTGGACATGAAAGAAAAAAAGGCTTTTCTTTTAAAGCTAAAGATAGATTCATAAATTGTCCCAGGAATCAAACATTTGATGAATGCAGAGTTGTTATGATTCTTAAACCCTTTTAATATAGATGTGTGATTTATGAGATAGTTATCTTGAAATGACTGCATATGAAATTATTGAGAATATTTTTTGTTCTTTTTTTTTATTTGACGGCGGCGGGCGTCTCGTCCTTTTAGCCAAGATTAATCCCTACGGTCCCCCGGGTAAATCGCCTGTGACCCTAGTTTCGAATCCTCAACCATCAGGAGCAAATTATGGTCCTAAGCCAACTGAGCTACCCCTTAAAATTAGAATTTTTTTTTTTTCATTTAAGAACTGATGATAAGAATTTTACCTTCACTTGTGACTAGCAATAAAAGGAGTTTGGGTAAATTGGGTTGATCTACTCTACATAAAATGTTCATAGTTTAAAAATATGTTTCCATCATCATGTAAACTTTTGTGGATCTCTCATGCTTCTGTACTTTCCCAAGGGCAGACTCTGTCCTCTGCGGTCCACTCATATCACTATCAGTGCTGAAATTTGAGCTGTTGTGGGAGCATCTGCACAGGAGAAAATTCTTCACTATGCCAATATATTGGATTATTAACCCCCTTTTTCATCATATGAACCAATCTAAAGGAAAAAACAAAATACAAATTAGGTGTGGCCCAATATCAGTCTTCATCACATCAGCTTGGCTCCTAATTATAATCTTAGTTTTGTTTCCTGGTTTTAATTGTTTTAAGTGCTTTCATTGTGAGTTGGATTCGATGAAGGTTTGGTTTTTGTTTGGTTGTGGGTAGGCTATTTTTTTATTTGAATATGCTGGAAGTGGACCAGGAATAAGACCAAATGCTGTAAGTGTACATAATAGGACCAGATGGTTAAGCATTTCAAAAGGAGTATGTGGTCCATTTTTTCTATTTTATAATAGAAAATAAAGAATGTGGTTTTGTACATGTCTGTCAGCTATGAAATAATTGAAGGATATGTCAGGCTGGCGTATATATATTCTATATTTAGATTTCAGCTTTAAAATATTTAAAGCATTGTATTTTTTTTTCTTTATTTTGTATGAAAGAGAGCTGGGATCTTCATTTTCATTTTTCATTTTTTTTTTCTTTTAATGCCATCAAGTAAAGATAGGAGCACATTGCATATTGTTCAAAATTGTTCTAGCTTATGAGATCAGATTAAATGCATACTTATAGGTGGGGCAATGTTCTTCTAGGAGAAACTTGCATAGGAGCAATATGCAGTCTGACTTGTGGGGTTCACTTAAAGATGGCTCCTTTTATTAGTGGGATTGAGTACATGGAAAGGTCTCCATCCATATAAGAGGAAAAAAAATAAATCAGCCTAGTAAGATAATTCTAACCCTTGATTTGAAAGCCGTAAACTTTAGTCGCTTCTTAATCATATGTTTCTTTGATATTCAATCCAACTGTGGACAAAGGTTTGATGATAGTGACCATTGGCATGGTAACAAACTATGTGGGGAAGAGAGTGTGAAAGGGCTTGCATTGATCCAAACTAGCCCCCACATAGCTTGACTGCATATGCAGCAGCTCGTAGGAGAACATTTCTCTTTATAAGGTCTAGGTAGAGGATGTAAAAAGTTTTATACCGGTAGGGGCGTACAAAAATCAGCCCCATTAAATTGTCTTATTATTTTTTATCTAATAGCCTTAAAATTTAATAATCTTTAAAACTATAAGTTCTTTTTCTTTAAAAAAAATTCAATCTAATAGTGACTTAAGGTCAAATCAGTATCAAATTAGACCTCATTTCAGATCACAAGGGATCATTGAGTGTGAAGAGGTTATAATGATCATAGTTGAACCCTATAGAGTTGGTTGGGTCCACACGTGCCAAACAATAAAATAAAAATAAAAATAAAATGCTACTTACTAAAATCTAGGAAAGCATATGGACCATCCATGTCATGGTGCATGACAATCTCATATTCTATCATCCTGTATATCGATCTCGAAGATGCCAATATATTGATGGTTGAGTGGTGTTAGCACCTCTATATCACAGTATCACACAGACGCGCATGAATCAATTCCTGAGTTTTCAAGTAATAGCGACACACCCCATTAGACCAATGTGGCAAAAAAAAAAAAAAAAAAAAAGGACAAAAAGAGTTCTCCTAAATATTTTATATGTAAAAAAAAAAAAAACTCATTAAAATCCAAATATTAATTGGTCCTATAGTATATTTCTAGTGGTGTACTGTCAATGTGAAAAAAATACACAAGAATGAAAAAAAAAAAAAAAAAATGTTACAACAGTGGCCACCTCTAAAATTGGTACCTAAAAGGCGCTAGTGCTACATAACATTTTCAGTACTTTTGTCTTCCTAGATCCAGTGACCGACATTGGCAACCACCATCTCCATCTGATAATAAATATTGGACAGCGGTATCTAACTTTCTCTCGTGAATAATAACCAATAACTACTGCCTTTTGCATTGGATTAGATCATGAAACAGGTTCACCATCACGTGTAGTCAGGAATTTTTGAGGGCCCAATTGAATTGATTTTAAAAATAATTTTTTTTTATTAAAATAAAATGATATATATATATATATATATATATTGCTAATTAGGGTGTCCCCCTCTTCAACAATCGACTATTTCCCGGACACATGAAGTTCTACCTCCCCTACACACGGTCTAAGTCAAACTTTTGCCTGTGCTAATGGCCTCGGAAGGGAGCGTGCGTTCGAAACCATAACCTCCGAGTCCCCGAGTATAATCCTAGCCAAATGTGCTACCCCTCTCTGGGCTAAATATAATGAAATATTGAAGTTGTGACTATTGTTTTCTGATAAAAAATTCTCCATTAGAATTTATTTGCTAAATCTTTTTTTTTTTTTTTTTCGGGGTATACAATGAAAGAGCAAGTTAAAATCTCATTTTCATTAATAGGCAAGCCTTAATTTAAATGATGTCCGGTAGGATTTGGCTTGATACGGTGACATATACCCACCGGCCACTCAATGTCATTACGATCGTTTACCATCAATAAATGGGGTCTCTAGGGTGGACCCCACGATAAAAGTGATTGGGCAAATTGCCAAATTTAAATCAGATGCAGACAGGAATCCATGTGGACCCCTCATGAAATCCTGTGTGAATGGGCAACCAGCATCAGCATTCTGGTTGGGATAAACAAGAAGACAAACTTGTGAAGAGATCAGAATCTCCTAACAGTTCATCTTCTTTGATTCTCTATTGTTAGGTTATTTGGGGTCATTGGGGGTTGTCTTCTTTTTTCTTTTTCTTTTTTTTTTTTTGTAAGGAAGGGTTCCCCACCCTTTGGGTTGGACTATTTTCTATGGGCCAAAGAGAATTTAGCTAAAAACCCTGTGACCCCTAGGTGGTAGTACAAGTGGACTCAACTTTCGGTTCTTGAAGAAGAGGGAACTAGGGGTCAATACCAATACTTCTAATTCCGGAAGAGGGAGAAACCGTGGTCCTGACCACTTGATCAACTCCTTGGGAGTCACTTAGGCAAACAGCTTTAGATAAATGCCAAATTCTTGCTTACACTAGTCAAAATGTTCATACACCTTGGCCCATTTGACACTTTACTAGATTAGTAAAAGTCAAGTAAAGCTTTTATTTTTCAAACAAGGGGTCACATCAATAGCAATTTAATTCAGAATTCCCTCCCTCTTTAAAATAAAAAAAAAAGTAAAGCATTAACCTCCTTTCTCCACTAAAAGACAAAAAGCTCGACTTTTGTATACAAAAAGTCAAACTTTTTTTTATATTAAACAACTAAAAGTAAAATATCATCATAACCCTATTATATTTTATTCTCTCTTGATTTAATGCTTTACTGTACTTTATTTTACATGTAAAATTACCAAACGGGCCCAAGCCCAATTAAGAAAGCCAGGACCCATGAGCAAAGAGAGCCTGCAGAAGCAAGAAGAGTTCACCCACACACATGTGAATTGGGCACAAATTCAGGTATTAAACCATAGGCAGAAGATGGGTGAAGAGACGTAGTTGCTAACTACCTCAGCAACCACTCATTCATTATAGATTGATTCTCTTTGAGGTACACAAGTTTAACGACAACATTTAAAAATGCGGACTTGGACCTCAACTTGTTTAGGGTTAGGTCAAGTTGGGGTGATTCAATCTCATCAGGTGATGGCCACCGAGCTTTAAAATCCTATCATATGGAGATCCGACTCGGCCAAAGTTGGGTCAAATCTGGGTGACTCGATCTCACAAGGTGATGGCCACCGAGCTGTAAAATCCTATCATATGGAGATCTAACTCGGCCAGAGTTGGGTCAAGTTGGGGCGACTCGATCTCACTCAGTGATGGCCGTCGAGTTTTAAAACCCTATCACACAGAGATAAACTTGACAGTAACGTTAACTTGGATTAGAGGAAATTTTAAATTTAGCTAAAACAAGAGACATGATATTGATAACCCCAAGGACCGGAGGGAATATTTCAGCCAAAAGGACTGCAACCCTTCCTTAGCATAAAAAATATATAAAAAATAATAAAAAAATAAAATGATATTGATTGGTTTGAAACCAAAAATACAAGGACAGTAGTGTCTTAGTCATAGAGAAGTAGTATCATGCAATTTGATAATGAGGTCTTCGACGTCGAGGTCTTCGACGTCGAGTGGTCACAAGCAAGCGGGACAAAAGCTCGACCAGAGATGGGTGGACTAGGAATGGGCACCACACTACTCGAGGACTGGCTGAAGCAAGCAAATGGCATACACTGATCTTCTGTGTGGGTCTCACCAATAATGGAGTCAGCTATGCTGGCTGCTACTTATCCCAGCTCTCTCTAATGATTAGGGCTCAGCCCTTCCCATCACTTTCTAGAGTAGTTACTCTCAAGTCTCAAAAGAGGAACAAGGTGAAAAATCAAGCACATCTACCCTGCACCGGCCTAAGCAAAACATCAATAGATCCTATTAAGACAGGGTGCCAATGGCCTGTTTGTTTGCAGCACATCTGATACTCCTGTTGGTCCTTTAAGAGGAATATCTGAATACCCTGACAATTTAAAAAGCTGAAGTTCAGAGAAATTTAAAAGCTAGAACTGATAGTTTTTACAAGTTTGTACTTTTAAACTGTTTAAAATTTTAAATAGAAAGCTCAGAGTGCAAAGGAAGAAGTAGCTGACATTATTGTCAGAAATTATTACATACAAAGAACTCCTTGAGAGCCCATTTATTTCATGTAGTTGAGTTGCTAGGAATTTCAAGAATTCTGATTTTGAATGTGGTTAAAATTGTAAGAAAATGATGGTAAATATCATAATTACCCCTTTAATATAAATGGATTAAGGTGATATGAAAAGTGAATTAGGGCCCAACCACCACCGACCATCTGCTAACTCAAATCGTAGGTGTCTAATCTAAATCTTGACTTTATCCATTCCTTCTTTAATAATAATCTCATGAGGCCGTTTTGATTATAAATTCTTGTGTATTCAAATACGTACGGGTAACATTTCCTCTAAAAAATGCTATAGAAGTGGATTTCATAAATTAAATTTCACCTAAAGATGTGTTTAAAAGTCTTTATAAATAAAAATAGCGAGTTTTAAGGTCATTGTCAAAACTAAATAAAGCAATATTTCTTTTTTACAATACTCGTATGATATTTATAGTTGGGGCATTTTCTCATAAGAGCACAACGAAAACCCACAATTTCAGAACTCCACCATTAATAACCTGCTAAAAATATCTGTGATGTCTCTCCAAACACTCTGTACGATTACCGTCGCTTGATCCAATCTGTCCATACCACACGACCCAATTTGAACTGAGTAATAATAAAAATTCACTGCAGAAATAGTGTTTTTTACTGATACATTATCAATACTTAAAAAAAAGGATTTATGCCCGTTTCTTTATCAGAATTCCAAGAATTTATGTTTAGGAGAATTTCAAATTCTCCAAAAGTTATCCCCTTAGATGGAATTTTAAATTCCTATTTTTTTTATAAAGAATTTGAAATTCCAACAAATAATATAAAAAATAAAATTTCATAAATTCTAAAAATTTTATTAGGTGACTAAAATTTAAAACTCTAATACAAATATTAAAAAATAAGATGTCACATTGCCACTAAAAACAATCCAAATCTCCTAAATTCTAGGCATAAATTGAAATTGATGTTTAATCTTGTGTTTCATGAATTGACAGCTACTAGAGGGAAATTTGGGAAATGTCCAAGGACAGTGAAATGAGTGACATGATCAAATAAAGATGAAATTCATGTGACAGCTTCACTGACAAGTCCCATCAGTCATCATCCAACTACACTAGTTAACAATGATTATCAGCTTGGACGATTTTATAGGCCGACCATTGGAATCACAGTCATGAAACCATTCACACAGTATAAAATCTTGATCCATTTTACAATCATGATCAGCTTGTCAAATGGGCCTCAAATAGGTGTGGGATGAAATTGGGGCCCATAGTTAGAATTTAAAACAATTTGAAATGACTGAGGTTTAGCCCAGCTAGCCCCTGGCAATATTGACCAGTGAATTGATTTTAAAGCAATAAATATCATATATGATAAAATGAGGTGCAAACGGATTTTGGAACTGCAATTTTATGACAAATCCTTTGCAAAATTTTATTCAAGAGAGTAAATGATTTCTCTGCTTCTCCTATTCTAAATTTGGAATTTCCATTACACTTCACGGGCCCATTTATTTGTATGGAATTGAACAAATAGAATTAAGAGTAATATAGGCTCGAACAAAGACTTCTTAAAAAGGTAAGGGGCGAATGAAATAAGGTTATCTTAAAAAGGTGATTCTCTCCTACGCAGTGCACATCCGTGCTGCTCGCCATGTTGGACTAGATGAAATTCAGGGAGGTTTTCACCCTTGGTAACAGCCCGGATGCACACTCGTCTGTGCAATGAGAAGATTTCCATCCAACCAATAATTTTTGGAATTATGTACAAGGGTTATGGCCGGTATTCATTTCCTGTCTCCTATTGATTTATTTTCTATTCGGGGGAGATTGTTTGGTGATCAATTTTGTATAATCACATTTGTTTCTTTAACTTTAATCATTTTTATAAATAAAATCATTTCTTTCCTAAAATTAGTTGAGGCTAGACGAATACATTTGACTCCATGTGTCATCAATTTTTCAATTTGAGCTAACTTGGGCAGGCCATAAGAAGTCACAAAAATTCAAGATCAGTGATGAGATAACCATACATTTTAGCGTCAAACAAAAAATTAGGCTCAACAGTTTGCTGATGCAGTGAATATGTGATAAGAAAAAAAAAAGGAATATAAGAGTGGATGTTTTCCAGTTTCAATGGTCTACATTGGAATATGGTGTTGATATAATTAGGGCAGGAGAGCTTTTTCTTTCTTTCTTTGGGGGTGTTTGAAGAGTTAACATTTATTGTAGATTGTTGGTTCTCAATTTTCCCTAACCAAATAAATTCCAACTGATCATGTGAGAAGATTTTATGATCATCTTCATGGGTTATGCTCATCCTTTTATATTGGAAACAGGAAATGCCTGGAGATAATTTTTCTCTAATCAATTTCATTGGTTAGAAATACAAAGGTGCCGTTTGTTTCATGTAATTGAATTCCCAGAAATTTAAAGACTAGTAGTGTTTTTAAAAGTGCACGTTAAAATTGAAGAAATAACCAAATTAAACACAAAAAGAATTCAATATGAACGTAGGAAAGCCATTAAAATACAAAAAGAAAGAAAGAAAGAAAAAAGGCTAAATACTGAATATGGCAATCACATGATTTGAACTACATCTGTACATGGACCATACACTATGAAGACCTCAACCATGAAGCCCAGAAAAAAATTGGAACTCTAATATGTCCATCTTTATGCAAACTTGGAAAGGTTTCATTTTGGATTAGGTTTGGACAAAAGCAGCCCACCCCTATCATCCCAACCCCTTGATTGGCTTTAAAGTTTTTGGGTCTTTTCCCCCTTAAAATGTTATGTGTTAAACCAACGGTGAACATGGGTTGGATCAGTGCCAAATTGGGTTGGAAGCAAAGTCATGCTGGCAGTGAGAACAGTACAGGTTTGATTGATCTGGTCCTTATATAGGATTTCTATGCAGTGTTTGGATTACCACTTGTACACTGATCAAACTCATGTTCATGTTGTATAAACAGGTCAAATGGGCCTCCACATGGCCCAACAACCCTAAAGAAGTTGGCCGAGTATGAAGCTGAAGACCACTTGTGGACACATATATCCATCTATGCTCAAGACTATCAAAATAGGGCAGAGCTAGGCCTAGTCAGGCCCAACCCAGGTCATTGCAATCAGCCTTTTTTTATAAATCTTTTCCTTCTTTTTCATGTTGGGTTACCATTGGGCTGGGCTTTTACCCATCCAATCTATCTATTTGGGTCTTCAGAGATAAATTAGCCCAAGATCAGTCCACTTTCATATTGGGGCAAATATTTAGGCCTAGATACAGCCCACAGACATAACAAGTCAGACCGAATTCAGAACCAAGCAAGCTGATCTTAGACCGGGCTCGGTATCACCTTAGACCGGGCTCGGGCTAACCTGACAAGTTGCATTTCTACTAGTAACAGAACCAGCCATTTGTGGGGTTTCACTGCTGCCCCTTTCTTAAGCTTCAACTTCTATCAATGGTGGGGTGGGTGGGGGATCCATCATTCAGATCTTGAGCTTGGCAAGTCAAAAGATATCTTATGGTTGTGTTCCTTCCCAAACATCTATTTGCATCAAATTGAAGGGTCATCATATCATCCAATTCATAAGATCTTTTGAGAATTTGTTTGTAAAATAATAAGAGAAGTCTTTAAGAGAATCCTATCCACAACGAGCAATTTTATCCATGTGAATGAACATCCCTTAGGTACAGTAACAGAATATTAGCAAAATTACAGTTCTTGGGGGTTTAAGGACCCTATAATTAATGTTGGCAAATGAGCTGGGTCGATGCTTGTCCCAATTGATCCCATATAGTCATCAGGCCGAAGGGAATTTTCAATTATGTGAATTTATGGTGGGAGCCTTTAATTTAGGGGGGTCTCAGTTTATAACAGGCGCCCCGCTCTTTAACTGTCAAATGGGAATGTCCACATTTGGAAGTTCCCATAGGAGAATCACATAAGGCAATTAGAGATTGTTTCAGTCCATAGAGCAGAGCTCTGATTGGCACATTCCACCTTTCTTTTGTTTTTTTTGCACTCTAGCCAAGGGAGTTGGGACCCAAGAGAGAGCCCGCGCACGCATGAAAAGAAAGCTCACACAAGTAGAAGGGAACCCACACACAAGGAAAGATGTGGTGTATCTAGAGTTTGAACCCTAAACAGCCAGGTGAAAATTTTGGCTCCTTACCACTTGAATAAGGCCAATTGTTGTTGATTATGTTGACAGGGGGGCTGTCTACGGATCTGGCCAGGGTTGACAACTGGTAAATTTCATAGGACTGTCCCGTAAAGCCATGCCCAATGAGTTTAAAAGCCTTGCTTGAAAAAAGTCAGACCCATCCCATAGGAAGCTGTACTGGGTAAAACTTCCAGGTTGGGCTAGACCCTCTAATTTGGCCTTTAGGATAAAATATTGACACAGGCCAAGCTCAGACATTTATTGGGCCTATATTTTAGGTCTCAACCAGCCCATAGTCCACATGATCAGCACAAAGCAGACTCGACTCATCCTGGCCTGCCCACTTGCATCCCAACTTGTAAGTGATGGTTAAGTATGCTCAAGCCTCAAGATAAGAATGTCTCCTTCAATTCTTTCCTGACTCTCCGAGGTTTGAATCCCGGGTACGTCACATCTTCCCACTTGTGCAGGCTCCTTTCTCATTTGAATTGGCTGTCTTCGCATGTGTTTGCGGACTCTCTATAATAACTTGATAAATAAAAGGTGCATTTGTGTAGGTGAATCTCGCTACTACATGTAGCTCTGAAGATCAAATGTTTGAATATTTGTACTATAAGGTTTCTATGCATACAACTTATGTTGACTCAAATTTCACTCCAATTTAAGGCAGAACTACCATGCAGTGTCGCTACATGATAGTATGCTACAACGCCCATATTAACATCATGGGTGGGGCCCACCTTTGGAAAATCCAAACCATTCTACTGCCCTAGCTAAGACCCATTGTATAGTTTGTATGTAAATATTCAAAGTTGAATCCAGTGGGCCAACCAATGAATTGATCACCTGATTTCACACATGAGAGACTTCTTCCATTTCTTCCTATTAAAAGGAGGAAGCAAAGAAAGTTAATCACAGATTTCATATTTAGTAGATTCAATGGTGGCCATCTCACTAATTTGAATAATAATTTGTTACTTGATCACTACAATGTGTGCTAGGGCTAATAAGAGGTTTAAGTTTTCCAAAAGTGGGCCCCACACATGTATTTGACATGGGTGCTGCACCATACTACCATGTAGCGACGCTGCATGCTAGTTCTACCCTCGATAAAAACCGATACACACCATTATTTTGATCAATCCTTAAAACTGAAATTATCTGAATAGTTATTCTCAATTTTAAAACACAATGATCGATCCAACAGTGTTTATGAATTGGATTGGAGCAGGATTTGGGTCATTTTTTTACTGGAGGGCATGTAAAATAAATGGTTCGGATCGACCAAATTAAGGTGGCCCTTAAATGGGTCAGCAGAAGTATTATATATCATTCCTCATATCTTTATTAATATTCAACATACCTTCATAAAAACCTAAACTGGTCAAAACATGCCTTGCTTTCATCTTTAGACTCTAATCCCCTAATAAATTATCCTGTCAATGAGTCTTAGCTCAGGTCAAATAAACAAATCCCTTTGACCAGATATGGGTTTCCTGTCCATGGGATTCTCACTTAGTTTCAAAATACAAAAGTGTACTTTGGTGGTGATGCCCCCACCGATCAAATTTTCAAAGAGGAAATGACTTAGACTTGAGTAGGGTGATGTATATATTTTTTTGGTGGCAAAGGTAGGGATGACTTACTCTCTCTCTCTCTCTCTCTCTCTCTCTCTCTCTCTCTCTCTCTCTCTATTGGATGTAATGATATAAAGATAGCAAGTGAATATATTCTTGATTAAAGGGCATTGAGTGGATATGGAGTATTGTTGCCAATTAGTGCTTGTGGCCACACGACAGGTTGTGACATACAGAATCAGAGGTGACTTGGATCTCCACTACTGGAGATATCATTAACCCAAGAAACCAATCCAGATTATAGGCTCTCTCTCTCTCTCTCTCTCTCTCTCTCTCTCTCTCTCTCTCATATTCATATAGCTATGTCCATTTTCTTGTCATGTAAATTGTGTCATGCTTATAGACAAGGACAGCAGGGTCAGGCCTGCAGGTTTAGCCAAAGGCTGCTCGAGTCCAAAAACTTATAGCTAAAGTTGGAGATCCGTATAGCAACAAACTCGAATGATATCTCAAGTAATCTTAGTCACTAGGATTAGCGAAATGTCTGAATGCAAATGATCACAATACTTAAATTTGTATTGCTGATGTTGTAAACGAAGTGCTTTACTCAATTTGCTAATAAATAAAGGGTTCATTCATATCGATGACTTTAGTCATCCATAAGTCACAGTGGTTTTGTTTAAGAAAGTGTCTTAGTTGTGCCCCCTTGTTTTTTTTTTTTTTTTTTTTTCACAAGGGACCTGCTTTCGAAACTTCTAATCTTTATTGTTGAATTAAGTCCACAAAAAACTGCACTTACATGCATGTTTTTAAACCAAGTGCAAAAGCAGCTAATCAAGTTGTAAAGATCCTAGTGGCACCCTAGGAATATATATATCATTGTATGCCCTCATTATCATGTGTACCAGTTTCTGTGGAATCAGTGATCTAGCAGGTTGATGTGATGAGCTCAAAATGGTTGGAGATGCACCTAGCTAGTCACAGAGACCATGTTGCTGGTTTAATCAGCCTCATAGAGGGTCCATAGTACCCTATGGTCTATTCTAACTGAGGGCATCTTTTTGGGGTAGTCAAGTAAACATAGGTTCATTCGCAACACTTGCTGGGTCTGCAATTTTTTGAATGAAATGATGATTTGATGTGGTGCAATTGTGACAGCCTGTCGCATGAGGGCTAGTATGATCACAAGCCATTGTGAAGCTCAGAACCAAAATGGCTGTCATATATACATCTTACATTGTCCTCTTCCTGAATGCCATTTGGATCTTCCAAAATGTAGTGCAGGCAACTCCAGCTTTACCCACGCCACAAATAAGGTTTCACGAATCACGTGTTACAATAACCGCTCGATTACAAGCAAACATAGATTTATAGGTGAATTTTATGCGGGGAACCTACTTTCGATGCTAGATACTGTTTTAAGTTTGTACAAGTGAATCCTATATATGATCAAACAAATAAATCTATATGATTTATTTAACATTAACCACCTTTTTGTATCATCATAATCCTTAATGGGTTCATTGTTGGTGCTGAAGAGCTTTTAAAAGACCTAAGGTTAATTATTATCTCTCCATAAGAAGCTCAAGCGAGGGTGACCCTCCTTGCTTTAACAAACGCTGAGATCGAAAGTTTATCCAGGTTGGCTGATGTTTGAGTGATCTGACCAAAACTATCCAGGTTTTATTAATAGGCTGATGAATTTGGGGCTTCACTGGGCCAAGATCACCATCCATCAAAATCCTCAAATCATCTAGTTTAAACCATGTTTGTCTTTATTAAAGTAAAATTCAAGTTAAATACTCTTAGAGCTTTGAGAAAAAAAAAAAAAAAAACTACCTTAGTTTTAAATAGGACTCAACACGCCAAGGATGATTCATACCTTACCTTTTCTGTATTTAATTAGATTGGTCTTAAACCAAGTGTTTTATTTAAAGGCCTATGAGTAACAAAATAAAAGCACAATCTGCATCAGCATTTTGTGGTGTGTTGCACTGCACATGTGGTTCCCTTACGTGGGCCATTGTCTTATATTGTCCCATGGGTCTGAAGTTGGACTTTTAAGACAGTTCATATATGATAAAAAGCTTTTGGAACCATATGCTTGAAAAAACAAATACTTGTGAGTGGGAGAGAAGCTTTTTTTGTGTTCATCCCAGAGGAGCCCCCTACTGCCATCCTACTAGGGTGGCGTGCATTCATTTTGTGTAAATAGTTTAAGACACTTTATTTGGGAATGCTTTTTACCTGCCACTAACTAAGGAAGAAGTAGACCGTGACACCTTCCAAAGATGGATACTTGTTCTACAAACCTGGGGTAAAAGAGAAAGCTTATTGGTATTCAATATAAAGGTTTTTAAAGTGAGGGAAATGGATATCTCCCTCTCTCTCTCTCTCTCTCTCTCTTCCTTTTTGTCTTTCTCTTTACCCTTTCATGTTCATATCCTGGTTCAATCTAGTAAGATGACTGTAGTATGGGTGTGGAATATGATTCTCCTAGAAAGAAGGGAAGAGGCTTTGCCATGAGAATGGCTTTATGCCAACATGTTTTAGACAGACCAACCCTCTTTGCCAAGGCCAATTAATTTCTTTCTTTTATTTTCAAGTGGCAAAGCATGGATTATCAGATTATTGTGTCCAAACTTCAAAGGAGATGGTGGGAGACCATCTATCCAAGGAAGGTGCATTAGGTCTCACAAAGGAAGATCAGCACCTGATAGGTATTGAGCTTGTACTTGGTGGGACACATCAGATCATATCATGGACCACTAGAAGATCCTACTCGTACAATATTTAACCTTTTCTATGCTGATTGTGGACCATTAATCTCACTTTTTTTACCTGAACCATTCTATTTCCAAGATTTAATTGAGAAGCATGCAGTAAAAAAAAAAAAAGAAAAGATAAAAAAAAAGAGTAAAGAAACCAACTAGGGATTACTTTTTAGAAGCACGCCCTGTTTGTAATGGGGCCCACCTGATTCATGCCAGCCAGTGGTAGGGTGATGAGATGAGTATGATGATTAGGGATTGGCCAAATATTAGGCTAATCAAATCATCCTCACCCTTGACTTTCAAGGCCTTGCAGTTCGATGGTTTTGCATGAATATTTTTTATCTTTATTTTGATCCAATCATTGATAATGGTTCGATCAGTGACAAATTAAGAATTTCATAAGATTAGCTGAGCATTTTATCTGTAGATCAAAGGATTGGTCTGACCCACTATTGAGGATCTAAGGATAGGATTGTCAAAAGTGCTGCTCAGGGACCCACAGATAGATAATCTATATCCACAAAGAGAGAGCACATCAGAGGCATTAAATGGAGCCTTTTAAATTGCTGTATAACCTACTAACCCTCCTGAAATGTGCCCCTCCTGAAATGTGCGTGTTCATTTCTCTATGAAATCTCTGTTTCTCTTTGATCCAAATAGATGGCCCCAAAAGGCTAGGGGTGGTGACCACATCACAGGTTGCCCTCAAATTGAGGATGGTGACCTCCAAATGATCATTAGATGCACCCCCCAGCCCTTAAGCGGGGCAGATGGTGACACCTCAAAAGGGCCCAATCCACTCAGACATGGGGATGGTGACCCTTCAAGGGATCTCCAGCCCCACTAAATATGTCAAATGGGGGACCCCTTTGAAAGTGGTTCCCTTTAGGAAACTTTGGAATGCAAGTGTTACCCCATTCAACTTCATATAACACTTAACAGCTCTCTTTTCCATGTGAAGATGTCCCTCATGGATTCTTCTTCGAAATGGGAGAACTAGACACATCTCCTTTACTCTCTCTTTTTTTTTTTTTTTTCCTTCTCTCTTCAGCCCTCCCTTTAAGACTAAGACTAAGCTGCTCTTAAAGCACACATAGACATTACATGGATATTGGGAAGCTGGTCCCATCTCTGTAAACTGTAGGGCAAGGAAGGAGTAGGAATAAAGCAGAAAAAAGCTTCAATGATTCCCCCTCCATATACATAACCATATTATTTATTGTACAATAAACCATGCAAAATGAAAGCCTCTCATTGATTATGGCCATACAAAACATAATTATATAATCATAATGACCTTTTCTACTGTACTCTGATCACACATGATAAGGAGTAGCATTGGGATACATGCAAGAATCATACAGCCACATGGCCTGAGTTAATAACATTTAGGCATCCTTTATCATGTACGCGTTCAACTTTACTATTATTCTCATTCTTCTTCTTCTTCATCATGAATTGCAGCCATATTACACCAAGCCTGTTGGGCTTTCTGGTCAGCTTACTTGGGGCTGAACTTGGACATAAATATTAGGCGCCAAAATCACTTTAAACTGGGCCTTCAAATGGGTTCATGAGTCAAGTGATATGGACTCCACTGATATGGAATTAACTTGATCCAATGTAATCATCAAGGAGACTGAAAGTGTTGTCACAAACCAGAATAAAAATATATGAAGGGACCTACATGTATGGTATCCGGACCAATGTCCAATACTACCTGCTGACAATCCTCTCATTTCATTGTTAAGAGATCAATATCGTTT
Organism: Camphora micrantha; assembly: GCA_003546025.1. Lineage (NCBI taxonomy): Eukaryota > Viridiplantae > Streptophyta > Magnoliopsida > Laurales > Lauraceae > Camphora > Camphora micrantha. The sequence continues at coordinate 5,276,752 of QPKB01000003.1, read as the reverse complement.
TAAGTATGATCCAAGGTACCATGCCTAGATAACTAGTTTAAATCTTACACAAATGAGTCATTTTTCAAAAGAGAAATATAATCATCATCATCATCATCATCATCATCATCATCAAAAGCCTTGTCCCAACTATGTTGGGGTTGGCTGCATGAATTCTATTTCTCCATTCCGATCTGTCCTGAGTCAAATCTTTAGATGAGTTGCACTTCTTCTATCTATTTTTACTACCTCCATCTACATCTTCAAAAGAGAAATATGATAATTTAAATAATAAAACCATAATCATAACCAAGGATTACAAAGACTTGAACCAACATGTTTTAGAATTTTGAACAAAGGGAAGAAGATGGTAACAAGACCCATGAAAGTGCGATAAGATGCTAGAAATTTTCATTTTCTTAGTAACTAGCTTTCATTCCCTCTTAAGTATTTTATCAATTTGGTGATATCTTGCCATGTTGTCCATATAAACTGTTTGGATGAGGGACAAGCTTGTGAAATCCATATAGGTGGAAAAATGAGGAGAAATCTAGAAGTGGGAAATCTCTTTGTATAAATTCACCACTACTGTTTGGATTAGATTAAAGAAAGTCATGGAGGAGAGTGAGAAGTTCCCTCTGTTTTAAAGAGAATTAGTTGGTTGGATGTTATTGTAATAATATAAAATTTTCAATTTAACCAGAGAAAAGAGTGTGTTCTCCACTCCCTAAAGAGAAAATCATTTCCCATACTTTCCCACAAAATTTAATTAAGAGGAAAACTGCTTTTCTCCACTAAATAAGATCAAACTAGATAAAAAGAAGAGGTTACTACAGAGAGAAGATTTTTCCCTCCCAAGTTTCTCCTCAATCACAAAGTTAGAAGATGAACGGTGAAAAACAACCTTCACCAATCTTCAAAGGTTAAGGGCATTTTCGTCATTGGCAAAAGAATTCCCTCTTCAACTTTCCTCCTAATCTCAACTTTAAATTTCTGTTATCCAACGGCATTTTTTTTTTCCTTCTTCTTTCTATGGATAATAAAAGGAAAAGATGAAAAAGAAAACCTTCTTCCTGCTTTTTCACAAGCCAAAGCAGCTTAGACAGCTCTCAAACCAGATAGCACAAAATCCAGCTACTCATCTTCTCTTTCACAAAGCTTAGATAAGGAAAAGAACAGAAATTCCTCTTCCTGGAAAAGGGAAAAGGGGTACTACTTGTGTTTCTTCCTTGAATGTGAAGGCTCTTCTTGAAGATGCTTGATTTTCTAAGGCTATGCTCAGCTGAAGTTTCTCAGATTCCTCTTCTTTTTCCATCTTTTCCTATTAAACTTCCACTTGATAGAGCTTTTAAGCCCAACTTCTCTGTGAATACCTTCGAACCCAGCTCACGAAAACTGATCTCCTGAAAAATTTCCAAGACATGGTCCTATTCCTTGTTCTTGCTCTGTTTTCTCTTCTGGCTACTTGTAGTTCTTCCTCTCTGATCAGTGATGCTCATGTTCTAGCTTCACTCAAACAAGGTTTTTTGTTTTCTGATCCACCACTGAACAGTTGGGATGTGTCGAATCCTAGTTCTGCTTGTTCATGGGTCGGAATCATATGCGAACGGAATCGAGTGGTTTCTATCAATCTCTCAAATTTGAATCTTTCGGGTTCTGTTTTGCCTGTATTTTCAGGCCTGGATCAGCTTGTCAGCTTATCTCTTGATGGAAATGATTTGTGGGGCGAGATCAAGATTGCCAATTTAACCAGTCTCCAAACTCTCAACATTTCAAACAATCAGTTGAATGGCAGCTTGGACTGGGACTACTCTGGTCTGATGAACTTGGAGGTGTTTGATAGTTATAACAACAACTTCAGTGGTCTCCTTCCTATGGGGATTATGGGCTTGAAGAAAATCAAATATCTAGACCTTGGTGGGAATTTCTTTTATGGGAACATCCCAACAGGTTATGGAGATTTAATTGGATTGGAGTACTTACAACTGGCAGGAAATGATCTTCGCGGAAAAATACCAGGTCAGTTGGGCAATCTCACAAACTTAAAACAGCTTTATTTGGGCCACTTCAATGTTTTTGAAGGCGGGATTCCAAAAGAACTTGGGAATCTTGTGAATTTAGTTTACCTGGATCTCTCTAGCTGTGGATTAGATGGGCAAATCCCACCCCATTTAGGGAATTTACAGCTTCTCGACACGCTCTTCTTACATACGAATCTTTTGTCGGGTCCAATTCCAAAGCAATTAGGGAACCTAACTAGATTGGTATCTCTTGATCTTTCAAACAATGCCCTCACAGGAGAGATTCCATATGAGTTCATTAATCTCAAACAGTTGAGTCTTTTGAATCTGTTTATGAACAAATTACATGGGTCCATACCAGATTTCATCTCCAAATTGCCAAATTTGGAATTCATTGGTCTGTTTATGAACAACTTCACAGGCGTGATCCCGGAAAAACTTGGAGAAAATGGAAAGATTCAACTCCTTGATTTGTCTTCCAATAAGCTTACGGGTACAATTCCTAGAGGCCTTTGTTCTTCAAATCTGCTTAGGATACTGATTCTGTTTAAAAATTTCCTGTTTGGACCAATCCCAGAGAACTTAGGGACATGCCTAAGTCTCACTAGAGTTAGACTGGGGCATAACTATTTGAATGGTAGTATTCCTGAAGGTTTTCTGTACTTGCCTCGGCTGAATTTAGTAGAGTTGCAGAACAACTATCTATCAGGAACATTCTCAGAGAACAGTAACAGAAGCTCTAGTCCTAAAAAGTTGGGTCAGCTGAACCTATCAAACAATCTCCTATCTGGGTCTCTGCCGTCTTCAATTTCAAATTTCTCCTCCCTCCAAATCCTCCTTTTAAATGACAACCAGTTTTCTGGTCGTATCCCCATTTCAATTGGAGAATTAAGCCAAGTACTAAAGCTTGACCTCAGCCAAAACAGGTTATCCGATGACATCCCACCAGAGATTGGAAAATGCTCCCAACTCACTTATCTAGACCTGTCTCGGAACAATCTTTCTGGTCACATCCCACCAGAGATTGCCCAAATTCGTATACTGAATTACCTGAACTTATCAAGAAACCACCTCAACCAGACCATACCCAAATCTTTTGATGTCATGAAGAGCCTGACAGCTGCCGATTTCTCCTTCAATGATCTCTCTGGAAAGCTACCTGAAATGGGTCAGTTTGCATACTTCAATGCATCATCCTTCGCGGGTAATCCACGCCTCTGCGGCCTTCTCCTGAACAACCCATGTAAATTCACTTCAGGTAGTGCCAGAACCAGAAAAGTCCCTGGCAATTTCAAGTTCATTTTCGCGCTAGGCCTACTCATTTGCTCTCTCATTTTCACTATCGCTGCTATTGTCAAAGCAAAGTCTTCGAAGAGAACTAGCCCAGATTCATGGAAGCTGACTGCATTCCAGAAGCTCAATTTCACAGTCTCTGATGTGATCGACTGCATGAAAGACTGCAATGTGATAGGAAGGGGAGGCGCAGGGATCGTGTATGTAGGGAAGATGCCGAATGGGGAAGAGATCGCGGTCAAGAGACTACTTGGACTAGGAAACAACAGTCATGACCATGGATTCAGAGCTGAAATCGAGACATTGGGCAATATCAGACACAGGAATATAGTGAGACTGATTGCGTTTTGCTCCAATTCTCAGATGAATCTTTTGGTGTATGAGTACATGAGGAATGGGAGCTTGGGAGAGGCATTGCATGGAAAGAAGGGGGTGTTTTTGGGGTGGGATTTGAGGTATAAGATTGCAATTGAAGCAGCTACAGGACTGTGTTATCTGCACCATGACTGCTCTCCTCTCATACTTCACAGAGATGTGAAGTCCAACAACATTCTCTTGAATTCAAACTTTGAAGCCCATGTAGCTGATTTTGGGCTGGCCAAGTTCTTACAGGATAGTGGCACATCCGAGTGCATGTCAGCAATTGCTGGCTCATATGGCTACATTGCACCAGGTATGTGTTAATTTCACTCATCACCATCTTCTTCTTCTTCTCTTCTTTTTATTGATCTATCCAAGTTATCTGCTTGGTAACAATTCTGCCATTCAATTGATGAGTGGTCTCCTCTAGAATGGGCCTTGGAAATTATAACATCTAAACAGTGCTAGATAAAAAAAAAAAAAAAACCTTCAAAGCCATTGCTTGTAACTACTCTTCATGGTTATTTCAATCCTTGGATTATGGCCCATTCCAAAGGTTGCTTGTTGTTGAGTGGATTGCTAGATAGGTTGGCAATTTGTACACAATTTGGATGTTTCAGGTTTTTATGTCAAAGTGCAGAACTGTTTTTCTTAAAATCTTTGGCTGTGCTTGGATGTACCTTGAGTTTCAATAGTTTCAAATTATTAGAAAAGTTAACATTCTTGTTTGAGATTTTGGGTTCATAAAAGTTAGAAATCATAGTAAGTGGGATGCTGTTTTTCCATCATTCCTCTCTCTCTCTCTCTCTCTCTCTCTCTCTCTCTCTCTCTCTCTCTCTCTCTCTCTCTCTTTTGCTGTGGATGTTGTGGATTGATAAGGAAAGTCACCCATTCATGTCCACTTGCTTCAGTGCCGGAATTGGTCCTCAGAAGTCAGACTCTGAGACACTGATAAACCGAGTTCTGAGATACTGACAAGACTAGAACGTAACGTAACAGTTATCGAGTTTCGTGAAAGGATGAAAGCCGACACGCTGATTTTCTAAATGTCAGCTTATACACTTATATATACGTCTTTATATCAATAAATTATGCATTTGGAATATGTTCGGTGCCTGTGCCAATTCTCTTGGGAATCTCAAACTTTAAAAACAAAAGAAAAGAAGCTACAATTTCAAAACATTCTCAAGGCAAATGTAGTCAACTCATGTCCAAGCACACTGAGCAAATTAAGTTTGACCAAATTCACCAAAAACCTGTCAAAAATTTGTGATGCCTATCTATGTTACTTGGGTGATTTTTTTTTTCTTTTGATTTTCTATAGAATTATGCTCCATACATGATGCCTATCTATGTTATACTGGGGTGATTTGATTATTATTTTTATTATAGGAAAATATTTAAGTGAGAATTATTATATGAAAATTTTTTTGCTGGGCTCAACTAGCAACCCATTAAAACCTAGCAACCAATAGGGAACCCCCTTGATAGTCACTAATCCCAATGATTGACACATATCCAAATGGACTGAACCGTTTGGATCAATGGTTGAATATTTTGTTGAATATGAAGCTCATTAAACTTGTGGGTCACGGATGAAGGGGTTAGGGGCATGAGTTTGGGATCAAACTTAATACTTGTGGTGGTCTTACATAGATCTTTTTATCTCCCCTAGTCCCATCCCCAAATGAGGCCCACAATTGAGCCCCACAAAAAAGTTCTTACATAATATGTGAGAACAGTTCCAATGGTGATATTTCACATGTAAGGATTCAAGATCCAATGGTTTGCCACGAGGAGGATGAACTCCTCATCAAATTGCTGCTGACCTAACCAAAGCTATGATACTCATCTCTATATATGTGGTTTACATCATCAATATTCAATAGGATTTATGTTTACTGTTTCATGTTCCTCTTTAACTGCAGAATATGCATATACTTTGAGAGTGGATGAGAAAAGTGATGTTTACAGCTTTGGAGTGGTCCTGTTAGAGCTTATTACTGGCCGCCGCCCAGTGGGTGAGTTTGGTGAAGGTGTGGACATAGTCCAATGGGCGAAGCGGCTCACTAAAGGTGATAAGGAACAAGTCATCAAGATCATTGATCCTAGGATGCTAAGTGCAGTGCCCCTGGAAGAAGCAAAGCATGTCTACTTCATTGCAATCTCATGCATTCAAGAGAAGAGTGTCGAGAGGCCGACGATGAGGGAAGTGGTCCAAATGCTCTCAGAGTTCCCACGCCACACCCCCAATCATCAGTCTTTCCCTTCTACCCCTCAGCATCATCAACCAAAGAACTCTGATAAGGACAACTGCAACCTTAAACTTCCTCCAGATCTCTTGGTATGAGCAAGTTTCATCATAGAGGGTCATGGAAATCAATCACAATGGTCTTGCTTCAAGCAAGGTTGGTTTTCATAAGCTTTGCCCTGTGCAAAGGTTCACGTTTCCTGGTTATGGGCATGAAGGAATAACAAGGCACTTCTTTGAAAAGGGTCTCTCAAGAAGCATTTCTTAGATAGGTAGCTAACACACCTAATGGGTCATGTTTGTTCTTTGTATTATATTAGAGTGTCATCCCTTTAGTATTTCTTTCTTCCACATCATATAATCCGTTGCATTGCCATATTTTTCACATTCCTTGTGACACCAATGTCCATCTGAGTTTTGCTTTGTCATGAGAATCTCCTTTTGCTTTACTAAGGTCGTTCCTATTTGCTACAAAAAGTTTTACTTTGCTGTGGGCCTGTGGCCCCTCCAAGGGATTCCTTTTTAAAGTTTGAAGATAAAAACAGAGTGATAGCAGAGATTTGGGTACAAGGAAATCGAACCAAAGATCAGCCACGGATGAAATAGTGATATGGAAAAGATAACATAGGGCAGTCGTCTTTCAACTCAACTTGTGGGAACCACTGCATATGGGCCCGGTACTTTCCCCCCTCCTTCCCAACAATCAAAGCAATCCAGTCAAGAGACTTGCTTAACAGGCAAATCAGGCTATCCCATTGCATAAACCTTGATTTGTGCATAAGGCAAGTTACCTTGAGATAGATCCAAACAGGTCCCAAAGGAACTAAGATTGAACAGCCAGTTCGTAACTATTTCATACTATGCTTTACCTTGAATGATGACAATGGTTGCCACCTTTTTCAATTTGGGGCTGTTTATCAAGACTTGGAGCCTTCATATGGGAGTCACTCTATGGTGATAAGGCCCATTGTTATCAAGAACAACTTGAAATGACAGGTTGTCGAGTTGAGCGAGTTCGCGGGGAGGTTGGACAAGTTTGACTGGAAACAAAGAGACACTCAATTGAGTTACTTCACTCACCAGGGTTATGTGATGAGTGCTCATTCAGGATTTTAAAAACAATGGTCCGACTCATACAAAATGGTTCACCTGGTCATTTCCATTATCATACTGGTGAGTCCATGCCAATAAAACCATGGAGCCATATACACCAGTGCTTGGCCCCATAAAAAATAGCAGTCCACTAAAGCTAAACACTGTAGCAGCTAATCTGTGTCTCCCATTGTGGGTAAAGGATGATGGAAAATATCACTTGGGTTAGGTAGTCTAGCAATCAGATTTAACTTGCTCTGAACTAAAGACAACTGATTCAATCCTCTTCAAACTACCTACATTTTTCTCACAATTATCCAAAGCCATCTTAAAACACTTCAGCATTTCGAATAGTATCCTTTTCCCACTTTTTGCATGCATGATCGCATGTGCATTTCAAACAGTTATCAATTTTATTGCAAAGGGCTGAAAATTCAATGAAGCAGAAGAAAAAAGGAACTATGGCAAATGTCAAGTAACAACTAACAAAAGTCAAATAATTGAACAGCAAGAATGCTACTCCATATAAAGTAAAATTCCCCATCAAGCCTTAAAAACTTCTAATATAATACATAGAAGTACAGAATAACCATTTTGGCTCTCAAATAAAGTGACAAAAAAATTATAATAAAAACACACATTACCATGTGGTGAGGTTTAAGCAGTTCCAATTTCCCGATTCAAGTAATCCACAAACATCCTCTTTGCGCTGTCAGCATCAGAAGGTGGTGGCGGCCCACTCAAGCTAGATTGTGCTGTTAATTTTATGAAGGTCCGTCGCAGGCTCCGAAGCTCAGGCAATCCAACCTGTCTCTGAATGCTGATGTAAATACTCAGTCAAGGCCTTGGCAAAAGAAAGGCTCGGTGGTGGCTCACACATGCCTAAGCATACACAAGGGAAGGGCTGGCCACTATTAGTGGTCCAGCTCTACCTCAAAAGACGCCTCCCTAGGTTTTATCTAACTAGTCAAGCTGCTAAGTCTCAGCAGAACCAGATGGTTTGCCTGGTTTACTTTGAACTAACTAGAATGTCTCACTCCATTTATTCAATTTAAGTCTAAACAACAGATTGAGATAGCAGCTTTAGGCCATCTATGGTTGAGATGATGAGAAATGATTATATACAAGCAACAAAGCCTTAGCCGTGATTCAAGAGAACGATGCAGCCATGCAGGTGGATCTTGCTGCTCACGGGGTTAGAACATTGGACACAAAACAAACCTGTGAATTGAGACAGGCTCAAATATCATTTGGATCAGAGTAGCATTCACTAGTTAGATAGAATTCATCTTCAGATGATTATTGGTGATCTCATATTTTAGCTTGGAATGAAAAAAATCACTGCAGCCCAACAAAGATTATCACTCTGACCTAAATGATGACATGCAAGCAAATTGTAATCTTGAGTTGTTTTGATCATGACATACGAAAGGAAAAACCAATCATGGCATAGTTGAAAGGTGCTCAGTTACGCAACCACAAGGTTGTGCTCTCAGCTATACAATAAAAATAAAAACACAGATGCTACAGAATCTGAGCATTTTCCAAATTCAATTATGCATGCAAAAGTGCAACCATGACACATGAAGCAATGGACACGACATACCTACTTGTGCAGATAGGCACCATGTACAGATGTCATATCATCATCATCAAAGTTTTTCCCACTTATCCGGGGGAATGGATGCATTATAGTGGTGAAAACCCAACATTCCAAAAGCCTAAAAATATCTTAAAATTGTAATAGGAAAGAATCATAGATAAGACTTTTAAGTTAAAATCTTAGAATTTTAATAAAATTATAAATTTATATTTAAAATATGTATAATCCTATAATTAACTATTTGCTTTGTACTTTTCTAGGAAAGGGAGGAATGAAGGCATATTTGTCCATCTTTCTGTTCTTCATCTCATTCATTTTCATTGAATAGTTCAGTTTGTAGCTATTTTATTTATTCATTTGGTCGATGAAATGCATTGATAAGTACTTGTTTTTTTTTTTTTTTTTTTCCTATTTTATTTATTTATTTGGCCTTTGATTATGGCCCTTTCTTCTATTGACTTGTTGGTTTTAATTTAGTTAACATGGGATTTCAGGAGGACCAGCATTTGATCTTGATGCCTCTAACTTTTGGTGGATTTAAATTGGTCGCTAAGGGTTTTGTGGTAAATTTTGTGGTCATGTGATGATGACAAAGATGAAGAGGGGGGGATTCCCTTTTTCCCCTCATTAGTTGTCACTTTGTTGAATTTGTAAGGTCTTAACTCAGTTCTACCAAATATAGTGGCACTGAAAATTTCCAAAAGCTATGACGACCTTTTTATAAATCAAATGGGTTTAGGCAGATGACCATCAGACATGCATCCTTATCAAATGGACTCTGAGGATTCAGAACAGAATCAATGCTCGTTTTAAACAATGCATGCAGCTTTGTGAAAATCAGTTCCTTGTACACGTGATGTACCATGCACAACAGATCAATGCTTCAGTTCCAGTTGTAGATTAAGAGTTTTAGGACAGGCATTGTGCAGGTCATAATCAAACGAATAACTATCCTCACAGGTTGTAATATCATAGCAGCAAAACTTCTTTTATACCTCTCGGTTGACTGTAAACTGTTCAAACAAAACAACCCCCCACCCCCCACCAAATCTTAAATTATCTATTTGTTTGCCACACCTATCCAACAGATATACTGTGCACAAGCCATCCACAAAAGGCTCACCATATAAATGGTATGAAAATAGATAGTTAAGTTTTAAGCCATAATTGCCTTTTTCTATTGTTCTTTTCGTGGCTGTCAATACTTCCATTCACCTGTGCATCAGAATGTGCAATTTTTAGTAATTCATGCTTTCAACCTCTCAAATCAAATGTCTAGTGGCAACAAAAATACAGTTGAACTTTAAAGGATATGGTTGGCAATTGTGGGCCAAGAGAAATCCTGTTTGCTGGGGCACCAAAACATTGAGATTGGGCTTCAACAATGGCACTGATCACCTCCTGCAAGTATACAGGTTCCATGAGTCTTAAAGGTGCATTTTGGTAAAAGATATAAGCAAGAAAAAAATGACTAGCTTTTCCCATGCACCTGCGTCGCCTGGTCCATCTCATACAGTGAATTGGCCTCCGATTTGCGTACCTAATGAATTTTCATGGGATTAAGACTTTTTTAAGATAACAAGGGAAATCGTATTACAAACTGAGATCAGTACATGACCGTAAAGGAAATGTCAGACATTCCAATGTCTAGCCTATCATTTGTTCTTCACATCAGAAAACAGAAAGTCACGGACAACCAACATATACCATCTTCTAATAAAGAGAAATAGTGATGGAAACAGCAAAAGGGCCATTTTATGGCCAAGTTGTTGCGCCAGGCATCCTCACTTTGGTGTGATAAAATAGGGCCTGCACCCATAAAGATGCATACGCATCAACACACACCATCTCAGAAAAGGGAAAAAAAAAAAGAGCTTCAAGGAAACATGAGATCAAGCATTGAAAATTCATACAATACGACATGTCAAAAAGAACTATAAAGGCAAAAGCAAAAACAGCCATCAAGAACACTAGACATACCTTCAAACTATACATATAATTTTGAATCATTAAAAAAGAATAGCAAATATTTGACATAAAATTACAATGAGTGGAATAAAATTACAATGAGGGGCTTCTTTTGTAATAGACGTGATGAATGTCAAAAACTCACAGAAGGAGAGTTGGGATGTAGTTTCATTGCGGCATGGATGTGCTCATGTACATGTTAATCATCTCAAGCACTGATCGTGTTTAAAACAACCTACCAGTTGTCCTTGCCAAATTTCATAAATGGTTAACTTCTCTGCCTTTTCTGGGATATATTTTACATAAACCAAAACTAACTAGTCTGCCTTTTCCCTAATGCAATCACGATAGGGCTAGAAGTCTTCCCTTATTTAAAGAAATCAACTAGGATTCTTTATAGGAGAATAAACATAAAGCATGTTCATATGAACAACTGACAACTTACATTTTGTGTCGCAATGGTAGGTTGAAGGATTCTAACATCTCTTGTTTTTGAATCCACTCTCCTAGTCAAATAAGATACTGCCTCTGAAATAGCTATAGATGATTGATTTATGCCATCTGCCAGGAGACCAGAAGCATAAGCAAAAAGTCATCTCAATACAATTTACTGTAAACTCATTTTTATGTCTTTCTTTTAATGAGAAAGTTAATTGCAAGCACAGAACTTAAATATCTTCAATATGCATTAAATAAATCATTCGAGGGGAAAAAACAGCACGAAAAACAAAATAAAACCTATTGAATCAGACAAGGCCGCACTTGGCTCCTTACCTAGTTTGAGAGGAAAAGTTCCTCTCATTTTAGAAGTAGAAATACCATAGTGTCTCAAATCTCGGTAAACAAATTTTTTTTTTTTTTTTGAGCCGTATGTCAGTAAACATTTTTCTTGGCTCCCTAAGTGGCATGAAGCCAAAAGCAGTAGAAGGTATTGCGTTGTGTGAAGGGGTCTAAGATCTCCTGATTACAATTAGTGAGCCTCTGTTCATCATTCACTATTATTTTATTTTTATTTACTTTCCTTAATAGCAACTGAAGACAAAAAAAAAAAAAAAATTGCTTGATCAAAACATCAGGAAAATGAGAATCCTTGGCTTCCGAGATTTCAAGAGAAATCAAAGAAAAACAAACAAAAAGAGCAATCTTTATCCCTAAGATAGTGAACATGGTTGTCAAGATATGAGAAGTACATGACAAGAATTCATACACAGTTGGAAGGTGTTAATTGTCACAACCAAGGGGTCAACAACAACAATACTACAAAGACTACTTGTTCCCAACAGCATCAAGTGTATTGTATTTATCCAGATGTTCGACAGCAAGGTTATCAGTCTTGCAATTGCAACCTCGCATAACCCAGCTCGCCTGACTAATTTCCATTCTATATATTAGGAAATGTTTCATATATTTTTTTTAAAATAGAATAAAAATAAGGACTTATCACTGGAAGTAATAAACTTATTTCAAAGGTTCTAAGCTAGTGGTATTTTATTTATTGATGGAAGTTAGGAACCAAGTTACTATCGTTCAAGAATCAAGATAAACCATCATGCATTACCTTTGGAAGGCCACAGTTCAAAAAGTGGAGAATCCCATCGGTTGCTCCTATCTGGTTTCTCAAACCTTCTTACTAAATCTTCAAATCTGATTAGGAAAACATCATTAGATCCTTTCAGAAAAAGGTTACAGCCAGACTTCTCTAACCAGAGTATCAGTAATTCAGAATGACCAAAATCTTGAGCAAACAGACAATAAACACTGAATTTCAAAACTGATAAAGAAATACCACTAGCTTCTTTAAAAAAAAAAAAAACAATGAAAGAAACAACACCCCAGTAGCAAGTATCCATGAAGTGGTAGTGAGATTCAATAATTCTAGTACCTGGTTCTAAAGGTTGCATTATGATGATCTCATTAAGTCAAAATTACTTTCTCAAGAGCCAAGGCCATGGCCAACATGGAACCCTCATGGTGAGGGGATGAATACAGGTTCAGATTCAAGTTCAGGTATTCAGATTCTGTTCAGATACAGGTGCAGGTATCCTTCCTTAAACCTGTTTGGATACAGGTATGGGTATATAACTCTGGATTCCAGTTTGGCCCAGGTCTGTGTACACCGTGGACCTGTTCTGTACCTGACCCATTTCATCCCTAAATATACAACAAATTCCAAACTATGATAAAAGTTATAGTGTAAATAGATGACTATCAATGTTGTTTTGTTCACACGACATAAAGTTGCATGACTACCAATTCATGCACTGGAATCTGACACCAGCACTAGGTGCCTGGTTCTGTAAACCCCAAAAATAGGATTAGTGGAATGACCATTTACCATAATATTAAAATTAGTATCACTAAATGCCTAATTTTAAATAAAAACAAATTGAAAATAACACCATCAGAAGTAATTTACAAATATTTATCTACACAATCAGTTAACATATCAGTATTTTATTCAGATTTCAAAAGAAGAAATGATAATAATATTTTTCCTACATTCCAATTGTGTGATGATACTTCCAACACAATGCTGTTGGGTATCCAACATGAGAATCCACATTGGCATACAGATGTTAATCATTTTAAAAATCCCATGCAATGTTGAGTTGTTGACACAACATAATGGCATCCCAGATATTTCAGTTTACAGCCTTTATCTAAATATAAGTTGCAACTTGCAATAATGATGGTGGACAGAACAAAAAATAGTTTCTGCAAATGACACTGCTACTCACATCTTATCATCATATGTGGCCTGACCATTTTCCCCACGTTCCTTGTTCCATTCCCTGCATTGGTTTTCATCCGTATCACAATACAACTGTGACATCAAATGAATACATGGCACTGTCATCCATATGAAATTGCAAAAGAAGGTTCTAAAATAGAATGAAAGAATCCAGATATATCATATCAACATGCTGAGAGCACTTTAGATATAGACCAGGGAAATTTTCAAGTCCATAAAAGGTCTTGTGAGTTTTCATTTTTTTTTTTTTTTCTCAGGCATCATTTGTGTGTGTGTGTGTGTGGTTGCTTACACTCGTTTACACACAAGGCTCCCAATATAAAAAATAGAAAAAAGTGTGATTTACACTGTTCTGCTTTGGGTTAAACAAAACTATCAATATAAAAATTGCAAAAAAAAAAAAAAAAAAAAAAGTAGATCCATGGATAGTACTGTAGAACTTAAGCATCAGACAAGATGATAGCTTACCACACAATGTCTTATCCCAGCAGCACGAGCCAGACACCACAATTCATATCTGTAACCCTATAGGGAAAGAAACACAGCAATTGAAATAAACAAACAAAAAGTCGCAAAAGAAACCCTGTAGAGATTAATGAAACAGAAAATAAAAGCAGCACTAAAATAATATTAAGTACAGTTAAGACACATTGCAATGAAAAATGCAATTGCAAACAGAACATGTTGGAAACAAAATGCACAACTGATATTATTGAATGACCAAGAATAACACACAAAGAGCAGTTTCCTCACCTTGATGCTGTTCAAGGAGTCCACAATAACAATACTGTCTCTGGATAAGGACCTATCGACTTCGGATCTGAGCACCCCCCTTAAATTCTTCTCTGCAGGCATATCTATCAAAATGCAGCAAAAATATTCATCAGCTAACGACAAAATAAATACAATCAGAATTCAGAGGAATTTACAGTAAATATGCTGGAAGAAGAAAAGGCTTATGCAGTCATGCTGCTTTTCACAGTAGCATAAGCAAATGGCAGCACCGCGGATGAAAATCTAACGAAAACTCAACCAGTTTAATCACAATCCCAAAGTCATTGGACTACTGTGTGATCAAAATTGACCAGTTCCCAAAGTTTGCATAGTCATTGGACTACTGTGTGATCAAAATTGACCAGTTCCCAAAGCTTGCATCTTATTAGCAGTTTCAAAGACATCATTTTTTTATTTTTTTTCAATCGAACGATGAGTAATGGTTGGATGATTATCACACTTGGTCTTGGAGTAATCCATGAGGATTAGTGCATTAGGGGTGTAAGTGATCACAGGTGGGAACACATGGCCCCAAAAATAAGCCAAAAATTGCATAGTTCTTCTGCACGCAGACAGCTCTCACTTGATTATACAATTAGACAAAACTAAGAATCTCCTCCACATACCTCATTCTATTGCCCCGCTACAGAAAGTTGTTGCCTTTGGAATCGCAAATTTTGAGTCAGATTTTTAAGTGAATGTTTCAATCAGCTTAGAGCTGATGCGTGATTTGCAAGCAAACTCAAATTAGTCATCAACCAGGTGATTCTATCACCTGTACTATGTAGTGATTGTGATTTAGGGTTTATCCAAAAGCACCCTTGTTACCCTACTATGAATCTTTCTTCTTCTCTTTTGTAACTTCTTGAACTGATCGGAAAGAAGAGAAGAGATAGAAAGATAGAGAGTCCAAATAATGGGGTGTTCTAGGGTTTGGAGATGTGTTTACCTGCGTAGCTCTGATTGCGATCGAGATGGAAGGAGGATTCATCGATGATCTTGACCGTTGGTTTGGGGTCTAGGGTTTGAAGAGCTTCGGATAGGCAATTCGCAGCCGTTGATTTTCCACTGCACGGTTGCCCGCAGATCACGACCAGCGCCATGTCCCCAA
The DNA here is from genome assembly GCA_003546025.1 of Camphora micrantha. Classification (NCBI taxonomy): domain Eukaryota; kingdom Viridiplantae; phylum Streptophyta; class Magnoliopsida; order Laurales; family Lauraceae; genus Camphora; species Camphora micrantha. Next base: position 5,261,548 of record QPKB01000003.1, on the reverse strand, counting down.
AATTCCCGCCGCCACGCAGAGAGAGAGAGTTTTTACGCGAACTCGTTTTGGAACTCACCGTCTCGAGAAAAATGTAATACAAAAAAAATTCAAACTCATCTTGTAATCTATAGAAATTCATGTTCAAATTGGCTCCATTTTTTTTTTTTTTTCTCAAATGGAGGGTTCCAATCTTCTTTTTGGGCTGAATTGATCCTTCCGAGCCCAGGAAAAAAGTCAAATAAAAATCATATGACTCCTAGGTAGTAGTACAAGCGGACTAAACATTCGGTTCCAAAGAGCGGGGAACTAGGGTGTGATGGGTGTGATACCAAAACCTCTAGCTTCAGAAAAGGGAGGAACTAGGATTTTGACCACTCGACCAACCCCCTTGGGGTTTATGGGCAAACTCAGGGTTTTCATGTGAGTCATGTGAGTTTTGGGTGCGGACACAAAATTTTAATATAGGGAGACTAAGGTTTTTGTGCTTAGTTTTGGAAGCGGATTGTGGGACGGACGACTACTTCCATATTCATGTATGTGGGAATGCACACGGACGTGAAGAGTATAAGGTGACAATATAGATGGAACCTTGACTTTCTTAAATGCAATGATTATATTTTGATTTTTCCATTTTATTGACCATAGGAGTTATAATACATATGAATTCATGCCTTGGATGGTTAAAAGGGAATATACATGGTGAATACACACACAAAAAAAAAAAAAATAATAATAATAACCTTTCATTTTAATATAAAGTAGATGGAAAATTAATACTTAGCCATCACAGGATAATTCGAGTATCATGAAACTTAGAAGTCCCCATCCACATCACTACATGACATCCTTCACCCACTGCGTCACATTCTTTACTCCTTACCTTTTTAATTATTCTTTCATAGAGTGCATTTGATTATGAATTCCTATATATTCAAATCCAAAGTATCCTACGCAAACAAGCAGGCCTTAATGGATAGATTAGGGTTTCATATGGCTTAGGCCCAGCCAGGACTCATTCCAAGCCCACCCTAGCCCTTTGTTTAGCTCCATGGACAGTTACTGTTGAGATATTTAAATGGTATGATGTTGGGCATATATTTCTCTAATGGCCAGAGTAACAGGATCAACAAAATGGGCCCAATTTTCAGTAGTGGACCATTCTCACACCCGCTTACTTGCCCGTATAGAAGACTGGCTAGAGTAACAAAAATGGGCCCAATTTTCACTAGGAGACCACTAGACCAACCCTACGCCCACTGACTCTAGGTATGTTGGCTGAATCCCATGTTGAAAATCTGGGGTTACCAGAAAAACAGAAAAAATTAAATTAAATGCAACATGACCCATGTGCAAGCTACTTGGAGAGTAAATTCGGGCTGAATATCTAGCATGTTAATAAAATTTATTTTATTTTTACTATCGGAGGGTTCCCAATCCTTTGGGCTGGACTAATCTCTCCGGGCCCAAAGAGAAGTCGGGTAAACTCCCCTGTAGCCCTAGTGTAGTAGGACAGTTTCAAACTTATAACCTTCGGATGCAAACCTTAGTCCTAGGCCAACTAAACTACCCTTTGTGATTTCTAGCATGTTAATAAATGAGCTTGCCTTGGCCAAGACTTTCAAGTGAGTTTTGATCAAATGGTAAATATGGCATGTTTCTAAGCTTTACTGGCAATGCCATAGGGGAAAGAGGAGAGGGCCGTGTATCATCAATCTTATAGGATGTTAGTAATGCAGATATCTAAATGCATACATTTTTACATAAATAAGTTGCAAAGATCCAAATGGGCCTTTACTGCTGGAATCAGCTTCACAATATAAAAACTTGTCATTATAAATCACAGACACAATCGAAAGCGATCTCAACTATAAAAGTGAATGGCCATGCAGAAAAACTGAATATATATATATATATATATATAAAAGATAGATTTGAAAAGGAAAACATAATATTAAAGAGAGGGAGAGGGAGAGAGGGAGAGAGGAGAACTTTTGTTTGTTTAAAAAAGGAGGAAGGGTACATCTAGTGTCCAAACAAGCACCAACAAAAATAGCCCACCACATACCCTTGTCTACTGCTCATTATCCTATCCTATTTCCTACCCTAAAAAGCTTTCTCAAGAGTCAAATGTGCACATGAAGATGACCCATGAGACATCATATAAATTTTAAGGGGTCCTCCAGACAAAAAGAGTTTAATCAAATGAATAGGGGAACAGAAAAGACTTAACATGTGCACCCTTGTCTCATTGTTGATGAAATATTATTGATGCACTTGAATATCAATACAAATGCTATCTTGTTCCATTGACAAGTTTCTTTGATTAAGAAGGAAATGTATTTAGGTCACATTTGTGCATCGAATTTTTCTTTTTTTTTTTCCTTCTATATGATTAAAGGCGATAATTGTCACACTTATTAAGGACTTTTGGGTCCATAAGAGGTGATGGTTGTGTTAATTTTTTCGCAACTTTGTGTGCTTTCTTCTTCTTCCGTAAACACATTTCATGGTTTGAAGAATCCACATTGCTTTGAAAATGAATGAATGAATTTGTTTGAGAAGTTGGAGATGTAATTTTGGCTTCAAGTCAACCAAAAGAGTTCCCTCTCCAGTCTCCACTTGATGCAGCTACATTTTTATTATTAGTATAGTAATGATGTACCTCAGCCGAACCTTTTGACCTCTTGATTAGTTGGAATGTTTTTAGTTATCCGATTAGATGTCTCAATGTGGACCACTGGCAGTAGTATTTCATATGACCCTTTCATGCACATGCTCTTGACCAAAGTTGGATGAGTCAAATTAGAAGGGTTATTGATGGATGAGCATTTTAAGATTGGGCCCACCAAGTTAGTGACTTAGATTGATAGACACGACCACCTTGGATACAAAGTATGATGATGATGTCTCCATTAAATCATGAGTAGCTTCTGCTTTTTTTTTTTAGTCTCCTTCCAAAGTACACAATTCTGTCTTTCAAGTGATTTAATATGACCAAAGCAATAGTACCATCATAGCCATATGTTCGTACATGTGAGGGCCCCCTCCTAATCCTAGGAATTTAAGCCTTCTTAGGTTATGTTTGGATGAGCACTTAATTGAATTGAATTGAGGTACAGCCTTATCCAATCCAATACATGGGTTTAGTGGGTGGTGTTGTGTTTGTGAGTGCTTTATCAATGATCAATCAGGTTTGGGGTTCCTCAAGAGCAACATTCTCAAACTATTAAAAGACGAAAAAAAATAAATAAAAAAATCTATACTTTTAACCTCAAAAGTAAAAAAGATCAATTATCAAGTTACTAAAAATAAAATTTCAGCATAGAAAAGATACATTATCGAGTTACTAAAAATAAAATTTGATTATACTATAATTAGACCCCGTAATATTTTATTCTTTCTTCAATCATCACTTTACCCTACAAATATTTTTACCAAACAAGCATATATATAAATCCTCAACGAGGATCCCCTATTCGACTCGCATTGAGAAATCCTCAAATCAGCGAATTCCTCAGCAGTTTCCATAAATTATAAAAAAAAAACATAAATTCCTCAATTAGAATAGAAAATAAGGATTTCTGTGAAAAAAACTTATCTTAAAGTCTGATTAAATGGATAAGTAGAAAAAAAAGAAAGATAAAATAATAGCACATGGTGCCATTCTATTATTGGGTGGCAATAGGCCACTGTTCAAAAAAAATTTTACTTCACAACTTTTTTACTTTCTGTGTTTGATAACCTAATTCTGATAGATGTGAGTTATCCTCTAAGAAGTTATAAAATATATATTAAAAAAATTCATATTCATCATCCATTTTAATCAATCAGCTCCATTGTTTAATTCATACAATAATTTGTTAGAAAATGAAGACCAAAGATGAACATCACAAAATTGTGGGATTTTTAAACATGTCAATGGTAAATGAGATGAGGTTCTTTGGTAAGAAGAAATATATTTTGGAGTTTTTTTTTTTTAAATAAAACATTATATATGCAAGGGCAGTTGTCACTATAGAGATATGCTTGAACAGTCCATTCCCTTTCATATTTTAAATTTAAAAAGATGTTGGATGTTATAAATATCTAAGGATGAATTCAATCATTAAGCACCACATGTTCTTAAAATATAAAATCATAATGTGGATCTCTACATATGGGGACATGGCCACACTTGTTAGCGCCTCCGTTGTATATTATTTCATGTGTGCATTTTTCTCTACTTCTCTCTGCACAGCTCGTTCATTTTTTGTATATTTATTTAACGGGAGGTGCTTCCTGTGAGAGCATCTCTCACTTAATAGGAATGAGGGCTCTCACATTTAAGTTATTGTCATTTTGATAGTAAGGTGAGGGCTCCCACCTTATCTTTCATAGTAAGGTGAGAGCATCTCCCCTATTTAACTATTTATATAATTATAAATATGAATAATACATTCAACTACAAATACTAATAGTTTCAACCATTCTCACTTGCACAACACATCCAGTTATGGAAAATTAAGCCATTCATACAACTATAAATACAAAAATATTAAACCCTTCAAACCTTTATTACACACTATCCAACCATTCTTTCATGTTTTGCAGCTTCTTGAAAAAGAATTTCCATCTCTCACAGCTAGGTCTTCCAGCATAAAATTGAATTAAGTTTTGGAGTTAAAAATAATTACAATTGCTGGAGCTATCGTGGACAATGGTCTTGGGACGCAAAAAGAAACATGAGAACGGCTCCTCACCCCTACTTAAACTCAGGGTACGCTACCTTTTTTTCGTATGTGGGGACTCCCTTCTCATTTTTGTGTGGGCTTCTTTCTTGTGTGTGCAGGCTCTTTTCACATGTGAGTGAGCTCTCTCTTGAGTCTTAGCCCTCTAAGTTGGGTACCAAAAAATACAATACAATCTTCGGTTGTTTTTATATTTTTCTTTACTTATCTATCTAATCGGACTCCAAGATTATTTATTAAAAAAAAACATTTTATTTTTCTCTTCACTAAAGACTATCAGAATGGATAGTTTGGTGCCGCCTTCCAACTCCGGATGAGAACGGCCGCTTACCTCACTTCCGACTCCTCTACCTCACTTCCGACTTCTCTTTCCACCTGTATGAACTTTTTAACTGCTTATACAGGGCTGTCTTCGTGAATATGTGGGGCCTCTCTCTGGGTCCTAGCACGCATGGTGGGGTTACCCAAAAAAACAACTTCTAGCTCCACATTGAACTCAAAACCAGCAAGTAGAGATGGAAATTTGGAAAAGCAAAAGCTGAGAGAGCACGCGAGACGTGTGGGCTCCATCTAAAGATCACTTTGCACCGACACGAGGCCCACTACCGCATGGCCCACTGCTACGCATATAGGAACACAAATTTCTAAAAGGAAAATCTCTCTCTCTCTCTCTCTCTTCTTTTTTACCAATGACTGGGAACCAGCAAAAGAGAAGAAGAAGAGAGAGCGAAAGCCATGGAAAGTACACTCAGACTGCAAGACCAGAGAGAAAAAGGAGAAAAGAAAAAGCAAACTCATAGAACAAAGGAACCATAGCAGGGTCAGTGAGATTTTCAGTACTTTATATCCCCATGAATGTTTCTTATTATCTGCTATATCTCACATGAGCACTCACTGTCTTTTAATTATTTTATTTTCCCTTTTTTTCATTGACATATACAATGGGTTTTTTTTCCCTTCTTTTTATCTTTAGTTTTCTTCTGATGTTTCTCTTTCTACTTTCCTTTTTTTTTTTTTTTTTTTTTTTTTTTTTTTTTTTTTTTTTTTTCTGGTAAAAAAAAGTTCTGGGTTGAAATGAGTTTTTGTGGTAGCAAATCCATGCAGGAATTGATGCTTGCTTTTGGATTTTGTGGATTGTGTTGGGTTTTAGTAAAAGAAAGGGGGGAAAAGGGAAGAAAACAGCAGGAATATGTTGGAGTTTGTTTTCAAGCCATGCTTTATATCTGCTGCTCTCTTCATGGGCCCTTTCTCTTTTGTGATATGACCCAAATGGAAGACAGTAATCTCTTTCCTAAGAATGACTAAAACAGCTGAAGTGGGTTACTTGAATAAAAGAAGTACAATAGAGATTTCATATGGTCTTTCCCTTTTTGCTGTTTGATGGTAATGAGCCGTTCTTCTTTTTCTTGCTAGAAGCATCTAATGAATCTGTTATTAACTTATTGATAGAGTTGTGATGTGGATGGAGCCTGTATTTTCTGAATTTCTGATTGGAAGTAATTATCAAATACTTGAAATAAGTAATCTTTTACAAGGTAGAAGTCCTAGTTTCTCCTCTCTCAATGGGGGATGGGTCTGTTGAGTCCCTGATTACTGTTGAAGTCCTAGATGCCTCCTTTTGTCAAAATTTAGGAAATTGTCCTTTTTGTTTTGTAGAACATGACTATGATGATGAAAAACAAGGAAATGATTATCTTCTGCTTAAGTTGGATTGCAAGATTGTATAGTTATACTTCCACAGACAATGCATAGAACTAAGGTGGATGGGTTTAGATGGGTTTTGATATCTTCTTAGTTATTATCATCAGGTTGAAAAGGATCCTCAATTGATTACAGGCCAAGTATCTTTTTCTTTAATATCACAGATGGTATGGGTCATTTACCTTGTAATAATTGCTATTCTCGTTTGATTTAATTTTCATCTCCATGGTTGTGTGATATTATCCAATTGTTGCAATCCGCCTTCTTGAAAGGTCATTGCTTTTGTGTTTCTGACAAATGCCATGGGGTTCTTTCAACATGGAAATGTAATCATTGAAACAATAAATTGAGAAACCGATGTGATCGTCAGCTCCTGTTGTATGCTAGAGCTGTTTCGTTTCTTTTATAATGAGTCCCTTTGCTTTCTTCTCTTGAGTCATGGTAGCTCTGGCAATACATACCTGTGAGATGTCCAACCTTAATTATTATTATTATTTTTTAATTCTTCGTTGATAATCCTTAGTTTTGCATTTAGGATACGAACAGACTCTTATCAACTATGACTGCCATTAGGAATTTGTAATGTACTATCATGGCAGCCTTTGGTGTTTTATTTAATCTCCTCTGGCAGCTTTTCTTTTTTATATGCAGTGAGATATCTTTTGGCTACACTGCTTTCCATGAAAATGCCCCAATGGTCTTGCATATGTGGTTTTTACCAAGAGATTGAAAATGCACATCAGCTTTTCAGCTACCAATATGCCCTGATGCTTGCATTGAATGGCGCTCTCTTTTTTTCTCGGGATCTAGTATAGGGTTCACACAAGTAGATGCAACGTATACAAGCCATGTAAAGGAATAAGGCTACCTGAATGTTTGCCCCTCTCTCTCTCACCTACTTGAGTGATTTTTCCTTTAGATGCAAACACTGATGGTGAAAAACTGATTTTTAATTGTTTATTTCTTTTTTCCTTAATAGGTTATTTATGATATGGGTTTAGAATTGCATTTTTAACATTTCTCGGGATTCGTGGCTTATTCAAGTACTGCTAGTGAAAAGTGAATAATGTGGTTTTCTATGCCTTTCTTTGTAGTTAAGTTACATTCAAGGCAGACCAAAACACAAATGATGATATTTCCTGGACCCATGTCCATGACTTTTCAACTCAATTGTCAGTAGTGCACTAAAGAGAAGGTCACTGTTTCTGATGTCATACTTCTCAATGGAAATTGCACTTGATTACCATCCATGGAATTACGTTCTTTTGGCCTGTTTATTACCAAACCAAAAATTCTAGAAATAATGTTCTACCTTTATGTCGTTATCATAATTGTTTTCCTTAAGGAGGTGGCTGATCTCATTTGTTGGTTATGCATGTGAAAACCCCATGATGGGTACATGTAGAATACAAAGGAAATCAGAGTTAACTCCTTGTTATTATGAAAATCTCATGAAATGGGAAGGGCAATATGGAAACTCCATATTTTGCTTTTTAGTTTTGTTTTTGTTGTAAGACTTTTGAATGCTAATTCTGCACTGGTTTCCTGATGCTAGTTGACATGAAGGCCCATATTTTTGCCTCTGTCGTTGCCATTGCCGTTTCGAAGAAGGATCATTCCTCTGTGTCGCTTTGTGGAGCCTGCAGACCCAATGTGTGCTTTGTTATTTGATGTATTCTCTCAGCTTCTTTTTCTACCTTTTATGAAACCCTATCTGGAGCCATGGCTTGAGAACCTTGGAACAACTTTTGAGATTTCAAGTTCACCATTGTTATTAATGTCCAATGCATATCCAAAAGGTTAGCACTTAGCAGTCTCTTGTCTATGAATTGTAAATGACAATCTGGATTGATTTAGAATCCAGAGCTCAAATACTCATCATATTTTAGCTAAGTGTTTTAATGCTGGCCATTTGCAGATTCATTCACCAAGGTATATCTCCTTCGAGTGTAATTGATTGAAGAGAACACCACCGACGGGCTTGATTTTGTTGTATGTCATTTCGGCCACTAGCTAAAAATGTTGTTGAATAAGTGGGGCTATCCTATAGGCAAGCAAGAAAGAGTATGAATTCTGCATCATATGGCTGTCACTGCATGACTGGAACCTACTTCTCTTTGCCGGGCCCCACTTTATGTTCTGAAACTGAGGAATTCAGAAAGGTGTTTTGTTTCAATTGTTTTAACAGGCGCTAAATACAAAGAGAAACATATCCAAGAACCATGGAGAGTTTCAGCTCAGATAGGATGAATTCATGGAGTGTTTACACCAGTGCCAACTCGACTCCATCACAGCCAGCAGCTGATACGGAAACTCCATGGAAGAATTTCGGCTCTTCTTTGAATGCCATCTCCTGTGGTTTCGTGGCTACAGCAATCTTGGTATCTCTGTTTCTCATCATGGCATTATTTGAACATTTGTTGAAGCCAAGATCCTCTTATCCTTCAGTGCAAGATGTGGCTGAAAGAACCTTGGAATCGGGTCATATGCGATCTCGAATACATTTACTTGAAAAACTTGGCAATCGACAAACTGTAAGTTCTCTAGTTATCATCCCTTTTGTTCATCTCTAATTCGCCAGTGTTTGGGTTTTTAGCATAATTTTGGTATCTGTTGTTTTGTTGAAATATTCCCACCCCCTTGTGTACACCTAGTATAGACATTAAGTACAAGAACACACAACATGCAGAACATAAAGGAGGGGCTTGGAGAGTTGCAACCCTGACACCTGCCACCAAAATCATGTCTCTTTACAATGTGATAAGTGCATCTTGAGTAGGAGCACTTCCTCTCTGTGGAGTTGATCCATCAAATGCCTAATATCATCAAATCCACTGTTTGGTGATCCAAGTATCTGATATGATGGCCCCATTCTGGACCAAAAAATGCCTCAAAAGTAAACAAGATTGCTAATCCTAGTTATTTGGTATTTGCTCTTTCTGTATGTTGAATGTGGGTTTTTGCTGTATTTTCTTTCTAGCCATATGTTAGCTGGTTGTTGATTGAAGTTCATGACTTTCAAATGGAATGACCTTTTGGATGTATGATCTATCCACTGTAGGTCTCATCTGATCAATGATTTAAAAATAATGAATCATGGCCCCATGGGCCTCTCTTGTACATACTCGACCCTTCATGTTCTTTAGATTAGTATAATACAATTCCTATTTTGGTAGGTTCCATTTTCTTTGTTGCAGCACATTGCCTTCTTAGCTCTCAGTACCAAGAGTGTCTGATTTGACCTGTGGTTTGTGTTGAGAAAGTGAGTTTTGGGTAAACATCAAACAGGTACTGTTGTATCTTCTCTATTTGATCCAATACCTCAAGTGTTGAGCAAAAACGTGAGAAGAAGCAAAAGTGTTGCACTATTTATTTTTATAATGAATTTTTCTCAGATTTGTCCCGTGGATTCTCTCTTTAAATTGAAGGGCTTTTTGCATAAAATGTCTTGGTTTCATATCTTGATGTGGCTTGTGGTTTTGTTTCAAATTTTCTTGATTCTTGTTGGTACCTACTTGTTGGTCTATTTCTTCATTTTCTTAGATGGGAAACTTCACTTCCAACAAGTGGTATCGTGTCTTGGTTCAACACAAGCATGGTGACCCGGTGGGCCCATAACCCACAGGTCCCGAATTGAAAATCTTGAGGTTTGATTGTTTTTCGTGTGTGGATTAAAATGGAGGCAAGCACCATAGTAGAATGGTTAGCCTCAATGGCTCAATTTGTATAATTTGGAAAGCCAAAATGGATATATTTTATACTGTATAGATTTGTATGAACCTATTGAATGTGATGGAGTCAAGCCAGATGATAGGAAAGATGATGAATAGAACACATTGAATAGAAAAGCCCCTGGACATATTTGACAATGGTTGGATAGTGTTTTTCACCATGTGTCGAAGGAAACTTTAATCATCCATTGTGGAAAAAAATTTAGAAGACTTTTGATAGAGAGAGAGAGGATGGGGAACTAGGCTTTTTTAATGAAAAAGATTGTTAATTTGAAATTTAAAGAAGAGGATTTTACTGTAGAACACTTAAGTGAGACACATAGCATTGTTAACCAGTTGTCAACTATGAAGATGGTGCTGGATGATCAGCTACAAGCATTGTTACTCCTTAGCTCTTTACCCAAAAACTGGGGAACCTTGGTGGTATACTGTATACACAAAGCAATACTGTACCGAATGGTCCGATTACAATAACTTAAGTGTAGCTTACTCTGAAGAAAATCTACATCGTTCATAAGATTTAGTTGCCGAACAAGGTGGAGAAGTAGGAATAGAAAACCTGATCACGAGAAACCAAGTGAAGATCAAATTAAAAAGAATCGGCTTAAGTGCTTCCATTGCTATAGAAGGGTCACATGAAGAGAAATTGCCACATCCTAAAAATGGGAAAAGAAGGTAAAGGACAGAAAAAATGAAAAATCTTAGGATACCACCGGCTTTGCATTTTCTGATGAAACTGTGATACATCTAGTGAGATGCATGTCTCTGTGTTTGATGTCAAGATACTGAATGGATTGTTAAAATAGTTGTCTTTTACCATGCTTACTTCTAGGAATCAGGAAAGACTTTTTTGCATCATTTTTACCATGAAGATTTTGGTATTGTGAAGATGGGTTGTAGCAGTCACTCAGATTTTGGGAGTAGGTGATATGTGTATCAAAACAAATGTGGGTGCACAGTAACTTTGAAAAGTGTGAGGCATGTTCTTGACCTTTGGCTCAATCTAATTGTTGGACTCAAAGTTATATAATCAAGAACATAAAAGCTACTTTGGCAAAGCAGTAGGAAGCTTGTCAAATGGTTCCTTGTAATTGCAAGAGAGAACAAATGTTGCACACTCATACGACATGTAAAGGCGTACCAATAATGAATTGCATATTGTGAATGATGAATCTTCACCAAGTTCTGCGGCATAAGTTAGGCACATGAGTGAGAAGGGATGCAAATTCATGCAAGGAAGCAGCTTCTCTTTGGCAATAAAGGTACATCTATAAGCCCATGTGATCATTGTTTAATTGTTTTACACTCTAGTGCTTCTATTCATGGTGCATCAGAAAGAAAATCTGACATTTTAGAATTAGTCATCTTTGATGCATGTGGTCCAATGAAATGTGGTTCCCTGTGTGGTGCATTACATTCTATTGCATTTATTGATGATTCTCCTGGTAAAGTGTGCCTATGCTATGAAATCAAAAGATCAAGTTAATAAAAAGTTTCAGCAATCTCATGCTAAGGTGGGAAGGGAGAGAGGAACAAAAGTTGAAATCCATCTCTGCATGGATAGTCGTGGTGAATGCCCTTCGAAATCAGCATGGCATCAAACATCAGAAAAGAGTCTCCTTATCTCCTCAACAAAATATTGTGAATGAGGATGAGCAAGATCATTGTTAAAAGGATTAGGTGCATGCTTTCTTCGACCAAATTACGCAAGCCATTTTGGGGTGAAGGTTTATGCTTTGCATGCTATCTAAATAGTAGGTCCCTCCTCAGTTCCTTTGGAAGGAGATGTTCTTGAAAGGGCGTGAATCAGGAAACAGGTTTCATACTCATCTGATGGTGTTTGGGTGCTAAGCTTACATCCATATGCCTAAAAAGCAAAGATCAAAATGGATGATTAGGCAATTCCATGCATATTCTTAAGCCATGGAGAAGAGTTTGGCAATAGTTTGTTTGGTTCAGGAAAGAAAAAACTCAAATAAGCAGGGATGTTCACTTTGATACTTCTTTCTTTCATTAATAAAGTTTACTGTTACCGATAAAAAAAGAGAAGCGGGGATGTGGTCTTTCATGGACCAAACTATTAAAGACTTTGAAAAGGTCCAGATGCATCAGAATGAGTTTGGTGAGGTTCTCGATTAGTGCTGTTAAGGGGTCGGATTGGGCTGGGTTTGGGGTTGTCCAATCCGACCCCTCAACATGTAGGCTAGGTCCGAGGTGGGCAGAAGCCCTCTGAAGGCTTGCATTGTCTAGGTCCTTACAAGGGCCAGGGCTGAGCCCATGGCCTGAATTTTTTATTTTTTCTACATGGGCACCGAGTGTAAATCTAATGATATCCTCCTTTATTCAAGCTTAGGACCATCAATGCAGTGCAACCATCAACATGGTGCTAGATGGAAATCTCACTTCACTACAATCTGATTTAGTAGGGTGATGGCTAGGCAATCATTTACTATACAAGAGAAGACTATTTGATGGTGTTGGTGAATCGTATCTTTTAAGTTTCCAATTTAGGCCCTTCATAGAATGCATTGCATTGAATTCTCATGTATTGAATGCCAAATAAACAAGTGGATCCTATAAAAGAAAAGGGAAAAATTCTCGTGCCATTGGGGTTTTGTAGCACTTTGTTTTCCAGCATGAAAATCACAAAAGAATCATATAAAAAAATTAATACAAGAATCACACAAGAACCCACATAAGAATCATTCTTAAATGCTTAAACATATCCACATATGCATAATAAGAAAAATAAGAGTGGGCTGGGCCTAATATTGTCCAAACTTGGCTGTCAAATCGGCAGGCCTGTAAAAATTTTGTCCAAGCCTGACCCTCAAGCCTTTTAAGAAAAGCAAAAGCCCTAATCTTGCAGGCCTTTTGAGGTCAACCAGGCAGGATACCCTAATAGAGGGCTTGATTGAGAGCCCTGATCTCGATCTCAGTTTAGTTCCTCCTCATGCTGCATATTGAAGATGGGGAGAGAGGCATGAAGAGGATGGCGTGGTTGGAAATCATGCACTAGAATATGAAGATGTTGAACAAGGGAAATAGTCTCCTCAAGGACTTGTAGAGCCTCAGGTTATGAAAGATCCACAAGAGAGTGCCAACCTTCAAAGAAGTACTCCATCCACTGTGTTGGTCATGGTAACAAATGCAGGGGAGCTTGAAAGTTATTAGAAAGCAAAAGTTCATAAAGATGAAGTGGAAGAAGGCTATGCATAGAGAAAGAAGTTTCTTGAAAGAATAGTAGTTATGAGTTGGTGAAGTCTTCGAATGAAAAAAAGACAGTAAACAATAAGTTTTGTTCAAGTTGAAAATTGATTGTGCCAAGCAAATGAAATATAAAGCGTGATGGGTTGAAAAAGGCTTTGGTCAAAAGAAGGGAGTTGATTTTAATGAATTTTTTTCTCTCAAGGTAGAGATATCACCGGTTTGAGTGATTTTTTGGCCTAACTGCGAGCATGGACCTTGAGTTTGAGCAATTAGATTCAAGCCAGCCTTCCTTGGTGATTTGAATGAAAAATATATTGAACAGACAAAAGGGGTTGAACTAAAGGTCGTAGGGGTTGAAAGTGAAACAAGCCCCATAAGCAATGATACAAGAAATTCAACTCATTCTTGGTGGGTTGTGGTTACAGAATGGAAATGTGAACCATTGTGCTTACACAGAAAACTTTTCAATAGTAATTGCATTATTCTTCTGCTTTATGTTTGTGACATGCTGATTGTTGATAGAGATGTTGGCAACATTAATACGCTGAAGAAGAGGGACTCAGGGTTTAATCAATAAATATTGGATATGAAGATTAATGGTTACAATAGAGCAAGAAGTTATGACTGTCACAAGAGAAACACATTGAAGGGGGTGCTTGAAAGTTCAATACGAAAACCTCTGCTTACTGAGAAGGAGAAAGAAGAGATGGCATCAACCCTTTTGTTCAAAAGTGATGAGTTCGATATACACTATGGTTCGCACTGGGCCGTATATTGCTCATACAATAGGTGTTATGAGCAGGTATCTTGCCAATCTTGAAAAGGAACTATGGCAGTGGTTTAGTGGATCCTTGGATACTTAAAAGGTTTGTCTAAGTTGTGTTTGTGTTATGGAGTTTCTAAACCTTTGTTGGAGGGATACAGAGATGCAGACATGGCTGGTGACATTGATAGCAGGAAGTTCAGTTCAAGATATCAATTAATTTTTTTCTATTTTTTATTATACGGTACTGGTAGATATCGATTCACCTTAGCAAGGGAAGTTGTATCGTGGAAGTTCAAATTGTAGGAGTGTGTTGCTTTTTCCAGGACAAAGCTAGAATATATTGTAGCTTGAATCTGGTCAGAGTGATGTTTTGGATGAAGTGATTCTCCATAAAGCGAGGTTGGTGCAAGAAAACTTGCTGTGCGTTGTGATGGTCATTGTGCAATTGAACCAGAACGCTTCATATCATTCACAACCACAAACTAAGCACATAGATGTTCACTAACTCACTAGATACACTTCGTATTGTTGAAACAGTTGTGATACAATTGGAGAAGACTGGTGCACTTGGCAGAATTAATCAGATATGATTATGAATACTGTTCCCAAGGAGAACCAAGAATTCTGTTAGGATACTAGTCAAACATTGAAGTTTTGGTGATATCCTCCTTATAGGTCTAGTTGGGGGAGAATGCGAATGTTAGTGGCCTGCGCACTTAAGTTATTAAGAAAAGAACAGAAAAAAAAAGAGTGTATTTATATGACTTGGTTTTTCTTTCTCAGTCGGAGAAAAGGGAGAAATTTCTCTTTGATGTCAAAATCTAAGAATCTTTCACTATTCCACTATGGTTGTGATCATCGTTGAAGCCTGATGGGCATTGAATTCCTTCAAGAAATTTTCTAAATGCTTTGTGGTGAGAAAATGAGTTTTGGGTAGAAATCAAAAGAGTAACAATGTAGCTTCACTTATTGATGTAATACCTCCAGTTTTTGGCATAATATATTGATAACTGTGTGGCTTATGCACCTCGTGTTATCACCTTCTTTATAATTTATTATTAGAAACCATTAGTTTGTTTTTTTCTTCATCTGCATTTTTTTTGTAAGCTGAACTCTAATATGGTGTTTGATGGCAGGCAATGACTTTGTGCGCATCCGATTTCTCTGTGTTGATGCCAGGAGAACACTACCCGACTTTCATTGCTCAACCTGCTCCTCTCCCTTGTCCCAGAGAAAGGATATATTGGCCCTCCCATGATCATGGGTTTTCTCCCCCTCAGTAATCAAATTGTATAACTAGAACATAAGTGGTGGACACCCCAAAACGGGTCAGTGGCATGTATTTAATCTTTGTGGATGTCAATTTTTCACTAGTTCTCTGCGTCTTGGTCTGTTCATATTTGTATATTTTACGCGGCATGTGCAGGTTAATAATTGAGCTTCTAATTTTCCATGTGCATGTAAGATTAGTCCTTTGCATGATCTTTCTTTTAGTTTTCCTCCCACATTTCAGTAGATATACCTGTGTTGGCAAGTCTAATCCATGTTTTTGAAAACAAACTTACAAGCCTTCTGTAATGTAATGAGAGAAATTCAAGTTACATGCCTTGAAGTTGTTAGATGTATAGTCTGAATATTTTTATTGATTTAACTTAAGAGTTAGAACATAGTGTTATGTGTGGGGCCCTGATTTCACCTGGGGCGGACTGTTAATTCAGGTCCACTGCCCCTGACCCGAAGCTTGGAGGAGTATTTTTGTAATGTCATCATGTGCTATTATGTAACCTTAGCATACCCGCCAAAAAGATCGTATCTTGTACTTTTATCTTCTGCCTTTGAGTATAGTAGAATCGGTGTGATATGTCAACGTACCTCAAGGTCGAGGAAACCACGTAAATCCTTGTGTCATCTGTGTGTGGTTTGCTCGCATCTTTTGTTCTTTTCTTCTTAACACATGGGATAGGGAAATTTTGGGGTATCTTCTATCTGCAACCGGGCCCATTATATGAATGAGTTTGGATTCGAGAAACTGTGGGGCCCACCCATCTGCGAAGAGATGATCAAGCCCCACTTCCTTGTCTATATAAAAGGACGATCATGCAAGGTTAATACTAAAGAGAGATGGAAAAAAGAAAGAAAAGAAGATACAGTCTACACTCACTAAACTTATGCCCCATGGTTCCATTAGTGGCAGTCAATCTGAGTCGTTGGATCAAGATATATCATCAAGGTTTCAGCACACCTTTTATCATCCTTGTCTATCTGCATCATCATATCATTACCATACCACCAAGATCCTAGGTATTTGTATTTTATTATATGTTGCGTGATCACAGCCCATTTTGAAATTTTGATCGATCAATGTTTTTATCGTGGTTTTTCGATTCTCTAACCTGACCATTTGATGATGTGTGGCCCACTAATTATATATATAATCAATAAGATTATGACCAACTCAATAGATCCAGTCCAATAGATCAACACAGTTATATTCAAATTACCTTACACTGGACATTTCCAAACCAACCTTGTTAAGTGTTTGGATGGACGGTGAATTGATGTAAAGTGAGGTAAAGCATCAAATCAAGTGAGAGTAAAACAAAAAGGAGGTTATGATGGTATTTTGTTTTAGGTGACTTGATAGGAAATCTTTTTTTTTTTTTTTTTTTCACTTTTTTGTGTAAAAAGAATTTTTTTTTTTTTTTGTCATCGAAGTGAAGAAAGGGTGTTGTTTTCCTTTTAAAAGGAGGATGATTTTGAATTTACGTACTTTTGATATGACTTATTGATCTTTTTTTGTCCGGATAATGGAGGTTTTACTTCACTTTACTTTTACTAGTAAAGTTCCAAACACGCTTGGCCATTAGTGGTCATAAATGCGTGGTTCAATTTCAAATGCCACTATCAACATTCCAGAAAGGAAAGCTAGCAGTGTCCCTCAAGCTGATTTTGGCAGTCAAGCAAGCCTCAGCTGAAGTCCTGTGGGTACTGGTGCTCATGGACTGGACCAGCCGACATTGGGCTAAATATGGGTAGTACTTTCATGGGTGGGCTGGATTCAAGCCTAATATTCAGGCTGGAAGCTGAATGGTCTTATAACTTATATGTGTGTATAGGCTCATCCTGGCTGTATGTACCATAAAGGCAGTCTTCTAAGCTTCAGGCCCATGGGATGGATCTTGGGCTTGCTGGTAGGCCACATCAGTCACCCTCCTCAAACAAAGTAGAGGACTATCATTCTGGGCTTATTTGTCTGCATAAAATGCATCATGATTAAATGGACTCCACTTGGAGACTAAGAGGCAAGGCAATGAGAGATATGAATGATATGAGGTGAGGAGTGAATGATACGAGATAGTCATGTAAATTCATCCCTCACTTTCCTACGATATTTGAAACAAATGATACAAGGATATGAGTGATGATTGGTTATTAATTTTCCGTCTTCTTATAATCATTTTTATGTTAGAGGATAGATACAGTATTTTTTTTATTTTCAAAAATCACACTAATTTCTTCAATTTTAATAATTTTTAGTAATAAAAGTCTTACAATACTTGTGTATTCAATCACACAAAATAAACAGGCCCTTGAAGAAAGGAGATGACCAACCCGTCCACCAAGGCTTCTCCATTTATTGTATCTATAATTAAGGTGTATAGTAAATAATTCGATGGGTAGCGCAATTGACTAGGACCATAGCTTAAGAACTGGAGGTTGTGGTTTTAAACCCGCACTCTCTATTTGGGACTTGCCCGGATAAAAAGCATGATTTACCCAGAGCGTGGGGGAGGCAGAGACATCATTTGTCCGAGAATAGTCGGTTCGAGAAAGGTCCGGACACCCTTGTCAGAAAAATAAAATAAAATAAAATGGGCCCATCAGATGCCTTTATTGATGCAGGTCCATGTGATTTGTCCCCATTAAATCCAAACACCTTGTCTTTTGAATCCACACATATATATGGGCTCCTACAGTACAGCATGGTTTTCATAAAATTTTATACTTGGAGGCTAGTTTCTAGAGCAATTTTGTCGATATCCTTTACAGGACAAAAAGGTCAAGATGTTACTGGGCCACAAACTCCTTCCAGCCACAGATGCACTTAGATAGGGACCACCGGGACCATCAGCCAACAGATTGCAGCCACGTATGCAATCGGACAAGCACCATCAATATGAAGGTGATGCATCTTTTGACATGTGGTAGCTTCACTTCAACATTTCAACGTTCAGACAAAATAATATTCTCTCTCTCTCTCTCTCATCTCTTAATTATTTACACACTACACACACATATATTATTTATATCTATTCTATATATTTTTATTATTTGATATCATGTGTTTGACCTAACAAGACTAATCCCTCGGGTATTGCCTACTAAAATCCATACAAACGCGTATCGGACAAATCTAAGGTGGATTTTGAACACAGAAGGTGGATAGCAAATGCATGCCTTATTCTCTATTTCTATAATTTTAAGCATTTTCTTTTCCTCTATTACATTTTGACAACAACAAAAATTTGGTGTTTGATAAAATTGTGGGCCCAATGATGATCATGTGGGTACAAATGACTGTATGTCCCATGGTGATTACTGAATTTTTAGCCAGCTATTAAAGCACTATTTATTTATTAATGAAGTTCAATCACAAGGTTAAGCTATTGATTATAAAATGTAGATTATAGGTGGGTCAATCTTAACCATTCATTTAAAAGCCTATAAATTAACAGCTACCAATTCACTTCTAGCAGTGCAGATCTCCTGATTAACAGCACCTCTTGTAATGTGATGATATGGCCTCTTTTATCCATCTGCTATCGGAGGGTCCTCAACCTTCTCTTCAGGCCCAGAGGAAAGCCAGGTAGTTTCGAACCTACAACCTCCGGGTGCAAACCGTGGTCCTACCCCTTGGGGTTACATGGAATACATGTGAGGATGAAAAAGGAAGTAATGAGGAAAAGTGGATGGTTGTGATTGCAAGAGCTTTCAATCTCACACTAGTCTTGTGATTGGGATGAATGTTAGGCAGCCCCACATCAGGATTTGCAGAAATATGAATTTTGGAGGCAGTTGGTAGCCGAATTTTCCTCGTACCTGGGAGTGGTGGGTGTGTTTGTGGTTGGGGTGATTAGACAAAAGGGAATCACTCAATAGTCCCTTCATTTCCGGATACTAAATACATCTAAAGATATGAAACATTCATTCTCTCTTCCTCCCTCTCCCCGTGCAAAGTTGCAGAAACAAGAAGAAGAAGAAGAAGAAGAAGAGCTCCTCTACTTCCTTTCTTATTCGAGCATTTCATTTTCACTACCTATTGCCTTTTTTGCTCGAAAAAGGAGGATTGAGGAATTTCTCTTCTGAGATTTGGACCTACCACTTCTGGGTTTCAAGTCTTCTTGTGAGACATATAGAAGAAGGTCCATTTCCAGGCTTCTTATTGGTTAGCTCTCTCTCTCTCTCTCTCTCTCTCTACAGTTTAGCTTTTCTTGTTTTTTTAATGAAATGTTGGTATTGTATGTGTATCAGCTGGAAAAAAAACTGATATGTAAATTTTACTTTATGCTAATACAAAATAATAGTTGGTAGGAATATATTGATTGTATTAGCAATATGTATGAATTAGTTTAGTATTAGATATATTATTTGCATTAAATTTCTTTGAATCCACATGTACTTTGGATGCAAAGAACATGTGAATCATGAAACAAGAATTTGAGTTACGTAAAATTTGAAAAAAAATAAAAAATAGAAGCAACTATGAAACACATGAATTAACATTTGAGAAGCAATTGTGAAACAGATAGTGGAATATATGGAAAGTCACAAGTAGATTATCTGACCTTAGTACCTTACTACTTTTTAAACGAAAATGTGTTGATTCTTGATACAATCTTTATGCGTTCTGTTCATAATCATTTCTTGGGTGTTTCCTTGCACTTCTGATTACGATTTTCAAAGTATCAAGTCTACTTTGAAAGAGATATTCTATGTTTCCCATGCATTTTTCTTGAGATTTTTTTAAATAAAAGCATTTTTTTTTAAATTTCAGTTTCTTATGCATTTCAAAAATGAAACATAAAAGTAAAAACTTTAGTATCTTTTCAGCTTCAGAAATGTGTTTCTAAAGAAACTATCTTCCCAAATACAAGGCATTGTGGTTTAATGGCCCAGCACTTCTATACTCTGTACTCTTATGGGATTTTTCGCACTCCATTGTAAAGAATATCTTTATCTTTGAAATGAAAAAAATGGCGCTTTTGGTCACTATGGTCTTCGCATCACATTTACATAACAAAAAGTGCACATGATTTTGCTTATATTTGCGTTACTTTCAACTGCTAAATCAATTGCTCTTCCTTCACTGTTTGCTTTTTCCTCATACCAGGAGGAGAGTCATTTTGCGGAGTTAATATTGGCAACTGAGAGGTATGAGAGGATAGATTAGAGAAAGTAGAGTATAAAGAGAGGCAAGCAATTTGTCTCATATTAGATTTGAATACTAAGAAGGGGAAAATTTCAAAATTGACGTCTGGATTTGTGCAAGTTAGTAGAAGAGATTCAGATACAAGTTCAAATAGAGAGGATGGCAGTGTATGGTGATGAGAGGCCGCTCTTGGCACCAAGAAATTGTGTGAGGTTCTTATGTAGTCATGGCGGGAAGATATTGCCAAGGCCATCTGATGGACAGCTCAAGTATGTTGGCGGTGAGACTCGAATTGTTGCAGTTCCTCGAGACATCACCTTCTCAGGCCAGTTACTTTTCCTCCTGTTCTCACAATCAATCAATACTACAATCTTCATGCATGCTTTCTTCCATTGTTGCATATCTATTGCATAGTTAACTGAATTAACTGTAAATTATCTCCTGTTCATGTCAATTTTCAGAGCTGATGAATAAGCTGGCTAGGTTGTTCAAGAGCAACATTGTCCTAAAGTACCAATTGATGCCAGAAGACCTCGACGCCTTGGTCTCTGTTACCTGTGATGAGGACCTCAGAAACATGTTTGATGAATTCGATTTCCACATTGCTATGCGCTCGAGAGATGGTAGGAGTGCGAGGATGCGTGCCTTCTTGTTCCCCTTGACCCCAATCACCATGGATACCCAGATCAGTATCTCCAACACCAATGGGATGGATCAAGATGGCGGCCTGGAACAGTGTTATATTGAAGCAATCAATGGCATTACGCGCACCATCAGTGATCTAGGCCCCTCAATCTATAGCATCTTCTCTTCGGTCTCTTCACAAAATTCATCCAACAGTGGCGGCGATGCACCAGATCCCTCATGCCAATATCGTCCTAAGCCGGAGCTCCAAAGGGTCTACAGTTCACCAAACCTACTCAGCAGTGGGCAACAACACAGCCAGCATCAACTCTACAACCAGTCAAGGCTCCAAAGGCCAGGACCCCGACTAATGACTACCCAAAGCGATGTTGCAAGATACAACATCGATCAGCTTGCAAGACGATATCGCACACCAGTTAGACACCGCAATGGCCAGAGTGTAAATAGGAGTGGAGGGCCAGGTGAGAGGGAACTCAATCTTCAGAGTCGCATGAAACAGCCATGGGGGAGTCCCTTGAAACGCACTAGTAACAGTCAAGAATAGATTGAGAAGGAGATCTTCGTTTGTGGATTTTGATTTTTTTGTGTGTACTGGTGTAGATAAAAAAAAAGATTGCAGCAACTTGGACTCACTGTTTATATAAAATCATACATTGAAGGGATGTTTCAAGGAAAATTAAACCTTTAAGCTAAGAACATTTAGTTTTGAAAGATAAAACAGATATTGCAAGACAAGTTTACAGAGTGAGAGATTGCTAGTGCTGATTTTGAAGAAAATCCACTTGGTTCACTACTATATCTTTTCAGAACATAACTTTTGTAGTGATCAAAGAAAATTTTTAAGACCATGACACCCCGTTACATGCTGCACTATTGTTCTCCCCATTATACAAGCGCCTTGTATTTCCCCTTAGCAAGACTCATTGTCTGTCCTCTGGGACAAGGTGAATTCAAGTTGGATATTTCCAAGTTTCAGCTTTTTGAATTGATTAGAAGTAATAAAACAATATAACAATGGAAATAGAACCTAGATCCAACTTGCGAATCTAAGACAAAAATAAAAATATTAAAAATAAATAAATAAAAGAAATCTATGAAACTGGCCTGAGACTCAGCCCATATAGAATCCATTAAAATGGCACAACCTATTTCCCCACCTGGGTGCCCTTTAGGATGTGATCCATGCAACGCTAGGTGATTAAATGGGCCACTTTTTGTGAGGGTATTCCTATTTGGCCATTCTCATCTGACACTAGAATCCGAATCCTATGACTTGGAGAAAATCCCAAGTTGAATTAGTGGAACTCTAGAGAGGGAAACCATAACCCCCCTAGTCCCGCTTCGCGAATGGCACCAATGCGTAATGCTCAAGTGTGCAATCAAAAGGAATGCTTTGCCTGTGCGTGTAATTTTTCTAAATTTTACTCCAATAAAAGTTAGTATCGTTGTAAGATTGAACCATTTAATTAACAACGTGATTGATGAATATAACTAATAATATAGCATAGTAGCGCTGAGACAAACTCTTATTGAAGTGAAATTTAAGCATATCACATATATTAGATGTTAGATTTTCATCAATTTTACAGTGAGACCAATTCATACTTGTATTTTGAGTTCTTTTGTATTCAAACAAATGTCCGTTAGAATCATCTGAGATGGGTCGGAGCCTGGAAGGAGTTTTCTGTTTTTTTTTGTAAATCGTAGGGAGGCGAAGTGACGGATGGAGATAGACACAAGTAATAGATGCATGGGGAATAGTGGAATGCATGGGAAAAGACTAAAGACCGCATGGGTAACTGAGAAGAGAAAGAGTTGGGAAATCCAATCGATTGAATAGAAACGGTTTCGAAGTATTGGTAATGAGAGAAGATAAAAAATGCATGTAGATAAATATATATACATATATATATATATATATAGAGAGAGAGAGAGAGCAGGAGAGGGAAGGAGTTTTTCTCATTCAAAAAGGACTTCTTTTGTTTTTAATCCTCTTCACTAGGTTCTCATTTGAAGCTCTGCTCGTTTGTTCTGTCCACCTCCATTGAGCACAGTCGAAATAAATCTCTCGTAAGTAAGTTCATTTTCTTGTTTGAGTGGTTTGTTTTTTAATATTGTAGTTCGTTAGGACTTGGGTCTCTCAAATGAAGGTTTTTGATGCACCCCACATTGCAAATGGCTTCATTACTCTGTAAAAGAAATGAAATAAACAACGTTCTACCAATTATCTTCTAGAATGTTTTGTTTTTCTACTCTTTGGATGGGTCTTTAGTAGTATATTTTTTTGAGAAGCATATCTTGTTTTGTTCTAAAAATTGCATCACATGACAACTACATGCACTGATAGTTATATTAGCACTAACAGATGGGTTGTTTTGGTGTTGGTAGCATGGTGGATGTAAGGAGGGAGGAATACATCTATCTTAGGAGCCGATTGGATTAGGCTCTCAAAATAGATGCAGAGTGCATATATTATTTAAATGATGATATGGCAGAAGTTGATTGGATAAGAGTTCCATGTATCGGAATGACACACCAAAAGTTCAAATAGATGAACAAAAAAAAAAAAAAAAAGAGTCAAATAACCTCCTCTTTAATGGCAGAAGTTGAGTGGCGCATATATTAAAGGGCTTTCTTTTTAGAGTATAAATAGTTCAAAATGAAGAATCAAAGGTACTACTTTTAACGGAAATGACCATCAAATAACCACCCCTTTTAACGGAACATGAATAAAGAGAAGGTGTAAATGAATACCCCGCCAACATCCTAGTAATTCAAATCCTAGGAAAGTCAAGGTCTTATCTACGTTGTTTCCTTATTTCTTTCTCCCTCCTTATATTATTTTACCCTCCCCTCTTCCAAGTTTTTTTCTTCCAATGGAGCTCATTTGACCATGAATTACTATGAATTAAATGCAAACAAATAGCCCTTTAAAAGTACTACTTACAAGCTGGGATGGTTTGATTTACGTTATTTATTTGTGGGACAATTTTTAGTGGTTACAATGTTGTATCAAATGACCGTTTCAGAAAAATCTTATATAAGATTTAAAGCTCTGTTTTTTCCTTTTTACTTTCAATTTTTATTTTTATATGCTCTAGTCCAATCCTCCATGTGGATTAAAAAAGAATCAGTTTATCATTTTGTATATTTTTTAAAATTTTAAATTAAAATTAGTATGTCAAATTGTATGCAGGTATACAATGGCCATGAATGTGGTAGATCAAAGGGAGTTGCCTGTTTCCTCAAAAAGAGTTACCACTGTAGTTTTGTTTGGACGAACAGGTAATGGAAAAAGTGCAACTGGAAATAGCATCCTCGGACAGAAGGCATTTAAGTCAAAGGCCAGTTCTTCTTGTGTTACAAGTACCTGTGAATCACAGAGCACTGTTCTTAAAGATGGTCAAACTGTGAATGTCATTGACACACCTGGTAGGTCTATTTCTATTTGGCAGATATAGTTGTCCTTGCTAGGTCTATTTCTAGCTAGCTCATTTAGTTTACTATGACTTGTTGGTAATGACCATCTATTTTGTTTATGACGGGTTACACAATTTCTGCTGCATAGGGGAGCAACTTCTTATTAAAATGGAATGCTGTTGGCGATGGATATAATAAATTGTAGATGTTTTGAAGAATCCTTTGTAAATAATCATCTGTTAATGGAGATTTTTATGGTACTGTAGTGATGAGTGCAAGGGTTTTTCAATCTGCAATTCATGTGAAGGTCCCCCACTTTGCCTCTGACCAACTTGGTTAACATGTACTTGAGTCATTTAAGTTGTACTCTAGTGTTAGTATAGTAGTTCAGTTGACATTTACTATTATTTTGTAGTAAAGTGCAGGTTAGCTCCTCAATCTTTTTTCGTAGTCGAGGCGTATCCTTCTGGATTAGAATAATTGATTACATGTCATTTTGTGCTATGTTTTTTTTTTTTTTTTTTTTCTTGATATGCTTGAAGTAGAGGACCCTAATGCTACAAATTCCCTGCAGGGTTTTTTGATTTTTCATCTGGATTGGAGTGCATCAGCAAAGAGATTCTGAAGTATATTTGTTTTGGGAAAAGATGGAATACATGCAATTCTTCTTGTATACTCGGTCAGGACGCTCTTTTCAAGACAAGAAGAGGCAGCACTTCAGAGTTTTCTAAAATTTTTTGGAGCGAAAATTACTAACTACATTATCTTAGTTTTCACCGGTGGAGATGAACTCGAAGACAACGACGAGACACTGGCAGAACATTTAGGCAGTGGGTGCCCTCAGCCTTTAAAGGTCAAGACTTCTCAATTATTTCTTTCCAGTATAGTTTTCAGTCTTTGGTTTTCTTTCTTATGATGTTTATTTTTCATTACTTTCCCAGCAATTTATTTTTTACTGGCTTGTGTTTGGTTATCTTCCATGTTGTGGGGAGTTTGTCTCATATGCTGGTACTTTGTTAATTGGGATTGTGTAATGTTGATACAGGAGCTGATCCACCAATGTAATGGCCGAGTAGTGCTGTTTGATAACAGAACTACAGATAGAACAAAGAGGGATAACCAGGTTCAACAATTGCTCTCTATGGTAAACAGAGTAGTCAGGGAAAATAGTGCTCCGCCAGCCTTGAATGAGATTTTCAAGCAACTCAAGGTGAAGAATGCCATTGTTTATTAGAACTGTTGAGTCTGTGCATATTTATTTAATGATTTTTAATACATTGTTGTTTGGCAGGAACATTCTTTGATGATGCATGATACAAAAAAAACTCGAATCCTTGAAAGGGCACACAAAAAATGAGACATCAGAAATGGAGCATTTTCATCGTGTATATATCGAGCCATCAATGCGGAAAGCTGAAAAGGTACACTTATCTTGTATATCTTGTATAAAAGTTAACTTCACAACTCTTAAGAAACACTATCTTCTATTAAGTTCTGTATTAGACAGTAAGTTACGATGAAGTTTTGTATTTTTTGATAAACCAGCTATTTTTTGTTGAACAACAGGTTGATGAAGAGCGAGCTGCGACATTTGAAGCTGAAAAGGTAGTACAAGAGGCCCTTAATGGTGGCAAGACATTGGCGAGGTCCCTTAATAATGGTGCAACTGTGCAATACAATGAGATTATTCCTTGAAGCTCATTACCATTAGTTTTCTCAAAGCACTCATATGGGAATTTACTGCTCAGTAGTTTTGATTTATAATCTTAGTTCTAGTTTCTGATAATTTGATCATAATTTTGTACTGAACAAGTGGAATTTCAATTCCTAAACCCCATGATATGCTTACCATATTTAAGCATGCTCTATTGATTAATTTTGGATGTTAATGGCATGGAATGCATTCTTCTCCAAAAAAAAAAAAAAAAAAAGTCCCCCTGGACCTGATGATTTATAATGTTTATTTATATGATTTCTTTGCCAAGATCAAGCCTTTATGGTAAATTTACCTCAATGATTTCTACATTATAAATGACCTTAACCCATGAGTTAATATTACATGATCACACTATTTCATGGATCATAATGAATTGAATGTGGCCACTTCTCATGAATTTTTTTTGAAAAGCCATAGGGGTTTTCAAACTTGAGGCAAGGTGGAGCCCCAAGCTAGCTCAAAATACTATAATTTTCTTAAAAGGTTTTCTTAGAAGTTAGAAGTGTATGCTATGAGATTTGTTTATATTGCCATCTTTGATGGGTTTTTTTAATCCAAGTTGTTCCAAGTATATTAAGAGATTTGTGACCTCTGGGTCTGTTTTGGATGAAGCAATATTCAGACAACTCCCTTCAATTCTGGGTTGGAGTACCTAGTGTAAATTCATAAAATGTCATGTGTTGTACATTGCAGGTCGATAGGGATTAAACGCATCCCTTCTTGGCATGGAATTAGAAATTAAACAAGGCAGCCCCTTATCTCAGCACCTTTATTTCATTTGTGGGGAGGTCCTTGTTCCATGTCTAGGAGAGTTAAAAAAATTAATGACTTTTGGTTCAAGACATTGAATGTTAAAATTACTGGTGAAGGTTAACTTGCAATGAGTTTTGAAGGGAAAACCCACATGAGCTCAGTTGACAAATTTCATTTGACTTTTTTGTTTTTGGCAAAAGAAATTTCATTTGACTTTGAATGTTATAATATGACATTAAACAGAGATGAGCCAGAAAGTGGCTTACAAATATGGATGCGTAAATGACTATTCAACTAGAGTTTTTGGACTTTCTATCAAAAATACTATAAAGCTTCTGGACTTTTTTTTGTTCACCGAAATTGCCTCGCCCTAAAGCTATTAGGACCTTATAGAGCCCAAACAAGTGGAAAGGGAGGAATCCACACACCGTGGGAAGGAGAGCCAACACAATTGGAAAGATGAAGCTGACAGTGTGAAAAGAATACCCCATACAAGTGGAAAGAAAATCTCACAAAGTTGAGATGAGTAGCATAGCCAGGTATCCATATGACATGTGGGGTTGCAAACAAAAATTTGTTAGAGCAAATAATACATCTTTGGGAATAGAACCGAAATTCCACTTGTGAATCTAACACAAAATGAAAAAAGATCTCAAAAACAGGTTGGTCCAAGTTCCAGCCCATAGCATTTCAACCAAGGAAATTCTAAAGAAAAGCTATTGTTCGACAATGATGTTGTTTGAGAATGCAAGTAGGATCTTATTAAAGAGCATTTCTTTTGATTTGAAAAGAACAGATAATTTCTTTTATTGAGTAAAGGCTTTCCTCACTAATAACTTCTAAAAGAGTTTACGATAGTGATTAATTCCTTTATACTTGTAAAATCCTAGCTACCAGTCCGATAGTTAACGATTGTTTGAAAATCAGTTTTTTTATTATGATATGATCATGGTCTGTTCAGTCCGATAGCTAGAAAATCCTATCAATTTGAAAAGTAAAACTCTTCCATTAACAACTATAAATTATTGTAATATAGAAGCAACCGTCTGTTTTCCTGGTGAAAATGGTTGATACAATATGAGAGATTTTCACCTGCGGAACGTCCACATGAGGATGCTCCAACCAGATGGTAGAAGAGGCGTAGGCTTGAATTTAAATGCACCGACTGTGAATGATTTTTATTCATTTTAAGAGTTTTAAGATTTTGATAGATGGAGATGGAAACCATGATCTCAAGAATGATATATATATATATATATATATATTTATATTGCCCATTACCACCTATATGTGCTTTATAACTTTTCATTAAAAGATATAGGGAGTAATATAAAAGTTTCTTTAGTCACCAGGAGTATTAGAACCCAAGAAAGAGCGTACACACACAAGTGGAAGGAGAGCCCTCATATACAAGCATCTCTGGGCAATTACGTTAGACAAGGGATTGCTAACCAACTTAGCAACCCGCTCTTCTCTAAGTAAACGAGCCAAGACAAGTCAAGCAAACTCAAAACTAAAATCTAGCTCGAGTCAAAGTTGAGAAATTCGCACCCACCCTTAATCCTATCAACTTACTAATAAATCCATTTTAATAGGAAAATATTATATTAATTTTAATTTTCATATCCAGTTTTTCATCTCAATCTATTATATATAGAAAAACATTATATTAGATTTCTTACAAATATTGAATATCTCAATCTAAGCCCAGGCATGTTTTGCTAGTTTGATTGGTAGGGAGACACACACATTGATTCATTTATTCAAACAAGTATACTCTGAAATATTTCTAGAGATCTGTTCAAGGAAGAGAATAGATGGAGAGGGAGGCGAAGAAACAGGGAAACAAATGTTGTCATGCCAGGAATAAAGAGTGAACAGGACGGCTTGAGGCATATGGGGAATATGAACCGACAACTCAGACGAGTATGGGAAATATGAATGGGGTGGGCGGGGGGGCGGCGGCTTATAAAAAGGGTCATTTTGCTTCGTTTATTCACCATTCATTGACCTTTCCTCTGTTGTTGCTTTGCTGAAAAATCTCTGGGTACGTCCATTCACAAGTGTACCTTATCTGTACTTATATGTTCTTCTAAATAATGTTAGTTAGAGATTAGAACATTGTAGCACTAATACAAGTGTAGACTTTTGCTTCATTCTCACATGTTTTTTTTTTTTTTTCTCTCTATAAACTTTCTGATAACAGTCGTTAGAACAGTAAAAGAGAATGATCTTCATTATTTTAATATTAATTTTAGTGTGTTCAATTCATTACAGGTTCACAATGGTCAGTAATGTGATTGATAATGACTGGGAATTACCTTCATCCTATGGAGTTACTACTGTAGTTTTGGTTGGACGAACGGGGAACAGCAAAAGCGCTACAGGAAATAGTATACTTGGAAGGAAGGCCTTTAAATCAAAGACTAGTTCTAATGGTGTCACTAGTGTGTGTGAAATGCAAAGCTCTATTTTAGAAGATGGTCATTTTCTGAATGTAATTGACACACCAGGTAATTTTATTTGTTTTGGGCAGTTAAGACATGTAACCACATGTCAATTATATCCATTCTGTTGTTCACTAGATCTTACTTTTATGCTAAAGTGGAAATCCTTATGTAATGGACAGGATGGAGGAAGGAACGACTATGGATGCCATTATGCCTTGTTGGGGTGGGGGTGGGGGTGTGGGGGTTGGGTAATGTGGAAAAAATTCTTACGGGGGGCATCATTAAAAACTACTCTTAAGTTTCCATTAATCTGGGACTTTTTTGCAATTCAAGGTGGGGCCATGGTCACCCCCAGCACCCCCTAGTTCTCCCCTTGGTAGTAGACATGACTGAAGCTAGGATGTTGATTGAATCCTTTACATGTTTGTTTGCATACGGAACACATGCATAGGTCAGGTGTAAAAATGGTGCATAAATAAGCCACTTTCACTCACACCACCTTATGAAAGAGGCACTTGTATAGTTTAGCTAGTTTTTTTTTATCCCTTGGGCCCATCAAAAAGATTTATTTTATTCATTCGTTTGTTTTATATAGCTAAACTGATCAAGTGGTGAGATTTTATTCCTTGATTATACATGGATTTTTGAAAAATCTGCGAAAAAATTCAGACCATTAGATCTAGTTTTTCAGACTTTTGTGGGCCGTCAATTCATAATCCAAATTATTTATCTTTTTTATGTTACGAAAAATGACTGAGAAGTAAAATATCATATCTTATTTCTTATTAATCACTTTTGTGAGATTTGTGAAAAAACGTCCACAACATATGTGAAAATAGTAATTTTGACAAACATTGGTGTATCATTTAAATATTTGGCATATTCACATGTGAATCATTTGTGTATGCAAATAAATTCAATCTACAACATATTCTTTTTTCTTGTTATTGTAAGAAGTGTATGGAAGTGCATGTAAGGATCTCTAAATTGACAATTTAAGTTTTTCTCTCCGTAGTCTCAATGATTTACTAGTGTAGTTGTTATCATTCTAGCTATTTCATTTCTAGTCTTTATGATTACATTTTTATTCATTTGCAGTTGAGTACTGTTTTGGCTTTCAATCTCCATGATTGTCTTGTGCAATTGTCATCACTCTAGGCATTTCATTTCTAGTCTTATTATAGTGCTTGTGTACCATTTTAATAGTCTGTAGTTGAGTAGTACTGTCTTGCCATTCAACTTTTTTGGGTCTTTTGCAACATGTGCAATCTTGTATATAACAAGTAACAACTGATTACATAACCTTCTGTTATGAGGATACTTCTGTTCAAATAGCGGATTTCTTTTTATAAGACTGAATTAGTGAATTCTAATGCCACAATTGTTGTTGTGCAGGGTTGTTTGATTTTTCAGAGAAATCTGAGCTCATTGGCAACGAGATTGTTAAATGTATAGAAATGGCAAAGGATGGAATCCATGCATTTCTTTTGGTTTTTTCAGTTAGGAGTCGCTTTTCAAGAGAAGAAGAGGCTGTTTTTCAGTGCTTGCGAAACTTTTTTGGAGAGAGAATTACGGACTATTTTATTTTAGTTTTCACTGGTGGAGATGATCTTGAGGAAGATGAAGAGAGCTTGGAAGATTATTTGGGAAACCGGTGCCCAGAGCCGCTACAGGTTTTTCTTCTCACATATTCTACTTCTTTAGACTTTTCAGTCTTTGGTTTACGACCTCTTCTAATATTTAAAAACATTATTTCGCACCACTTACATAACAATTGATTCTCAATCACAGCCCTGTTTAAATAGTATTTGTAGTTGATTTGACTCATATGGCACTTCTATGTATTCGGAATTGAGGTGAATATATGATCCTCAATCTTTCTTTTAAGTCATAAAAAAAGCTCACATCTTTGTATGAAATGGTGAACACCATTAAAATGTCATGTTTAATTGATGCATCTTGTTCATTTTCTGTAGTCAATCATTTTGCTTCTTGGGTAATGTATTCTCAAGCTTACTGATGCTAGTGCTCACTCTATATTAATTGGTATTTTGGAATGTTAATGCAGAATATTCTCTGGTCATGTGAAGATCGAGTAGTTCTTTTTGATAATAGAACTAATGATAGAATTAAAGAGGCTAAGCAGGTCGATCGATTGTTGTCTCTAGTGAACAAGTTAGTCAATGTAAATGGTGGGCAGCCTTTTTCAGATGAAATTTTCAAGCAAGCCAAGGTGAAGTATATCTTGATTTATCCAAAGAAACTGCCTGTTGATATTAAATTATGTTACTCTCAATGCAAATACTGTTCTCCAGGAAATGGAAGCTTTGAAACAGCACAATGGAAACGAGACTCCGGAAATCGAGCTGATCCCTCAGAAATATGAGGATCAACTCAAACAGATTAATGAAACGGTAATATTCATTTTATTGTTAAATTTAACATGTTATTATTGGTGCACCAATGGATCGAATCAAGTTCGAGAAAAGGTATATTGGAACCTATTTTACAATGAGTTCTTTGGAATTTGATGCCATGCAAAATATAGACAGGCCTTTGGTGACTTAGCTTATTACATTCTCATATAATTTTTTCACGACTGACCTCCTAATGTTAGTTGAAATTTGATTCTTATATATTTGTATGTAGTGGTTTGCTAATCTTTTCATTGCATTAGTTAGGTTGAATTGAAGCTTAAGTTGACTACAGAGAGTCTTCTAAGACAGTTGGCTGAAGAGAAAGCTGCAAGGTTGGAGGCCCAGAAGGCAGCACAGGAGTGCCATGAACAATCTGTAAAGGAAAACCTTCAACTTGTCCAGACATTGAAGAGTGCCCAAAATGAGATCGAACACCTCCGTGGGCGAGTCGAACGCGGAGGATGTTTTATCCTTTGAGACTTGAAAGAGGAGAAAATGTTTCATCCTTAAGGGCACGGTTGGCAACAGTCCTCACTAGGGTGATTTCTTTGGAGAATTCCTTTTGATCAGCTAGAAACAAGTTATACTCAAGGAGGATTTTTGATGGGAGTTCCAAGTTTGGTAGTTTGAGAGGAATCCTACCATCTATATTATGTTCCGTCCATTGGTTGTCATGTTTTTGGCAAGTTTCTAATAATCTATGAAAAATCAAGGGCTGGGCTTTCATCCCATAACTGTTTTGATCTCTCTAAAGAATTTGAACGGCTCGGATCTTCCAAATGGCATCACATAAATAAAAAATAAATATTTTAATTTAAAATTTCTTTTTCTCGTATCTCAAGATTTGTAATGGATCAACGGCTGACATTTGACCGCTTGGCCTTGCTTGATCTTCTTAAGATGATGTATGGTATGGATCATGACTTGGGGGCCCACATAAACCAAGAAACTGAAAAACACGGACTGTCAAAAATCCCTTCTTAAATACTGCGGCAAATCAATGGTCAATAGTGTTTTTGCCATTTTCTCATCACTCATCATTAATACGTTGCCAGATTTGACTGGCCAGAATATATTCAAATGCATGGAACAGATGACTCCTTCAAGGCCTTTTCCTCTTTGATCCAAACTTGGTTTTTCTGTGGAAGCGAGGAAAACGGCTAGAAATCCTCACCGTGGATGTTTGCCAAACGTGCCCTAAGAGACTTAAATTTCTCAGTGGTTTCTCTCTGATTATATGTGAACTTTTTGGTGCTTTGGGGTTGATCAATATTAGTAGATTTGTTTTACAATATCTTATGGTTCTAGCTTCTTTCACAGGAGGTTTTTTATGCTTTTGAGGATATGCCACTCATGAATTATCACGAGGTTTTTTATGCTTTTGTAGTTTTTTCCTCTTATGATTATTTATAATTAAGGGAAATAATTGTACTCCTTAGAGCTTTTATGCAAAGTGTTTTTTCTCAAAAAGAACTGACTTTTCTTAATATAGAGGTTTCAATTTACTAGGGAAAGGTTAGGAATGTAAGATTGCCCTATCCCATGAAAACAAAAAAAATCTTCATAGTATGGAATCCTCTCATTGCTCCAACAATTATTTAGGTTAAATGAGCATAAAATTAGGTTAATGTTATATCATGAACTGTATAAAGTCTTAAAAGGGGTGAAGGGGTCCAATTATCAAAGGTGCCAAGTTGGCCACATAGAGCTGTGCTCTGCTCTCAGTCTGCTTGTTAGAGAAAATTTCTGTGGAATAGGCTAGCCTTTTTATTTTAGTTGAAGTAAAATATGGCCCCATTTTGCTTGCCATTTTTCTTCTCCAAAACCCAAAAACCTCTCAAAATCAATCTCATGTCTCATGTTTAAGAGAAACTTCACATCAAATCCAATGATTTTCACTTTAATATCATTCATGTCTAAGATAAATGATTAATATAAGAAAAAGAAGAAATAAAATAAAATGCACCAATCATCCACAGAGTTGCATCTGAAGAATATTTTGCCAGGGTGAATATGTTTAGCAACAGTAAGACTCAATTTCCTATAATAATCTGGATTGTTCATCTGGTGAGATCAAGTTTCAATTAAAAATAAGTAAGTAGAGAGGAAGACCAATCAGTCCTGTTTGAATCAATTTGAACCTGCAGATTTATATGTGATCCATAAGTAGGGATGGGGTATAATTGGTGTGTCAACGGCCAGCATTGCAAGGGTGCACACAGCAATAATAAGAACCACTGGATGGGGTGTTCACTCCATCATGCATCTATAAATGGCTGTCACTAGGGTTTTGATTATATAAGTAAGACCTGTAATCTTTACCCACACATGTTTTACATTCTTTCTTTGCATTTTGTGAAATAAAAAAAAAAGTTTCATTGTAATAAACATTAATTAGAATGGCTTGGTAGTTTTCTTGTAAGGAGGTGATGGAATTTTTTATTGCATTGAATTTATTAGCCATCATAAAGTTCTTATTTTGATCATCCATGATGATCAGCTGAACAATAACTACTAGAGTGCATTTGTGCAGCAAAAGAATATACCTTTTGCCGATTTCTTATCTCTCGCATTGAAAATCGAAATTATCTCTGTCAAAAGAAACAGTTTTCTCCTAAAATGCATCACACCAAACAATGACAGGAGGAGTTGCATGGAAATTAATATAATTTTTATCTATACCACCGATTACTCTCCTCACACAAAGTACCCTTGCCCGTTTGGTAATTTACTTTTAAAATAAAGTGGAGTGAAGTGAAATGAAAAGAATGAATAAAATATTAGTGAGTTATGATGGTATTTTATTTTTAATTGTTTGGGATGGAATATTTTTGACTTTTTCTATTGGGAAATGGAGTTTTTTTGTCTTTTAGTGAGTAAATGTAGTTGCTTTTTGATTTTTTTTGGAAAAGATGGAAGGAATTTTTTGGAAAAGTGCTTTTGATGGGATGTTTAACTTGACTTCACTTCACTTGACTATATTAGTAAAATTACCAAACGGGCCCATGGACCTAAAGTTCTTTTGCCTAGCATGTATGAGGGCCTACAAACAGTCACATGTGACATTTCTAATTGTACATAACCTTTTAGTTGTGTGGACTTGGGAAAAATACCTCCCATTTGCAGGGAAGATGGCCAAATCTCACACTTCAAAGTTGGGACCACCATTAGATTTATCACTATTATCTTTTTCTTTATTTTTATTCAAACAAACATCCATGCATGGGAATATGTTTGGAGATTGGTTGAAGGAAGAAAATGGATTGGAGAATGCGAAGAGATGGAGATAGATATCATTGTTGGCATGTAGAGAATAGTACAGAGAGAGAGAGAGAGAGAGAGAGAGAGAGAGAGAGGAGAATGTGAAGCGGCCTGGCCATATATGGGGAACAGAGAAGTTAGAACAGCATGGGAAATCCAATCGATTGAAACACAAACGGCTTGTCCATATGGGGAATTGAGAATACATAAATACATATACACAGAGGGCCGACTAGTCATTTTGAAACTCTTCTCTTTTGTTGGGTGGACTTCATCAAGCATGGTGAACATCCATCTTTGTTTTGTAAGTTCTACGATTCTACTTCCCTCTTATTTGAGTGGTTTATTTTCAACTAATAGCGTCTCTTTGTTTAGGACTTTAAACTCTCAAATGAAGAGTTCTTTAAAAACTGACCATCCTTCTATAATGAAGAACTAAAGTGGATGATTTTGGTTTTTTTCCATTGCAGTTGAGCAATGGCAATGAAAGTCATAGATGACCCCTTTCAGTTGGCCTTCTCAGCAAACAGTGTTATTACAGTTGCATTATTTGGCCGAACAGGCAATGGGAAAAGAGCAACCGGAAATAGTATACTTGGACGAAAAGCATTCATCTCCAAGGCCAGTTCTTCCGGTGTTACTGATACCAGTGAAATGCAGTGTACTGTCTTGGAAGATGGTCAAATTTTGAATGTAATTGACACACCCGGTAGGTCTATTTCTATCGGCATTAACAGCTACACATGACTAGTTGATAACTGAATGACCATTTCTTTGGCATTTCATTATAGTGGTTGATGACTAGTTCTATTTCAGTTTCTATTTCATGTTTTTGCATACTCATTGTGTGATGTTCCTTTTGATCGAATACACCCAAGCTATTGATTTGCTTGAAGCAGATAATTCTAAAGCTGGAAGTTGTTTGCAGGATTATTTGATTTTTCAATTGAATCAGAGGTCATGGGCAGAGAGATCGTAAACTGTATTGAATTGGCCAAAGATGGAATTCATGCAGTTCTAGTTGTGTTCTCAGTTAGAACTCGATTCACAAGAGAAGAAGAGGGAGTTCTTCAGAAATTTCAAAATTATTTTGGAGAGAAAATAACTAACTATGTGATTGTTGTTTTCACTGGTGGTGATGAACTTGAACAAGATGATGTCACATTGGAAGAGTATATTGGTAGTTGCTGCCCGGATCCCTTATTGGTTAGCCTTCTCAGCTATTTTTCTCTATTAAGCCTTTCTTCCCTTTTATTTTATTTTTCATCACTGATCCAACCATTTTAAGGGTGCATTTGTGGTGCAAGAGGATCCCTCTCTCTAGTTTTTTCGGTTCCATGAGAGAGGAATCCTTCATACGTACTCTTCACATAGAAAATTGAATCCGTTCATTTTTTTAAAATTTTCCTTAAGGAAAATGTGTCGCATCAAACAGTGGAAAGAGGAATGTAGGACAAATAAGATCAATTTACACTAGAGAGGAAAATTCCTCTTGACTAACAAATGAGCCCCATACTCAAGAAATTTCTCAAGAGGGGGTGAAAGTTTGTGTTTAATGATGTGAAGTCCATTTACATGTGGTCAAATTTCTACTTTCTTGGTCGAGTGGTGTTATCATCTAATATTGGTTGCAAACGGGTTGGGTTGGGTTGGCAATGGATGTCTACGGTTTTAAATCTAATCTGCGTCCCATTTTTAACACGGTCTAGGTAACTTGAACCTGATGTGGGTCAACATGGCCCAATCTGCATAACTCAAATCCAATGCAGAGCAATCTGTTTAACTTTAACTAACCTGTACAATCTTGGCCCAAACCTACTCCATTCAAATTATAAGGCTTTATTTGAGTTGAGTTGCAGGTAAAAAAACCAACCAACACCAACTGATTTTATATAAAATATAAACTATTCTATTGCAAGTACTAAAATATTAAACCAGCAAATTGCAAATACAAGTTTAGATATGCAGCCTGACTCCGACCCAAGTCATCTAAATAGGTTATATGGGTTGACTCTATCCCGATCCATTTAAATGTGGGTCAGGATTTTCTGACGTGGGTTGTGTTATACATGTTGGTTTTGGTTCGGGTTTTTCTTGGTTTTGTGGCCCTTCCATACATCTCTTCGTGTCATTTTTTTTTCCTAAATCATTACTGCGCTTTCTGAGTGATGTGCATCATCTGCTTACAAATGCTAAAATTGAAATTTGGGAATGTTTATACAGAAACTTCTAAACCAATGTAAGGGTCGGGTAGTGCTCTTTGATAACAGAACAAGAGATGGAACTAAAAAGGCTCAACAGGTTCATCAATTTCTCTCTCTGGTGAACATGGTTGTGAATGAAAATGGTGGGCAGCCTTACTCAAAAGATGATTTCAAGAAAATCAAGGTGAAGCGTGTCTTAATTTATCCAAAAAACTTGTCTGTTAGTGGACACTTGATGATTCTTAATGCAATACTACTTTTCAGGAAATTGAAGCCTTGAAAGGGCACGCTGGAGTCGAGATTCCAGGAATGGATCTGATCAATCAGAAATATGATGAGCAACTTAAACAAGTAGCTGAAATGGTACCGTTAGTATTCTTTCTTCTTTGTTAAAATATTGTTATAGTTGTACAGTGTATATAAAGAACTAGTGTAAGTACATCTCCGGGAATGCTTCACTTAATCAGTAACTCCACATACAAACTCTCATTACCTACTTGGCTACTTCACTTTGGTAATGACATGTATGTTACTTTGATTACATCAAAGAATATGTTCCTTCCATTTTATGTCCATCAAGGTGGACTTTTCTAATGCTTCTTCCATACCCTGACAAGAACTAGAAATTTATCTTTTGTACTTGGATATTTTGTTTAGGTGTAAAATCAGGTCGAGTTGTCTAGTGTGTTTACAGGTTAATACCCAACCTGTATCCTATATGTTTAAGGCCTTGACCGATTTATGGTCCCATGAAAGTTGAGAGCGATTGATAAAATCCATTTTCTGTAATGGGGGTTGATTCTAACCTGGCGCTATTACATACTAGTCAAGTTTTTCTTGGCTTGTGACTGAACCTCCCTATATAATGCAAGTTAGGTTTGTCTGGTTTTATTCGGGTAGGATGTGAGTTGGGTCGAGCTTTGCTACTGTAATTTGTTATAGCTATGAACCCTTATAGCTGGGGTTATTATTATGATGATAATGGTGATGGTGGTGGTGATGATATTATTATAGGCGTCGATCGGTGCATATTTTGTTTGTTTTTTATTCTGATAGTTACTTTTGTGGCATTAATTAGGTTGAGTTGAAGGGGAGAGAGGCCACAGAGAGCCTACAAAAAACAATTGGCCGATGAGCAAGCTGCGCGGTTGGAGGCAGAGAAGTTTGCCCGAGAGGCCCGTGAAAGGGCAGATGAGGAAAATCGTAGGATCAGAAAGAGATTGGAGAGAGCTCATAGGGAGGCTGAGGCTGAGGCCTGCCGTAGGATTGCCAGTGCCAGCAGTTCCAATTGTACCATCCTTTGACATGGGGGTGATGGTGCCTTTTTTCTATTATTCATCATTGCTAGTATTCGAAGAACATTTGTGGTGATTTTTTTTTTTGCTGAGAGCAGGTTTTTGTGTTTTCTGAATCTAATTGTCATTTTATCTCTGATGGGGAAGATCATAGTAACATTTTGGGACAAAACAATAGGATATGAGCACCCTTTCTCAATGCTATTATAACTACATTTGAGTAAATTATGTTATTGATTCATATTTGACGTTTATGATGCTAACATTGTTTATTTTTAACTGATATTTACTCTTTGCGGAATAGTTGGATCAATTGAAGCTCCAGAATATCAGGACCATTGCTTTTATTGGGCAATTCACAGGACAGATACATCAATGTTGGAATGTTTATGTTAGAGGCTGATGAGCAATGGCTTAACAGAAGCAGCCTGATTTCAATATTTCATGTTTAAGATGGATATTAGAAGCTTCCACATAATCTTTCTTTTCTCTTAATGTTGCATTGGAAATCTATAAAATTTTCATTCATTCTTAATTTGATTCTGATCAAACCAATATCTTCTCTCAGTATTGAAAGTATTTAAACATGCTGTGACATTGAAAGTATTTAAACATGCTGTGACAATAGTCTAATTCTTTTATTTAGTTTCCCATAAATTTTAGGATTTTTGGTATTTTTATTAATAGTTTTTCATGCTTTTTTCCTATATGCCACCTCATGAATTCTCTTCAGTCATTTCATGCTTTGCAAGGTTGTCGTATTCAATAATCCTCTCATAATTATGTTTAAGGTATTATTTCACTTCCAGTTATGTGCCTCCCTCATGACTAATCAAGTTCCTTAGAATTCTCATTCCCTATAGCTTTTAAGGTTTATTATTGTTTTGAAAGTAATTGAGCACTTTTTGTAATGTATTCAATTTTAGAAGGTAAATTATGATATATTAAATCTCTCTAAAAAAGAAAAAAAAGGTCAGGAACCTTTGTACAAATAATAATCGCTCAATCTACTGTTTTTTTTTAGCAGTTACAACACTTCAACAAAGGAAGCATTACAAGAACAAAGCAGAACAAAGAACAAATTACGTAGAATGGGAAACCAAAAGACACAGTACATATAGCATTGAGCAATCAAAGGATCTACCCTATTCCATCCACTGCTTAGCTAAAGCATCAAGCAAGGCATTGGCTGACCTACATACATTCTTGAACACAATGAGAACTTGGGAGAGAGAGTTATGATTTCCGAGAAGAGAAAAATGAAACCTCCAAGGACCCAAGAAATAGTGTTTGGAGGAATCACTCTTCACTAATAACGGAATGATGGAATAACTTAAAACTTAAGCTGCATTATAGTCATAGATACCCACATTCTTATAAAATACAAGCAACACATCTCTGAGGATACTTCCAACGGCAGCTGAACCCAGCTTAGCAGAGCACCGTCTACATCGAATTTCAAAAGGCCCCTGGGGGAGGAAGACACCAAAGCGCCACCTTACTGGCTTACTCCCCCTAGGCACTCTACAATGATAGTAAACATCCCAATCATGGGAATATCATCTATCCTTAAGTTAGCAAACTCCTTAATGCTATAGTCCACTTTGATGTTCTCCAACAAACAACGGAAAGGAGCACATTTCCTTCCATCAATCACCTTCCAAATAGAGAGGAGGAGAAACATCCCAATGCAGGAACAAGTGAACAATAGACACTTTCAATCTATTGCAGCAGGGAAATGGAAGGGAGGAGACTGGAGAGCCAATCAATAGTACAACTATTGAAGGAAAAAGAAAACAAGAGAACCATGCGAGAACCCAACTTAAGAAGCTGATAAGTGCCTACGATTTCTATTTTTGTTGGTAGGGGATTTAACAACCATCTAAACCTGCACCCAAGAATACCTCTGTTCTCAAATTCTGCACGAGGACATTGGAGATAGAACGGAGAGAGTGCCCTTGCAAAGTTAGATCTTCTGGGGAAATGGTAGATCTGCAATGCTTAATTTCATGTTCGAATGAGAAGTATTCACTTTCTCCAAAGAAAATATCATAACTTAAAATATCCCCGCCATTCACAAATAGGACCTCCTATACTTAAGGACTTGGGCAAAATTCCCAGATGGAACAGTACGTTCCTCTTCATGCACCCAATTAAACAACAGTTACGTTCCTCTTCACACACAGCTTTAAGTGTCCTATTAGTTGGGCCACTATTCAACTGAATTGAAACTTGACTGACTGAATAAAGGTACATTCCAAAGGCTTAGCAAGGGAAATAATTCAAATATAGGCACAGATCATTTGGTTTAATCTGAAATTCTCCAACCAAACTTCTATGCCATTATGTAGTATCAGCACACCGCTTCCATGAAATGTCCCATATCTAACATGCTGCACATGAGATAAATATAAAAAAGATCCAGCAATCGAGATTTAAACCTATAAATTGATATAGGCCTTGACAGAAGACTTCATGAAAAGCTCTAGTCTCAACCATTTTGTTTGTCAAGTGACTGAAATGGGTGCAGAACACACAATGGAAAAGCAATGAAGTTGAGCGTTCCAAAAACTAAAATGGGGACATGCACCCTTCCTTAGTGTACTAAATTATCTGATATAAGATTGTTCCCAACATCATTATCCTGCTAAATCACAGGCAAACTCCCACCAAAAATGTTAAATGTCAACGAAACTACATTGCCAACACTCTTTTATCACAAAACTCACAAAATGGTGCATTAAGAAAGTACTGATCTCAGTAAGTTATATCAAACAACTCAAGTGCAGGAATATTCTACTAATCAATGCATAAAGAGGGAAAAACAGCTTCAAGGTGGAGAAAGGCTTGGCTCACTTGAAACACTTAGCATCCAGTAGGGCCTCACCCTCAAAAGGTTCTTGATCTTCAATCATGGCACTAACACGCTCCTTCTGAGCTTCATCAGAGATGTCTACTTTTGTCCACTCGTAGAGTTCCATGTCATAGCACTCGTCCATTACAAACTGAGGTATCTCCTTTCCACGGAAGAGCCATAGCCCCTTCACCTTGTATGGTGCCTCTGATCCAATCACCAGCATCTTTCCAAATGCATACTTGCGTGCCAAATCCATCCGCTGCAGGAATCCACCCACCTTGTTCAGAGTGACAAATGAGACAGTGTTCTCATCATTGTATTTATAGTCACAAAACCATAGCGAGTAACCTTCTGGATCATACATATCCCAAAATCCTGTAAAGGGCAACAAACAATAGAAAGCTTAATAAATTGGTTCAAATCATGGTTTCTTAGACAGGGCTGGCCAATCCACAAGGCATTACAGTATCAAAAGAAAATGCATTGTTAAATAGAAACCTTACAAAAGTATTGAATACAGAAGCTTTAATAAATTGGTTCAAATCCCAGTTGGTTAGACAAGGCATGACCGATCCACAAGGCTTTACAGTAACAAAATAAAATGCATTGTTAAATAGAAAAGTTTTAAAGTATGGAACACAAAAGCTTTAACTGTATGCAACTTGGATGAATGATAGTGTCAAAATAGCCAAAAAAGGAAAAATACACCCTATATAATTAAATAAAATAATTAAAGGCAAACAGTATCAATAAAGATTACTGAATATATTGAAAGCTAAATATAATAATGCATATTACAAAGGAAAACACGAACAAAGTCTTGCTGTATTTTAAACCAGAGTTTCATTTAAACAGCTTTAGAGTAACAGTCTGATGATAGCAAAAGAAAGATGCAAAACTCATTCTTCTGAATTGGTGTGTCAAAAAATAAAAAATAAAAAATAAAAAGGAAGATCAGTTATTTGTTTGTTGCTATACTAAGAAAACGATTTGCTTCCTCCAAACAGATTATTATAGCTCCTAAATTTTATCCAGAGAGGTAGGTCCTCCTGCTATCTGTTGCTCAGGTAAATAAGCATTACCAAAAGAATAAACCAGAAGATATACCTTTGATCGCAACCTCACGGAAGTTGGTCTTAGTATTTGAATAGAGCCTCTTCCACTCGTCCAGAATCATCTTACTTGGGGGCAGAAGATCAAGAGGATTCTTTGGCTTTGGTTTGGGTGCCTCTTCTTCCTCGTCATCAGCCACCACTTTAGGTTTTGCAGGTTCTTTCTTGGCTTCCTTCTTTGCTCCCTCCTTTGGCTTTGCAGACTCCTTTGGTGGAGCAGGCTTCTTTGCAGACTGAACAGGTGGAACAGATTCTACCTGTTTCACCTCACCCAAAATCTTGCTAAAGTTTGGTTGGTTAACCATGGTCCAGAAGTATCTCTCAACGTGGGGAAACTCGGAGGTAAAGCTCTTTGTCATAACACGAGTGAATCCCAAGTGCAAGTTACACGTCATTACAATGTCAGCAAGTGTTACAGAATGTCCCACCAGGTAAGTGTTTGTAGCGAGATGTGTATTCAAAGCGGTCAGTGCCCTCTTCAAAGCAGCAATGGCAAACTCCTCAGCCTTCATACAACAAATTTATGGGGTATTAATACATCAGAGAGGATAAAATCACTAAAATGCCCCAGAGAATGAAGTGCCTGGATCTAATAAACTAACCGGAGGAAGGAACACGCCAAACCCCAGTCTTGGGTAAAGCCATCGCGAAATGTTTGCATCAATCTCCAGTGAAGCAAAATCAATCCATTGCTCAACAAGAGCCTATGAATACATATTAAAGATGATAATCAGGACAAAAAAAAAACACACACACACACACACTATATATAAAAAATAATAATGATGCTTCTTTTTTTTATTTGAGGGGGGGCGGGGGAGGGAGGGACACTCACATATTCAATCAAGGATGATCCAAAAAGAGAATTGTCTTCCTTCAAGCGGGCAACTACATCAAGAGACGGAGCCATGATCAATTTAAGATAGGCAGGCATAATCATGATAAAA
The DNA here is from genome assembly GCA_003546025.1 of Camphora micrantha. Classification (NCBI taxonomy): domain Eukaryota; kingdom Viridiplantae; phylum Streptophyta; class Magnoliopsida; order Laurales; family Lauraceae; genus Camphora; species Camphora micrantha. The sequence goes on along the minus strand of QPKB01000003.1, from coordinate 5,217,923 downwards.
ATGTAACTGTGTCTCACCATAGCGAGCAATCGCATTGCTCTCAAATATGGGGCCATCGGGCGTTTCTAACACTGGAACCTGCATGACCATAAAATGAATTGAATTCTAGCAAAATTAATTATGATGTAGCAACAAAAAAAAAAATCTACTGAGATATGAACTATGTATACCTTTCCAATGGGATTCAACTTAAGATATTCGGGAGTTTTATTTGTAACTCCCATCTCAAAATTCTGGACCAATTCGACTTTGACCCCAGTATACTCTGCAGCGATAAGTGCCTTGAAAGCATTTTTATTTGTGCTTCCTGCATGCAAGATCTACAAAACAGATGCCGCAGAATCACCATAAAGTTAAAAATCAATGTATTATCAGATCACTACCACTATTTCCAGCAATGTACCACCACCTACAGACAAAAGGCCCCACTCACCACTACACTGAAGAAGTTATAGAACAATATATAGATGTAAGCTCAAAAGGCTCAGTCTCAACAAGGAAAATGATAAATTTTAAATCGTTTTGCTTCTTTCCTTCGCACTTGAGGTCTTAGTTTTGGATCTAAGGGGATGTTTCTCCCAGAAACCTGGCACGCACATGCGCACGTGTATATGCATTCAACAAAATCCCCACTTCTAAAACGCCCCCTTTTCCACCTCCATTTTTTAGGGCATGGGGCAACCTTCAGCCAATCCATGCTTTTCACACACACACACTAACCCCCTAATGTATGGGCACAAGCCCAAATCTTACAACTCATTATTGGATTTCATAATGGAAAACATTCATGATGAATAGCAGTTGCTGAGATCTCATATTCTCAACATCAATAATGGGTTATAAAGGTTGGATGGGGCGGAAATTTTGATCAACCCCTATCCAGGGGAGCCCTCTTTCCATCCCTTCATCCCTCTTATGAGGTAGTGCCCCAGGTGAGCTTAGCAGCACCAGCACGCACCACCTCACCACTGCAATTGATGATGCCTAAACACACCCATATTAATGTCTTCAGAGACGTCTAGTGCTTAGGCTAATGAATCAATCATCGGACTGGAAAATCAAACCCTAGGAAAGTGATGGTCATGTTCACATCTCCACCAAAAACCCTTCTCACCTCACATCCTCAATACTCCTTAAAAAGTCCCTAGTAATTCAACACACAGTACTGAAGAAGTCATCCACTCAACAAAGCCTCCGAATACTGAGAAAATCCCTAATTCTAAGGCCTAATGGTAGAGAGATTCAGATTAACCGCACAAAAGATTTCAGAAACATCACAAAACTTACACAGAAGAATCATAATTTCACATAAATCAAAGTTCTAACCAACAAAATATTCTAGATCCATTGTTCAAAAAGAAAATCGAGGCTAATCTCATATCGCCAACACCAGATTCAAACACATGAAACGAAGAACAAAAAGGACATCGAAAGATTCAAGAAACTAACCAGAGCCATTGATGGAAAGGTGTGTGATTCAACAGAAGATCAGAGCGGACGGGAGCCCTTCCAATACGAAAAACCCTAGATATGGAGCAGTCGCTAGGGTTCGGACTTCGGAGAGTAGAAAGAGAGAATATCCAAATGCTCCCAATGGGATTATATATATAGCGTAGCCCTAGGGCAAGAGAGCCCGATCCTCCGCTTTTGGCAATATAACAAAAAATGGGGAGAATTAACAAATAATGGCTTAAGTCTTTTACCTTATTTCATAAAAAGACATAAATTTTAAAAAATTTCAAATTAGTCCATACGCTTTTCAATAAATTTTCACTTAAAGACATCTGATCATTTAAAGGTATTTCTTATGGCTTTTTTCTCTCAATGTTCTTAAAATACCCAAATCATTCTTTATTTAAATTCACGGCATAATTTTGGTAGCCACTACATGCAGCCGTCACCGTAGAGATATTGGTTGTCTTTAATAACCGTGAGGACACAAGTGAAAAAAATGAGGAGAATATATAGGAAGTGTAGGAAGGTTTTATTATAACAATGGGTGATTTTGGTATTTAAAAGAATTGAGGAAAACAGTTGTCGAGAAATAACTTTAAATGGATGGATGTCTATAATTGAAAACTTTTTGATAATATTTAGGGACTAATTTGAAAAGTTTTGAGACTTGTGTTCTTTTTTGAAATAAGGCAAAAACTTAAGGCCTTAAGATCATAAAAAAAAAAAAAAAAAAGCGAGATGATCTCGATATTATGAGATTGAGATTAGATAAAGAATTTTTTTAAATAATAGTTTTTTTTTATTTATATATTTTTAATTGCTAAAGCCATTAATTTTATGTTTACTGGAGATTTTCTTTTTTGCTAAATGATATTTTAGGTGAAATTTTGATTAATATTTTATAAAAGAGTAATGACTTTGTAAGAACGATCTTTATAACTTACTGTAAGGACTCTTGGAAACCATTGTGAGATGATTATTAGTGTTCAGTGGCTACAGCCGATTTTTTAAATATAACTTGCATGTATTTTTAAATTTTGTGTAGTTAATGTTTAATTCTATCCTAAATATGTGTTCAATAGAGCCGATTTCTGTGTAAGTATAACTTACATCTCTTTTAAATTTTGTGTAGTAAAAGTTTAATGCATCTTATATATTGTTGTCCAAGTCCTACCCTCAATATTCGTGGGCGAAACCCTTCAAAGGTCTTGTACTATTTAGGCTTTCATCCTACCGTTGTCAGTAAGAGCTAGACCTAGAGCATGAAGATGAGAATATTAATTTTTAATTTTTTTTCTACACTAACATTAAGCACTAAGTATAAACATAAGATTAACCCTTCTTTATCTGAGCTTAGCACTTAAAAAAACCATAAAACACCATGCCCGTAGATGATAATCACACTTTTCTAAAATCTAATATAGTAAGATGTCGACTAGACAATCATTTAATCCAGTAGTGGGATCTTAGTTTAACTCATCAATACTTTTTTGTAACTTTTAACTCATCAGTACCAAGTCCTTGATAAATTTCATTGCATTGGATTTTTGTGAATTAAATACCGAACAAACAAATGGATTCAATATAAAAAGGAAAGAAAGAGAAATTTTTCCCATCATGTCTTCTAGATGATGCCATTCAGATTTTTGTAACGCTTTCTTGTTTGGCAAATCTTATCTCAATGAAACAAATCTGTATGATATAGATCTATTTTAAATAGAGTGATTTAAAATAGATTTTTTATAAATAGACCGAGTGGCATCACAAAAAGCCGATTAAAATAGGTGTTTAAGAATCCAATGGTTGCCATTAATTTCTTGAGATCTTGAATTATTTCTAAATTGCCAAAATCCAAAATAAAAATAGATATGTTAAACATTTTGTTTCTCCCATGAGATATCCAATGGTTCACGATCTTTCTTCGTCTTCTCAAGATATGTACCAAATTAGGAGTTGAAATTTTGTGTTAGTCATTTCAACATTCCTAAGAGGATCAACAGCTTGGATCACAATAAGGGCCCACAAAAATCCAAAAATTCAAATATATGGTTTTCAATATGTTTTGCCTTGTTGAAATGCATCCAGCTTTATGTTCCCATGAATTAAAACAACATCTGGCCTTCAACTCTAGTACAGTGGAGAATTAGGGCTGTCAAGTTGGTTGGGCTTCTCGCTTGTTACTCAAGTAGCTAGGGATCAAACCCAGGATTTCCTCCTGCATGTGCAAGTATTTACTCCCCAATGTGTGATAGAGTCCAATCTTACAGTTAGTCAATCTCTAACACTATGTTTGGGAAGGAGGGAAAATGGGAGGATGAAAAAAAAATGAGGGGAAAATGGAGGGTGTTTTGGAAGGGAGGAAGGAAAGTGAGGGAGGGGAATGTGGGGGGAATATTTGTGTGGGGCCCACCAAAAAATTTTCCCCTTAAAAGTGAGGGGAAAATGAGGAGTAAAGAAGGGATTTTTACTGAAATGACTAAAATGCCCCCTTTAAAATGGTAATCTTCCTACCTTTTGACTTTTTGAAATGCCATTTTTGGTAATTTTCTATCTACCTCACAAACAAACAAAATCCTACTTTTTCACTTTTCTTTCCCCTACTTTTTAATATCCAAACAAGAGGAGGTAAAATAAATTTTCCCTCCCCTCCCCTCCCCTCCCCTCCCAAACATAGGGTAATGGTTCTAGGCCCCTTGGCTGGAAAATTCACTACAAGAAGATATTCTTTTAGAGGCCAAAAAAGGCAACCACTAAAAATTTAACATCCGTTCTTACAAATTCCTAAAAACAGCAATATCAGTGGACATTTCTCTCTAATTCCTAACAAATCCACCGCTGAATGCTTTAGAAAAACAATTTGGGGCCAAATAAGATAAACCAGCACTTACCATAATCCCCATCTCCAATTTCACATGGATGCTAACCAACTCAAGACAGCCTTTTGAACAATCAACACCCTACATGACACCTTTTAGCCCAACTTCAGAAGATAAAATGGTGGCAGATGCCTGTAACTTGCACCAACCAGGAAACTCTTCAACTCTCATATTTCTTCATGGAAGGGTCTTCTTCTTCTTCTTCTTCTTAGCAGTCATCAAGACAACATCCAAACGGAGATGCAGTTCTACCTCTTACTTTCCAAGCACCTCAAGCTCAAACTCAGGACACCCCATCTTCATCTCCCTTCAATTACAGGATAAAAGAAACAGTTGAAAGGGATGAGATGCTTCTGATATTGTCGGGAGTGCATTCACTGCTAAGAACATGGCCAAACCAACACATCTGAGCTTTGAGTTGCCCAATGGACATCAATTCTATCATTTCTACCGACTGATGCATAGTTTCTTAATTTCAATTAACTTCAATGTTATGCCCATATTTGGAACATCTCTCTTCTTAACCATGCTTTAGGTAAAAGAATGGAGCTTACCTTGATTGCAACTCGTAGATGCCTTCATATAAACGAAGGCATGTTTCAAACATACCAACATACCTCCTCCAAGAAACCAAGCCCTCCTGAAAGCCTCCTACAAAACCCCATTTCAGAAACCAGACCAAATCACCCCTTCCAACTTCCAATCAGTTTTAACATGCTACAAATCTCAAACCCATTGATCAGAAAAGTGAAACATTGCAGTCCACTCGTATAAGAAAAGTGTAAATAATGAGAGGCTTTTTAGAATGCCTCTAGTAATTTTTCACTTTTTTGAAATTTAGCCCCTAAACTATTAGCTTTATCAATTTACCCCTTACATCAATTGATTTTGTATTTAGTGGGCCCCTCCGTCTATTAGCCGTTTAAATCGGAAATGGAACTCATAAAACCATTTAAATAACAAGCCTGAATTGAACGGAAAAACCCTGTTGACTCCCTTGCTTCCAGAGATCTTCAAGGAAAACCATGCGGGAAAGTCAACAAACAAGAAAAACAACAAAAATCAACGCGGCAGACGCGATAAACAAGCTCAGATCTATCGATTTGCAAAGCAACATGAACGGAAAATCAAGAAAATCTCAACAAAATGGAAAGAGATTTAGAAAAACGAACCTGGAGGGTTGCGAGCCTAATCATTCCATCTGGAAGGAGGAGGTTCTACGGAATCTAATCTTTCGTTCCTCTTCTCCTTGGAGAAATCCTTGCGATCGAAAGGCGAAGGTTCCGAAGGCATGAAATAGCATGGAAGGAAGAGAGAGAGAGAGAGAGAGAAAAAAAGCCCTAGAAACGACGAAGAAGAAGAACGCAACAAGAAAATGAGGAGAGACAGAGAAAGAAAAGAAAAGAAACCCTAGAATCAACGAAGAAGAAGAAGAGAACCAGATTTCGAAAACTCTGGTAATGAGAATAAGGTGGAAGAAACATTTCAGAAGGTCACTTTTCTTGTAATGATAAAAAGAAAAGAAGCCCCGATACAAATGCGCATCATCATCACTATTGAAGCTTTGTTCCCATTTTTTGGTACTGGTTCTCCACTTATCCTTCATAAAGCCAAGTTCTCTGACACCCAACCCCGCCCAATGGTAGACTCAGAATTTTCATTTGGGTGATGTGGGCAATGGTTAAGTTAAGTGATTAAATAATAAAATATAATCTTTTAATGTATTGTTCAAAAAACTTCTCGAATCTTGCAGGTGTGTGTCGTAATATCTAGGTCTGCCCCTAACCCCACCTCTATCTCGTGGCTCCTAACCAATGTCATAATCATCATTGATATTCTAAATTTATTGCACAATTTTGTTATACTTTATTTTCTCGACAACATCACAATATTTTCAAGATGTCGCCTATCTCAAATTTATTAGAAATTTTATTGGGATATTTGTAAAATCTTCACTACAAGTTTCTCTGTAGAAATTATAAAGAAGTTCTTCTTCTTCTTCTTCTTCTTCTTCTTTTTGAACATTCGTTGCCTTTTGTTTCAACCATGGAAGTCATTGTATAAGAGAGGATTTGGTGGCTTGGAGGCTTAGAAACACTCGGACAAGATACATGTCGGATCAATGTGAAGTCTATTTCTAGCATAGAGAAGAATGAAGGCAAGAGGAAGGACAGAAACAGAAAGTAGTCCAAGTGACGTCCTGTTTTTTAGGATATAAACTATATCTACTTTAAATCTAAACCCCAGAGAAACCCATCACCTCGACTGTATATCTCTCTTCTAACCTGTTTGGCTTGTAAGAAAGAAAATTCCATTTGGATTTAAAACACACAAACACGACAGGCTAAAATTGGACCATTGGTGCAATTTTACTTGCACATAGGAACTTTGGAATCTCTTCCTTGAGTTATTTTAGTAAAGTAAAAAATAAAAAGGAATTGGTTGTTAGATATTATGATTGATCTGTTAAAGAAGACTGCCAGGATATTAGTGTTGTTAGGATTATCCTCATCCTTGTGTTATGGTTAGATCATATTTGCATATAAATATGATCTTTTCCCTCAATGAAAGTTACAGTGAACTTAGGGAACAAAGCGGTTTTTGAATTTCTTTATAGTATCAGAGCCAACCGGTCATGAGTTCGAATCCCAGGAGAAACAACTCGGCGACAATGATCTTGCAATCAAGTTCCACAATAATCACCGTCATTTTTTCTATTTCAATAAAGGAAAACTGATCATCCTCTCTTATCTATCCATCTAAGGCTCTACGATCTTACCATCTTCATCAAAATTGCACGATCGAAGCTTTTGGAAGAAATTGTGACAGATTTGATCTAGTGGGCCATCGACATTGACAAACTCAGAAAGGTGCGGGTTGCGACAGTGATAGACCCACGGATGGTAGCTATCACTAAGAAGATATGAAGATCATATTATATAATTTAGATCAAATGGTTCACCTTTTTCATCTTCATAATCACATAGTTTCTCTGAAAATTACTATGTGATTGAGGGGCGATGTTAGAGATTATGATCGATATGTTAAAACAGATTGTTATGATATTAGTGTCGTTAGGATTATCCTTATCCTTTCAATATGGTTGGTTCATATTTGCATATAAATATAATCTTTTCACTCATTGAAATTAGTTACAGTGAAATTATGGAACAAAATGATTCCTGAATTTCTTTATTGGTTTCCTTAAATTTACTTGCAATAAGCCCCATTGGTTCTCATATATATATATTGGCTTATTGTCCCAGATGATTCCTTTATTAGTCTTTTTCAAACATTATTCTGCCCGCTGGGTAATTCACTTGTAAAGTAAACTCAAAGTGAAGGGTTGCATTTAAGAAATAAAAAAAGGACGAAGAGTGGTCTAATAAGAAAATATAAGATTTCAAAAACCATTTTCTTGACTTTTTTGTCATTTTGAAGCATGCGAGGAAATTTTTTTTAAATATATTTTATTTGATTCAAATAAGAGGTATTTTTGTCTTTTAGTGGAATGAGATATTGATTTTTTTACCTTTAAAAAAGGGTAATTTTTAAAATTTTATATTCTTGGTATATTCTTCTACTTGGTAAGACTTTTCACCTTTTCTTGTAACTACTAAAATGTAAGAAGATGATTTCAATGGGCATGTTTGAATGGGTGGTGAAATGATTATTCAGACAAGAAAAGACCACGTATCATATCAAAAGTACATAAATTTTATTCATATCTTTTCTCCGATAAATGACAAAAAAAATTCTCTTTTTACATAAAAAGTCAAAAAGACTTTCCATCAAACCACTAAAAATAAAAGACTATCATAACCTCTTATATTTTATTTTCTATTGATTTGATGCTACACTCACCTTTATTGATCTGATGCTTCAATTCACCGTTCATCCACACAAGCCCTTTAGGCCAAGTTTGACAACTCTATTAATAGAGTCAAGTGAAATAAAGTTGATTTTGAAGAAAAAATAAAAAAATGAAGGCTTTATTTGACTTTTACTATGCTAGTAAAGTGTCAAACTAGCCCTTAAGGATGTGGGAGATTGAAAAAGACAGATTGGTGTCTTTTGTCACAGCCCCATCTAGGCATGAAAATCTGGGATGTGCCTACTCAAGACCGGGCCCAGTCGTGCCCGGGCTAGGTTTGCATGGCCCATGATTAATATGCGGGCCGTGCTGGGCCTGGGCAGTGCAACCTGTGGGCGGCCCACAGATCCCCCTCCCCCTTTTTATTTATTTATTATTTTTTTAATTTTTTTAAGTCTTAGAGACTTATACTCTTGGTCTTGGACCAATTTCATTAAAATAAAGAAATTAAGAGAAATAAAAAAGTAGAATAACACTAATGATGTTTTGAAAAAATACATCAAATAAATTGTATTTTCTTGAAATTTAAGTTACAAAAGTTCAAAAACATTACAAGTTTGAACTTGGATTAATATATATATATATATAATGAAATTCAAACCTTCTGATAAATGCAAAAAGAATTACAATTTTAGAAACCTATGATACATTCTAAAAAATAAATTACAACTTTGAAAACCTATGATACATTCTAAAAAATAAAATACAACTTTGAAAACCTATGATATATTCTAAAAAACAAATTACAAGTTGAAAGCCTATTATACATTTAAAAAAAAATTATACTATGATATATGTAACGCCACTAGCTCGTCTTCTATCTCAAACTTATCATCGATGTGTTATTCCTTATCCTGTACTTGATACCAATCCTGTAAGCACATGCAGGTCTCAACAGTTTCTTCTGTAAGCATAGTCCTCCTGGGTTCAATAAGGTTCTCACTTGCACTAAATGCCTGCTCTGATGCAACTGTAGACGCTGGTATTGTTAATATATCACGGGCTATGGCGGAAAGCACATGAAACTTAGTTTTGAATGATTTTCACCATGCCAAAATATCAAAATCATCTTCTTCATCATCCGAGACTGAAACGGGATCGCTCCTTAGGTACATTGTTAATTTATTAAGGTTGTAAGAGGATCCTCCGGAAGAAAATGAGTTACTTTCGTAAGATTTCCTCATAATACTCCAAATGACCTTCTTTTTTCACTTTATGTACTTGGGGAGGGTCTGTTGGGACCGTGGGTGCTATAGATCTACCTAATCGGATAGCATAATTAAAATAAAGTGTTTCTAATTGTGTCTTAACTGTAAACATGTCATTTATATTGGTTGTATTCATGTTAGAGTTTATTTCATCAATAATGGTTTTTACACCTTTTAATTTCAATCTAGGGTCTAATGCAGCAGCTATACAAAATGTTGAAAGAGCTATTCTCCAATATTGTGAAAACTTTGCCTTCATTTGTACACACATAAGTTGAAAAATTGGAAAATCTCTATACTTTTTAAAAGTAAGACTTATTTCATAAAAATGGGCTAAAGCTTGATTTGATGTGGGATAATATACCCCGGAAAAAAACAATGTTGCATCAAGAAAAACTTCAACAAGATCTCTTATTATCTCAAGAAGTGTCCATCTATCATCACTTATAAAAATATTTTCATGCTCCAAATAAAGTTGACAATATTGATTTAGTGCCATTTTATAGACACATGATTCTTTTAACATTTTATAGGTAAAATTCCATTAATGCTTTACATCTTGTGATATTTTCTTTGATCTTAGACCCAAATTTACACATATATCCCTCTACCATTGTCTTTGCGAGGGAGAATAAAAAATGTATCATACAATTCATTTAATGATTTCTACACCATCTCTAATAGATTTTGCCCTACTTGTATGATAAGATTTATGATGTGGCATGCACATCTATTGTGAAATAAATCTCCATTTAAATCAAGTTGAATCGCAGGTTTTAGTAAATCTGATGCGACATTGTTAATGCTTGCATTATATAAAGTTATAGCAATTATTTTATTTTCAATTTTAAATTCTCTAAGTTTTTCAAGGATGGTGGACCCTATCTTAGCACCAGTGTGTGGAAACTTTAATATAGAAAACGATATCATTCTTTTTTGTATCACCCAATCACTATTAATATAATGAGATATGATTGCAATGTACCCCAGATTTTGTTTAGAGGTCCATAAATATGAAGTTATAGCCACTTTTCCAGGTATATTTTCAAAGACCTGTTTTAAATTCTTTTTTTCTTTCAAAAGAGTTTTTATTGCATCATTTCTAGCAGTAACTCTAGATATTTTCTGCCATGAAGGAACAAAGGCAGACCTCAAAAATCTTTCAAATGATCGGTCTTCGGTAAGTATAAATGGTAATTGGCGAACTACTATAAACTTAATAAGTTGATATCTAGTATTAGCAGGGTCATAGTTTGAAACTCCTAAACCGCCAGATGAATCTGTTTGAGAAAGTTGTGTTTGAATCATCCCACCTCTTTCTCCATCGATAGCGGTATTCGTGTGTTTGCGCACACACTTATTCATGTGTCTATTAAGGTGGCCAGTGCCACTTGATGATTTGGCACTGAGGAGATCTTTGCAATATTTACATTGTGTCTTTTCCTATGTTCTTTCCTTTGGGACTTGGGATAGTAATTTTAACAAAATAAGACCATACAAGAGAAGTCAATCTTGATTTTCTTTTCTTTTTAATCGGAGAAATTGAACATGCAGGATCTTGAGGATTATTACTATCTACTTCTATGCCCTGACTTTGATCTAAATGAATAAATTCAGGATCGTCCTCATTTAGAGAGAAGTCAAGGTTGAAAGGTTGTGATAGTCCAACCATTTTTCTAAATAAAAGATAAAAAAAACTTAAATAAATAATTATATGTAATGTGTTTTTTGTGATAATTTATATAAGAAAGGGGAGAAGATGAAACTTAATATATAATATTACTATTTATATTATTACTAAATAAAACTCAAAATTAAAGATAACAAATACCTTTATGAGAGATTGAGAGCTAATGGAGAAATCCTTCTTAGTTGAATCCTCCACTTTAGAGAAGTCACTCTCACTCTTCACTTCTTAGAAAACTTTGTAGAGAGCTTAGACTTTAGACTGAGACTTATGAGAGCTTAGAGTCTTAGAACTTCAGAGGGAGTGTGAAAAATGAGAGAGTAGATGAGTGTAGAGAAATGAAAGGAATAAGGGCTATATATAGAATTCATAAGTGATAAAATGACATAAAATACCCCATCATATAACCGTTTTATAGCAGTTGGGGGTATAATGGAAAAAAATAATCAAAAGACACTAATACCCCCCTATTTGACCGTTTATAGCTGTTTGGGAGGGGGGGGGGGGTGTTTAAAAAGGTAAAAAACCACAATTTACCCTTTTTTTGAGGAGGGGGGTGGGTTTTTCGAAAATATGGCCGATGGGGGCCTTCCATGGGTCGGGCCGTGCCTGGTCCGTGCCTCGTGGGCCAGTCCGGCACTGATTTTTACTGTGCCGTGCCGGGCCGTGCCTCAGGCCTGGCAACCCTAGCCTAGAACGGGCTAGTGTGGATTGTCGGGCGGGCCTGACCGGCCCATTGACAAAGTCAACGGACCCAATCACGACCTGGGCACGATTTTTCTTTGCCTAGCCCGTGCTGGGCTTGCCCATATTTTCACCCCTAGCCCCATCCATATAATTTGTGTGTTTGTACGGTTTGGAAAGCACAGTTGAAAACGTGCTTGATTCGGTGTGGTGTCACAGTCAACCTTGGTCCATGGGTGGGTTTCAGTCATCTTTAATTACCTGTAAGTAGAAAAAGTAGCTGCATCTGTAGAGCAGTTCACGCATTTACTACTACTTGCTTGTATCTTTAAGGGCCCGTTTGGCAATTAACTAGTAGAGTATAGTTAAGTACACCTAGGCTCCATACGGAAAGAAGGCTACTTTTTGAATCACTTCGTACCGTACCACAAATGACTTCACCGCGTTTGGAAAGTCAATGTAAGGCGCCAACATGTTTTACTTTACATTGTTTGGACTCCATGGAATGGGTTGATGTCGTGCCATCTGGACCCCCAAACTTTTTGACAGGACATCGCTGCAAAAAGAATGGAACCCAACTTATGCCAAATACGGACTGCTTCCTTGTAAAGGGAAATCTAAGTGGGCCAGGCCCTATTTCGTTATAAGTGAACTATCAAACGACCATCAGAAAAGTCGATCTGTGGACCCCGACCCAACGCTTGAAACAAGAAAGATGTTGGATAAAAAGATCAACGCTCATAACTTGGTACGAGCCAGCCATCCCCTTCTCTGATACCCCGTAACCCTCTGTGGCGCCACTCAGCGGAATTGCTTTCTTCTCCGACGACGAGACGAATGCCTAGAGTGCCGATCGACCAACAGCTGTCATATCTCTCCGAGTGAGCTCAGTTTGGAAGTCATTCTTGTTCAACGAAGATCCCTCTACGCTGTTCGTCAATCAACGCATTCCGCTTATTTTCAGTCGTCGATTTGTAGCAAAGCCTCTCCGACGGTACGTTCTATCACAACGCCCTCTCTTTATCCCTATTTCTGCTTCTGATTTAATTGGCAACCATGTTAGGGTTAGAAGAATACCTCCGACCGCAGTAATCAAGATGATTGGGTTAAGTCATGGGGTTTGGGAAATCCCTATCAGCCCACATTCTTAGATTACAGATAACGGGCTCGCATGCTCTTCAGAGGAGATGATTAAAAATTCCCTCCACACTGGAAACAGTAAGCTGACGAAACTATTTTCATGCTCTGAAAATAGGGAAAACGCACGGATACTTCTCAACCGATCAACGTTTAAACCCTGCTATAACAGTTCCCAAATGTCAATTAAAACAAACATAGTCGATGGAATATATGGGTGAATCAGTAACATATAGCTCCCAATGGAGAAATCACCACTGTGGAAATACGAATATGGATAAATTGATTGGGAAATTCGATCAACTTGATGCCATTTACATCCTCTAAATTATTATTGCCGTCTGTTCATACCTCTTTGGTGGAGCAACCTACGTTGGAAAATCAGAGTATTTGATTCATTACAATCGCACGCGTTGCTCCGTTCAAATAAGCAATCTATGCAAACAGATAAGAATGAATGGATGTTTAGCTGAGGCTGCCTTCAGCTTATTTCTTCTGTATATGACCCTCACTCTCCTACGTATTCAGTTACCAGGTGATGGGTGAGTATTCATTTCTATAATTCCCTTGATCCAATTCTCATCTAATCGAACGCCTGTGGAAATGTCATATTTGAATTTTTATATGTCAATTAAAATTGTGTTTCTTCATTTTCAACTACTTAATAGAATACAAGTGTATGATCAGCTATGTCAGCAAACATCTCATAATCCACTGAAAGCAACGTTATTCATTTCAAGGAGATTTTGCAACGCATACTTGCCGTCTAAAATCATCTTATATATTGGCATAAGTCTGAATGGATGAGTGCGACAGAGCACATTGGGATAGCATAGTTCAACCACCAGTCTTCCATGGCTTAAATATGCCTCTGGTACTCATCTAGTTCAATGGTCTGACAAAATATTGAGAACTCCATATTAAGCTATAACAAAAACAGATCGCATAGAACATATTTTTGGATTTTTAGACATAAATCCCCAAGTCTGGTCAATGAAGCCCCAATTAAGTTGACCGACATCGTTGGCATGAACAGGGATGTCCCTTCACTCTTACACAGGGAACTCAAGGACTATATTACTACCCACACTATTTAAAAGCGAGTCCGCTTATTCTTCTGTTGCTTTCATTACTCTAACATATGTGTCAGTTCATGAATTAACATACTGATGTAGGAATATGCCAGTCAAATCGAAGCTTTGCTCATGATATCTGCACCATCTCGCTCTACCCTCTATCCCTACACTTATAATTGAAACAAACCCAAAGGCACCGTAATCTGCAAAGAAAGTATGGTCAGCTTAAACTAAACTTGGCTATCTGCATTTGCTTAGCACGTCGACGTGTCATCCTACATACCTTGCCAGGATTTGTACAAGTTTGGTCCAACATTTCCCAAGCAATATATAAGTTTCAAAATAAGAGATGGTTTTGACAGCCATACTTTTATTTAGTGTTGATCCCTCATAAGCACCTTCGCAAAAATGTATACAGATTGAAGACAGACGAAGATTTCTTCAGATCATTTTGCAACTAAGTTGCGGCTATATGTAGTTCCCAGCATTGTTAGATTTGGAGGTTATGGAATACTGGGAATACCGTGGAATTGTAGCCACTTCGTTTGGTACGACATTGTAGAAAGCTACTTGAATGCTAACCAACAAGAGAAGTCCAGTATAATTGAATTACTGTACTAGCTGTTGTTAGGCTATCGTTTCAAGTATGGATTACTTTTAAGAAAATGTAGTCTAGGATTTTCTTCCATGGCTGTGGATGGTTGTGCGAAATTCAAGTACCATCGGTTACATGACAGGCTCCTGTTAATCCCTACGCCTCTCTCACTGGAATCAAGATGACTGATGAACATCTCTGTCATATGGAGAAATTCACAACTATCAAATTTGTTTCTTAATGCCATAGTATTCAGAATTCATTTTTTATCTTGCTTCTCGCATGTCCAAGGCTGATATTATCAAACTATCTCACTTTGGCTCAATTGAGAACAACTTCAGAGACACACAATGTACATCACCCATATCTTTGCAATATTATTAATGGTATTGATGGTCCAGGTGTAGGATATAAAACGTAAAGATTGACGAATCAAAAATGGACTTGTACTACAGCTACTAGAGATGGCAGAATTGACAGAACTAGGATCAAACGGCGACCTGGTCTATGACGAGGCAAACCATATTTCCTCGAAGTTACAACAAGGAGAGGTATTGTAGCATGCTTAATCTGTATATATGACTGGGACATTCAATATTTAACCCTTGCATGGCTGAAAAATACTGAAATGTATATTTGTTTTGTGCAGGAAATAGAACAGGTACGTCTAATTACCTTGGAACCAAAGTCAGATTTGTGGACGCTTACCCCAAAGGTGAAAGAGTATGTCCGGCGAACAGGACTACAACATCTCACCGAACTGAAAAGGGGAAAGATAGACATGGCGTTGATCAATGTGCTAATAGAACGTTGGAGGCCCGAAACCAACACTTTTCATCTGGGTGGAGGTGAGATGACTATTACACTAGAGGATATTTCATATCTGTATGGACTACCAATAGATGGAAAAGCGGTGACGGGCCCTGTTTGGTCGACACGATCGAAGCTTGAAGAAACAGTAATGAAAATGCTTGGAGTCAAAGTGGATGCGTCTGCTTATTTGAGGGGTGGGCAATTGAGTTTGCCTTGGATACAAAAAAAATTCAGCAAAATGCCGTCGAGACCTACTGCGATTGACGAGATCAGATACACAAGGGCTTACTTGTTCTGTTTGGTGGCGTCACAACTATCGACAAATAACGCTGGGGCACGTGGGCACGGTTATTTGTTGGAAATTTTCGAGGACTTCGAACGACATGCATGGGGCCCTGCGTGCCTAGCCTGTGTCTACCGTAGCATGACTCGGGTCACAATGATAAAGGACCGTCTACGTACCATCACTGGGCCCCTACATTTGTTGCAGGTAATGGATTTCATTGATAACATCAATTTGAATCTAAATGTTTCTAACTCATTGATGACCTTCGAAATCATCACCCTTACATATACAGATCTGGGCTTACTCTCGTACGGCAATCGGCCGCCCCATCAGGTTAGAGTTGGCTACAGTCCGCGTCAGTTTCCCTCTGTTCAAGATGTGGCAAACCGCCTTGTCCACACACCCATGTTCCAGCACAATCCAAGAGATACGGAAACTACTTGATAGGGCTGATGGAGAGGAAGATGTACTTAACTTTCATTACAGATAAAGTTATTTTTGAAATAGCTATTCTTCAAATTAAATTTGCACTAACAGTTAAATGTTATCTGCTCATGCAGTTTGAGTGGCAACCTTACCGACATTGGATCCCGCAGCTCAATGAATTTCTGGAGTATCGGGACCAGCATTTATTCCGCTGTACAATCCCATTGGTCTACTATTGGATAATTGAGCGACACAATGTTGATCGAGTATACAAGCAGTTCGGACTGATACAACCTGTACCACCTCCATTCCATCGATGGGAGAGAATAAATGAAAGGGCATCTAAAGACTCTGTTGACTATGGAGAGAGGTGCAAGAAATTTGTGGATGCATGGGAGGCCAGAGGAGACGTAGCGATGATCACAGAAGCACGCGATGGAGGTGAAGAGCACACGGAAAAGTACCTCAGTTGGTATCGTCAAGCGACCAACAGGTCTTGCGTGACAGATGAAGCTATACCACGAGCAAGAGTTAAAAAAGCACTTGCCAAGGTAAATAATTCAGGTGACTGAGAGCAATTTGATTTAACAAATTTTGACATACTTACTAAAACGGTAGCCTTGCAAAGTTTAGGTCGATCTCTTTCTGCAATTTGGAGCAGGTTCCATTGCTCTCATGAGTCGAGAACAATCGACCGTGGAATTGTACGAACAGTCCATGAGGGTCGGGCGTAAGATGCAAGAGTTCAGACAGGCAATGAAGTCGTTGAAGGCCCTAGAGGACTTTAACCTAGTCTCTTGCATTAATGACGAGGACGACAGCGGCACTGCTACTGTAAGTGTCGTCTCTATGACAGAACTAGTCATCCCTTTTCAAATTTTGATTTTGCTATACCCTTGTCATATCTGTCAAACGTCACAATGCAGCAGTGGCAGTGAGTGGTCCGTCGAGGAGGTGTTAAAGAGCCTGTTCCAGTCTAAACCTGGGAAGAAAGAACCTTCAAAGCACACGGTCAGCCCGCATGCACCGACCATCAGGACTACGGCATCGTCCTCTCCCATGGTCAGTAAATGCAAACGCAAAGCGGGAGAGGAAAGTGATACAGAAGTACATAGATTGCAGTCATCTCGGGACGCGTCTGTTGCACCGTTATTAAGCCCATACCAACCTTCGTCGACGAAGGGGGCATCACAGCCAAATCAGGATTACCAACTGTCTAAGAATGAACGCTCATTGTTGGAGAAGTTTTGGAAGGAATACCACGCCGCGTAAGATCATTCAACCTTCACTTATAATAATTTCTCATATTTCACTGGATCCAATTTATACTAACTATCGATCTGTAATGTCTCTCCTCTGTGCAGCCACGACGGAATCCTCGAGACGTGCAGCTACATCAGCGCACAGGATCTGTATCTAGTCCTACGTAGGCATTGGATCAGTACAACGGTACGATGCGCATTTAGCGCTACTTATATGGACATTCAGTATGTGTCTCTGCCTATTTTTTCCATTTTGACGTTTGTCTGAAACATTCACAGATTATGGACTACTGGATTTCAATCAATAGTGGTTCTCTGCACGGAGTTCATATATTCCCAAGCACCCTAGCGGTAAATGTTTCTTACTTTTCCATCTTAGTCTCATATTTCAGAAGCATGTAAGATTGTGACATGTCGTACGATGCGGAA
Organism: Camphora micrantha; assembly: GCA_003546025.1. Lineage (NCBI taxonomy): Eukaryota > Viridiplantae > Streptophyta > Magnoliopsida > Laurales > Lauraceae > Camphora > Camphora micrantha. The sequence goes on along the minus strand of QPKB01000003.1, from coordinate 5,200,115 downwards.
TTTGTAATGGCAGACCATGCGGGATCGTGGATGGAGTAATGCATGCTCTGTTGCATTCAACTTCTATCACTCTCATCCACTGCTAGAGTTTGATTCGTTGATCTTTCCCGTTTGGCATCAATCCCATTTCTACCTACTAGTGGCATACCCAAGATTGAAGAGATGGGACTATTACAATACAATGGGACGGAGGAAGCGCCATTGGGTATATGCACAGGCGTTTGTAAGTTGACCGACATACATTGCCTATGTTTGTGATATTGCATTCATCTTAAAAGGTCTTACAATTCGCAACTCTCCTGCAGAAAGAGTATGTCTGCACTGAATTTGCTTCAAGAGGTTGGGCAGGTACAAGTTGGGAATTGCATGATGTTGCCAGCTGCCCACAACAAGGCAACAGGTAGTCATTTGTTATAGATCCTGCTCCGTTACTTAATATATGCGTACATACACTTACTGCATTCGTGTTTAATGGTTTCGTATAAACAGTGATGACTGTGGGGTATTTATCATGGCCATTGCTGATCACTTGGCACGGCGTCGTGAGCTCAGATTTACACAAGCAGACATATGGTACTTTTGCCAGAAAATAGTCGTCGACATATATCATCGCCAGTTGGATAGGGCCGGAAGGCACGAGGAATGCCCGAGTGCGACATCATTCTGAGTAGTTCAAAGGGCGGTCTTTCGATGATTTCTTGTCATTGGTGTTTTGCACAATTGAATCTCGTTCTATATGTACCCTCTGCCCGATGTTTTTGATGTATAATATGACTTTAACCGAAAGCCGATGTTAGGGCGGTTAACAGTAATTTTATCTAGTCATTTTCATCCGTAAATGATCAGAATGTTGGACCATGTATATTTGAACTCAGATGCCATTACTATATTTAAGATGTTGTTTCACTCAATCGCATAGGTTGGAGAATGTCAGGTTTTTTATGAGAAGTGATGAATTAGTATCCTTTTTCAGTAGTAGTACCTCAGAAAACTGTTCGGACTGATTTAAGTTTTATATTGTGTGTCAAATCCTGATTCATGTCATTCCACCATATATGTTAAGCTATCAGCATAATCCTTGCATATTGATTTTCTTGCTCTAAGCAGGAATCCACTATCCGAATATTATATTCCATAGTAACATACAACATGCAATCGAATGTCGTAAAATTGTCCTTGATCTCACTGATTTATCTGCTCACCAGCAACGTAGGTCTGTTTAAGTGAAACAAACATTCTTCAAATGGAGATGCTACATCAGACAACAAAAAAGAGGATATCTACGACTGACGTACTGTAATTCTTGATTACAGCATTGTCCCTTGAAAGAGTGTACCAAAACCCCCACAAAAAAACATAGTGATGAAAAACGGTCATAAACATCTTACTATCATCGTTTGCTACATCTGACTACAAATAACATAGCCTAGCCAATCCAATACATAAAACGACTGAAATGAACAGGAACACAAAATACAATTTTTGCAAGTACATTTCCCAAGCACGTCCATTCTTATTAGTTTCTCGCTTCAGCTCATCGATCTGATTTGATATATTATGTAGCTCACGACGAATATCAGTTCGGTCACAAGACATCGAATTTGCATTAGAACTTTGGTCCGCTGCCTTGTCTTTCCACATGAAGGCGTTGCAACCATTTCCTTCCTGCAAACAAATTGTAGGGTGGACAACACATGGGATATCTTGGTGATTAATGCAATTGACGTTGCGAATTTGTCTAGGTATGAAAATCTTCGAACTTACAATCCATCGTGGACAACCCCAAAACTTTCTATTTGGGTTAGTCTTTGTATGGGAGGTGAAGAGCCTCATATCGCCATTCCCGCATCTGCACTTGGGTGCAATTTCAGTAGTGGAGGAGATTGAACGTGATATGCTACAGTTATCCTGGAAGAATCAAGTTGAATGTCTCACAGAAATTCGAAACCAGCTGAAACAGAAGCAGTTGATTCTGTGAATGCTGTAAGACAGAAAAAACAAATAAGCATTAAAATTCCAGATGTTAGTTTTTCCATTTTTGTTTGAACCTGATAAGTTAGAAGGCATACTGGGAGGAGGGACTGTTGCAAATAACCCTGCTTATTTGCAGCAAACCTTCTGGTAGGGAGGACTACCGAGATGCTGGCATCCGTTTCTCCGTAGCTCCTGCAAATCCACAATTATAATACAGACTATGTAGACATATTATACTGCAAAAGATAAACAAATAACGTTATGCTGGACACACAGAAATTGAGTCATCTGCCTTAACTGCCCTTTCAAACCAAGGGATTTTCAATGTAAATGACAAACTTAGATAAATATGAGAAAGATGTTCTTACAGTTTCCCCTCATGGGACAGAGGAATAGTTAGATAATTCGACGAAATTAACCACACGTCAACATTAACAACAAACAGGTCATGTTAAAAACCAACGCAAACAGCAATCATCAACAAACAGAACAACAACCACGGTGCCCAACGAGGCAAGCCAGATCAGAGACCGGTCTCCTTGTGCATACGGACCAAACGACGGAAAATCCATGCTGATTTATCCTTAGAATGGAGGAATGCAGTTGAACTGTCGGTACTATTGTTCAGCCACTCATGTGCAATGTCTAGATCGGCCGGGGATAGTTCTGGGATCTTATCCAATTCGGCTCCAACTATTTGGGACAGTCGCTCCGAAGGCTCCAGTATCTTGTTTGCAACGTCTTCGATCGCTGCACTAATTTTCCCAGATGCCTCTTGGAATCCCGTCATGAACTCCGCTAAAGAGGTACCCTTCTTTACCCGCTTCCTCGAACCGGATGAACCCTCTCACCCTTTGCTGCCCATCATCATCTCCTCCACACATTCGTCTGCCCGTATTTCTGCATTACCAAAGACTGCTTGAGTGTTCGTACGTGAAGCAGAGTCGTTGGTCTGGCCTGCATTTTGGGAGGATCGAGCAAACTGGCCATTAGCGACGTCGCGCCCAAAAATAAGGGAGAGCCTGTCGTAATCAATTGTCTTAGACCGCCATGACTGTGCGTCAGGGTGTCCCTGCAGAGTCATATTATAATTTTGCTATGATGCAACCGACAGTAAAATAGTGGCATTGCAAGTACATATTCAATAGTTAGTTCCGAACATCGTACCACTATCCAATCCCGCCAGACCTTGTCACTGGCGATGACGCGCTTCGTTGCATTGTCAAACCCGAACCCAGATGCATTAAGTAGCTCTGTATAGATGGCGTATTGTTTTTTGAGATACTTGCATCTATTCCGGATTGTCCCTTCCGTAAACTTCTTGCCTGTTGTGCCATGGGCCGTCATTGCGTTCGCAACAGACACATAAGCTTCATCCTTGAATCCCCTGTCTCCCTTCCTCCCCATTGTTACTTGCTCCAGCATCAGTTCTAGCAATTATTCGTCCAGCTCCGCATTGAAGACATTGTTTTTGCGCGAAGGCTTTGGTGGAGCTACAATCATAGATGTTATTATTATAATAATGAAAATTTTCAACACAAGTGATGGTCAGAAACTGTAAATACGTGCATTATAGAGATTCACACAGTACTAGGACACTTTCAAATTACAGCAGAGTGAATCTTTTCATAAATGGACACCAACTAAATATTTTTAGAGTGATACAGAACAACCTACAAGTCCATGCAATTAAACAACATCAGTGCATTTTCATATGTTGAGAACTCGAATATGGAATGCGATATATTCATCCATGTGTCATATTCATATGGTACTCTTCCCATAAATTGTTTGCGAAGTTATCACGGAAGGCATGCCACTCGTCCCTTTCTCTTTGGCTGTATGGCCTGAAAACCCCAGCCAGATCGACCTCGCTACCTCCCTCCTCATTTTGGACAGCATCCTCAGCACTAGTTTCTTCAGTGTCATCAAACTCATAATTTTGCTCTAGGATAAAATTGTGCAAGGTGCAGCAGGCATGTACTATCGACACCTGGTGGATGAAGTCATACTGAGGGGCTGTCCGTAAGATGGCAAAGCGCCCCTTTAATAGACCGAATGCCCTTTCGATTACATTACGAGCCTGCGAATGCATTTTATTAAAAAGTTCTTTTGGATCTTGAGGTGTTCTTCCTCGGTGGTCCTTCAAATGATATCGGACTCCACGGTAGGGTGCGAGGAATCCCGGAGCATTTGCAAATCCGGCGTCCACGAGGTAGTACCGGCCTATAGTAATAGAGATCGGAGAACGAGTGGTTACTTTCCATTTGATTGGGACGTTTTATTTTTCAAGTGGGATAAAAACCGTACAGGGTAGGATGTATATACCTGGTGGAACGACCAGTGGATCACCCCTTGTCAGCGCATTTTGTAGGACTCGTGCGTCTGTTGCGGATCCCTCCCAGCCGGGAAGGACATACTGGAATTTTAAGTCAAACCCACAAGCTGCCAGGACGTTCTGTGTCAACGTCCCCTGTTTATTTCGGTATGCTGATTGTGACTGCACTGGTAGGAAGGCGGGTATGTGGGTGCCATCAATCGCACCAACGCAATCCTGGTTGAAAAATGTCAATCAGTGCAAGATTATACCACAACACATAACATAAAAAAAAAAAAACATTGATTGACAATTGCATTTAAAAAAACACAGGGTAGACATTATACCTTGAAGTTGGAAGGTCCCGCAGAAGTATATATGTTAGATTGTTTGACGAAGTTTGGTGCTAGTGTTAGAATAGCATTGAGAAATCCGTGGAAGTGTCGGCTGACTGTTTCCCCTGATCGTAGAAACCTCGATGCGATTGTTCTATTTTTAACAGCATGTGCCAGAATGTGCAAGCATGCTGCGACCTCTTCCTCAACAGTGACCTCGCGAATGTCTTTCAGCAGCCCTCTGACTCTGAGCAGATCGCAGAGGTAATCAAAACTCTCCTTGTTTAGTCTAAGCTGACTAATACACTCTTCGTCCCTCCCTTCTGTTAACTTGGAAAGGTAGTGGGCTCTTTCAGCAGTCCTCTTCTTCCGGGAATTTGCCTTATTTTGGTACTGGAAAAGCACTGCGCTAGCGGCCGCTACCTGCATTTGCCATGCAGCCAAGGCTGCCCACAAAACTGCAAGAATTGCTTTCTTTTTTTTTTAATCTTGCTTCCTTCCTCTCTTTATTAACCTTTTTGAAAAAGCATCTTGTACCATCCATCTTATCGTATCACGACTGTAGTGGCAAATTGCAAGCGTGGATTTCGAAGGATTTGATGCAGAAAGAGGTTAGCAAGAACTCCAAGATTTTTGACTGTTAAACTGTTGCGTGCTCCAACATTTCGGAGACGAAGATAAAGGACACAGGTTATCAACAAAGCATAAAATGGTCAATATATCAGAACCCCCTTTCAGTTTATAGCAGAAAGGGCGACAACCAAATTTGTGACCCCCCTGCACGGATTGAAACTTTCAACCCCTTTCAAATATTCTATTGCCGAACAGTTTTTATTGATGCAATGTTGACAATTGTACGATATCGTACGCAATCAATCAAGTTGTACCAATAGAACAAGTACCTTATAATTGGCAAATTTGGGTGTGTTTACAATACAACTGATCTCAGTTAACAAAAAGATAGATCAAGTCTGTCGACTTCGTTGCATGTAAGTTTCAGTATACTACATGTATTAGGTGCGAAACCAGGCTAATGAACCTTCTTAATTGTCAAGTATATTTGTGCTTGAATGTGCTTGTTTTACAGTAACAAACATTAGGAAAAGAGGAAAGCGTTTATACCTTGCTCGTCGACGGACATGTTTTGTATCGTATCGGAAGTCATTTTACTCCAGTTGTTCTGCTGCAACGTTATGCATCATACACTACAACTGCTTCCTTTTTATAGAGGGATTCTTTGAATGAGTACGAAGAGAGTAATTGCGCCAAGATCTCTGGTAGATATATTGACCTACTGCATTTACCCTATGACGAACCACCATCTGACCAATATATTGGACCCTCTACTTATTACGAGAGAGGACTGACATGTTGCTGGGTGAATGCGTTTGAATCGCAGGACGCGCATAGACTTTAAGTCGATCCCTCATGAGATGAGCTACTCTCCCAGCCGTAGTTGTTGTCCGAGAGTAAATAATTTCTGCTGGTGATGTCGTTTCAACCCAATGCCCCAAATCAAAAGAAATCCCTCTACGAAGTTTTATCCTCCATCATCCCTAACACATTTACTCGTTCCAGAGACTTTTGGCAGTCTACAAACGCAGATCTATGACGGCTAGATGTACTAGACCTCGCCTCGCAAGGGCTAGAAGAGATGAACTGATGGAGAGATGTTGCTTAGAAGTTATGATCCCGAACAAGTTTGGTGGATAAGTAGGTCGTCCTCGTCAGCGGTAGTGGACCCTTGAATTTAACTGCTATCTCCCGGCAAAGTTATGGTTGGTGGAGGAGAATGAAGGTGAAGCAGTGTTGCTCACTGCGTGGAGCCTTTCTGTAGCCACCTACTGTCAGCGGGGTGTGTCCTCTCAAGCGTATGCCCGAAATCGATTGCAATCAGGAAATCCACTTCGTTTTTGAAAACCACCTGGTCTTCCTTCGCTGTTATGACGAAGGGCTAGAAGAGGCTGTATGATAGCAGGTGATAAGGTCTAGGGTTTCAGAGTGTTGAAGAAAGATGTTGATATGATGGACAGATTGTTGGAAGCAGTAATGTTAAAGAGGGTTAGATGGAAAAGTAGGTTTTCATAGTTATGAAGGTTTAAAGCGTTTCAAGGAGAGATGGTGATGCGCATTTGATTCGGTTCACAGCAGATGGGGAGGGACGATGGTGAAGAGGAAATAGAAACCCACGGGAAGCTTCAACGCATATTCCGAGTACTTCCAACTTTACTTTGGGCTGGGGTACATATGAGAGACAGGAAGACCTGTGGTGGACATAGCAATCTATGCAAGTACGGCCATCTAGTAACTACAACTGTAAAGTTAGAAATCTCTACATCCTATTTGTTCCCGGATGGAACCAAATGCAGTATGGTGGAAATTCAGACCGTTGGATCTGCATTATACTTGACTTGACTATACTTGTAAAATTACCAAACGCGCCCTAAAGGGGCCAGCTCTTCTAAGCTCAAGTTTAGAATAAGGTAAGCTCAAGTGTGTAGTGAGGCCTACCTAGGGAGCCTCATGGGGATGGGGGTGGGGGAGATTTCAAGTACTCCCTAGGATCTTCCTCTCTGCAAAAAATCAGTCCCAATCGTGATTTCTATCATCTCCATACGGGCTCAAAAGTTTAATGATCAATAGTTCATTCGGATCGATACATAGTCAATCCAACGGTCCAGTAAATTCGGATTTGACCAAAAGTTGGTGGACATGTGCAATTTAAAGGAGTCATGTGTTTGGTCTATTTGGATGGACTAAAGGTGGGCCCTACAAGCATGAACTTATAAAATTTTATTTTAAGTTTAAGCTTAGGAGAGCCTTGCTCATCTTTAAATATCTGTAAGTATAAAAAGTAGCTGCAGTTGTAGAGCAGTTCACGCATTTACTACTACTTGCTTGTATCTGCCGTATGCTACGAAAAGTTGCAGAATTAGCTAAGTATGAAGTACGGCACAGTCGTAGCTGTGAGAATTGAGATCGATATTTTACCTTCCACTGCAGTTGATTATTGTTTACGGCAGATTCATGAACCAACACAGAGGTCAATTCGTGTTCTGGGGCAGGACAAGGATTTCGTCTATCAAGTAAGAATCAATGCTGGCCTAGTCGACATTTTATGCATGCATAAGCCATTTACACTTGTTTTCGACTTTTGAACGACTTTGACCTTTCGAAAAAGATGTGGACCCTGTAATGCAAGTGGAGCTGCTTTCTTCAGGTTTTGGATTCCTTTCTCTCTATGAATGGACTCAAATCTAGACAAAACCCAGCTGAGAAACCGAGGCTAAGAAGAAGCGCAGCAGCAAGAGCAATGGCTGAAATCATCCCTCTCCTCACTCCATACAAGATGGGAAATTTTCATCTCTCCCACAGGTCAGTCATTCTCATATAAGGAAATGGTTTTGCTCACCTTCCATTGAAGGACGATGAGTGAGACAGATTGTAGTCCTCTTTCTGGCAGTGTTTTGCCCCACAATTTCCTCACACACAAAACAAAAAAAAAAAGCTTGGGTAACTTTATAGTAAAGTGCTAGTTAACTAAGATGAAGGGATGGAAATGGGTCTGGTTAAACGAGTGTCCTGGCCCGAGGTGATCCTATAAATTGTGGTTTTGGTATTGGGTTGATTGGGGCAGGTATGTGAATGTGGACTCAGATTTGGGTTAGTGCCTGACCTGCTCCCGCCTTTTTTGTCATTTTTCTTTTGTCATTAACTAAGATTTTTCATAGAAAGCTTCTTTGACCCCAAGTGGTAGCAGAGAAGGACTTTCTTACAAGGGATGTAGCCTGTAGGTCCAAATCATTCCTGGTAAGATGATTTTTTTTTTTTTTTAGTTTTTTTTTTATTTTTAAACAAAAAAAAAATCTCCCAGTACCTTTTTCTTAACCCAAAAATGTTTGGGATTTCTTCTCTGTTATGTGAGTTGTTCCAAAAAATTTCTAGCCAAACAAATCCTTGGTAGAGTTGTGTTGGCACCTAATTTCACACACATATCCAGGATCCGCAAGTGAAAGTATAATACCACTAACCCAACATAGAAAAATAGAGAGGAAAAAAAAAAAAAAAACGCCTAGCTACTTTTAACTATCGATACCAAACAGAAATAAATTCACAGAGAAAATGTTTATGGTGTGCAATCCTCTAAAATAAGTTTAATCTGATCCTTTTTCAGGATAGTTTTGGCACCATTGACGAGACAGAGATCCTATGGGAACATCCCTCAACCACATGCTATCTTGTATTACTCTCAGAGAACCACCAAAGGAGGCCTTTTGATAGCTGAAGCTACCTGCGTTTCTGAGAGTGCTCGAGGGTAAATTCTTGTCTCTTTGCTGCATAGATGAATAACTGCTTACATTGTACCAACTAATCTGTCAATGAGTGTGATACATGGTTGGATTGATTTAGTATGAAATAAAAGATAAGGTTTGGAGGGTAGGCATCTATTAAAAATTTAGTCCCACGTGATGTGACTAGTTCTCGGATTGATGGGGGAGAAAGTAGAGGGGGCCGATGCTGCTGGAGCTGCCGGTGATGAACATGTGGCAGCCTCTGATTGGGTTCTTGATAGGGCGAGGGAGGACGAGAAAGTAGAGGAGGAGGAGGGCACAAGGAGGGAGGATGAGGAAGATGGAGAGAAGGAAGAGAGACACTATTAATGGAATTAGTTTTTTAGATCTAGTGATTTGGAAAAGTGAGAAGACGAGGGATGTTAAAAGAAATGCAGTGGGGGAGGTGGAGAAAGAGGAGGAGGGCCTTTACTATTACACCGAGGATCTATGAGGGCCTTTTTGGTGCACCAAGACATCTAAGACATTTATTAAGAGAAAACTACAAAAAAAAAAAAAAAAAGAGCTTGTAGATGGCCAATAACCAAAAGAGCTACCTATAGTTTTTATGCAACATAACCGGTATTTCTGCTAGAATATTCTTTTATTTTATTTTTTTGCCTTTTTTCAACAAGCGACGACGTCGTCGCTTAATATAGAGAGTCAGTGACGACGTCGTCGCTAATTCGTCAAATCTGTATCTTCTCCGACCTTCATTATCTGCGATTGCTGATTTATTGTACCAAAATGAGCCAGAACTCTATGTTACTGTTTGTTATACACAGATATATGAGTATGGGTCACGGATATGGAAGAGTAGGGAAAAAGGCTCAAGAGGCAGCTAAGAAAGAATCCATCGACTGCTTGAAACTGTTGGAAAGAGAGCTCGAAGACGAGCTATTTTACAGTGGCAAGAGTTGGGGATATGTGGATGTGGTGCTTGTTCCATTCGCCTACTGGTTTTACACGTATGAGACTGATGGTAATTTCATCATAGAGAATTAGTGCCCTAAGCTAATTGCTTTGGTGAAGAGATGCATGTAGAAGAAGAGTGTTTCCAAGGTCCTTCCAGACCCTCACAAGGTCTATGACTTTGTTGGCGATTTGAAGAAGAAGTATGGAGTAGAGTTCTAGTAAATGTGGAGTAGAGTTCTGGTAAATGTGGTTTATGAGGAAAAACAATGGAAGGAAAAAGGCATCAATGTGGGAAATACATGCTCAAAAGGACCCTAGATTCAAAATCTCATTGATGCCTTCTTCCTCCCATTGTTTTCCCCCATAAACCCCATTAAGCTTCTCTCTTGCTCTTCCATATCCGTGACCCACACTCATATATCTGTGTATAAAAGACAATAACATAGAATTCTGATTCATTTTGGTAAGATAACCAGCAATCGTAGATGATGAAGGCCGGAGAAGATGCAGATTTGATGAATTAGCGACAACGTCGTCGCTAACTCTCTATATTAAGCGACGACGTCGTCACATGTTTTAAATCTTTAATAAAAAAAAATAGAAATTGTCACAAGGAACCACTTTCGTGTAATATTGACTAGTGGCCTGTTTTTCAGTTAGAGGCCATCTAGGGTCTTTTTTTTTGTAGTTTCCTCTTTATGAAAGTAACTTCCTATTTTTCTTTCTCCCTCTCATTTTTAGGTATCCGGAAACCCCTGGTATTTGGACAAAGGAGCAAGTTGAAGCCTGGAAACCAATTGTGGAAGCTGTTCACAAGAAGGATGGCATCTTTTTTTGCCAACTATGGCATGCGGGCAGGGTTTCAAATAATGGTATTTTGTTTCCAAATTTATTAAATCTATGCATGCTTTGAAATGAAATTCAACTGGACATATAATGTGTCTGACTATGAAGAGAAACTATCACATTCACTTTCACAACTGATGGAGGATCCATCGTACCCATCATGCAAAATTTTCACTCATGGTTCATTTGAACAAAGACTGACTTACACTTCATATTTCATCTTTTAATGTAGTTCTTGTTTATAGGCTTTCAACCCAATGGTCAAGCTCCTATCTCTAGTACAGACAAAGGATTTATACCCAAGGAGTTGATACCCGAGACAGAATACTCGCCTCCTAGGCGATTAATGATCGACGAAATCCCTCAAATTCTGAATGATTTTAGACTTGCTGCGCGAAATGCCATTGAAGCTGGTAAGCCTTTCATTCCTAGGTTTTCAAGCAAAAAACTCATTTACAAAACTTCAATAGAAAAGATCCATGTTTCAACATTCAACTGATTGAATTATTTTAGCCCTTGTGTTAGTGTGACCTCCAATTGGATAGATGAGGAGAAAGTACTATGCATCTAAGAGGCTATGGCTTGTCCATGTACCAAATTGATTCATTGCCTTCTCTATATTGGATTATCTTGGGTATGTGTGCGCGCAACACATGTGCAAGGCCAAATCCCTTGATTTCTTGTTCTTTTTTTTCAGTTACTTTTGCTTTTCTCTATTTTTACTCACTTTTAGCTCTTTTGGTATGAGATTGACTCAAATCCAATAGTTGCAGAGCTTGATAATCCAAGTGTTTATAAAAAATTCTCCAGTAACATTTTATATATGCAGGTTTTGATGGAGTTGAGATCCATGGCGCTCATGGGTACCTAATTGATCAGTTCATGAAAGATCACATCAATGATAGAACCGATGAATATGGTGGATGCTTAGAGAACCGTTGCCGCTTTGCTCTTGAAGTAGTTGAGGCCATCATCAATGAGATTGTATCAGATAGAGTTGGAATTAGACTATCTCCATTTGCAGATGTATATGACTCTGCAGACTCTAACCCAGATGCTCTTGGCCTTTATATGGTTGAATCACTGAACAAATATGGAATTCTGTATTGCCACATGGTTGAGCCAAGGATTAATGGCATTGAAGAGAGGGATGATCCTCGTAGTCTTCTACCCATGAGAAAGGCTTTCAAGGGGACTTTTATTACTGCTGGGGGCTATAACAGAGAGAGTGGGAACAAAGTTATAACTGATAATCATGCAGATCTTGTTGCGTATGGTCGTCTATTCTTAGCTAACCCAGATCTGCCAAAGAGATTTGAACTTAATGCACCCCTTAACAGGTATGACAGAAGCACATTCTATACATCTGATCCTGTTGTGGGCTACACTGATTACCCATTTCTTGAATCACCGCTGTGCATAGAAAAGTCCAATTGAACTCTATTATTTCAAAAAGTTGTTCTAGTCTTGTGAAACAGAAACTGTAGCATGGATGAATAAGGGCCTGTTTGGATATGGTAGAAAGTTGTGTAAGACACTATTTTGTAGGAATTTATTTGTCATTTTCTTGACCTACATATTTAATGTGTCTGGTAACTCTATAGAATATATTGTAATATTTGAAATTCTCAAAGAAATAAAGATTTCCCACTATGTGGCTATCATGTATTTTTTCTTTTGTATATTCTAATGTTGCAAAAAGTACCAGCTTCCTTCCTTAAAATTAGGGATGTAAATGGGTTTCCAACTTTTGGATTATCCGAATGTTCCGACCCGTTAAAAACCGGGTCCCGGTCCTTATTTAGGCCCCGATAAGTAAATGGGTCCGGGTCTGATTCCACATTTGTTCGGACCCGTGGACCCGAGACCCGACATATCACTTCAATTTTCTAAAATCTCTAATAAAAATCATTTTTTTTTTTTTTAATATCATTCTTTATCTAGACCTGGACACGGATCCAGATCCAAACTCAACCCACATATGGTTCTAGTTCCGGTTCCGGAGCCAAAAAATCGGTTCTGAGTCCGGATCTGGTTCCACATTCTCCTTAACGGTTTAGGTTCCGGGTCCACTATGGACCCGGACCGGAACTGACCCATTTACAACCCTACTTAACACTTATTATATTTTCTACCATACCTCTCAAGTGGGGGAATTACCTAAACCTACCCTCCCACATATCAATGCTGGGCAGCATGATGAGGGCGAGAGTCATATCCACACGGACATTCCGATATTCTCAATTTTGAGCCATGAGCAGATTTAATTACATGAATATGCTTAACATTTATGTGATAAGCTACTGGCAATTTTTTTATAGGAATTTCACAATTCATTTTTATTAAAAAAATAAATTGCATTTTTTTATTGATTTAAAGCTGACTTTTCTTGAAATCCTAAAAATAAACAAACACCTCAATTTACACGTTATTTAAATTTGTGAGAATTGCCAAAAAAAAGTATAATTTATACAATATTATAAATCTAATAACATTTTGATTTGTGACATTGAAACCTGACAATATTCAAATCTGTCAATATGATATTCGGCACATATCCAAGCACTCCCCCTAAGATGAGGTTATTTATATTGAAATGAGCCATTTCTCAAATCTAGCACCAATTCTAACGGCTTTTAAGCTTTAGACATTCTTCTTTTTGCTGTTAATTCTCATTTGTGATCCACTAAAACTAGACCTTTCTAGGCATATGCTTAATTTGAGCTACTTCTAGGTAGGAACAATCCACACTTTATCCAACCTAAGTGTTTTTTCTTTTTCCTTCACTTCTAATACTAGAAGACTCGAACTCACACACTTTTGAAACCTAACAAATTGAGCTACAACTTGAATCTCGCTACAATAATAATCCAATCCAAGCAATTCTTATCTTACCAACATTAGGACTTTTTCGACGATATTTCATTTCAAAAAAATTTCCAAGGATTAAGTAATTAATAATCTAAACAAACCAATTTTTTTTTAAAAGGAAATTGGCCATATTTCCAATCAAATTTAGCCCTAATCCTAAGTCCTCATCCGTGCTTCATCAGTGACATTAACTCTTGGGTCTTCTCTCACACTTTGGTGAGAATGAGACGCTCTTTAACCAAAGGCCATATGCTTATTTACATGCTTCGTGTTTTTCTTGTCCTTTCTTTTTAGAAGACATGGATGCCACCTTAAGCCAAAAGTGATGTAAGCGGCCAAATTTTTTGTTGCAAAAATGGTTCATTGAGATAGGTCCGGTAGCTTTTTCATTCAGCAAATCCTCTCTCTGCTCATCATTCATTGTTTTTCAAATCCACCTGAGGGATTTGAGCCCACCTTCATTATTGCAATCTTACATTTTTTATGTACATTATAAAAATCTTGGGTCCACGTCCCAAAACCCATCATGGAAATTATGGGTTCACGTCCAAAATCCAACGTACGAGTTTGGATCCGCTCCCCTCAAATGAAAATACGGAGCCTGCCACTCTAGTCTCATGGTCTCGGGCTCTCAACCTCATTGGTGGGTTTTAAAAAGATGAAAACCCAGGCAAAAAATAAACCCCAACCGCAGATACAGTACCTATTCGATTTTGGTTCAGTCGATAACAAACTTGGCTAAACTTGCCCGACTAGGCGCACCCCATTCCTATTGAAGTAAGAGCATGGAGTCAAGCCCGGCCGAGTCGGTTCTTTTTTAATGAGTTTAATATAAGAGCCGCCTAGATACATGCATAAGCCATTTTCACAATTTTTAACTTCCAACAAGAGTTGGACCCCTGCAATATAAAAAGTTTGTAAAGCTCCTTGCAGGTATTGGTTTTGGATTCCTCTATCTATAAATAGAACTCACATGTAGGGTAAAAAAAAGAAAAAATACAACAAACATTTGAGAAAGGAAGGCTAAAAGAAGGGCCACTAGCAGGAGTAATGGCAGAAATCCCTCTCCTCTCTCCATACAAGAAGGCAAAAATACCAAACACCTCAATTTATTCTTTATTTAAATTTGTGAGAATTACCAAAAAAAAGTACAACTAATTCAATATTATTAATATAATTACATCTTGATTTGTGATATTGAAGTCTGTCAATATGATAATAGGCAGGTGTAAATCCCCACCCACCTCCAAGATGAGGCTATTGAATATTAATAATGAAAGGAGCCATTTTTCAAATCTAGCACCAATTGTGACAGCTTTTAAGTTTTAGACATTCTTCTTTTTCCTGTTTATTCTCATTTGAAATCGTAACATAATTAATTCTTTCTACGCATACTATAAAAAAGTAACTTTCAAAGGTGGAAAACTTCATATTTACCGGGCTTTTTTTTTTTTTTTTTTTGCCACTAAAACTGCTAGAAAAGCCCAGATGGTGCATATCGAGGCAAAAATGCCAGTTTTAGTGGTGGGTAAAAATCGCCACTAAAAGCGAATTTTGCAGCCGCTAAAAGTCACCTTTTGGTAATTTGAGCTAATTCTAAGGTAGGAACAATTCAAGTTTCGACAAAAAATGACCACATATTCGCCAGTTCTTCATCCAACCAAGTTTCTTTTACCTTGTCACCTGCTGCTCAAAGACTCGAACTCGCATACTTTTGCTACCTAACTAGCTGAGGTACAACTTGAATCTTACTATAACAGTAATTCACTCTAAGCAAGTTTCACTTGCCAAAATGCAGACTGTTTTCGGGATATTCAATTTCAATTTTTTTTTTTTTTTTTGAAGGATTTAAGTAATACTCAACAACCCAATTCTTTTCTAGGTAATTGGCCAGCCATTGTCACAAGTTTTAATTTCTGACTTTGACATTTTGAACGAGATTTGGAACCCAGATGTACTGTAAAAGTTGTGTGGCATTGGATTCTTTTCTCTATAAAACGAACTCACTTGTAGACAAAACCCAGTTGCCAAATCAAAGCTAAAAAGAAGAGGCAGGAGCAGGAGCAATGGCAGAAATCCCTCTCCTCTCTCCATACAAGATGGGAAATTTTCATCTCTCCCACAGGTCAGTCATTCTGAGAAAGTTTATTAGAGAAGGCACTCTGAATTACCTACTTAAAACTAATTGTACCAAAAAGAAACAAGTCCACAGGGACCTGTTTTCTAGTGTCCACCCCTCTAAAATCATGTTGATTTGATTGTTTTTTTCAGAATAGTTTTGGCACCATTGACAAGAAATAGATCCTATGGGAACATTCCTCAACCACATGCTATCTTGTATTACTCTCAGAGAGCCACCAAAGGTGGGCTTTTGATAGCCGAAGCTACTGGAGTTTCTGACACTGCTCAAGGGTAAATTCTTGATTCATGCTGCATAGTCTATGAGTATAATATATTGTATGTTGATGTGATTTACCTGTATTTTAAAATCAAGGAAAGGTTTGCAGATTTGGGTTTACTAGAAACTTAAAGTTAATGTGACTTGCCCTTGGACTGATGGGCAATTAACTAATCCATGAACCAAGTCTTGACATGTTGATGTATTATAATTTGCTTATTTGCCATCTTTTTCCCCTTTTTTCTTTAAACTTATTTTGTTCTTTTTCTTTTTTTTTTTGAACAATTTTTTTCTTCTATGGTGTGAGATGATCAAGCCAATCATCATTTGTCCCCATGTTCAGGTATCCAGAAACCCCTGGTATTTGGACAAAGGAGCAGGTTGAAGCTTGGAAACCAATTGTGGAAGCTGTTCATGACAAGGGTGGCATCTTCTTTTGCCAACTGTGGCATGTGGGCAGGGTCTCAAATTATGGTATGTTTTGCCCAAATATGGTAAATCTATCTTTGCTTTGAATTGGAATTCAATTGGACATAAATCTGTTTGTGGTCACAAGGAGAAACTTTTGTACCTAAATGGACAATTTGGGGTCATTTATAACTGAAGCCTTCAACAACTACTCTGGAACGTCCCTCCAGGCTTCGTGAGTCTGTTAGGTCCAACAATTCTAATCAAAGCCTTCTATATTTGCGAGAACAACAAACAGCTAAGGTAAAGCAAGCCAATGCCTTGGGAGCAGAGTGATTTGGGGCACAAGGCTTGCTTTTGAAAAGCAGACTTGATGGACCATCCATTGTTATTCCAAAAACAAGTCAATACATTGTTTCATGCAACCAAAAGCTGATTCATATTATCTTTCAATGTAATTCCTATTTATAGGCTTTCAACCCAATGGCCAAGCTCCAATCTCCAGTACAGACAAGGGGTTGACACCCGAGACAGAATTCTCACCTCCAAGGCCATTAAGGATAGACGAAATCCCTCAAATTGTGAATGATTTCAGGCTAGCTGCGCGGAATGCCATAGAAGCTGGTAAGCCTTCCATTCCTAATTTACAAGCAAAAATTCATATACAACCTTCAAGAGGAATGATCTCATTTATGTCTCAAGATTCAGCTGATTGAATTATTTTGTCCCTTGTGTATTATTGTGACATATCTGAGGAGAAAGTATCATGATGTTTAGGCTATGGCTCATTCATGTACCTAATTGACTCATCTCCTTATTTATGTTGGACTTGCTTGTGCATGTTTATATATGCAGGATTTGATGGGGTTGAGATCCATGGAGCTAATGGGTACCTAATTGATCAGTTCTTGAAAGATCGAATCAATGATAGAACCGACAAATATGGTGGATGCTTAGAGAACCGTAGTCGCTTCGCTCTCGAAGTAGTTGAGGCCATCATCAATGAGATTGGATCAGATAGAGTGGGCATTAGACTCTCTCCATTTGCAGATTTCATGGATTCTGCAGACTCTAACCCACAAGCTCTTGGCGTTCATATGGCTGAATCACTGAACAAATACAGAATTCTATATTGCCACATGGTTGAGCCCAGGATAAATGGCAATGTAGAGAGGGTTAGTGTTGATTCCCAGAGTCTTCTACCCATGAGGAAGGCTTTTAAAGGGACTTTTATTGCTGCTGGGGGCTATAATAGAGAACGCGGGAACATAGCTTTAGCTGATAATCATGCAGATCTTATTGCATATGGTCGTTTGTTCTTGGCTAACCCGGATTTGCCAAAGAGGTTTGAACTTAATGCACCCCTTAACAAGTATGACAGAAGCACCTTCTACATACCTGATCCTGTTGTGGGCTACACTGATTACCCATTTCTTGAATCACTTCAGTGAATAAAGAAGCTCAATTGAATTCTGTTATTTCAGAATTTGTTATAGTCTTGTGAATTAAAAACTACTGTATGGATCAATAAGATGAGGTTATTGATAATGAAATGAGCCATTTTTCATATCTAGCACTATTTCTGTCAGCTTTTACATTTTAAACACACTTTCTTTCGCTGTTAATCCTCATTTGTGGTCACGTAAGACTATAACTTTTTGGACATGTTTGATCTGAGCTAGTTCTTAGGAAGGAACAATCCAATTTTGGTCAAAAAAAAAAAAAAAAAAGTAAATCTCATGTTGGCAAGTTCTTCATTAAGCTAAAACATTTTTTCATCTTCATTTTCGAAAATACTTGATGACTCAAACTCTCACACCTTCGCTACCTAATCTGGCCTATAGCTTAAGCCCCACCACAATGGTATATCAATCCAAGCAAGTTTTATCTTGCCAACATGAGGACTTTTTTTGGGTTTCTTTCATTTCAAAAAATCTTGAAGGGTTAAGTAAATATCAACAACCTAAGTTTTTCTCCTAAGAAATCGGCCTATTTTCAAGTAGATTTAACTCTAATCCTATGTCTTCATCCATGCTTCGCCTGTGATTGGGAACTCCAGGATTTCATCTCTTGACACTTTGATCAGAATGAGATGCTCTTAACAAAAGGGCGCCATCTTAGTATCCTTTTTTTTTTTGGTTGTTGTTGATGTTGAAGGGTGACATGGTGCCTTGGCCATTGAATCATTGGGAGACATCTATTTGAGCTTTATACTTTTTTCTCCATTGTAAAAGGTGGCCTACAATAATGCGAAATTAGTCCATAGCGCATATGGGGCATTTTCATATGCGAAAAAAAAAATGACATAATCCATGACGATGGGTCTGATAGCTTTTTCATTCCTCCAACCCTTCCCCTCTGCTCATCATTCATTGTTTTTCAACAACACCTCACAGATTGGAGCCCACCTTCATTATTGTAGTCTGACCTTTTCATGTGCATGACCTCAAAATCTTACCAAGTCAGGGACCTCTCAAATTTTATTGGAAGGTTCCAAAGAGTGTAGGTAGCATCACTAGCAACCACATATTAAGTTACTTTTAGACTGGACATCCACATGGTGACGCACCTTTTCTTTTTCTTTTTCATACATGCCAAAGTAAACATACATGCAAACGAGTAACCAATTTTCTACTTATTCAGATATTTTGATTCGTAAAAAATGAGATTTAAAATTTATTTTAGGTTTTGGATTTGGAATCCAATTTAGATTTTAATTTTTAAACGGATCTGAATCTAAGTTCATTTCTTACTTATGAACTCGGAATCCAACATACAAGTTTTTAACGTTGCAAATTGTAGTTTAAAATCAACTTTTTTTGATCATTTTTATATTTAATTTAGGAGATAGCAGAGTTGATGTTCTTTTATAAGTTGAATAATATCTTTATTTTAAGAAAAAAGAAATAAAACAGAAATGAAAAGAAGATGGAACTGGTTTTGGAACTACATTCCCAGCCGCTAGTTGAAATTGATTCTGAAACTGAATCTAGGTCATCCTAACGGAACCAGATATGAAACCAACAAAATTAGGTTTCGAGTCGAAACCGAAACAGTTATTTAGAAATGGATCTAGGCCCAAGTCCAGTATGGTTCCAACCTAAAGTAAAAGGGTGCATTTTGGGTTGGGCCAAAACTGAATGGCATGGCCCGCGCCATGATAATGTAGTATTGTGTGGAGATGTGCTAGATTTGGGTTTGTGCGGAATTTGGGTTCGTCGCAAGTTTGCTTCCCAAATTACATATATATATATATATATATATATATAATATGCTAATTTATATGTCCATTCTAAGGGCCGGTCTATTTAAAACTAACGGAATGGGCCTACATGGCTGTGTTTTTTTACTTCCTCCTTTTTTGGCTAGAAAGTATGATTTATGTATTAACAATATGAACAAAACAAATTAGGGAACTTTTCAAAGAAGGCCTTAAGGTTTTGCCTTATTTCAAACAATCACATAAATTTTAAAACTTTTCAAACTAGTAGTCTCTAAATTTTTCTGGAAGTTTAAAATTAAGGACACTTATCTATGTAAAGCCATTTTTCGGTAAATTTTTTTCTCAATTTTTCTAAAATGCCCAAATTAGCCTATATTGAAATAAAACTCTCCTTCATTTCCACTATATTCTCCTCATTTCCCTCACCAGTGTTCTTACGGTGATTAATGACAACTAGTGTTCCCACAACAATCAACTTATACATTGGCCGTCGGAACCATGTCATGGCTTTAAATGAAAGTTAATTGGGGTATTTTAAAAGATTTGAGAAAAAAAGATTACCAAAAGTCACCTTTAAATTACCATATGTCTTTAATTGAAAATTTACTAAAAAACTTAGGAACTAAATTGAGAATTTTTAAAACTCGTGTCTATTTTTAAAAATAAGTCAGAAACTTAATACCTTACTTAAAAAAAAAATTCAACAAATTCATATTAACACACCAACCATCATTTTAGCTGTCACGACTCACGAGTCACTCAATTTGGACCACCAAATTATTGGCCAATGGCCCCACACCTAGAAGGTCTGCTGTTCATAAAGATATTGCAACATCCCAATTGGACAGATGAAACTTGTTTTCTCTATCCCTGACGTCCATTTAAAAAGAAAAAAATGTAACCATCCATGAACCAGGACGCATTTGTGGTTACATTCAGAGGCCTCCCTAACCATTGGATGACACCGTAAGAACACGAAAATTTCACGGCTAGTACAAGGTCGGTGTAGGATTTTTCAAGTTCCAGGACCAAACTATTTGAAAACGATTTAAAGGAAGCAGTGGATGCAACCTTAACTCGTCCTCCACGCTACCTTCGGGGTTAGCTTAGTTGACTTTGAGCCATAATTTGTCTTAAAGGTCGTAGGTTCGAAACTGCACCATCATATTGAGACTATATGAGAGTTTATCCGGCTTTTCTCTAGACCCAGATAAATTAGTCCAGCTTAAAAGGTTAGGAACTTCCTCCGACAGCCAAAAAAAAAAAAATGTTGTGCTTTCTTAGAATTTGAACTCACAATCCATGGGTTATTGTACTAATTTTAAATTTCTTTAGCTAACTATTTTTACCAAGATCTTAGAACATTAACAAAAGAATAAAAAATATTCGTACTTTTCAATATGCCAACGTGTCCTCACATTTCACTTTACCTATCCGCAACTCCTCTCTCTCATACTCCATCACTCTTTCTCACCATGTCTAATTCTCTACCAAGAATGTAGATTATTATATGTAATTTCCCATAATGAAAATATATGATGAGTCGTTTATAACCATCCAGGGGCCGCTCAAGATTATTTGAGTCCTAAAGCGACAAAATCCTAAATGAGGCATCAAATTATCTATACTGTTGTTTTTTTTTTTTTTTTTTTTTTTTAAGTTTTGAGCATCTGAATTTGTATTTTCTAATAGATATATTTATCATTTATAAATTATAACTAATAATAGTTATAAATAAAATGATCACTAACTATGATAAACATTCAATACAAGCATGGAATTAGAAAATCATAAAATAATTAAACAATAAAACCTGATTTAGTGATTTATCGTTGTTGGCCATAAAGATTGTAGATGTGGATGAATTTCGAATTTGATCCATTTTTTTATTATGAAAAAAATGGATTATATTTGAGTTAGTGGGTTATGATTAACATATATTATAAAAAAGACTCACATATATTATCATAATATATCTACATATATTATTAAAAAGAAGACAAAACCAGATCAATAAATTTTTAAAGAAGATTGCTTTAGAAATAAAAAAAAAAAGTAATTATAAAGAAAGGTAATCTATGAGAGAGACAGAGGGTGAGAGAGTAAAGAGTACATGAGATGGAAAAAGCGTTGGTGGAGAAACGTTTATTTGACAAACCTCACTGGTGAGGTGGCAAGGAGGTTGTGCTTGATATTTGTTGGGATTTAAAAAGACACTGTGTAGAGAAAAAGAAGGATGACACTTGTTTTAATGCTTTGTTTAAATATGAAAATGTGGCTTTAATGATATGTGATACTAATTATTATTATGGGGCCTTGGGAGAAAAAAAAAAATATGACGGTTGCTTAAATGCTTTTTTAGAATTTGAAAAGATAATTTTTTGGGGCCTTATTTTTTGAGGGGCCTAAAGCAAGGGCTTTTCTTGCCCAATGGTCGAGCCGGCCTGTAACCATCTCATCGTCTCTCCTCCACAAAGTTTGATATCTCAACATGAGATTGTTGTTAGAGGAGTTGAATCATATGACGCTCGTCCACATGTATATAGAAAAAGTCTACTTGTCCCGGGTTTTGTCCCGGGACAAGTAGCATGGCTCCATGTATATATCCTCCAAGACTGAGTTTCTACAGCAGGGAATCTGCTCTGTGTTCCATGCTTGTAGCCGATCAGCTCCATAATTTGAAACAACAATGGAAATTCAACATTAGAAAGTCCTAAAAAGTTAGGCCCAATTTTAAAATTTCCCATATAATTTTTTTTTCTGTTTTAGAGTTCCTTTGTTCTGCGTAGAATGTGAGATTGCCTAGTGGTAAAGAGCATCCCAGGTCGATCACTAGCATCAGAGAAGCACGGTAGAATATATTGTGTGGCACAGCCCAAGAGCATAGAAAACTCGAACGAGCGGAGTGCGGCGAAGAAATGGAGCACCCAAATGATGGCCCTTGGCTGATAGATTAGTCTAGTTTAAAACTATGGTAGTTATTAATTCCTTGCATGTAAACCCGAAAGGATAGCTTAATTGTCTTAGGACCCTGTTTACTCCCTCTAAGCCGGAGGAATTAGTGCTGCCCAAAGGAACCCTTGGATAGCTAAAATAAAAAAGAAAAAAAATTCATTCCTCAGCATGTAACAGCAAGAAAAATTTCAGTGGCTATATGGATGTCCGGATCCCTGTATTTACAAAACTGGGAAATACTGTTCCACCCGATAACCATTCGCCGGTGGACTGCAAAAAGGAGGAGATGGCGAAGTTGCTTTTTAAAGTGCGGTTCGGCCCAATTTTTTTAATATACTTCCAAATATACCCTTCTCCCCCAATTGATTATAATTAATTTATTTTATGACAACATGGGTCTTATGGGATTTAATATAAAGAGAAGGGCTGATTGGCAATTCCAAAAGCCATCACATGATTCCACCAAAGAGGGAAAAGTGCCTGTCATCATCTTCCCTGAGATGGATTTCACGCCCATAATTTTCGAACCAATTGGATAGTGGTCCAAACAGGGCCCACTCCCTGTGGGTCTAGTTTTTACAATGGTCGCACAGGGCCCCACTTCCAGATCCCTGGGCGACCGATGTAGTACTGGACCCACATGGAGTGTAACAGTATTCTCTCCTGCTTGGTAGAAAATACGGACTCTGAAACCAGAGGCCGGACTCCCCGGCCATGTGTTCCTTCCATTCCCTTTTCTTTTTCTTCTCTCTCAACTTGATAAAGACAAAAGCTAACCGGCCTTGTGTCCCATCACCTTTTCTTCTTCTTCTTCTCTCTCTCAACTTGATAAAGACAAAATCCCCTTTTAAGAAAAAAAAAAAAAAAAAATCTTTGAGTTTGTTTTGTTTTGTGACAAGTTTAGTTTTTTGCTGCCTTCAACCAGTCCTCCACATTTACAAGTGTGTACATATATGTTAATAGAATATAATTCTGAAAATTCTCAAAGTTGTAGATGTGTAATCTCATAGTTTTATATGTTAAAAAGTACAAAATCTGCTATAAAAATGGATCCAGAAAAAGAATGGTGGCAAATCCTCAGTTGACCTCAATCCAGCCTAGAGTCTCCAACTAGATCCTTTTTATTCCCATGTGGGATTATGTCATTATGTTGATATTTTCAACAGACTCCAACTAGATCCTTTTTATTCCCATGTTGGATTATGTTATTATGTTGATATTTTCAACTTGAAATATAAATAGGTTAGGTTCGGTTGGCTCCAAACTTGTGAGCTGACTAACCAACTCAATCCAAGCAACTCATTTTACTCAGCAACCTATCAGATTGACTCAAATCGAACCTTCTAATCTGGGATTGGGATTGGGTTCCTCCTAACTTTCGGTTGGGTTCGAGCAGAGCATTTATATGCTGGTTGTTAGGAATGTTAATCATCGTTTGTTTTGACTGGACTCGTAAGGGGTCATTCGTTTGCACTTATTTACATATGTAAATGATGCGGTCACGTTGATCACATTTGTTTGCCCTTATTAATACATTTGATGCATAACTGAGGTGTGAAAATGGTTTGTAACTTTTTTGTAGTATAGAAAATACATAAATAAATTGGGACATTTTCAGATTCCGATACCCACACCCACCTTATGTCCTTCCCCTCTCACACTTCTGTAATAATTCTCTGTCGGAACCTATTTTTATCATGAACACAATCAGGGTCAACGTGGGTTTGAGCATCCTATATCTCATGTTGGGTGGGTTTGAAGCTGGATCTTGGGTCTTTGTTGCACTTGGACCCTTTAATCTTTATATAGGGTCTAACCTAAAGATACTCTATCTGTCGAAACGTATTTTTACTGACTCTAGGAATGCATTAAGGTTTTGGTATGTTTGGTTACTAGAGAAGTTAATATGGTATTTGAGCCGACTGATAGCAAATTTGTTGAAAAGTACTTCTGCTACCTCTTCGAATGCCTCTTTTAATATTTTGTATAGGATTGGTTAGCAGTTGAAATTCAACCAAAATATGCTGAATCAAATTGGTTATTGTTTGAGTTTTCACTGCAATTGACCATTGTTTGACAACCTACCACCCTTCTAATCATCCTTGCTCCAGAATCCGTGTCTCGGGTGAAAGTAAACCCACAGATTTTGATTGCACCCCGAGTCTAGTCAAAGCAGCGAGTCATGGCTGACCGCTTTAAGTTTGTAACATGGTCAATATATATATATATATATATATATATATATATATAAGCCATTTCCCTTTGGTTTAATGATTTGATTTCAACCTTGAAAAACATAGACGTATCAAATTCCTACTTTTAATATGTTGTCAACTGTTATGTCATTGCTGGCGCAGATGCTTTGAGGTTTTGGATTCCCAACTCTATAAAAGCACTCTTTCATGTAAAGAAAAATCAATATAGCTAAAACCCAATTGAGACAAGAAGGCTAAGAATAAGAAGCAGCAGAAACAATGGTTGAAATCCCTCTCCTCACTCCATACAAGATGGGAGATTTTCATCTCTCCCACAGGTCAGTCATTCTCATATCTCAAATAAGAAAATGCATGGGTTATAGTCCTCTTTCTGGCAATGTTAAACCCCACAAATTTATATGAAAAAATGGTGGTGTCACTTTGTAAAAATGCTAGGTGAGATTTATGGACGGCAACAGGTGAGTTGTATCAAGGTTTGGTTTGGTTGTGGGTTGATTGGGTTTGGGGAGTGCAAGTAATCTAGAATTCGGTCCGAGCCCAGCTCAGGGCAGGTTCGGTTTTTAGTTGCACCTCCAACCCGACCCATTGCCATCCCTTGTAACCAAAAGATGTTGGGGATTCCATCCCTGTCTCATGAATTTGCTCTCAAGTTTTCTTGCCATCCCATTAATAAAACAGGCTATGGTACCAATCAGAAACAAGTTCACATAGAAAAAATGTTCTTGGTGTCCCAACCCTCTAAAATAAGGTTAATCTGATCCTTTTTTCTTTTTCTTTTATTTTTCAGGATAGTTTTGCCACCATTGGTCAGGATGAGATCCTATGGAGGCATCCCTCAACCACATGCCATCTTGTATTACTCTCAGAGAGCTTCCAAAGGAGGGCTTTTGATAGCTGAAGCTACTGGCATTTCCGACACTTCTCAAGCGTAAATTCTTGACTCTTGCTCCCTAGATGAATCACTATATATGCACGTCGATGAGTGGGACACATTGTATTCTGGTGGGATTAATTTATATAACAAAATAAAAAGAACAATTTGCAGATTGGGCATTTACTAAAAAAAGGTCTGGCGCGCTTGATGTCACTAGACCTGATGAAAAATAGCCTAATTTATAAACAAAATCTCGTCACCAACATGTCATGTGTCTTCTATCGACATTTTTGATGACTTATGATGTATTATGGTTTTTTTCTTCATTTTTTTTTTTTCAATGAAGAAGAGGGTCATGTACTAATCCTTGAATTTGCATGATTTTAATCATGCAACCATAAAGATAGAAAGAAAACTTATAGGCCAACTTTTGTTTCTGTGGTGTAAGATCATCTCACAAACCTTCATTATTCTCCCATTTTTTAGGTTTCTGAATAGTCCTGGTATTTGGACAAAAGAGCAGGTGGAAGCCTGGAAACCAATTGTGGAAGCTGTCCACAAGAAGGGTGGCATCTTCTTTTGCCAATTAATTCATGTGGGCAGGGTTTCGAATTACGGTATGTTTTACTCAAATCTTTATAATCTATCTAGAATTGAGTTGAAATTCATTTGGACATGGGTACCAAGAGATTCACTACTGACAGAGGAATATTCCTCATGCCATTTTTTCAAAGTCCTGCAAAATGGACCATTTGGATCATTTATAACTGTGAAGTCTCCAACCACTAATCTGAATTGCGCATTGAGTAGACACTCGAAGCCAAAGGAGCATCCATGGCTCCATGAGTCTACTTAGACCAGACTATTCTAATCCTACCATTATAGATTTTCCTCTCAAAAACAAATAACTATAGATCGAAGAAGTCTAATGCGTGACACGATCAGTGTGATTTGGGGCACAAGCTACTGTTTTGAAATGTAGGACTTGAGGGACCTTCCATTGCCATCCAGAAAACAACTCAATTCATTGTAAATCACTCATTTTTCTGATTCATGCTTCAATTTAATTCCTGCTTATAGGACTTCAACCCAACGGCCAAGCTCCAATCTCTAGCACAGACAAGGGGTTGACAACCACAACAGAATGGTCACCTCCAAGGCGATTGAGGATCGACGAAATCCCTCAAATTGTGAATGATTTCAGGCTAGCTGCAAGAAATGCCATTGAAGCTGGTAAGTTTTCCATTCCTAATATAGCAAGCAAAAGTTCATTGACAACGTTCAAAAATAATTCAACTGACAGAATCAATTAGCCCTTGTATCAGTGTTGCATCCGAATGGATAGTTGGGGAGTAAAAATAAAAAAAAAGTGCTCCAATTCACCTTCAAAGGTCACTGATAGGAGGATGGCTCAAATCACCATGATATTTAGTCCACATGCCAGATTTGATCATTTCCTTTCCTACACTTCATTTTCTTATGCAAGCTTATATTTGCTTGTATTTGCAGGTTTTGATGGAGTCGAGATCCACGACGCTCATGGGTACCTAATTGATCAGTTCTTGAAAGATCAAGTCAATGACAGAACTGATGATTATGGTGGATCTTTAGCGAACCGCAGCCGCTTTGCTCTTGAGGTAGTTGAGGCCGTTGTCAATGAGATTGGATCAAATAGAGTTGGCATTAGACTCTCTCCATTCTCCGATTATATGGACGCCGTAGACTCGAATCCAGAAGCTCTTGGCCTTCACGTAGTTGAAGCGTTGAACAAATATGGAATTCTGTACTGCCATATTGTTGAGCCAAGGATGAATGGAATTGAAGAGAGGCATGATCCTCGTAATCTTCTACCCATGAGAAAGGCTTTCAAGGGGACTTTTATTGCTGCCGGGGGCTATAATAGAGAAAGTGGGAACAGAGCTATAGCTGATAATTATGCAGATCTTATCGGCTACGGTCGTTTGTTCTTGGCTAACCCAGATCTGCCAAAGAGATTTGAACTTGATGCACCCCTTAACAAATATGACAGAAGCACTTTCTATTCATCTGATCCTGTTGTGGGCTACACTGATTACCCATTTCTTGACTCACTGAGTGGATAGATGTCCAATAATATGAAAAAAACAAGTGATGTGTTATGTTCTGTCCATTCTATTTTACTGTAATTTTTATTATTATTTTTTTGTAAGCTTTCCATTTCTAATTTATTAGAATGTTATTCTAGTCTTCATAAATAAAAGATTGTACAAGGGATGAATAAGTTGTGGTTATTGATATTGCAATGAGCCATTTTTCATATTTAGCACCATTTGTATCAGCTTTTAAGTTTTGGACGTTCTTCTGATTGCTTTTGTAATCCTCACTTGCAATAAAGAAAAATTAATTAAAACTTTCTGGGAATGGCATGTTCTTTGCTAATCTTGATCTGCCTGAAGAAATTTGAACTTAATGCGCCTCTTAACGAGTCTAATGTCTTTTCAGACCGTTAAACTTTGGTTTTATGTATCAAGGAGTTTGGATTATCTAATGAACTTGAAAAGTTTTAGATGGGTAGATTTCATTCAGATCTCCCCATCCCCACCTCTAGTCTATGTTGAGTCCCAAGTGAACCCCAGAACGGAATTCTTAGGGTAGGTGCATGCATTGCATAGGAGAAAGGCATATGCTTATAGTCGAATCTTTAGTATGCGAAAGAGGAAAAAAAAAAAAAAAAAAGACATAATCCATGAAGATGATCCGGTGGCTCTTTCATTCCAAGACAAAATAAAACAAAACCAAAAAAAAAAAAAAAAAATCTTCCAAGACAAGGAACTCTCCAAATTATTATAATCACAGAGTCATTTCCAGAGGATGACACATCCATGATGATTAGGGTTGCAAACGGGACGATTCCAGGTCGGAACCATATCGGATCCGGACCCGTTTCTAAATAATGGTTCCGGTTTTAATTCGAAACCTATTTTGTTGGTTCCAGACCTGGTTTCAATAGAAAAATCTTGATCCGGTTTTGAAACCGGGTCCACCTAGATAACTAGAATCTAGTTCCAAAATCAGTTCTAACTTATCTTCATTTTTTAAATTTTTCTTAAAATAAGTATATTTTTCAATTTATATCAGTGTATCAAGTCTACTATGTCTATTATTATACATAAAAATTTATCCAAAAAAAAAAAAAGTTGATTTGGAGGTACAATTTGGAATATCAAAGATTCATATGTCGGGTCCCGAATCCATGGGTCAGAATCTATATGGATCCAAAATCGGACCCGTTTATCAATCAGAACCTAAATTGAGTTTCGTACCCAGATCTGCTTATGAATCGAAACCTAAAATGGGTTTCAGACCCGTTTTTTTCTTTCTTTCTTTTTTCGGATCATAACTTTCGGGTAATCGAAGAATCGGATACCCGTTTGTAACCTTAACGTTGATGATGTATCTTGGATTGGGCCAAACCTGAAGAGCATGGCCTTGCTTGGCGTGTGTGAAAATGCAACGATAACACTGTGCTAGTTTTGGGTTAGGCTTGGGCTTGAGCCTTGATTTTAAAGCCCATTTAAGATTTAGGATGTATTAGGTTCGTGTCTTGATTATTCCCAAGATTATATAATATATATAAAAGTAATGCTCATGTACAAGATTTGCTTACCGTTTTACTGTATAAGCCACCTCATGGGGCTTCTTACTTGTCCATCCGAGCTATCCATTCAAACCCACTCCCCCTTTCTTTTTACACAGATCCCATCAAGTTTTGGTAGATCTGAATGGAATGGAACGTTGGATCGATGGTCAATTTTGTTGTTTTATATAAAGCCATGAAACTAGTGGAACATGGATAAATGAATTAGATGTATTAAATTGACTTCAAATTTAATATCTAGATTGACCCTACTTGGATCTTTCAACCCATCCCCCCCCCCCCCCCCCCCCAAATCCATAATTTGTGGGGTCCATTGCTCTAGGCGCTATTATAATCTCTACATGCTCCCCTGGTTGGACTTTGAGAGAAAGTGTTGCACGGTGACGGTAACCATCGATTTAGACCAGGGGCGAACAGGGAACATTCAGAGGTGGGATTGGACTGTAGGCCTCTTTAGCAATTGTGTTGCTCTCATTCTTTTGCTTGAAAGCTAGAAAATTGTTGGTGAGCTGATCACAAAAAAGGGCTTTATTTTTACCCTTATTAAGCTATGTCAGCATCTTCATCCATGTCTTACATGTCTCTTCCTCTTCCTCTTCCTCTCTTTGAAACGGCTCTTTCACACTTCTTCCTCTTATTTTCTTTGAAACTTCTCTTCTTTTTCTTTAAAACTATTAGATTTGGCAGGACAGAGAGGAGAAAGGGAGAGATGGAACTTGGAAGGGAGTCTACATGCGTGGTTCTCACAATCAAAGGAATGATGAAGACAATCAAGGGGGTGCATAGAGAAGAGGAGAAGAGACAACCAAGTTTCAAAATGGGGAAAAATATCAGAGAGGAAGATACCCAGAAAGATAAAAGCCAAGAACAGGGTCAGGAAAATATGGGTAAGAAAATCAAAGCAGAGAGAGGAGAAACCCAAGTTCGAAAACCCAAAAAATATAAGAAAGGGAGGAACCCCAAAAGAGAAAAGCATGAATACAGGGTTAGAAAGAGAAAATAGAGGGAAACGGTTGTATTTATATATATATATATATATATATTTTTAATTTGGATTGAATTAAATATTAACCTGTGCGTCCCACGGGCTTAGTGCTAATACATTGTTAAAGAATAGTTAAAGAATTTGTGTGACTTTGATTGTAATTAAAAAGAACCGTCAATCTAGGCCAGCCGCAGCCGTGCCAATCCAATGAACCGGAACGCATTTGAAGGAACATTTAGAGGGCATCATTCACGGTTCAATTATAGTCAGACATAGATGAAAAACACATTATATTTCGTATAATTTAAACCTGATAGAATAGTCAATCGAGGCTAGCTCAAGTGACTTTCATGGCAAGAGCCCCCACTGGGCCCCACCTTTGATCTCTTCGTCAAATTTCTTCTTTTTTTCTTTTTCTTTTTTTTTTTAGCTATTGGAGGGTTTCCAGCCCTTTGGGCTGGACTAATCACTTTAGGCCCAAAGAGAAGCCTGGTAAGACCCTATAGCCTTAGGTGATAGCATTAGTGAACTCAACATTCAGTTCCTAAAGAGAGGGGAATCGGAGGTTGATATCAAGACCTCTAGCTCTAGAAAAGGGAGGAACCGTGATTCTGACCACTCAGCCAACCCCTTAGAGTTCTCTTCATCAAACTCACTATGACAATAAAGGCCCGTTTGTTTCATGGAATTAAAATCATAGGAAATCTAAGAAATCTATTTGTAAAAGTAGTTAAAGTTCAAAATATAAAGGTGATGATTTGCATTATATCCTCTTATTCAAAGGAAAATGAAATTAAATACCAAGCCATCATGGGTAAATCAAATTTTAGGAAAACCAAAGTTTATCTACATTTCCATTTGCAAATTTGTCTTTGAAAAGAATATTTGCAAGTTTTCCTCTGCTAAGAAGGGAGGAAAAGTTGCACCGGCTACTTTGGTTGAAAATGAGTTTAAATACCAAAGCCGTCATCTGGGTTGATTAAATTTTACAAAAATCAAGGTTTATCTAAATATTCAACTTTTATCCTTTCCCCTCTCAAAACCCTATAATAATTCTAGGTTGGAACCTATTTTATCGTGAACACAAAGAGTCAAAGTGGGTTTGAGCATCCTATGGTTCATGTTGGGTGGGTTTGAAGCTGGATTTAGGGTCCTTGCCGGACTTGGACCCAAAGACTCAAACTTGAGCCTACATAAATTCAACTTGAACCAAGCCTATTGATACCCCTATTTGTTAAAAAGTAGTTTAACTACCTCTATTAAAGCCTCAAGGTTTTTTTAAGATTTGTTAGTATATTAACTTTAGTATGGTATTAGTGCCAATTAGTCGCAAGTTTGTTGAAAAATAACTTCGTTGTCTCCACTACTGCCTTGAGGTTTTGGAACTTGAGATTCACTGCTATTTACTTTGGGCAATCAAAAAATGCTGAAATAAATTGGTTATTGTTTGAGCTTTCACTGTAATTGACTTCTAATCATCCTTTCTCCAGAATCCAGGGGTGAAGGTAAAACCCACTGAGTTTGATTGAGTCATTGACGAATTTTCCAAACATTTTGAGCTCGATCCAACCCGTGTCTAGTCAAGGCTGACCTTGTCAAGTTTGTAATATGGTCAATAAATGAGCCCATCTGTATACATGCAGATTTAAATAAATTAATGATACTATGGTCAACATAAGCCATCCTCCTTTAGTTTGATTTCAACCTTGAAAAACATAGACGTATCAAATTCCTACTTTTAATATGTTGTCACCTGTTATGTCATTGCTGGCGAAGCTGCTTTGAGGTATTGGATTCCCAACTCTATAAAAGCACTCTTTCATGTAAAGAAAAATCAATATAGCTACAACCCAATTGAGACAACAAGGCTAAGAATAAGAAGCAGCAGAAACAATGGTTGAAATCCCTCTCCTCGCTCCATACAAGATGGGAGATTTTCATCTCTCCCACAGGTCAGTCATTCTCAAATCTCAAATAAGAAAATGCATGGGTTATAGTCCTCTTTCTGGCAATGTTAAACCCCACAAATTTATATGAAAAAATGGTGGTGTGACTTTGTAAAAATGCTAGGTGAGATTTATGATCGGCAACGGGTGAGTTGTATTAATAATGTTTGGTTTGGTTGTGGGTTGATTAGGTTTGGGGAGTGCAAGTAATCTAGAATTCGGTCCGAGCCCAGCTCAGGACGGGTTCGGTTTTTAGTTGCACCTTACTCATCCAACCCGACCCGTTGCCATCCCTAGTAACCAAAAGATGCTGGGATTCCATCCCCGTCTCATGAATTTGCTCTCAAGTTTTCTTGCCATCCCATTAATAAAACAGGCTATGGTACCAATCAGAAACAAGTTCACAGAGAACAAATGTTCTTGGTGTCCCAACCCCCTAAAATAAGGTTAATCTGATCCTTTCTTCTTTTTTTTTCAGGATAGTTTTGCCACCGTTGGTCAGGATGAGATCCTATGGAGGCATCCCTCAACCACATGCCATCTTGTATTACTCTCAGAGAGCTTCCAAAGGAGGGCTTTTGATAGCTGAAGCTACTGGCATTTCCGACACTTCTAAAGAGTAAAATCTTGACTCTCGCTCGCTAGATGAATCACTATATATGCACGTCGATGAGTGGGACACATTGTATTTTGGTGGGATTTATTTATAGAACAAAATAAAAAGAACAGTTCGGAGATTAGACATTTACTAAAAAAAAAGTCAGGCGCTCTTGATGTCACTAACCCTGATGAAAAATCCCCTAATTTATAAACAGAATCTCGTCACCAACATGTCATGTGTCCTCTATCGACATTTTTTGATGACTTATGATGTATTATGGTTTTTTTTCTTCATTTTTTTAATGAAGAAGAGGGTCATGTATTAATCCTTGAATTTGAATGATTTTAATCATGCGACCATAACCATAGAAAGAAGATTTATAGGCCAACTTTTGTTTCTATGGTGTAAGATCATCTAACAAACCTTCATTATTCTCCCATTTTTAGGTTTCTGAATACTCCTGGTATTTGGACAAAAGAGCAGGTGGAAGCCTGGAAACCAATTGTGGAAGCTGTCCACAAGAAGGGTGGCATCTTCTTTTGCCAATTAATTCATGTGGGCAGGGTTTCGAATTACGGTTTGTTTTACTCAAATCTTTATAATCTATCTAGAATTCAGTTGAAATTCATTTGGACATGGGTACCAAGAGATTCACTACTGATGGAGGAATATTCTTCATGCCATTTATTCAAAGTCTTGCAAAATGGACCATTTGGATCATTTATAACTGTGAAGTCTCCAACCACTAATCTGAATTGCCCATTAAGTAGACCCTCAAAGCCAAAGGAGCATCCATGGCTCCATGAGTCTATTTAGACCAGACAGTTCTAATCCTACCATTATAGATTTTCCTCTCAAAAACAAATAACTATAGATCGAAGAAGTCTAATGCGTGACACGATTAGTGTGATTTGGGGCACAAGCTATTGTTTTGAAATGTAGGACTTGAGGGACCTTCCATTGCCATCCAGAAAACAACTCAATTCATTTTAAATCACTCATTTTTCTGATTCATGCTTCAATTTAATTCCTGCTTACAGGACTTCAACCCGATGGCCAAGCTCCAATCTCTAGCACGGACAAGGGGTTGACAACCACAACAGAATGGTCGCCTCCAAGGCGATTGAGGATCGACGAAATCCCTCAAATTGTGAATGATTTCAGGCTAGCTGCAAGAAATGCCATTGAAGCTGGTAAGTTTTCCATACCTAATATAGCAAGCAACAGTTCATTGACAACGTTCAAAAATAATTCAACTGACAGAATCACTTAGCCCCTGTATCAGTGTTGCATCCGAATGGATAGTTGGGGTGTAAAAATAAAAAAAAAGTGCTCCAATTCACCTTCAAAGGTCACTGATAGGAGGATGGCTAAAATCACCATGATATTTAGTCCACATGCCAGATTTGATCATTTCCTTTCCTCCACTTCATTTTCTTATGCAAGCTTATATTTGCTTGTATTTGCAGGTTTTGATGGAGTTGAGATCCACGGCGCTCATGGGTACCTAATTGATCAGTTCTTGAAAGATCAAGTCAATGACAGAACTGATGATTATGGTGGATCTTTAGCGAACCGCAGCCGCTTTGCTCTTGAGGTAGTTGAGGCCGTTGTCAATGAGATTGGATCAAATAGAGTTGGCATTAGACTCTCTCCATTCTCCGATTATATGGACGCCGTAGACTCGAATCCAGAAGCTCTTGGCCTTCACGTAGTTGAAGCGTTGAACAAATATGGGATTCTGTATTGCCACATTGTTGAGCCAAGGATCAGTGGAATTGAAGAGAGGGATGATCCTCGTAGTCTCCTACCTATGAGAAAGGCTTTTAAGGGAACTTTTATTGCTGCGGGGGGCTATGATAGAGAAAGTGGGAACAGAGCTATAGCTGATAATCATGCAGATCTTATTGCCTACGGTCGTTTGTTCTTGGCTAACCCAGATCTGCCAAAGAGATTTGAAATTGATGCATCCCTTAACAAGTATGACAGAAGCACTTTCTACACATCCGATCCGGTTGTGGGCTACACTGATTACCCATTTCTTGACTCATTGAGTGAATAGAAGTCCAATTCCATTAATAAGATAAAAATAAGTGATGTGTTATGTTCTTTCCATTCTATTTTACTGTTATTATTAGTTATTTATTTTTTTGTAAGTTTTCCATTCTATTCTATCAGAATGTTCTTCTGGTCTTCATAAATAAAGAAATTGTACAAGGGATGAATAAGAAGTGGTTATTGATATTGGAATGAGCCATTTTTCATATCTAGCACCTTATTGTATCAGCTTTTATGTTTTGGACTATCTTCTGATTTCTTTTGTAATCCTCATCTGCAATACATCCAAATTTAAACTTTCTGGGAATGGCATCTTCTTGGTTAATCCTTATCTGCAAGAAGAAATTTGGACTTAATGCGCCCCTTAACGAGCCTAATGTCTTTTAAGACCATTATACTTTGGGTCTAAGGTATCAAGGAATTTGGTTATCTAATGAACTTGAGAAGTTTTAGATGGGTAGATTTCATTCAGAACTTCCCATCCCCACCTCTAGCCTAATTGTTGAGTCCCAAGTTAATCCCAGAACGGAATTCTTAGGGTAGGTGCATGGCAGACATTGCATAGGAGAAAGACAAATGCTTATAGTCGAATTTTTATGCGAAAGAGAATAAGAAAAAAAGACATAATCCATGAAGATGATCAGGTAGCTCTTTCATTCCAAGACAAAACAAAAATCTTTCCAAGACAGGGAACTCTCCAAATTCTTATAATCACAAAGTCATTTACAGAGCATGACACATCTGTTGGATCTTACACCCCATTGAGCCAACACTTATCATAAAACAAATTGATGATAGAAAACGGCACAATAATAGTTTTATGATGAGGGTGAGGGCTCGACCATGATTATAACTTATCGAACACCCGACTTATTAGGCTTTAATACCAGTTGTAGAATCTTACACCCCATTTAGTTACTACTTATCCCAAAACCAATTGGTGATAGGAAACGACGCGACAATAGTTTTATGGTGAGGGCGAGAGCTTGACCACGATTATAATCGATCAGGAATGAGGGTGAACATTGACCTCAACAACATTCACGATGATGATGTATCTTTGGTTGGGCCAAACCTAAAGAGCAAGGCCTTGCTCGGCTTGCGTGAAAATGCAACGATAACGCCGTGCTAGTTTTGTTTTGGGTCAAGCTTGGGCTTGAGCCTTGATTTTGAAGCCCATCTGAAATTTAGGCTCATATTAGGTTCAGGTCTTGATTACTCAAGCTTGTTCCCAAAACTATTATAATATATTAAGCTAGGAGGTTTTGGTTCCAATTTTGCCTGTCGGTTATGATTTTGACATTAAGTTATCCTTTTTCTTTTTTCTGTTTTTCTTTTTTTCAAATCTTTTTCGTTTTCTCTCTACTTATCACATACAAACTACCTTATCTCTTTACCTAAAACCACCTCTACTCCCCACTTTTCTATTTATGAAATAACTCCCTTTCTTCTGCCCAAATTCTACCATTTCCTTTCTACTCCAACTATCGTCTTTCCTTTCTATGCAATCAGTTCTTTGATCACATTAACAAATACTCTCATAAACTTCTCTTTTTTTTTCTTTTTTTTTTTTAAGAATAAGTGTAGTTCTTCATTTTCAAAAAGTAATAGATTACACGATTGAAACCCTATCATCCAAATCAGATACATAGGATTTCAAAGGCGCATGCCCCATTAGGAACAAAGAGATAGAAATATGGGAGAATTTTCAAAAAGTCTTTAAGTTTTGGCCTTATTTCAAAAAAGGACACAAGTTTTCAAACTTTTCAAATTAGTTCCTAAGTTTTTCAGGAAGTTTTCAATTGAGGACATCCATCTATTTAAAGTTATTTTTCTGCAACTTTTTTTCTATTTTTTTAATTACCCAAATTACCCTTCATTGTAATATAACTCTCCTTCACTTCCTCTACATTCTCCTCGCTTCCCTCGCCGGTATCCTCATGGTGATCAAGGACACCCAATATTCTTACAACGATTGACTGCATGTAGTGGCTGCCGAAACCATGTCATGGATTTAAATGAAAGGCAATTTGAGTATTTTTAAAATGCTGAGGGAAAAAGTCACCATAAAATACCTTTAAATGGCCTAATGTCCTTAATTGAAAATTTACTAGAAAGCTTAAGGACTAATTTGAAGAGTTTCAAAACTTGTGTCCTTTTTTTAAACAAGGCAAAAACTTAAGGCCATATTTTAAAATTTCCCTGGAAATATCAACAATTTATGCCCATAGCCCGGGTAACAAGCTACAATCAGTGTGAATGGTAAAGGACCTCCATTTCATTAGAATTAATTCGACTGGACCCATTCGGTCTTTGAAAATCTTTTTACTGAATTGAATTGTAGAAGGATGCATAATGTAGAAATGGATATCTAAAATCTATTCATGCTGGAAACTATTTTTCTCACTTTAAATCTCGCTGTCCATGGAGATTTTGATGGGCATCACAATGCTTGGGTAAGATTAGAATCTGCTTCAATACAAACATGTGTGACGAGATTAGGGATAATTTGTATCACATGCAAAAACGGCCATATAATAATCAAGAGAATGCTCAATGGCTTCATACACTGGTAAATTTATGCCAAGATATAAGATTCAACTCCTAATTGTATTGATAATGGTGTGCACTACATTTATAGCTGATGTAGATTATGCTCTGAAAATGCGATAGTTCCTTTCACACTTTATATGCCAAATGAATGTAGAAAAAAAGATATTACCTAGAGTTTGTAGGCCTTTGTGATATGGATCGATCCGGAGAGTTATTGACTCCACCAAAGCATTAGATGAATCACAATCTATGAGTTCCGGAACTATCTTATGAAGGAGAACTACCACACAAATTAAGAAAAGGGGCATTGAACCATTAAGTGTGATGCCGTCTCCCAAGTACAGTCACAAAGCACACAACAAGAATCGCAGGGAACACTTCTTTGCAAGAAGAAATCCTTTGTTTTCAGTCTACCCCTTAGATACATCCAAGCACACATTGAGTGCTTTTTAATACACCCTTGAAATCAAATCATTGAACTCCACTGCAGTTCTTGGTTTGACAGATTGTTCACTAATTGATATAAAGATTTTAGAATAACGCATCCATGTTCTTCTAAAGTCCAGACTATTTCATCTTCAAATTCCGAACAAGGCCTGATCTCTAGAGGAATTTTGTGAAAAATATCCATTAAAGCATTTGATGTTGGCGTAGGAAAGCTCCAATCTGCATCATCTATAAATTGGCTCACATAAATATCAGTCCCCGTCCCTTTACCATAAACTTCACGTTCTCCATAGCACTCCCTCAACCGTCCATCACTAAGCTAAGGATCATTCCAGAATTTTGTTTTATGGTCATTCCCAATCAAAAACTTGATATTAGGTAAAGCCAACATGTGATGAGCCAGAATACCATTCCAGAATTTTATTTTCATTTGTTTTCTTTCAAAAAACTTATGGTAATTTTCTAATGCATGAATATTTAAGTTGTAATGTTGGCTATACCTGTGCTAAGCACGGGTTATGGTGCTAGTATATATTATGCTAATTTATATTTGCACTTTACCATTTAGTTCAATAAGTTCAAGGTCAAAATCAGGCCCAATCTGCTTCTAGTTTAAACCAAATCAAGTGCGGATGCACATCATCATCACTGTAGTTTATCTTGACTTAGCAATCATCGTTATGAGCGTCTCAAGTCATTGAACCTGGGCGTCCACATTATTGTCCCCACCTAGATTGGCAATTATGCATGAAGACATTGTGACATCCCAACTTCTAATCGTGTGTTAATAGACAAAAGTCAGAAAGCTGTGGCATCCATCCCATCCGTTACAAGTCGAATCCTCTGTCGCAGCTATTACACAGTATAGTATAAATAAAGATCATCTGACTATTCAAGTTGGACTTCATCCACTCTTGTTGGCCAATTTGAAGGAATTAAGGAAACTTACTTTTATTAGATTTCTTTGATGGTAAGAAATCTCTCTAGGGCTTGTCTATATATATGGTTTTCCGGTCCTTTCTCTTAACCTACATAAGATTTGAAAAGTAACCATCAACTTCACGCATATTGGAGTGGGTGATAAGGGAGATAGGAGAAAACCCTATTTGAGAAAAGAGTTTTGCTCATCAGGATCATGGTGCAAGGTACGCCTTTATTATTTGAGATTATATATTGTTTAATGCATAAATCTAGATCTATAGGTTTGATTTATATTGCAAAACATATCAGATCTTACAGAAGTTGCTTTTTAAAGTGTGGTTCGGCCCAATTTTTTAATATACTTCCAAGTTCCAAATATACCCTTCACCCCCAATTGATTATAATTATTTTATTTTATGACAACATGGGTCTTATGGAATTTAATATAAAGAGAAGGGGTGATTGTCAATTCCAAAACCCATCACATGATTCCACCAAAGAGGCAAAAGTTCCCTGTCATCATCTTCCCTGAGATGGTTTTTGGGCCAATTGGATAGTGGGCCAAACAGGGCCCACTCCTTGTGGGTCCAGTGTTTACAATGGTCGCACAGGGCCCCACTTCCGGATCGCTGGTCCAGATCCGAACCCATGGGTCTAACTTGGGATGGGCCAAACCCGAACCCACACGGAGTGGGTAAAGCAAGAAAAATTATCTAAATTTTTTTTTGCGCTACAGTAAGATTTATGATTGTTGCAGTGACTTTTTCATGTGGAAAAGCAAGAAAAATTATCTAAATTTTATATGATTCAGCGGAAAAGCTTTGGTTGACGCCGATTATTTCAATACTCCAAGCTCCGGCTAAACACTTTTTGTTCTTAGGTGGGATTGTGCCATTTTGTTGACATTCCCACCTGAATAATAAATAGGTCAGGTTCGATTAGGTTCATACTTGCGAGCTGACCAGCCAACCCAACCCACGCAACTCATTTCACTCCGCGACCTATCAGTCCACTGAAACCCAACCTGCTAATTTGGGTTTAGGTTTGCGTTCCTCCTAACTTTCCGTTGGATTCAAGTAGAGCATATATATGATGGTTGCTAGGAACGTTAATTATCGTCTGTTTTGACTAGACTCATATGGGGTCATTTGTTTGTACTTATTTAAATATGTAAATGATGCGGTTACGTTGATCATATGTGTTTTCCCTCATTAATGCATTTGATGCATAAACGATGTGTGAAAACGGTGTGAAATTTTTTGTAGCAAATATTATACTTAAATAAATGGGTACATTTTCATATGAAAATTTACACTCTTGAAGGAGTGTAAAACCATTACACACCTCTTGGCTAGAAAAGGTGCTACTTAGGATTTTGAACCCCGCACCAACTTTCATTTATTCTCTACTTCTATGGACGCTCAGTTTTTAAGTCAAACCATACAATTTGTTTATTAACCATTAAACCGCAAAAAGTTCAATTTCATATGTTAATTAATACAAACTACTAGAGGCTCATTTTAAAGCCAATTAGATGAGAGCATCATGAAAAGTTTTAATTTCTTCTTGAATATTTATAATAGTAGAATTGTGATACAATCATGATCTGTGCACCAAACACACCCCTATACTATTGTATGCTACATATTATGTTATAGGAAAATGTATTCTATAGTTTCTCTCTTTTGGATAATAGAAATTGAAATTAGTACCTTACTTTACAATTTATGTATTCCTTTTGGTGAAACCACAGTGTACAAATGTACAAACGCCCCTTCTCAGAGGACCAATTTGGGATGTCAATTCTTGAACGGATCTGTCAACCCGACTCAAACCAGCTTGATAATTCAGGATTCAAGTTGACCATTTTTTTATCTTCGGCCTTCATTTAGATGGTCACTCATCCCTCAATTAATAAATGGTTTGTGTTTGGATAGAGTACTTCATACTATATACTGGACCTGCTAGTCCTACTATCCCACCCATCACAAGCTCACAAATTTAATAGTTGTGGTAGGACCCCCAACCCAGTCTAAACCATAATTGTTACAGGTTTGGGCCCCTAACATTTTTACTAGGGATGTCAACAAACTAGTCCAACTAGTAAGGTCTCAAGCTTGCCCGTGCAATTGCACCCGAACTCAAGTTGGCTCAATAAGCTCACAAGCCTAGCTCAAGCTAGACCCTATTTGGCTTCACTTGAGCTTGAGCTCAACTCATTTGATTTATATTTTATCTATCCCATGGACCTTCCGTGTGGATTTCCTTAGGCCACCAGGTGCTACACCAATCATGGGTTAGGTGGGGGGTCAAAAAGGTCTTGATGGGACCTTACATGTGTGCAAGATTTAAACTCCATCAAATCATCCTAACTCCTTAATTTATAGCCCCCAAACCTAATGATTTTAGAAGGCCTCATTTTTTAAGATTTTCAATCCAACAAAGAGTAATAATTTAATGAGTAAAAAATCTGGGCTTGTGCAAACTCAATTGGAGAAAGAGAGGGAGGAGTGGGCCAGGGATTGCGAGTGTAAATGAAGTTGAAATGACTTTATGGGTCCCACATGTTTAAAAAATGGGGTCCGAATGATGTTTCGCATGAGAAACGTCTGCATATGGAACATTATTTTTATGTTGAGCCTATGTGATAAAATGTATTGAAATATATATATATATATGAAAATATTCAAGTGCATCTATCCCTCACCATAGGGTGAGGGACACTCCCCATTTATGTATGATAAATGCACACTAGTAACAACAATATTTGGGGGAAAAAACCAAGCTGAGTTCAAGATGGGCTTCTGAAGCTCTTGGCTTGAGCTTGAGCTAAGCTCCTCTAACTTTGGATATCTAGGTACAAGCTTGAGTTTGAGCTTAGTTAGGCTTGGCTCGCATCATTTACTGTTAATTTTTAGGTTCAATTTGGGCCAACATTCCCAATTTTTTTAATAAAATGGTCAAGGTCCTAGTTGAGTTGCTTATTCATGTTGGCGTAAGGTTGGTAGATTGAATGCTAAGAATGGACTCAACAACAATTCCAACCCATTTTCTAATGTTCTCTCTACTCCGGATAAAAAAAAATAGCTAATTTGCTAGTGGGCTCATTGGTGCCGACCCAAACCCTAAATTGCAGGATCAAATTCGGGTTAGGCTGGCACATCAGGCTAGGAATAGGCACTTCCTAATTAGCCTACCAAACCATTTTATAATAGCTATAATTAGAGATCAGCCTTTTAGGAGAAAAAGAAAAAGAAAAACCCTCAAAAGATTAAACTTTTTTCAACATAAAGGGTATATGTATCAATTGCTAAAAGTAATTTGACTAAAAGGACTCCACTTTTATAAATTAAAGAAGTTAAAGGACATAAAAATAATCCTCAAAACTATGAGGATTTATGGCAATTAAGTCGAAAGGGGGAGGGTATAATAGAAGAAATTTTTGTATAAATATGTAAAAAGTTCGGTTGTGTATCCATTGGACTTGAACCCATTGTTAACTAGGCCTAAACAATGAGCCAATACCCAATTATGAATCTAGCCCAGAATCCCACCCCAGTCACTTCGAGACTACATCATCCCAAAGCCAACAATGCTAAAGTAAAAATTGTTCATTGGAACATACCGGGGTCAAGTGAAGATTGGAAGCTTATATCTATACAAATTTAAAACCGGGATTCAACACTTATCGAACCAGGGTCCTTTCCAAATTTAGGTTCCCATGGGCCCAAGCCTTTGTCGGGGAGGCTTTGGCCTCCCATAATAGGGATAGGTTGAGGTGTGATTCTAATATCCACACATTGACAACTTTACCTTTGACTTCGATAATATTGGAGGAAAACCTCCATTTGCAACTTTTCCTATGGTAAGAAGGGAGGAAAACCTGCATTCCAAAAATCTTTGTTTGCTGCTTTCAGTCCATACATACAGCGGAAAAGCTGTATTTCCCAATTGTATTTGCTACTTTTTCACAAACACATACAGCGGTAAAGCTGTATTCTCCACTTTTCCACTTTCGCCGATACATACACAGGGGTAAAGATGTATTTTTCACTGTATTTTCTACTTTCCGCCAATAAATACATCTGAAAAGGTGGATTTTCTACTTTTCAAA
Source organism: Camphora micrantha (assembly GCA_003546025.1). Classification (NCBI taxonomy): domain Eukaryota; kingdom Viridiplantae; phylum Streptophyta; class Magnoliopsida; order Laurales; family Lauraceae; genus Camphora; species Camphora micrantha. The sequence continues at coordinate 5,157,190 of QPKB01000003.1, read as the reverse complement.
AACTATATTTGCTACTTTTGGAAAAGCTGTATTTTCTACTTTTCCGCCAATATATATATATCGGAAATCTGTATTTTCTATTTTTCCGCCAATATATTCAGCGGAAGTCTGCATTTTCTATTTTTCCACTAATATATACAGCAGAAAGCTGTATTTTCTACTTTTCGCCAGTGGGAGAGCTATATTTCTTACTTTTCTTCAAATACATACAGGGAGAAGATCTATTTGCTACTATTTCCCCTATCGCCTGTAAAATCCCCTTTTTTGAAAAAAAATTCTTTGAGTTTGTTTTGTTTTGTGGCAAGTTTAGTTTTTTTGCTGCCTTCAACCAGTCCTCCACATTTACAAGTGTGTACATATCTGTTAATAGAATATAATTCTGAAAATTCTCAAAGTTGTAGATTTGTAATCTCATAGTTTTATATATTAAAAAATACAAAATCTGCTATAAAAATTGATTCAGTAAAAGAAGGGTGGCAAATCCTCAGTTGACCTCAATCCAGCCCAGAGACTCCAATTAGACCCTTTTTATTCCCATGTTGGATTGTGTTATTATGTTGACATTTTCAACTTGATCGAATAATAAATAGGTCAGGTTCGGTTGGCTCCAAACTTGTGAGCTGACTAGCCAACTCAATCCAAGCAACTCATTTTACTCCGCGACCTATCAGATTGACTCAAACCGAACCTTCTAATCTGGGATTGGGATTGGGTTCCTCCTAACTTTCGGTTGGGTTCGAGCAGAGCATTTATATGCTGATTGTTAGGAATGTTAATCATCATTTATTTTGGCTAGACCCGTAAGGGGTCATTCGTTTGCACTTATTAGCATATGTAAATGATGCGGTCAGGTTGATCTCATTCGTTTGCCCTTATTAATACATTTGATGCATAACTAAGGTGTGAAAATTGTTTGTAACTTTTTTGTAGCGTAGAAAATACACAAATAAATTGAGACATTTTCAGATTCCAATACCCACACCCACCTTATGTCCTTCCCCTCTCACACCTCTGTAATAATTCTCCATCGGAACCTATTTTATCTTGAACACAATCAGGGTCAACGTGGGTTTGAGCATTCTATATCTCATGCTGGGTGGGTTTGAAGCTGGATCTTGGGTCTTTGTTGTACTTGGACCCTTCAATCTTTATATAGGGTCTAACCTAAAGATACCCCTATTTGTTGAAAAGTATTTTTACGAACTCTAGGAACGCATTAAGGTTTTGGTATGCTTATTTGGTATAGGATTGGTTAGCAGTTGACATTCAACCAAAATATGCTGAATCAAATTGGTTATTGTTTGAGTTTTCACTGCAATTGACTATTGTTTGACAACCTACCACCCTTCTAATCATCCTTGCTACAGAATCCGTGTCTCGGGTGAAAGTAAACCCACAGATTTTGATTGCACCCCGAGTCTAGTCAAAGCAGCAAGTCATGGCTGACCGCTTTAAGTTTGTAATATGGTCAATATATATATATATATATATATATATATATATAAGCCATTTCCCTTTGGTTTAATGATTTGATTTCAACCTTGAAAAACATAGACGTATCAAATTGGTACTGTTAATATGTTGTCACCTGTTATGTCATTGCTGGCGAAGCTGCTTTGAGGTATTGGATTACCAACTCTATAAAAGCAATCTTTCATGTAAAGTAAAATCAATACAGCTAAAGCCCAATTGAGACAAGAAGGCTAAGAATAAGCAGCAGCAGAAACAATGGTTGAAATCCCTCTCCTCACTCCATACAAGATGGGAGATTTTCATCTCTCCCACAGGTTAGTCATTCTCAAATCTCAAATAAGAAAATGGGTTAGCTCTCACCTTCCATTGAAGGAAGGTGGGATAAATTGTAGTCCTCTTTCTGGCGATGTTAAGCCCTATATACTTATTAGAAAAGGGCTGGTGTTGTTCAGGCTACTAATGCCTCTAGATTTTAGTAGGAATGGTCAGCTAGGAAAACTTAATGGGTCTAACTCGTGTTGAACAGGTGACCTGACCTGAGCCACTCTTTTTAAGGTGGGGTTTGGCCAGATCCCAGCTCAAAGCGGGTCCAAATTTTAGTTGGCACTGACTCGTCTAACACGGCTCATTGCCATCCTTTGTAACCAAAAAATGTTGGGGATTCCATCCCTCGTCTTATGAATTGATTTCAAATTTTCTTGCTATCCCATTAATAAAACAGCCCATGGTACCAATCAGAAACAAGTTCACACAAAAAAAATGTTTTTGGTGCCCCAACCCTCTAAAATAAGGTTAATCTGCTCCTTTCTTTTTTCAGGATATTTTTGCCACCATTGGCGAGGATGAGATCCTATGGAGGCATCCCTCAACCGCATGCGATCTTGTATTACTCTCAGAGAGCTACAAAAGGAGGGCTTTTGATAGCTGAAGCAACTGGCATTTCGAACACTTCTCAAGGGTAAAATCTTAACTCTTGCGGTTCAAATGACGTGGGAACTTAGTCTAGGCGGCACCCTTAATCATGGGGCATAGCGTGTCAACTACGGGCCTCAAACAACGAGTCTCCGCTAGCTCACATTGTAAATATCCAGATCCTGACCCTAGGCTTATTAATCATACTCCGTCATCACTCAACATGAGACATTTTAAAACCATATGATCCCGGAAACCGTAAGAACTCCGGACTTAAGTATGCTCGGGCGGGAGCAACACTATGATGGTTGACCTCATGGAAAGTCCTCGCGCACTCATGGACCCAAGTGGATAATTTCATGCTGAGTTGGACAGGGTTGATGACACCAGCGAGTGTGGCAAATTATATGTTGGTGCTAATATCACAAAATAGAAAGAACGATCTCCAGATTAGGCATTTATTGAAAGAAAAAGAAAAAAACCATAGTTTATATACGAACTTTGTGACAAACATGTCATGTGTCCTATATCGACATTTTTTTTATGACTTATCACGTATTATAACTTTTCTTCCTTTTTCTTGATGAAGAAGAGGGTGTATTAATTCTTGAATATGCATGCTATTTTAATCATGCAACCATGTGTTGGAAAAATGGCTAAGAGCACCACTAATTTTTATAAACTTTGAGCCAAAATCTAAGTGGGACCCACTTATCATTTTAGGTGGGAATACATGAGAATGTAATTTATTACATGAGTAGATTAAGAACATGTATTGGATTGCTTTAATCCATTAAGGAGTGAATGAGAAATTGCCTCCTAAAACACCACTACTTGCCCTGCACCGAACCGAACCGGGCTTGGGCTTGGGCTTGGACTTCAAGCGAGTTGGGCTTGGCTCGGTCCACTACCCATTCACATATGAAAGGATGTGTCCATTCACATATGAAAGGATGTATCCATTCACATATGAAAGGGTGTGTCCAAAGTGATGTGTCATTTTACATATGAAAGGGTGTGTCCAAAGTAATGTGTCCTTTCACATATGAAAGGGTGTGTCCAATTCTATGAATAGACATGAAGCATACTATAAATATGCATCTTGTTCATCCATTTTGCTCATCCAATCCATTGTTGCTGCATTGCATTTTGAGTCATCTGAGTCCAGAGAGAAAGAGTCCTGTTGCACTGTTGGTTCGCCAGTCACACAGTTTGTAGTGCTGCAACTGTTGTGGTACCGATCATTGTATCCTGCGAGACAGACGCTGCTGAAGCTCGTTAGCACCTTAGCGAGGGCGAATTTTGTCTTAAGGACATAGTGTTTTAACACTAGCCTTGATCAACGTTATTCTACAATCTCCTAACAAAGTACTGTTTTTCTATCTTCAAACAGTAAGTGTATTTCAATTTAATTTTAGAATTCTGTTCTATTTGTTTGCTTCACTGTTGTGAAGAACTGTTTCCTAATACTGAACTATTACTGTATATACTCGGTTTAACACCATGGTGATGCAAGGAAGATTGGTCATGTATTATATTTGTTTGGCCATCATTTCCCTTATTTTCTGCACCTATGTTTTTTCATTTTTATTTTCAAAGCACACTTTTGTTTTCTACGGTATGAGATGATCTAACAAACCATCATTTTTCTCCCAATATTTTTAGGTATTTGGTTACCCCTGGTATTTGGACAAAAGAGCAGGTTGAAGCTTGGAAACCAATTGTGGAAGCTGTCCACAAGAAGGGTGGCATCTTCTTTTGCCAGTTAATTCATGTGGGCAGGGTTTCGAATTACGGTATGTTTTACTCAAATCCATATAATCTATCTAGAATTGAGTTGAAATTCATTTGGACATGGGTACCAAGAGATTCACTACTGATGGAGGAATATTCTTCATGCCATTTATTCAAAGTCCTGCAAAATGGACCATTTGGATCATTTATAACTGTGAAGTCTCCAACCACTAATCTGAATTGCGCAATAAGTAGACCCTCAAAGCCAAAGGAGCATCCATGGCTCCATGAGTCTATTTAGACGAGACAGTTCTAATCCTACCATTATAGATTTTCCTCTCAAAAACAACTAACTATTGATCGAAGAAGTCTAATGCGTGACACGATCAGTGTGATTTGGGGCACAAGCTATTGTTTTGAAATGTAGGACTTGAGGGACCTTCCATTGCCATCCAGAAAACAACTCAATTCATTGTAAATCACTCATTTTTCTGATTCATGCTTCAATTGAATTCCTGCTTATAGGACTCCAACCCAACGGCCAAGCTCCAATCTCAAGCACGGACAAGGGGTTGACAACCACAACAGAATGGTCGCCTCCAAGGCGATTGAGGATCGACGAAATCCCTCAAATTGTGATTGATTTCAGGCTAGCTGCAAGAAATGCCATTGAAGCTGGTAAGTTTTCCATTCCTAATATAGCAAGCAAAAGTTCATTGACAACGTTCAAAAATAATTCAACTGACAGAATCCCTTAGCCCTTGTATCAGTGTTGCATCCGAATGGATAGTTGGGGTGTAAAAAAAAAAAACAGTGCTCCAATTCACCTTCAAAGGTCACTGATAGGAGGATGGCTCAAATCACCATGATATTTAGTCCACATGCCAGATTTGATCATTTCCTTTCCTACACTTCATTTTCTTATGTAAGCTTATATTTGCTTGTATTTGCAGGTTTTGATGGAGTTGAGATCCACGGCGCTCATGGGTACCTAATTGATCAGTTCTTGAAAGATCAAGTCAATGACAGAACTGATGATTATGGTGGATCCTTAGCGAACCGTAGCCGCTTTGCTCTTGAGGTAGTTGAGGCCGTTGCCAATGAGATTGGATCAAATAGAGTTGGCATTAGACTCTCTCCATTCTCCGATTATATGGGCGCAGTAGACTCGAACCCAGAAGCTCTTGGCCTTCACGTGGTTGAAGCGTTGAACAAATATGGAATTTTGTACTGCCATATTGTTGAGCCAAGGATGAATGGAATCGAAGAGAGGCATGATCCTCGTAATCTTCTACCCATGAGAAAGGCTTTCAAGGGGACTTTTATTGCTGCCGGGGGCTATAATAGAGAAAGTGGGAACAGAGCTATAGCTGATAATTATGCAGATCTTATCGGCTACGGTCGTTTGTTCTTGGCTAACCAGGATCTGCCAAAGAGATTTGAACTTGATGCACCCCTTAACAAATATGACAGAAGCACTTTCTATTCATCCGATCCTGTTGTGGGCTACACTAATTACCCATTTCTTGACTCACTGAGTGGATAGATGTCCAATAACAAGATAAAAACAAGTGATGTGTTATGTTCTGTCCATTCTATTTTACTGTAATTTTTTTTTATTTTTGGTAAGCTTTCCATTTCTAATTTATTAGAATGTTATTCTAGTCTTCATAAATAAAAGATTGTACAAGGGATGAATAAGATGTGGTTATTGATATTGAAATGAGCCATTTTTCATATTTAGCACCATTTGTATCAGCTTTTAAGTTTTGGACGTTCTTCTGATTGCTTTTGTAATCCTCACTTGCAATAAAGAAAAATTAATTAAAACTTTCTGGGAATGGCATGTTCTTGGCTAATCCTGATATGCTAGAAGTAATTTGAACTTAATGCGCCTCTTAACGAGTCTAATGTCATTTCAGACCGTTAAACTTTGGTTTTATGTATCAAGGAGTTTGGATTATCTAATGAACTTGAAAAGTTTTAGATGGGTAGATTTCATTCAGATCTCCCCATTTCATTCAGATCTCCCCATCCCCACCTCTAGCCTATGTTGAGTCCCAAGTGAACCCCAGAACGGAATTCTTAGGGTAGGTGCATGCATTGCATAGGAGAAAGGCATATGCTTATAGTCGAATCTTTAGTATGCAAAAGAGGGGAAAAAAAAATAAAAAAATGACATAATCCATGAAGATGATCCGGTGGCTCTTTCATTCGAAGACAAAATAAAACAAAACAAAAAAAATAAAATAAAATAAAAATTCTTCCACGACAAGGAACTCTCCAAATTATTATAATCACAAAGTCATTTCCAGAAGATGACACATCCATGATGATTAGGGTTGTAAACGGGACGGTTTCGGGTCGGAACCATATTAGATCCGGACCCGTTTCTAAATAACGATTGCGGTTTTTATTCGGAACCTGTTTTGTTTGTTCCAGACTTGGTTTCAATGGAAAAATCTTGATCCGGTTTTGAAACCGAGTCCACCTAGATGACTAGAATCTAGTTCCAAAACCAGTTCTAACTTCTCTTCATTTTTTTAATTTTTCTTAAAATAAATATATTTTTCAATTTATATCAGTGCATCAAGTCTACTAGGTCTAGCATTATACATAAAAATGTATAAACAAAGTTGATTTGGAGGTACAATTTACAATATCAAAGATTTATATGTCGGGTCCCGAGTCCACGGGTTGGAACCTATATGGATCCGGAATAGGACCCGATTATCAATCGGAACTTAGATTGGGTTCCTGACCCGGATCCGCTTATGAATCAGAACCTAAAATGGGTTTCAGACCCTTCTTTTTTTTTTAATAATAAATTCGGGTAATCGTAGAATTGGATACCTATTTGCAACCCTAACGTTGATAATGTATCTTGGGTTGGGCCAAACCTGAAGAGCATGGCCTTGCTCGGCTTTTGTGAAAATGCAACGTTAACACTGTGCTAGTTTTGGGTCAAGCTTGGGCTTGAGCTTTGATTTTAAAGCCCATTTGAAATTTAGGATGTATTAGGTTCAGGTCTTGATTATTCCCAATATTATATAATCTATATAAAAGTAATGCTCATTTACAAGATTTCCTTACCGTTTTACGGTACAAGCCACATCGTGGGGCTTCTTACTTGTCCATCCGAGCTATCCATTCAAACCCACTCCCCATATTTACACAGATCCCATCAAGTTTTGGTAGATCTGAATGAAATGGATTGTTGGATCGATGGTCAATTTTGTTGTTTTATATAAAGCCACGAAACTAGTGGAACATAGATGAATGGATTAGATGTATTAGAATGACCCTACTTGGATCTTTCAATCCCCCCTATTCCATAATTTGTGGGGTCCATTACTCTAGGCGCGTATATAATCTCTACATGCTCCCCTGGTTGGAGTTTGAGAAAAAGTGTTGCACGGTGATGGTACTAGAAGCCACGGAGGGTCCGGACTTGAATAGGTAACCATCGATTTAGACCAGGGGCGTCGAAACAGGACCCATAAACAAGAACAAGGAACATTCAGAGGTGGGACTGGCAATTTTATTGCTCTCATTCTTTCGCTTGAAAGCTAGGAAACGGTTGGTGTGCCCTTTAAAAAAAGGCTTTATTCTCACCCTTATTAAGCCATATCAACGTCTTCATCCATGTCTTACATGCCTCTTCTTCTTCCTCTCTTTGAAACCGCTCTTACACACCTCTCCCTCTTATTCTCTTTGAAACTTCTCTTCCTCTTCTTTAAAATTATTGGATTTGGCAAGACAGAGAGGAGAAAGGGAGAGATGGAACTTGGAAGGGAGCCTACATGCGTGGTTCTCACAATCAAAAGGATAATGAAGACAATAAAAAAGGTGCACGGAGAACAGGAGAAGAGACACCCAATTTCAGAATGAAGAAAAATATCAGATGGAGATACCCAGAAAGATAAAAGCCGAGAACAGGGTCAGGAAAAAAATGGGTAAGAAAATCAAAGGGGTAAACGGAGAGAGAAGAAACTCAAATTTGAAAACCCAGAAAGGGAGTAACCCCAAAAGAGAAAAGCATGAATATAGGGTTAGAGAGAGAGCCGATAGAGGGAAACGGTTGTATTTATATATACATATATATATTTATTTATTTCAGTTGAATTGAATTAAATATTAACCTGTGTGTCGCACGGATAAAGAATAGTTGAAAGAAATTGTGTGACTTTGATTGTAAAAGAGAACTGTCAATCTAGGCCAGCCCCAGCCGTGCCAATCCGGTGAACCGAGACGCATTTGAAGGAACATTCAGAAGGCATCATTCACGGTTCAATTATAGTCAGACATAGATGAATAATACTTTATATTTCATCTAATCTAAACCTGATAGAATATTCAATCGAGGCTAGCTCAAGTGACTTTCATTGCGAGAGCCGCCACTGGGCCCCACCTTTGATCTCTTCGTCAAATTTCTTTTTTTTTTTTTTTTTTTTTTTTTTTTTTGCTATCGGAGGGTTCCCAACCCTTTAGACTGAACTAATCACTCTGGTCCCAGAGAGAAGTCTAGTAAAACCCTATAGCCCCAGGTGGTAGCATTAGTGGACTCAACCTTCAGTTCCTAAAGAGAGGGGAACCGGAGGTTGATATCAAGACCTCTAGCTCTAAAGAAGGGAAGAACCGTGATCCTGACCACTCGGCCAACCCCTTGGGGTTCTCTTCATCAAACTCACTATGACAATAAAGGCCCATTTGTTTCATGGAATTAAAATCGTTGGAAATCTAAGAAATCTATTCGTAAAAGTAGTTAAAGTTCAAAATATAAAGGTGATGATTTGCATTATATCCTCTTATTCAATGGAAAATGAAATTAAATACCAAGCCATCATCGGTAAATCAAATTTTAGGAAAACCAAAGTTTATCTACATTTCCATTTGCAAATTTGTCTGTGAGAAGAATATTTGCAACTTTTCCTCTGCTAAAAAGGGAGAAAAAGTTGCACCAGCTACGTTGGTTGAAAATAAGTTTAATAAAATACCAAAGCCGTCATCCGATTTGATTAAATTTTCTGAAAATCAAGGTTTATCTAAATATTCACCTTTTATCTTTCCCCTCTCAAAACCCTATAATCATGCTATGTTGGAACCTATTTTATCGTGAACGCAATCAGAGTCAAAGTGGTTTTGAGCATCCTATATTTCATGTTGGGTGGGTTTGAAGCTGGATCTAGGGTCCTTGCCGGACTTGGACCCAAAGACTCAAACTTGAGCCTACATAAATTCAACTTGAATCAAGCCTATTGATACCCCATTTGTTAAAAAGTATTTTAACTGCCTCTATTAATGCCTCAAGGTTTTTTTAAGATTTGTTAGCATATTAACTTTAGTATGGTATTAGAGTCAATTGGTCGCAAGTTTGTTGAAAAATAACTTCGTTGTCTCCACTACTGGCTTGAGGTTTTGTGAGGATTGGTTAGAACTTGAAATTCACTGCTATTTACTTTGGGCAATCAAAAAATGCTGAATTAAATTGGTTATTGTTTGAGCTTTCACTGTAATTGACTTCTAATCATCCTTTCTCCAGAATCCAGGGGTGAAGGTAAAACCCACTGAGTTTGATTGAGTCATTGACGAATTTTTCAAACATTTTGAGCTCGATCCAACCCGAGTCTAGTCAAGGCTGACCGTGTCAAGTTTGTAATATGGTCAATATATGAGCCCATCTGTATACATGCAGATTCAAATTAATTAATGATAATATGGTCAACGTTAGCCATCCTCCTAGTTTGATTTCAACCTTGAAAAACATAGACGTATCAAATTCCTACTGTTATGTCATTGCTGGCGCAGATGCTTTGAGGTTTTGGATTCCCAACTCTATAAAAGCACTCTTTCATGTAAGTTAAATCAATATAGATAAAACCCAATTGAGAAAAGAAGGCTAAGAATAAGAAGCAGCAGAAACAATGGTTGAAATCCCTCTCCTCACTCGATACAAGATGGGAGATTTTCATCTCTCCCACAGGTCAGTAATTCTCAAATCTCAAATAAGAAAATGCATGGGTTATAATCCTCTTTCTGGCAAGGTTAAGCCCCACAAATTTATATGAAAAAAATGGTGGTGTGACTTTGTAAAAATGCTAGGTGAGATTTATGGACGGCAACAGGTGAGTTGTATTGAGGTTTGGTTTGGTTGTGGGCCGATTGGGTTTGGGGAGTGCAAGTAATCTAGAATTCGGTCCGAGCCCAGCTCAGGGCAGGTTCGGTTTTTAGTTGCACCTTACTCATCCAACCCGACCCATTGCCATCCCTAGTAACCAAAGATGTTGGGGATTCCATCCCTGTCTCATGAATTTGCTCTCAAGTTTTCTTGCCATCCCATTAATAAAACAGGCTATGGTACCAATCAGAAACAAGTTCACAGAGAAAAAATGTTTTTGGTGTCCCAACCCTCTAAAATAAGGTTAATCTGATCCTTTTTTCTTTTTCTTTTATTTTTCAGGATAGTTTTGCCACCATTGGTCAGGATGAGATCCTATGGAGGCATCCCTCAACCACATGCCATCTTGTATTACTCTCAGAGAGCTTCCAAAGGAGGGCTTTTGATAGCTGAAGCTACTGGCATTTCCGACACTTCTAAAGAGTAAATTCTTGACTCTTGCTCCCTAGATGAATCACTATATATGCAAGTCGATGAGTGGGACACATTGTATGTTGGTGGGATTTATTTATATAACAAAATAAAAAGAACAGTTTGCAGATTAGGCATTTACTAAAATAAAAAATAAAAAAATAAGGGGCACTTGATGTCACTAGCCCCGATGAAAAATCGCCTAATTTATAAACAAAATCTCGTCACCAACATGTCATGTGTCCTCTATCCACATTTTTGATGACTGATGACGTATTATGGTTTTTTTCTTCATTTTTTTTAATGAAGAAGAGGGTCATGTACTAATCCTTGAATTTGCATGATTTTAACCATGCGACCATAACGATAGAAAGAAGATTTATAGGCCAACTATTGTTTTTATGGTGTAAGATCATCTAACAAACCTTCATTATTCTCCCATTTTTAGGTTTCTGAATACTCCTGGTATTTGGACAAAAGAGCAGGTTGAAGCCTGGAAACCAATTGTGGAAGCTGTCCACAAGAAGGGTGGCATCTTCTTTTGCCAGTTAATTCATGTGGGCAGGGTTTCGAATTACGGTATGTTTTACTCAAATCTATATAATCTATCTAGAATTGAGTTGAAATTCATTTGGACATGGGTACCAAGAGATTCACTACTGATGGAGGAATATTCTTCATGCCATTTATTCAAAGTCTTGCAAAATGGACCATTTGGATCATTTATGACTGTGAAGTCTCCAACCACTAATCTGAATTGCCAATTAAGTAGAACCTCAAAGCCAAAGGAGCATCCATGGCTCCATGAGTCTATTTAGACCAGACAGTTCTAATCCTACCATTATAGATTTTCCTCTCAAAAACAAATAACAGTGTGATTTGGGGCACAAGCTATTGTTTTGAAATGTAGGACTCGAGGGACCTTCCATTGCCATCTAGAAAACAACTCAATTCATTGTAAATCACTCATTTTTCTGATTCATGCTTCAATTTAATTCCTGCTTATAGGACTTCAACCCAACGGCCAAGCTCCAATCTCTAGCACGGACAAGGGGTTGACAACCACAACAGAATGGTCACCTCCAAGGCGATTGAGGATCGACGAAATCCCTCAAATTGTGAATGATTTCAGGCTAGCTGCAAGAAATGTCATTGAAGCTGGTAAGTTTTCCATTCCCAATATAGCAAGCAAAAGTTCATTGACAACGTTCAAAAATAATTCAACTGACAGAATCACTTAGCCCTTGTATCAGTGTCGCATCCGAATGGATAGTTGGGGTGTAAAAAACAAAAAAGTGCTCCAATTCACCTTCAAAGGTCACTGATAGGAGGATGGCTAAAATCACCATGATATTTAGTCCACATGCCAGATTTGATCATTTCCTTTCTTACACTTCATTTTCTTATGCAAGCTTATATTTGCTTGTATTTGCAGGTTTTGATGGAGTCGAGATCCACGGCGCTCATGGGTATCTAATTGATCAGTTCTTGAAAGATCAAGTCAATGATAGAACTGATGGTTATGGTGGATCTTTAGCGAACCGCAGCCGCTTTGCTCTTGAGGTAGTTGAGGCCGTTGTCAATGAGATAGGATCAAATAGAGTGGGCATTAGACTCTCTCCATTCTCCGATTATATGGACGCCGTTGACTCGAACCCAGAAGCCCTTGGCCTTCACGTAGTTGAAGCGTTGAACAAATATGGGATTCTGTATTGCCACATTGTTGAGCCAAGGATCAGTGGAATTGAAGAGAGGGATGATCCTCGTAGTCTCCTACCTATGAGAAAGGCTTTTAAGGGGACTTTTATTGCTGCGGGGGGCTATGATAGAGAAAGTGGGAACAGAGCTATAGCTGATAATCATGCAGATCTTATCGCCTACGGTCGTTTGTTCTTGGCTAACCCAGATCTGCCAAAGAGATTTGAACTTGATGCACCCCTTAACAAGTATGACAGAAGCACTTTCTACACATCCGATCCGGTTGTGGGCTACACTGATTACCCATTTCTTGACTCATTGAGTGAATAGAAGTCCAATTCCATGAATAAGATAAAAATAAGTGACGTGTTATGTACTTATGTTCTTTCCATTCTATTTTACTGTAATTATTATTTATTTATTTTTGTAAGTTTTCCATTCTATTTTATTAGAATGTTCTTATGGTTTTCATAAATAAAGAAATTGTACAAGGGATGAATAAGAAGTGGTTATTGATATTGGAATGAGCCATTTTTCATATCTAGCACCTTATTGTTATCAGCTTTTATGTTTTGAACTATCTTCTGATTTCTTTTGTAATCCTCATCTGCAATACATCCAAATTTAAACTTTCTGGGAATGGCATCTTCTTGGCTAATCCTTATCTGCAAGAAGAAATTTGGACTTAATGAGCCCCTTAACGAGCCTAATGTCTTTTAAGACCGTTAAACTTTGGGTCTAATGTATCAAGGAGTTTGGATTATCTCATGAACTTGAGAAGTTTTAGATGGGTAGATTTCATTCAGAACTTCCCATCCCCACCTCTAGCCTAATTGTTTCGTCCCAAGTGAACCCCAGAACTGAATTCTTAGGGTAGGTGCTTGCAGACATTGCATAGGAGAAAGACATATGCTTGTTGTCGAATTTTTATGCGAAAGAGAAAAAAAATTTGACATAATCCATGAAGATGATCAGGTAGCTCTTTCATTCCAAGACAAAAAGAAAATCTTTCCGAGACAGGGAACTCTCCAAATTATTATACTCACAAAGTCATTTCCTCTTAATTATTATAATCACAAAGTCATTTCCAGAGCATGACACATCTGTTGGATCTTACACCCCATTGAGCCACCACTTATCCTAAAACCAATTGGTGATAGGAAACGGCACAACAATAGTTTTATGGTGAGGGTGAGGGCTCGACCACGATTATAACCGCTTCGAACACCCGACTTATCAGGCTTTAATACCGGTTGTAGGATCTTACACCCCATTGAGTTACTACTTATCCCAAAACCAATATTGGTGATAGGAAACGACACGACAATAGTTTTATGGTGAGGGCGAGGGCTTGACCACGATTATAATCGGTCAGGAGTGAGGGTGAACGTTGACCTCAATAACATTCACGATGATGATGTATCTTTGGTTGGGCCAAACCTGAAGAGCAAGGCCTTGCTCGGCCTGCGAGAAAATGCAACGATAACGCCGTGCTAGTTTTGTTTTGGGTCAAGCTTGGGCTTGAGCCTTGATTTTGAAACCCATCTGAAATTTAGGCTCATATTAGGTTCAGGTCTTGATTACTCAAGCTTGTTCCCAAAACTATTATAATATATTAAGCTAGGAGGTTTTGGTTCCAATTTTGACTGTCGGTTATGATTTTGACATTAAGTTATCCTCTTTCTTTTTTCTTTTTTTTTTTCGAATCTTTTTAGTTTTTTCTCCACTTATCACATACAAACTACCTTATCTCTTTTCCTAAAACCACCTCTGCTCCCCACTTTTCTATTTATGAAATAACTCCCTTTCTTCTGTCCAAATTCTACCATTTCCTTTCTACTCTAACTATCGTCTTTCTTTTCTACGCAATCAGTTCTTTGATCACATTAACAAATACTCTCATAACCTTCTCTCTTTTTTTCATTTTTTCTTAAGAATAAGTGTAGTTCTTCATTTTCAAATAGTAATGGATTACACGATTGAAACCCTATCATCCAAATCAGATACATAGGATTTCAAAGGGGCATGCCCCTCTAGGAACAAAGAGATAGAAATATGGGAGAATTTTCAAAAAGTCTTTAAGTTTCGGCCTTATTTCAAAAAAGGACACAAGTTTCCAAACTTTTCAAATTAGTCCCTAAGTTTTTCAAGAAGTTTTCAATTGAGGACATCCATCTATTTAAAATTATTTTTCAGCAACTTTTTTTCTATTTTTTTAAATACCCAAATTACCCTTCATTGTAATATAACTTTCCTTCACTTCCTCTACATTCTCCTCGCTTCCCTCGCCGGTATCCTCATGGTGATCAAGGACACCCAGTATTCCTACAACAATTGGCTGCATGTAGTGGCTGCCGAAACCATGTCATGGCTTTAAATGAAAGGCAATTTGAGCATTTTTAAAATACTGAGGGGAAAAGTCACTAGAAAATACCTTTAAATGGCCGAATGTCCTTATTTGAAAATTTACTAGAAAGCTTAAGGACTAATTTGAAGAGTTTCAAAACTTGTGTTCTTTTTTGAAACAAGGCAAAAACTTAAGGCAATATTTTAAAATTTCCCTAGAAATATCAAAACAATTTATGCCCACAGCCCGGGTAACAAGCTACAATCAGTGTGAATGGTAAAGGACCTCCATTTCATTAGAATTAATTCGACTGGACCCATTCGGTTTTTGAAAACCTTTTTGCTTAATTGAATTGTAGAAGGATGCATAATGTAGAAATGGATATCTAAAATCTATTCATGCTGGAAACTATTTTTCTCACTTTAAATCTTGCTATCCATGGAGATTTTGATGGGCATCACAATGCTTGGGTAAGATTAGAATCTGCTTCAATACAAATATGTGTGACGAGATTAGGGATAATTTGCATCACATGCAAAACGCCCATATAATAATCAAGAGAATGCTCAATGGCTGCATACACTGGTAAATTTATGCCAAGATATAAGATTTGACTCCTAATTGTATTGATAATGGTGTGCACTACATTTATAGCTGATGTAGATTGTGCTCTGAAAATGCAGTTTCTTTTACGCTTTATATGCCAAATGAATGTAGAAAAAAAGATATTACCGAGAGTTTGTAGGCCTTTTTGATATGGATCGATCCGGAGAGTTATTGATTCCACCAAAGCATTAGATGAATCACAATCTATGGGTTCCAGATCTATCTTACAAAGGAGAACTACCACACAAATTAAGAAAAGGGGCATTGAATCATTAAGTGTGATGCCGTCTCCCAAGTACAGTCACAAAGCACACAACAAGAATCGCAGGGAACACTTCTTTGCAAGAAGAAATCCTTTGTTTTCTGTCTACCCCTTAGATACATCCAAGCACACATTGAGTGCTTTTTAATACACCCTTGAAATCAAATCATTGAACTCTACTGCAGTTCTTGGTTTGACAGATTGTTCACTAATCGATATGCAAATTTTAGAATAAAGCATCCATGTCCTTCTAAAGTCCAGACTATTTCATCTTCAAATTCCGAACAGGGCCTGACCTCTAAAGGAATTTTGTGAAAAATATACATTAAAGCATTTGATGTTGGCGTAGGAAAGCTCCAATCTGCATCATCTATAAACCGGCTCACATAAATATCAGTCCCCATCCCTATACCATAAACTTCACGTTCTCCATAGCACTCCCTCAACCGTCCATCACTGAGCCAAGGATCATTCCAGAATTTTGTTTTATGGTCATTCCCAATCCAAAACTTGATATTAGGTAAAGCCAACATGTGATGGGCCAGAATACCATTCCAGAATTTTATTTTCATTTGCTTTCTTTCAAAAAACTTATGGTAAATTTTTAATGCATGAATATTTAAGTTGTAATATTGGCTATACCTGTGCTAAGCACGGGTTATGGTGCTAGTATATATTATGCTAATTTATATTTGCACTTTACCATTTAGTTCAATAAGTTCAAGGTCAAAATCAGGCCAAAATCAGGCCCAATCTGCTTCTAGTTTAAACCAAATCAAGTGCGGATGCACATCATCATCACTGTAGTTTATCTCGACTTAGCAATCATCGTTATGAGCGTCTCAAGTCATTGAACCTGGGCGTCCACATTATTGTCCCCACCTAGATTGTCAATTATGCATGAAGACATTGTGTCGTCCCAACTTCTAATCGTGTATTAATAGACAAAAGTCAGAAAGCTGTGGCATCCATCCCATCCGTTACCAGTCGAATCCTCTGTCGCAGCTATTACACGGCATTGTATAAATAGAGATCATCTGACTATTCAAGTTGAACTTCATCCACTCCAATCAAAAATACATAAGTTTCATGTAAAAAGAAGTGGGTTCCATCGTCCGATTGAACATCATGACAAAAACGTGATTCACATCACAACAGCGATGCCTTTCCAAATGATTTTCAATTGGATGGTGGGACACTCCTTTTGATATGAGGCTTAAAGACATATGATTAGAGGGTATGAAATTCATCTTAAATGGTAAGAATGATCTCTATATGAGCCCTGTATGGAGTTTGAGAAAAAAGTTTGACACGGTACCAAGTAACAGATGCCACAATGATCCAGACTCGAAAAGATAACCATCGAGTCAGACCAGGAGCGTCGAAAGAGGACCCATAAACAAGAACATTCAGAGGTGGGACTGGACTGGAGCCAGAGGCCTCTTTAGCAATTGTATTGCTCTCATACATTGTTAAAGAATAGTTAAAAGAATTTGTGTGACTTTGATTGGAAAAGAGAACCGTCAATCTAGGCCAGCCCCAGCCGTGCCATTCCAATGAACCGGGACGCATTTGAAGGAACATTCAGAGGATCATTCACGGTTGAATTATAGTCAGACATAGTTGAATAATACTCTATATTTTGTATAATCTAAACCTAATAGTATAGTCAATCGAGGCTAGCTCAAGTGACTTTCACGGACTGGGCCCCACCTTTGATCTCTTCATCAAACTACTTCTTCTTCTTTCTTTCTTTTTTTTTTTCCTTCTAACGAAGGGTTCTCAACCCTTTAAGTTGGACTAATTAATCCCTCCGGACCCAGAAAAAACCCGGAAAAAATCCATGTAGCCCCAGGTGGTAGCACTAATGGACTCAACCTTCGGTTCCTGAAGTTGGAGGGGACACGAGGTTGATACCAAGCTTCAGAGGTTGATACCAAGACCTCTGTTAAGAGAGAGGAACCGTGGTCCTGATTACTCGGTCAACTCCTTGGGGTTCTCTTCATCAAACTCACTATGACAATAAAGGCCGGTTTGTTTCATGGAATTAAATTCATAGGAAATCTAAGAAATCTATTTGTAAAAGTAGTTAAAGTTCAAAATATAAAGGTGTTGATTTGCATTCTAAATATCCTCTTATTCAATGGAAAATGAAATTAAATACCAAGCCATCATGGGTAAATCAAATTTTAGGACAACCAAAGTTTATCTGCATTTCCATTTGCAACTTTTCCTTTGCTAAGAAGGGAGGAAAAGTTGCACCTGCTACTTTGGTTGAAAATGAGTTTAATTAAATACCAAAGCCGTCATCCGGTTTGATTAAATTGTACGAAAATCAAGGTTTATCTAAATATTCACCTTTTATCCTTTCCCCTCTCAAAACCCTATAATCATTCTATGAAGGCACCTATTTTATCGGGAACGCAATCAGAGCCAAAGTGGGTTTGAGCATCCTATGTTTCGTGTTGGGTTGGTTTGAAGCTGGATCTAGGGTCCTTGCCGGACTTGGACCCAAAGACTCAAACTTGAGCCAACATATATTCAACTTGAACCAAGCCTATTGATACCCCTATTTGTTAAAAAGTATTTTCACTGCCACTATTAATGCCTCAAGGTTTTTCTAAGATTTGTTAGCATATTAACTATTGTATGGTATTAGAGCTAATTGGTCGCAAGTCTGTTGAAAAATAACTTCATTGTCTCCACTACTGCCTTGAGGTTTTGGTAGGATTCGTTAGAACTTGAAATTCACTGCCATTTACTTTGAGCAATCAAAAAATACTGAATTAAATTGGTTCTTGTTTGAGCTTTCACTGTAATTGACTTCCAAGTTCTAATCATCCTTTCTCCGGAATCCAGGGTTGAAGGTAAAACCCACTGAGTTTGATTGAGTCATTGACGTATTTTCCAAACATTTTGAACTCGATCCAACCCGAGTCTAGTCAAGGCTGACCGTGTCAAGTTTGTAATATGGTCAATATATGAGCCCATCTGCATACATGCAGATTTAAATAAATTAATGATACTATGGTCAACATAAGCCATCCTTCTTTAGTTTGATTTCAACCTTGAAAAACATAGACGTATCAAATTCGTACTTTTAATATGTTATCACCTGTTGTGTCATTGCTGGCGTAGTGTTATGTCATTGCTGGCGAAGCTGCTTTGAGGTATTGGATTCCAACTCTATAAAAGCACTCTTTCATGTAAAGAAAAATCAATATAGCTAAAACCCAATTGAGACAAGAAGGCTAAGAATAAGAAGCAGCAGAAACAATGGTTGAAATCCCTCTCCTCACTCCATACAAGATGGGAGATTTTCGTCTCTCCCACAGGTCAGTCATTCCCATATCTCAAATAAGAAAATGCATGGGTTATAGTCCTCTTTCTGGCAATGTTAAACCCCACAAATTTATATGAAAAAATGGTGGTGTCGCTTTGTAAAAATGCTAGGTGAGATTTATGGACGGCAACAGGTGAGTTGTATTAAGGTTCGGTTTGGTTGTGGGCCGATTGGGTTTGGGGAGTGCAAGTAATCTAGAATTCGGTCCGAGCCCAGCTCAGGGTAGGTTCGGTTTTTAGTTGCACCTTACTCATCCTACCCGACCCATTGCCATCCCTAGTAACCAAAAGATGTTGGGGATTCCATCCCTGTCTCATGAATTTGCTCTCAAGTTTTCTTGCCATTCCATTAATAAAACAGGCTATGGTACCAATCGGAAACAAGTTCACAGAGAAAAAATGTTTTTGGTGTCCCAACCCTCTAAAATAAGGTTAGTCTGATCCTTTTTTTTTTTTTTTTTCAGGATAGTTTTGCCACCATTGGTCAGGATGAGATCCTATGGAGGCATCCCTCAACCACATGCCATCTTGTATTACTCTCAGAGAGCTTCCAAAGGAGGGCTTTTGATAGCTGAAGCTACCGGCATTTCCGACACTTCTAAAGCGTAAATTCTTGACTCTTGCTCCCTAGATGAATCACTATATTTGCATGTCGATGAGTGGGACACATTGTTTTGTTGGTGGGATGTATTTATATAACAAAATAAAAATAACAGTTTGCAAATTAGGCATTTACTAAAAAAAGGTTTGACGCGCTTGATGTCACTAGACCTAATGAAAAATCTCCTAATTCATAAATAAAATCTCGTCACCAACATGTCATGTGTCCTCTATCCACATTTTTGATGACTTGTGATGTATTATGGTTTTTTTCTTCATTTTTTTTAATGAAGAAGAGGGTCATGTACTAATCCTTGAATTTGCATGATTTTAATCATGCGACCATGACCATAGAAAGAAGATTTATAGGCCAACTTTTGTTTCTATGGTGTAAGATCATCTAACAGACCTTCATTATTCTCCCATTTTTAGGTTTCTGAATACTCCTGGTATTTGGACAAAAGATCAGGTTGAAGCCTGGAAACCGATAGTGGAAGCTGTCCACAAGAAGGGTGGCATCTTCTTTTGCCAGTTAATTCATGTGGGCAGGGTTTCGAATTACGGTATGTTTTACTCAAATCTATATAATCTATCTAGAATTGAGTTGAAATTCATTTGGACATGGGTACCAAGAGATTCACTACTGATGGAGGAATATTCTTCATGCCATTTATTCAAAGTCTTGCAAAATGGACCATTTGGATCATTTATAACTGTGAAGTCTCCAACCACTAATCTGAATTGCGCATTAAGTAGACCCTCAAAGCCAAAGGAGCATCCATGGCTGCATGAGTCTATTTAGACCAGACAGTTCTAATCCTACCATAATAGATTTTCCTCTCAAAAACAAATAACTATAGATCGAAGAAGTCTAATGCGTGACACGATCAGTGTGATTTGGGGCACAAGCTATTGTTTTGAAATGTAGGACTTGAGGGACCTTCCATTGCCATCCAGAAAACAACTCAATTCATTGTAAATCACTCATTTTTCTGATTCATGCTTCAATTTAATTCCTGCTTATAGGACTTTAACCCAACGGCCAAGCTCCAATCTCTAGCACGGACAAGGGGTTGACAACCACAACAGAATGGTCGCCTCCAAGGCGATTGAGGATAGACGAAATCCCTCAAATTGTGAATGATTTCAGGCTAGCTGCAAGAAATGCCATTGAAGCTGGTAAGTTTTCCATTCCAAATATAGCAAGCAAAAGTTCATTGACAACGTTCAAAAATAATTCAACTGACAGAATCACTTAGACCCTGTATCAGCGTTGCATCCGAATGGATAGTTGGGGTGTGAAAAAAAAAAAAAAGTGCTCCAATTCACCTTCAAAGGTCACTGATAAGAGGATGGCTAAAATCACCATGATATTTAGTCCACATGCCAGATTTGATCATTTCCTTTCCTACACTTCATTTTCTTATGCAAACTTATATTTGCTTGTATTTGCAGGTTTTGATGGAGTTGAGATCCACGGCGCTCATGGGTACCTAATTGATCAGTTCCTGAAAGATCAAGTCAATGATAGAACTGATGATTATGGTGGATCTTTAGCGAACCGCAGCCGCTTTGCTCTTGAGGTAGTTGAGGCCGTTGTCAATGAGATTGGATCAAATAGAGTTGGCATTAGACTCTCTCCATTCTCCGATTATATGGACGCCGTAGACTTGAACCCAGAAGCTCTTGGCCTTCACGTAGTTGAAGCGTTGAACGAATATGGGATTCTGTATTGCCACATTGTTGAGCCAAGGATCAGCGGAATTGAAGAGAGGGATGATCCTCGTAGTCTCCTACCTATGAGAAAGGCTTTTAAGGGGACTTTTATTGCTGCGGGGGGCTATGATAGAGAAAGTGGGAACAGAGCTATAGCTGATAATCATGCAGATCTTATCGCCTACGGTCGTTTGTTCTTGGCTAACCCAGATCTTCTAAAGAGATTTGAACTTGATGCACCCCTTAACAAGCATGACAGAAGTACTTTCTACACATCCGATCCGGTTGTGGGCTACACTGATTACCCATTTCTTGACTAATTGAGTGAATAGAAGTCCAATTCCATTAATAAGATGTGTTATGTACTTATGTTCTTTCCATTCTATTTTTTTTTTTTTGTAAGTTCTCCATTCTATTTTATTAGATTGTTCTTCTAGTCTTCATAAATAAAGAAATTGTACAAGGGATGAATAAGATGTGGTTATTGATATTGGAATGAGCCATTTTTCATATCTAGCACTTTATTGCATCAGCTTTTATGTTTTGGACTATCTTCTGATTTCTTTTGTAATCCTCATCTGCAATACATCATAATTTAAACTTTCTGGGAATGGCATCTTCTTGGCTAATCCTTATCTGCAAGAAGAAATTTGGACTTAATGCGCCCCTTAACGAGTCTAATGTCTTTTAAGACCGTTAAACTTTGGGTCTAACATATCAAGGAATTTGGATTATCTAATGAACTTGAGAAGTTTTAGATGGGTAGATTTCATTCAGAACTTCCCATCCCCACCTCTTGCCTAATTGTTGAGTCCCAAGTGAACCCCAGAACGGAATTCTTAAGGGTAAGTGCATGGCAGACATTGCATAGGAGAAAGACATATGCTTATTGTCGAATTTTTATCAGAAAGAGAAAAAAAAATGACATAATCCATGAAGATGATCAGGTAGCTCTTTCATTCCAAGCCAAAACAAAAATCTTTCCAAGACAGGGAACTCTCCAAATTATTATAATCACAAAGTCAATTCCTGAGCATGACACATCCTTTGGATCTTATACCCCATTAAGTCACCACTTATCCAAAACCAATTGGTGATAGGAAACGGTACAACAATAGTTTTATAGTGAGGGCGAGGGCTCGACCACGATTATAACCGCCTCGAACACCTGACCTACCAGGCTCGGATACCACTTGTAGGATCTTACACCCCATTGAGCTACCACTTATCTCAAAACCAATTGTTGATAGGAAACGGCACAACAATAGTTTTATTATGAGGGCGAGGGCTCGACCACGATTATAACTGGTCAGGAGCGAGGGTGGACGTTGACCTCAACAACATTCACGATGATGATGTATCTTTAGTTGGGCCAAACCTGAAGAGCAAGGCCTTGCTCGGCCTGCGTGAAAATGCAACGATAACGCCATGCTAGTTTTGTTTTGGGTCAAGCTTGGGCTTGAGCGTTGATTTTGAATCCCATCTGAAATTTAGGCTCGTATTAGGTTTGGGTCTTGATTACTCAAGCTTGTTCCCAAAACTATTATAATATATTTAAGCTAGGAGGTTTAGGTTCCAATTTTGACTGTCGGTTATGATTTTGACATTAAGTTATCCTCTTTCTTTTTCTTTTCTCTTTTTTTTCAAATCTTTTTAGTTTTCTCCCCACTGATCACATACAAGCTACCTTATCTCTTTACCTAAAACCACCTTCACTCCCCACTTTTCTGTATATGAAATAACTCCCTTTCTACCCAAATTCCACCATTTCCTTTCTACTCCAACTATCGCCTTTCCTTTCTATGCAATCAGATCTTTGATCACATAAACAAATACTCTCATAAA
This sequence comes from Camphora micrantha, assembly GCA_003546025.1. Classification (NCBI taxonomy): domain Eukaryota; kingdom Viridiplantae; phylum Streptophyta; class Magnoliopsida; order Laurales; family Lauraceae; genus Camphora; species Camphora micrantha. Next base: position 5,134,066 of record QPKB01000003.1, on the reverse strand, counting down.
CTTCTCTCTTTTTTTTTTCAGTTTTTTTTTAAGAATAAGTGTAGTTCTTCATTTTCAAATAGTAATATATTACATGATTGAAACATTATCATCCAAATCAGATACATAGGATTTCAAAGGGGCATGCCCCTATGGGAGAATTTCAAAAAAGTCTTTAAGTTTCAGCCTTATTTCAAAAAAGGACACAAGTTTCAGAACTTTTCAAATTAGTCCCTAAATTTTTTAGGAAGTTTTCAATTAAAGACATCCATCTATTTAAAGTTATTTTTTCGGCAAATTATTTCCTATTATTTTAAATACCCAAATTACCCTTCGTTGTATTAAAACTCTCATTCACTTCCTCTACATTCTCCTTGCTTCCCTCGCCGGTGTCCTCACGGTGATCAAGGACACCTAGTATTCCTACAGCGATTGGCTGCATGTAGTGGTTACCGAAACCATATCATGGCTTCAAATGCAAAGGTTATTTGAGTATTTTTAAAATATTGAGGGAAAAAGTCACCAGAAAATACATTTAAATTGTCGAATGTCCTTAATTGAAAATTTACAAGAAAGCTTAGGGACTAATTTGAAGAGTTTCAAAACTAGTGTCCTTTTTTTAAACAAGGCAAAAACTTAAAGCCATATTTTAAAAATTTCCCAAGAAATATCACTAATTTATGCCCACAGCCCGGGTAACAAGCTACAATCAATGTGAATAGTAAAGGACCTCCATTTCATTGGCCTTAATTCAAGTGGACCCATTCGGTTTTTTGAAACCTTTTTGCTGAATTGAAATATTGTAGAAGGATGCATAATGTAGAAATGGATATTCTCAAATCTATTTATGCTGGAAACTATTTTTCTCACTTTAAATCTCGCTGTCTATGGAGATTTTGATGAGCTTCACAATGCTTGGGTAAGATCAGAATCCGCTTTAATACAAATATGTGTGACGAGATTAGGGATAATATGTATCACATGAAAACGCCCAGATAATAATCAAGAGAATGCTCAATGGCTGCATACACTGGTAAATTTATGCCAAGATATAAGATTCGACTCCTAATTGTATTGATAATGGTGTGCACTACATTTATAGCAGATGTAGATTGTGCTCTAAAAATGCTATAGTTCATTTCACGCTATATATGCCAAATGAATGCAGAAAAAATGATCTTACCCAGAGTTTGTAGGCCTTTGTGATATGGATTGATCCAGAGAGTTAATGATTCCACCAAAGCATTAGATGAATCACAATCCATGAGTTCCAGATCTATCTTACGAAGGAGAACTGTCACACAAATTGGGAAAAGGGGCATTGAATCATTAAGTGTGATGTCGTCTCCCAAGTCACACAAATTGGGAAAAGGGGCATTGAATCATTAAGTGTGATGTCGTCTCCCAAGTACAGTCACAAAGCACACAGCAAGAATCGCAGGGAACATTTCTTTGTAAGAGGAAATCCTTTGTTTTCAGTCTACCCCTTAGATACATCCAAGCACACATTGAGTGCTTTTTAATACACCCTTGAAACCAAATCATTGAACTCCACTCCAGTTCTTGGTTTGACAGATTGTTCACTAATCGATATGCAGATTTTAGAGTAAAGTATCCATGTTCTTCTAAAGTCCAGACTATTTCATCTTCAAATTCCGAACAAGGCCTGATCTTTAGAGGAATTTTGTGAAAAATATCCATTAGAGCATTTGATGTTGGCCTAGGAAAGCTCCAATCTGCATCAGCTATAAACCGGCTCACATAAATATCAGTCCCCATCCCTATACCATAAACTGCACGTTCTCCATAGCACTCCCTCAACCGTCCATCCCTGAGCTAAGGATCATTCCAGAATTTTGTTTTATGCCCATTCCCAATCAAATACTTGCTATTAGGTAAAGCCAACATGCGAAGAGCGAGAATACCATTCAAGAATTTTATTTTCATTTGCTTTCTTTCAAAAAACTTATGGTCAATTTTTTAATGCATGAATATTTAAGTTGTAATGTTGGCCATACCTGAGCTGAGCACGGGTTATTGTGCTAGTATATATTTTGCTAATTTATATTTGCACTTTACCATTTAGCTCAATAAGTTCAAGGTCAAAATCAGGCCCAATCTGCTTCTAGTTTAAACCAAATCAAGTGCGGATGCACATCATCATCACTGTAGTTTATCTTGACTTAGCAATAATCGTTATGAGTGTCTCAAGTCATTAGTCATTGAACCTGGGCATCCACATTATTGTCCCACCTAGATTATCAATTATGCATGAAGACATTATGACATCCCAACTTCTAATCGTGTGTTAATAGACAAAAGTCAGAAAGCTTGTGGCATCCATCCCATCCGTTACAAGTCGGATCCTGTGTGCAGCTATTACACAATATTTTATAGATAGAGATCATCTGACTATTCAAAGTTGAACTTCATCCACTCCAATAAAAAATACCTAAGTTTCATATAAAAGGAAGTGGGCCCCACCGTCCGATTAAACACCATGACCAAAACGTAATTCACATCACATCAGCAGCGATGCCTTTCCAAATGATTTTCCATTGGATGGTGAGGCACTCCTTTTGATATGAGACTTAAAGACATATGAGTAGAGGATATGAGATTCATCTTGAATGGTAAGAATGATCTCTACATGAGCCCTGAATGGAGTTTGAGAAAAAAGTGTGACACGGTACCAAGTAACAGATGCCACAGATGATCCAGACTCGAAGAGATAACCATCGAGTTAGACCAGGGTCGTCGAAAAAGGACCTATAAACAAGAACGTTCATAGGTGGGACTGGACTGGACTGGCCTCTTTAGCAATTGTATTGATCTCATACACTGTGTGAAGTTCATTGTAAAAGAGAACTGTCAATTTAGGCCAGCCGCAGCCGTGCCAATCCAATGAACCGGGACGCATTTGAAGGAAAATTCAGAGGATCATTCACGGTTCAATTATAGTCAGACATAGTTGAATAATACTTTATATTTCGTATAATCTAAACCTGATAGTATAGTCAATCGAGGCTAGCTCAAGTGACTTTCACGGACTGGGCCCCACCTTTGATCTCTTCATCAAACTTCTACTTCTTTCTTCTTCTTCTTTTTCTTTTTTCCTTCCGACAGAGGGCTCTCAACCCTTTGAGTTGGACTAATTCCTCCGAAACCATAAAAAAGCCGGAAAAAATCCATGTGGCTCCAAGTGGTAGCACTAGTGACTCAACCTTCGGTTCCTGACGTTGGGGGGGACCTGAGGTTAATACCAAGCTACGGAGGTTGATACCAAGACCTCTGTTAAGAGGGAGGAACCGTAGTCCTGACTACTCTGCCAACCTCTTGGGGTTCTCTTCATCAAACTCATTATGACAATAAAGGCCAGTTTGTTTCATGGAATTAAATTCATAGGAAATCTACGAAACCTATTTTGTAAAAGTAGTTAAAGTTCAAAATATAAAGGTGATGATTTGCATTATAAATATCCTCTTATTCAATGGAAAATGAAATTAGATACCAAGCCATCATGGGTAAATCAAATTTTAGGAAAACCAAAATTTATCTGCATTTCCATTTGCAACTTTTCCACTGCTAAGAAGGAAGGAAAGGTTGCACCTGCCACTTTGGTTGAAAATGAGTTTAATTAAATACCAAAGCCGTCATCTGGTTTGATTAAATTTTACGAAAATCAAGGTTTATCTAAATATTCACCTTTTATCCTTTCCCCTCTCAAAACCCTATAATCATGCTATGTTGGAACCTATTTTATCGTGAACACAATCAGAGTCAAATTGGGTTTGAGCATCCTATGTTTCATGTTGGGTGGGTTTGAAGCTCGATCTAGGGTCCCTGCCGGACTTGGACCCAAAGACTCAAACTTTTCTATGCAAAAGGTCAAAAAGATTTCATAACCAAACAACTAAAACCAAAACATCATCATAACTCCTTATATTTTATTCTCTCTTGATTTGGTGCTTCACCTCACCCTGCTTCAATTCACCATACATCCAAAAGAATTAAAATATGGTTCACCTTTATGAGTTCTTGTAAATGGGGCCCATTGCCTTTAGACATAAAAACATGGGGTTCACTATTATGAGTTAGAACATGGGGCCATAGTTAGGAATTATAACGCAGGCCCACCTATAAAGAAAAGATTTGACTCACATAGGAGTTATTATACATGGAACCCACTTTTAGAAATTAGAAAGCAAAGCCTATGCTTATAGGAATTAGAAAATAGGACCCGCCTTCCAACGCTTGTCACATTCAAGCAACTGTTCAGAGATAATGAACTGATTTCTTTGCATCGTTCATGTATATAGAATAATGACCTTTTCTAGATGCCCAAAAGTTTTCCAAAATTTCAATGCTTGAATTTAATTTTTTTTGTCACTGAAAATTTGAGTAAGATTTTTCATAAGTAGAAACACTTAGTGAAGCATCAAATCAAGAGAGAATAAAATATAAGGAGTTATAATAATATTTTATTTTTAGTTATTTGGTATGGAATCTTTCTGAATTTTTATATAGAAAAGTAGAGTTTTTTATCTTTTACTGGAAAAAGAAGGTTATTTTTTTTACTTTTTTTAAAAAAATTTGAAGGAAATTTTGAAATTATGTATTTTTGATATAATCTCTTGTCATTTCTTGACTAGATTCACTTTACCTTAACTTAACTAGTTAATTGCCATACACGCCCAGTTTAATTTCAACCTTGAAAAACATAGACGTATCAAATTCCTACTTTCAATAAGCTGGCACTTGTTTTGTCATTGCTGGCGAAGCCGCTTTGACGTATTGGATTCCCAGCTCTATAAAAGCACTCTTTCATGTAAGTTAAATCAATATAGATAAAACCCAATTGAGAAAAGAAGGCTAAGAATAAGAAGCAGCAGAAACAATGGTTGAAATCCCTCTCCTCACTCCATACAAGATGGGAGATTTTCATCTCTCCCACAGGTCAGTCATTCTCAAATATCAAATAAGAAAATGGGTTATAGTCCTCTTTCTGGCAATGTTAAGCCCCACAAATTTATATGAAAAAATGGTGGTTTGACTTTGTAAAAATGCTAGGTTAGATATATGGACGGCAACAGGTGAGTTGTATTAAGATTTGGTTTGGTTGTGGGTTGATTGGGTTTGGGGAGTGCAAGTAATCTAGAATTCGGTCCGAGCCCAGCTCAGTGCAGGTTCGATTTTTAGTTGCACCTTACTCATCCAACCCGACCCATTGCCATCCCTAGTAACCCATTGCCATCCCTAGTAACCAAAAGATGTTGGGGATTCCATCCCTGTCTCATGAATTTGCTCTCAAGTTTTCTTGCCATCCCATTAATAAAACAGGCTATGGTACCAGTCAGAAACAAGTTCACAGAGAAAAAATGTTTTTGGTGTCCCAACCCTCTAAAATAAGGTTAATCTGATCTTTTTTTTTTTTTTTTTTTTCAGGATAGTTTTGCCACCATTGGTCAGGATGAGATCCTATGGAGGCATCCCTCAACCACATGCCATCTTGTATTACTCTCAGAGAGCTACCAAAGGAGGGCTTTTGATAGCGGAAGCTACTGGCATTTCCGACACTTCTAAAGAGTAAAATCTTCACTCTTGCTGCCTAGATGAATCACTATATATGCACGTCGATGAGTGGGACACATTGTATTTTGGTGGGATTTATTTATATAACAAAATAAAAAGAACAGTTTGCAAATTAGGCATTTACTTAAAAAAAAATAAAAAATTCAGGCGCACTTGATGTCACTAGCCCTGATGAAAAATCGCCTAATTTATAAACAAAATTTCGTCACCAACATGTCTCTATCGACATTTTTGATGACTTATGTTGTATTATGGTTTTTTTTTTTTTCCATTATTTTTTTAATGAAGAAGAGGTTCATGTACTAATCCTTGAATTTGCATCATTTTAATCATGCGACCATAACAATAGAAAGAAGATTTACAGGCCAACTTTTGTTTCTGTGGTGTAAGATCATCTAACAGACCTTCATTATTCTCCCATTTTTTAGGTTTCTGAATAGTCCTGGTATTTGGACAAAAGAGCAGGTGGAAGCCTGGAAACCAATTGTGGAAGCTGTCCACAAGAAGGGTGGCATCTTCTTCTGCCAATTAGTGTTGGATTTTGAAGAGTGTTTGATATTTGAAGCTCGGTATTTTGTGTTAGAATTATTATCAACACATTGTCACACAAGTATAGTACCGAATGTCTCAGCTCGGCACAACACAGGATGCCTCACCTCGGCACAGTACAGGATGCCTCAAATCGGCACAGAATGCCTTAGCTCAGTTACGGTAACAAGGAAGACATGAGATCGGTAAAATCAAGGAGATCGGTAAAAGAAAGAAGCACGGTAAAAGAAAGGAGAACGGTAAAAGAAAGAGCCCGGTAAAAGTAGAGAGCTCGGTAAAAGCACAGAGCTCAGTAAAGCATTGAGCTCGGACATGACAGATCAGTTCGGCAAAGCGTCAAGCGCAGAGATCGTTCAAGCACTGGCGAAGCGTTGAGCTCGGTCAGTTCGGCAAAGCATTGAGGTTGTAAAGCGCAGTGCGTGGTTAAGCACTGACCAGCTCGGTAAAGTCTTTCAAGCACTGAGCAGCTCGGTAAAGTCTTTCAAGCACTAAGCAGCTCGGTAAAGCGCAAAGCTCGTTCAAGCACTGAGGTCGGTAAAGTGCAGAGCTCAAAACAGAAAGTTGCGCGAGAAAAAACAGTGGATCTCTTCCAATCCTTGAAGGAGTTTACAAGATAGAAACTTGCGCGAGAAAAACTATGGGATCTCTTCTAATCCTTGCAGGAGTTTCCAAAACCTCTCCTAGTCTTTTAGCAATCACGAATTAGGGTTGGCAAATCCTATAAGAAGGCATGCTAGGGATCGTTAAAGAAATACACAGAAACAGAGAAAGACGTGCAGAGTTTTTGCCTTATTGGAGTTTTTTTCTGCAACAATGGTGCTAGTTGCTTTCTTCATGGATTGACGTGCAGTTTATGAAAGAGCAAAAGGAGTCCAGAACAATAACTGCTGTATAGTGAGAGGTAATTTCTGAAATAGTAGTGTGCTGGTTTTTGAGAAGATTGCAGAGTTTTATTTTTAAAAGAAGAATCTACAGTGAAGAACAGTTTCAGGTTGGTTATTAGTGGATTTGTTGCATTAGAATTTAAATAAACTCCTGTGTCTGCATTAGATTTATCTTGCATCTCTGCATAGTGCAGAATTCTGAATAGTGGTGTGCAAGTTTTTCATTGTGGGTTCCTTGTTTGGTTCTACTGCATCTGAGATTGTGTTGAATTGTTTGGATCAGACAAATATTGCAGGATATACAGATGTTTGTTTTTGCTGATTGAAAATATTGTAAAGCATCTGCGTATGGGGCTTGAGTGTAGGGGTTGGTGCTCCTATTCGTTGATGCGGGCAAAAATTGTAAAGGGGTTGGTGCTCCTAGCAGTGGGTGCTACTACACAGTGGAAGTGTGCACTTTGCACACCGTTGACGTAGCCTGCAGGTGAACCACGTAAAAATCTCTTGTGTTCTCTTGTGATTGAGTGATTGCTTATTTGATTGCTTAAGAAAGTGCTCATCTAATTTGCAGAATTAAAATTGAAAGAAATTCACAAATAAAGGGACCCCCCCCCCCCCCCCCCTCAGTGGGCAGGGTTTCCAATTATGGTATGTTTAGCCCAAAACTACTGAATCCATCTTGCACTGAATTGAAATACTCCTCTCATGCCATTTATTCAAAGTCTTGCAAAATGGACCATTTGGATCATTTATAACTGTGAAGTCTCCAACCACTAATCTGAATTATGCATTAAGTAGACCCTCAAAGCCAAAGGAGCATCCATGGCTCCATGAGTCTATTCAGACCAGACAATTCTAATCCTACCATTATAGATTTTCCTCTCAAAAACATATAACTATAGATCGAAGAAGTCTAATGCGTGACACGATCAGTGTGATTTGGAGCACAAGCTATTGTTCTGGAATGCAGGACTTGAGGGACCTTCCACTCCCGTCCAGAAAACAACTCAATTCAATGTAAATCACTCATTATTCTGATTCATGCTTTATATTTCATCTTTCAATTTAATTCCTGCTCATTGGACTTCAACCCAACGGCCAAGCTCCAATCTCTAGTACGGACAAGGGGTTGACAACCACAACAGAGTGGTCGCCTCCAAGGCGATTGAGGATCGACGAAATGCCTCTAATTGTGAATGATTTCAGGCTAGCTGCAAGAAATGCCATTGAAGCTGGTAAGTTTTCCATTCCTAATATAGCAAGCAGAAGTTCATTAACAACCTTCAAAAATAATTCAACTGACAGAATCACTTAGCCCTTGTATCAGTGTGGCATCCGAATGGATAGTTGTGGTGAAAAAAAAAAAAGTGCAACAATTCACCTTCAAAGATCACTGATAGGAGGATGGCTCAAATCACCATGATATTCAGTCCACATGCCAGATATAATCATTTCCTTTTCTACACTTCATTTTCTTATGCAAGCTTATATTTGCTTATATTTGCAGGTTTTGATGGAGTTGAGATCCACGGCGCTCATGGGTACCTAATTGATCAGTTCTTGAAAGATCAAGTCAACGACAGAACTGATGATTATGGTGGATCCTTAGCGAACCGCAGCCGCTTTGCTTTTGAGGTAGTTGAGGCCGTTGCCAATGAGATTGGATCAAATAGAGTTGGCATCAGACTCTCTCCGTTCTCCGATTATAGGGAGGCTGTAGACTCGAACCCGGAAGCTCTTGGCCTTCACATAGTTGAAGCGCTGAACAAATATAGGATTCTGTATTGCCATATTGTTGAGCCAAGGATCAGTGGATTTGAAGAGAGGGATGATCCTCGTAGTCTTCTACCCATGAGAAAGGCTTTCAAGGGGACTTTTATTGCTGCCGGGGGTTACGATAGAGAAAGAGGGAACAGAGCTATAGCTGATAATCATGCAGATCTTATCGCCTACGGTCGTTTGTTCTTGGCTAACCCAGATCTGCCAAAGAGATTTGAACTTGATGCACCGCTTAACAAGTATGACAGAAGCACTTTCTACACATCTGATCCGGTTGTGGGCTACACTGATTACCCATTTCTTGACTCACTGAGTGGATAGAAGTCCAATTCCATTAATAAGATAAAAATAAGTGATGTGTAATGTTCTTTCCATTCTATTTTATTAAAATGTTCTTTTAGTGATCATAAATAAAAGCTGTACAATAAGATGTGGCTATTTATTTTGGAATGGGCCATTTTTCATATCTAGCAGTACCATTTGTGTAAGCTTCTAAGTTTTGGTTATTCTTCTTGTTGCTTTTGTAATTCTCATTTGTAGTGTAGCAAACCTAGATATTTTTTAACCCTAAGGGGTAACTCAGTTAGCCTAGGACCACGGTTTGCACTCGAAGGTTGCAGGTTCGAAACTGCATTACTACTCTGGGGCTCAGGGCCGGCTTAAGCATAAGGCCATAAAAGCCCTTGCTTTAGGCACCCAAGGGATATCTAGGGGTTTGTCCAAAATTCTGGCCAAAAAGTTTGTCCATGTAGAATTTTTGCTTTCACAATGGTTTAAAAGTTGTAGCCATTAAAAATATAAAAAAAAAAAAACCTTGCAATTACAACAAGTAATGAATTCCTTTTGAGTTCTAAAATTCTTCCTCTTTACAGATTTTTTTTTTTTTTGGCATCTGCTTGCAATCCAAAGAAAAAAAAAATGTCCTCTGTGTTCTTATTGAATCCCTTCAATTCAAGAGGTTTTTTTAAATAAAATATTTCTAATAATATTACAAAATAGAAGAGGCCTCATTTAAGATTTTCTCTTTAGGCCTCAAGTTGTCTCATGCCGGCCCTGCTAGGGCTACAAGGGAGTTTACTTGGCTTTCCTCTGGGCCGGAGGGATTAGCCTGGCCCAAAGGGTTGGGAACCCTAATAGCAAAATAAAAAAAATAAACCTAGTTATCTTTTGGGAATGGCATGTTTTGTCGGAGCCAATTCTTGGTAGAAGCAATCCAAGTTTGGAGAGAAAAATGAAACAATGTTGACCTTGAAATGTTCTATATCTATCCTGCCCATTCTGGTACATGAATGACTCAAAACTAATGCACTCCCGCCTCTAAGAAATCTATTTGTAAAAGTAGTTAAAGTTCAAAATATAAAGGTGATGATTTGCATTATAAATATCCCCTTATTAAATGGAAAATGAAATTAAATACCAAGCCAACATGGGTAAATCAAATTTTAGGAAAACCAAAGTTTATCTACATTTTCATTTGTAAATTTATCTCTGAAAAGAATATTTGCAACTTTTCCTCTGCTAAGAAGGGAGGAAAAATTGCACCTGCTACTATAGTTGAAAATGAGTTTAAATACCAAAGCCGTCATCCGGGTTGATTAAATTTTACGAAAATCAAGGTTTATCTAAATATTCACCATTTATCCATTCCCCTCTCAAAACCCTATCATAATTCTATGTTGGAACCTATTTTATCGTGAATGCAATCAAAGTCAAAGTGGGTTTGAGCATCCTATGTTTCATGTTGGGTAGGTTTGAAGCTGGATCTAGGGTCCTTGCCAGACTTGGACCCAAAGACTCAAACTTGAGCCTACATAAATTCAACTAGAGCCAAGCCTATTGATACCCCTATTTGTTAAAAAGTATTTTTATTGCCTCTATCAATGCCTCAAGGGTATTTTAAGATTTGTTCGCATATTAACTTTAGCATGGTATTAGAGCCAATTTGTCGCAAGTCTGTTGAAAAATATCTTCGTTGTCTCCACTACTGTCTTGAGGTTTTGGTAGGATTGATTAGAAGTTGAAACTCACTACTACTTACATTGGGCGATCAAAAAATGCTGAATTAAATTGGTTATTGTTTGAGCTTTCACTGTAATTGACTTCTAATCGTCCTTTCTCCAGAATCCAGGGGTGAAGGTAAAACCCACTGAGTTTGATTGAGTCATTGACGAATTTTCCAAACATTTTGAACTCGATCCAACCCGAGTCTAGTCAAGGCTGACCGTGTCAAGTTTGTAATATGGTCAATATATGAGCCCATCTGTTAATTCAACGTTGAAAAACATAGACGTATCAAATTCCTACTTTTAATATGTTATCACCTGTTATGTCATTGCTGGCGAAGTGTTATGTCATTGCTGGCGAAGCTGCTTTGAGGTATTGGATTCCCAACTCTATAAAAGCACTCTTTCATGTAAAGAAAAATCAATATAGCTAAAACCCAATTGAGACAAGAAGGCTAAGAATAAGAAGCAGCAGAAACAATGGTTGAAATCCCTCTCCTCACTCCATACAAGATGGGAGATTTTCGTCTCTCCCACAGGTCAGTCATTCTCATATCTCAAATAAGAAAATGCATGGGTTATAGTCCTCTTTCTGGCAATGTTAAACCCCACAAATTTATATGAAAAAATGGTGGTGTCACTTTGTAAAAATGCTAGGTGAGATTTATGGACGGCAACAGGTGAGTTGTATTAAGGTTTGGTTTGGTTGTGGGCCGATTGGGTTTGGGGAGTGCAAGTAATCTAGAATTCGGTCCGGGCCAGCTCAGGGCAGGTTCGGTTTTTAGTTGCACCTTACTCATCCAACCTGACCCATTGCCATCCCTAGTAACCAAAAGATGTTGGGGATTCCATCCCTGTCTCATGAATTTGCTCTCAAGTTTTCTTGCCATCCCATTAATAAAACAGAAACAAGTTCACATAGAAAAAATGTTCTTGGTGTCCCAACCCTCTAAAATAAGGTTAATCTGATCCTTTTTTCTTTTTCTTTTATTTTTCAGGATAGTTTTGCCACCATTGGTCAGGATGAGATCCTATGGAGGCATCCCTCAACCACATGCCATCTTGTATTACTCTCAGAGAGCTTCCAAAGGAGGGCTTTTGATAGCTGAAGCTACTGGCATTTCCGACACTTCTCAAGCGTAAATTCTTGACTCTTGCTCCCTAGATGAATCACTATATATGCACATCGATGAGTGGGACACATTGTAAGTTGGTGGGATGTATTTATATAACAAAATAAAAATAACAGTTTGCAGATTAGGCATTTACTAAAAAAAGGTTTGAGGCGCTTGATGTCACTAGACCTAATGAAAAATCGCCTAATTCATAAACAAAATCTCGTCACCAACATGTCATGTGTCCTCTATCCACATTTTTGATGACTTGTGATGTATTATGGTTTTTTTCTTCATTTTTTTTAATGAAGAAGAGGGTCATGTACTAATCCTTGAATTTGCATGATTTTAATCATGCGACCATGACCATAGAAAGAAGATTTATAGGCCAACTTTTGTTTCTATGGTGAAAGATCATCTAACAAACCTTCATTATTCTCCCATTTTTAGGTTTCTGAATACTCCTGGTATTTGGACAAAAGAGCAGGTTGAAGCCTGGAAACCAATTGTGGAAGCTGTCCACAAGAAGGGTGGCATCTTCTTTTGCCAATTAGTTCATGTGGGCAGGGTTTCGAATTACGGTATGTTTTACTCAAATCTATATAATCTATCTAGAATTGAGTTGAAATTCATTTGGACATGGGTACCAAGAGATTCACTACTGATGGAGGAATATTCTTCATGCCATTTATTCAAAGTCTTGCAAAATGGACCATTTGGATCATTTATAACTGTGAAGTCTCCAACCACTAATCTGAATTGCCAATTAAGTAGAACCTCAAAGCCAAAGGAGCATCCATTGCTCCATGAGTCTATTTAGACCAGACAGTTCTAATCCTACCATTATAGATTTTCCTCTCAAAAACAAATAACTATTGATCGAAGAAGTCTAATGCGTGACACGATCAGTGTGATTTGGGGCACAAGCTATTGTTTTGAAATGTAGGACTTGAGGGACCTTCCATTGCCATCTAGAAAACAACTCAATTCATTGTAAATCACTCATTTTTCTGATTCATGCTTCAATTTAATTCCTGCTTATAGGACTTCAACCCAACGGCCAAGCTCCAATCTCTAGCACGGACAAGGGGTTGACAACCACAACAGAATGGTCACCTCCAAGGCGATTGAGGATCGACGAAATCCCTCAAATTGTGAATGATTTCAGGCTAGCTGCAAGAAATGCCATTGAAGCTGGTAAGTTTTCCATTCCTAATATAGCAAGCAAAAGTTCATTGACAACGTTCAAAAATAATTCAACTGACAGAATCGCTGAGCCCTTGTATCAGTGTGGCATCCGAATGGATAGTTGGGGTGTAAAAAAAAAAAAAAAAAAAAAGTAGTGCTCCAATTCACCTTCAAAGGTCACTGATAGGAGGATGGCTCAAATCACCATGATATTTAGTCCACATGCCAGATTTGATCATTTCCTTTCCTACACTTCATTTTCTTATGCAAGCAAATATTTGCTTCTATTTGCAGGTTTTGATGGAGTGGAGATCCACGGCGCTCATGGGTGCCTAATTGATCAGTTCTTGAAAGATCAAGTCAACGACAGAACTGATGATTATGGTGGATCCTTAGCGAACCGCAGCCGCTTTGCTCTTGAGGTAGTTGAGGCCGTTGTCAATGAGATAGGATCAAATAGAGTTGGCATTAGACTCTCTCCATTCTCCGATTATATGGACGCCGTTGACTCGGACCCAGAAGCTCTTGGCCTTCACGTAGTTGAAGCGTTGAACAAATATGGGATTCTGTATTGCCACATTGTTGAGCCAAGGATCAGTGGATTTGAAGAGAGGCATGATTTTCGTAGTCTTCTACCCATGAGAAAGGCTTTCAAGGGGACATTTATTGCTGCCGGGGGTTATGATAGAGAAAGTGGGAACAGAGCTATAGCTGATAATTATGCAGATCTTATCGGCTACGGTCGTTTGTTCTTGGCTAACCCAGATCTGCCAAAGAGATTTGAACTTGATGCACCCCTTAACAAGTATGACAGAAGCACTTTCTACACAACTGATCCTGTTGTGGGCTACACTGATTACCCATTTCTTGACTCACTGAGTGGATAGAAGTCCAATTCCATTAATAAGATAAAAATAAGTGATGTGTAATGTTCTTTCCTTTCTATTTTATTAAAATGTTCTTTTAGTGATCATAAATAAAAGCTGTACAATAAGATGTGGCTATTTATTTTGGAATGGGCCATTTTTCATATCTAGCAGTACCATTTGTGTCAGCTCCTAAGTTTTGGTTATTCTTCTTGTCGCTTTTGTAATTCTCATTTGTAGTGTAGCAAAATTAGATATTTTTTAACACTAAGGGGTAGCTTAGTTGGCCTAGGACCATAATTTGCACTCGGAGGTCGTAGGTTCGAGACTGCACTATTACTCTGGGGCTCAGGGCCAGCTTAAGCATAAGGCCGTAAAAGCCCTTGCTTTAGGAGGCCATAAAAGCCCTTGCTTTAGGCTCCCAAAATTTTAGACCTCCAATTTTCTCAACTTCCAAAAAAAAAAACCAAAAAAACCAATAAAGTTAGCTTGTTTCTCCCAAAAAAAAAAAAAGAAGGCCTCTTAGCAAATCCCAAAAATTCCTCCCAAAAAATAAGCCTTATAACATATCCCAAAAAATAAGGCCCCATTTTAAACCGTTGACATTCCAAAAGCCTCATAACAAATCCCATAAAATAAGGCCCAATTTTAAACTGAAAAGTTGTAGACCGTTCCACATTCCAAAAAACACCAACGAACTACTCTTTCACAAGAGTAGTGCTACATGGACAAACTTTTTGGCCATGTTCAAGGGATATCTAGGGGTTTGTCCAAAATTCTAACCAAAAAGTTTGTCTATGTAGACTTTTTGCTTTCACAATAGTTTAAAAGTTATAGCCATTAAAAAAAAAAAAAAAAAAAGAAAACCTTGCAATTACAACAAGTAATGAATTCCTTTTGAGTTCTAAAATTCTTCCTCTTTATAGATTTTATTTTTTTTTTATTTTTTTTATTTTTTTTTGCAATTCACAGAAAAAAAAACTCCTATGTGTTCTTATTGAATCCCTTCAATTCAAGAGGTTTTTTTAAATAAAATATTTATAATAATATTACAAAATAGAAAAGGCCTCATTTAAGATTTTCGCTTTAGGCCTCAAGTTGTTTCAAGCTGGCCCTGCTGGGGCTACAAGGGAGTTTACTTGGCTTTCTTCTGGGCCGGAGGGATTAGCCTGGTCCAAAGGGTTGGGAACCCTAATAGCAAAATAAAAAAAAATAAACCTAGATATTTTTTGGGAATGGCATGTTTTGTCGGAGCCAATTCTTGGTAGAAGCAATCCAAGTTTGGAGAGAAAAATAAAACAATGTTGAGCTTGAAATATTCTATATCTATCCTGCCCATTCTAGTACATGAAGGACTCAAAACTAATGCACGTACTCCCGCCTCTAAAAGGGCATTTAGTGACCCAACTAATTGAGCTACAGTTACAATTCAATCGAATCAAGTTTTATCTTTCCATGAGGTCTTTTGATGTTTTCTTCGATTTCAGAAAATCAAACAACTAATTAAATCTTAACAATTTAAGATTTTTGGCAAGGGAATTGGCCCTATTTCCAAACACATTTGGTTGAAATCCAAACTAGCAGTTTAACTTTCAAATTAGAAAATGTTTGAGCCGGTGTCCAATTCCTCTTTTACTTTGCTATTTCGAAAATCTCATAATCCTTCTGCAAAAAAAAAAAAAAAAAATTTGGGCCCCTAACTAAACTTAGACATTTTCAGACATGTAAGGCTATCCAAATCTTCTGATCCCCAATCTCTCCCATGATTGTTGGGCCCCAAATGAGCCCCCCAAGAGAGTCCCCCAGTATGGGTGCATTCGAAGAATTGCCAAGGAGCACAACTGTTATATGTTTATGGTCAAATCTGTGCTAGATGAGAAAAAATATATATGTGACATAATCCATGACGATGATTCTGGTACCTATTCCATTCCTCCCACTATGCATTTAATAGCATTGCATGAAGTGATGAAGACATTCTGACATCCGTCCGAAAGGTAAACAAGAACTTAGACCAAGGGCGTCGGTCCAATGAACCGGGACGCATTTAGAGTGACCGACCATTCAGAGGCGGCTTTTAACAGCTGTTTACTGAGGATGTCATGTCTCCATTTCATGGCCCTAATCCAAACTTAAATCATTTCCATCTTTGAAGCAAAGTAAAGTCTAGAGACACCATCAAAGGGATGGAGGGTTCATTTTGAGCTCCTCAAAATTTTAATTGATGGGCCTCAATATAGAATCTCATTCGGAGAAGGAGAACGTTTGTGCAACGTAGGATGGTAACGGCTTTGGTAAGAAAAAATTTGGCCATGAAAGTTGATGACTCATCAAGAAGAATGGGTAGATCTAAGAAGATGTGGATGGAAGTCGTTAAGATAGATATGAAGAAGGTAACTTATCTAAAGATTTAACTCAACATAGATCGGAATAAAGAAACAGAATTTGGGCAGCCGACCCCAACATAGTTGGGACAAGGCTTTGATGATGATGATGATGATTCGGAGAAAGTTTGTGTGGATGGTTTTTTCATAAAATAAATAAGAATTGTGAAAATACTTTTCCACACTATGGTAAAAAATTGTATTTTGCGGTCACTTTTACATGATAAAAACACTAAAATAAGCCAGATTTTCTATAATTCTATAGAAAAGGCTTTCCTATTGATAGCATTTGGAAAAAAAAAAAACACTATTGAGGAGGGAAAAAATCCATATAAATGTTGCTTTGTACAGTTGTGGCTCCAGAAATTCGAGTCAGTGAGGTCAACAAAAGACTTATTTTCCACAAATCGAGTAAATTTATTTTTCCCTTTATTAACATCTGTCGTCTATTTTCTATAATTTGACAAATACAGTATAAAATTCTCAAATAATTTATTTTTCGACAATTTGACAAAGATAACATTGAATTCTCATGCAAAAATAAACATAAATTTTAATACATTGTTACTAACAATTCTTAATCGAAAGAAAAAATCCAAATACATAAACTCCTACAATTGCCCTCGACGGGTTTTCATGTTTTGAAATCGTTGCATAATAGCTTCATTATCAACACTAGAATACACATTCTTCTCAATATATGTAACTAAACAATTATTCATCCATTCATCTCTCATTCGGTTACGCAGCATGTTATTTACATACTTCATTACTGAAAAAGATCTTTCTACTGTTGCAGTCGCTACTAGTAAAATCAACACCAATTTTTAGAAGCAAATAAATTAATGGATATACAATATCCTTCTTTGTCTCCACTAATTTTTTTAGCAATGTCAATTCCTTTAAGCTCTAAAAACTCGTTGCTAGAGTGTATAGCAACAATGTAGTTTTGAAGTTGATGGTCAGGTGTCACGAGGTCTATTGTAGAAAAATAAAAAATGTCATCATTTTTAACAAGTTATAGTAAATGAAGATTTAATGATGGAGTGTCTAAAAAAATGAATTAAAAAAAATAAAAGTTGGGCCCATTAATTTTTTTTTATTTTGGTAAACAGATGACCTATTAACTTAGGCATTTAGTGGGGTGAAAATCTTCTTATAAATTGAACTCATTAAAAAATTATTTTTTAAAATGATTTTTCAGATCTCAGTGGGGTCAGCGCTACCCTTGGCTCTACATACATACAAAACCATACCCTTCAACCATGCACACTAGAATGGAAACTCTACAGCTGCTTATAGACTCCTTCAAAACTCAAAACATTTTAAAGTGAATGTTTTCCCTTTGAGTGTTTAGTCTTCATATTTTATTCCAATAGGATTATGTTCTGTCAAATTAAGTATATGATGAATAATAAGGGCATTTTACCACAAAAAAAAAAAAAAAAAACCCTTAAGACCTTCAACCCAAATCATCTCTTCTTCTTTTTTTTTTTTTCATTTCATTTTGCCCTTTTTTGTTGATGTTAAAATAACCAGTTCCATATTCCATCATAAGTAATATTTGTTGACGTCAACAAAGCATTCGTCGACTTTAACATAAAATTGTGTTTACGTTAATAAAAATTTTGACAACGGAATTTAATGGGATTTTTTGAGGTAAATGTACCTTAATAATAATATCAATCATATTCTATATTTAGTCCAACTTTTATACGTCAGTACTTTCAATAGATTCGCTAACGCCGGGCCATTATAGTATAAGTTCGTATATGTAACAACAACCCAAACACCTTTTGCTCTGTGGAAGGAGAGTCGAGAGTAGCAAAGAAGAAAAGAGAGAATGGCAAAATCTGCAGTGTCTGCAAGTGAAATCCCTCTCATGTCTCCATATCAGATGGGAAAATTCCAGCTTTCTCACAGGTCTTCTTTCTCCTTTTCTTTCTGCAATTCATTTACACCTTATCTTACAACAACCCAAGAAGATAAATTACTCTTTCTCTACACTTACAACTCTGCTCTATTTCGCACAGAAAAAAGGGATTTTTTTCTTGGTCTTATGGAGAGAAGATTCTTTTTTTTTGAAAAAAAATCACTTTGATTACAAGGTTTTAGCTCTAATCTTCTAAAGTCTGGATTTTGATCAAGGAGAAGATTGAAACTGTAGACTTGTCACTTCCATTGTGGTTAATTGCTTCAAGGAACCCAACCTTGGGTTTTTAAGGAATCATGAAAGCTTTCACCCCATTTGGCAAACAGACCCTGAATCACCTTTAAATTGTAAATATGCCTCAAGTGCTGGAAATGAAATGAAATTTTCCTTGTGATATTGGATTATCATGTTCTACTTTTAGTTGAAATCAATACTGGATCTTAGCCTCTTCAATTATATGAAATTGTTTTTTTCATTAATCTGTGTTTTTTTTTTTTTCCTTAGAATTGTTTTGGCACCATTGACGAGACAGAGATCCTTTGGGAACATCCCTCAGCCACATGCTATCTTGTATTACTCTCAGAGAACCACCAAAGGGGGACTTCTCATAGCTGAAGCCACTGGCGTTTCTGACACGGCTCAAGGGTAAAATTCTGGATTTATTTATTTATTTATTTTATTTTTATTATTTGCTATGACAAAAGATAAAAGAGAATACTCAGGCAATCCCGCCCACATAAAGACGACCTCTCAATCCCTTGCTTGGCTAGAGCATCCGCGATCGAGTTGGCTGATCATCATCAACGCTTTAGATAAATACTCAGGCATTCTCTCATCATCAATGCTACAATCAGGGATTGATACCTCATTATTTTTGTTTCCCCGCTGAGCTACTTGTGGATTGGCGAAACCCAAAATTAACTAAAATATAACACTCAAATAAAGGTGTTTTATATATAGAGAAATGGTGATATATACTTTTTTTGTTCCTGTGTAGCCAATACGATACCTGTTCTTCTCACACATGCCCACATATCCTGCTTCAACTTTCATCTAACTGTTAACGTAACTAATGATAGAATTGATGTAAAATCGTGAGATATTATTCTCATTAGGCTCTTCTATTACATGTGTTTTCCGCTTGGCATCTGCAACTATGATTGGCCACAGGGATAATTCCTGAAAAGGTTTCCATGTTCTGCAATATTGCAATTTGCAATATTAAACACATTTATTTGGAATTCGGCTACTTTTTATTATTGTTGCTTTTGGTAAAAGGGAGAACTGAATTTCACAATTTTTCTTTTGGGCCTGTGGATTTTGAGTTTAGACGGCCAATATGACTGGTAGTTCTTTTAAGTTGAAATAAAACACTATTTTAATATTCAGGTTAACTGAACTTGCCCATTCAATGGTCCTTTGATTATTTCTTTTCTGATTTCACTATATGATTTGATTTTTCCAATTTTGAAGGTACCCAGAGACTCCTGGTATTTGGACAAAAAAGCAGGTGCAGGCCTGGAAGCCAATAGTCGATGCAGTTCATGAGAAGGGCGGGATCTTCTTTTGCCAACTTTGGCATGTTGGGAGGGTTTCTAACTATGGTACATTTCAAATTCTGTTTACTACTACCAAGTTATCTCCATGACAATTAACCAATGAAAAATACTACAGAAAGATCTTTACGTAACTTAGAGCAACTGCATCTTCTGTATATAGGTTGTCAATGGAAGTAAATATGTAAAATGCAGTGGATAAGTAGTATCTTAAAATTCATCTGGAAGTAATGTTCACACGCTAACCTTGATGCCATTGTTGTGAAAGAGTGTCTACCTTATTGTAGGATCTTGTAACATATTATAAGGTGATAGAAAAGTGGGTTGTGTGCATGGGTCATTTGCCGTCCCCGTGTATGTAACATCATAGTTATTTTAGCATCAGAAATTGAGCTGTGTATCCCATGCCTGGGTGGTGGACATTTCTATTTGTAGCAGCACTGGTTGCAACTTGTCTAGCTACATGCAACAATTTTTTTTTTTAAGAAAGAAACTTTGTGGATGTATGTAACGCCCCAATCCCACATCGGATGTGTGAGGCGCCCGGATCCTAGCTATAAGTCCGGACCCCCGCCTATTGCAGCAACGAAGCCTTTTGGGGGACGCCTGCGGGTCAGCCCCAGAAACAAAATCGTGCGGGCCAAAGGCCCAAGGCGTACAATATCGGTGCTGGTGGGATGGGTCTGTGACAAAATGGTATCAAAGCCGAGGATGGCTCCCGTCCGAGTGGGGGAGGATGTAACACTCCAATCCCACATCGAATGTGTGAGGCGCCCAAATCCTGGCTATAAGTCCGGACCCCCGCAAATTGCAGCAACGAGGCCTTTTGGATACGCCTGCGGGTCAGCCCCAGAAACAAAACCGTGCGGGCCAAAGGCCCAAAGCGGACAATATCGGTGCTGGTGGGACGGGTCTGTGACAATGTATCTTTATGGGAGCACTTCTTTTGTTTCTTGTATCCATAGGCTTTCCTTTGGTCCATTTGTCAGCATGTGCTGTGACAAGAACAATGTCTATTTGATCCTGATTAACCTCTTTGATGTGCTTACTTTATGGGGGAGTGCACAGCACGACTCTTGACATTTCTTGTTCTCATTTCCCTTGACCCCATTCCACTTAAAGATGTCTTATCTCAAGGATGCATCTCTCTTGTTTCTGTTCTTCTAATTTGGTCATTCATTACGAAGTTTAATGTGCCAGGAGGATTTTTAAGGCTCGATCTTTATTTTTTATTTTTTTCTCTCTTTCCATTTTTCAGGATTTCAGCCTAATGAGCAAGCTCCAATCTCCAGTACCGACAAGGGACTTTCACCTCAGCTTCGAGCTAATGGCATAGATCTGGCAGAGTTTTCTCCTCCACGACGATTAAGGGTGGATGAAATCCCTCAAATCATCAACGATTTTAGAGTTGCTGCAAGGAATGCTATAGTAGCAGGTTAGATGTGCATATCATCTGTGAGAATGTGAGAAAAGTAAACAATGAATTAAACTCAACTATGTTATCTTTTAGGAGTTCTCCCCCCTTGATGTTCTATATTTACTGAGTTTTTGGGCAAATGAAAATTTTGCAAATTCATTGAATTACCATGAGAGTTTTAGCACTATCATTACTGGTCCACCAAGATAAAGTGGAGGAAGGCATGAGGCAGGACGTGTGGGTGTGAAGCAAGTGCATAGGGCGTGTGCCCTACTACCATAGCAAGGGAGAACTTAATAGAATTTCCTTGATGTCTTTGTGTATTAATCATATGTGTATTTGTATAGGTTTACTAGCAGTTAAAGGATCGGGATTTGGGATAAGGAGGAGAGATAGCTGCATAGCAAAAAAAGATAAGGAAAGATAGGGATGGGGGGAGAAGATAAGAATATATATATATATATATATAGAGAGAGAGAGAGAGAGAGTTTGCATCATATAATATGCACCTTCGAATAGAGATAAGAGATCCGTAGAGCGCAACAGGTAATACGTGCCTTCAAAGCTTATATTGACCTCCATGAACATTCTTTACATATTGAGCTACCTTCAAAAAAGAAAAAAGAAAGAATTACATTGACCTCTATGCACATTTTTTACATGCGAAAACCCTTTTACTTAAAGGGCTTCCTAATTTTGAACGTCACTTGTATTTTCCCCCTGCATTCGGATGTGTTCAGTAATTTTTCCGTTGAATAATGACATTGGAAGAAGTCTGCGCTTACTTGTGACTCAAACATTCAACTGATAAATGTTGTTTATGACAATGGAAGAAGTTTGCGCTTACAGAATTATGACTCAACCCTTCCACTGATAATTGTTTTTATTTTATTTTTTTTTTATCATAGTACTGAACCTTCTAGATATATGGTCAGACCTGCATGAGTGTGGGGAATTGTTGTTACTGTGGCTACTTTTGTCAAGAGAGAGAGAGATTCAGGGCGCTATCAATATAAATCAATGGCTATCTGTGTAATAGAATGAGATAATTCTAGTTCTATCTTATTTAAGAAGTTAGGGTACTTTTAAACTTCTGTATTGAGCTTGAGAGTTAAAGAGTGATTAATATATATATATATATATATATATATACTGGCCCCACCATATTGCTAAATTGAGGATCTGTATCAGTTCACGCTGTTGATTCACCAGGGCCAATATTCCATTGATAATCCTAACCATCGTACTTGCAACATGGTTCGCATTCAGTGGCTGAAACGCCATTGGTTGGATGGTTATTTCGTATTGAATTCTTAGGGATTCAGAGTAACAGGGTTTTGTTGACGAAGTATTAAACAGGTTAGGAGTAAGGGCCAAAGATTTAGATGAGACTAATTTCCTCAGATTTAATTTACTGTGGCAATGGGTGGGATATCATTTCCTATCAAGGGGAGATTATTTAATGGTTCATCATGGTTCTTCACGTTTAATATTTGACTAAATTGCCTTCTCTAATAGTGTAATGAAATTTGAATCATTATTATTTTCCATTGATCATCAGTATTTTAATAAGAAAGGCCTTGTCACTCACGTATTTCTTTGGTTCTAATAGGGTTTGATGGAGTTGAGATACACGGTGCTCATGGATACCTCCTCGATCAGTTCATGAAAGACCAGGTTAATGACAGAACTGATGAATATGGCGGAAGCTTAGAAAACCGTTGCCGTTTTCCTTTAGAAGTTGTTGAGGCTGTTGCCAATGAGATCGGAGCTGATAGAGTGGGCATACGGTTGTCTCCTTTCGCTGATTACATGGACTCAGGGGACTCAGATCCAGAAGCTCTTGGCCTTTACATGGCTAAATCACTGAACAAATATGGAATTCTCTTTTGTCACATGGTTGAGCCGAGGATGGCCAAAGTAAATTTGGTGGTAGAAACTCCCTACAGTCTTAAGCCCATGAGAGAGGCTTTCAAGGGAACTCTCATTGCTGCTGGAGGCTATAACAGGGAACAAGGAAATTCTTCTATTGCTAATAATTATGCAGATCTGGTTGCATATGGACGTTTGTTCTTGGCTAATCCAGATCTACCTAGGAGATTTGAACTGGATGCACCCCTTAACAAGTACAACAGAGACACTTTCTACGCACCTGATCCAGTTATTGGGTACACTGACTACCCTTTCCTAGAATCGACTGCTTAGATATTGCATTCAAGATTATAAGGGAAGCCTATGTGATCCTATTTTTCATTTCGGTTGTGAAGATTTTATCAGTATCACCATTCAAAAAAGAAAAAAAGATTTTATCAGTATCACGAAGTGCTGACATTGCAGAAGAAATACTGCAAGTGCCAATTTCTGTAAGTTCTTCTTGTATCTATATTTGCTGCCTAGCATTTGGTTGCTGATTACAAATGTAAGGGAGCTTATGATAAAAATATAGTTCATGTGACCATATACAATGAGTCTTATCTTTGCATTCATGGAAATTTGTGATCTAGAAAATAGAAATCATCACTACAAATTTCTAGGTGGAAATTTTAATAACTTTGAAGTTCTTTTTTCTTCCCTTTATTAGCTTTTGGGCCAACTGTAGTAGTCTATGTGTAAGAGAGAAGTTTTTTTATTGGAAAATCAAGAGAAAGAAGTTGGTGGCTCAGAGCCTTTGAAACTACCTGACAAGTGACATGTAGAATCAACATGAATTCTGCTTGAAGAGAGAAGAAAGGTGACAAGAAGAGGGAGGGAGAAGTACAGAGAACAGCTCCAAGATCCATCTTCTCTCTCTTTCCTTCTGTGATCGTCATAATTTTCATCAAAACATTGGCATCAAGCAACTGATCTCCATGCTGCTAATCATCTTCGCACCTATGTACACCTCTCTAAGTAGTGTCACTACAAGCAGGATCGAATGATAAAGATGTCGATAAACATCCGGTTATCGGTCATCCAAAGTTTCGAATTCAAAAACAAATGCTATGGATCCTATGTTTAAGTGTAGGAGAAATTTGGATTCGATCTATACTCAAGTGCATTAGATCTAAATCTGAACAGAAGCTGCATTAGTGTTTTTAAGACTAGTTTGGAGAACTTGGATCATATTATCATTTTGTTGGCATCTTATATGCTCACAATATGGTTTTTCATTATTTTTCTTTTTCTTCCATTGAAATCCAATATTAAACTCATTACAAAGGATTAATATTTTAAAAACTAAACCAACCATTGAGCCGATGATGGCCACACATTGGGTCAAATGTGGTCCCTTTAGTAACCAACGAGTGGTAACTTAGTTGGCCAAGGACTTTGCATCTTAGGAAGCGGAGAGGCCTTCTGTTCGACACCCACCCCTGTTGCCCACCTCATATTTTTTTTTACCCGGTGCTTGTAGATAGGATGGTTTGCATGTGCCCCCTACGGATTAGTTCTCGACTATTATGAATCGAGTGTCCGTGCTCACTGCCAAAGGCTTGTTGGCTCGGGTGGGTGGGAGACACCCTACGTAAAAAAAAAAAGAAGTCGTCCCCTTAGTGGTTTATTTTTCGTCAAACTAAGAGATCAGTACAATATTATTATGAATACAAAAACATACGAGTTTAAATAATTCTGAAAAGAGAGAGAGACCTTTTTGAATTCTCAACTGAAATTGAATCAGATGTCAACATGTAACGTTTAAACATGGAATGGAATCAATGGATGACCATCCCAAGAAAAACATTTAGATCCAAATAGATCATGATGATTCTACTGGTTTTACCTGACTCATTTTAGATTCTTATTTAATAGGCCCATGTAAATTCTTCATGTTTCCAAAGACAAATAAATCCCAAGGAGTTGACACATCTCTCAGTCTCCACCTACCTCTCCCTGATAAAAATCAATTCTCTTTCTCTCTACCAATCGATTGATTGTTCCAACA
This sequence comes from Camphora micrantha, assembly GCA_003546025.1. Lineage (NCBI taxonomy): Eukaryota > Viridiplantae > Streptophyta > Magnoliopsida > Laurales > Lauraceae > Camphora > Camphora micrantha. Next base: position 5,108,899 of record QPKB01000003.1, on the reverse strand, counting down.
GTCAACATCTAACCTTTCTTGACAGTTGGTGGACATGCACTCCTCTGAAGCAAGCAACAGATCCGACCATCTGATCCCTTGTCAGAAGCTGATGAATGCTCAATTCCTGCATCACCAAACAAATAAAGAAAGCGTTCGTTACTGAAATCAATTAATGGATTTGAGCTCTGGGGTTGTCTAATCAATGTATTCTCTTGGGCATTTCTCCATCTGGAGTGGGCCACTGGATTTGGATGATGCAGATTCAGGTAGTATAGTATACTACCTGACCAGTGTCTGTGAAATAAGGTTCTCAGTGGGTACTATTGCACTGGAAAATGCATTAGAGATGCTGACCCTCAGGCCCTGTTTTTTCTACCTCATTACTCTCCACTGTGACACTGTCCATGCTGCACAGAAAGGGTTACATTTTGTTGCATCTTGTTGGGTTTCACTTTCACCACAGAGGAGGTACAGATGGCATAGTGTTGATTATGGGTTAGCAGTAGCTCCATTGTCTTTTTTTTTTCTTTCTTTCTTTTTTATGGGGTCTAAAGTGATAAGACTCTCAGAATTTTATTATATCTGCACATATAATTTGATGCATGGGATGTGATAGTTTGTGCAACCAAGGATTGTCAGTCTGTGAGGAGGCTTCCATTGGGGTTAGGGTTACTTTTTCAAAGCACTTCTGCTGGCTAGCATTTTTTCAAAAAAAAATTTTACAACTTGCTACCTTTTTACCAGCGTCAAATTGGCCTTGATGTATCTGATCAGCCTATTATAAAGGTTTAGATCATCTGTCACAATCTCACCACTCAGTTGTAGAGAAATGTTTATAATGGATTGGACTCAAGTAAAAAGTCATAATGAATTGAAGGGAGCATAGGACTAGACTCTCCCAAAGTGAAAGAATGAGTTGGAGAGAAATTTTGGAATTGTACAGGCTCTTTATGAACACTAATATAATGGGGATAAAATTCTAGTTCAAATACAGTCTTAACAGCAAATTAAACTCTGGAATTTTAAAGAGAAGATATCCATCCCAGTCATCTTCATGGTATCCATATGGGACCCACTGGATTCAAGCTATCACCCATCCAACCCATCAACAAGGTCCCTACCTATCATCCATTTCAACAGTCCTAGTCAAAATTTGACTTACTAGTTCCAACTCACATGTGAATTGATATTCTTGATCCATTCAATCGGCTGCCCAGTCTTCATGGATGCATTAGATCCAACCCATCCATGTGAAATCTACTATATGAAAGACCCAAGTGGGATCATGTTGGTACAACATAAATGGGTGGATAGGTTAAATTGGTCTGTCCCATCCTTCATCTAGTGGCTCTAAAAGTAAACAAGTGAATCGGTTAGATATAGATCTTCAACTGTGTGGATCTTTTCTCGAAAGAGAGTCATGGATCTGATGAGTGTAAGCCCGAAGAGTAGCTCAGTTGGCCTAGGATCACTTGTACCCGGAGGTTATAGGTTCGAAACTGCACTACCACACTAGAGCCACAGGGAAATTTTACCCGGCTTCCTCCCATAAGAATTATTCTTGCCTTCGGACTAGGAACCTGCGTTATAAAAGAAAAAAAAATAAAAAATAAATTCTGATTGAGTGTTAGATAGATGGGACTTTTCCTTGGAAAGCAAATGGTGGTGGGGCACCAACTGGTGTAACTCATTAAACAAAGAACTAAAAAAGACTCTGGTCCAATGTTGATGGTTGTAACTAGTGTTTCCTGTTTTGGCTTATTTTTCATAAATGGAGAGGCACTAATTAATGAATTGATGGAAATGCTAGTGTTCCCTTCCCTGCCATCATTATTCAACCTTCACGGACATTTACAGGCCTTGGTTGTACCTCATGGCCCACGGAAAGGCAATAAAAAGTGGGACATTTTTTAGGGGAGAAAATATTTTCTCTTGTTAAAAAAAAAAAAAAAAAAAAAAAAAATTTCTTGGTTGGTGTGAATGTTTTTCCTGAAAGGATAAGTGTGAAAATGAATTGGATTCATGAAAAGGGTTTTTATGGGAAAATAGAAAAAAAAATTCTATGTGAATAGTGAAAGTCTTCACAATCGAGTTTCTAATTAAGAAGATGCTACATAAACATAGTCGCTTCAAATTGTGGGTTTTGACTTGATTAAAGGGAATTTTTTTTTTTTTTTAACATAAATGATTGAGTGTTAGGCTCTAGAACTTTGAGGTAATTTATATTTTTATATCTTAGTTAAGAAATGGATTTAAAATTTAGAGCACATTTGTAACCACCCTTCCACAAAAATGGCACAGAAAGCAGTAAGTCTTTTCAAGAAAAACTCTTTTCATTCTTTGATGCGAACACTTTTTCTCGAGGAAAAGCATTAAAAGCAATGCAATTTTCTGTGATTCTGCCGGTATTTTCAATTGAGATCGTGTGGTAGGAAAAAAATCCGCTAATGATAGTCTTAGGAGAATTCAGGTAAAACAAAGTATATAATATGGTGAAAAGTTATCATGACTGTGTTAAAAGTTTATTTGAATTTATGATGTTCAAATACTTAAAAGCAAGCAACGTATCGTAATTGATATTTTGTTTTCTTATAGGTAAAATTGGTATCTCTACCTTGCAGTATGTATAATCTATATGTTGTTTATTTGATAGAATGTACATATACAATCTAGAGACCCATTTGCCTATACTTCCTGTTGAATTCATGAGAAATCCTAGTAAATGAAGTTTTATATATTACACACTAATTTTTTATTTTATTTTTTTGAAATGGTAACAAAAACTTTCATTCAAGAAAAAGGAGAATACAGAAGAGAAATAAAAAGGGAAGTATAAGAGTAATCCACCACACCCAACCAAGCTTACATAACAAAATCCTCCCAAGTAGATATCCGGTCAACTCTTCATTTAGCCAAAGCATCAGCCATAGAATTGGTTGATCTTAGCTCGTGACGGTAAAAAATCAGACTATTTCAGGGCACATTCAATATTATCATAGCGCCTATGATTGGAACTAAAATGCATTGCTTCGGAATTTTGGGATGTAACACCAAGTGAACAAATAGAACCTTCGTGAAGCATTATTGCTGATGATTTTCTTTTAATCTAACATTGTTAGGAACTTCAAAAAAGTTCAGTTCTAATATACTTCTAAAAGGACTACTGTACAGGTTCTAATTGCCATTCTTCCATCTTACATCAATTTTCCTGCTTCAAGAAATCCTAAACCCTTCCTTTTCTTTTTTTATCATTTTTAAAGGCACAGTAAGAGCTCGTCTCAACTCACACTCTCTTTAATTTCATCTTTTCTCCTTTCCACGAAAAGTGATCTGAGCATGGGAAAAATTCCTTGATGCAGAAACAGTGTTTGAATATAACAAGGCAAAACATTGAATGATTAATCATACTTTGTTCTTATACCAAAAAAAAAAAAAAAAAATCATATTTTGTTCTGACGACCTACGAGAAATGACATGCAGTCAAAAAACTAAGGTATAGGTTTCTCCAAACAGGTAAAATACTAGGGGACATTAATGACATTTACAAAACCATCCACTTCACTGATCACTCTATTAACTTCTCAGTTAAAAACACATGCATTCATTTATTTCTTTCTGTCAAACACCCACTCCTACCTTTTATAGAAAATAAAAAAACCACACCCACACACATACCCCTACAGCTATTAATCCCCCTCACATTCTCACTTTTCTCCTCAGGCCTTACCCCTCTCTCTCTCTCTCTCTCTCTCTCTCTCTCTCTGTCTCATGGCCTGCTTTAGCTGCTTTACATTCTTCTTCTTCTTCCTGGGTTTAATAGTTGAAGCTCAAGAGGGTGGAGGAAATGGGAGAGAACTGGTTCCAGCCATGTTTATATTTGGGGACTCCCTCATTGACAATGGAAACAACAACAATCTTCCATCTTTTGCTAAAGCCAATTACTACCCATATGGGATTGATTTCCCTGGTGGCCCCACTGGAAGGTTCTCCAATGGTTACACCATTGTTGATGTAGTAGGTGGGCTTTCTCTCTCTCTCTCTGATTTTTTTTTTGATGGGTACAAGGACGTCTCTTAGCACTTTGGACGTACTTGGATGACTTCTCAGTTCCACTTTCCACCGGAAGATTAGATGGTTGTTGTACGAGTCCACATTCCGCATTTTCATTAACTTTCCTTGCTCTGTTTCTAGAAGTCCTTGGAATTTGGATTTGACGTTTGATATACTTCTCCCTTCATTTTCATTAAAAAGACTACAAAGAAGTTTTCAGACATTTCAACAAACTGCAAGGGGTTATTTACAATTATCAATGCCAAACTTTTTTTCCTTTTTTTTAATAAATAGGCAAAAAGTAGGGTGTAGAATTAAAAAAGTTCCTTGGGATGACTGAAAACAGTCGGTTCCTCCCAATGGGTTGGGTCTGCAATGGCCTCATGACCTGGGGTCTTGAAAATCAGTCCATTTTTCTCAACTAAGAGAAGACTTGAAAAGGGAAGAGATCAATCAATTGCAGCTCCATTTTCATCACTGTGGTCTATGGTGCATGCGGTTATGAAACCATGCATCATCAAGATATCAACGTGTATTTCCCATATTGGATCTGGAACGTTGACTGTTGAAGTTTCCCAGTTTGCATGTTGATTCTTTTTTTTGTGATACGTGATGTGGATGGTCCACTGTAGGGGTCCATCCATCAGAGAGTTATGATTCAGATGCACCAACAAGGTGCCCAACCCCAGCAGGGCATCAGTAAACCTTTTTTAGGGGCTATTATGAGCACTTTTGTGATTTTTCTATCTTTGGAGAAAAGCATTTATTTCATGTTTTTAACCCTACAGAACTGCCATTCAGCACTTACAGTCCCTAGGCATCCTAATAATGAATCCTCAGAATTGTCTAATTAGGTTTTTTATATATAGTTTTTTTTTTTTTTCTAAAGATAAATGATTGACATGTCCTATTAATTTTTTTTTATTGGTAACATGACTCAAAACCACAAGATCAATAGGTCAGTTATTGAACACCTTCCCCTTTGCCATGAGCTATTTTCCTCGTTTCCTCCGATCTAGTTATGCATATTACATTTTGGTGTCATTTCCAAAAATTGATGGAACCATTGTTGCCTTACTTTTGAAAAATATTGATATATTATCACAAATATATACTTGATACAGTGCTTTTCTCATGATATCCTCATATTATTTTTGATAAAATGAAGAAATTTTTACAGCATTTTTACATTTATTTATAATGGTATTCATATAACAGTAACATCGTTTTCCTTAACATTTTCCTCATATTATCCTAAGAAAAACCCTAACTTTGAAAACATCCTGGAATTTTTAAGAGACAATAATTTGCATAGACCGACATTTTTGTTTAATAATGGAGAGGGTATGGACTGCTAAATATAAGGTTTATTGATGAAGATTTGATAAAAAAAACCAGTAACAGATTACTGAAATATGGTTGGATATAGATACTGTTTAATGGTAGGGTCAATAGGATGTTTCTTTTCATTTCTTTGTTCCAAAAGCATAAACAAACACCCCATCTATTGTAATATATGTATCATTGTAATAGAAGATCTAATAATAGGTTCAACTCAAATAAAGAAGCAAACAAAGACTATATAATCTATTTCCCAAACATTGGTATATGATGGTGAAAATTAAGAGTGTAATGAATCACATCCGGTTATTGAAAGAAAATTTTAGCCGCTTTGATAGTATCATAATAGTACTTCGAATTTCTAGCAATTCAATTCCATGCAAACAAATTGGCCCTTGTATATCCTTTTTGGTAGTTAATTTTACTGGTACGTATTTTGAATCCTCAATATAAATAATAGACCCATGAAGCAACATTGATTAATACCGAATTATTATGTTGCTTAACTGATATTGCTGTAGCATTGGTTTATTGTTTGCAGCCGAGCTTTTGGGTCTTCCTTTGATTCCAGCGGCATCAGTAGTTTCAGGAGATGATGCTCTTCATGGTGTTAACTACGCATCTGCCGCGGCAGGAATTCTCGATATCACTGGCAGAAATTTTGTATGATAATTTTACTTCATTGCTATTGTTGAAGAATCTTCTCTCGCCGTTTTGATTGAATATTTTGCAGTTTCTTAGTTCTTTCTCAAATCTTCCCTTTCAACACTTTTCATAGATGATAGTAATAGGATTAGCAATGAGTAGAATCAGTTTTTATTCGGTTCAAGCTGAACATCTTAGTAACATGTAAAGGCTCAGTCTGAAGTTCTGAACCAACCATTTATTAGTAGGGGTTTAAAATATGAACAAAAGCTCAACCTGAAAGCTATTAAAAGGGTGAATCATAACCCAAACCCTTAAACAGTCTGGGTTTGATTTTGGTTGACAGCTCAAGCAGTAATTAAATTGGGTTGGATGCTGTTGACAGGTCGGATAGCAGGTACATGCTCAGTCAAGCCCAACACATTTACTAGTTCTTACTTGAAAAATGTCGAACTGAACCCAACCCTAAACTAAAAAGGATCAACCTGAACCCAGAATCACTGGCTCAGTTTTGCCTTGGGCTGTTGGTTCAGGTCGGGATCTGAAAGTGTTGGAAATAGGTGGGCCTCGTGGATGTGATTTCAAAACTTTTGACCCACTTGACTCAGGGATCAAACGTCCACAAGGCCATTAACCATATCCAGGATGCAATCCCTCATACTCTTATATCATGTACAGCAATATTACAAGCAAAACCATGCAAAATAATCTACAAAACATTAGAGAAGCAGATTATACCTTTGCTGTCCGCTTGTACTTTGATGGAGAAGAAAACAACTTTGGATCTCCAAGCCCTCTTAGCCTTCCACGCTATGGCCCGTATCAGAACTCTTCTCTAAAGGAGATGGGTGGGATCTCCTAAAGAAAACTACTAGAAGCTCTCAAGGAAACTAGAAGAGAACTAGAAGGAGAAGAGAATATGTGCAACTATTGCACACTAAGGGGGCTGCACGTTTTTCAAGAGTGTGTTTATTCCAGCCCTTTGTTACTCCTTTTATAGCATTAAGCAACCTCCTTCTCTTGTACTAATTGAAATAGAAGTCTTACTTCTACACCAAATAGTAACCTTACTATTACCACTATTAGAAGTCCCACTTCAAATAGAAATAGTAACTTCCTAATTCCTTCATCTTAGAGTTCTAGTAGGATTAATATCTTTCCAATAACTTGGGCTAGCGTGGGGACCACTAGGGATTCCATAGAAAGCTGGCTCCAACTGGGACACGTGACCCCACATCTCATGTGCAATCCGGGCCCACAGTTAATTGCAAATAACACCACTATATAAATGCAATTGCACTCCAGTCTTAGGAATAAATTACAATGAAGACCCTAAACTTCCCGATTACCACAATTAAGCCCCTCTATCAATATCCATGGATTAATTGGACTAAAAACTGTCCCACCAATTTAGATCCACATCTTATTATCCTTGAGCCCCAATTAATCACAGTGATCATCAGTACCATCCAATTAACTCTTAATCGAGATGGGTGCGCACTTACTAATGATAAATCCATTAATTGGCACAAGGGGATAATATAGATAGATTCCATCTTGACCATTGGATGTTCCCATAGTCCTACTACCACATACCCAAGACACCGAGGTGTTGACCTACAGTTGGCCTCACTCATTGGTGACTCAAAACAAATGAATAGATAGAAACTTGAGTTCATCAATGTCTCAGGATTGAGAGCCTATTGCTAGGGAATTATGAGAGCAAACCTTAAACTCGAGACAGTATTCCATAAGGTGCTTCTCATGGTCCTTCAATACATCCAATGTACCAGCACCGTGATCTAGAATCTTACATTCTGATGATCGAGACAAATCACACTATTTTATAGTGATCAAAGCGCTGCAACCTTATCAGATGAGATGCCCAGTCTCATCACCGGTTGTGAAGATGTTTAAGTATAAGATTTGTGACAAATGTCTCCTGTGTGTGGATCTTATCCAGACACATATATCACATCTAATATACTAACGGGACCCGGTTCATCTCATGAACCATTTATGTCATTTGTATTAGTCAAGTGCATTAAGTAGTAAAACACCATTCATCTCATGAAAGGAAAGCATGATAGTATTGATAAATAAAGAAATTAATCAGTTTATTTACATCATATGATGGATTGAGTCCATACAATCTAACAGAAAGACCCCTGCAATTACAAATAACAAGCAGCATTATTCAACGTGCTTCAAGGTCAACATAACTGATCTAATGAGAGTTCATTATTTTGGTTATAAAAATCAAACAAGAGCTACAAGGTAGTAAAAACTGTACAAAAAGAACCTTGATCTTATTAATTGGTTGTGTGCAGGTGACTCGTATACCTTTCAACCAACAGATCAAAAACTTCGAGGCCACACTTGATCAAATCACAGACCGACTTGGGGCAGATGGTGTTGCAAATGCGATCAGCAAATGCCTCTTCTTTGTGGGCATGGGAAGCAATGACTACCTCAACAATTACATGCTCCCCAACTATGACACAAGCAACGAATACAATCCCCAACAATATGCTGATCTCTTGATTCAACAGTATACCAACCAGCTCACTGTATGTTCTTCTTCTTCTTCTTCTTCTAACAAGTTTGAATTTTACTCTAGAGAAAAATAACCAACCTTGTTGACTTGCTTGCAGAGCCTTTATAACCTTGGAGCTAGGAAGTTTGCAATTTCTGGGGTTGGATCTTTGGGCTGTATTCCAAGCGTGCTTGCTCAAACTGCCGATGGCCATTGCTCAACGGCTGTGGATGCGCTTGTTCTTCCTTTCAACAACAATGTCAAGGCAATGGTCAACAGCCTCAACTCCAATCTCCCCGGTGCAAAATTTATACACTTAAACATATACCAGATGTTCACGGACATTCTTCACAACCCCAGCCCATATGGTAGGTGACTCTCCAAAGATAAAATTTAGGGACTACATTTGTACAAAGACTGTTATATAGAGTATAAAAATTTAAACAAGAAAACTATTTAAATCTTAACATAAGCAATAGAAGGAGGTAATTGTCACATCATAATTAGTCAAATCCAATCTAATTCTAATCTAAACTAACAATATATCATTATTATCGTAACATATCTAATCTTCTTGACATAGAACAATATTCTATATCATCCCACACGCATGTTTAGCTCTTCATATTTATGTTTCTTATATATTATCTTCTTCTTCTTGTTGTTTTTTACTTGGAACCATCTCATTCACTTGTTTTTTTCTCTCTTTGTATGTGTGATTTTGAAGGTCTTAGTGTGGTGGATCGTGGATGCTGTGGTATTGGGCGGAACAGCGGGCAGATAACTTGCCTTCCATTCGAGACTCCTTGCTCAAATAGACGACAGTATGTTTTCTGGGATGCCTTCCACCCAACAGAGGCTGTGAATTTTATAATAGGACGAAGGGCTTTCAGTGGTGGTCCTGATTTCGTCTATCCCATGAATATACAGCAGCTTGCAAATCTAGACATTGGATCAAACTAGAGGAGAAAGATCTGCCGTTTTGAATGAGGGAGAATACATGTTTTTTTTTTTTTATTAATTGTGAGAGCAGAACAACATGGGCAATAAAGAGAGACTTTTTGGTTTGTTCTCATATAGTTTATGGGTTTGTGTTTGCTTTCGATTTCCATCGATAATTTCCAACACCCGTAAAGGTAAATAGATGAAACAGTTGTGTTTCTTCTTCTTCTTTTATTTCTTTTCTGTACTTGGAATTAAGGTATCTGGACTTGATCAACAGAAGTGAGGCACTTACAATATTATACGTATACATCAACATCATTAAAACAAAACTAAGTTGGTGAATTTTGCTTTCCATTCCAGTCAGCTATCCGGGCCAAAACATTGGATAGGGTGCACTTTTTTTATCTATAATAACACTATCATCCATCTTCTTTGGCCTATCCCTTAAAAAGACTTCTCTAATTAATCCAAGTTGCTTACGTGCATTGACATGTTCAAATCATCTCAAATGAATATATCTTAACTCATCACCTATTGATGTTATCCCTATGTATAAAAAGGCCTACAATATCATTTTGCCCCCAGGTAGATCTTCCTCACAATAATGATAAATAAGTAAGCAACCGAGTACCTTCCTACCAAATCAGGCAGTTAATGTGAAACAAGTATCATAAGAATGAATTTATGGAAAGAAGTTTTTCATCACAATTACAAATACAATGAGCTTTCTTAAAATTGATTTGCAAATTATCAAATGAAGCAGTTCTTTTCTTCAATTTTCACCCAATTTTATATAATGTTCAAAGAAAGTGCATAGATTAAAACCTTAGGTAATGTTTGTGTAGACAACTTTTATTTCCTAAGGTGGAAGAATTTTTTTGCAAATATTGTGGAAGAAGAATCAAACTTCTAAAGAGGTAGAAAACCATTTTCTGCAGTCTTATATAAGAGGAGGCAGTAGCATATTTCCCTGTGGAAAATATTTTGCCCATCGAACAATAAAAACCGAAAATCATAGACATTAATTAAAACCCATTTTTTCTATAAATTCAAAACACCATGCAAATAAAATGTAGCAAAAGCTTAGTCCACGAATCTGCTTCTTGGTCTCTTTGGAAACATCATTTTAGATCAGAAATATGCTCCTAGGCCGCATCTAACTCCTTGGAACTTTTTGGCCCTATATATAATTTGACTTCTATTACTCAGTATGCCTACAGCTGGTTATAGGAAACTACAAACAACTCTCACTTACATGCACTCACCTTAATTAAATTGAATTACCTTCACTTGATCTAGAAATATAATTACGGTTTCTCATCCTCATATTCTAGACTAAGGTCTTTACATAACATATTCTTGAGAAACAGAGCTAGGACTCGGAAAAAAGTTTGAAGCACGGGTCTGACCCTATTATTAAGTAGGCTTAAGAACGGCTTCTTACTCGAGTGATAAGGAGCGTCAGTTCTAACTCGCATAGGGGAAGATTTTAATAGAGATTCTCTTAACCAAACAAATAACTTGTGACTATTATTCTCTGACAAGAATATGAAAATACCCAAACAAGAAACTCCTCCAGTCTGGAATTTTTCATCAAAAAAACTCCTACTCAGACGTGCTTTAAAAAAAAAAGTCTCAACTTTTAGGGTTTGCATCATTGACAATTACATTTAATTATGATATCTGCATCTGGCCTATCCAAGATGGGACCCATTTAAATAAACGGTCAAGATCACCCAAGAAAAAAAGTTCCAAAAACGGTTGCTATGGAGGGAGGGAGGGAGAGAGAGAGGAGGTTTTAGATTGATTTTTGTTGTCGTGTTGTCTCTTTACTCTTGTTTATATGTATATCTGTATGAAGCAAAGAAGATCTTAGAACAAGATTTGTGGTGAGGCAGTTTCTAAATAAGCAGGTCTTGTTTGAATCAATCGAAAAGCATAAAAGATGGCGAGGAGAGCGGAAGAGGAATACGATTACCTGTTCAAGGTGGTATTAATTGGCGATTCGGGAGTCGGCAAGTCCAATCTCCTCTCTCGATTCACCAGGAATGAGTTCTGCTTGGAGTCCAAATCCACAATCGGGGTCGAATTTGCCACCAGAACACTTCAGGTCTTTCTATTCTCTTTCTCTTCTCTTCTCTTCTCTTTTTTTCTTTTTTTTTTCTTTTTTAGATTTCTTTCATATAGTTGGTCTCTCATAGCTCTATCTAGGATTCTTACATTACTTAGTTAGAATCCTTTGATGGGCTTTTCTTATTTGTTATTTATCTGACTCTGTCTGTGTAATTGACACTTCATTTTTCTTTTGATTTGGATGAAGATATGGGTGTTTGGATGTGGATATGGATATGGATATGGATATGGGTTTTATCAGATTCAGATTCTTTTGGGGTCTTTTGGAAATGGGGTAATATTGGGTTGGGGTTCTGACTGATAATCTTTTCTGGGGTATGATTAAAAGATTGAAAGAAAGAAGAAAGAACTATTTTGGATTGGTGAAGACTAATGAGTTTTCTGGGTTTTGTTGGATCTTGGTTTGTGGGTTTTTAACCACAGCAGATCTGAATTCCTGTGGAGATCTGTTTTTTCACTATTAGTTCCTTGTGAACTTTTTGATGGATTAGAAGAATTCATCAAGCGAGAAGTTACAGTACCCATTTCCTGATTATAATTACCTCCCACTGCTATATATTTATATTAGCAATCACACTGCTCAGGACAAGTTTAGAGAATTTCTACTAAGTTCATGGGATGGGGACCTTAATCAAAGCAGTGAAGAGTGAAGGGTAAAGTTTGGAGATCTACATGGTGCCATCTGATTTCTAGGATTTACTTATGCAGTGAAAGGGGGAAGTAAACCTTTCCTTACTAAGGAAAAAAGAAAAATTGTGATGGTAGTCCCTTGTTGATATTCATTCTCCGCATCACTTTTAATCCTTTGATGAAGGCCCATTTCTATGAGAATTTACCAAACATACCCTTGATTTCCCCTGCCCAAACAACCCCACTCAATGGGGTTTGCATCCATGAATTTATTAGTACTACAGAATGGAAAATCTTATTCACCTTAATGAATGGTAAAAATTGTGTAATGTCAATAGCTAAAATATGAAGAGAAAGTGGATTTGTTCAGTATAAATGAAAGAAATCAAGAATACTTGCCTATGTTTTTTCATAGCACACTTGCACCTGAACATGCCTTTATGAAGAAACACCTTGTCGTTCATTAGGTGGGCACCTATACCTTTAATATGGACCCAGACAAACGAGTGAACAGCCTCTTCTTTTTTTTTTCTCAGGCATCTTTACAATGGCCCCCTCTTGATCATTGGCCTGGGTCTGGGACACATGCACCAACTTGGTACATTTGCAGCAACTAAAAAATTATATGTATTTGCACAAACATCATCCACAGTTTTTATAGAGAAAACATCTCATCTCACCATGTGAGACTGAAAAAAAATATTTCTTTCCATCTGTGGAGAAATCCATCAGTACCATATAACTTAGAATGGGTTTCCTAATTTTTCACTTTTGAATTAATGAAATTATCATTGTTAGTGTTTCTTTCTAATAGTTTTCTTATGTTGAGAAGTAAGAAATTAAAAGAAATAAATGAAATAATGGACTTGGTAAATAGGATATGCTAAACTAGTACCCAAGAAGTGTCGGTGCAGCATTCCCAAGAAGTGTCGGTGCAGTATTGGGTACCAATACAAATGTCGTATCAATCCAACATAGATGCGTCGGGCTTTTTGAAGTATTCTGGTGTCATTGGTTTTCACAGTATTGTGAGCGCCTCTCTCCGTCAACAGCAATGGATGGTCTCATTTTCTGGTTGGAAATACAAGGTTATGAACCTTTTTAATCAAACTCCAGGGCATCTTAGAGTGACCTCCATCACCATATCTCATTTTCCTAATTTGGCAGCCAGATTTGCATTAATCCTAAGTCTTACACGAGGCACCTTCCATCCTTCGGTATCAATATTCTTTTAAAGATTGTACGTTTCTTCCAAATGTCTCTCCGAAAAAAGATTAGTTGTATCAAAGAAGCAATTCTCAAGTTGAGAACCAGTAATTTTATCTCTGATGGGAGTCTTTTCTTGGTTGATTGAAGTGAGATGGTTCAGTAGACACAGATCATGTAACGAAAAGATGGATTTGCCCAACCACCACTGATCGCATTTAGAGGCAAACTGCCCTTGTTATTGTAGTGCAACTCTCACAGCGTACGTATGGATCATAGAGAGACTCCTAAATCCATTTGGAGCCTTTTCTTTTCTGAGAAGCAACTATAATAACTTTATTAAAAAAAAAAAAGATCTATATATTGGTGATTAGGGTCTACTAAGGCATTGAACTGCTACATAAGAAAATTAAAATTACAAAGGCAAAGAATTACTTCTCTCTGAATCATGTATTGACACTTCCTTTTGCTAGTGCTTCTGCTTTTGTTGGAATGTGTGATATGACTTTGATTTATTCTCCTTAACCACGCTTGCCAATCTCCATGTGCTACATGAGCATCCTTGCAATCAGTGTCAATAGAATCAGCTTCAGTTAGCAAGAAAACCTATCATGTATTTGAAAAAGAATTAATTCCTTTTAAATCCCATTATATCTGCTCTGTCTCTGTTTTTGAGGGCCTATCTGGTAATGTTCCATTTCCTTGTTCTTGCGTGCCTACAGGATAGGAAAGATTAGAAAGTGTTTGCACAACAGCTATGAAAACAATTTGCATGAAACATTCCAGGAAATAGTGAGTCGTTAGAATGGAAGGAACCGAGCTTTAGAAACAATGAATGGTCTTTTTTTTTTGCCAGGGAAACTCTTCAAACGCATGCCCTTAAAAGATGGAAGACCTCCTTAACTCCTGCCAAAGCAACTTTCTTCTACCTCTTCATCAACCCCTCTCTCGCCCCCATCCAGCAAGGTCTGCCCCCCCACTCCTCTTTCCCCCTTCTCCCCCGCCCCCATCTTTCCTTTTTTCTAGTCTCTGGAACACCCTTTCTCTGTCTCACTCTCTATTTCTGAAGATGGTTGACCTCAATACTTCTTAAGGTGGGCTATCTATATCTGTGTGTGTGTGTGGATTTTTAATATGTAAATTGTGCCTCTGTTGTAGCTGGTTAATCCATGTTTAAATGTGTAGTTTCTGCACTCTGATGTTTCTTTCCCAACAACTATTTGCTTCTTGGATAGAGTTTGGGAGCTTATTGACACAATGCAATCATGTGCTTAATAAAGAATTTGACATTGGTGGATAGTGTACTTAAAAAATCAATATAATATAGCAGATTAATGGACCAAATCACACACTGTATTTATTTTCCATTTGGTTTGTATGTATCAAATTCCCGATTATCAGTAGTAAGAGGGTGCTCGCCATTTCCAAAATAGAAAAAAAAAAAAAAAAAAAGGAGAGGGTCATTTTGCGCACTAGGTGCTGTGTCATCACCATGGTGATGATGATCATCTTCACCGTTGAAGGCTTATCCTATATCTATCTGGGGTCTGCATTTCATATACTTGGCTGCTAGGCCATATTAGTTGAAATTCAAGTGTTTTGCATTTCATGAGGCAATTTCTTGGGATTTTGGCTCAGTATTAGTCTTTGATCTTTCTCTGGTCCTCCTGGGATGGGGGGAGTGATTAGGACCGACTAGGCCTTTATTAAAATAACATTCTTCAGTCCCACTGGATGGGGACAGACTCTAAGACAAGTCTGAGAATCTGTGTGTTCAGTCTGTTTTCATGGGAGGAGATTGAATCAATAACATGTCACGACTGCTTTTGGCAAACATAGAACCTTTGAAAAAGTTAGCATTTTCAATGAGACCATGGAGTTACTATCGCTTGCAAATTATCTTGTATGCTGATGTGAGGATGACTTCTGCAGTAATATTAGTAACCTGGACGTCTATAAAACGTATAATGGATTCACTCGCCAGATGTTGTACCTTCTTTTTTCAAGTAATTGTATTTGTTTTTATCAATGGAAACTGGATACAAAATTTTAGTATTTAATAGATAATATGTATGCTATATTATCTTTTGGAATTGCTATCAATGAACTATACAGACATGTTATGCAAGGTATGCTCTTTTGATATATTAAGCTTTCTGTAAATGCTCTACGGTTGCTGCATGTTTATATGCCAATACCATGATGTCACATCCATCTCTAGTTAAGTGATAATGAAGTTATTCTCTGCAAAATGTTGTTAAATTATTTATCAGGTTGAGGGCAGGACGGTGAAAGCGCAGATATGGGATACTGCTGGGCAGGAACGTTACAGAGCCATAACCAGTGCATACTATAGAGGTGCGCTTGGGGCACTCCTTGTCTATGATGTGACCAAACCAACAACATTTGACAATGTCTCCAGATGGCTTAAGGAGCTGAGGGATCATGCTGATGCCAACATCGTAGTTATGTTAATCGGGAATAAAACAGACCTAAAACACCTCCGTGGGGTTGCCACCGAGGATGCTCAGAGCTTTGCTGAGAAGGAAGGCCTGTCATTCATTGAGACCTCTGCGCTTGAAGCGACCAATGTTGAGAAGTCTTTCCAGATGATTCTTGCAGAGATATACCGGATAATTAGCAAGAAGAACCTCTCTTCGGAGGATTCTGCACCTGCTAGTATCAAAGAAGGGAAAACAGTTTCTGTCACTGGGCCAGAGGTGAACACAAAAAGGCCTTGTTGCTCAACATAGAGGCACTCGTAATTCTCTACAATGGGTTTTAATTCGAGACACCAGGTTTGAACTTTGGCCTTTTCTTCTTGATTGTGGGGTTGTTGAGGCATTTTGTATGGGTGCTTGCATTTTTTTAGTGGTTTCTTGTCCTCCTGTTTCATGGATTTGCTTTATTTCTTCTAAGGCAGATGGATGAAAGCCAGATTTAAGAGAGTCCAGATAGTTGTAAGGTAGTTTCTCAAACTTACTTGAACCATGGAATTTGATTTTTGTGAGCCTACCTGTGTCTCCATGCCTGCACCTTTCCCTCAGCAGTTAAAACGCATTATACTTCAATGATGATAGTTGGTATCCCTGGAAGAGTTACCATCCTATTATCTAGTGATGATCGAGTCCAAGTCGAATATTTTTAAAAGAAACAATGTAGCCCTGCAAAAAAAATTTTACTTAAGCAGTGAGTTAAAAACCATATTTTCATTGACACAACTCCAATGTTAAATGTCTTGATAGTAAGCAACCGATAGAAGGGGCCATCTTGAATCTTGTTGTGGCAGTGAGCACTTTCCAATTCTCCCCAAGGCTCTTGTAGCTTTTTACAGATGATCTTGATCATCAAAAGCTTGCAAAATGGGTTATTGGACCACCTCTTGCAATCTCAGTGCACTAGAATCATCTGATCCAGGTTTTGGAGGAGCATCTTGGGACCCCATGGCATTTCCTTATCCAACAGTCAAGTCAACCATCCAATTTAAGGTTCCGTCTGTTGTTTATTATTTGGTCCTTTTGTAGTTTGGACATTGGTTTCATGTTCATTATCATACAGGACCACCCCCCTCATTTCAGCGACAATATTCTCGAGCGGATTGCATGCGCGGTCCAGTTCTATGGGCCCACTTTTGACTCTTATCATCCCTTAGATCTGACATCTAGCCCAATTTTAAACCTTCACTTACTGTGGGATTGGATCTTAAAAAAAAAAAAATCCTTGGCTAAGATGCCGTTAGACTTTTAAGTCTGTTAACACTTGGATGATCTTTTCGGACAAGGAGACCTTTCCATTGCTCTCCAATTGAAAGACATGAATCTTTCCTGGCACTAAAAGGAAAGGCCACTGTAGTTCTGTCCAAGATCTTATCCGTAATGAGACCTTTCCGTCACAATGCCCGCTCATGATTGGAATGTATACAAGTGGGTCCCACAAGGGCTTAGATTTATATTTTTCCTCGTGAGAGGTACCGTTGGCAGCAACCCCATTTAATAATCCTAGATTTAAAATGGGTAAAGTCAAAATTATGCACCCGAAGTTGAAATCCAATTTGGGCTTCAAATTCAGGCCGAAAGTGAATATTTAACTGAAAACTTGGAACCAAGGGTGCACAGGGGCCGAGCCAAGATGAGACCAACCAGAACTCAGCCAAAGATTCTGCCAACTGGCTCTCCGAGCCCACTCCACTCCGACTGAGTTTTTGATATATGTGAGGTCATTTTCCTTGGAACTGACACTGAGTGACCTGTTTGATAATTTATGGCATGTTTTCTTCTTTTAAGTACTGTTGTATTCACCAAATTTAGTTAACTGAATGAGCGATTCAACTCAACTCAGGCAAATCATGGTGAGTCAAGTGGAGTTTTTTGACCCCACCGGTTAGAAAAACATTGATCCCCAGACATCCAAAGTCTGGTTCCATGATATTCCAATTCCAATAGAATGATGCCAAAACCATACAAAGTTTAGAAATCAATTAAACCCCCAACCCCACAGGGTAAAAAAAATTAGAACTGTAACTCCAAATACCCAGAAACAAACATCAACAACAACCAACCCCCAACCTGCCCATATTCCTCAAAAGAATTATTTTGATAGTTGTGTCTTGTGTGTGTAAAAAACTCTCTCAATTCTCTTGAGGGCAAAACGGCTTACTCAAACTGTCCCTGTGACTGGGAATGGTGAAGTGCCTAATCCTCCCCTCCTGCTGCCTCATGTACCCCTCACAAAGAAATGCTTTGGAGAACTTATCCTCCACCATCCGATCCACATCATGCACAAAAATCTCCGTCTCTCCTTCCTTCCTGTTTCTAGCCATCATCCCAGCCGTATAAATGGCTCCCATCCTCCCTGATAATATAACAATGTTCAGGTTAACGATCTTTATTGTATTCTATAAATAGCCAAACGATTCGCGATAAAATTCCAACACTCTAGTGTTTTTACCTGGGGCATCTATGAAGTACCCGGTGGGCGCATCCACCATGATTAGGTCCCACTCCACCTCGAAGATGTCGCTGGGTATCCCCTTGAGGGCCAGCTGGCACTTGGAGAACCGCGTGTCGCCCACAGCCGTACATTCCTCGAGCTGGCCCACCTTGATCAGATCATCGGCATGGCTCACCTTGGTATCGTAGACGACGTGGTAAGTCTCCAAGGAGTGGAACTTGGACTTGACCTGGTCGATCCAGGCCCTGTCCTCTTCGAGGAACACGGTTCGGCCCCCGTGGTTGAGCCCAGCCCACATGAGGCTATCATGGCCCAGGCCAAAGACCAGGAAGTTGCATGGGGACTTCCTCTCCAGGACCTTGGACGTGACCGAGATCTCACTGAGGGTCTGTTGTGGGGTGATGTTGGAGGTTGCGTAGTGGGTGAGAGCTTGGACTAGGGCGGGTGGGATCTTGGTGCATGATGAGGTTGGTTGTGGTGGGCATTTCTTGGATGATGTTGGGTTGGTTTGGATTTCTTCAATGGAAGTCTTTGATGATGGGCCTTGGGGGATGGGAGATATGTTTTGTTGGGGTGATGAGAGGTTTGATCTTAGAGCAAAAAGTAGGAGGAATGCAATGAAGATGCCTAGGAAAAGAAGCTTGAGGTTGAGGTGATTTGGGGTTTTGGACTTCATGTGTATGTGTGGAAAACCCATGAATTGTAGCTTGGTTTCTTATTGGGTTTGAAGCTCAATGGAGAACTGGTTTTCTGGGTTTTTGCAGTGGGGTTCTTTCTAGCTATGTTCAGGCTGCTAGGGGGGTTATATTTTAGATTGAATTGGATAAAGAAGAGGATGACTTGAGAATGAAGGAGAAATCTGAGGGAACTCTACGTGTTATGTCTTACTGAATCCTTGGGAATGCAGCAAGGAAAAATAGGAGTTGATTGATGAAGACATGAGAACTGCTAGGATTCTTGGTGAAGGAAAATGGTTGGTAGATCTGGGTTTCCATGATTTTCCCTCCCTTGAAGGTATTCTAATAAGGTTTGGACGACTTGTCAATCCAAAAATGTTGGTTTGTGATATATATCTAAATGATTCTTTGGTTTGTGATATATATATATATATATATATAAATGATTCTTAGGAAATGATTGTTTTAGTTTGGGTGTTGAGAAAGAAATTAGAACTTGCATTGAAATGCCTGTTCGCTCGGCCTAAAATTATTCTTAGGAAGAGGTATTCTTTATTATTAAAAAGAACATGCAGGAAGCAATGCCAAAGAACTAAGATAAAATTATTGAAATGAATGTGTGAGCAGTTAAGGCTGAGTGGGCCCAGTTATGACAGTGACCTGACCTGGAAAAATCTGGGTCGAGATCATTTTGATGGTCCTGATCACCAATAATCATGTCTGCACATAGGGCTAATGTGAGATGCATCTCGGAAAGACCCACTTAAATACATGTCAATCATGGGTGATAGTGTGCCAAAAATGTCTCCTTGTGAATTATAATTTGGGTAAAAGAAATTATTTCAATCAAATCACAACTGTCATTAATCTTAAAGTCTTAAAAGTTAAAGAGAGTTTCTTTAGTTAGTTTTTTTTTTTTTTAATGAAATTCCATCCAACATTGAGTATAGTTTACGTTAATGTGAAGGTAGGATGAGTGCGTTTTAATGATAATAGGAGTGTCCAATTATAACAGGTGGGTCTCACGTCGTGCAAAATTGCTACCTCTAACACTAGCAATGAGTAACCTCAAG
The DNA here is from genome assembly GCA_003546025.1 of Camphora micrantha. NCBI lineage: Eukaryota > Viridiplantae > Streptophyta > Magnoliopsida > Laurales > Lauraceae > Camphora > Camphora micrantha. The sequence goes on along the minus strand of QPKB01000003.1, from coordinate 5,088,731 downwards.
TGGTAGCTCAGTTGGCCTAGGACCACGGTTTGCACCCGAAGATTGTACGTTCGAAACTGCACTACTACACCGGAGCTATATAGGAGTTTACCCGGCTTAAGGGTTGCGAACCCTCAAAAAAGGCACTAGCCAAAAATATATCATATACTTTTAGTCATGCTACGCCAAACAGATGCACCGGATCTTTTGCCTATACAGGTTGTGCTCCTATCCGGATGTTTCGCATAGGCCTATTGTGTGGACATCCATGTGGGGCCTACTTAAGGCCTCACTGATTACGAGGGATGTTGGGGATTGAAAATCTTGGATGTGCCCAGCCTACATATCAAATTTCCAGTCCATTATATCATTCTATTTCCTTAATCCATGGGTATTAGGTTTAACAGTTTTACAAGGCATCAAAGTTGTATGATTTCAATTCAATGGTCATTCCTATTTGGATATTGGTATGTATGCGTGTTTAAGACTGTTTACAGCCTTATTTGTAGAAATCAAAGATCTTCTGAATCTTCAAATCTGATTTTTAATCTACGTTTTATATCACAAATCAGCCTCATGATTTTATATAATTAACAAGAATCTAAAGATATTGCCGTTGCTAATCAATACAGGCATTAAATGCCTGTTAGTGGTTGGAGAAAATCAACATCAACTTGGTAAACTAGCAAAAAAAGTTAAGATACCATTAACTTACAATTAGAAAGCAGTTGTTGGGTAGAGCTTTTATGCCTAATCATATCTTTCTTAGTGGGATTTAGGAATTAAGGCCTCAAGTCAACTGTGTGAAATAGTTTCTCATACTAGTGTTTGAGAAAAGCTGGAAAGGAAAAACAAACAGAGCAATTACTTTGCTCTTCTTCTAAATGTTTCTCATGCAGCAACATGTTTCCTAATGCCCTTATGGCTCCTTGTCCAATGTATATGTAAGCCCCACTGTGGTTAAACATTGTGAATGATCATCACAATTCAAATGAAAGGTTAAAAAAGACAGATGTTTAGGATTGTCAAGGTTTTTTTTTTTTTTTTTTTAGGTTATATGCAACCACAGTAAGGCTTACAAGAAAGATAAGATAGGCATTCTAGCCTGCCTAATGTGAGGTTGGGAAGTCGATAATGGAAAATTGACAGCATTGGTTTAGAGGTCTCACAAATTGGAATATTGTGAAATTGCAGGGCCTGTTTATCTTGTTGTCAGTTTAGGAGCATGGGAAGTTTCATCATATTATGACAGTAGTACTAAGTACCAACTTAGAGAAAGGTGAAACTCAACCAACAGATGTTTGCGATGTTTTTTTGTTTTTCTTCTTTTAGGTAGTTGATGGGCTGTCGATTACTTTATTGATTGATGTAGGGGAGACATTTAAACACAAAGGCCATCCAGTTGCAAGCATTTTGCACCCATTCCCAAGATTTTTCGATGAGAATTAGCTGAGTTGATCATGTGAAAAGTCATTTTTGGTCAGGTAAATTATCTCGATTCTAACATTCATAATGGCTCATTGGCCATTAGCACTTTGAAATCATACTAGGAACAGCATTTGGAATTCTCCAATTCCAAATGCTCTAGACTTCAAATTCCTCAAATGCTTGCAACCAAATAGCCCTTCACCATATGATTCCTTGTGTCACTATAACATGAGATGAATTGAGGATTTATCGGTCCCCTCAAACAGGGCTTTCCTCATAAGATTTGTATAGATGAGGATTCCTTGAGCCACATTTTTTTGATCTCCCCCGAGCCACATTGGTAACAAATGAGGAATCCACAAATTTGAAATTTTCATACTCTGTCCCTTTCAGTTGAGGTTTTCATATCCCATGGGGGTTGGACCTAAGAATTTAAAGAAAATAAGGATCCCAATTCCTCGGACATTTGAAATCGTTAAACATAGGTTTTCACTACTTTGCCCCCTCTCATCTTTTCATGATACAGCTATGATAACAGTGACCCATCAAAAGCTATGGCCTATAAGAAGTACATATAATTGAGTTAGTTTCCCGAGACTTCATCACTTATTGCCATGGCAGTACTTGTACTGGTGAGCATTTTAAACAGACAAAAAACTGTTTTTTCAAAATATTTGACTGGGGAATTCTACGGGAAGTTCTGTTGGCGCCTTAAGAGTTAATCTCCCCACTGCACAATTAAAAATTTAAAAAAAAATGAGTTTTCATAAACTCCCCCCCCCCCCCCCGGCAGGGAGCCCGCGGTGGAAGCCCCGGCCGACCGGCCGGTCTCTCTTCCTCTTTCTTCCTCCCTCCCCTTCTATTTTCTATTCCTCTTCTCCCTTCCTCTCCTTCCCTCCCCTACTCTTCTTCTCCCTCTCTCAGTCGCCGGCGGGGAGGGAGATCGGGCTACAGCAGGCGGAAGATGGGGGAGGAAGAAAAAGGGAGAGGGGGGAAGGAGACTGACCAGTCGGCCGAGGCTTCCACCGCGGGCTACCAGCCGGGGCTCCCTCCCCGCCGGAGACTGTGGGGCGAGATGAGGGAAGAGGGTGGAGGTTGGGACAGGGAAGAAGGGAAGAAGAGGTAGGGAGAGGGAGGAGGGGGGAGGGGTAGATTAAGAAAAACTTACTTTTCTTTTGTCTTCTAGTGTGGTAGGGAGAGTAAGATTTGTAGTGCCAATAGAAGCCCCCAACGGTCATACATGGAGCAATAACCACGCATCTTACAGGTCTCATAGGATTACAAATTTTTTTCTCCCATTTTTGGCGAAGTTTTTTTTATTGTATGTATTTTTTTTATTTTTATAACGAGGGTGTCCCAGCTTTTTGGGCCGAACTAATCCCTACAGGCCTAGGGAAAGCCTGGTAAATCCCCTATGGCCCCAGTGTAGTAGCACAGTTTCGAACCCTCAACCTCCGAGAATAAATTGTAGTTCTAGGACAACTGAACTACCCCTTCGGGGTTAATTCAAAGAAGTGCGTCAAAACCCTGGGTCGATCAACCATCACCCCAATAAAATCTTAGCTCCGTGGTTGAGTCTAATCTAATCACACCCAATGGCCGATAGTAGCTTTTCATTGGCAATTGCAACTCTATTACACTGATCAGATGATTATATATCCATTGGATTTCAAAGCTCTAAAATTAAAGGGTTAGATCATTGGATCAGATTGATATTTGGACTGACTTTAACCACTCCCGGTCCCATCCATCCATGGCTGTCCTCGCTTCAGATGAGCCCTAGACACAACCTATCCGCTTGTTCTCTGCATTTTTGTTTATAAAGAACAGGTCTGAAAGGCTAAATCCACCATAAAACCCGCCCCATTTAATCCAGTAACGGAAGGAAGAGGGAGAGGGAGAGAGGAGAAGGGAGGAGGAGAAGGGTCGGGTCGCCTGCAGAAGTGGGTGGGGTTAGGAGGCAGGCAGAGCCGCGGAGGTGGGCCGGGAGAGGGAGAGGCGCGGGTGGAAGTGGGCGGCGAATAAGGAGAGGGGTAGTTTGGAGATTTCCTATAGGTGCCAAGGTTTTGAAGAAAAAGGATATGGAAGGTGGCAATAGCAGTTCTCTTTTTTAAACATATTTTCCATGATATTTTAGGACCTTAAGATGCAAAACATTATACCTTAGAGTTTATCATTTCTATGAGAATGTAGAGTGGTCAGATCATAAATGTGGGGGCCAGAAGAGTGCAGAAAAACTTAAAACTGTGGGATTAAGCTACTTTTTGTATTTTCCCCATGCGTCTCAAAATCCATGAGGAACATAGATATGAAACTCCACGCCATAAAAATATTGAATGACTCGGATCATGAATTGGGAGCCCACATGAGTGAAGAAAACTAAATAGGATTAGGTCCGTTTTGTGTTTTTCATATGCTTCTCAAAAACCATGAGGATGTAAGATATGAAACTTAACAACTTGAGATTTATTAGCTCTATGAAAATGCCCAAAAAGTTCAAATAAAAGAATTGAGAGAGCAAACGAGTTAAAAAAAAAAACATCCAAAAAATGAAACAAACTAATTACATTTTTAAGATGAATAAAAATGAGGCTCACCGGTTTCGAACCTCAGACCCTTGGGATTTCCCCACAATAACATGGCATCATGAGAAAGCTCTGAAATCAAAATGAAGAGCTCTCAACTATTTGGGGCACCTGATACAGTTTTCCAACTTTGATTTAAGAGACCTCATTCTTTGTTAGGGATTACTTGAAGAGATTTGATTCTTATACGATCTATCGCTAGCATTTCTCTAACAGACCTAACATGGCATCATGAGAAAGGTCTATTTCAAAATGGAGAGCTCTCAACTATTTGAGGCTGCGGCTATAGATTTCCAACTTTCTATCAAGAGACTAACCTTATTCAACATGTTTGATATGCGAAAAATAGAGTATGGTAAAGTTAAATGGGCCCTAACGGTTTAAATTTTCAATCCTACCCTGTTTGGATGAATTTGGCCCGACAGATGAAGTATTGTTGTCGGCCATGTGTATATCCATTTCACTTCAACCCTAAATACTCACTTTACTCCACTCACCTATCCAAACAAGGCATAACTTAGATCACAGATTTGAATCCTACATAATTTATTGCGGTGAGCGTCTCTTCCTCAGTCAGATTCATACTAAGAAGATTAATTGTTATCCATTTAAAGGGAAAAGGAGATGAAGCTCTTGAAATAGTAGAACTAGTTGATAATAACTGAATTGGTCGATCAACATTAAAAGTAACTGATCAAAACTGAAATCTAAATCAGCAGCTTTTGCTTATAATAATGGAAAAATATCCAAATACGAATACACAAAAGTGAGAAGTGTGTTATAAATTCGAATGGTTATTATTTTTCCTTTTCTTCCATCTCTTTTTTTTTTTCCTATTGCTCTGGTATAAATATTAAGACATCCACCCACACACATGTTACAACCAGTCGAATGATGTTTTTGTGGAGAGAGAGAGAGAGAGAGATACCTCACCACTTTGAATTAGTGGATTGTCAGGTTTCTTTGGAAAGTGGTTGTAAATCTGTGAGTACCATTTGGGTTGGATAGGCTTGAGTAAGGAATTTGGACCCGAAACATGATCTGACTCCAGCTTGTCCGACTAGATCACCTAAATAAAACTGGGTCCAGATAGGGATAAGGCCAGGCACAATAAACATCCTTACTATGGAACTCTCACTATCAGCCACACAACAGAAGCCTAACAATGAAGTTCCTCATTCCAAGAATCCGAAGGGGTTAGCAAATATCCAGCATTTGATCTTATACCAGTATAGCGGCAATACAATAGGCGAAAAAACCACAATATAGCTGTCAAGAAGAACCTTCAAATGATCCATGAAAATCTAAAGCCTTTCATGAAAGGAAGATTATCATGAATCAGGAAGCTTACCATATTCATGATTTGTCTCAACACAATTCCAAAAAAAAAAATTACAACAGGTATGACAATGGCAAGTGTTTCTAAGAAACTACAAAATGATGACTTCCCCATGGGAGACCCGGTACCATATATTAGCAAAAAGAGCCACGCCATTTATAAATAATAGAACAAAATTTTTTGCAGCACAAGTGCGAAAGCGTTACTTTGTAAGGTATCAGACATTCATCAACTGCGGTCCACTGTGAACATGATTTCATGGTCCACTTTGAACATGATTTCATACATAATCAGAATGGCCAACAAATCGGGTGGATCATAAGCGGCATTATAAACACGGGCCTGTCTGCCGAACCGTTCAGTTTCTCTATTACGGAGCCCTGCTTGATGCATTACCCAGACTGATTTTTCAGTGAGGTCGCATTCATAGTCTTCTCAACTGATTTATGGATGACGATTTCACATGAATATGATATTCAATATGTGATGCAAAAATCCTAATGGATTGAACCATTTGCTTTTATCTACCAAAAAGGCAACAGAAAATCAGCTTCTTACCCTGATTCCTATCGGAAAATTTATCATGAAAATAAATAATGGTTTTGGATGTCATTATCAGCACTCGATCCGCACAGAACCACTTTCAGATGACACAAACTTGGGCTTTCTATTTACTGGTTCTAAGCACTGAATAACGTCTCCTACACGGAAATCATCACAGTTCTGTATGACAAGGCCACACTCATTGCCCTTCCCAACCGTTTCAACATCTTGCTTCTCCCGTTTCAGTGACAAACACAAGCCCTCATACATGACCTCTCCACTTCTCAACAGCCTCATGGTTGATGATTTGGTGAAATGTCCATCAGTTATACGACAGCCAGCAATCTTCACATCCTCCTCTTTCGATTTGCTTCTCCCCTTAATCTCAAAGATATTTAACACCTGGGCCTCTCCAGCAACCTGGATCTCCATTGTTCCAGGTGCCTTTTCAACGATCATATTGCCTATGTCCTCCAAAAGATGGTAAATGACGCGGTGTAGACATATCTGTAGACAGACGGGAAAAAGGGACAGATCAACAATTTTTGTTAAGGGCAATGGAAACGTTGATGTTGTGCTCCAATATCATGAACCATGGGATAGAAGGGTCCAACCATGGTGTGCACAAGTTTCCCGTTTGCAATCCTAATCCGAGGATCTTAGCAGCAGGAGTTTTCTGTATTAAACATGGCCCCTTCAATGATGCAAGTCTATGTGCATCAGAGGTGGGACCACTGTCAAGTGAAAAGGTCTTCACACTGTATTGCTCAAGTGTAATTTAGGTCTCATTTAGATGCATGGAATCCATAAAAGTAGAAGGTGCCTGAGCATGGGTGATGGATATCTTAAAACGATTCCAGGGATTCACACGGCAGGGACACGGATTTTACACATAAAACGTGAAGTATCGGATACGATACGACGAGATACGTTGCCCATTTTAAAGTATCCGTGCATCATAGGTAATAACACAGAGTTCCATGTAGGCAAAATGCTGAAAGCATCTAAATGAGGCCTTACATTGTGTATGGGTACAAGTGTGCAATCTGAGATTGATACAGACAACCTAGAGTTTGCTTCCGAAAAAATTTAAGGAGTCATTGATTCAGAAGTATATGTAATCAGCTTAACTTGCCTAAAACCACTCAGTTTGCTTTGACCTATAACCACTGACATGAATACTGCCAATAATTTGAAAACTCCATGTTAATAACACAGAATTTTCTGGAAGAAAAAACAAAGCAATCATATGCGATAAACTGAAATAGTTGCAAAAGTGAATTTTTGGAGATATTAACATGGTATTTGATAATATTTACATAAAATCTCTACATATCAAATTTATACATTTTAGCATTTTAAAGAAAATTTTCATTTGTCTGTTTTTATTTAAAATATTCTCTTTTAATAACCCAAAAAACCAAAAATAAAAAATAAAATTTCCAAATGATTTATTTGAGTTGTAAAATGGTTATACTATGCACTATGACAAGCTAAAATTGGTAACATTATGAGCTTCCACGTTCTTATTGAACAGTGGAATATAATTATGAACAGTAAACTTCTTTTATCTGAGATACTAAATGGTCCAAATCTTCAACCAATGACCTGGGCATAATGGGCTTGGGCCAAGACAAGATCATGTCTGGGCCAAATGGATTCCCAGGACCGGACATTGCCATATTGGGCCAAATGGTCAAATCTCAATTGTAAACTTAAGATTAGATGATAGTAACAAAACAAAGTTATCTCTTAAGACTAGTTTATTCTGTTATGGTAAGGACTTGATGCAGCCCAGGGAAAAGACCAAACCCACGGCAGGGATTTGGCCGAATCCAAATGGATTCAACAATCAAGAACCCACGATCAATGAATAACCAAAGCAAGAAACAAACCAGAAATCAATTCTTTTATTCAATAATAGAGATGTGTCGATCCCTAAAGGGGATTTACATATTTATAATAAAATTCCTACAATCTTTCCCATCTCATTAGGATTCCATTGCTAAACATAAAATTTTAATTTAAAGAAACCTACTAATTCTAAAATACTAGAGACTACTAAAATAGGATAACTTCCCACAGCACAATCGGTCCTTCCCATTGGACTTGTGGGCCATTCCACTGGGTTGGGTTTGATTGACCCGATAACTCACAGGTTGGGCCCATTGGACTTTGATGGGGACATCAAATCCGAACCTCCTCGTTCTTACAAGGTATACCAAAGATCAAGGCGCAGGAACACTGAGCAAGCCGCGTTATGGTTAGATGATTCATACTCGGGTTTTGATCGCGAAGAAGTTGCACATCCACCATTGTTTCATCACCGCGAGGGCATCAGGCGGCTAGATTTCGCAAGATCTCGTTCCTAAAGAAGAGAAGGCCCCATGTGCGCAATCATCTTGAAGGCCCCACATGGGGAGGTGCCACATGGGAGGAAATAAAAGAGTTTTGTAGTTTAGAGGGGCCCAAGTTAATTAAAAGAGTCTTAGTAGAATAAAGGGGCCCATGTCAAGTTAATTAAAGGAGTCTTAGTAGAATAAAGGGCCCATGTTTTTTTTTTAAGAAGACAAACATAAGTAATGAAGAAAAGGGGTTGGTTTTGGGGGGTGGGGGTGGATGGGGCGGGGGGGTGGGTTGGGAGCACAACTTAAGTGAATAGGGGTTTTATTCTTGGGATGCGTGCATACACCCCTTATGCACGAATCCCAAGGCATCTTGCGCAAGTCCCTCTTATTTTCTTCTTATTTTCCTTTTGTTTCTTTTAAGTGTGATGATGCCATCATCTCTTTAGGGTATTTTTAAGACTGCCATTGTATTCTTCATGGGGATGTTATGTTTTTAATGATATTGAATGAAAAGGATACTTCTTCTTCTACCTTGAATCTCTAGAGTTTACCTTCTCTTGAAAATCTCTGTAAGGCCTCCGGATCGGAGTTTAGTGAGAGCCCAATAAAGGTATCTTCTATCTCTTTCACTTTTCTATGTCCAAGAGCTTTATTGACCTTTGTCATCTAAACCTAGAACAGATCTAGAACCTCCTTCTCATCAAAGGTCCTCAAACTTCAGATCTGAAACTTGCTGTTATAAACTTTTTTTTTTAGATCTGAAACGTATCAGATCTGAACTGTCATTGGATCTGAACCTTTTGTAGATCTGAACTTTATTCGATCTGAACTTTATTGCAATAGACCTTTCATTTAAACCATTGGATATACATCATTAGCCCTAAGCAACCCGGAAGTTCTATCTTCCATTAAAATCCTACCTTTTGCTAAAAGGGATTTATTGCAGGATCTGTGAGATCACCTTGGACCTCAAATTTATTATTTACTTGTTATTCAATGTTCTCTATTTTAATTGGCATGCCTATAACTTGATTTTAATTGTTAATTCAGATCTAATCTCATCATATTAGGGTAGACTTCCTATTGTCCTGCATCAGACTTGGACCTGGCTAGACTTGCACCAGGTCTATCCACCCTATCCTCGTATCAAAGAAGAATATAAATACATGGTTTTAGGGAACCAAGAGTCCCACAAAAACTCTCTCCAAATTATTTCCTTGGCTGTTGCTTTGTGATGGTATCAGAGATTTGAAAGAGAGAAAACTTCATCCCTTTAGATGAACCTATTTGCAGAACCAGTCGTTGATGTAGACCTTGAAAGGAGTCTGTTCGTTTGAGATTAGGAGGAATTCAATCTGCCTGTCTTTTGTTTCTTTGAAAACACAGGTTATTACCTGATTCGCTTAAGATTGAGGTTCCCGTTTCTATGAGAAGGACTTCTCTTAAAATTGATATATGTACATTAGTGGGCAATTCTTTTGATGCAGGCCAGACCATGGGTTGGCCAACCCATTGGGCATAGTTCATAAGCCCAACATGGCATCTATTTAATTAGAAGTTTAAGTTGTTTAAGAGTCTTAATTGATCGGGCAAGCCAACAATGGGCTTTATATATGAAGCAATGGATCGGGCAAGCCAACAATGGGCTTTATATATGATGCAATGGATCAGGCAAAGCAAGCTATTATGGAAAATGTTAGATATCACGAAGAATATATAAAAAAATTTTATGCCAGGTGGAACGATCAACTACACCATCAATTGCATGCTGCAGGTAATTAATATATATCTTTCATACTTTTTTGTTTTCCTAACTCATGTATTTATTATCTTGTTTGCTCACAGTACATTCTTCTTATTTTCAATGTAGGTTATTTTTTTAATCCCGAATTCTATTACCGCAATGCCGAACTACACACCGAAGCAATAGATACGGGCTTGTGAGTAAGATTACGAGAGGTATTGAAGAGATTATTAAATGAAGATGATCAAATCGATGCCATATAAGAGGTGAGTGAGTGGTTACTAAAGAGAATTTAATCATGCCGCCATACATATGTAGATGTTTACTGACTTATTTCTAATTTTCACATTGTAGATATCTAAATATACACAAAGGTGACCTTTGCTGACCCTATTATGCAATGATCGATTAAAAGGATGCCACCTGGTATGACTATGAACTAAAGACCCCACCCAATAGTCTTAACCTATTTATCTTAATTGATTAGAAGGACTTAAGGATTACAAAAATCTAATTTTATTTATTTATTTTGCATTTCAGCTAATTGGTGGATGAATTATGGAGAGAGTGCTCCACATCTAAGGAGAGCGGTTGTTCGCATCCTTAGTCAGACTACAACATCTTCCAACTGTGAGAGAAATTGGAGCACTTTCTCATTGATCCACACGAAGGTCGGGAATCGGATTACCATGCACAAACTCAACAAGCTTGTGTACTGCCATTACCATATGAAGTTAAGAAACAGAACTAGGGAGAGAAAGGCAAGTGATGATCCTGCTTATTGTCCTATTAATTTGAATCATATATTCAGAGAGGACAATCTCTTACTCCAATGACTAGCCGAGATAAATGATCCAGTGCTAAATTCAAATCCGGGCTTTCATGAAACAGTTCAAGCGTTGATAGATGAGAAAATGGGTGAGGCACCTGCAGAAGATCAGCCACCTCAAGGAGAAGGTACCAGTACAGGTGCACATAGGAGTGAGAAAGAACCTGCTCATATTATATCTTCTGACAAAATTAGTTCCACCACCGTCTCTTCAAGTAGCCATTGTAGCGGAGATGGGGGAGATGGAGGAGACAATGGGACAGGTGGTACTAATGAATATTATCAACATGATGAAGAAGATGTCGTTCTTGAAGAGGACGTGCAGGAGTTACCAGAAACCGGAAGATTTGATCCAAACCGTGGTTATCAACGGCGCCAAATAGACTCGCCACCTAGAAACAGTAATGAGCAATGAAATATAGGTGGAAATGTTGGAGGAGAACAAGTTGCATCGTGGAACCCTAGTTATAGTGAACCACATTCAGACTCCTAGCAATGTGGACAAGGACCCTCACAATAATTTCTATATGATCAAGTGCAACAAGGAGAAGAACAGTCTTCGACTTCAGGGTCCTACTCATATGGTGACTATGGTGAAATGCAATATAGGTATCCACTTCCACCTCCTCCAAGTTCCTATGATGCAGTTGCCTTCTTTGAATTTATGGATCTCAATGCTCATCAATATCAAATTTAATATGGTTCCAATAGAAACGATAACACTAGTGGGGATGAGGATAACCATGCCATAGATCCTGGTAGACATTCCTTTTGGTGGTGACTGCCACCGGTGACTAAGGTATTCCTTCACCAACTCTCTACTCTTTATGTCATTTCTAAATTGTTGTTGATCACTTAATTGAATTTGAACCTTGAGGCTTCAAGTACTGATTGTTCAATGTTCACTAAACTTCATTGGATATTGTTAGCTATTGAATCCATATTCCCTAAGACCTAACTCTCAAGTCTTTTGCCTTCATTTCATATTCTATTTTTTTTTTTTTTTTTTTTTTTTTTTAATGAGCTTTTCATTACTTTTCTTAGTTAGCATGACTAAGAAATATGAATACATGTTTAAAACTAATCATTACTATTATTTTCTATTGATACAGCGATACGGGACCTCATATATTGAGGGCACCGCTACGCTCCCTTTTCTTACTTACTTTTGCAAAATAAACACATTTGCTTTCATTTTACAATTTTTCGAATTTTCTAAAAAATTTTCAGATTTTTTGAGCAATTTTTTCAAATCGCACCGCTATGTAGCACCCGCTTCGTAGCGGTTTGGCAACGGGCGTACTATTTTCAAACATGATTGCCATTACAATTTGAAGTTGAGAAATAAAACAAGAGAGCGAAAGGGATGATCTGAGCTATTGTCTTATTAATTTGGATCACATATTTAGAAAGGACGATCCCTTGCTCCCATGGATAGCCGAGATAGAGGATCTATTGCTAGATTCAGATCCAGGCTTTCAGGAGGAGATTAGAAGGTTTGCTTAATGAAGAAATGGATGAGGAAGAGGGAGACCCAGTTGGAGGAGAAGGCACAAGTGCACAGCCACACCCACAATCTAAGGGGAAAGAACCTGCTCATGTCGTGTCATCTGCTGAGAGGACGAGTACCACTGTCTCTTCGAGTCGCCATGGTGGAGGAGATGGCGGAGATGGAGCAAGAGACAGTGGGACAAGTGCAACTAGTGAATATTACCAACTTGATGGCAAAAATGTCATTCCTGTAAAGGGCATACAGGACTTTCCGGAAAGTATGAAAGGAAACCGTGGTTATCAACGGCATTGGAGAGTCTCACCACCTGGTCCTGGAGGTAGTATTAGTAATGAGCAAGGAAATATGGGTGGAGATGTTGAAATATGGGTGGAGATGTTGAAGGACAACAAGCGACATCATGGGCTGATTTGTGGAACCCTAGCTACAGTGAAGCACATTCGGACTCCTGGCAATGTGGAGCATGGATGAAAATAGCGGTCGCTACGCTACCGCCATGCTACAGCCGATAAATTGGCCGTCGCACCTATAGCGGCCGCTACGTCCGCTACGAGGCCGCTACAACCGCTACGGGGTAAGAAAAATTCCTACTTTCCAATTTTTTTTAAAATGCACAATAAGACTTATTTCTTTCCTTCTTCTATCCAAATAACATTTCTATACAACTCTTCCACCCTTTTATGTTTAAAAGAACACCAAAAAGCACATGATCTCGCCGAATTACAGTCGATATAGAGAGTTCTTCTCAATGATTCTTCTCTAAGTACATCCTATTAGACACCCCCTTTGGTAGATTTATTTTTTTCTCTATGTACTCTTTAGTCTTGACTTCATGACATAGTTTTTTTCTTTTATAAGCTTTTCATTAGTTTCTAAGTTAGCATAACTAAGCAACATGAACACATGTGAAAAAAATGATCATTACTATTATTTTCTATTTATACAGCAATACAGGACCTCATACAATGAAGGGACCGCTATGCCCCCTTACCTTAGTTACTTTTGCAAAAAAAATACATTTTCTCTCATTTTCCAATATTCTAGATTTTCTAGAATTTTTTTATATTTTTTTGACGATTTTTCCAAATCACACCATTACGCCGCTACGTAGCGCCCGCTACATAGCGTTTTGGCGGCGGGCGTAGCCAAAGTATTTTTCATCCTTGATGTAGACAAGGACCCTCACAGTATTTTTCATATGGTCAAGTGCAACAAGGAGAAGAACAGTCTTCAACTTCAGGCTATGATGCACAGATACAGTATGGATACGGCAAGGACACACCATAGACACGGTAGGGACACGGATTTTACACATAAAAGGTGAAGTATCGGATACGATACGACACGATACGTTGCCTGTTTTGAAGTATCCGTGCAACATAGACTTCAGGGTCCTACTCATATGGTGACTAGTGAAACACAATATAGTAGATATCGACCTCCACCTCCTCCAAGTTCCTATGATGCGGCTGCCTTCTTTGGATTTGTGGATCCCAATGCTCATTAATATCAAATTCAACATGGTGGGCATATGACTAATACCAATAGAAATGATAACACTGATGGGGATGAGGATAACCATACCATAGATCTTGGTAGACATTCCTTTTGGTGGTGACTAAGGTATTGCTTCACCAATTCTCTACTCTTTGTCATTTCTAAATTGTTGTTGGTCACGTGATTGAACCTCAATGCTTGAAGTATTGATTGATTATTGTTCACTAAATTTCATTGGATATTGTTTGCTATTGAGTCCTTAGGACCTAACTCTCGTCTTCTCCCTTTATTTCATGTTCTAGTTTTTTTTTAATGAGCTTTTCATTACTTTCTAAGTTATCATGACTAAGAAATATGAATACATGTGATAACACTAATTATTACTATTATTTTCTATTTATATAGTGATACAGGACCTCATATATTGAGGGCACCGCTACGCCCCCTTTTCTTACCTACTTTTGCAAAAGAAACACATTTTCTTTCATTTTACAATTTTTTGGATTTTCCGAAATTTTTTCAGGTTTATTAGGCAATTTTTTCAAATCGCACCGCTACGCCGCTACGTAGCAGTTTGGCGGCGGGCCGATACCGCTATTTTCATCCTTGTAGAGGATCCAAAATCTTTGTTCTTTCTTTCGCTATTCTCTAAACTGGGTTCCACTTATTAAAAATTTTAATCCTATGATACCCGGATACTTGTGAGCAACGTATCCATATCGGACTGACACGACACTTGTATAATTGTATTGGTACTTGATACTGCACCGATACATCTAGGGAACAAGTTTAACATATCAAGTCTCTCATTTCATATAGTTCTTTTAATATTTTTACTTCCCACCATAAAAAATGCTAAAAAGGGACGAAAATAATAAATTCCAATGATTCAAAAGTGATCTAAAGAAAAATTGAGACATCCGTATCCGTACCCGTGTCCTAAATTTTCAAAAGTGGAGTCATATCCCCAATCCCCGTATCAAAGTCCATATGCCTCTCCATATCTAGGCATCATAGTCTAAATCCCTCAAAAGAAATGCCCCCTTTTCTAGGAGAAATTTCACTCCAACACGATCAGGGCCCTCTATTTGATCTCTACAAATCATTTGAATATTTTATCATATTTTATTTGTACTTGAAGAGTAATCAATCTGGCAGTGGATATACATTTTAATATTACCTAAATGTTTCAATATTTAAAATTTTTATATTTTTTCTGAAACGTAAATCTGAACTGAAAAGTGAATCGGCCGAAATACTTTAGTTTGGAGTCAAACTGAAAAGGGGTCCCAAAACAAACTTGACAACTATGCTTCCTAGACCCAAGAAGAATGGTAACTGAAAGAATATATGACACAGGATAAGGAGAAGAAAGAAAATGGGCAAAATGCGTGAGAACGAATTACCTTTAAATTGGCTCGATTGGCTGCAAGAGTAACAGAACTTGGGGGGCTGCGCACATTGAATCCAACAATGTAAGCACCACAAGCATGTGCCAGGTCAACATCTGAATGAGAAATAGGACCAACACCAACATGTACAATATTCACAAGAACCTGGCAATGAGATTTAACAGAAACCATATCAAATGAAATTGACATGAGGAAACTTCAGAAAAACACACAAAATTATTGTTATAGAAGGAGAGAAAGCAATAGTAACAATTACACGTCCCTGATATTTCACTGAATGGCTATCTGCTAATATTTAGGTGCAGCATCTTCTAAGTAATAGACTGCAGTTGTTATAAAAGGCGGATTCTATGTTTCACAGGTTCAGGGCATATGTGAAGAATATCGTGTATGCAATTGGAAAACCACAATAGAAAAAAAAATCTGTATGTTCTAAGCTCATCAATTTTTCAGACTATGCCATGTGATAAGATTTCTCCAACTATATTGCTTGGCAATCTTCCCCATTGAGCAGCAGCATAGGTGCATATATTTCATAAATGATGAACCATTCAAAGAAAAATATTTATGAAATGATGAGCCATTCTGCTGTACTTTACCAGAATAAAATATCATATGAGGTTACATATGGTTCTCGTGACCACCCAATACCAAACCAAATTCCTGAAAAATGGTGAAAGACAAAATAAAGAACCTCACACAACATGGGTGTCAAATACTCTCATTCCCTGAAATGCAGCACAGAGAAAATAACCATCCATTCCAGTAATATATCAAATGCATGTGATTACATCCATGATGGCTTTCCGTGATGATTTCATACCTGAGGACTGTTTAGACTCTTCAGAGAATCCGTCACTGCTTGAACAGTACCCTGCATATCGGCTTTGACTATAATTGGCATCTCAACACGTTCAGGTGCCTCTTCTGATGTTTCCTCCGTTTCAATTCTCTCCTCATTAATCTTCCTAAGTCTATCCTTCTCCAACTTCTTTTTCCTTCCTGCACTGAGCATCCTTGCTCTCTCCTCCGAACCCACAACTACAATATCATCACCGGCCATTGGAAGCCCCCGAAGCCCTTCGATTTCAACTGGCATTGCGGGCCCTGCCATCTCAGCCAACTTCCCCAACACATCCCTAATAGCTCTTATTCTCCCCCATTCTGCACCTACAACAACATGTTGCCCACAGGCCAATGTCCCAGCCTTTACTATAGCGGTAGCCAAAGGTCCTCGGCCGCGATCAAGCCTTGCCTCCACCACATAAGCTTGGGCAGGGCCATCAACCCGTGCCTTCAGATCCATCATCTCAGCCTGAAGAAGTAAAGCCTCCTCCAGTTTATCCAATCCAATCTTGCCTATAGCAGAAACTTCTACCACTTGAACATCACCCCCCATATCCTCCAACAACAAGCCCTCAGAACCCAATTGAATTCTCACCCTTTCAGGATCAGCAGCTGGTTTATCGCATTTGTTGATTGCAACCACAATAGGTACATTAGCGGCTTTTGCATGCGACATTGCTTCAAGGGTCTGGGGCATCACACCATCATCTGCTGCAACCACAAGAACCACGATGTCTGTAACCGCAGCACCCCTTGCCCTCATGGCACTAAATGCAGCATGCCCTGGTGTATCGAGAAATGTGATCGAGGCTCCTGATGGCATGCCAACAACAAATGCACCAAGGTGTTGGGTGATACCCCCAGCTTCCTTAGCTGCAACAGATGTTTGGCGCAAGGCATCTAATAAAGAAGTTTTACCATGATCAACATGGCCCATAACTGTTACAACTGGTGGGCGAGGCTGAAGTGCTGCACCCTCATTTGAGTGCAGCCTTCGAACATGGACCCCTACTTCCTGAAAAATGGTCAAAAATGATGTCAACAATGTATTTAGATAAGAAAGTGATGAGAATGTAAAATGTTATATTTTTCTCCCTTAATGTTTAATCCTTTATACTCATTTGATGCCTAAATGTACTCATTATTCTTATATTTTGATTTAGGATGCAAATGGAGGTGTTAATTGCTAAACGAAGCTAATTGGGCGATTTTAGACAATTTTCGCATCACTTCGCAAGCTGGGCATAACTCTCTCATCCGAGCTCCAATTGAGATGATTCAAGATGCTGTGGAACGTCAAAAGGAGGTGATCATATTTGATGCTGAATGAATGGAGCTGATTCGGAACCAGGTCTTATTTAGAGGAAATCAAGCAAAAGGGTATTATGGTAATTTTGAAGAAATCGGGAGTTTCTTGGAACATACCCAATATTGGGCTCATTTTGTGCATAACTGAAATTGGTGCAACTTTACTTCTAAGGTTGAGTCCAACAGAAACCCGAATAGGAAGCTATCATCAAAGAGAAGATTGTAATAAGTTTTAATATTTTATTTAATTTTTCTCTCTCCTGTTTCCACGTTAACCAATTCTACCCATGTATTTCTTTAGCAACAATTCTCCCTCGCGTCACTCTCCTTCTTTGATTCAGTCTTTCTAATTTTTCACTTTTTAATCCTCATCCAACGCCAACAGCCCATACCTATCTCTCGTTCCAGCCACTCTTCTCTCCACCTCACCCTTTCCCATTAAAACTCTCCCATCTCACGGCCGCAGTCATGTCCATTAGAGCATCCCTCTCCATCTCACCATATCTCACAAGCAATTTTCTCTATCATGCCTCTCATCCTCTCATCCACGTGCCTTATTCCAACCCTACCTCTCCACTCTATATAAAGCGATCCCCACATCTTCTCCTGGGACGAATTCTCTCCCTCTCTTTTTCTCTCTTCTTTCTCCCTTTTTTTCCATTTATTTTATTTTGCAATTATGGCCCTGCGTGGCTAAAGCTTTGTAATTGGTCGAAGGAGACTGAAGCCTCGGAATAAATACTGTGAGATCTAATTTATTTTCATTGATCAATTTATGTTTTGAATATGGGTTGTTTATTCCGTGCTTAATTTGTTATCATGATTGTTTCGTTTAATTGCTAGGATGCATACTAGTTTTTTTTTCGTTACAATCTACTGCTAAATTAGAAACCAAATCCGTAATTGTTTGATCCCTCTAATTTGCGAAGCAACTGGTATTTAATAATTTACTGCATCAGTAATTGTTAGATATTAGGAAGAACATCTGGCTAAATTAAATGCAACCGCGTGTGCTTGTGTTGTTTAGATTCATCGATCTCTCTTATTCTTTATGCTGTTACTAAATTAAATCTTTAGCGCTTGTCTAGGGTTGTTTAGTAATTAGGGTTAATTGGAGCGTGTGTTTTCTAATTAACTAATTAAGGAGATAGGAAGTTAATTCCAACGATGAATATTCAAAGTGTAAATTGATTTATATTTGCATCTATGATCAATTCTGAATTTCCGATGGTGGATGTTAACTTTGACTAATGCTTGCTCATTTGATTGAATTCGTTACTTTATTGCTCTTTATTTGTTTTTATTTGTTTTTGCTTCCAGTATAATCAAAACCCCCCATCTTTGATCACATAGCAAAAAACTTGGTTAGACACTCCGAGGGAACGATCCTTACTCGCACTACTACATTTATTATTTTTGGAGTAAAGGTTTTATTATTTTCGGGTGCCAGTGACAGCACACCAAATTTTGGCGCTGTTGCCGGGGAGTGACTCTAATTGATTTATGTGCTTCTTGTGATTCTCTAAGTTTTATTTTTCTCTCCCATCGCCTCTTTTCTCAATTTACAATCTCAGGCTCCTCACTGCTCTTTTTTTTTTTTTTTCCCAAGTTTGCTCTCTGTCTCACCTACTCTTTCTCTTCACTGCGCTACCTCTCTTCACCAAACTTTGGTGTGCTGTTGCCGCCACCCAAAAATAATAAAACATTTACTCCAAAAATAATAAATGTAGTAGTGCGAGTAAGGATCGTTCCCTCGGAGAGTGTCTAACCAAGTTTTATGCTATGTGATCAAAGATGGGGGGTTTTGATTATACCGGAAGCAAAAACAAATAAAAACAAATAAAGAGCAATAAAGTAACGAATTCAATCAAATGAGCAGGCATTAGTCAAAGTTAACATCCACCATCGGAAATTCAGAACTGATCATTGATGCAAATATAAATCAATTTATACTTTGAATATTCATCGTTGGAATTAACTGCCTATCTCCTTAATTAGTTAATTAGAAAACACGCGCTCCAATTAACCCTAATTACTAAACAACCCAAGACAAGCGCTAAAGATTTAATTTAGTAACAGCATGAAGAATAAGAGAGATCGATGAATCTAAACAACACAAGCACACGCGGTTGCATTTAATTTAGCCAGGTGTTCTTCCTAACGGATTTGATTTCCAATTTAGCAGTAGATTGTAACGAAAAATAAACTAGTATGCATCTTAGCAATTAAACGAAACAATCATGATAACAAATTAAGCACAGAAGAACAACCCATATTCAAAACATAAATTGATAAATGAAAATAAATTAGATCTCACAATATTTATTCCGAGGCTTCAGTCTCCTTCGACCAATTACAAAGCTTTAGCCATGTAGGGCCATAATTGCAAAATAAAATAAATGGAAAAAAAAGAGAGAAAGAAGAGAGAGAAAGAGAGGGAGAGAATTCGTCCCAGGAGAAGATGTGGGGATCGCTTTATATAGAGTGGAGAGGTAGGGTTGGAATAGGGCATGTGGATGAGAGGATGAGAGGCATGACAGAGAAAATTGCTTGTGAGATATGGTGAGATTGAGAGGGATGCTCTGATGGACATGATTGCAGCCGTGAGATGGGAGAGGGTGAGGTGGAGAGAAAAGAGTGGCTGGAACGAGAGATAGGTATGGGCGGTTGGCGTTGGATGAGGATTAGAAAGTGAAAAATTAGAAAGACTGAATCAGAGAAGGAGAGTGACGTGAGGGAGAATTGTTGCTAAAGAAATACATGGGTAGAATTGGTTAACGTGGAAACAGGAGAGAGAAAAATTAAATAAAATATTAAAACTTATTACAATCTTCTCTTTGATGATATCTTCCTATTCGGTTTTCTGTTGGACTCAACCCCAGAAGTAAAGTTGCACCAACTTCAGTTATGCACAAAATGAGCCCAATATTGGGTATGTTCCAAGAAACTCCCGATTTCTTCAAAATTACCATAATACCCTTCTGCTTAATTTCCTCTAAATTAGACCCGGTTCCGAATCAACTCTATTCATTCAGCATCATATATGATCACCTTCTTTTGACGTTCCACAGCTTCTTGAATCATCTCAATTGGAGCTCGGATGAGAGAGTTATGCCCAGCTTGCGAAGTGATGCGAAAATTGTCTAAAATCGATTAATAATGAGTACATTTAGGCATCAAATGAGTATAAAGGATTAAACATGAAGTGATGCGAGAATTGTCTAAAATCGACCAATAATGAGTACATTTAGGCATCAAATGAGTATAAAGGATTAAACATTAAAGGAGAAAAATATAACATTTTCGCATCACTTCGCAAGCGAGCTCCAATTGAGATGATTCAAGATGCTGTGGAACGTCAAAAAGGAGGTGATCATATTTGATGCTGAATGAATGGAGCTGATTCGGAACCGGGTCTTATTTAGAGGAAATCAAGCAGAAGGGTATTATGGTAATTTTGAAGAAATCGGGAGTTTCTCGGAACATACCCAATATTGGGCTCATTTTGTGCATAACTGAAGTTGGTGCAACTTTACGTCTGGGGTTGAGTCCAACAGAAACCCGAATAGGAAGATATCATCAAAGAGAAGATTGTAATAAGTTTTAATATTTTATTTAATTTTTCTCTCCTGTTTCCACGTTAACCAATTCTACCCATGTATTTCTTTAGCAACAATTCTCCCTCACGTCACTCTCCTTCTCTGATTCGGTCTTTCTAATTTTTCACTTTCTAATCCTCATCCAACGCCAACCGCCCATACCTATCTCTCGTTCTAGCCACTCTTTTCTCTCCACCTCACCCTTTCCCATTAAAACTCTCCCATCTCACGGCTGCAATCATGTCCATCGGAGCATCCCTCTCAATCTCACCATATCTCACAAGCCTCTCATCCTCTCATCCACGTGCCCTATTCCAACCCTACCTCTCCACTCTATATAAAGCGATCCCTCTCTCCCTCTTTTTCTCTCTTCTTTCTCCCTTTTTTTTCCATTTATTTTATTTTGCAATTATGGCCCTGCGTGGCTAAAGCTTTGTAATTGGTCGAATGAGACTGAAGCCTCGGAATAAATACTGTGAGATCTAATTTATTTTCATTGATCAATTTATGTTTTGAATATGGGTTGTTCTTCTGTGCTTAATTTGTTATCATAATTGTTTCGTTTAATTGCTAGGATGCATACTAGTTTATTTTCGTTACAATCTACTGCTAAATTAGAAATCAAATCCGTAATTGTTTGATCCATCTAATTTGCGAAGCAACTAGCATTTAATAATTTACTGCATCAATAATTGTTAGATATTAGGAAGAACACCTGGCTAAATTAAATGCAACCGCGTGTGCTTGTGTTGTTTAGATTCATCGATCTCTCTTATTCTTCATACTGTTACTAAATTAAATCTTTAGCGCTTGTCTAGGGTTGTTTAGTAATTAGGGTTAATTGGAGCGCGTGTTTTCTACTTAACTAATTAAGGAGATAGGCAGTTAATTCCAACGATGAATATTCAAAGTGTAAATTGATTTATATTTGCATCTTTGATCAGTTTTGAATTTCCAATGGTGGATGTTAACTTTGACTAATGCTTGCTCATCTGATTGAATTCGTTACTTTATTGCTCTTTATTTGTTTTTATTTGTTTTTGCTTCCGGTATAATCAAAACCCCCCATCTTTGATCACATAGCATAAAACTTGGTTAGACACTCTCCGAGGGAACGATCCTTACTCGCACTACTACATTTATTATTTTTGGAGTAAAGGTTTAATTATTTTTGGGTGCCGGCGACACCACACCAAAAAGCCATCTATTATATGATGCCTTAGTTTCTAGCAGGCACCATGGATCAAAATATCAGCCAATATGTAATGCATCGGCTGATAAATAAGCAGTATTGACCACATCCACAGTGCTTTGTTACGATTTATCAGTGTTCACCTGCATAACAGAGCATATCAGCCAATAAGCCCCAATATTAATCAAATGACCCTGTTTAAAGCCAAAATCCCTCTCTTTTATTTTTATTTTTTATTTTTCCTGCAAGGGAAAGACTATGGATAGGATTTTGTGACTTCCAACTCCACAAAACCAACAGAAAACAATTGAGTTCAAGAATTAAAGTCACCATGCAACCTGTAGCTTGAGAGCTTTTCCTTTAAGCTCAGAAAAAATTCCGAATTTGAGCTGATTTTTTATGCTTTTCATTTGTTTTGGGCAGGAGTGACAAAACTATCCATAATCCTTGTTTTTTATTCATACACGCATTACTTGGGCCATTTGCAAGTCATTTTGGAGTTGTTCTCAATTCTCATAAATAATTGTGAATTTGTCGGATTTTTGAAAAGATAAGAAATTTTTGAAATTTTGCTAGCAAAGATCATTTCATTTGTGTTTTCTTATTCTAAATTTATGTGTTCCATTGATCAATCCCTTAGATCTGTGTTTAGCAATTAACTATCCAGTAGTAAGTACATGCTGTACAGTACAATACCAAGCAGTTGTAAGTATCAAGTACTACACCATAACTATTAAATAAGGGAAATGCTCCTGTGAGAGCATCTCTCACCTTACTATAAGAGATAAGGCGGGGGCCCTCACATTTAAGTTATTGGCATCGGATATGGATGTGAGGGCTCCCACTATCTCTCATAGTAAGGTGAGAGCATCTCTCATAGAAGCATCTCCCATTAAATAAATACTAAAATAGTGCATGCTACAATACATGAATGGTTATGTCATGACACAACATACTGCATACTAAATAGTCATCCTTGAGTAGTAAATAAATAAATAGTTGTCAAAATTTTGATCCAACTGTTTGACAATTATTATTTAATTAGGCCTTAACAAAATATAACTAAGTAGCATGAATATAGGTGAATAATAAATAATTAGATTTGTATTATTCTTTTAAAAGCATACAATGACACCAGACCTTTATTACAAAGAATGGTCCAAAGGAAATAAACATCAAAATTCTTACATTTTTTAATATTCTGAGTTTTTTTGTACATTTTTTCAGATTTTTTTTACGTCAAATTAAATCTGTGCCGATAACTTACATGTATTGCTAGAACCTATACCATATCACCAGATATGTATCATGCTGGGGGTAGCAAATACAGCAACCATGTTTTTGTACTTTTGGCATACACGATACGCATGGGACGCTGAGATGAACTAATTTTAAATGAAAAAAAATATATTATTAATCTGACAGAATGATGACCCATATGGATTAACAAATATTGCATTCATGGCAGTCATGCACATCAATTCAAGAACCGATCCACTCCAACCAAAATGTAGTCTGTTGTACAAGGGGCATATCTCCAAATGAGATTAATTGGATGAACCCGCCTCTGAGAAACAGACATTTACTTGAAAATTTTATTCCATTTAGCATGAAACATTATAACCATCCATTTTACAGAAACAATAAAGCAGATAGGGCAAAGCAATTTAGTGTAATATGTAGGCTAGTGCACAGTGAGCCCTTAATTTGGATCACCCACTGAGAAGTTTGCCATTATAATTAACTAGCTTGACCACTCATGCTTAAAGCACTGGCATGTATATCCATAAAAAAAAAAGTCAAAGGGGGTTCGACATTTAAGAAATATAATTAATTTTATGATTTGATTTTAATTGAAATTTTATTGATGCCAAATTTTTAAAATTAGAAATAAAAAAGTAATGAATTTATTTTATTTTTTTAAGGTGAAACTCACAGAAGAGACTTGTGATGAAAGAGAGTCCAAATCATTAAGAGTCCCCTTGCATTTCAATTGATTAGACGGGGAGTCCTGTGAGTCCTGCAAGTCCTGCGTGCGTGCGTGCGGTCCTGCGGGCGGGTGTGTTTTAACTGCATTGCCACAGGGTTTTTAAAAACAAGGAGCAACAAGAGACATACCAATGCAACTAGCTCGGCAACGTCGACGCTGATAGGGTCAAACTCTGAATCAACCTTCTCACCAACATTTATAAGGATGTCTTGAAGAGCAGAAATTGGTTCACCAGTTCTCTTAGCAAGCTCAGAAAGTGTCATTCCTTCAAAAATTTCAATGGTTTTGTCAGGCATCGATTTTGTAGATCTTTTTGGTTTGGGCGGAATATATGGTGCCTCAACAGGTGGTTGGGTCCTATTCTCCTTTTTCACACGCTTCTGTTTCTTGGGTGCCTTTAAACCAAATGCTTCTTCATTTCTTCGCCTTGCCAATAGCTCTGGGCTTGCATGAAAACACCTACACCAACTAACCAAGGACAACATGGACATTGTGATACTTTGGATGCATAAATAAAAACAGAAAAAACAGAACATGGCACTGATATTGGATTCAAGATACAATTGTGTTCCTTGAATGAAAAAACTATATAATATATATATATATATATATATTCTCAAAAACTCCCCTTTTTACGCCCCTATGTTTTAAGGGTGTGGAGTCCACCTTAAGCCAATCCAATCATTTCACACATACTACCCCCCGTGAATTGGTATAAAGACCAAATTTGACACTCGTTCAACTTTTACTCACCGTTGGATGATGCCTCTAAAACCATTAAACTTTGGGACGATTGGGACCATGGATCAAGGGTTAGGATAATCTAATGAAGTTGAAACTTTTCACATAGGTAGAACCCATCTAAATTATTCCATCCAGTGGCGTTCCATGGTTTTCTAGCGCTCCCTATGGTGAGGGACAAACTCATTGGGGCCCACGCCCATTGATCATGGGACTCAGGGGAGGGGGGGGAAGAGTCATATGAGATGAGACCATATATCAAGTTTGAGGTCAATCCCAAGTCTCTAACCCATGATTCACAAATTTAATGACTTTATATTAAAGGAAAATTTTGACCATCAATCCAACGGTCCAATCCAATCGGATTAATGAAAACTCAATTGATCCATTGTAGTTTGGGGGGGTCCATGTGTGTGGATGATTTGGATGAATCATAAAGTGGCCCCACTATGTTGGATGCACTTGAATCTTTCCCATATATATATATATATATATAGAGAGAGAGAGAGAGGAGCACATTTACCGGATAACATTGTGACTGGTGCAAGTCAAGCCACCACTAGTTGCTTTGCTAGCGGAACTAACAGCAAAATCTGCAGAAAACAAGGGGTAAGGATCATAATGACTGCCTGATATTGTTCAATTATGCACCATGCCTGGAAATGAAAAAATTACCCAAAAAGAAAAACCTCTTGTGACACTCATAAATTATATTATATTAACAAGTAATTAAAAAACCCAATAATAATAGCATCTTAATGATATCATCATCATCATCTTGATGACAATGAAATAATAGTCATTCATGACTCATGAAAAGATGGAATTCTCACGTGATAAAAGAAATACATATTTACCTGGTATATTCTTGATGGAACAAGAAGTTAACTGTATTCTAACTCCAACAGTTGTTGAAAACAAAGCTTTTAGGAGTCCAATACGAGTTCCCTGAAAAAAACAAAGAAAGAAAGAGAGAGGCCAAAGATTAAGCATCATGTTGTTAACAACCATCGCCCCTAGATAAGCTTTTGAAATAAATACATATGTACTTAAGAAACACATTAGGCTAGAAGAAAAAAAACTGAGACAACAAAACCCATCTTTCAGAAGTTCAATAAGAAAACAATTAAAACATGATCATATTTATTCATATAAGCTTCATGACACTAAGTCATATTTGTTCTATCGAAATAAAACTGAGGGGTATTTGGAAACTCTATAGTTAACTAGTTAAGAGCTTATTTACATTTTAAGGTGTTTGCTAAACCTATAATTAGAATTCTAATTACAAATTAGAAGTAGAGCCAAAGCCTCTAAACAAAATTCCAAGTTAATTTTCTAATGAGAACTCAATCCTCTAAAGCGCCAAGAGGTGTAATCTGTTGATTTATGGCCATTTCAGACAAAAGTACCCATGATAAACTGGGTTTATTCCTTAAATACCCCCTACGAATTTTATTTCTCTCCACTACAACATAATCTTAAAAAATAAATAAAAGTAAAAGTAAAAAACTTGAAACCCTTTCAAGCTCACGTCAAGTGCAGCTTTCCCTCCTGTCCAGCTTTCCCCCAACACAAATTACTTGATGCCTTCATCTCTGGCTTCAGCGAATAAAAAAAATTGTTATATAAATATATATATATATATATTAGGGAGATGCTCCTATGAGAGATATCTCTCACCTTATATGAGAGATCGTATGGGGGCCCTCACATCCATATCCAATGCCAACAACTTAAATATGAGGGCCCCCACCCATATCTCTCATATAAGGTAAGAGATATCTCTCATAGGAGCATCTCCCATATATATATATATATATATATATGCAGTCTCTTGCACAACTCTCCCTCCAAACCTCTTCAAATAAAAATCAAAATCAAAAATCAAAAAGACGTTGGATGCTTAAAATTCTCTCCAAGCCCCTTCTTTATTTAAAATTATATTTTAAAAACAACAAAACCCCCCCTATAATAAGCTTTTATCTGTATATTTACCAAACATACTACTTTGGAATAAGAGCTTCTTTTTTTTAACATTTTAACAACGGACTAAATGCAAATTATACAGTTCTGAAAATCGGAATTGTATCGCAAACCGTTTATACCCACAAATCGAATCGAATCGTGAATCATTTCATGAATTGTAGGATTTCTAATTTTTCGAATAAAAATAAAAAATAATTAAAAAGAAAAAAGAAAAAGTAGTTATTCATAATCCATCCATTTTCTCATTCAGAACAGTACAAATACAATGACAAATAAGTCTAATATACAATCATACCAAGAACATCATGACATATATTAATATTAATGTGTAAATACTTCAATAAGTTTAAGGTATCAATATATATTTACTTTTTGTAATTAAAATATAAAAGTAAAAATAAAATCAAACCATTAATCTTATACAGTAGGATATCTCTTGAAGTTTTTTTTTTTTTTTTCTTTTTTACTACAGTATCTCTTTCTTCTTTTTTTTTTTTTTTTTGAATAGTTACTTTCATTAAATCAACAAGCAGTACAAGAGATGAATACTAACAAGCTAAAACAGGGATGCAGAAAACGAAGGAAAAACCAAGGTCCTCATGACAAAATACAAGGGCCCTAGAAAGAAAAGGCTAGCTCCTTCCACTGCTCTGCATTATCTGATCTGAAGAGTAGCCTTTGAATGACGGACTAATGGACACCCACAAGCAACTAGAGTCTTAGTCTTCTCCACCAAGCACCTCTCATTGGTACCCAACCCTTCGAAGCATCTTGAATTCCTTTCCTTCCCTATTGTCCAAAGGACAACAAGAAAGGAAAGTCTCCATAATTTTTTTTCCTCTAGGAGCCCCAGTAGGAGCCTTCCAAACCTGGAAGAGATGGCAGGGACTTTAGAAAGACCTAGCAGCAGTCAAACCACTCTACCACTGATCTCCATACAAACTGGGCTATTTTGCAGTTCAACAGTAGATGGTCCACTAATTCCTCATCTCTTAAACACATGGGGCAACCATTGACCACAATCCTCCCCCTCCTTCGAAGGTTGTCCAATGTTAAAATTCTTTTCTGAAGGGCCAACCACCAAAGATAACAACCCTTGGCGGAGCATTAATCTTCCAAATACTACTCACGGCATTCTTCTCTCTCATAGTGGTAGATAACGCCAAGAAGAAAGAAGAAACTGAGAAGCACCCATCTTTTGAGGCCGTTCACACCCTCTCATCCTACCCTCCTTCCCCAATTTGTAAGCCGTTGAGAAGGTTTAGGAGCGAAAGGAATTGGGATTCCTCGATCTCTTTAAGATTCCTCCTTAACATGAGGCTCCACACCACCTTCCCTCCAGCTATTGACAGATAGGCTTTAACCTTAGCTTCCTTGTCCATAGCACAATTAAATAAATCCGGAAACTGGGCAACCAAAGTCCTGTCTCCAACCCACTGATCTTTCCAAAAAAGAACTCCACCCCCCCCCCCCCCCCCCCGGGGACCCGATATGATACTTAATATTCTCCATATAGATCGTTTTAACTAAAAGGATTCCTTTCCATATTGCCGACGCCTTTTTTGGGGCATCCTTGACGTCCCATCCACCCATCAATACAGGATATATCTTTAAGTCAAGAAAGTGTTCATGAACTAAAAAACCAAAAAATATTTAAAAAAAAAAAAAAGAAGATATAGACAAGCCCCATACATATAGTCTAATGTTTTAATCAAATGCATGTTCTTTATACATTTCTAAAAGCTCTCCAACGCAACATAATTTTTTAAGAAGGTTTCGTTAACTACTAAATAACCATTTAAAAGTGAAAATGCTAAAATAAAGAAATAATAAAGAAAGAAAAAAGGTAAAAGTTTATTGATATTAACATATTGGTTGTAGCTAGTCTAGCTCAGCCGAATCGCTTGAATCGTAATATTCGATGAATTAAGTATTGAATTGTAAGATTCACACATGAATCCTAAGATTCATATGCAAATGGGATTCGTTGCATGGATACGAATCATTTTCCTTATGATTCAATATACGAATCATAGGATTTTGATAATAACAAGTTAAAAAGTATGAGGTATTTGCTCTAAGACCTAATCTAACTGAACTGTTCAAAAGATGCACACTAAACATCATCATTGGATTAGACATATCATTAGAAAAATGTGATTCATTCCTACAACAATGGGGCATCTTTGATAAATCTAAGTTTTACATACAATGGGACCCACCTTACACAAATCCAAAGCATGCATCCAAACCTCCATCATGAGTGGGCATAAGCTCCAAACTGAACTTTACTCGAAGCAATATTGACAGTTGGACACGCTAAGAAGATATAATCAAGCTGTTTGTCCAATCCAAAGGCAAATATCACTCAAATCAATGGAACTTGAGCCATTTTCAGAGAAGATGATTGCACCGTTTGGGTCCCCAAAAAGTGAGCCATATTGTTCTTTAAAATAATTTTAAAAATTTTCACTTGATAACTAACTTGAACCTGAATCATGAAGGCCATGGGCTCAAAGGCCCGAACATATACAAGAGGAGCCCCAAAGGACCTGGGTTGACTAGCCAACGAAGTCATGGACAATTCAAGGAGCCCTACATAAACAAATCTCATTAGATTTGCTTAGATTTCCTTATTCATTATTCGTGAAAGCTTTGAAGACTCTAGTTGTGTTAAGAATTAACAGTTAGAAACCGCTTCTTAACTTCCAAAATATTAGTTAGTAATCTGCATGGGGCTTCTTTGAGGCGCAATTAGCAAGAGGATATTCATACTGTAGTGCCAAACCTTTTAGTAACATTTTTTGCTGCAGTTAAAAACAAATAAAAAATTATGAAGTTTTCTAGTTTTATAGATTATCAGGGAAGCCAATTAGTTGTGTTATGAAGTTGACAATTGACATTAGAAAGATTTGTAGTTCATATATTACAGGGAATCCATTGCGATCAAGAAAAATGGAAACAAATACATCTGATGTCTCCAATTATGGACACTTGAATAAAACTGATCCATTCGCTACTGAATTAATATTTGAATTTTACAAAGTGCCAAAGTGGTGTAAACCTTGAGACAGGATTTAGTGTGTTTGGGGTGTTTGGGAGGGAAGGAGGGGGGGGGTGGGGGGCGCCTGGGGGACGATGAGGGGTCAGAATTTTGGTACACCCCCATATTTTATGGGAAGTTCATGCTCAGAATTTTGGTACACCCCCATATTTTATGGGAAGTTCATGCTTTTTCTCCATATGCACCCCACCCCCCCACCCTCAGAGAAATTCATTTTTTCACACAGTGGTCCCCCTAAAGGAAAATTTTCTGGTTCCACCAATGATGTTGTGTGTGTTACCGTTCAATCCTAAGCATGCAGCTTAGAGATTGACCCGAGGCCAATATTCCCCTTCCCCTTGCTGTAGTATTTGATTTTGGAGCAAGTCCTTGGGAGATGAGTTCGCAATCAATTCCACAGTGTGTTATCTTGTCTCCTGACTTGCAGACACTCCAATTTTGATTGAGTGGGGCACATTCAACTCTTTTTACATAAAATGTCTTTAAAAGAACTTCTCTGTAGTTTACAACTTATCGCTATTGCACAATACCATCAATGCCAATAGGTGTTGCAAGACTAAAGATTCAACCTTATTAAAAATATAATAATAAAATAGAAGGACCAGGACCTTCAACCACCTGATGCAGTACACATCTCTACTACTTTTTAGACTATTAAACATGTCAGAATTTGTGGAGCTCGCTAACCCTACCAATTACAAGAGAACTTTAGGAGCAAACCAGTTGCAAAAGTAAGATACATCAGACAATACAGCTGTCCTCTCCAAGGCCATTAAATGGATGGTTATGAAAGGAATAAGTCCCTTTTTTGCCAAAAATATAATAAAAAAAATAGAAGGACCAGGACCTTCAACCACCTGATGCAGTACACATCTCTACTACTTTTTAAACTATGAAACATGCCAGAATTTGTGGAGCTCGCTAACCCTACCAATTACAAGAGAACTTTAGGAGCAAACCAGTTGCAAAAGTAAGATACATCAGACAATACAGCTGTCCTCTCCAAGGCCATTAAATGGATGGTTATGAAAGGAATAAGTCAAATTTTTTTTACCAACAATCAATTTCATGGCCTTAGATCGAACCAACAATCAAAATAACGGTTGCAGCGGGCATAGCAGCTAGCGGCCAAAACACTAGTAGGCGATACGTAGCGGTATTGGCGATATGTGGCAGCATAGCAATGTGAATAAAAAAAGTAGTCAAGAAATTCGAAAAAGTATCCAAAAGATACAAAATATTGGGAAATGTTAGAATTTCATGTTTGTTTTCAATAGTAACTGATATGAGGGGCAGTAGAAGTCCCCCTCATTGCATGGAGGTCCCATATAGAAAAGGGCCCATTTTCTATAAGAGTGAAATTTGCCCAGGGCACTATTTCCTATTTGGTGAAATTTGACTAGGGCTTTATTTCCTATTAGAGTGAAATTGGGCTATGGCCCTATGGCTATGGCCCTATTTTCAGCTACAGTGAAATTTGGCTTAAGGCCATATTCCTATCAAAGTATCATTTGGCTAGAGCCCTATTTTCTATCAGAGTGAAATTTGACTAGGGCCCTATTATCAGAGTAAAATTTGGTTAGGGCCTTATTTTATATTAGATAAAATTTAGCTAAATTTGGGTAAGGCCTAATTCCTATAAGAGTAACATTAGACTAGGGCCCTATTATCATAATGAGATTTGGTTAGGGCCCTATTTTCTATTGGATAAAATTTAGCTAAGGCTTAATATGGGTGGGACATTTATTTCAATAATTTAGATCTTTAACATGTGGGCCCAACCTATCAGATATAATTTATACATTTAGTGATTCATTAGGAAAAAAATAGGTGGGCCCCACTGTGAGGGCCATGAATCCTCCAAAATCTTAATGAGAGGGATTTGCCCCTTTTTCTGCATTGAAAACTTTAGATTCTCTCTCTCTCCCCCCTCTTTGTCCACCTTTTCCGTCGGTACGAAGGATCTAGAATTAGAGAAAGAAGGGAAAATAAAGGAGCAGGAGGAAGAAGATGATGTCGTTGTCAAGGCCTGTGAGTCCTCGTCCACGTACATCATCTTCTACAGTTGCTGCTTTTGTTTTTTCTTCTGTGGTGATACTATGATGTGTGTATTTCCCTAATCCCTCCTCCTTTCAGTCGAACCGATTAAGTGGGATAGGGTTTCTTTTCCTCTCTTTTTCTTTTAACTTATGTAGTGCCTACCCACCTGAAAGTTGGTGGAATAAGGTGTGCGTTTGCTCCCCACGTCTTGTATTCGAAAATGCCCTAGAATTGTCCTATGTGTTTGTGTGGGTTTTGCGGGCACCACTGAGGGAATAGTCCTATTGGGTCAAAGACATTAAGGATACCCATGTCATTAAAAATAAAAATAAATAAATAAATAACTCATGTAGCACCCAATACGGTCTTGTAGTGGTAGCGGCCGATATAGGCCACAACAGTTACTAGCGTCGATAGCATGCATTTAGCATAAGATATTTTGATCCATAGATTGGACCTTTGAAAAAAAAAAAAAATTGGAGTGGGGGTGGGGGGCAGGTGCAAGCCATCTTGTTTCTAGTTAAATTCATGAGTCCCACAACCTATGCACATCCTATATTAAAAATAATAGAGGCCTCATCTTGTGCTATAGATTTTCTCCTACAAGCATACTGTACATGTGGTCCAGCTCTATGGGGCCCACTTGGGCCCAACTTCACACTTACTACCTCTCTATGGTCTGAAACTAGGCCCAATTTGGATTTTATTTGACCTTTATTCACCATTGGATTGAATCTCAACATATACAAATATATATATAAACACATATAACACATAAGTATATTTATATCCGCATAAACACACAGAATTAAAAGACCAATAGATTTTTAAGGCCATTAAATCAACGTTATGGTAATCCTCTAGGGCCGATCCATTAATAACAATGATAGCAATCAAGGGAACTACTTCTAGAGCGTTTTTAAAAGCCATGCAAATCATCCTAAAGTGCAGCTAAGAAGATCCGTAGAGTGGGAAGGAGACATTACAACGAAAATGCAAGTAGAGGTTCCTTATTTTATGTGAAGGATGGACATGACGACATTTATAGATTGGACGACATTTATAGATTGTATCATGGTGGTTGAAGATTATTTAAACTGGTAGAAGTTGGAGGAAGATAAGAATGTGCCTTCAGTGAAGATGAAGTCGAGATGTCATGCACACATGGCAGCATGGTGTTGATGATCATTTGATGGACTTGCAAGAGCACCCATCACCACATGGAGCAAGATGAAAGCTAAAGTTTAGAAGTATCACTATCAAGTTCTATAGATAATATTTCTGAGTAACTTCTTATATTCAAAACAAGGAGATCTGAATTAATACACAGTAAGATTCCATAGTTGACAATGCGAAGCAGTTTGGTGGATAATCATCAGTAGATGTATAGATAAAAGACTAGGGATCAGAAAAAAAAAAAAAAGGGGGATCGGACAATGTGTATTTTGTAATGTGTGGAAGACTAAGAGGCGTTCAGGATAGCTTCACATTAAGAAGCAGTAGCAGACTTGCAGCAGCCAATACTTGATGTTTTGGCTTTCAATCTGGGAAATTCAATTCAAAAAGAGGTATGGATGCTCCTCCGCTATGACCATGCACCTCAACTCCGTAAGGCTCCATGCAGATTCCACTTCCGAGGCAACAATCTCAGAATCTAATCCAATATCATCACTAGTGACTAATCCCTAAGGGAAAGGCTAAGACCTATGATGCACGGACACTTCAAAATATGTAACGTATCGTGCTAATACTTCACTTTTTATGTGTAAAATTCGTGTCCCTGCCGTGTCTATGATGTGTCCTTACTGTATCTGTGCATCATAGCTTATGACCAATCACACTTATTGGTGTGATTGGAAGGATACCGATGCAGGCAAATCCAAGACCAGGACCCGCAGGCCTTGATGGACCCGCTTGATGGGGTCCACATGATCTCTAATTTTGGGATCCGTATCATTAGTTTAGAGTCTCTAAATTATTAGAGTTGCTTAGTAAATTTGCTTCCTAAATTCTATTTTTATTAAGATTAGGTAGTTTCTTATTTTAAAATGTCTTGGTTATTAAGAAACAGTGTGACTCTATATATAGAGGAGTCCCTTATTGTAATGCTTATGCTATACTGATAATCAAAATTTCAAAAGTGTTCTCGTTCCCCTTTGGGTATTTTTCCTAAGTGGTCTTAGGGCTCGATCTCACCCTCGGAAATGTTGATCTTCACCGTGATCGTGGTTGCGCCATCAAATACTGACTATTTCCATGTATAATCAATCCAAACCTTCACATGAAGAACACCAAGCCCCAGACCCCAACTTCTTAACATGTGAAAAGATTTGATAGATCATACATGGACTCAAAAATATTGAACATTATATATAGACAAAAACAACTTCTAAAGATAATATCTCATTTTGTTTTGTAACATGGAAAAGGCACACGATCGATCCAAACCTTCAGACCTGATCAATAAAACAATAATTAAACAAATAAAAACCTTTTCACATGTGACAGCAACCCAATCCACCAACCTGACACAACACACATGCACTTTGAATTGGTATATTCCCAACTTAATCAATATCCAAGGAATATTCATCGCCAGATAGAAAAACAAAATTTCTAAACTAATAGAACCATAAAAAGTGTCCCCTGTAAATCGACAGCCATGATTAAGCAATCAACCTAATTTTTTTGTCCACCCATACCCAACAAGCAAAAGTTATCATCCACCTTACTTGGATAATTGACATGAAGGTGGGCTCCAGAAGGCTAAGCTAAATGAGATTCAATCTCGGTAGATAATTCCTCTACATAAATGTGTGTGCGTGTGTATATATATAATACATAAAATGATATATCTAAAGTTCAAATGCACTATTTTTTTTTTTATCAGTACAAAATGCACAAATAAAAATTAAATTTCAAAATTTACCTTTTGTTGTATCTCTCGCCACGCCATTCATAAGTATGACATACACTGCCAAAACAAAGAAGAATATCAACCATAAAACTTCAAATTTTTCACATAATGGTGTAAAAATTCATTGGGAAAATCAAGAATATAAAATATAAATTTATAGATATAGATATACAACTAGGAACCACACTAAAATTTAGTCTGATGAACACCCTCCTTTGTCAATCCAGAATTTAAAAAAAGGGTTAAAGAAAGGACTTAGAGAGTCCATTAAATTTAGTGAGAATCCTAAGATGATCTACAATGGATTAGTAGACGTCAACAACCCTTTTTTTATAATAAATTTCATTAAATAAAAAGGAAATTCAAATTACAGCGTAGAAGAGGTGTACTATATCATATCAAAAGCTGAAATACACAATATAAAAAAAAGAAAAGAAAGGAAGGAAGGGCGAAAAATAGGGAAAGCAGCATTGGTAGATGTCAACAACTATGCTCTGTTTTAGATGAAACCAAGATCCAAATATTTTGATGTTCAAAAACTTAAAATGTAATTTAATCCCTTTTTTCATTTTTTTTTTTCTTCTTTTCTATACTCAATCTAATCTTGAAGGTTTTCAATGTAACTGATGTACTCAAATCTCATATCTCATATCTCATCACTACCCACTTCTAAAATCTAAAATCTGCACAGACCTAGCCATTCCACCACCAAAGACCTCTTCACTGTCCCTGCCAAAAACCTCAAGGCATTCCACAACCTTGAAGACACCAACACCAAGGACCTCGTCACCTCGGATGACCCCAAGTTCCCATTCACCAAATTGAGTGCTAGACAGCATTTCCTTCCTATCTAAAATAAAAGAGCCAGTGTCTTTGTACAAAGATGAGCAAGGGCAAATCTAAGTAACTGACACAAGCTTCAAACTCTACTACATGTGATTGCGGGTTAGAATGAGGAGGGGTAGTTTGGATTGCAGGTGAAAAGGAGCATTGATATTGTAAACAAGTCTTTTGACTTAAAGGAGGATGAGTGCCTGGGTATTGGTGGGTGGAGAAGAATAGGAGAAGAAGATGGAGAATGGCAATTGGCTCCTCAAAATTTGCTCAGCCCAGCCCTATGCTACATCCTACCATCGATCCAAACCTTTTTGAGTGAGGAGAACTTTCATCCACTTTAAAACCCCATTCGATCACACACACAGAGAGAGAACCCCATTTGAACATACAGATTCGAGCCCCACACATTCAAAACCCCATTCGGGAAAAAAGAAGAAGAAGAAGAAGGCATACCGTGTTCAAATAAGGGCAGGGTTATTTCTTTCCACTTCCCTCTTTCCTCTCTTCTTTCTCGGTCTGGGCGACGAGTAATGCCCGCATGTGAGAAAAGCGGCACCAGATACGGAGAGAGATGCTGGCTGCAGCTGCCTCTGCTTCGCAGTTCCCTACTATCCTTCCTTTGTCTTCTGTTTTTTCCTGCGTGTCTGCGTCCGCACTGAAGGAGCGATAGCCCTAACTGGCGGTGGTTGCAAGTTTTCTTTAGAATGAATTTCGGATCGTCGCGGGGCCGACCGAGTGATTCATTTCATTAATTGGGTCCTCAGAGTGTGGCCCTCCAGTTAAAAAAATTTTCAATCGCCAATTCAAAAACGTTTTGACCAATGTAAAGATTTGATCAGGTACATGTGTTTATAGATGATCAATCTTAAGTGGGCCCATCTTTTATTTAAGTGAATTTAGGATGGATTTGGATCATAGAGCTGCTAAATGCACACTGAAAATTGATCTCTACACACACTGGAAAAAAAAATTACCAAAGTACCCATATAGGATCCGCCCAACCTTACCTGCAGCCAGACCGCGCCCAACCCCTCTCCTTGTTATGGTCCCTCTCCCTCTCCCCGTTTCTCTTCCTCTCTCTACTTGCCGCCCACCTCTTCCCATCGCCCAACCCCATCCATGCCCGACCCCTCTTCTTCTCTCGATTTCTCTCCCTCTCCCTCTCCCTGTTCGCTAGCCTCAGCCACCTCTGCCCATCTCCTGACCCCAGCCGCTCCCCATTTCCCTTCACGCCTCCATTAGCGCCTGATAAGTCTGTAAAATTGGGTCAAAAAGCCATCATTTTATGTGCATTTGTAGACTTAATTATGACAAATTACATCATGATTTCGTGATCTCATGCACGAGAGCATAAATTGGGAATTTCAATCAAAATCGGTTAAACCATTAATCTCGAATGAATTTGTGGAGTTGGTAGTTTGCATCACCCCCTAGGTCCCACCAATTAGTCTATCAATCAAAGGAACAGTCAAAACCCTTCATAATGCAGCATGGTCCAAAAAGAATATGGCCCACTAATGGGCCCCGCTATGAAATCTTCTATCATTTTGCTTGCTTTAATTAGGTTCTTAATTTAGTTTATTTGATTTTGATTTGATTTAGTGTGAGAGATTCTAGTAATCATAGAGAGAGATTTTAGTGATTTCCTTATTAGGCCATTACTCTATTATATATATATATATATATATATAGAGGAACTATTGGTTGTAAGGTATGCTACTCATCATAAAATTGTTCGGTGTGTGCTCGTGAGTTGTTTCATCTACATGGCCTCAGGGCCAGTGATGGAGCTAGAAATTTCCTCTAGAGGGGGCAAACGATGGTCAACTAGCGACAAAGGTTTTTTTTTTTTTTTTTTAGATCAATAATATATTCTATTAATTTCTTTTACTTGTCATTTAGAAATATGATTATTTCTTATTTTAGAGTTTTTAATGTCCAAAAATAATAATAAATTTGAAAATATCAATTAAATATAAAGATGATTATGGTCAGTGGGGATATATACCTAAAGGTATCCATAATTGTTAATTTGATGGAGTTTCCATTACATGGAATGAGAAACATGTCACAAATTTTTATAATTTTCCTTACTATTATGGCATTACTATAATTAAAGTGTAAAGATGTATTTTGTGCGGTAATGGCATTACTTGTTAGTGAGTTGTGTCTCGCACATACTTTCTTGTGAGAGAAGTAGGTGTAACTATGTCGTGGGGCTTACCTAGTGATAATTTGAACAAATTAAAAATGTATAGATTATTTGGCTTCCTTAATGCGCTTTCCCGTCTTGGGTGGGATGTATGGAACTCCATTATGGGCTGTATATATAGATAATTTGGCATGTTCGAAATGAGTTCAAATACTCTATTGCTGCCATTTCGTATAATAAATTCCTCAAAGTCCAATTTGGTGCCTACATAGAGATGATCCAAACTGTTAAAGATTAATCATATCCCATCCACAAGCATATCATACAGTTTTGAGTTTAAAAGGAGTGGATCTCACAATTTGATTGAGCATCATGATGGAAACGTAATAAACACTACATCAGCAACGATTCTACATCCACGTCGGTCATGTTTTCACCATGGTGCTCAATTGAATTATGAGACTTTTTATAAGTTAAAACTCCAGGATATGTCTATTAATGGGAGGAGATTATTCTTTAACAGTCTGGATTATCTCTATGTGAGCACCAAATTGAAGTTCAACAACTTTATTACATGGCTTTCTTATATTGGCCACGGCAGAGGATCCGGATGCCATCCCTTTTAGAGATAAATCCTAACATCTCACTTCAATATAAGTCGGTCCCACTTTAAGAATGAGTACATGACAGATATGGGATTAAATAGAATTTAAAAATGACAGAATTCAGTGGCATTTTATAATTCTATCATTTGGAATTCCCATATAATCTCCATACATAAATTATATGAATTCTAATAAAGAAATAGGTCATAAATGATTATTACAATTCAAATGAGCAGTTAAAAAAGAAAGACATTTATGATTGTCAAAAAAATTTCCACCTTCTTTTTAGGTTATATGCAACCACAGTAAGGCTTATAAGCAGGACAAGATAGGTTGGGAAGTCGATAATGGAAAATTGACAACAATGGTTTAGAGGTCTCACAAATTGGAATATTGTGAAATTGCAGGGCTTTTTGTCTTATTGCTTTTTGTCAGTTTAAGAGAATGGGAAGTTTTATCATGATTATGACAGGAGTACTAAGTACCAACTTAGAGAAAGGTGATACTCTACCAATAGATATGTTTTTGTTTTTTTTTTAGGTAGTTGATGGGTTGTGGCTTACTTTATTGATTGATGTAGGGGAGACATTGGGCCGTTCATTTACTAAAATTCCATAAATTATTGTATGGGAATTTTTGAATTTCTAGATAAGTAGAATTTATAAAATCTTTGGGCATGAGTATTTTGGAATTCCATCAGAATACAAAGAAGGTGGAATTCCTGAATTCATAAAGGCCAATTGAGACTTATTATATATTGGAATTCATAAATTCTTGTCAAGAAATAAGGGATTTTGAAATGACAAGGGAACATGATGTTACATCATGTCTCAAAAACCTCAACCACTAGAATTTTAGTAAAGAAACAGACCATGCCAATTCTACTGGAAAAGGTCATGTATGGAGCAATAGCCAGGCAACTTACAGGTTTCATAGGAGTGCAAATTTTTTTATCCCATCATTTTTTTTGACAAAGTTTTTTATTTTTAATCGTACTTTTGTTTTTTTTATAACGGAGGGTATCCCAGCCCTTTTGGGCCGGACTAATCCCTCCGAACCTAGGGAAAGCGGGGTAAACCCCCTATAGCCCTAGTATAGTAGCGCAGTTTAAAGCCCTCAATTTCTCGGAGTAAATTGTGGTCCTAAACTAACTGAGCTACCCCTCATGGTTAATTAGTAAAGAAGTACATCAAAACCCTCAGTCGATCAACCATCACCCCAATAAGATCTTAGCTCCGCCGTTGAATCTAATCTAATCACACCCAATTGTCGATAGTAGCTATTCATTGGCAATTGCAACTCTATTACACTGATCAGATGATTATATATCCATTGGATTTCAAGCTCTAAAATTAAAGTGTTAGATCATTGGATCATATTGATATTTGGACCGACTTTAACCACACTCGGTCCCATCAATCCATGGCTGTCCTCACTTCATATGAGCCCCCAGACACAACCTATCTAGATAAGGTGGAATTCCTGGATGCTCATTTGGGCTTAAGCATCCAGGAATTCCACCAAAATACAAAAGGAAGTGGAATTCTTGGATTACCAAAATGTCAAAAGAGACATTTTATGTAGCTGAAATTCATAAATACTAGTAAAGAAACATGGAATTCAGAAATTTCGGGGGATAACCTGTCATATCATGTCAAGAAATTCCTGGCAGGAATTCTATTAAAGAAATAGGGCTTCCCAACCCCAGAAAAAGAAACAAAAATATACGGGTGTAAAGTTTTCATGGGCTGCCCAATTTCTACAGTTTGAAGGGCCGGACTAAGCCAAAGGCCCAAAGTTGAAACCACAGCCGACATGATACCATCTGTGTCTCAAATGTCAGGCAAAGTTGAACCATTTATCATTATCCTTGGAGCGTATATAGAGTCAGCTCGAGTAGGGTTCACATTTGGCCAGTCCAAGAGGTATGCATAAGAACCACAGTGGAGATCGACGAGTCTAGTGACTATACAACTCACAGTCACAATGGATAAATGGGCCCTTCCCTGACCCACCCACTCAGTTGAAAGTTAGGCTCAATCACTGTTAGTCATATGCTCAACATTACGGAGGTTGCCTACTGATTATTGCTTCGTTACTTTTGTAACTTTCTACACCAGCGTTCCATTTTGAGTGGATTAGATTTTTAATAGATGGCTCCATTTTGGGCTGCCGACATTAAAACATTAGAATCTAGGGTTGGGTCCGGTTAAAAACGAGTCACTGACATGGGCGGCGCTACATGGGTATCAGTGGGGTTAAAACTTGAAAAGTTATTAAATTTTTTTTCTTTGATGAATTGAGCTTATGTGAAGATTTTGACCCCACTAAATGCCTAAGTTAATGGGCCATCTATCTACTAAAAGAAAAAATAATAATGGCCCAACTTTTGTTTTTTTAAAAGAAAATTTATTTTTTTAGACATTATGTCATTAACTCTTCATTTACCCTAATTTAACCTCTAAATACGGTATTCTCCCAATATTAGAAGGAGAAAACTCTAACATTTTATACTTAAGCATATGCACTCCCAGCCCCAGCAGAGCAATAGAGAAAAAAAAGAAACAAGAAGAAGAAAATGAAGAAGAATTGTCGAATTGTTTGAGAATTTATGTTTATTTTTGTTTAAGAATTCAATGTTATATTGTCGAATTGTCGGAAATAGATTATTTGAGAATTTTATATTATATTTGTCGAATTATCGAAACTAGATGACAGATGTTGATAAAGGGGAAAACAAATTTATTCAATTTGTGAAAAATAAAGTCATTTGTTGACCCCACCGACTCAAATTCTTGGAGCCACCACTTGTCATTGATTGAAGTCTAACCCATATGCAACCCATTTATAAAAATGGATCAAAGACCATCAACCCACACCCGACCTACATAACCATCATTCAATATGGGTTAACCCATTAAATCAACCCAACTTGTAGAAGCATGGCCCAAACCCTATCCATTTTAAATATTAAGCCTATATTTGAATAAAATAGCAAGCCAAAAACAAAGCCATATGCAAGCTTGTCTCATTTCATATGATATAAATTATTCTAAGCGTCAACATGTTAAATAACCAAATTGTCAATGAGTTGACGTGACAAGGTTGGCCTTAACCCATCGTTTGGAATGGAGGGGAAAATGTGGGGAGGGAAAAAAAGGATGGAAAATGGAGGGAAAATGAAAAATGAGGGTGTTTGGGAAGGGGGGAGGGAAAGTGGGGGAGGGGAAAATGGAGGGAAAAAGTGAGTGGGGCCCACACAAAAATTTTCCCCCCAAAATAGGGGGGAAAAATGAGGGGAAAGGTGGAGAAATTACTAAAATGCCCTTTTTCTCAATTGAAACTTTTATCCCTCTAAGGATAAAATGGTCTTTATCCCTCTATCTCATAAACAAACAAAATTATACTTTTTCACTTTTCTTCCCTCTACTTTTTAACTTTCCAAACAAGATGAGGTAAAATTAATTTTCCCTCTCCTTTATTTTCCTTCCCCCTCAAATTTTCCCTCCCCTCCCTTCCCCTCCCCTCCCCCTTTCCCAAACATAGTGTTAGAGTCGGGCTACTTGTCCCGGGTCTTGTCCCGGGACAAGTAGAAAAAAGACCCGGGACAAGTAGCATTTTTCTTGGCCCTAATTAAATTAACTCATGTAAATGGGTTAGGCGGGATATGCAGTTTGAGAAGATTGATCCTAAACAAACCCTTTTTTATTATAGGTCCGGTTTTCCTAGCCTGTGATTGACCTGTATATATATTACGTGGGGTTCGGGTCAAATTAACGGGTCAAGCCTAGTCTAGCTACCCATACTTGAATCAATCATTCTAACCCGTAACTTTTAGATTTTTAGTGCCTCAAGATTCAGGGATTCACAGGAGAATCTTTATTTTGACTCCATTCAACAGTGAACGATGGCTACATGAGTCATTAATTGGTATTAGTGCCACATGAGCTGTCAGTGTGGGGATGAGAGTGTTTGACTTTGGATTGATCATTGGC
The DNA here is from genome assembly GCA_003546025.1 of Camphora micrantha. Classification (NCBI taxonomy): domain Eukaryota; kingdom Viridiplantae; phylum Streptophyta; class Magnoliopsida; order Laurales; family Lauraceae; genus Camphora; species Camphora micrantha. The sequence goes on along the minus strand of QPKB01000003.1, from coordinate 5,046,242 downwards.
GGTTTCAACTATTTGTATGCATTATGCATTATGTTATCCTATGCCTTGATTGGGCTTTGGTCATTTTAAAAATAATAAAAAATAAATAAATCAGAGCAATGGTGTTCTAAGCCCCTTTTAATATATAAACAAATTAATCTACTCTTCTAGGGCTTTTTTTTTTCTAAGGTGTTATCCGAGGAAGCTCCAATTTAGATATCTACCTGGCCTAGTTGAACTTTGATGTCCCCACCAACTTAGCTAATCTATCATAAGAGCATATTCGGTGAAACGTGGTCAACTTGAAAATTTAAAGATTATGCCTTTAGAATATAGATTTTTCGTTAAAGATTTGTATAGCTAAAGATTTTATATCGACATTGGTGTATATTGATACATATAGCTGATTGAAATTGGTGCCGGGTGTAAATTCATTGAAGTGAAAATTTCTTTATAATATAAGTCTCGCTATTTGATTTTCCTTTTTAAAACAAATTATAATATGATTTGTTATGTGTGGTCAAATGCTTTTAGCTTTTTTGACTTTCTTTTTTTTTTTTTTTTTTTAGAATCTAGAGATGGCAAGGGGGGGACCTAAATTGGGTTAAATCCATACTATAAACTTGCCCCTTTCACCTCCCATCTGCACTCAACCTGCTTTATAACGAGTCCGGGAGCCAAAAACTTAACCCACCTCAAAACTAAATTGGACTGGAATCTTACAAAACCCGTGCCAATTTTTCACACAAGAACCAATGCTTATCAAACATGCTGATGCTAACAATTACTTTCCTCAAATGGATCAAAACTACCTTCCTTATTAATTTACTCTTTAAGGCCTGATTGTTTCATTTATAAACGATGTGAGAAGTTAGAATTCTATTTCTTGGTTAAACTTGCAAAAAGCAAATGTGCATTTCTAAAAATAACCATCAAAATTATCTCCCCTCTAATGTTAAATAATTCATATTCTAGGAATGTGAGGATTGCGTCTATATGTGCATCATAGTTATATCTTTATTGTTGGAGCTCATTCGACCAAGAATTCACACCATTCAAGTCTCATTTCCATGCAAACAAATACAAGATTATTATTTACATTCTTATCATTATTATAATTTTCTACATTCCTAATTCACAACTCCCTTCGTTGTTTGACAGGGCAAATGGACTATTTTACCAAAAGGTTGTGCATGTCACAAAGCATTGATCGAGTGTTTTACAACTCGACCCATTGACCTCATTTAAGATGTGAGTTTTAGTAGAAAACTTACTTAGTGTCAACAGCATATTATAGGAAATCGTATGGCTCGCATGCTTTGGATCCACATTATATCAAACATGATAGAGGCCGCGAAAGATTAAATGCTTTTCCTTGAGGCTTAATATGCTCCAACATATGAATAAGGAGAAGTGGGCTTGGAAGCTTTCCAATCTATGAAGTGCGGCTAGATATCTAGCCACGTGTCCAAGTCTTCCACATCCAAATCCTTCACGTGTTGGACGAGTCAACTCGCGCCCACCCAGTGATTCCTCTGCCCTGAACAGCACACTTTCTTTCAGCTCATTTTAGCCAGATCCAACGTTTACAATCTAACGTGCGCTGATAATGCTCACTTTAAGGATGCTCCCAAGAATTCTGTTATGAACATGGCATATTCTCCAAGCTGTTCATTTTATCGCATACATATCCATCCGTCGTGTCATCTTCTCTCCTCTGCTCTTGCTCTGCTTCTCAATCTCATCGTTTCTAACGCATCAAGCAGAAAAAAAACTGAGATCTTTGGATTGGGAATCGTCCAAATTCGACTTCGGATCGGTACCCATTTCGAAAGGGGGATGGATCTTTGGTCTGTTCATCTCCAAAGCAGCCATCGAGCCCTTTTCTCTGCAAAAATCTCACCTTTTCTGCAGAGGAATTCGTGGGCTGAAAGACAACTCTCTTCCAATTTTGGGAAGGTGGGTTTTCTTGGAATGGAGGATGGAGGAGGGTTTTTGGAGATTAGGGTTTCGAAGTTGAAGTGCTCTTCTTATCGGAGTCTGGCTGTGAGAGCGATGGGGAAGAAGAATCATGAGAATTCATCGAATTCCGGTGAGGTTGTTTGGCTGTTTTGATCGAAATCGTTTTTTCTCTTGTAAAGATCGTGCCTTTTGAGGGCTTTTTCTTATTAAAATGAAAAATCTTCCGATTCCTCTATGTAATTGTCATTAGATTCTAACATTCTTTGTTTTCATTTTTTTATTAGAGCACAGAGATTTTGTTATCCTTTTGGGATTTTATAGATTGCTTTTCAATTTGATCTCTGTTGGTTCCTTTTTAGATTCATTTTCGAATCAGTAGGATTTGAGCTTTTGTCTTGTATTTATTCTTCTGATTACTGAATATTACTTGTGTTGGGTTTGTAGCATTTTGACTTTGATTGCTTTTGTTTTGCATGCATGAATTTTCTTTTGGTCTAAGGATTTGTTATATGTAAAAATGGGGTTTTGAATCTATAGGCATTTTTCAATTTGTGATTATGATTTTACAGCAGTTGGAATCATTTAAGTAGGGACTAGGGACTGGATGTTTTGAGCACAAATGGGACAGTTTATTGAACATTGCTACTCTTAAGGGTGTTGGTTATCTGAAGTAGTTTCCCTTTTGGGTCAGTTTGGATCTTCGCCACTCAGTTGACTTCACTCAGTTTACTTGTAAATCTACTTACCTGTAGCTCTGTTTAGCTGTAATTAGTTAAAGGGGGGAAAGCTGATTCACAGGTAACTCAGGGTATCCAAATGTGTGAAACCTGATTAATGCATAAACCCAATTACATGGTTGACAAACGTCCAAATGGGCCCTTTGGAAAGATGCATTGGATGGAGTCTTCCTGTCTTTGTTTGTAGTCCGAAGTTCTGCAATTGTCCAATACTCATTTCTTATGTTTGAGCATCTTACATATAGCACATTGCTAAAAAAATTGATAACCATATAACATAGTCTGATATTGTGGATACAATTCATTGCTCAGTACATTCTGTAGCTGATTTCGTGTTTTTATTCTAGAAAAAGTGAGCTGGACTTTGAAAAGATGCTGAAATCTAAATAATATATAGCAAAGAAGAAGAAAGAAGCATATAAATGACTGGTTTGAAACGCACTGGAATATATTCAATGCAGCAGGACATCAGTTTGGGTTTTGCTACCCAAAGATAGTTACTGTTTGCCACTGCAGTCCTGATAAGAAGATTTGGAATCTGAATAATTCAATTCTTTCTCTATAATGCTACGAGGATAAGTTTTAGAACTTTGGTTCAAGATTTTGTGTTTTCCAGTTCAGGAATTTGGTCTCTGGAATTGGGACTAAAGATTCCCAAGTTTTTTTCTGTTTCTTATTCTTATTCCTAATCTACATGCTTCGTATAATCAAGATCATTAACTTTGGCTCCATGGCGACCAAGCTTGTCACAACTGCAAAGAGCGGTGTTAATATACATTTAGCATGACATTTATGTGCTTGCTATGAAAACAGCAAGTGGACCACTCTGATCAATTCCGATAGGATAGTATGTTAAGTGTTCAAATATCAGCTACAAATGGAGCAATAGCATCTTAACTGGATGAACGAAAAACATTAGTGTTTCCTATTTTTCTTTATTCTCTATTTTGGTAAGCAATTTGTGATAGAACCTGTAACCTTGTTGTTGCTAAGTTGCTTTATTATATGCCATCACTGCTATATGCAGCCCAAGGCAGGGTAAATTTTGGAAGATCAGTTTATTTCTTTAGTATAATATTACTTAGCACAACAAATGGAAGAATCCTCATGTTAATCATACCATGGCAATTCTGATGGGCCATGTTTAAATGGTACTGACTATTATAGCTATACCTCAAAGTTGTCATGCATTGGTTTGGGTTCTAGTCATGTTACTAATGAAAAAAAGAAAAAAGAAAAAGAAAAATTTTCATGTGTTACCTCAAAGTACCTGAAGTATTGTGAGATTTGGATTGTATGGTCACTAAGATGTAAAAAAATAAAATTAAATAAAATCGACCAGTGAAAGCTATAAAAATGATATTGTGATGTCTTGATTATTGGACTAACACTTGCATTTGTAACAAATACTATGATGCAATTATAGGCATTTTTTAAAAACAACATAGTTAAGTAGCAGCTCCATGTAAGACTTAAATTGGAACTGCCTAATATTCATTGAAGTCAGGGTATTTATGTCTACTGATCTACTCTTGGAAATGGCATTTATCGCAGGGAGCAGTGATCAACCAATTCCTGAGGGAGATGATGCTAACGGAAGCAACACCTCAGATAACACTAAATCTGACGACACTGCCAACCGTAAGTCCCATCATGTGATCTCCGACTGGCGAACTTTCAGGGCAAATCTCGTGGCTCAGGAGCAGGTATCTCTTCTTTTTTTTTTTTTTTTATAAGAATCGACATAAATGTTATTAATAGGAAAAGTTATTTACAGTGTAAAACCATGATATCACTTTTAGACTGATGCAATCTCTTTTTGGAACAACATGTTCATTTCTTCTTCTAAGTGAAAACTTGAAAAGGTGAAGAGGCAAAGGCAACAAAAACTGTGCAGAGTTTGCTGAAATGAAAGGAAAAACCACAAAATTAAAATTTTCTTAGGAAAAACAGGCATTTGTAAAACTGAGGATGAGTGGTAATCTTCTAAAGCCTCAACAACCAAATCTGCCCAAAGAGAAATGATTGCATGATTTTGAGCCCCAACCAAGTATGTCACGTACTTTGATTGGTTCCATCCAGGTCATACTTCCCTTGGATGGATCATATCCTGAGGTTTTATGTCCTAAGAACCTCACTAATTGGTGAACCTAATGGTCCAATGGATTCAGTTTTCCCTTTGTGGTCATCACACACTTTGTCCATTTGCAGGACTGAATTACTAGATTTGAAATAGCCCAGAATTTTCACCTGCATTAGTCCCACACAAGGATGGTGCAAGATTTCCTGTCCCTGCTGTCCATAAAGTGGGACCCCTTGAAATGAAGGCAGGGATCGAAAATTCCACACGGCTGCCATGCGAGATTTCCATGGGAGACCAAAGCCCTTGAAATAGCACAAGGATGAAGATGATGAATTAATATTGGAATAACTAATTCATTGTTATGTATCATTCATATCATCAAATGGTTATTGGCTACCTCAACTGCAGCTTCCCTATTATAGATTTACTTTCTACTTTATCAGTGACTCCGAAATTTCATTCCATAGAAAAAATACTGTGAAATATCATTCCATAGAAAAATAAGTAGTAAAAAATAAAAATAAAATAAAAGCATGTGTATCTGCAGAAGTCAAGAGAAAAACAAGATTACAAAGTAGGGCCTTGGTACATGGTGATTGTTATCTCTTTATAGTCCTTGTTTCTCCCTAGATGTATGCTAGAACTTGACATCTATTGAACTTGATACATTCTAACATAACGTCCAAGATGAAATTTACTTCCATGGTTCTTCATCTTGCTTTGTCGCCCAAGTAGTTTTGCTGTAGAAGACTTGCCTTTAATAATTGGAAAAAAAAAAAAAAAAAGGATTGGTGGCTGATAAATAAATTAAGGTGAAGAGAAAAATTAATACTAGACAAATTTTTTCCAGGTACAGCTATCAGATGGCAATGCTACTGCCCATGACTCGGTCTCCAGAGAATCAGCCAAACAACTTGGCCTCAAGTGGGCCCATCCTATTCCTGTACCTGAGGCTGGATGTGTTCTTGTTGCTACTGAGAAGCTTGATGGCGTTGGAACCTTTGAAAGAACTGTGGTCCTCCTCCTCAGATCAGGAACCAAAGACCCAAGGGAAGGCCCTTTTGGTGTCATTCTCAACCGTCCGCTTCGCAAGAAAATCAAACACATGAAACCATCAAATCAAGATCTTGCAACTACCTTTTCTGAGTGTTCTCTGCACTTTGGTGGACCCCTTGAGGCTAGCATGTTCTTGCTAAAGACCAGTGAGAATTTCCTTCTTCCAAACTTTGAGCAGGTTATTCCAGGCCTCAGCTATGGTGCTAAAAACAGCTTAGACGAAGCTGCAGGACTGGTGAAGAAAGGGATGCTCAAGCCTAAAGATTTCAGATTCTTTGTTGGGTACGCCGGGTGGCAGTTTGATCAATTGAGAGAGGAGATTGAATCAGAATACTGGTATGTCGCTGCATGTAGTGCAAATCTGATTAATGTGGGGCCACAAGATTCTGGATCGGATTTGTGGGAGGAGATTTTGCAATTGATGGGAGGTCATTATTCAGAGGTAAGCAGGAAGCCTAAGCAAGACAGCTCGTGAGGATGCATGATTTTTCCTGGTACATGTGAATTCAAATGTACATAAAGGGTGATAAACTTAAATTCATATTAGATTATCCTGCATTTGATATGTTAATTGACTTTTTTAGTAGAATGGTACAGAAAGCTTCTCGTTCACCCCAGTAGTTACAGAATCTTTTTTTTTTTTTTTTTTCATTACTAATAAAGAGAACTCAGCGCGACATCACCTCCATGTCCTCTTTTCCATAGTATGATGATCAGCATATGAATTTAAATCTTAGAATCTCAAGACAATCTTGTATCTGCGACCAGCATCGAACTTTAACTGACTAGTCAGAGGTGCTTACCGCTTTCTGGTTCCTGAAATGGGCAGATATTTCCCACATCTTGTGAGAACAATAGTGGGTTTATTGCCAATTTTCAAGGGAATGTAGTCCTCGACTATATATGACTGCTAGATGATATAAGATTGGTGGGCCTAACATAAATAGATCTGTTCAGACTTAAGATCAAATGCTTAGATGGATTTGATTAATAAGTGAGTTCTTTCAATTTTGATTGTGTGACAAGATTATGGTACACTTGTTCTACAACTTCTGCAGAGGAATTCCCTGCCACCCAAAATAGAGGGAACCCAACTCAGAGCCCCCAAATAATCATAGTAGATGCTCAAATCCATTCTGATTCAGATGCAGTTTACAGGATATTTGGTTAAAGAATCAAGTCCACTAAACGAATCGTGCTATCTACCAAGTTTTACAGCGCAGTTCAGATTACTGGTAGCTAAAGTGCCATTCTCACTGCTCTAGTGTGCCAGCAAGATAGTGTGGAATCTTCACCGTACTCTCAATGATGAAATGCTCAGCAACCCATCTCCCGTGGAAATGCTATGAAAATGATTAGAATAAGTTTTCAAATCTCAACAGCTTGAGAACAAATCTAAATTTGACATCCGAACTCCACTAACCTTGTTTTGCTTGGGACGAGCTGACAGATTTTCGGATTGGATGAAAACCATGAGCCAGAGATCCACTTTACTAGCCTGTGAAGACCAAATGCTTCTCTACTCCAATTGGGGCATATGAACGAGTGATCATAACCGTGTTCCAGAGGTAAGGGCTTGCAGTGAACAAGGCATGAGTGATCAACATGCATTCACTGCAAAGTGCAAGACTTCAATGCCATATCCAAGTAAAATCATTTCACTGGAGACTAAATATAGACAACCCTTGAATCACTGGATCGTCAAATATGGGCCTGGCTTAAAAGAATTCGACAACAAAGCTATAGAAAAACTCTCCCTCCCTCTTATATTGACTTGTGGAAAAGAAGTGGTCTCATATTTCCAAGGCCTCAGAGCCTCAAGAACCAGTCAATTTCCTGACCCACCATTTCCTACATGCAAGGTTATAAATGACCCATATATCATTGAACATGACAAAACCCCAACACGGTTTGTGTCGTTTGAGAGAGAGACAAGGTCATATACAAAATAGGTGGAGAGCACGCATGGAAAGAACTGTTCACCGTTCAAATGATATTGTACTTGAGCTTTTTTTCCCTCCTTATAACGGCTAAAAAAAGCTCCTCTCGAAGTTTATAACCCTTTTGAGTGGAAAAGCCTACAAAGAAAAGTTGGAAACAGCTAAAAAAATTGTATCTTTTGCCCTCCACCTAAAATGCCTAAAATGCCATCGATCATTTTAATTCTTCTTGATAAATTGAAATATGCGCCCGCAAGAGTTCCAAATTTATGTATTGAGGTCTAAGGAAATAACTGTACATTGCGCATAGCTCTTGAACCATTTTGATTGACAATACACTGTATATTGTCGACCTCATTTGATAAAGTGAAATCTAGGCTATAAACTCTAGGATATATAAGTCTTTGTAATGTAAAAAAGATTACAAGATCTTATATGTTTATGTCTAGTACTAAAACTGAAGACACAGTTATGATAATAAACAAGTGTGTGTATACAACCAATCAATCAGATGCATATTTCCATATCATCAACTGAGATGTCCAAGTCCAAGGCCTGTCCTTCATTCACCTCCCTTGCTCTTTCTTCCCAATCCAAGCACTCTGGGCCTTGAAACACACTACCCTCCATTAGCTTAGTGTCATTTTCTGGACCCTTAGCAGCAACCAATTGAGCATCAATGGCCATGCCAGCATCTGAGGCAGCTCTCTGTATCGACGTCGGCGACATGTCAGCCCGGTGGAACGTCGGAACGAACATGGGGAAATTAAGATTCGCCATCGAAGACGGGCCTCGCAAATAGAAAACAGCGGTGTCATGGGCCACCGCCGCGCCCTCTGGGGTGGCGTAAGAGCCCAACCAAAGGCGGGTCTGCTTGCCGGGGAGCCGGATCTCCGACACCCACTTCCCCCATTTCCGGCGACGCACTCCCTTGTACTTGTCCTGCTTGCTGTTGCTGGTACACCCTTCATCAATTTGGCTCATTTGAATGAAAAGTTAAGTCACCTGGGTCAGAGCCAGACAATGAATGAATGGTAAAGCCAAATGAGTAGGAAAGGTTGAGGTGAGAAGAGCCTAGGAATGGCAAGTGTTTATATAGGTTGAAGATTGAAAAAGTCAGCGTTTTATCTGGTTTTAGAAAAGTTGAGAGATGTTTTGGAGTTGGGTCAAGTCAAACATTTTAGGTCAAGGTCAAATGGAATGGCAATGGAAGTATGAGGAGACGGTGGGCGGTGGAAATTGGAAGCCTATTGAAAAGGTAAGAATTAAAAGACCACGTGGAATGTTGTTTTGCCAGTGGATAACCACCCAAATTGTGGTCACAGGTTCAGTGGGTCAGTTTTTCAGTAACCGGTTTTTTATAGGGTTTGAATAAGATTCCTACCAAAATGGGTTTGACTTAGATCATTCATGATGCTTAACAGCATGACCCACTTGCTATAAATTAGACCACCCAAAATAAATTCCCTATTTTGCATGGTCCCTGGCTAATTTATATCATATATGATAGAAGATGATGGGTGCTGTTGGTACCTTAGTATTGGAGACATGTCCACGGATTGATCATCGAGCCTGTAGGGGGATGGGGTAGTATCAATCCTGACCAGTGAGCCAACCTAATAAAAAAAATAAAAATGATAGAAATATTAAATCTTAGTTGTAGTTGTCCTATTAGGAATCCTTTGGACTGTTTGTTGAGTGCCAACCCTCTTTCCTTGTTGGGTTTTTTAAGCATTGAGAATTTACCTAACTGCACTGCAATAGAAGTCGCACTGCAATAGAAGTCCAACTCAACTTGTGAGGACCACTTCAACTGCCTGTATGGCTTATGACTAATTTAATAAAATGGGTGGCTAATAAACTACCTTCATTTTTATAATGCTAACCATTACCACAATATATAGGGGCCTTGACATCAAACTGCCACAACAATTGGGCCCCACTGTTTATATTGCACCCCCTTGATTATTAACTGATTATATGGTCCAGCCATCATCCACCATCCACATAGTGGCTGCAGTGGGCCCCACAAAGTGCTTGGGATTGAAGACCCTATTTCTTCAATTGGAAAACCTCTCAGGTTTAAGTTTATGACCCTTTTTTAATTGATCCATTTGTGATTTTTCAAATGGTAATCCAAGAATGTTGGAGAAAACGACCCAAAGAGATAGATTAAAGATTTGGCCTTTGATGTTAATTTCCCAACCACCTTCTCTTAAACCGATTATGGGTTGGGTTTGGTTGATTCCATCCAAAAAGGGTCAAGTTGCTATATTGATAAATATGCTTGGGTTTGTGATAAGCCGTAACCTGTTTGAACTCAACCCGACCCAGGGAAGCGTTAAAAGAAGTTGTCTAGAATAAAATTGCTCGCTTTGGTTCTTACAAACGGAGGCGGACCCAGGAAATTTTCATTGGGGGGCTCAACGTTAAAAAGAAACATTGGAGGAGGGGGCAAATTTAAAAAAAAAATCATTAATTTCTAAATTATGTAGGGTTTTTTAAAGGCTGTTTTTGAGGTCTGGTTGGGGCTGAAGCCCCAAGACCCTCCTACTTGGGTGCACCCTTGCTTACAATAGGGACCAAAAACATACTTTACCAAGAACCTTTGAGCATGTAGGCCTCTAAGCAGCAAGACAAAATATAATGGCTTTTTCATGGAATGGATGGTTGACCTAAGAGGTCTTAAGTCTTCTTTATATTCATACCAAAAACCAAAGTCTTTTTGATCATATGCGTTGCATCCATTTATCCATATGCCAACCTGTGTTGTTTATCGTCATCTTATTGTGTTTATCCTTTTTGCAAATCATGATACATCAGTATCGTGGACTTGAGATTATTACCATGGCAATCATAGCTTAACCCATAAACGTGAGCTTGACCTAAACAGTTTGATTAAATAACTCTGCAATAGGCAACATCCATACATTCTATGTTCCAAAAGTGCATGCAAAGGAGGTCTTTCAATCAAATTACTAGGACCAGGTACAAATAGCCAGCTAGTGGGAGCACAACCTGCATATGGTTGTCTTTGGGATGTGCTTTTAGGCTCATAGGCTGCATGTGGTCTAATTCTAGCTTTCATTGACCGTAGCTCAGCTGGTTAGATACATCAACGCTTACGGGGATGAGGGTGTGTTAGTTTGAGTCTCCTCTGGAAAAAAAAAGAAGAAAAAACGAAAGGGGTCCAGCCCCCTGGGGGTCCATTTTGTTTGTCTGTCCCGAATTCAGATAGCGGGGCTGTAATGTATGTAATGTAAGTAGGTTGTCCTGAATCAATCATACTAAATGGCCCATATATAACAACTTTTAATAGTGTTGGTTGGGTCTGGTTCACTTTTTGGTCCCCATGTCCAACATTTAACCGAATGCTCTGTCTTGGAGAGTAGAACAAAACCTCCCAGCTGCAGTTCTCTATTTCTAGCTATAGCTCATTTCAATTCTCTCTTTCCCAACAGCCTTCATAAACGAACTTTCTTTTAGAACGAACGGAGCTCATGCTGGCAAACAGACTACTCTCAGTCTCACCCACATATCCTATAAATACATACACTCCTCTCTCTTAATCCGCATCTAGTGTCTCCTAATCAACACTAAACATGGCTTCGTCTGGCACTCACATTAACAGCACCATGAAGTTGGCTTTATGTCTCATTCTTTTCTTCATGGTAGATCCCACCATTGCGACAAGGAGTTCTCGAATGAATGTCATCGACCGATGCTGGCGAAGGCAACCAAATTGGGCAAGGAACAGGCCTCTTCTGGCAATGTGTTCCATTGGATTCGCAGGGAAGATGACCAACAATGTGGGTAGGGGTGTGAGACACTACACGGTCACAGATCCCAGCGATGACCCGATAAATCCCCACCCAGGGACATTGAGGTATGGTGCGACGCTTATTGAAGGAAAGGTATGGATCAAGTTCCATAGGAGTATGCATATTAATCTTCAAAAACCACTTCTCATTAGCAGCTTCACTGCCATTGATGGGCGTGGTTCTAATGTACATATCGCCAATGGCGCTTGTTTCTTGCTCCATAAGGTAAGATTCAAGACGAGAAATAAGTTTCTTATAAGACAGCAATATAATTCAATTGATGATGTTGTGACATATGATACAAACATGATCAGGTGACTAGTGTTATAATCCACGGCCTACACATTCACCATTGCCAAAAGCCCTCTCCTGGTAAGGTGATTACACCGGGGGCCAAGATTTTAGATTTAGGTAGGTTCGACGTGGATGCAATTGCAGTCATAGGGTCTTCCAAGGTTTGGATTGACCACAATACGCTCTACCAATGCAAAGATGGGCTAGTGGATGTTACGCAAGGGTCGACCGCTGTCACCATATCAAACAACTGGTTCAAAGACCAGGACAAGGTGATGCTTCTGGGTCATGACGACGGGTATTTGCAGGACAGGAGGATGAAGGTTACTTTGATTTTCAATCGGTTTGGCCCCAATTGTCATCAACGCATGCCTAGGTGATCAACAACTTCTCTCCACTTACTCCTTTTGCATTTTCAATTTCTCTTGCAAAATGCCTAAAAGTAACCTCTCTTGCCACCAACATAGCCCTTAGTATCAACAACAGATGATGCCTGGAATTATGTACTTGCTTTTCTTTCACCTTTGAAATCATCGATCGAGTCACCTTCAACAACTAAATGGGCCTAAATAAACTTCATTTGAAATTCTAGTTTGTTTTTTTTATGGTCATAATCTCACCCTGACCTGGGTTTCTTTGCTAAGTCAGTGACTTTTCAATGATGATTCATATCATATATGTGAAACTGTAGGGCTCGACATGGCTATGTTCACGTCGCGAACAATCTCTACGAAGGTTGGGGAATGTATGCCATAGGTGGAAGCATGAACCCCAGCATCAAAAGCGACTCAAATGTCTTCATATCTTCTGGCAGCAATAAGGTAAACTTCACTTAAAGTATCCCAATTTTGATTTTTTTTTTCTTTTGCATAGAGACATGCATATGAGGTTGTTCATATTAACTAGGTGACATGGAGGGGAGGAGGCCAAGGTGACAGATATTCATGGAATTGGAAGTCAAAGAACGACCATTTCGTTAATGGCGCTTTTTTTCGACAATCAGGAAATACTGTTGCGAGGCCGAATTATAACCGATATCAGAGTTTCATTGTAGAAAATGCTGGAATGGTCAGGTCAATAACAAGTTCTTCAGGCGCCCTCAGCTGCACCAGAACTAGATGCTGATAGAGTGGGGTTTCAGTTTTTAAGAGAATACATATCAAAGCAAGTAATTATAGTTTGATGTGACCAACAATTTGTTGTTGAATTGTAGCCCTGTAATTTCATGTTGGTCTCAGCATTCAAAAACCCAACATGATGATAGAGAATGATCCATGCATTGATATTACTCTTATATCTTCTAATATGATGTTTAAGTTTAGCTACTTTTTCTTGATATTTAAATGAAATCCTAACAATGAACTACTCAAGTTACAATGAAAATTTCATGATGTAGTAGGTCAAAGCTATTTCTATTTTCAAATCCCATCAATACTATGATATAATATTGGGATCCAACTCCAATGACCATGACAGATCTAGCTCTTGCTCCTTGAAAAGCTAGATGGATCCATATACACACCATGAATACTGCGAAAAAAGATGCAACCGAATTACATCCTTATTCTTAATTAGGGGTGTTCCACGGTAAGGTCCGGCAAAGTTGAGTCATGTTCAGGCCCAGCACGACTTTGAAAACACAGGCCCATATTTGGCCTAAGCCCATGCGGGCCTTAAGTTCTTGGCCTAAGCCTAGCCCGTCTCAAATATGTCAAGCCCTAGCTTCCCGATTTAGTCAATTGGGTTGGGCCATGCCATGCCTTCTATCACACTTGCTTAAGCTTTCTATAACTCGCCCAAGCAAATCAGTCACAAAACTACATGCATTACTCATTTGGGCTAGTAGGACTGAGCCAAGTTTCAGATTTGTTTTCTCACTTAATCCAACCTAGGCTTGAATAGCAGTTGGGCCCAAAACTCAGATCCTAGCCTGAACCGGGCGATGCTGAGGTATATCTAGGTCCAGTCTGACTTTAGAAACACAGGTCCATATCTGGCCAATGCTAGATATTGGCCGTAAAAATCAGGCCAGGCCCTCCCATTTAGTCAATTGGGCCGGTGCAAATTGGGCTTTCTATTAGTTGTATGGGCTTTTAAAGAAATTATTTGATCCAAGCCCGGTCAATGAGCACCCCTACGCCTACATATAAATTCTATGCCTCTCAATAGGCTTTGGTCTGGTTTTTACAATCTGTGTCTGTGTGCAGCCATGGAAATCAGAGCTGTACCTCTTTCAAACCCAACTCTCATTCCCTCCAAAACCCACCCAAAACCCTATCCCTCCCTGCAACTCCATTTCCCTCCAAACCCATCTAATCCTCTCACCATTCTCTCTAAAGCATGCCCTCCATCTTCTTCAACCCCAACCCAAAATCCCTCCAATTCCAAGCCCAAACCTTCAAATTTCTCACAAAGGGATGCATTCCCACTCTCCTTACCCCTCCACACCAAAAACCCACATGCTATCTACAAAGATATCCAAGGATTTGCCAGACAGAACAAGCTCAAAGAAGCCCTCACCATCTTAGACTACATGGAGAAGCAAGGCATCCCAGTCAACCCCACAACCTTCTCTTCCCTCCTCGCCGCCTGTACCCGATCGAAATCGCTCACCGAAGGTAAGCAAATCCATGTCCATATGCGTATAAACGGGCTCGAGAAGAACGAATTCCTCTGCACTAAACTCGTTCAAATGTACACCTCATGTGGGTCGGTGGAAGACGCCGAAAGGGTCTTCTCCGAGCTCCCCGTAGGCAGTGTCTATTCGTGGAATGCGCTGCTTAGAGGCAATGTAGTCAATGGGAGACGGCAGAGTCACCAGACACTCGCTACGTATTCTAGAATGCGAGAATTGGGTGTGGACTTGAATCAGTACACCTTCACTTGCTTGATCAAGAGCTTTGCGGGCTCGCCCGCGCTTGGCCAAGGGATGAAAGCCCATGCCCTTTTGATCAAGAATGGATTTGTTAGCTCCTCTGTCGTCCTTAGTACTAGTTTGATGGATATGTACTTCAAGTGCGGCAAGACTAGATATGCGTGGAAGATGTTCGATGAAATTCCCAAAAGAGATAGAGACGTTGTTGTCTGGGGGGCTATGATTGCAGGGTTTGCGCACAATAGGCTGAGAAGAGAGGCTTTGGAGTATTTGAGGTGGATGAGAAGAGAAGGAATAGAACCCAATTCCGTTATATTGACGACAATTCTCCCGGTGATTGGAGAGCTGTCGGCTAGGAAATTGGGTCGGGAAGTTCATGGGTATGTAATCAAAACAAAGAGTTATGCGAAACAGCTTTTCATTCAATCTGCACTGATTGATATGTATTGCAAATGCAGAGACATGGGGTCTGGGAGGCAAGTCTTTTATAGGTCTATGGAAAGGAATGCAGTTTCTTGGACCGCACTCATATCTGGTTATGTCTCAAATGGAAGGCTCGAGCAGGCTTTGAGATCGATAGTATGGATGCAGCAAGAAGGCGTGAAGCCTGATGTTGTGTCAGTTGCGACTGTGATTCCAGTTTGCGGTGAATTGAAGGCTTTGAGACAGGGAAAGGAGATTCATGGATATGCGGTGAAAAATGGTTTTCTACCCAATGTTTCCATATCTACTTCATTGATGATTATGTACTCAAAATGTGGAAGACTTGAGAATTCGTGCAAGTTGTTTGATTGCATGGAGAAGAGGAATGTGATTGCTTGGACTGCAATGATTGATGCTTTCTGGAAGATTGGGCGCCTGCATGATGCCTTGAGGCTGTTTAGGTCGATGCAGCTTTCAAAACACAGAGCGGATTCTGTAGCTATTGCAAGAATGCTGGCAGTTTGTAGTGAACTATCAGCTTCCAAGTTTGGGAAGGAGCTGCATGGGCATATCATGAAGAAGGATTTGCAACTGGTCCCTTTAATTTCATCATCACTTATCAACATGTATGGTAAGTGTGGAGAGCTTGACAAGGCAAAGTTGGTGTTCGATGCAATCGCATCCAAGGGATCGATGACTTGGACAGCAATTATTGAAGCTTATGGATGTAATTATCGACACAGTGATGCCCTTGATCATTTTGATTGGATGCAAGCAGAGGGTTTTAATCCTAACCATTTCACCTTCAGTGTAGTGTTATCCGTATGTAAGCGAGCTGGATTTGTTGAGGAAGCTGTTAAGATATTCAACTTGATGGTCAGAAAACACAACCTTAAGCCATCTGAAGAGCATTACTCTTGCATTATAGACCTTCTTACACAAGTGGGATGGAATGACGAGGCACTAAGATATATCAACATGAGATCCGCGCTAGCTTAATTGTATAAAACAGTGAGATTCCATCTTATGTATCTGACGAAGAAGTTCGCCTTTAATTTCAAGTTGGACCCCAACTCGGTTCTTAAGTTGGGTTTCAGATTCTCATAATAAGAAAAAAATTGGGGCATTGTTTCCAACCTGTTTTCAGATAAAGGGGAGTGGTGAGACATTAATGTATGGAGTAGCAGACCTTGGTCATAAAGTGTGTGGTCAATGATCTGCAAGATTAGACCTCTAACTTCCCCATTAACCTCGTACCCAAAAAATAAACACTTACCCATTAACCAGACATGTTGATTCCCAACTTTTTCCCATCACCCTTCTCCCCCTTTGTAACATCCTTCATCTCTCCTCTTTCGTGGTCAGTGTTGACGAAAAGGGTAGTAGTAGTTAGACATGAATGGTGAGAATGATAAGTCCATAGTCATGAAGTAGATGGTTAAATTTCCACAGAAATTAGTTCTCCGCCCTCCCACTATGACAAATAAAAGCCGGTATATGTAAATTTCCACCCTTGACTCTTTACCCTTTTCCCCCTTCATCATCACCATTTCCCTTTCACAGAAACCAGGTTGGAAACAAACAAACATATGACCCTATGGCTTAGACTTTAAAGGGCCCTGTTTTTCTCCTTTTTTCTTCCCAATTGTATTGTTATTAATTCCTTGTCTGAACTAAGCAGACTCAGAGGCGCTGCATACTGTATAACTCCCTCTTAAGAGTAAAAGAAGACACGACTTGAATTTCTTAGTGAACTTCTGGCAATGGATGGTTTCAAGCTTTCAGTTGTGTTTTTCATATCAGGGCCTCTGCAGTGACCTCAGCAAATATTTTCACAGCCCAGTTATAGCTTTTGGTATCTGTTGTTTTCTCAGGCCATCTTTGGTGGAATGGTAATTTTGAACCGGCACTACCTTCATGCATGTTAAATATCAAGTGTTGGGACCTGCTGGCAGAAGATGGCAGCAATCTTTCCCATGAGCACACAAGATAATTCCAAAACAAAAGGAGGGGAAAAAATGGTTCCCAGTAACTGGCATGTGTGTAGCATCAATATCTGTATTTTATCTTATTAATATATAAGGCATGGCTGCTAAGAAGTTGGAACACAAAATTAGCAGTTGGGGCTTAGGAGTGTTGAGACTGTTTATGCTGAGAATTTACCCAATTGATTTAGATCATGGGGCAGAGCTCCACTCAAATTGGCCGGTATGCATGTACCGCATCAAAACTTCAAATCTACAATAGATCAGCACGGTCATTGATTGAGGATTTGCTCTCACTCACCTACCAAGCCAGCTGATTTGAATGCCAGATCAAATAATAGGGTTTAGTGTTGGCTAGAATGCATACCAAGGAAAATTTCATTCCCATTACGTATCATTTCTTAATGAATCTACACAAACAAGCTTGTTGAATATGATGGACCAGTTCGCTGGTTCAGTTTGCACTGAGTAGTTTGATGGTCTTGGGGTGGGGAGAGATAGGGGGTGCAGGGGAAGAGTGGAGACCATAAAATTTTAGCAGATAGGATTCATTTTCATAGGGAAAGGATGAGAAATCTTTTTTCACATGAGAACATTACCCTCCACTATTTAGAAGTTGCATACTCTTGTCAACAGAAACCATGCTCCATATTTCTTGCAAAGATGGTCCAATTGCATTCCATTTTTAATATCCCAATTGCAAATAAACGTCCTGCAAGTTTTTCTACTACACAGAAATAAATAAATAAATACCTAGTATACTGATGAAATGAAATGTCATCAAAATCTACTGCATAAAGCCATACACAACCTCCTGGATGATGAGACACTGTGCTCACTGTGCTCACAAACCCAAAAGATGAGAGCATGAATTCAAGATGATGAAGCTCATAGATGAACAGTACAAGTCACCTAACAGTGGCACATAAATATTGAACCATTGAGCCAGACAACTGGATGCTTCAGATAAATGAGTTGATGGACGATCAACATCCAATTGCAAGGGAGAACCATACATTATAATGCCATAAAAGCACTGAAGCATCTTTCTAAGTCAAGAAGACATACAAGGAAAAAAGACGGCATATATAAGGGAAATACACACAAATGGCACTTGATGAAGTCAACCTTTTATTCAGACTCTGAAAGGTCCTGGTAAACAGAATCATCTTTGTAAACAAATTTGATGTACAGTAATCAAATGCAAAACTGTCTCATTTTTCGATAGAATATGTAGGTGAAATACATCATAAATGGCACTCAGTAAAGTTAGCCTTTATTCAGAATGTGAAAGATGAATTCTCCTGATAAATAGAATCTTTGTAAACAAGTTTGTTGTACAGTAATGAAAAGCAAAACTGTCTCATTTTTCCCTTATCTGAAGAGCATATCTTCAGGTTTAAACCTTGAATCCCTCTGATCGAAGGCACTGAAGATGAGCTTCAATCCATTTTGTGCAAGCAGCCTCACCATGCTCCACAATGCATTCATCTCTCAGTCTCTTAGTATCAGGACAAGCACAGCAGATCTTCTTCTTGGGCTTCGAACTGGCCTCAGTTGCTGATGTGGTCATCTCTTGGCTAACATTCCGCAATGCCAGCACATTCAAGGAAGAGGAAGGGTTCCGCTTGGGCACCTCTACCTCTGCTACACCCATTACCACAAGGCCCTTCGAGGAAAATCAGTAATCTGCAACCATTAAGTAGACTTATTGTAAGACAGTCAATGTGTGACAAGTGCTGAAACCTCCTTTTGGCCAAAACTAAAAAAAATGTAAAATGAATGAAGGAATAAATTAGCAGGGTGGGTATCAAAACAGGAGTATGTTTGAAGAAGAAACTGCAAATTCTGATATTGTAAAGCTAAAACCAATAGTTTCAGATCAAGTACCAGACTGGATTTCATGTCAATTTCAAATCAACAAAGAGAAATCCAAGGAATGGGGAAGATCCAAAAGCAGTGAGATAGAAAAGGTGCCATTTGGCTTTCTAACTAAGAAATGCAATTTCTCGTTCATTCTTTTTTTAAAAGATGCAATTTCTCATTGATTATGAGAATGATAGTCTTATACATTCCAGAAAGAGGTGCCATGAACTACTTGTCAGGGTTTTGGTGCAAGCTTGCGCACTTGTCAATTGCCATTTTATTGTTAACGGATTTAAGTGCCTTATACATAGCTTTCGCCACTTCGTTTCATTCTCCATGCAGAAAACTCTTAACTGTACCTAGAAGGTTCATATATTATATGAAAGTCAGACACTAATCCTCCACATCCAACTGCTTTTGGTGCAATGTCCAGGTCAAGTTTCATGAATGATCTTTCTGATCTCCACCCACATTTGCAAATTTCAAACACTATAAACAATGAAAACTAGCTGCTTCTCCCTTCCCATCAGAGAAGGAAGGACAGTAGCATTTCCCTTCCAAGAAATATGACTATTTTCGTCAGATTCCTCACAGCATGAAATTAACCAAACTTTTCAGACAAAGTCCCTTATTCTCCATCAACACGCCACCATGCCATAAAACTTTTTAAATTGAATATCTATCCAATAATCCACAAGACACAAGATAGTTTTCTAGTGCAACATTAATCCCCACCACAGTTTGCACTGTGCTGACCACTTGACAAAGAAACAACCAACATAATCCAAGTGAAAGCCTCCACATCCCCAACCTCCCTTTACTTCAAACGGGGGAAATCAAAACCCCGAATGTTTCCTTCACCAACTCCGCATAGCGATTCTGTCTATTATGCCTGGATATCTAATTCTCTCCTAATCTTCCATGGACATGGAGCCTCTCCAAAGGGCGTTATAGGCGACAGCAAGATTAAAAGGGGGGCTTTTTCAGTAAAAGCCTAAAAAGGGTTAAGGCAAGGTGCAGCCAACTAAGTCATGTAATCAGAGGCCATTTATGAATCTAATGGAAGTAAAAATATACATATATATTACATTCCCTTCAAACATTTTATGTTGAAAAGTACTAAAATTAATAGATAATTTATGAAGTAATGGAAATAGTGCAACAGGGTAAAATGGTAGCTAACCAGTATCACTATTCAACATATATACATATACCCATCACAGGCACACAGAGGCACCCAGGAATAATAGTGTCTGCTAAATTTGCCTAACCAGAAGATCAACTCTTTTACACAAAGCCACAATCACATCCAAAAAGATGAACAAACCTCCAAGGACCAAACCAGTTCTTAAACTCTTCTTCTTATATTTTTTCCCCCTTGAATGGTGGTTCTTAAACTCTTCCCATTATATTTCACATACCAACTTAAAGACCCTTTTATATAGATATATATATATATATATATATATATACACACACATGGGGAATGTTCATGTGCATCTATCCCCCACCATAGGGTGAGGGGCACTTTCCCCTTTTACACATGAAGACAAAAGAGCATACCTCACCCTATGTACTTGAAAATTCACTTTTGTACTTGAAAATCCTTATTTATGGAAATGTCCCTCACCCTATGGTGAGGGATAGATGCACATGAACATTCCCATATATATATATATATATATATATATATATAGAAAGGTAAATCACAGGCACCATTAAATTTTGTCACAACCCAAACATGAATTCTGAATTCTTAGACAACAACATGAAACATAACTCACAAGCAACCTCATGGTTGAGGCAAGATTTTATCGAATCCTTCAAACGCAAAATCTCTAAACACTACAGTTCTAAGATTAGTCTTGAGAAATCCAAAACCCTTTTTATCGAATACTTCGTATGCAAAGTCTCAAAACCATACAGTTCTAAGATTAGACTTAAGAAATCCAAAACCCCAACTTTCTTTAACCTAAAATTCCAATTCCCAGCAAAACCCTAAACCCCCAAAACCCTAATTCATGACTTAGATATCAAAAAATTTAGTATCTTTTCATCGCAATATTGAAATCTGATCTGTTCAGACATTGAAAATAATCTGATGAAACTTTCTATTGGATTGTGAAAATCATCAAATAAAAAAAAAACCATTTGGATTGTGAAAATACCGCTGTGAAAAAAGCTGATGAAACTTTCGACTCCGAAATCCGAATACCCCGTCCAGTTGCAAGCGAAGGAGATAAAACTGGAAGAAAGGATGTAAACAGGTCGTCCGGATACGCTATCGAGAGACCCGTAACGAACCCGGGTCGTATCAGATCCGATAAGGCTGTTTCCATCGAATCCGAATCAGCATAAAAAAAAAAAAAAAGTTGTAGTGGAGCCCATTCAAAATATTTCAAGCTCAAGTCTTCTCAAATAGTCAATCTGGCCCAAGTACGCGTTTGGACTTTTGATCACTTAATTCAAGCTTGACCCAAATATCAAATGGGCTTAGGTTTTTAGATTCAACTCAAATATTGAAGCCAAATGTCTAAATCCAAACCCGGCCTAGAGGGAAGTCGGATAAACTCCCATGTAGCCCGAGTATGGTAGTGTAGTTTCGAACCTACAACCTCCGAATGTAAACCGTGGTCCTAGGCCAACTGAGCTACCCCTTGAGGTTACCACTGTAGAAGCCAACTTCATTGCAATGAAGGTAGCCCAGCAAGAAATTGATTTGAAGATTTGGACATAAGTTAGATACGGTGGAAAACCCACTAAAAATGTTCCATGGTGGAGCCTGAAAGAAACTTTGCCCTTTTATTTTGCCAAGGACCCCTTTTTTAGGCAATGAGCTCAATCTAATGCGTAAGCGTGAAAAAAAGAAGTGAGTTTTAGCTAAATTTAATGTTGTTTCAGTAATTTAGCTCTACTAAGTGAAACCAAGAAATAAAGTTTTTCAACCACCTCTATAAGAATTTATTTTTCGAGGGATCACGAAAATTTTAGCCCATCTTTTAGCTTTTCCAGCTGCACCAAATATAGATTTCCGCAATTCTCACTTTTTTCTGCAAAAAAATTTCAGAAGAATATTGGTTTTGCCCTAATTTTTGCGGCTAGTTTCGTGTGGATTTTTCTCTTTCTTTTTTTCATTTACCATTGGTTTTCCGTCGAAATAAAAAGAACTACCTAAAAAAATTATCCTCAGTTTCTCCCCCAACTGAAATTTTGTCGAGGAGAAATGAGAGGATTGATACCCTCGACCTCTTCAACTCAAATCCATGCATATGAGATCCACTTATAATCATGATATTAGATATCCTCCCTATCAACGGTCCTGATCAATGCACATGTGTGGCTTGTTAAAAGTGAGTGGTGTCCCAAAATTCTCTCTAATTATTGTGACTGCACTTGTGTGGGTCATCAATAATGTCATCCTGTGGCTGGGCCCAGTACAAGTCTGAGTCCGAGCAATGGATGATCAAGATCATTATTTAAGTTGAAAAGTGCACATCCACGTTTTGGGTTCTTGAGAGTAGAATAGTAGCCATCTGATTTACTGAATGAGTCATGCAAAACAACTACTCTTTTATTATCCTAGGTTATTTTTCCCTGTTTGAAGAAGGATTGCATGTGAAACTGTTTTCATCTTTTAGTCAGTGTTTGTCTGTACCTTTACAAAAGGCTTTCAATATCTTGAGTTTATTGAGGCATCTAGTGTAGATGTTCATCTTTTTGGATTGTTGTGGGGGCACATGCACATCACATGATTTTCCCATCAAATGCTTGATGGGTTTACAAAGTAAAAAACTTTTGCAGACACCTTTATGAAATAAAAGGGAACTTTACTTATAAAAAAAAAAAAAAAAAAAAAGACACGCTTCTGGTTTATGATAATTTGAGAAACCCCTGATCATGTGATAATTTGTCAAAGACCCTTAACTGAAAAATCAATTTTTAATAACCCCCTTGATTAGCAGTGTTTACCTTCTCAACAGTTGTGTGGGAAATGCCAAGTGACAAGGACTTGGGGAGAGGAAGAAACTGATAAACAAACAAAACTTATCTGGCAAATGACAGAATAGCTAATTATTTCACTTGGGTACCAGCACAGGTGGTGGAAATTATGGTTACCAGTACAGGTGATGGAAATTATGGGCCCCAAAATGTATGAATTCTGGACTGTACGGACACCAATAATGATAAGTCTCCAATGAAAAATGTTTGTTTCCAGTGAGTGCCTGATTAGTGATCCAAGAATGTGTGGGGGCATGCACAGGTTTTGAAGTAGAACAAGCAACCAAATAATTTTTGCAATGTGAAAATCTTCAGAAACAGAAATCATGTCCAAATGATAGTGTTAACTTTAAACAACCACGATTTTTTTTTATCCAAGTACCATTTCATTTTGCAATGCACGAGTATTCATTTAGTGGTTATCAACATGCTCTTTCATGGTTACTGTTTTCAAGGAGAATTGAGATTGTTTTGAAGGTCAAATGCAGATTTTCTGAAAAAATTATAGTAATTTTCTATTCTGGTTATTTTAATAGTTTTTTTTAGCCCGTTTAAGTCTGAATTTTCATGAAAGGTCACGAAAAACAATTTAGAGTTTGGTTTGATGATTTTTAAGTTATTACGATTTTTTTCACTATTTTTTTTATAAAATTTTCTATTTGGGTGGTGGAGTGTGGGTTTTCAGGTTTATCATTTTGTATATTGCTATTGTTGGAGAATAATACAAAGTTTAGTTTCTCATTGAGGTTTGTCCCAATTCTTCAATGTGGATTCGAGGTCTGTTATTAGGTTGAGGACTGCGAATAGTGATCTTCTCCCTTAATCCTCTTGCACTTTCATCAATATCAGGTTTTTATTGCCCGAAACGCACAAAGTTGTTTTCCTAAAAACCTGGGTAAGCAAAGTTTCTATTCCAATGGGATATAGCTAAGATGATGATGACGACGACAATGTGTGCGAAGTCCTTCTCTGTACTCCAACTCTGTTTTCTTGCTCCTAATTTCCCCACTTGGCAGGAATTTTTTTCCCCAGGTGTCTTATCTCTAAAAAGGAGCTGGATGGGTCACCTGAAATGGTGGTTGGCAGACATCCAAACTGCTCCAAAGGTACACATATTCTTCCCTATCTTTGATTGAGATTGCTGCCAACATGCCTCTGCCTCCATAACATGCCATCTATTCATACTTAAAGAGTTAAAGAGAAGAATACTTCCATTTCCATTTCATTTCCATTTCCATTTCAACTTCTTATCAGGTATCATGTATCCAGAGCTAAGTAGTCACTTATTGCTTAAAACATTCAATAAATACCCCATTCCCATACCCATACCCATACCCATGCATCGCATAGTTGCATCCAGTGGTGTTACTACAGCAATTAAGTAAAATGTAAATGAATGAATGCAGTGAAATTCTTTTTAGCACTTCTCTTATTATCCCAAACCTTTTTTTTTCTCTTGATAATTTTCTTTTCGGCTTATAAATCTTGCCATGATATCTGATATGTCTTGCTGTGTCATGCTATTGTTGTTGCTTCTTTTTTTGCAGCGAATTGAGGAGAATACAAGAGAGAATTAAACTATAAATCTAGGAAGAAATGGCAACTGACATGGATCAAGCTTACAGAGGATGGTCACATGAACAGCTATCTGATTGGAATGATTCTCAGGTGACTCATTTGGTGCAACTCTTTATCTTAGTTCATCTCTAAGGCTAAATATTGTCTGATGCTGTATAATCTGGTAGTATAAGATGTCACATCCTGTGACAACTCTATGAAGCATATTACATTGGTTTTCTTCAGTGTGGAAACCATATCAATAATCTTCTAGTTCTGTATCAATCAATGAAAAATGACTTATGATGTTTTCTGCTTGGTCTTGCTATCATCACTGCTATAAGTATGGTTTTGCTTTCAATGCTGCTGTGCCTATTAATTTAATTTGTATATTCACCATTTGTATTTCTTGAATCCATTATTGTTGGGTTTTAAATGCTTCTATGTCAAGAAAAATTATTTCTGTTACAGACATACTAATTATTATATATATTGTCTGGCCTTTCGTATCTGGTGCTTGTCAACTTCATCTGAACTGGAACCATGAATGGAAAATTTACCCCCATTCACTTCGGTTATGGTGGTGAGGGTCTTTTCTTCTTTTCCTGGAGGGTACTATTACAAAAAGTTTCAAATGTTCTAGTATAGTCCTTGTTTTAAGTTCTTTTAAGTCCATATCTTAAGTAAGGAGCATATCTACTAAAATGGAAATGGAATCCCTTTTTAGTAGTTTCTACCTGCAGAAGTTCAGATGTCCAAGAACCTCATTTCCTCTTGCATGATGCACTTGTGATACTTAAATTAAACGGGAGGGTGGTTATTAGAATCTTAATGCAGTGCCTGTAGTTTCACTGCTGCAAGAATCTGTATCTTCTGCTTTCCTATTTAGCTTTCTTTTGTGCCATCTTATTCATTTCTTTAATTACGTTGACATTTTAATGTCCAGGAAGCCTCAGCTCAATTTGTTGATCATGGCTCGATATCTTTCGGAAGATTTGCTGCTGAGTCACTGTCATGGGAAAAATGGTCAGTTTTCTCTCATAACAAATATCAGGAGGAACTAGAGAAATTTATGGCACCAGGTTTAGTAGCCGAAAAGAAAGCATATTTTGAAGAATATTACAAAGGGATGAGAGCACTGAAGGATTTACATCAGGATCAGCAGGCTGCAGCCGGATTGGACACTGGTGATGATTGTAGTATTTGCCGCCAAACCAAAGAACAGAACTCATTACAGGTAGAAAAAAATGTACAGAGTAACTAGACAAATAGCTCTATCTACTGAAAGCATCATTAAAGTTACTGTAAAACAGGAAACAAAATCCATAGATGATCCTCAACTTCAATACTTGGGAGTCAGAATCCGTGGTGTCTCATCCAAAGTCATTGGGAAAAACTAGCAGTGAAAGAATGGAAGAGACTGATGTCAATGACCTCAGTGATGAGATACTTAGTGGGAATAATGATTGTTCAACTGAAAACATAAAAGAGATAATAATACAAGAAAATAATTTGAAGTATGCCTCTCTCTCTCTCTCTCTCTCTAGCAATGACAAAGAAAAATCTAAAATCTTGTTTAGGAAGCTGCTATTTTGGCTATTTTGGATAGAAGGGCTGGAAAGTTGAAAAAATTATTCATGTAATAAGGAGCAGAATCTCAAATCCAAAGCATTCTTATTTGCTACCATCATTTGGCATGGGATGACACATTTATGTCATGTGTGTGATATGTTGTAAGGAAACAGTTGGTGATCTGGTAAGAAATGAAGTGAAGATGAACCAACAAATGAAGGCAAATACCTCTATTTCATCACAGGGGCTGAAATACACTCTCCATAAGGCAACTGGCGAGGCAGAGAATGTTATCAGTTCATGCAATCCCATTGCTCATGCAGTATTAGCCAACAAGAACTCTACCTCTATTTCTTCAATTAGACCGCTTGCAGAGGTACTCTCCAATGTTCCTCATCCTCTACCTGTTTCATTGGAAAACCGAGCAGCTGTTCCTTCCATCACTAATTAATTTTTCTAGCTTCAGAAATCTTATTGTCAATTGTTCTATTGCTTCCATTTGCAGGACATGTCATTGGAATTAATCACTTCTAGAAGCATTAAATGCACCATTTTGGAAGCTAGAAGGTTGGTTTTCATCTTCTTTCTTTTATCATTGTTAAAGAAACTCTTTAGTGTTGCTTATGTTCTTATCTGAACTTAAACACCAGATTGCACAGCCTGTTTATTTGATAGAGACTGAAATAGGTCTCAAGTGAGACTATGAGTCCTGAGTCCATGCTAAATTTCTAAAGACTGTTTGTAATGATTACAAATAATATTTTTTTAGTATTGATTATGAATAATGTTAGAGAACAGTTTATTTCCAAAAAAATGAAAAAGAAACTAAAACTTGTTTGAATTGATATTAAACAATTTAGGGGATGTCTTTGGTATAAGACCTTTTTTGTGTTCTACACAACTAACATATTTGTTTATTAATTTCAGGAGCTCTGAAGTTGTCACTAAGTCCATGGTATTAGACGGTCGGCATACCACGCCTAAGGGAAGAGATGCAGAGGTTGCCAGACCAAGACTGAGACCCATATATTACTTTTAGCTTAAGCATTGTCTTTTATTTATTTTATTTTCATCTCTTCATTCTATCTCTTGCAATGTCCTCTTATGTTTATAACATGGTATCAGAATGTTGAAGAAGCAGTTTCTGTTGATCTTGTTTGTAACATGGTCACTTAATTCTTGCATTTGAAAAGCTAAGTTTGCGAGCTCAGATCTTCCATAACTTCCTGCTTGGAGAAAATCAAATCTAAGTGGTGGACTTGAATTCAGTCTTCAGAGTAGTGACAGGAGAGAGAAATGCAATGCTGTAGGTTCGTTCATACATGACCCTTACATTGGTTGATTTGTTCAATTTTCGTATCTTGTGTGCCTTGGGAACAATGAGATACACAGAGCAAAGTCATGTGGTCAGTGTTTTTATTTGAGATTCTGATTTCTGAATATCCATTGAATCAAACTCATGTTTTAAATTTTCAACCTTTCTATCTTAGCAAACAGCTTCTTAAACAACATGTTCAATTCACCAGTTCTTTTTTTCCTCAAAAAATCTCCTGTATTTTCTGTTAACCTCATAAATGATATAGCTCCTATCAATTTCATGTTTCACTAATAACCCCTTCGACTAACAGAAGCTGTTAACCTCTCAGACCTCTGCAAGGCACACACTCCCAAGAAAGAGAACACTCTCATATAAATTTCTTCCAAAAAACATATATCAATCGTTACATTCCATTGACCTCAATGAAAAGGAATTCTCAAACCTTTATCTAAATTAACTGAAATTGGAACTAAATCAATTAGAAAACTAGATACGTATCTTTTGCATTGCCTAAAAACAGAACTTAATGATTGCATTAGTCTCTGATAAAAAAAAGTCTACTGTCTTACCAAATCTTTTCAGAATATCAATAGTTATACCAGGCCCCAGCATGGGCCTTCTTCATGGCCTCCAATAGGTAGATGATTTGTGGTACAAGGCTGGATCACTTACTCTTCATAATTTATACAAGTTCGTATCCCTCTCCATGCTAAAAATGTCAAGTTCATCACTTTATCCTGTTGCGTTTGGACTATTGAAGTAAAATATCTTCTTTGTGCCTACAAAATGGAAAAGAAAATCTTGCTTTTGGCGGATGTTCCGAATGTTAGTAAAGGGAATAAGAAATCAGATCAAAGCTCAAAATATAATTTACGAAGGATAAAGCCTTCGGTAATGGTTATCATCAGAATGAAATATGAAGTATGTAAGCCTTATAATGTGTAAAATGATTAGCCAAATTGTACATGGTCCTGGTGGGATCATCAATGTGGCCTCCACCAAGAAAACTTTATCCAAGCACAAGGCTAGTGATATAGTCCCGAACACAGCAGAAGGTGCTCGCTATTGCAACCGTGAGATTATGGGTTTTTGTCACATTACCAATATAAAAAATAAAAAAAAATAAAAAAAAAAGGTCCTAACCACAGGCTGATTGGGCATAGAAAATTTTTGCTTAGAAAATATATTTCAATATTTAAATTTAATGATAAGAATTGTCTCGCCAGTTTGGTTTTTTTGGGCAAGGTTGTGTTGGTGGTGGGCCTGCATGTTGAGAAACTTTGATTTCTCAATATGGGGGGGGGTGGTGCGTGTGTGTGTGTTGGTTTCTCCTAGAGGAGCGTTTCGCAAGCAGGCGTCCCCATCCAACCATCAAAGAGGTGAGGGGGCTGTCAAAAGACTGAGACCCCCCCTAATTCAGGAGAAAATCTCGCTCTCATTATATGTCTTGTTCTTACATGTGAGACATGTTGAGAGTACTTATGTCATCCTAGTGTCTCTGAGGAGTAGTTTATCTTTCAAAAAGATGTGCATTTAGCACCTCAGCCATACCTAACATACAGGAAATGACAAACCTCTCTTACCTAATACAAATGACACTTTTACTTCACACATTATTGAAGTCCATGCATTTATGTATGTTTTTACAGGTAAAAGAGCAAGAGGAGATTCATTTTTAAGTTTGAAGAGCAGTAGAAATGTAACAGGCTACAATGGAGATAACTACCTGTCGGTTCTTATTTGAGTAGACAGAAAAATTATAGCAAGGGTGGGTGAACTATCAATTCTGCTGAAAGGTTGGATTTGGAGAGTGTCAGGCACCATTCATAGACAACCAATTTGTATGGTCCTTGATCCAAAGGTTCTGCACAATGAACATGATAATGAGAATCTATCTATGAAACATAACCCAAGTTGGAAGATCTTAGCTGTCCAATTCCCTATGTTGGATCTCTAATATTGTTGTCTTTTCATTTTGACCATAAAAACTGGAGGCTGTATATCTGGGGTTTCTTAGGATTTGTGTTGGAAACGTTAGTTGTGCCATGATTTGTTCTTATGGTTATCTACAAGCTCAAACGCAGGAACCCTCTTCTAGTTATATACAAATATACAATAGCATAACTGCATAAGAGACTAAGAGGACCAGGCAAATTTCTAGACCACTCCTTTTATTAGTGTCTCTTTTTCATTTAGAAATTGAGCCCACGCCCATGATCAATCCATTCCCTTCACAAAAATGTGCCCTTTTAATTTGGCACCGGCTCTTGTTTGGTAGTAATCCAGATGGGGTGTTATTTGGTCAACTTGGGTGTATTTTCAAAAATTACTCTCCTGTTTAGGCCTACTTGAGATGCATCCAATTTTGGAAGGTAGGGGGGGACTTCCAGTGTAAGGGGTGGGCCAAATATCACTCTAATCTAATGACATTAATGCTTAATTCTTTGAATCTTCAAAAACTTGTGGCTTTCTAAGTACAATTATGTTGTCATTGAATTCAACAATGCTAATGTCAGATTAGTTATAATATAGTTGCTGAATTAGTTCTAAAAGGATACCTTAAAAATTGTAATATTCAAACTTACAACATCATTAGAGTAAAAATAGAATAATGATAATACTTATGCTGATAATACTCAAATCCACAGAACAATGCATCTAAGCATAGGTAACATAAAGGTATGGCTAATAGTGGTTGAAAAGCAAGTAAAAAAAAAAAAAAGTTTGAATTGTTGAGAATTACAAGGAAACGCTGACGACATCTGCTAATAGTGTAAGTACCTCATTACTCGAGTAGTAAGGAGCGATAGTTCTCACTTGGTTGTTTAGGGTTCTTGCCTGAATATTCCGCCCATGCCATGACTGGGGTACCAACTAAAAAAAAAACCAATGCACAAACAAGATAAGGCAGATAATTTATGAAAAATACAAAAATCTAGAATCATCCACTTTCTAGATTTTTTAGACAATGGACTCTGAGATGCCTCTTCATGCATGGAGTGCTTTGAGCCATGTGATCATGTTTTGCTCCCAGGGGCAGAAAGGTGAGATGTTCAACTTGTGGGCCCCACAGCAGATGTGACTTTGGCATACAAACATGAACTGATGAATATCTATCTTTAAGAATCTATCTATCTTGTCGTTGAATGGTTAGGTTTATATATTTACTAGTACAAAGGGACATGTATTTTGCAAGCACATGGCCTGTTTGCAAAGAAAATAGGGTCAAGTCAACAGTCAACGGTTTCCATTGCCCACAGCACAAGGCACAAACACAAAACCACTTCACTGGCCAGTGACCAGCAATCTGAGCTCTTCTCTAGATTTATTTATGCACCTGTTTGTAGGGCCACTGTTAATCTAAAGATGGGGCTTACCTTTAAAATCAAACCGTTCAACATAGCTTTTGAAACATATAGTGTAGATGTGCTGAATTTCATTTTTAATTAGAGTTACTCAACTCTCATATTGATTGCATGTAAAACATATAGTTTGACTTATTTTATTTTTAATTTTTTTCACTTATTTTAATTATAAACTTATTTGGTACGGGTACCCGTACATTTGGTTAAATCCAAATTTAAAAAGGAAGTAAAAAAAAAATGTGTGTTTAAGTGATTTTGAGCGATTTGAATTTCAGAAATTAGCTCCATGGATCGAATTACACCAAGAGGATATGGGCTGGATGATGAAAGGGGTGTCTTGATTGACAGTGATATTTCATATATTCACATGATCTATTTGCTGCTTTTCAATCAAGTTTTAGAATTATCCCCATCACATGGACATCATGTGAACCCTTCTACTGACCATAGGACTTGGTGGGCTCCACTGCTGACCAAGCCCCAAAATATCTCAGGTTTTGAAACTTGGAAGTTTAACATCTTTTGAAAAAAAAAAAAATTTAATTTTGATATCGGAGGGTTCCCAATCCTTTGGACTGGACTAATTCGTTTGGGCCAAGAGGGAAGTCGGGTAAATCCTCTGTAATCCTAGTGTAGTAGTACAGTTTCGAACCTACAACCTACGGATGCAAACCATAGTCCTAAGTCAACTGAGCTACCCCTTGGGGTTAACATCTTTTTGATTAAGGCCTTGTAAGTGTGAATAGCTCAAAAGGATTGCGGATGCTAGATGAAAAGCCCTTTTATATGTGTTAGGTGTAGGAGGAGACCTCATTTAACTATGTTGGCACTTTATTTTTATGCAAAACAGTGACATTTATGGAAGACAAATTTCTCAAGTAGGATTTGATCAAGCCTATGTGACAAGTCAAAATCCTTATTTCACAAACAAATGTGTACAAATGACCATTTAATATTATTTTAAAATTAATGAGGGTAACATGAAAGAGGTACATACATTACATACATGGTTCCTCGAATTTCCGTTATTCCCGCTGCCCGTACCAAATAACTGCTAGTGTTAGGGCCCCTTCCACATCCTCTCACTTTCATTGCATCACCTTCTCTCGGGTTTTCTTTTGAGTATTTCACTCAGGAATCACGGGTGCTTGGACTTATTTGTCATGAAAAATAGTGAAAATAAAGTAAAATCAAATCAAACACTTTTTTTTTTTTTTGCTTGAAAACATATTTGCGGAGATTAAAGGTGATGGGTATGGTGCTTGCAATTCCTACAAACACGTTTTTTTTTTTGTAAAAATATGGATCCATTAGATTTTAATTCATTCTATTTTATTTGATTACAGGACAAACTCACGTTTATTGGTTTAGTTGAATGAAGGGTCATTTCAAACGAATCCCAAGGGGTAGCTCAGTTTGCCCAATCAAAGATTGTAGGTTCGAAATTGGAAACCCTCCGATAGAAAAAAAAAAAAAAAAAAAAAAGGTCATTTCAATGGACAATAAAAGATGAGGTCAAATAAGAAAGTACCGTATTTTTTAAAAAAAAATGGGCTTTTGGCAGTAGGTTCCTCATCATTTGCTTTTATAGCCTAAGGTCTACAATATTTTCTCGTATTGATTGCAGTCCTCTCGTAAAAATGACTCACTGAAAAAGACAAAAAGACTCTTGTACACGTCAACAAAAGCAAAACTCAGCAGTAATTCAAATATAAACAATATATGCCAGATCAAATTCTAATATAAAACAATAAATATTAAACATTTCTTCCTGACCACACACTCAAATCTCATCTCCATTCTAATTAATTTATCTTCATCAAATCTCATCTCCATTCCAATTTCTCTTCAACTTGGGTCCTGTATGCCCTCCCTCCTCATAAATCTCTATTGGGGAAACCTTAATCACATTCTTCAGAAAAGTCTTGAGTTTATCAGGAACCAATTTCTCCACCACATTTGACTCCTTGATGTAGTTTATTGTTGGACCCCATTTCCTAGCATAGTTTATCCATTGAGGCTCAATGATCGAACCCATTTATTCTGCAGCCACAACCTCAAAATGAGCTCCAGTGTCCATCCTCACCTGATTGAGTTGTCTTAGTTTGATATCAAATAAAAAGGACTTTAAATGAGTTTATTTTTTTTAAACTCGGATAAATTTGTTTTGGTCCAAACTCAAATAAATTTGTTCGAAATTCAAAAAGTTCTTCAAAATTCAGATAAATTTGTCTGAGTTTTGCCAGAAGTTCATATAAGTTTGTTGAAAACTCAGATAAATTTATCTAAGTTTTGGCAAATTTATCTGAGTTTTTGTCCAATTTATCAAAATTTCTGAAAATTTTATCTGAGCTCGACAACACAAAAAATTAGAATACGGAAAATCAGATTCTAATAAAAATCAATATCCAAAATAAAAACACTTGATGACCATGATCCAATCTAAAAGAGAGAGAGGGGGGGAAAACAAGCAAAAGAGCAAACTTCTCTCTTTCAAATCAGTTGTAAAAAGAGATTTGGAAAAGACTTTAGATCAAAGAGTAGGAGAAAGTAAAACCGTTTCTATCTTTGAAGAAATGAAAGAGAGAGAGAATCGGAAGTCATCGTAACGACGGAAGGTGCGCTGCAACGATATTCCATAAC
This sequence comes from Camphora micrantha, assembly GCA_003546025.1. Lineage (NCBI taxonomy): Eukaryota > Viridiplantae > Streptophyta > Magnoliopsida > Laurales > Lauraceae > Camphora > Camphora micrantha. The sequence goes on along the minus strand of QPKB01000003.1, from coordinate 5,012,767 downwards.
CATGGAAAGGAACGGAAAATGAAAAATGAGAGAGAAGAAGAATGAAGGAGTTCTCTGGGATAACAAAAAATAAGAGAGAACTTAGCCTAGGAATGAGGGTTGAAAGGGGCAAATTAGTCATGAAAATATATGACGTGACATATTAGGGACATTTCACCAAAATATTTTCAACTGTCTGAACTATAGACATTAGAGAAAAAATTGTTGGATTTGGATGCCTTAGAAGACCGTGCTCATGGACTGTTGGCTAATTTACCCTTTAAAGAATACCTATACTTTTTACTTTAAAAGTCAACAAAATTACTTTCCCATGCCAATGACAAAAAGCCATCTTCTTTTAAAAAATAGAGTCAAAATGTTTTATTCTCATTTCACTAAATGACAAAAGGTTATTTTTGTATTTGACCTATCTTATTTCCTTAATTATCTCTTAATTTGATGCTTCACCACACTTTACTTTAATATTGAAGTTACCAAAGGGGTTGATCTTAGAAGGTATCTTGCCGTCATAAAGGATGTGGAGTTATACATTCCTGTATAGAATCCACACTTAAACATTTTGAGCTTGTTTGGTAACAAGTGAAGAATCCATAGATCTGATGATTCTTCACTACCGCTGGAACAAGAATCCCTCACTAGAGATTTGTATAGTCGATGATTTCACATTTATAATGGTGTATATCGATGTATATATCTGAGAAAAATAATGTTTAGTGTACAAATCTACTTAAGTGATGATTCTCAAATTTTATGGGGGGTGGTCAAATCTAAAAATCCTAACAAATGAAGATTTTCATTCGTCCAAATCTTCAGGGATTTACAATTTCCAAACATGAATTTATCACAACTCCAGAGAAACTGAAAATCTTTTTCCCAAAAATTTAGTTACCAAACGTGACATCTAGGTCTTTCGGCAAGTGGACTAGAATGAAACAGCAAGTGGACTAGCATGAACCAATAGCTTTCGATGATATAGCGGTCGTCATTGGATTCTAATTTTCAATTTCAACAAGAGAAAAGTAGCACCCAGGTGAAGGATTGAGACTGAAAGTTAGATTTTTTTTTTTTCTGTTCCTATTACCTGTTCATGGTGTATGCCACGAAGGCCTTGAAACACTAAAACATGGGCCCCATTTTGCATAGAATGGTCTGTGTAATTAAACAATATCCAATTGGAGCTTGCACTATATTATTATATGATATAATATAAGATAACACAGTTTAATTATAAGCATGATATCTTAGGTTGTGGAATGAAGTTGGATCCCAACTTGCACCAAATGTTTGATATGAAAAAGAACGTCCTACCTGTATATATAATACAAAAACCTAGGCTGAAACTTTGACCTTTTCAGCAGTCAGGTCTTGAAGTTTGGCCAGTGTCCCACTCTGCTTCTATTAGGCCCCAAGTTCAACCCAATGTGTGTTTTGGGCCTTATTTGTAGAAATAATTAATTAGTTTTTGGCAGCTGTTTTTGAAATTTTAAATGAAGGTGATAGAGGTCTGAATCATACATATACAATAAAATGTTTAATGCCTGTCAACCAGATAGATGGCTCCCTGTTTTCAAAGGTCATGTAGTAATAAATTGTTGGCCTAGTGGGTCCAGACTAAGTGGGTTCATGGTTATGGGTATTTTGATAATTATAGGAGATAAGAAAGAGAGCATTATATATTCATGTAATGTATAACTCATTGAGCTACTACTAATCATACAGAGAGTGAATCAAAGGAGAGTCGAGTTTCTTTCCCGTGGACGTAGGCAAATTTGTTAAACCACGTAATTCTTTTGTGTGTGATTGCTTGTTCGATCGCTTAGATTCACGTTTCCGCATACACGCGCACAACATAAAGCTGTACAGGGCCCCAGGCACTTGTCCGCATTGAATATTGTATGTATATATTGTATATTTGTATTAGCCCTATAAATCCACTCCTTATTTTCTTTTATTTTTCAGAATCAGTGCATCATGGTTTGCAAATTACCATAATTTTCATTAGATCATCATGGTCAAATGGGGCAGTTACAAAGTTCAGCGAGTTTTGATAATATGGTGATATTTGTTAAGAACCATGTTTTTTAATAATATTATGATTTTTCTAAAAAACTCCCACAGTTAAAATATCATAAATAAATCACGAAAAGGTTAAAATAAGAAACTGAAAATGGGAAAATCTACAAAATAGAATGATATAATTTATTTTTTCTTTGTATTCATTTATCACTTTAGTAGCATAAAATTAAGTTATTTTCTACAACATTTTTCCAATAATGTATTGAGGAAACCTCCAAATTTGAAATTACCCCAATGTTTTTTTCGAGAGGATGATTTCCTATTTATGATAGTGATCATGGTTTTTATATGTTGAAATCATTATTAGATTATAACTCTTTATTATCATCCTATTTTATTTGAGTTGTTTGATTGGTGTTTTATATTTTGATAGAAGTAGCTAGGAAACTTCTTTTTTACTAGAAACAGGGTATTTTATTTTGGATAAGGTAGCTTTGCTTCTGTTAAGAACAACAATAATAAGTTTGTCCTCACTCTTTTAAGTGTGGTAGACAATGCATTATAAGAGTTTTATCTGCCTCTCTCTTTCTCCTTTTCACAAAACCTTTGCAGGTTTATTCTCCTTTTCCAGTGGATAATATTTTTGTATATATGATCTTCAGCATCTCACTAAGTTACAAGACTTCTTTCATGCCAGTACCCCATCTGGATTAGGTTAAGTTATGGTTGCATGTGCATGCATGCGTATGTTATATACACGTGCCAATATTATTGCTTTTGAGGGATCTTTTAGATACACACATTTATCATTGATTCTTTTAACGAGGGAACCCTAATGATAGAATATATGTATGTCATAATTTGGTTAGGGACATGTGTACTGTGAGTGCGCATTAAGGTCGATCTTTAGGTCATGGGCAACACACATTGTTATACTACTGCGATTTCGCCCGTAGCTATTTATCTCTTTTAGTGATGTAAGAATTTTCTTCCTTCACTATTGATAGCTCACTCAATGAATTTTCATCTTCTTCTCCCTCACCTATCTTTTCTTTATAAAGTTGATTGTAGGCAATCAAAGGCTATCTAAGTTTGTCTAAGGCTAGGAGCATGTGTGCACAATACCTCACCCATTGATTAATCAAGGGTACAAAAGTTGAATGCCCGATGCATTGAGGAGAAGAATCTAATTAATCTTCCTTCATGGCAATGTATTTAGTAATGTGCCTCCATTTTCAATCTCTCTTTAAATTATCTTTTTATTTCTCTTAATTCACCATTTCCCTATCAGTCAATTTATCTAAAGCTATGAAATTACTATCCATTTGAAAAGCAACAAATGTGAATTGTTGAAAGCGGGGGTGGTGGCGGGGGCGGGAATGAAGTTAATAGATGGATTAATAAACAATCCATCATTACAGTTGTATTCTAAACAACTTTTTTTCCTTTGCTTGAGGATGAGAAGAGATTATAAATCATGTGCCCTCGCTCTTGCATGCATTGATGTCCCTAACTAGCTAAATTGTAGTCACAAGTTATATGCTGTGCACTCATTAAATTAAATGACACTGGCTTTTGACAGAAGCCCCTCCCTTTATATATCTTAGCAAGTTGTAAAGTAGGTGTTTATATGTGTGGTGAAAGTGAAGAAAAGTAGTGACAACAAATGAAGAAAAGCCGGAGAAAAGGCATAGAGATACGTAGGTTGGGTATATAATTTTCTTTTGAGGAGTTCTCATCCTTTTCAATATCCTAGTCAATGTAACCATATCTTCATTTCATCAATGTAGGGAATGCTTGAGATTTATATATGCTATAAAATTACAGAAAATTTCCACTATTAACTCCAATTTAATTCATTTAGAAAAAATATCTAAATTATATATATTTTTTGAAAAAAATGTCAATTTTAGGAACTGGTGGTTCTTTCATGATATTTGCAAAGCTATTGAATCTACTAACAACACAACTTAAAAAGGATGTGTTTGAATTTGTGATATTAAAACTCAACTCTACCAAAAGATGAAGACCATCAAGAACATGCATATATAGTTTGACATTTGGAGGTCAATTTGACTTATAACTACTTAAAAATAGAAATTATTTGAATCAACTCTATCATGTTTGTTGTGCACGCCAAACAAGCCTTTGTTTTAGCAGGGAAGATGATTAGAAACTATTAACAATTAAAATAAGAAAAATATTGAATTATCTTTCTTATTTATTATGCTTTGCTTCTTAATACATTACAACCTTTTTTTTTTTTTTTTTTTGTTAGATAGGTGAATGGTACATAATTGTAGTACACCATTTCTATCTAAAAATCGATTCCTAAATATTTGTGTGAGACGAGACTACCCTCTCAAACAGAGTATGTCGTGTTTACCGATAATCCTTTTAACTTTCACCATGTCTGGTCGAGATAAACTAAAATTCTTTAATTAATTCTGTAAAAAGCGGAGAAGCTGAACTAATTTATCTATTTAAACTAGTTAATCATTTCTAACCTTTTAATCATGAAACCTAAATGAGACAAAACTATCAGAGGCATCTATGAGACCCGTATTAGATGGTAAAAATAATTTTTATGTACCAAGAACAGTAACTACCTTGGACAACTAAACTTGTCATATCAAGCATCATATTTTTGACAGTTGGCCAATTCCTCCCTCTCTTGTGGTCAGGGAATCCATCATATGCCATACGTCGTCCACATATAAAGGGTCTGTCAAAGCCTACATTCTAGAGATGCTCTGAGGGCAAAGAGATCTTATTTTCATCTCCTCTGTATTTTTTACATGCTGTAAAAGCTGAGAAAGGGTTCCTATAATAATGTCTCACTTCTTAGGGCAAGAATTTTGGGTAAAAAAAAGGAATTTTTTTTTTTTTTTTGTTTTGATTAAAAAACCTCCTTTCCTTGCTGTCAAACTATATAAGTAATTGTACTTTTTGATTTTTTTCTTCTTGTGTATTTATTAATGAAAGAAACTCAGCTGGTTCATATGATGATTTTGCCAACACCCTTTCATAAGCACCTTTCTGTTTTTGTGCTTTTCATATAGAAGTTTCATCTTTCTTTTTTTTTAAATCATTTTAACCGTATTCATGGACATTGAGATCCATGATTAGAATTAATCCTGTTTTACATTATTTACCATTAAATTTTACTGCAGGAAGTTTTAACAACGTGTATCTGTTAAATTTTGAGGGCCTAAAATTAAAAGTTATGATCATTCAGCGGGCATGATATTATATATCTTCTTAATCCACATTTGAAGTCTTTTCATTGTCATATCCTTCTCGCTCATCCTACATCCAAGCGGGACCACTTGAGTTAGTTAAGTGAAGTGCTACAAGACTAAAGATGTTGTAGCAAAATTATAAAATATAGAAGTTTTCTTTAGGTTGTCTAAAAATAAAATAAGCATTTAGAAACTCTAGTTTAATTTAATAATATCCACTCAAATTAAGGTAAAAAAAAAAAAGCTCTAATTTCTAATTTTATCTATACTTAATTTATTTTATAAAATCATAGAAAAAGCTCTTGATTCGCAATAAAACATGCAACCCATCTTTAAAATCGTGGTAATTGGAACTCAATTTTTAAAAATGACAGTATAAAACCACAATCCATGTCATTTTGAAAATTTCATGCAGTCATTTTTATCCAAAATAATTATAAATCTTATATTATCTACCTTCTTCTGCTTTAACTAAAAAATCAACTAAAAGAATAGTATGTCCTAATTAGCTTATTTTTTAGAGGCCAAAGCTTCTAATATGTAGTGTGCTTTTAAAATAGAAAAAAATTATATTTAAAATTTACCGAACACTCTAATGTGTAAATAAGCTCTAAATTTATTTTTAGAGTTTCCAAACAACTCTTAAGATTTCCTTTCTATCAAAGAAAAAAAATTCTCTGATGACAATAATCATGTTTAGCCAATGGGATTACAGCCATCTAAATTGTCTATTTTTTGTTTTCTCATTCCAAAGAAGTGAAGGCGCATTTTCGTCGTTTTATGAACAGCACAGGGGCATTTCTGTAATTCAACAATCAACGACAACACAAGCCACCGCAACGGCAGCCTCGGGTAATGCCAGCTAGGATCGGATTCTCCGAGCCTCTGCTTTTAATCCGAACCTTGCACAGCTGGAGACAGCCTGTCAGCAACCAAAGCCCCCCCTCCCTTTTCTCTTCCATCGTTTCTATTTTGCAGACTCTCTCTCTCTCTCTCCCCCCTCCCTCTTCCCTCCAACTCTCTCGTTCCTTCGTTTCTCTCCAAGCTTTTGATTCTGAAGCTCTTGAAACCCTCGCCTTTCGCGTCTGGATCGAGGTTCTTCGATCTGAGAGCTATCGTTTGATATCTGTTTCGCTTGATCTCGTGATGTTTTTCTCAGGAAATGCTTGAAATTAGGGTTTTCTTCTTCCAAGCAGGACATGTTAGCAGGGATTCTGGTCTTTGATGCTATTAGATTAGAGGTATTTCCCATCTTTTGGTTTTTTCTTTCTCCATCGTAGTTTGAGATTCCATTTTATTACAAAAGATGAGATATCTGTGAATATAGTTTCTTTCTTGAATGCTTGATAGTGAGAATGTGTTTTTGTTTAGTTTTGGTGGGAAGTTTGGAGAATTGTTGAAAAGTTTGCGTCTTTTTGTGCTATGAACGTTGGATGAAGTTGAAATTTGTATGTCTCTCTTTCGCGTTTGTTTGCATGCTTTTGAAATGGAGATGTTTTGTTTGTTTGAGATTTCAAGAGCTTGATTTTGGTAGAGATTTGTGCATTTTATGTGTTTTTAATGGTTTTTTTTTTTTTTTTTTTGTTGCATTTGTGATTTTTTTTGTGTGTGGAGGAATAGAATTTTATTTTTCTAAGAATGATAATGTTTTTGATTTTATATTCCAATGTGATTATTCTGAGAGATTGGCCAAAAAAAAAAAAAAAAGGTTTTGGTGGATGATGGACCAATCGATCTTCTTCCGTCATTGGTTGACCTGACTGCGAAATTGTGCGGGTCGCTAACAATTTGACCAATGAATGAATTTAGAGGACATTTGGTTCGCAGTGGGCACTAAATGGTCTCTCTCTGTGATGAGATTGTAGACGAAAGCTTCCATTTTTATTATTATTTTTTTGTTGGAGCTTAATGAAGTTGATTTTGTTTGTTTTCCTAGAAACAATTTGGTACAGGGAGGAACACAATGCAAATTGGAAAGAGGGTTTTCTTTTTTTTTTTTCTAGGCAGAATCGTTGAGAATTGAGATTAATGAAAATTACTACAAAATGGAGGGCGCATTTGTATAGTAACTTAGACTTTTTTTTATTTTTTATGTCCCTGTTCCTGCCTGCATTCTTGCCATATTTAACTTGTTGTAGGTTTTTATGCCCATATATCTTTTATATTCCCTCAAGTCAATGGCTATCATCATCCAATCTGATGGGTTTTTGGGATGCCTTCAGTTAGCTTGATGTGGGTTGCCTTTAATACCCATACCTTTAATACGTATATAGCATGCAGATTTTTAATAATACGTATGGATCATGTACGGTTGACCATTCCCATCGTAATGAATTGGTTCAATTCTGGTAAGGCAAACAATTTTCTCTTTAATAATACGTATGGATCATGTATGGTTGACCATTCCTGTTGCAATGAATTCAATTCTGTTAAGCCAAACAATTTACTCTGTGGTGCTCACATTTCATGAAGTAAACTCCATTTGCACCACAGTGCTCACATTTCATGAAGTAAACTTTTTCATCAAACCATAAGCCCTAAACTCTCCCCCATTTATATTGGTGGCACCTATCCGCTTTCATGCGACTTGATGCTTTGAAGGTGTTAGATATTATTTTGCTTGTATGACTGTGGTTGTTATCATCCCAGGTGATTCTTGGGTAATCTGCAGTTTATAGTGGATGCTTACTATTCCAATGCTCTAATTCTGTCTTTCTGGAAGATCTGCATGTGTGATACTTGTATCTCATGAAGTAAATATCTGTTGCTCTTGGCACACTGGGGTCCCTATCCACCATTTTTTTTTTTTTTGGGGTGTGAATCAGTGTAGGAGCTGTGATTATTGTGACTTACATCTTGTGGGGCAATATAGTTTAGGTCTCATCCAATGCAGTCAACACTTTTCGAAGGACTTTGGGCTTATACCCCAGATGAGCTGTGCTTCAGTCACAGGCTCCATATTGAGGGAAATATCCTTCATTCAACAGCATGCTTTTTTTTTATAAAAAAAGTGGGGGCAATTTGTGATTTTAATAAGTCATGTATATAATATATATGTATATATATACACATGCGCGCGCAAAACTTACCCAATGCACACATCATGTGCACCTCATAATGAGGCCCACTTGATCACCCATTTCAATGGACCAAATGCGGGACCCCTTGAATTACACATATCTCCTTTTTCTAACACCCATCCAAATGGATTAGACTGTGGGATCGACTGTGCACACTTTTTAAAGGGGTGAAAATTTGTGGGCCGTTGATCGAGGGGTTAGGATTATTATATGTGCTCCATATTTTGTACATAGGTAGGCCACAAGTAGATCTTTCAATCTCTCTTAGCCCCATCCCCACGTGGGCCCCCACAGCGAGGTTTGGATGGAGGGCTCCATGTGCACCCACCATGCACAGCACAGGGGATAGCAACTGCACACACACGTGTGTGCATGTATGGGTATAGGCTGTTGTAACTGTAGTTAAGTTACAACTAGTTAACTCAGTGAAAGGATTAGCCAAAACAAATGTACCTTGATGAGTGGTGTGACTCAATCTGGAGTTTGCAGTACTATGTGTTCTGTGTCATAGGCTGTATTTAATTTGTAATCATTAACTATTTTCTTGCATGTGCCTGCACAATCATCACGCTTGGAGGTGTTGCCAGTAACATCAGATCATAGTGTGGTTCTGCATCCATGGCACACCTGGACGTGCACCGATTCAGGGGTGGGCGGGCGGGCTGTGAAGGGGGTACCATGCATCTCCTCAACTAAAATTATGTCCTATCGAATTATCTTAAACGTGCAGTTAGGGTGCTTAAAACTCGACAAATATTACATTTTGTTGTCATCCTGTTTATTTTACAGTCTCTTGATCCAGTTGTTAGAACTTAGAATGATCTAACTGGGAAGACTTTTCACCAAAGATACGTCAAAGGTGTCCAAGAGTAGAGTTGTAGTATTGATATATGTTTATGTGGGAACGGATGAATTTGTGTGTATACCGAAAAAAAAAAGAGAGAAAAGAAAAAAAACAGTTGTGTAAATTGTAATTCATGAATTTTCACGTCTCCTCGGGCTAGTGATCCTTTGTGCTGACATGATTTCAACCTTATCAAAAAAAGTATAACCTATTGTGCTTCTTTTGCAAGAAAAACAAACCATTGCCCTGATTATTTATTATTTTCTGCCAATCAACTAATCAAAGCATTTTGTTGTGTAGATTTTTTTCCTGTCTGATAGATTTTGTGGCTTGTTTATCTGTTGGCCGCTCACCACATCAATGAAATTTTTTTTATTTTTTTTTTCTATCAAAGAAAGATGATCAGATGACATGTCTGTATATGATTTCGCTTGTTTATTTTGAAACATGGGTATTCATGTTTTAATTGGAACTAGTCGCTCGCACGGTCTCACCTCTTTTGTTGTAGTTTGATTATATTGTCTTATATTAGGAGGCTGTTTCTTCAAAAAACAAAAACAAAAAGAGGATACTAAATTCAAGAATATTTTGGAATCTCAACTTTTTATCTCATTATCTGCAGCTGATTGTTTGGGCCTTCATCGGTGGTCTTTATAGTCATTAGACCTCATGACACTTTACAAGGGAAACTTATTCTTTGTTGGATATGCTACAGTGTCATTAGAGACATCGATGGTGGACACATACCTTTCGCGTGAAGTAGACGAGTGTTTTCTTGAGGATCACAATAATCTGGTCGGCATCTGGTGAATGTGCCTGGAACTACCTTTCTTTATAATTATGACGCTCTGCAGCCTGTTTCAGGGAGGACATCGATTGCTGTTGGCCTTGAGAATTTAGCAGAGTTGCCAGTGGTTGCATACAGTTTCAGCCTTTGTGGAAAGCATTCTTCGTTATTTTGAAGGGCTTCTGTTCATTTTGTACATTTTTGAGAAGCAACCTTCCTCATTACTGGAGGGCATTTTCAGTATCCATGCTGGCAGAGAGCATGCTTGGAATCTGTGCTTCGGGTGATGCCTCTGACCAGACTCGCCGCCGATGCATTCGGTGTGGTGACAATTTGTCTAGTCTTTCTCTCAGTGCTGTTTGGCTTACTCTGCATTTTTTATTCAGTTTACTTCCGATCACGGATACGGACACGAGGTTATGTTCAACTTGGTTATTTTAACGGCCCTTGGATCATTCGGATCACACTCATCATAATTGCAATTTGGTGGGGCATAGGGGAGATCGTTCGGCTGAGTTTGCTGAGGGGGAAAGAAAGGGTCTTGCATTCTCTTAGTTCGACATGGCAGGAAAATATCTGCAAGTTTTACATCCTTTCAAATCTAGGGTTTGCCGAACCAAGCATGTTCCTCACTCTCATATTTCTCCTCCAGGCATCATTACAGAGGAGAGAATTGGGAACTTTAAGCCGGCAATGGAACAAAAAGACGTTTGGTTATGTTTTACTTTTTTGCTTCCCCATCTTCATTTTGCAGCTTGGCCTTGTTTTAATTGGACCCAAGCTCACTAATAAGCATGCGTACTTCAGAAAGATGCCAAAGTACTTCACCCGCACGAGCATTCCCTCCAATTACGTCAACATTGAAGTTGCCCTCTGTACTTACCCCTTGCTGAGTACAATTGTGTTTGGACTGTTTTCTTCTCTCTTAATTGCTTACTTCTTATACCTTGGAGCAAGGATGCTGTCTTTGGTGATCAACAAGGGACTGCGGAGGAGAGTTTATGTATTGATCATTTCTGTCATCATCTTCCTTCCATTGAGGGTTTTATTTCTTGGTTTCTCCTCTCTATCTCACCCTGGGCATCTGCCGTTTGAGTCCCTTGTCTTCTTAGCCTTCCTTGCTCTGTTGTGCTGCGCTCTTGTTGGAATTTGCGTGCTTGTCTATTGTCCTATTGCAGATTCCTTAGCTGTGAGTAGCCATCAGCACTTGGAAATGGGGGGAGAGCTCTTTGATGCTAATGACAGTTCATCTCCTATTGCTAACCAAAGCCTTATCGAGGTAGCTTCAGTTCCTACAAGTCCAGGACGAAACTCAGATGCATCAACGAAAGGAGGCTCTATCTCATTCCGGCTGATGATCAGGGATGAATCCCTATCAGAGGGGTTTGAGGAAGTAAATCTTCTGTCTTCTGGTGCTCGCCATCTTGCATCTCCACCAGACTCTCCTCCTCTTCCTGGCCGGCCGATGATCCCGCTCCGTGAGGTTTCCAATTACTGAGTGATGGGGATGTTATCTTATTCGCTCTCATTTTTGTGGTGAAAGAGAAATATGTAAAGGGGTTAGTTACAGTTTTAATAATGTGTTGCTTGTTCATAGGAGTTAGGAAGTTGTATTCTTAATTTTGTTTTGATAGAGACGTTTATTTTGCGTGTTAATAGGACTTAGGAAGCTGTATCTTAAATTCTCATTTTGTGAGTTGATGCTTATGGTGAGTGTCTTTTTAGTTCTGTGCTGGTGCTTTTGTAGGTAGATTGGTGCTGGTGCTTTTTAGTTCCATCATCTCTCCTTAATGGAGAGAGACATTGCTCTCTTTTATTAAGGAATTCAAGTAGTTAGGTAGATTGGTATCTCTGGATTTGCAGAAGTTGTTGAGATGTCCGCATTTGGTATCTTATATGTTGTCTGGTGCGGACAACAAAATAGACAGCACCAGACAACAAAATAGACAATTTTCAAGTACTTTCTCCTGAAAGTATTTTAAAATGATACCGATACGAATATAGTTTTGGGGCTTGAGTTTGATGCATTAGTTGTGATTTATGGCACGTCAATTAAAATGACTGGGAGACCTTGTCAAACCCATGAAAAGGATCGTGTGCCAATCTAATCTGATTTTCGAGGTTGAGCCCTGTGTTCCAATTTTACAATTTGGAGTCTTTACCTTACAATGTTGAATGTTTCACTGTGAATTCCCATAAGATTGTGATGCTTGGGTGGTTCTTTTGTAGATCATTCTTGCATAAGATTGCCTTTGTCTCTTCGATTGTTGCTTGAGATGCATTTCAAAGTGGAAAGGGCATTCTGACACGGAAATGTGGTATATTATTGATGAAATGACAAGTGCGTGCGCAATTCATTGCTGTGGGTGGCAGGTAAATAAAATAGTAGTCAGTCTCCTGACATATACATGTTCGTCCACTCCCTCCCTATTTGTCAGAGGATAGCCTAACTGGTTCATTGATTGATCCATTTTGGCATTAGCAACATTCCATAGAAGTTGGTTAATTGGAACAGTGTAAGTGAACAATGGGGATGGGAATACGTTTATCTAGGTAGTGGGGGGGCAGGGAATGGATGGCTGATTGGGTGTCAAGTGTGTTATATCTTTCAGTTTCAGGAGAAAGGATTGGGCTTCCTTTTTTATTTTTTAATAACACGGGCTTTCTAACCTTTAGATCAGAATAATTCCTAAGGGTTCTCGAGAAAAAGCTCAGTAAAATTCTCTTGTGGCCCAATGTGGTAGTGTAGTTTCGAACTCACAACTTCTGGATGCAAATTATGGTCCTAAGCCAATTGAAATACCTCTTGGGGTTGAAAATAATTGACTTCAATTGCTTCAATTATATGTTATATATTATAGCCGAAAGTTTTCAATCAATTTTGACTATTTTCTCACTATTTTGACATTCATCAGACCCTATATATCAATCTACAAGAGAAGCCCACATCTTAATAAATTAGCATTGTCTCATTATAGCCTCTTGAATCATTTTGAACTTGCTTGAACTACAGTACTCGTCGTACTTTTTTTCTTATTAAATCTAAATCTTATTAAAGAACTATCGCAATCAACCCAATATCATTTTAAATTAACCGTATTAAATAGTAATATTCAATGTCAAATGCTAATCTTCGAAGTGCTATTTAGTGTTTTTAGTAACTTCTTTTTAACGTGCTCCATCTTAAAAGCACGGTGCATGCAGGGCTCACAATAAACGTGCACCGAGTAACTTTGGAGGATGTTGGGCACATGGCGTTGGGAGGCATTTATGCCAATTAACCAACATCCGGAATTAATCCTATTCAATTCTAAACACGAATCTAATCTTATGGATTTGCAAATTCCATTACATCTTTCCATCCTTTCACGAAATAAGAAATAAATAGTTAATTTGAGAAAGTTGGAGAGTAGCAATCGCGGAAGTTATTATCATTATTTTAAAAGTTATGACCATTAGCCAATAAAGAATTCGGTAAAAACACAAATCACTGATTTTTTTTTTTTTTGATGTTATTAAAAAATAGAGGGCCTTTTGAAAAACTTAAATTTAATTTATCACTTTTAATCTAATTTCATTCGTGATAAGTAAAATTGGAAGACTAGAACATATGGTAATTAGGGGTGTAAAAAAAAAAAAAAAAAAAAAAAACTGAAAAACCGTCTAACCAACCAAACCGATGGTTCATAACTGTGTTTCACGGTAACGGTTATTAAAATCGGAATGGTTCTGTTTTCAGTCTCGACTCACGGTTATTAACCGAATCGAGCCGTAAAATACGATTGGGTTATCTATATTTCCAAAACACACGGTTAACCGAACCGTTACTCTCGAATTTAAAAGAAAAAGAATAAGAAGAAAGGGGTATTGTGTAATTTTATAACTTAAATAATTCCTTTTAACTTTTGAGCTCTAATCGTTGGAACAAAAACGAAGGAGGGAAAATGAAAGAAGAAGAAAATGCATTTTGCATTTTGACAGAAAAAATATGTATTTTAAGTGACAATTAATCGTAACCGAACCGTCTAATACGGTTTGCTACAGTTCAAATTTTTAATTATTTTTAGGGTACAATTATAGTTGTATATATTAAAAACAGAAAATCATAAAATATGATTCGATTAACGATTTTTTTAAAGCACACGATTAACCAAATCGGTACACCCCTAAATTGGTAATATGCATTTGTGTTATGGGTTCAATGTACTAAATTAATAGGAATTAGGATACCACCAGGTAATACAGGTAATAATGATATTGATGATGGGAAAACACTAAAGATCAATGTTTAGTATTGGGGAATTGCCAAATGTGTATTTTCCAAATGCTGGGGGGGACAGATGATTTGGTTGTCAACGTGGCCTTCAAAAAAGGCATTCATCATTCAATAATTGCAAAGGGCCCCTCTGTTTCTGTTGAAATGTTTGAAAAAAGCCTCCTCACTATCATCAATTTTGACCAATCAGCTTTCCTCCCGGACTGATTGGGGAAGCTAATAAAAAGGGTAGGAGCAGTTCTTCTAGGGTTTTGAGAATTGAGAAACCCACATACATACACATGGCGACTTTTGCAGAGGCTCCAGAAGGCAATCCCAAATCCGGAGAGAAGATCTTCAGGACCAAGTGCGCTCAATGCCATACTGTCGATAAAGGAGCTGGTCACAAGCAAGGTAACCAACCGATTGTGGTTTCTTCTTCTTCTTCTTCTTCATACATCTCAGATCTCTTCGTTTGTTTCTCTCTTCTGTGAATTTTGGATCGATCTTCTTCTTTTTTTAGGCTCCTTCTATTTGATTTCATATCCGTGATTTGATGTTTATTATATCGTGATCTGATTTGGGATTAATTTCTACCTGTTAGAGTTGTATATGTTCTGCTTTGGATTATTTTGGTTCTACCTTTTAGGATTTTGCGTTAGTTGCTTGGAAATGTGATTTTAGTTTTTGGGATGTTTAGTTTTCTTCATTGATGTCTGATTATTTGATGTTTTTGGTTGATGGGTTTGCTTCTGAAATCTCATACAATTCATGGGTTATTAACAATGTTTGATTTGCTAGTTACAGATCAGATATTTCATAATCTATGTTTTAGGACTTTTATTAAACATGCTAAGTTTGCTGGGTTTGATTTTCTCTGTTAATCAGATCAAAACAATGTGGGGGTGATCTGGTTTTATTGCTTTTATTCTTCATCATCATCACCACCACTGCCGCCAAAGGGTGGAGCCTTATCCCATCCATTTTCGTTAAAAGTGAGAGAAACAATAGATTTGAACATATGCTATTACATGTGGAGTGACTAGCCAAGAATGGCAGTAGATGGTGGAAACAACTCAGTATGACTAAAACAAAACTTTCTTTCAACATTTTTTTTTTTTTTTGTTGGGTTTCCAATTGCCATTC
Source organism: Camphora micrantha (assembly GCA_003546025.1). NCBI lineage: Eukaryota > Viridiplantae > Streptophyta > Magnoliopsida > Laurales > Lauraceae > Camphora > Camphora micrantha. The sequence goes on along the minus strand of QPKB01000003.1, from coordinate 4,997,397 downwards.
GTGTACAATTTGAGTAATTAATTTGGCCGAAAACTGTTACACTCCATTCCGAGTTAATCAAGATTAACTTGGATTAATCGAGATTAATGTAGATTAAACATGATTAATCACGATAAATGTGATTAGTAATCCAAATGGATTAAATTAGTCTCAAATAAATTAATTAAGCATAATGAGAAAGTTTAGAAGAGATTGACTTAATAGAGTTGATTTTAGACCCATATTAGTGAAATTAAGGACTTTTCTATAAATACGGATTTATGTGTATTTCTTGTATGATAGTACCTGAGCCCGAGATTATAATTAATTCAAGTTAACCCCAAGTCGTGTCGCATACTTACTCCCGTGAACTTCAATTACATAAAATTCACAAGGGATACAAGTATACATTATGCGGAATATAAACAAATATACATTGCTCATGTATAAAACAAAAATTCATTTACACTATGTACAAAATCAATCACTTTGCATATTTAAATACAATGCAAGGATTAAAAGTGTAAAACGTTTCCAACCAATTCCAACTCAAAGTTTTCCTTTCAATTTTCGTTTCAATATCATAATAATATGATATTGCTGCATTTCCACTCAACTAGTCCTCTTGGAGGAACTGGATCGGTCGTCTCCGCTGGCGCTGTGGTCTCAGAAGGACCAGCACGGGCAGCTGTGCCTGTACTGCCATCAATAACACTATGAATTTGACAATTTAGCAATGTATAAACAGATACATAATTGAACATGCTAATTACACATTTAATCTGTCTAACTCATTGTTAGACCAATACAAATACAATTCATAATTAATAAGAGTCTTCATTCAAATTTGGCAAACTACAATAGTATTTCCAATAAGGAAGGATTACCACCTTCCATATGGACGGATTCATATATTGTGGGATTTATCAGTGATCGGGTCAGGGACTACTGACATCAAACGAGCATCTAGAAATCACCATGTAGTGCCAGACTCAAGGAATAATACAATTTAACACATTAATTCCGTTAAATTTACAAATTAACGGATACAATTAAATAAACAATTCTTTTGGAATTCAATTTTAGTTATGATCCATTTCGGATACCATTCAATATACAATTTCAATTAAACAATACCAACCATTCAGGTGTAATTCTCAGTTATTTAATGTACGTGTTATTCTCGATGGGCATCACAATATATGTGAATTTTGTTCATTAAATTCCCCTTAAGTAACACCAATGGAGGTAAAACAATATTAATAGCCTTGATATAATCAATAGACTATTTTTCTTTAAAACTCAGAAATTAATTCTAAAACTTTATTAATTTCGGCTAATTAATTAATGCCTTATCGGCTAGCTTTAGAAGCTAATATTATCATTATTATTGGATTACAATTACCTAACTTGATTAACCTTTTGGTTAATTTCAATTCATCTTAGACCTAAATCCAAGGATATTACCTTATGTAAAGAGTAATTGGCTCATTATTCTTTAATTGTACTATAATTAGTCTTTAGACTAATTTTTATAGACCATTTATGATCCTAAAACAAGCATTTGTATCAAATAGAACCAATTCCAACCAGCCTGAAATTAGGTACCAGTTAGGACCTGTCCGATCAATCGAACCTAGAACGAATTTCAGTTCAGATTTCTGAAATAGATCTTTCTTCCTTCTTCTCTACATCCAATCCATTCATATAACCTGCAATTAAATGGAACCTCCTGTTCCCACCTCAATAATCATCTCCATACACATCAAAAGCACACTTCTATTCATCATATAATCCATTTAATCAATCAATAAATCATATTAAATTCTAAGAATAGGGCTTAAACCAAACTTACAACAAATCTCAAGAAAACACTATACTTATTAGCATATAAGCACAAATCACTGTTTATACTTGCCTTAATTGATGTTTAACACAAAACTCCTGTTAAAAAACCCCTTTCTTTTCAATCTCTATTTGATGCAAAACCACCAACTTCCAAACCCTAACATCAAGAACAAACCCAAAACGAATTCTCTATAACTATTTATACTATAAGCCATCCCCAATCACTTAATAGAACTCAAAAGTTCTATAAAAATAGCTGAACATAGCTTGCTAATGGAAACTTGAGATTTTTCCTAAACTTTAACTCCAAGAAATTCAACCAATTTGATAAAGAAGATGATGTAGAAGATAAGCTAAGACGATTCTTCTTTGGAATCTACTTGTAAAGCTTCAAGTTCGATCAATTAATGAAGAAGAAATGAAGAAAACATCAAGAAATAAAGAAAACCTAGGTTACAGCTGCTGGAACATTCGTATGAATGTCATCTGGGTTATTCTCAAACCTTTAATAACAAAATTTTGCATTTTAACCCCATACATCAAGCTTATTTCCAGTTTGAGTTAAATCAAGGCTTACTTGACTCATTTCAAGTCAAATGAAAATGTGTGTATTATGAAAATTGTTATACTCATCAAGATACACATGTGATACACATGTTGATATCAATTTTCACTACATTCGACGAAATACACATAAATCCGTATTTACGGAAAAGTCCTTAATTTCACTAATTTGGGTCTAAAATCAAATCTATAATCAACTCTATTAAAAGTGCAATAATTGAAATACCTTTAGCCACTATTTGGGAGAATTTTAAGAAGCAGTTTGAGAGGAACTTTGATCCAGAGCATGTGAAGTAGAGAAAAGAATCAGAATTTCTGAATCTGAAACAGGGGCAAATGACTGTGACAGTGTATGTGCATACATTTATACATCTGTCTAAATATGTTAAGGACCTGATCGATATAGAAGAAAAGAAGATAAAGAGATTCATAAATGGTTTGAACCCAGCTTATAAGAAAATGATCCTGGCAGGTCAGACACCTGTACATTTCGATGATGCAGTAGACCAAGCATATACTGTTGAAGAAGTTCATCGAGAAGAGCTAGAAACAAATACCGGTCCTAAGAGGAGTGGTAGCTCTCGGTTTAAAAATAGAGGCAAATTCAAGAACAAGAGGCAGGAATATGTTGCTAAAGCTGAAGTTAAATTAGTTTGTGAGACATGTGAGAAAGCTCACAAAACTGAAGCTTGTTGGAGAAACACTGGGGCATGTTTAGCTTGTGGTTTAATGGAACATAAAAATTAATTTGAGTTAACCCTGAGTCGCGTCGCATACTTACTCCTGTGAACTTCAATCACATCAAAATTTACAAGGGATATCAATTACACATATGGAGAATATAAGCAAATGTACACTGCTCATGTATAAAAAAAACAAAATTCATTTACATTATGTACAAAACCAATCACTTGCATATTTAAATACAATGCAAGGATTAAAAGTGTAAAACGTTTCTAACAATTCCTACAAAGTTTTCATTTCATTTACTTTTTTCATTCTCTAAAAGTCACATCAAATGCTATCGCCTCATTTCCACTCTACTAGTCCTCCTGGAGGAACCGGATCAGTAACCTCTTCAGGCGCTGAGGCCTCTGAAGGACCAGCATAGACAGCTGAGGCCTGTAATGCCATCAATAACAGCTGGAGGCACTATCTGTATGGAGGGACTTTTGAAGTCCATTGTGATCACAAAAACCTTCAATATTTGTTTACTCAGAAGGATATTAATTTGAGACAACGTCGTTGGTTAGAGCTGATTAAAGATTATGATTTTTCGTTCACCTATGTACCTGGAAAAGGTACTGTAGTGGCTGATGCTTTGAGTCGCAAATCTGCTAACTTGGCATCGTTGGTGGGTGGATGGCATTTGATTGAAGAGTTTAGAGATTTGGATGTGTCCATTGAATTAGTGGACAATAGAATTATGGTTGTAGCAATGTCAGTGTTTGAACCAATTCTTATCAAACAAATCAAGGAAAGACAATTTGAAGATCCTGAATGGGTGAAAATCAGGGATAACATTGCAGTTAGACCAGATTTTGTGTTGGTGGAAGGAGTTCTCTATTTCAGAGACAGATTGTGTATACCAGCACAAGAAGATTTGAAACAAGCAGTGATGTTTGAAGCTCATCACACCCGATATTCTATGCATCTAGGTAGTACTAAAATATATAGAAACCTCAAGGATAGGTTTGGTGGAATAATATGAAGCGGGAGATAGCAGGCTATGTATCTTCATGCTTGACCTGTCAGCGTGTGAAGTTTGAGCACAGAAAGCCGCCTGGATTATTTCATCCTTTACATATTCCTAGATGGAAGTGAGAACACTTGACTATGGACTTTGTATATGGTTTACCTATGACCAGGAGACAACATGACACCGTATGGGTGATTGTGGATCGTCTTACGAAGTCTGCACATTTTCTTTTATTTAGAAAGGATATGAGATTCAATGAAATGCCCAAGTTTTTTGTGCGGGAAGTGACTAAATTGCATGGGACACCGGTTTCGATTGTGTCAGATTGAGACAGTCGGTTTGTTTCCGCATTTTGTTAGTCATTCCAGAATTCAATGGGTACTAGACTTCGATTTAGTACTGCATATTATCCACAGATAGATGGGCAGTTTGAACTGACAATTCAGACTTTAGAAGATTTGCTTCGTGCCAGTGTTATGGATTTTGGTAGTGATTGGGATGAACATCTTGCGTTGTGTGAATTTGCATACAGCATTAATTATCACTTCAGCATTGAAATGGCACCCTTTGAAGCATTGTATGGTCGCAGATGCAGGACTCCAGTTAGCTGGGAAGAAGTTGGAACCAGAAGTTTTAATGGTCCTACTATCATTGCAGAAACAGCTGAGAAAGTGCAGAAAGTGCAAGACAGACTGCGAGTAGCTCGATCACGGCAGAAAAGTTATGCTGATAATCGTCGGCGTGATTTGGAATTTGCCATCAATGATTGGGTATTTTTGAAAACTTCTCCAATGAAAGGTACTACCCGATTTGGGCAGAAAGGAAAGCTTTCACCAAGATATATCAGACCTTTCAAGATAAAGAGCAGAATTGGAGACGCGGTTTATCGTCTAGGTCTTCCATCGCAACTCTTCGGTATCCATAATGTATTCCATGTATCTATGCTTCGAAACTATGTGGCGGATCCTACGCACGTCATTAACTATGACGAGATTCAAGTTCAACCGAACACCACATATGTTGAGAAGCCAGTTCGGATTATTGATACCAAGGAGCAAGTTCTATGTACAAGAACAATCAAATGGGTTACAGTCCTTTGGGCACATCATGAACCCAATGAAGCCACATGGGAATTGGAAGAACAAATACCAGAGTTATTTGTTCGGGTGAGTTTTACTTTTTGTATTTATATTTGTTTTCTGTTTATATGTTTCATTCGGAGGACCGAATGATTCTAAAAGTTTAGGTGAATGTTACACTCCATTTCGAGTTAATCAAGATTAACTCTAATTAATCGAGATTAATGCAGATTAAGCATGATTAATCAAGATAAATGTGATTAGTAATCCAAATGGATTAAATTAGTCTCATATAAATGAATTAAGAGAAAGTTTGGAAGAGATTGACTTAATAGAGTTGATTTTAGACCTAAAATTAGTAAAATTAAGGACTTTTCTGTAAATACGGATTTATGTGTATTTCGTCGAATGTAGTGAAAATTGATATCAACATGTGTATCTTGATGAGTATAACAATTTTTATAATACACACATCTTCATTTGACTTGAAATGAGTCAAGTAAGCCTTGATTTGACTCAAACTGGAAATAAGCTTGATGTATGGGGTTAAAATGCAAAATTTTGTTATTAAAGGTTTGAGAAGAACCCAGATGACATTCATACGAATGTTCCAGCATCTGTAACCCAGGTTTTCTTTATTCCTTGCTGTTTTCTTCATTTCTTCTTCATTAATTGATCGAACTTGAAGCTTTACAAGTGGATTCCAAAGAAGAATTGTGTTAGCTTTTCTTCTACATCATCTTCTTTATCAAGTTGGTTGAATTTCTTGGAGTTAAAGTTTAGAGAAAATCTCAAGTTCTCATTAGCAAGCTATCAAGTAAGTGTTCAGCTATTTTTATAGAACTTTTGAGTTCTATTAAGTAATTTGAGATGGTTTATAGTATAAATGGTTATAGAGAATTCGTTTTGGGTTTGTCCTTGATGTTAGGGTTTGGAAGTTGGTAGGTTTGCATCAAATAGTGATTGAAAAGAAAGGGGTTTTTTAACAGGGGTTTTGTGTTAAACATCAATTAAGGCAAGTATAAACAGTGATTTGTGTTTATATGCTAATAAGTATGGTGTTTTCTTGAGTTTTGTTGTAAGTTTGGTTTAAGCCCTATTCTTAGAATTTAATTTGATTTATTGATTGATTAAATGGATTATATGATAAATAGAATTGTGATTTTGATGTGTATGGAGATGATTATTGAGGTGGGAACAGGAGGTTCCATTTAATTGCAGGTTATGAATGGATTGGATGTAAAGAAGAAGGAAGAAATATTTGTTTCAGGAATCTGAACTGAAATTCGTTCCTGGTTCGATTGATCGGACAGGTCCTAACTGGGACCTAATTTCAGGTTGGTTGGAATTGGTTCTATTTGATCCAAATGCTCGTTTTAGGATCATAAATGGTCTATAAAAATTAGTCTAAAGACTAATTATAGTACAATTAAAGAATAATGAGTCAATTACTCTTTACATAAGGTAATATCCTTGGATTTAGGTCCAAGATGAATTGAAATTAACCAAAAGGTTAATCAAGTTAGGTAATTGTAATCCAATAATAATGATAATATTAGCTTCTAAAGCTAGCCGATAAGGCATTAATTAATTAGCCGAAATTAATAAAGTTTCAGAATTAATTTCTGAGTTTTAAAGAAAAAGAGCTTATTGATTATATCAAGGCTATTAATATTGTTTTACCTCCATTGGTGTTACTTAAGGGGACTTTAATGAACAAAATTCACATATATTGTGATGTCCATCGAGAATAACACGTACATTAAATAACTGAGGATTACACCTGAATGGTTAGTATTGTTTAATTGAAATTGTATATTGAATGGTATCCGAAATAGATCATAACTGGAATTGAATTCCAAAAGAATTGTTTATTGAATTGTATCTGTTAATTTGTAAATTTAATGGAATTAATATGTTAAATTGTATTATTCCTTGAGTCTGGCACTACATGGTGATTTCTATATGCTCATTTGAGCGGTTTTTGCTGCAGCAGATTATTTGAGAGTGTTCTGGAGATCCGTGGTGATATCAGTAGTCCCTGGCTCGGGCACTGATAAATTCCATAATATATGAATCCTTCCGTACGGAAGATGGTAATCCTTCCTTTTTAGGAAGATGTGATTGATTGGAAATACTATTATAGTTTGCCAAATTTGAACGAAGACTCATTAATTATGAATTGTATTTATATAGGTCTAACAATGAGTTAGACAGATTAAATGTTTAATTAGCATGTTCAATCATGTATCTGTTTATACATTGCTAAATTGTCAAATTCATAGTTTTATTGATGGCATTACAGGCATAGCTGCCCATGCCGGTCGTCTCCGACCCGGTTCCTCCAAGAGGACTAGTTGAGTGGAAATGAAGCAATATCATATGATTATGATATTGAAACGAAAATTGAAAGGAAAACTTTGAGTTGGAATTGGTTGGAAACGTTTCACACTTTTAATCTTTGTGTTGTATTTAAATATGCAAGTGATTGGTTTTGTACATAGTGTAAATGAAATTTTGTTTTATACATGAGCAATGTATATTTGTTTATATTCCGCATAATGTGTAATTATATCCCTTGTGAATTTTATGTGATTGAAGTTCACGGGAGTAAGTATGCGACGCTACTCGGGGTTAACTTGGATTAATCATAATCTCGGGCTCGGGTCGTGTAAAAAACTTAACATCATTTGGCCCCGGATAGATTGGAATGGCGAAACAGAATTCATGTAGCTCACCCCTACAGAGTTGGGACAAGGTGGATGATGATAGCTATTAGCTGGCAACTTAGCAAGAAGCTCCTGCAAGTCTTTTTTTTTTTTAATTGCTAAGTGCATCTATCTTGTTCACATTTAATTGCATGGCTCTCAATTAGGTTGGAAATGCTTGAAGTTGGTAATTTTAATATTTATTGTTTATTTAGAGCCACTATGACATAGGATGTGGCTTTAAATTAGGGTTGAGTAGAATAGTAGAACTCATGAAGCCGACCATATACAGATGTAATAAGGTTCAATGACTATGCCAACCACACACGGTATGGAATGAACTATGCCTCTCATTTGAGTTGGAAATGCTTGAAATAGGGAGTTTTATCAATAATTTTTATTTGGAGCCACTATGACATGATGTGACTTTAAATTAAGGATGAGTGGAAGAGTCGAACTCATAAAGCTGACCCCATATGGATGTAATAAGGCTTCGTTGATGATGATGTATCCAGTATGGAATTGTTTACCATTTTGATCTTGTACTCTAGTTTTATGTTTTGAATAATTATCTTTCCTTTTTAAATTGATAGGGCCCAACTTGAATGGTCTTTTTGGACGACAATCCGGCACAACTCCTGGTTACTCATATTCTACTGCTAACAAGAACATGGCTGTGATCTGGGGAGAGCCTACTCTGTATGATTACTTGCTCAATCCCAAGAAGGTAATTGATCCAACCTTTTAGGATTGCATGTATGTGCACTGATTTCACTGCTTCCTCTCCGTTTAATCCATGCATGATTCATTGTTTTCCAACATTTCATACATGTTTCGTTGTTCACAGTTCATACCCTTCTTCATGTAATACTTTCTGGTTCCTAGTTTCAAGCAACTGATACTCGATACAAGGGTTTTGATGGTCAATACCAATATACAAATACTGAATGCTGCAATTGTTTAGCGCTGTGCCACATTGTCATGACACATGATATGATCCATCATAATGCATATTGTCTGAATATATCATTTTTAAGATTCATGATATGGGATTCCAGTGGTATTCTTTGTGATGGTTGATACAATAACTCTTATGGGAGGCAAAGGAGTTAACTATGCCCTGAGGCCACATGGATATTTGTACGCAATGAGATTTGCCACTGGTCATGTAAGGTTGACACTGACAGTCCAAATATGTTCCTACAGCTTTTCAAGAGTCATGTGGCAATGGAAACTATTTTTTTTTTTTTTTAAATACTACTTAAAGGGAAAATATTCAAACATAAAGTATATGAGATATGCTATCTGCAGAAACAGGAATCAGTAAAGACCTCCTAACAAATAACACCTAGAAATACAAGCAAACGAGAATATATAATATTAATATTATCCAAATTTATTGTTGTCCAAATCCTACAATTCGCATCCCGAATGTGAGCCCTAAGTGTTACCTACCTAATTATCGAAACTCTTTTTTTATTATTATTATAACATCCTCACTAAAGGAATGTGAACCAAAGTGTTACCTACCTAATTCCTATTTATATTATCAGTATCACACTATTAGGATCAGACAATTTAGAAATGCCACATAATTGGAACTGTTGAATAGCATATTGATTAACACATCCAACAAGCCCATGATTTTGACAGGAATTAAGAGTTATGTATCAATTTTCCTGATTGTCAATCAATTTTTTCTTTTTGGTAGAACTGATTATCAATCAATTGAAAGTGAGAAAGGAACAGATTAAGCGACGTATGAATGAATTCTCTGATTTTCTCATCTCTCTTTTTTTATTGTTTGTCTCTGTTTGCAGTATATCCCTGGAACAAAAATGGTTTTCCCAGGTCTAAAGAAACCACAAGAGCGAGCAGATCTCATTGCTTATCTTAAGGAATCCACATCTTCTTGATGCGTCTCTCTATTTACTGCTCTCCATTTTTGTGGCAGTTGGGGCAATTGTAACAGAGCGAGAACCTTTTTTTTCTTCGAAATAATACCATTGGGGCCTGTCTGTCTTAGCGAACCAAGCAAGCATAGATAGATTAGAGTCAATACATTCAATTTTGAGTGTCATTATCCCCTCCAAAACATAAAATTTTGCAGTTTCTCTATAATATTTTAATTCTGATGATCCCTTTTATAGTCCTTTTCAACCTTTCTCAGCTCTTTGGGCTACAAAACGGTAAAGTCGGACAAATCTACAAATCAGTGCTGACTGCGCTGAAAATGATAAAGCAAATTCTAATGTATCTTGATCTGGTAGTTGCTAGTATAAAACCTAGATAATTATATCAGTTTGGACGAGTTGGTTTTTGATCCTATCATGGTGTGTAGGCTTCTCTTACTTTAGATGCCAACCGAAGTGAGTCCTGCATAGTTGTTAAAAGCTAATTATAGATATATTTCTAAATTCCCCTTTCACTTTCCTCCTTTTGACAGTACTTATTTCTTTTATTTTTTTGTTTGTGATATTTTTACTTTTGATGAGATTCTGAGACTATCACAAGTTATTGTGAATTACCATATTCTGTAAATACCATGATTTTTACCCATAAAAAAAGGTTAAATACCATGATACTACTGCAGTAATTTCAAGATAACATAGATGTATCCTAAGCACCTGAAACCATATGGCCCGAGTAATTTAGTAGCCATGAAATAATTTCACCCTTTAATGGAAAAATAAATCAAGGGCAAGGGAATCAAATAGCTGGCCATCACTCTAGGAATTCAAATCCTAGAATGTTAAAGGTCCTATCTACATCTCTACCCTGTAGGTTTCTCTCCCTCAATGAGTTAAAAAAAAAAAATCTTCTAGCAAGGTGCAGCCTCACATGAAATGCTCAAGTATAGAACCCATTTGAGTGATTTGAATTCTTATTATATAGATAAGGTTTGTAAATCTAACATTGACGCGCATCTCTAGAATCAGAATCTTCTCCTCATGTGTGAACTTCGCCAAAATCCTGCACAATTAGGTTTGGGTCCATGGAAGATTGATAATGTGTGAGATACAAGATTTTATACCCATTTTTGTCTGTGGTTGTGTCAAACTCTTTGCACTTGTCAATTTGACTGTGGGTCCAAAGTAGGAGAGAGATTTAGTATTTTACTAATACAATTGGGAGTGTTTATTTTTAATTTTAACAGCTTGGAATTCAAATGTAATCCTCTGTGATCAATTTGTAAAGAGTAGGTTTGAGAATTATATTTACTATTCTTTCCCACTCTATTACCTTCTAAAATAGGGCACTGAGAAGTTTGTGGGGACTATCAGACTTACCATACTATATAAAGGCACCATCAACAATCTTATCTAAAACAATGAAATGAATGCTACTATAGAAAGATATATTTTCATGGGAGAAGTATGCATTTTAATAGGTCATTTTTTTATGACCTTAGTTTGAATAGTTTTGAATGACAACTCAAACCTTTTTCTGTTTGTACATGTATAGATAATGAAGTCGTGATATGGTTAATAAGCTTCACAAACTTTAGTCACATGTAATATAGTGATAAATAGAATAATAGACAGGATAGCTTTAATCCGCACGACATCTCTAATTTGTTGTGGGACTCTTGTTTTGTGGTTCAGACAGTTTGATCTAAACAAGTTTTAATCAGAGAGAATGAAACAGTTTCGGAATAATGTCAAATAGGCCCCCACGTAGTTACATTGGAAGGTGCTTATCTTCAACCCTGAAGTCATATAAAGAAAATTGTTTTTATAATATTAACTACTTCTTCTACCCATGCTTATTTTTCAACGGGGCAAGCTTTTTTTCCTTTTTTTTTTTTCTCATCCTGAGCTGGATCAAACGCTTGTCTGCCCAATGAGAAGGGTAGTTACCTGCCGTTAGGGGTGTTTATGGGCCGGACCGGGCTAAGGCATATCCACGCCTGGCTTGACTTTAGAAACATTGGCCCAGGTCCGACACGGGTTGTAAAACCCATGCCCGGGCCCACCCATTTAATCATTCGGGCTAGGCCAAATCAGGTTTTTTTTTTTTTTAATAAATTTTATTGGAATTCGAGTAATTGTTTGGACTAATTAAATTAGATTACAAGCATTTCTTATATGGGCTGGGACGGGCTAAGCTTTGGGCTTTCTATCACTTAATACAAGTGCGGCCCAATTATTAAACTGGTCCTAATTACATATCCAACATATCCAAGTCAGGTCTAAAACGGGCTGGGCCTGGCTTGGGCTCAGGCTAGCCCAGCCCATGATAACCCCCACTTGCCACCCCCTTTTTTTTTTTTTTTTTGCCCGCGCTTATCAAGGATTGATCCCTCACAGATTATGCAGAGAGTTAGTCTTTTTGGCATAATGAAGAGTTAGTTTAAAGTATTATAATATTTATTTAAATCAGTTTTAAAGTCAAATATACATCAAAATCAGACTTGCCAAACAGCACCTTATACTAGCATACTAATCCGTGCCGAGCATGGGTATGGCTCATGTGGCTAAAGGTCCCTCCGTCTAGTTAGTTTTGAGATTTTATTAATAATTAATTAAATATAACAATTGTATTGTTTAAGAGCTAGGTAATATTGTATATAAATATTACTTTTTATATAAATGAGTATAAAACTTCAAGTCTTATGTAAATTAACATTTGCAAAATTGCATGTGACCCCGTCTTTAGGAATTAGAATTTGAGGCATACTTTAAAAAAGTTTATTGTATGTGGAGCCCAATGTATAAATCACCAACAAGGATCCACTTTTAAAAATCACAAACATTAAAGATTTTCTAACCATAATAGATATATTAAAATTCTAAATCCACCTAAAGAAAGACTCATTTTAACTTAGTTGGATAGAGTTATTGAGTAAGGTGGATTTTATTATCCGAACTCTTTAAACACCTATCCATAATAGATATATATTAAAATTTAAATTCACATAAAAAAGTTTAACAAAAGTGGACTCTGAATTGATTGATAGAGCTTATCTCTTGAAATTGATTTGAGATCCAATTTCTCAAATTGATTTGAGATTAGAGTCCAATTTTACAATCGATCAGCAAATCGGACTCCGATTTCAAAATCGATGCCTACGTCTATAATATATATTAATTGATAATTGATAATGTTGGCTCATGGGAGCTATGTAAATCCATGCCCAAACCTCTTTGGAATAGGTAGTTTTAGCAGTCTAGATCTAACGAAGGCCCACCGTTGGATTTTCTTGACACTTAATCAGCACTCTGTAAACAGATGACATCCGTTGCATTTTCTTGATGAGATGGCCCACTTTGCTCAGGTTTCAGAAAACTCCAGCACCTGCACGTTTCGTCCGAAGCCGAATATGAAATGAGAAATCCAACCGACGTTCGTCGCTTCTACCTGACATTCCACACCTTCTCCTTCGACTCTTCTCTTGCTTTTCCATCGATCTACGACTTCACTTTTCCATTCAAAATTAGGGCTTTTAGTTTTCCATCTGATTCTATTCTTGCCAATCGGATTTCTTCGAATATCTTTCCCCGCGAATGGATTCTGAAAGTTCCCATCTTTTTCTCCCATCTTGGTTTTAAGAGGTTCTTCTTCTAAATCTCTCTTCAATCGGTTCTGGTACTTGCTTTTTTTTTTTTTTTCCTTCTTGAATTCCGGAGGCACCCATCGATTTGTTTCAGTGAATTCGAACACAATTCAGTCTCGCGGCTGTTTCTCCTACTGGGTTTTGCAGTTTCTCTCCAAATTTCACAAATTTTTTTTTTTTTTTTTTCAATTCGAGAGACGCCCATTGAGGTTTATTTCAGTAGATTACGGCAGGAATCGCTACAAGGATCGGTGTTTGCTTGTTTTCTCGGGTGGTTTCCACGGAAGAAGTACGAATTTCCCTTAAAGTAGCGTTCTTGGTTGGTTTTTGTATTTGATGTGATTGCTCTTACTCATTTTCCATCTGGGTTTTTGAGAATGTGATTGCTCTTCCTCATTTCCCATCTGGGTTTTTGAGAAGTTGCTCTAAATCTTAGGATTTTGGCTGATTTGGCCAATTAGGACGGTTGCCATTTAGTTCCTTGTATCAGTTTGGAATCTTCATTTTCCGTTTTATTAGTGAAAAATTCGTATAGAACTCAGTTGGAGTGTAGTGTCAGTGAATCTTTTGCTGATTTGAACGGCACCCACCAAAATCCTTTTTTTTTTTTTTCCTTCTTCTTCTCATGTTCTTCTTGAGATTGTTTTGGTATATTCTGAATGTCTAATTCTGAAGAAAATTGTGGAATATTTGTTTCTGATGCGGGTGGAAGTGGTGGAGAATGTAAGGAAGTAGATACGGCCAATGCTCAGGAAGGCCCGAGTTCTGGTCAGGTTGATGAAACGTCACCTGATATGCTGCAGAATACACCTTCTAACATTGCCAGGTTGGAGGATGTGATCGAGCACTCTAAGGGTCGACAGAAGTACCTTGCGCAGACAAGGAGCCCCTCAGATGGAGAGGACATTCGTTGGTATTTCTGCAAAGTCCCTCTGGCTGTGAATGGTGAGTTTGGTCTTTGATTATTCATCATGTTTTCTTACTTTGTTTGAATTGAATTGGTTGTGTATAAAAAAAAGAGAAAGAAATGAAGTAGGCGAAGTAGAGAAGTTTTGAGAAAATAACATGGCAATTGTTTAGTAGCATCTCATAAATTCTCTTACTCTTGAACATCACCTATTTCTTGTTTTATTTGTTATTAATCCTTACTTATGGAAATTCTTGCTTGTAATGGCTCTTTGGTTGCTTGGGAATTGATTTCCAATGACTGATTTTCCCATGCCAGCTCATCAAATTGTGTTTGGTAATGGCAATGCACCAGAACTGTCTTTTTTCCACATTCCACTTGTTGTTCTTACCTTTCCATATTTCAATGTTTCACAAAAGGAAATTCGAGTGTGTTTTTCAACTCTTCAATGTCATAAATCAAGAGGTGTTGTTCCTAATCCTAATGTACCAAACAGGCCCCTAACCAATAGTAAATTCTTCCCACAACATTTCTTGTGTTTGGTAGATGTTTTAATGCACACTCAAGTTAGCGCGGGGATATCACATTAGGGGTAAGTGAATTGTTAATTAACCCAAGCTAAACCCATCTTGTTGAATTGTCTTCTGTCAAATTGTCCTCTTAAGCCTTTAACCATCTTTGTTGAAGCTTACCATGAAAGGAACAGGATAGAAGGCTACAATAGTAAAAGAGACAATTTTTTGCCGCTAAATCCTCAGTCCTCTGGATACACAAGTTTATTTTGATAATTGATAAAAAAAAATCGAGTCTGAAGGGTTTTCCCCTGCTGGAATAGTGCTTCTGCTAGAATCGTTGATGTCTTCAGTCAACTAAGTGCTTGTGCTTGTGACCCCACTAAATTGCCACAGGAGTTATTTGCTAGTATGGATCCTTGATTTAGTTTTTTCCCAAATTCAGTATTTGCATGCCCTTATGCATATACTAGCATAATAACCCGTGTTGAGCAAAAATATGGCCATTATTGTAATTTAAATATTCATGCATTAAGAAAATTCGTAGATTTTAGAAAGAAAATAAAGGAATGAGAAGGTTATGAGAGTACCTGTTTATATAATCCAAGAGCTAGTGGTGGAAAGATGAGAATTTGAGCAGAAAGGGAGTGGTAGAGTTTGGATTGAAATGGAGTTTTTGCAGTTAAGAGAAGTGGAGGTGGTTATGAGTGGTTTTGATAATGAGATAAAGTGGGTAGTTGGATGAGTGGAGAGAGAATATTTAAAACGGAATAACTTATAGCCAAAATCCCAACCGACAGTCAAAATTAAAGCCAAAACCTTCCTCTTTAATAAAGTATATAATCGGATCAAGAAATCTAGATCATGAATGTAATATTGGCGACAAAGTTTTATTCGAAGGCAAACATATTTGACTAATTCAGGGTAGTTGTTATTTAATTCTGTATTATTAATTTGAAGCATTGCTGGTTGCATAAGAGATATTTCACTGCCTTTTGAAGTGTCGAAAGAATTAATGGCATGGGATGGAGAACAGATGCAACAAGGGTGAAACAATTATTTATGTGATAGAACTAGCAAAAAAGAAAAAAACACTAAAAAGAAATTGATAATTTGCATTAGTTTGTGATTTGTGTTTTTAACAGAGTAATCAAATTGTCTTTCAATTTCAAATTGTGTCATCTTCTATGGAGTATGGACACATACATGCATATAAACAAACATTGAAGTTTGAACACATGTACATGCATACAATATAGTTGACTTCCTGACATGCTGATATACCAATATGGAAGTTCTCACATTTTTTTTTTATTCCGTTACGCTTTTTTGCTAAATTTTGTGCAGAGCTAGCTGCCTCAGTTCCTCGATCGGAGATTGTTGGAAAGAGTGAGTATTTTCGATTTGGTATGCGGGACTCCCTTGCATTAGAGGCTTCTTTCTTGGAGGTAATTGTTTTACTTGATAATAACGAGATTTTATTAGTTTTTTAAACATTAGCACGTCATCCATGATCCCATTATGGATATTCTGTTAGGTGGTTAGGGATCTTTTCTGCATGCATCTTTTGTGTTGCTCTTTGCCTTTTTCTTTATGGTTTACATATCTTGACCATTCTGTTTCGCTTGTTTGGGCCCGGCCCCATATCTCTTTTGGCACAGCATTTTCTGTGTTTGTTTAGGATGGTATGGAGTTCTTACCTGCATGTGTCTTTTGAATTTCTCTTTGCTGTTTCCTTGCTTGTTTGAATTTCTCCTTGCTATTTCCCTTACATGACACATCAGAGGATTGAGCATAGAGGTAACTAATTTGATTATTTATTATTTATTTTTATAATCCATCTTGATAGAGGGAAGAAGAATTGCTTTCTGCATGGTGGAAAGAGTACGCGGAATGCAGTGAAGGTCCAAGTGGACATCCAAGGAGTTCTGGCATTACTGAAGATACACAACCAAAATTGAATTCTTCTGAAGCTAATCAATCAACTCAGCTTTATATAATTGAGGAAGAGAGAGTTGGTGTTCCTGTAAAGGGTGGACTCTATGAGGTACTATTTTGATCAGAATGCTTGAATGTTTCCTGTAAACGGAGGACCCTGTGAGGTACTATTTTGATCAGAATGCTAGCATTCACCTTTTTTTTTTTCTTTTACTTATCTAGTAACATGAATGCTCTCTCTCTCTCTCTCGCTGTCTCGCCTGCCCCCCGCCCGCCTCTGTTTCTGAGTTCTTTGTGTAATTTATTTCACTTAAATTCATTCAGTTTCATGAAAAAACTTAATGATATCCTTCCAACGTCAGATTGATGTGAATGTTATGTCTTCCTTTCTTATGAAGTTACTTTAACTTTTCTCTTTAATTTGTTCAATTTGATGATAAAACTATTTTTGAACTACAATTTAATGAAAATATTAATAGTTTCCTTTAAAATCAAAGGAGCAAAACTGTGATAAATTGATTATCTTCCTTTTATTACCATAGCATTCTGCGGGCCAAGTTGTATAGCGAGATGTTTCAATACTTTTTAATCATTATTGGATTGCTGTGTACTGTGATTTAAGTTAGGAACCCAGACAATGGGAATATTTTTGGATATCACTTCATAGGCTGGGAGTTAGAATGTGCACATGCATCCCAAGTAGTACGTTATAATCAACCATGCTTAAAAGTGTCTGAGTTGTGTAAAACACTAGTGTGTGGGGGTATTTTACCAGCTCGAGACCTAACGCAGCTCGGCAGATCCATCCCGAGATCGGCTCCTTGGGGAGCCCCGCTCCGACTGTCATCCACCCGAGACTTGGGGGTGCATTATGAAACGATTACCGAGGTCCACCTCTGCAGTGGTTAACCGGGTTCGGCATCTTGTCAATCTACAATTAATAAGGGCATGTCCTGGCTCAGACGAACGGGATGGGCGCCGAATACGGAAGAAGCGTGGACTTCATTCCGCCATCACATCAGTAATCATGTGAAAGGTCAAGGTATGGCCTGACAGGACATAACCTCTACCTACTTCCATTTATGGGAAGAGTATGGCCCGATGGGACCGTACGTTTACCTACCTCCACTCAGGGAAAGGTCTGAGGATACCTAACATATATAAGTGGGCACAGCACAGAACGAAAGGAGGTAAGCAAAAAGTAAACTCCCATCCCTCCTCACTCCTGCTCCCTCTGTTTAGTAACAAGACTAACTTAGGCGTCGGAGTGCCTTCGGCCCTCTACGGCCAAGGCCTCTAACCTCTTTTTTCTTCTCAGGTCAAGAGGACACTCCCTCCAATTAAAGGCTATTCAGCAGCTCCCATCAAAGCAAGTCCGTGTTATTTTAGGCACTTACAATTGGCGCCGTCTGTGGGAAATGCTGATACAAAATGCCACCAAAAGCAAAAAAGACAGCCGAAACGCTGCGAGCCATACCAATGCCACGGTCGCCGGTACTACAAGAAGTATTAATCTCGCAGGGACCCGCGGGGAGACAGGAAGCAGCGCTAGCATCCTTGCCGCTAGCACCACAGGAGCAATCCCCTCGACGGAGGAGGGCTGGGAAGGAACCCCTTCTAGTGGCTCCTCCCCAGCGAGGCAGTCAACCTCCCAAGCGTCCTCAGCGACGAGCGTCTCTCCCCGGGCGGAGCAGCCAGCCTCCCAAGCGCAGTCAACCTCCCAAGCGTCCTCAGCGACGAACGGCTCCTGTCAGGCGAGATAGTCAGACTACCCAGCATCCTCCACGACAACCATCTCCTCCTCGTCAAAGAACCTCATACGGGCCCCGTCTTCCAAGGGAGCCTCTGAGGGACAAATCTCCAGCGGTCGTCAGATCTGGACGAGCCGAAGGAGATGACCCCAACTACGATCCGCGACTCGAGGAGATTAGAGCACAAGATGCCATCATCCAGGAAAAGGAAGAGCTGATTCGCCAACTTCAGCAGCAGCTGCGAGCGGCGAATCAGGCCCCACCTTCTGGTGTTCATTCGGTCGGGCAGGATCTGAGGCGGGCCCTTGACAGCAAAAAGCGTCATCACACCCATGAAGAAGGCTCTAGCAGTAGCCCGGGCGATACTCAAAAGAGGCCGAAGGCGCAGGATGAAGGTGGTGTGCCAGAATGGCTTGACCACCACATCAAGCAAACCATTCAGCAGAATATGGAGGTAGCTGGCCTCGCCCGCGACCGATCGAATGTCTACAGCTCCGGAGGGCTTGGCGTCTCCCCATTCTCATGGGAAATAAGAAATTTCCCCCTCCCCGAGAAGTTCAGCATCCCGAGATTCACCCTCTATGACGGGACCTCGGATCCCGCGGCCCACCTCAGGCACTTCACCCAGCGAATGTCGGTATGGGGCGACATTGGGCATTTGAACTGCAGGGTGTTCTCTTCTAGCCTGGGCGATCTCCCTCTCCGGTGGTTCTGTGCTCTCCCAGGAGGATCGATCTTGGGCTGGAGGCAACTCACGGGCTCCTTCCTGGAGAAGTTTCAGGCACATCGGGTCATTCCAAAGACCAACCAGGATCTGATGGCTATGAGAATGAGACGGGACGAGAATGTAACCCGATTCGCCAAAAGGTTCTGGACCATCTATAGCCAGATCGAAGACGCAAACGAGCAGCTGGCTGTGATGTGTTTTAAGGAGGCCTTATTGCCAGGCACTGAGCTCCGAAGAGAGCTGGTTCGGTATCCTGTGGGCACCATGAAAGCACTCATGACCCGGGTGAACCAGTTCGTCGAACAGGAGGAGGACGAAACCAGGGCGCGAGAGAACTTCGGCCTCAAGCTCCAAGATGGGCGTTTCGAGGACCGGCCCCCCCAGAAAGATAAGAAGCCATTCCGAAAGGAGGAGAGGGGCCGTCAGACAACCCCAGCAAGTCCGATGGTAGCCCCACGCTCCACCTCGGAAGGCAGAATGAAGAACAGACCGCCATCGGATGCATACAGGGCGGTTAATACTATCTTCAAGGAACCCATCTACAGGATCCTCACCAAAATCAGGACGCAGCCATTCTTCTCACGGCCCCAGCCAATGAAAGGCGACCCCTCTACTCGGGATCCAAATAAATTTTGCTCGTATCACAGGCAGAAAGGACACATGACAGAGGACTGTGTGTCCCTTAAATCCTATCTTGAAGAGCTCGTTAAAGAGGGACGCCTCAAGGAATTTGTGAAGGAAGAGAACGGCCATGACAGCCGTTCCCGGCAGCACCAAGGTAATGAGGATAACGATGAGACCGCGGGAATCATAAACGTTATCCACCTGGCGCCCGCGGCGGCAGGGATCAACCAGGCACGTGCCGAAGCCAGGAGGGCTTCCCACAATAGGCAGGTGCTCACGGCCGAGCTGGAGCCGGCAACAAAAAAAGCTCGGGCTGACAAGCCCCGGATCTGGTTCTCGGACCATGACCTCCACGGAGTCCGCTCCCCTCACAATGATCCCTTGGTGCTCGCCCTGAAGCTCGAGAATTTCACGGTCAAGAGGGTACTCATAGATCCTGGCAGCTCGTCGGAAATCCTCTATTTCGACTGCTTTAGAAAACTGGGCCTCAAGGCAGAGGACTTGCAAGAATCCCGCACCCCTCTCGTGGGGTTCAGTTCAAAGCCAGTTTACCCTAAAGGGAAAGTTTCCCTGAGGATCCGAGTCGGGGGAGCCAGCAGACTAGCGGACTTTCTAGTGGTGGATGTGCCATCACCCTACAATGCAATTCTGGGAAGAAGTTGGCTGCACAGCATGGAAGCCGTGCCCTCCACCCATCACCAGAAGCTGAAATTTCCGCTGGAAGACGAGCACGGCAGGGTCGAGATAATCACAGTCAGAGGCGACCAAGAGATGGCCAAGCAATGCTTGATGGCCGTTGTCTCCGGAGAAAAGGAGCCCCAAGTACATATGGCCGAGCTGGAAGCAGAATCTGACTACGGCCGAACTCCCGAACAGAAGAGTACCGAGGACCTGGCCGAGGTCAGGATCGACCCACAAGACCCCGAGAGGTTTTTCCTACTCGGTAGCCAGCTTACCGAGTCCGAAAGGGGCGAACTCCTCGACTTTCTGTTGCTGAACAAGGGGGTCTTCGCCTGGACTCCATACGAGATGCCCGGCATCGACCCGGAAATCATTAGTCACAGGCTGAACGTGGACCCAAGACACAAGCCAGTCGTCCAAAAGGCACGGCGGTCGGGTACCCAGCAAGCTGAAGCGGTGATGGAAGAAGTCGACAAACTCCTGGAGGCAGGAGCGATACGGGAAGTCCACTACCCCGAGTGGCTCGCCAACACTGTAGTGGTCAAAAAGAAGAGCGGGAAGTGGAGGGTCTGCGTTGATTTCACCGATCTCAACAGATCTTGTCCCAAAGACAGTTTTCCACTCCCCAAGATCGACCAGCTGATCGATGCCACCGCAGGACATGATAGAATGAGCTTCCTCGATGCTTATCGGGGGTACCACCAGATCCCGATGTACGGCCCCGACGAAGAAAAAACAGCATTTATAACACCCAGAGGCATCTACTGCTACAAGGTGATGCCTTTCGGGTTAAAAAAATGCAGGAGCAACTTACCAGCGGCTGGTCACAAAAATGTTCCAAGCCCACCTCGGCAGGACCGTGGAAGTGTATGTTGACGACATGGTCGTCAAGTCTAAAAAGTCGGAAGACCACCTAGCCGACCTCCGACAAGTTTTCGAGATCCTGAAGGCATTCGGACTGAAACTAAATGCGTCGAAATGCGCATTCGGGGTCGGCTCTGGCAAATTCTTGGGGAGTTTGGTCACCAGACGAGGAATCGAGGCTGACCCAGAACAGATCTCGGCAATACAAGCAATCCAGAGCCCGGCCTCGACAAAGCAGGTGCAGAAGCTCACCGGGATGGCAGCCGCGCTTAACCGCTTCATATAGCCGCGCCTCGGACAAATGTCTCCCTTTCTTCCGGCTCTTGAAAAAAAGTTCAAGATTTCAGTGGACCCCGGAGTGCGACCAGGCTCTTCAGAGACTCAAGGAATATCTGTCCTCAGCCCCCATATTGTCAACACCACTGCAGGGTGAAGTACTCTACTTGTACCTAGCGGTATCGGACCATGCCGTGAGCTCGGTACTCATAAGAGAAGAAGACGGACACCAGAAGCCGATCTATTATACGAGCAAAACCCTGCTTGACCCCGAAACCAGATACCTGCCGCTGGAAAAGCTCGCGCTGGCCCTCATCAGCGCCTCTCGCAAGCTCTCCCACTACTTCCAGACGTATACCATAGTGGTTGTTACGGAGCACCCACTTAAGTCCCTTTTCAGGAAGGCAGATTTCTCTGGGAGAATTTCAAAATGGGCCGTCGAACTGGGACAGTATGATATACGCTATCAGCCCAGGACGGCAATTAAGGCTCAAGTCTTGGCGGACTTTCTTGTTGAATTCACTTCCCCGAGTTCGGCACCGACCACTTCGACTACCGAACTGGGCGGCAATATTGGGGATAATGTCGCAGGCAGAGATGAGACCACCGAAGATGATGTCGCAGGCAGAGATGAGACCACCGAAGCCGAAAATCAATCCTGGAAGCAATTCCTTGGCACGGCATGGAAAGTCTTCGTAGACGGATCATCGACGACGAGAAGGTCCGGCATCGGCATAGTGCTCCAGTCCCCAGAGGGTCTCGTCATCGAACAGGCGTTGACGCTTGGCTTTAAAGCATCCAATAACGAAGCTGAATATGAAGCGCTAATCACAGGATTAGACAGTGCCAGGGCCTTAGGGGCGAAACAGCTGGCGGTTTTTCAGCGATTCCCAGCTGGTAACAAGCCAACTCAACGGGGATTACCGAGCTCGCGATGAAAGGATGGCCGCCTACGTGTCCCGCGCAAAGCAATCACTCTCTCATTTCCAAAAAGTTGAAGTCAGACAGATTGGCAGGGAATCAAACTCTCATGCAGACGCCCTCGCCAGTCTGGCCTCGGCTGTTGAAGCTGGCCGAAAGAGAACAGTTGATGTGGGAACGCTGGAATCACCCAGCATAGAGCTCGCTCCAGTACGGCTTATCCTATATGCCGATCTCGGTCCCAGTTGGATGGACCCAATAATGGCGTATCTCAAGAACGACCAGCTTCCCGAAGACAAGAGCGAAGCCCACAAGATCAGACTGAAAGCAACTCGGTTTTGGATATCTCCAGAAGGCAAGCTGTATAGAAAATCCTTCACAGGGCCGTATCTCCTGTGTGTGCACCCAAGCAAGATCGAGGATTTCCTGTATGAAATACATGAAGGCATTTGTGGAAGCCACATCGGAGGCCGGTCGCTGGCTTACCGGGCCATCAGCCAGGGCTACTGGTGGCCCTATATGCAGAAGGATGCGCAACTCTACGCCAGAAAGTGCGAGAAGTGTCAGAAGTTCTCCCACTCTCTCCATCAACCGGCCCAGGACCTAAGCCCACTTTCAAGCCCGTGGCCCTTCGCTCAATGGGGGCTCGACATCGTTGGACCTCTACACCGAGCCCCAGGAAATAAAAGGTGGCTAATAACAGCTACGGATTATTTCACGAAGTGGATAGAGGCAGAACCATTGACCTCCATTACTGAGCAGGACACGAGAAATTTCGTCTGGAAGAACATTGTAACAAGATTTGGGATCCCCCGGACTCTGATCTCGGACAACGGAACTCAATTCGATTCAAAATTCTTCAGGAACTTCTGCCAGGAGCTCGGCATCAGGAACCATTATTCATCCCCAGCATACCCACAAAGCAATGGCCAGGCCGAAATCTCAAACAAGGTGGTTCTCGACGGTCTCAAGAAAAGGCTTGACAGAGCTAAGGGGAGATGGGTGCAGGAGCTTCCGAGCGTTCTTTGGGCATACCGAACGACGCCAAGACGATCCACCTCGGCAACGCCCTTTTCCTTGGCCTACGGAATGGAAGCTGTAATACCTCTTGAAGTTGGCCTTCCCACTCTGCGATCGGAACTTTTCAACCAAGAGGGAAACAACGTGAATCTGGCTAGAGAGCTCGATCTAGCAGAAGAAAGGAGAGAAACCGCAGCGATCCGCCTAGCCTCCTATCAACGGCAGCTGGCCAGAGGGTACAACCAGAAGGTCAGGGAAAGGAAGTTCTCCATCGGAGAATTGGTCCTGAAAAAAATGCTGACTGCGGACAAAAATCCAAGTGAAGGCAAGCTGGGAGCAAACTGGCAGGGACCATTCAAAATTGTATCTATGGCAGGGCAATCTGCTTACAGACTCGAAGACATGAACGGCAAAGGACTGCCGCGGCCCTGGAATGCTGTGCACCTTAAAAAATATTACTTTTGAAATTGTTTTCGTTTCAGGCAATAAAAATGATGAACTTATAGCTCTGATATGTCCCCTGTTTCTCCCTCGCTCCTTCAGCCCGGTTATGGGACCACTCCTTCAGCTCGGTTAACGGAACCAGCTGCCTAGACTCGGTTATGGAACCAGTCTCCTTCAGCTCGGTTAACGGAACCAGCTGCCTAGACTCGGTTATGGAACCAGTCTCCTTCAGCTCGGTTAACGGAACCAGCTGCCTAGACTCGGTTATGGAACCAGTCTCCTTCAGCTCGGTTAACGGAACCAGCTGCCTAGACTCGGTTATGGAACCAGTCTCCTTCAGCTCGGTTAACGGAACCAGCTGCCCAGACCCGGTTATGGAACCGGTCCTCTTTTAGCCAGGTTAATGAAACCAGCTACCCAAACTCGGATGTGAAACAGGCCTTCCCCAGCCCGGTTGACGGTACCTACAGCCCAAGCTTGGTTCCTAAAACCAGCCTGGCTTATCGACCATCCATTTCTCGGCTTAAACCACGAAATCGAAAGGCCTATTCATGACAATTCCTACCTGGTCCCCGACGTATGGATTCATGATTCAAAAAAAAAAAAAAAAAAAAAAAAAAAAAAAAAAAAAAAAAGATGATGCAAATATCTCCAGAAATGCAAAAAGATGCAGCGAACACGAGACACGGGATGTGTGCGAAAATATATATTTCATTAGAAAAAGCTATACAGATTCATTCTTAACAAAATAGAAATGTACAACGAATGAGTCAAGCCTTCTCGGGGGGAACTGCATGAGGAGAAGCTTCAGGGACAATCTCGGCAACTGGCACCTCAAGGGGAGCCTCGGATGCTGGAGCCACTGCTGGAGATTGGGGAGGAACCAGACTTTCCTCGGCGGCCAGGGGTTCAAGCTTGGGCAGGTCGTGGTATATGGGGTCGTCCTCAGGAACGCCCATCTTCTTTAGCAAAGCCTTACACCCAAGCTCGAATAGGCGCGGGCCCAAAACTTCAAGCTGTGCCTCGTAATCTTTAGTGGCCGCCCCCACCCCTTCATTAAAGGCAGCATCAACCTCTGTTTGGGTCATTGCCTCAACACTGGCTTTCTCCTTAACAAGAACATCGAATTCGGCTGCCCTTTTCTCCAGTTCGGCATCCTTCTTTCCAACTTCGGCCTTCGCCTCAGCCAGCTCGGCCTCGAGCTGGATCGCCCTCTTCGCCTTGACCTCTGCCGCCGCTTTCGAAATTGCACTCTCTTCCTTGGCTTTGCAGACCTCGTTCACGGCGGCTTCAAGGTCTTTGGCGAGACTGAAGTTCTTCTCCTCCTCCTCCTTCAGGCCCTTACGAGCACCCTCGAGGGACTCGGAGATCTTTTTCTTCTCGGCCTCTAGCTTCTCGATCCGGGTGTCCCGGTACTGGACTCTGTCCATCAACACCTTCGCCCGTTGAATGATCTGCAGACGACAAGGGTCAGGTACCGAGAAAGTCTCATAAGAAACAAAAAGTTTCGGAAACTCACCGAGAAAACCTGACTGGATGATACCGACCGCCAGCGCCCCATCCTCCATTCGCTGCAGCTTCTCTATGTCCTGTGGAAGAGCGCAGGCTGCTGCGAATGTAGCTGCGACGGAGGGGTTCCATGAAGGCGATCGTCCACGGTTATCGGTCTCCCCGGCCCAAGCAGCAGGGAAGGCCTCCATATTGCCGGACCTTCTCGGGGGGCGGCCAAGCTAACCCCGGAGGCCTGCTCCGTCCCTCTCCCCGAGGATTTCTCCGCAGGACCCTCGGTGCGAGGACGCTTCTCCAGGGCCCCTCTCTCTCTTTCCCCTGCGGGACGCTCCCGACGGGATGAACTCGGCTTCTCTGGCCTCGATCCCTTTTCGACCCTCCTCTGGATCTCCGCGGGGCGCTCTTGGACGGAGGAACTGGAAGCAGGGGGAGCGCCAGCGGAACTTTGGCCCGCGGGGGCCTGCTGTTTGCCCATGGCAGGGGGGATTGGGGCAGCAGCTTCCCTCCCAAAAAATTTACCTCCCAGATCTTTTGTGGACAGAGGAGGACGTCGAGGAGGCATTCTTCTTTCCTCGGGGCTCGAGGAGGAATAAGAATCAACGATCACTTGAAGATCGGTCTCCGGTTCGGCTCGGGATGTAGTGGCCTCGGCTCCCGAACTCCTCCGGCCCTCGAGATCAAGAGATGCAGCGTCACCTGCGGATTTCCTCTTGATGTAGGTCTTGTACCTCGGTTCGTAGCCAAGGAGTGACCAAGCGGCGCGCGAATTGTGGCCCTTGTAGCCTCGCACAGCCCTTTGCCAATCGCTATTTGGTCTCCAGCCGGAATTAACGGCCTCGCTCTTCCTTTGGCCGACCTCTGCGCAAACGAAAACGCAAAGGGTTTAATCCAACATGAAAGAAGAATGGAAGAAACAAGGGCATAAAGGAGTTCGGTGCATTACTTGGAGGAATCCCGAAGTGACGGGGTATCTTGTACCGCTTCTCTACCACGGTCTCCTCCTCCCCGAACTCCCAATTACCTGATACGAACAGGCGGTCGTTCCCAGCATGACGACCTGAATCCTCCAGTTCGGTAACAAATTGTTCCCTTCCTGGCCTCCCCCGGAGGTAAAAACAGGTGCCATCCCCCGCCGACTTGCACACGTCATATGCGTCCTCTATGTCGTGGACACCAAGGTTAATCCCCAAAATCCTATTGAGTTCTACAGCCCCCATTATTATCTTGTAACCGTTCGGCATCAACTGACAGGGGCTGAGGTGCCATGTTGATAAGCACGCCCTCAACAATGGATGGACTGGAAACCTGACCCCTCCCTCGACTATAGCCACTAAAGGGAAAGGCATCCACCCGTCGGAAAACACAAAACCGTCGAACATGTCGTCGGGGTCGTCTATCCTAGTGCTGACGTTTGCAGGGATGCGATACATCTCCCTGAAACTCTCCATGGCCTCAGGTGTGTCCCACCCAATGCCTATAGACTCCCATCCTTCTAAAAAGGGAAAACCCTAGATTGAAAAAAACCTAATGGGCCGGGATACAAAGGAAGTAAAAGGGAAGGGGAACTCACGAAAGGCTTGCGCTGAACGGGAAAGGCCGAAGACTGGATTCGCTGCAAAGGCTTCCTTCAGATATTTCTTCAGATCGCTCAGAGTCGAAGAAAATGCATAAGCAGAGGAAGTAAAAGGGAAGGCCTCCCTACTTATAAAGCGAAAAGCTGCCTTCTCCGTTATCGAGAGCAGGAGCCGCCGCCTCGAGCGATGTGCACGCTGCCACCGAAACGATTGAAGGAACCATCGCACAATGACGCGTGTCACCAACAGCTGTCTTCCCTCGGGAAGCGAAAAAGCCGCCCCCGTCGATCCCTCGGAAGACGAAGTGGAGAGGACGCATTAATCAACTGTCTTTGGCAGACAGGCCGGCAGCAACCTTAATTGCTCCATCAAAATACTCGAATGAGAT
Organism: Camphora micrantha; assembly: GCA_003546025.1. Classification (NCBI taxonomy): domain Eukaryota; kingdom Viridiplantae; phylum Streptophyta; class Magnoliopsida; order Laurales; family Lauraceae; genus Camphora; species Camphora micrantha. The sequence continues at coordinate 4,969,827 of QPKB01000003.1, read as the reverse complement.
CTTGAAAATGACACCTACCGAGACTAAAAAGCTCTTGGTCCCGAGGACAAATGCCGAGACCCAGAGCTTGGGGGGCAATTGTGTGGGGGTATTTTTACCAGCTCGAGACCTAACGCAGCTCGGCAGATCCATCCCGAGATCGGCTCCTTGGGGAGCCCCGCTCCGACTGTCATCCACCCGAGACTTGGGGGTGCATTATGAAACGATTACCGAGGTCCACCTCTGCAGTGGTTAACCGGGTTCGGCATCTTGTCAATCTACAATTAATAAGGGCATGTCCTGGCTCAGACGAACGGGATGGGCGCCGAATACGGAAGAAGCGTGGACTTCATTCCGCCATCACATCAGTAATCATGTGAAAGGTCAAGGTATGGCCTGACAGGACATAACCTCTACCTACTTCCATTTATGGGAAGAGTATGGCCCGATGGGACCGTACGTTTACCTACCTCCACTCAGGGAAAGGTCTGAGGATACCTAACATATATAAGTGGGCACAGCACAGAACGAAAGGAGGTAAGCAAAAAGTAAACTCCCATCCCTCCTCACTCCTGCTCCCTCTGTTTAGTAACAAGACTAACTTAGGCGTCGGAGTGCCTTCGGCCCTCTACGGCCAAGGCCTCTAACCTCTTTTTTCTTCTCAGGTCAAGAGGACACTCCCTCCAATTAAAGGCTATTCAGCAGCTCCCATCAAAGCAAGTCCGTGTTATTTTAGGCACTTACAACTAGTAAATTTATTGGAAGTATTTCTTCTGTAGTTGTCTGCTCTTTTATCACAGAACTTCATTACTTGTGATTCTAAATTGTTTTGATTTCAGCCTTTGCATCATATTATTCCTTTTTTATTCAGGTGAAAAACCTGGGACTAAAATGATAGTAAATTTAAACTTGTATCAGCTTGCTCTGAGTGTGAGACTTTTAGAGTTCAGCACATGATGATCCTCAAATCATTTATTGAATTTTGTTTATAAATATTTATGGGCATTATCAATTTATCATAAGTGGTGGTATTTCTTTGATTTTTAAGAGCTTAATTTGTCTGAAACTGAAGCAAAGTGGGTGGCTGCAGGTAGACCTGGCTACGAGACATTGTTTTCCTGTTTATTGGCATGGGGAAAATAGACGAGTTTTAAGGGGCCATTGGTTTGCTCGTAAAAATGGCCTTGACTGGCTTCCTCTACGTGAAGATATTGCTGAACAGTTGGAGCTCGCATACCGATGCCAGGTATCATGGAGTGAAATAGTCGAGGCATTTTATTCCGTAAAAGAGGAAAAAAATCTAACCAATTTCTGATCTCCATGTTTTGTTTTGTTTTTGTTTTTTTCTTTTTTCTTTTTATAATTACAACTACTTCCGTGCTGTCGATAGGCTTGACTCCTTAATAATAAGCCAATTCATCAACACTTGCAATTTACTGGCACATATCTGAACTTGTTTCTTTTGAACCTTTTTTTACTCATGGACAATAATTCATGTAGCTGACTACTAACCCCAACATAGTTGGGACAAGGCTTTGACGATGATGATTGTATACATGTCTATATTCCATAATACGTTGATCATGGGAAATGCATAGGTTAAGTGCTTCTTGGATTTTAGAGTGCTTGACAAGGCTTAAGCCAACTTGCATCAGCAATAGAGTATTGCACCATATGATGTTGCAGTTACACATTTTCAGAAATAATGGCAATTTAGGTACTCTTTCAGTAACCCATTTGTGTTGTCGACACTCAGTACTTCTTTCAAATGGGTTGCTTGGATTTCAAAGCCATCTTATTACACGACAAAGCTTGAACCATGGGGCCAGAAAATGGATAGAGAGCTTGAGGGGTTTTGTGGATGAACTTTGATCAATTACTGCGTCAGTCGCAGCCTCGCAGGACTAGGAAAGGATTCAAGGCCTTCAAGATTTTCCACACTCAAAATTCTTTTGTTGCTTTTGTTGTCTCCTCATAAAAGTTGCTTGTGTGACCAATTCAAATGATTGGTAAATCATCAAATCCTTGTCCTAACTCTGTTGGAGTTAGCTACATGAATTCTATTTCGTCATTCTAGTCTATCCGAGGTCAAATCCCCAAATAGGTTGCACTTCAGAAAAACTTCTGACTGGCGCAGTTGTTGGCTTGTGTTGGACTGACATGTCCAAACTTTCTCAACCAAATCTCTCTTAATTTATCATATATTGATGCTACCCCTAAATGCCCCAAATGCACTCATTTCTAATTCTATTTTTCCTAGTTTTACCATACATCTATGTCAACATTCTCATCTATGCTACACTCATTTTATTGCATGTGTTGTTTCCTCATTGGCCACCGTTCTGCTTGATAGGTCATAGCTGGTCTAATCGTTGTCTTGTAAAATTTTCCTTCCAATCTTGTCGGTATGTGCTGATCACAGAGAAATCTAGAAGAAATTCTTAACTTCAACTATCATGCTCTTATCATATGTTTGACATCCTCCTCAATCTTTCCATCTTTACTAATTATAGAGCCATGGTATTAGAAGAACTCTCTTTGTGGTATCTCTTGATTGAGCGATGACCCAAATGACAGGTGCCATTTGAGGGTCTGCCCTTCTTATTACTTGCCTTGAGTTTCTTCTCCTTTGTGGGTAGGATCATTGCTTCAGGCTATGAGGCCCAGATATGGCAAAGATACAATGGGCGTACTCTCCGAATATGGAAAGGACATGGATTTTACACTTAGAAATGAAGTAATATGATATATGTTGCTATTTTGAAGTATCTGGATATCATAGGCTTTAGGGTACTCATGTCTGTCCTCCTAATGATGGAGGCTAACCTTTGCCCATCTCTTGTTTCTTGTATCCTTGAGTCATTCTTTTTATAGAGATTTGACTAGGATTGGAAGAATCAGTTTCGTAAACAAGATGGAGTGTCTTATCTTGGTAGCTGGATTCCACAGACTGTTATATTCTAGTGGGCAGCTCTAACATGAGCTTGAACCTATATCATTCCTTGTAGAGGAGGTGTCTTTATCAACTCACATTGTGAGATATATTTTTTAATTATTATTATTTTTGGTTACTATGTTCCATCTATATGTGATTCACTTCTAGTGTTTTTTTTTTCCAGGTTTGGCATCGTAGGACATTTCAGCTATCAGGGCTTTTTGCTGCCAGAGTTGATTTACAAGGAACTACGCAGGTACTTATATTGCTCCCAAGACGAGTTAGAAGTCGGTTGATTTTTTTTTTCTTAATTTTGCTTTAAGTCATTTGGCCTTGTATAGGGTCTGCATGCTCTTTTCACAGGAGAAGATGATACCTGGGAAGCTTGGTTGGGTGTTGATACCTCTGGTTTCTCTAATGTTTTTGGTTTGAGAGGAAATGGAATTAAATTGAGGCGTGGATTTTCAACGTCTGGATCTCCAAAACCAACCCAGGTTTGCTTTCTCACAAATGATTTCCTTAGATATTATAAATAGGTACCATGTGTGTTTTTAAAATTTTAACTTATTTTTTAACGAAAATATTAAATCTAATCCTATGGTGGAGGATCCTATTCATGATTCAATTTGACCAGACCCCTTAAGTGACCTGCAATGTGATTTCGACTTTCTGAACAAATACATAATATTATCAAAATATTATAGAAACTGAAAATATCACGAGAAAATTGTGATAATGTCAATAAAAATGTGATAATTGGGAAAAACCTATTTGAAAGCATAGTTTTCAAAATCGGAATCGTATCGCAAATTGTTCATACCCATGAATTGAATCGAATCGCGAATCGTAGGATTTTTTATATTTCTAATAAAAATGAAAAATAATTAAAAATTAAAAGAAAAAGGAAAAAGTAATTATTCATAACTATCATTTTTCCATTTATAGTAGTATAAATATAATAACAAGTAAGTCTATCATACAATCATATCAAGAACATCATGACATATATTATTACATATATATATATATATATGAAATAATGATGTGTAAATAGTTAAATAAGTTTAAAGTATCAATATATATTTTATTATCTTTAAATCAGAATATAAAAATAAAATAAAATCCAAACCATCAATCTTACACGGTCGGATATCTCTTAAATTTAAGAAAGTGTTCATGAAGTAAAAAAACCAAAATAGATTAAAAAAAAAAGATAATATAAACAAGCACCATACGGACAGTCGAATGCTTTAGTTAAATGCATGTTCGTTATTCATCTTTAAAACCTTATCAAAGCCGTAAAAAATTCTTACGAGGTTTCGTTAACTACTAAATAACCTTTTAAAAATACAAGCGATAAAAGAAAGATAGAATAAAGAAAGAAAAAACGTTAAAGATTATTAATATAAGCTTTTTGGCTATAGCCATTCTCGCTTAGTCGAATCGCTTGAATTGTAAGATTCAATGAAACGAGTATCGAATTGTAGGATTCGTACCTGAATCCTAAGATTCATTTGTAAATGGAATTCATTACATAGATACGAATCGTTTTTCTTAAGATTTGGGATACGAATCGGGATTCGGGATATGAATCGTAGGATTCTGATAACTATGTTTGAAAGTTTTAACACTTTTTATATTTATTTCTTATTATATAAAAAATAATTTATTTTCCATGACATTTTCCTGTTAATGTCGCAAGAAAACCCCAATTTGAAAAATGTCCTTTCATTTTCTTGAGCTGTTAATTTTCAAATGGATTCTAAGGGAATTTGTAGCGGCTGTCAGTCGGCCGTAACATATTGGCTGATATGTTGAAAATGGCAGCCACTACAACCAGCAACACTTGTGAGTGCCACTATTTCACAAATAACTTACTGGCCACTTCCGATAATGCAGTCAATATGCTACTTATCCACCGCTATTTTGAACCTTGCCTATTACAATAATTTAAAACTGTAGTCAAGCAATTTGCTACTACCTAGCAACAAAAGAAAATCAACCTCGAGGTAAACACCATCATTCCTTCCAGAACATAGCACAACCTACCATCTTGAGCTTTACAACAAATTTGCAAGAAGACTTGATCTCTAATGGAACAAACTGTCCTCCAATTCACAAAAAAGAGAGAAAATTAGATTTTGGATAAACCCATCCTTATTTTCTTTTGGGTAAAGCTGCCACATTGGGATGGATGCCTTAAATTGGTGCGAGCTGAGTTTGAACCCCACCACTCTATGCTTGGGTGGACAACCCATCCATGGTTAATTAATATGATATTTATGGACAATCACTTGCTTCCATAATCCTCTCTTCTCTTTTCGTTTCTAAAAAATTGCATGACAGCACCTGATTTGTGGAGCTACAATTTAACATAGCGCCTGTTGGTAACAATGAACAGCCTATTGATATGATAAAAATATAGAAGAAGGGAACTGAATCTATTTTATGATGTGATTTGGGCTTGCTTGGAGCTTGGAGTTTAAGTGCAGCTACATTAGCACCTCATACTGATGTTGCCGTCACATATGCACTTACTAATTACTATATGTACATAGGCAGTGATTTGTTCTGAATGAGCAGAGTGGGGGATCCCAACGGTTCCATGTAGAATCATATTTATTTCAAAATATTGCTTAATGTCTGTCTATTGACGGGAAAATTTATCAATCATCCTTCTCTCGTAATGCTGATTTTAAATTTTCAGGATGAATTACGTCAGCAAAAGGAGGAGGAGATGGATGATTACTGTTCACAGGTTGGTATTTATCATGGAACTGATCTTTTCCTCTTAACAAAACTGGTTCATAGCCTTTTCCCTTTCTTGATAGCAATATATTTATGTAGCTATCTAAAAGAGCTTAAATCCGATTTTGGGGCATGCTTTCATGGTGGCTGACCGTCAGATCTTAGCTTCCATCCTTGATGGGTGGCCCCCATGAATCTCCAAAACTTTGAACCGATACATTGACCTGGATACACCATCATTTATACTAATATATGGATTTGTCCAGTTAAGATAATCCAATAAAAGAATGATCATATATAGTTATCCACGTGTGCACTCATTAGAATTTTTTAAGAGGTATCATTGGAACCTAAGTCATTTTAATAAATAAATATTTGATCAAAATGAACACTTTTTTGAAAATATTTGAAAAAATGGTTGTTTGACCAAGTGGAAGAATGTAAGCATATGTCTATTTTGGGTGGTCCCACATGATCACATATGGTCCCTGCTTGATTCTAACTATTAATAGTATGATATTTTGGGCTTCCTTATTTAAGACAAACTTGGATTCCAAGAGTCTTGTCATTGCCCAACTTAAAGTTTCCTAATAAGGCTGAAGTACATGGAAAATTAAGAAACCCCTCCAGATTTGGTAACCTTGATTGATTAAGGAACCATAAGGCCTAATTACAAATATGGTCAATTGGTCCCTTCAAGCTCTCTCAACTAGCAAAATAAGAAACCGTCATCCTTGATAAGGGATATGTTCTAGAAGAAGAATTGATAATTATCTTGTAGATCTGATCCGGTCTAGTTCAAGCACAGATACATGTATTTTTAAACTCTTCTTTAATTTGTTTTTCTATGATCATCAACTAAGATTCATCCATGATAACTATAAAATTAATATTATAAACAAACAAGACTATTACACTGTGCCACTTGTCAAGATGGACCATTGGATCGAAGCATCCATTTCAAATTGCTATGGCCTAATATTACTCAGATTGGAATGCTTATCACTGTTGCATTGAAGTAATATTCTAAGCCGATGATAAATCTGGAAGTTTCTGTACTGTGCCATCCAAGGATGAATCACTGTGATTAGAGTGATATTTGAGCCAATAGGAGAATCACTCCCGCTGGAAATGGAGATGAAAAGGGTTAGGCACCCATGAAGCTGGCAATCTATTATCATTTCTTTTGTTTAACTATACTTAGTACTGAAATTTCTTTGTTGATTGAATAAAATTTAAGTAGATGCTATAGTGATTCTTCACCTGAGATGCCAATAAATTCTCCTACCATTGGTCAAATTCTTTTGTAGTTGCATCTTTTACTTTAGTGTTACTTTCTCAGGTTCCCGTTCGGCACTTAGTTTTCATGGTTCATGGTATTGGTCAAAGGTTGGAGAAAGCCAATCTTGTGGATGATGTTGGTGATTTTCGTCATATCACGGCTGGTCTTGCTGAGCGGCATTTAACTTCATACCAACGTAACAGACAGAGAGTTCTCTTTATTCCATGCCAGGTATGTCTACTGGCTTGCCATGCATTTGATTTCTTACCCTATGATTTGGTTTTGTTCAAACACGAAAACTGACATCTTGCAAGAGCATGGTTTTAAAAGTTGGCCAAGTCCAAGTCTACTCAGACTCAACAGGTGCCAATTCCCGTCAACCCCCTTCCCCCTTCTCCCCCAGCCAAAGTCATGTACTTGGTCGAGTTCTAGGGTATTTGGCCCCTAAACACACTTAGCTTCTAGTTTTTGTATGGGAAATAGTTGTTGGCGGCTCCATTGCACTGATTCTGGAAATCAAAACCATATTTTCTTTAAGATCCAAGCATTTGAAGATCGGTGGTGCTACTCATCTGAATGAATGAAATATATATGTGGGCACCTGTAACCACTTAAATTCAGTATTGATATATGAGACATAATTAATGTTAAAATTCTAGACTCAATAGAACTAGATTTTCTATGTTTCAGGAATGTTCTTTTTCTTTTGCTATATTTCTTATTTTTTAAATGTCATTGCCTTAGTCCAAGTTAGCCGAGTTGAATAGATTAGATTCGTTCCCTGAGTCCGATTTTGTCCAAGAAACCAAGAATACCAGAATGCATTGGATGAGCATGAACTGTTGTGTTGCTTGCAGTTTCTTATATCTACCACATGATGGGTTTGATCTCTTCATTTTGCTGCGAGTATTATGGAAGCAACTAAGCGGTTGTGCATTGGCTGGGCATGGTTACAGGGGTTCTTTTGTTCCTTCTGGATCAATAACTTAAAATTGATATCCGTAGTAAAGAAAAGAGAAAAAAAGAAATAAAAGAAATCTTATTGCTCAGAAGTATTATAAATTATTAAAAAGCTGGGAACTAGAATCTCAACTATGGATTAGTTTTTAGAAGGCTCCCTAGGGAAGTGTATATGCCATAGGGGAGCTCATGGGCCAGGCCAGCCTGGGCCTGACCCAGGCCCGGCCTGCTTTGCAATAGGTTTAGTACTTGGGCTGGGGCTGCATCTAAATTTTGGGCTAGCTTGGATTAAGTGATAGAAAGCTCGAAGCCCAAACTGGCCTGGCTCAAATAAGTCGGGCTTGTAGCTAGTTAACAGTGATCGATTTGCCCAAACAACTGATAGAAATCCTGAACAAGTGATAGAAAGACCAGACCAGCATGGCCTGATTGACTAAATGGGCAGGCTCAGGCCTGACATGTTTGAGGCAGGCCGGGCTTGGGCCGGGACATAAGGATAGTGTCAGGCTTGGGCTGGATATGGCCCTGTACTTCTAGAGTCAGGGCCTGGAGAGGTCTCGGCCTGGCCCATAAACGACCCTAATCTGCCCACCGGAAACAAGGTAATCTGTCATTCTGGCTGTAGTTGGACAAGGCATTTAGCAATAGGCAATAGTTTGGCCTCAGAAACACTTTGGTTTCAGGTTTAAACTACATGAAATAGAAATAGGTTGTGTGACCTGATCCTATTTCAAATATGACAAAGAACAGTATATGCAGGGGCAATTAGTATGGACAAATATTTATAGTTTTTTCCATAGTCATCCACACAAAGAAAATTAGACAGTATATCGCCAAGTATCAGATCTTTCTCTCTTTTAAATCCAAGCCGTAGCCCAAAGTCCATATCGAGATTAGATCAAAGAAGTTTTATCTTTGTTAAAATTTATAATCTGCTTGTTTTTCCCTCCATAAAAAAAAAGGAAAAAGAAAATGATGGTAACTAAATTTTATTGGAATTTCATTTTCTGCTTTTACACCTGAAATCTCCTAGGAACAAATCTATTAATTGCTTAAACCCAGGACTGTGACACCAACCAGATTTCTCAACCTAAATAGGCAACCTGAAACCATCAGAATGATGTTTTCAGATTGTGTCCTCTGGAGCCATTAGTAGCTTTAAATGACTATCTTATAAATAACAGAGCATTTTGCAAGGAAAAGTAACAAATGCTGAAAATGATGAAATAACCCCTTATCATGTAGGTAAAATGCACCTGTTTTATGAATATATATATATATATATATACACACACACTTTTAACAATGTGCAGAATTTCATTATGATCGAAACTTCTAGGTAAGAATTTCATCATTTACTTTTGTGCAAGCTTTTTCTCCTCCTTACAAAGCTGGGCATTTGATCCAAGATACTCTAAAACACAGTAAGCATCAGCATGACAATTAGATATCTTCCTTCACAGTCTATAGTCAGAGTATGACGGTTGAGTTCTATCTGTTTCATATTACTTTTGGGTCAGATCTATTTAGTTTTTCTACTGTCATTGAGTATATTATAGCCATGTGGGTGTCCGCAAAAGAAAATAGAATTTTCTTATTCGAAAAAGTTTACACTGTTTTCACAAAGTGAGAGGACTCTTTTGGTTGCTGGAAAGCCATGATATCTGTCCAGATATGAAACTACTTCATGGCAAATTACGACCTTAAGTTTGAGGTTTCTTCTTTCAAACAGTTAGGATTTTCAGAAGTTCCTGAAAAAGCAAAAAAAGGGATTGCAAAAATGGAGAAGCTTTTTGTGCTAATTTTTTTTCCAAAATTCCTCAAAGCTTTCATAATCTTGTCTTCTCTTTAAAGTGTAAAGGTGGTGGTGTATGGAGTGAACTGGAACTTTGGTTTCGCTATTCTGTTTATGAAATTTTTTTTCCTTGTGGCTTGTATGGTTTCATCCTAGTTGGATCAATTTACTAGCAAGCTCTTGTTTCTTACAGTTGTTTGTTGTCTAGTTTTTGAACAACACTCTATACCTGCATTTATGGATACATTTTTCTCTTGAGGATGCCTAATATTGAATGGTTTATATGCTTGTTTTGGTCGGTAAGAGGTTTCTCCTTCTTTCTAGAAAGAGAATTTTTGTTCATGATTGAAAAAAAAGGAAGTAGAAAAAGGGTGAACCTTTGTTTGAGTTCCTCATGTCACATCTTGTATTGTCAATGGAACCTCTTTCTTATGTTGGTGGTTTATTTACATATTAGTTTCAGTTGTTCATTTATTTCTACTTCATGAGATTGGCCATTATATATTTGTCACGCAAAATTTACCATACAACCTTTTTTTTTTCAGTGGAGGAGGGGGTTAAAGCTTAGTGGTGAAAGTGCTGTAGAAAAAATTACTTTGGAGGGTGTACGTGCCTTGCGAGTAATGTTGAGTGCTACTGTCCATGATGTTTTATATTACATGAGTCCCATATACTGCCAAGATATAATCGATTCGGTAATCTACATTTCATCTTGAGTTGCAATGTTGAACATTTTCTACTCTGTATGATTTTAATATTGATTGGATGTCAGACTAGAAACAAACGAGTACTAAAAAAATTTGCTATAAAACTGGCTGCAAAATTTTTAAAGTTGCGAGTTGCACGCTAAGTTTAAATGAAAAATTTAATATTGGGTTTCATCTTGTTTCGCGCTTAAGTCTAAACGTAGGTAATGTGTTTGAAAGGTCTTAATGTGGATCAGTGGTTCATACAAAATTTGCAAGACCTGATGCTCGTGATCATCTATGTAAGGGGCCCAAATTTCAATGGTTTTATAATTTTACAAGCAACTGTTAGATTTTGGGCCCTTAAATATGTAGTTACAAACTTACAATCTTCAGTTTGTACTGATGTTTGGCCCACCTTTAATCCACTCTGAAACATTTGTATCCCATTTTTTCCTGTATTTGGCATGCATCGAGGTGGACCACAACTGGGTTGCAACTTTTGACAGTTGCTGCTAGTTCGTTGCTGAATTTTCCTCCAACATGAATACATGAGGTAGCTTATCTTGTTTTTCGCATGGTTAACCTGTAAAAGTATATACAGTGATTAGATTGACTTGACCTACTATGTCCTAAGTTTGCATGAAGAGGGAATTGGAGATGCAAAGAGAAAGCAGCAGTTGTAGAAATGTATTAGAAAGCATGAGTTCCTCCTATTCAATTTCAGTATAAGATTATATGGAAAGTATAGATTATCATTATATATCATCTTTATAAACCTTCTCCCATCTTATTGAGGTTTTTTGAGGGCTTCTTTTGTCAAAGCAAAATTCAATTTGGTTTGGCAAGTTTCCATAACCAACTTTCAGTTTGATGCAACCCTCCCATTCATCTGGGTTTGGCAATGACCTTTGGCAGAGGAAAAACGAAATGTGTCTGTCGAACAAGCCATAAAAATGGGCCATTAGAGAGGCCTTTGGAATGATCAATGCAACGAGGAACATTGGTAAGTGACCACTGGAAGGGGCCAAGCTAAAGGTGGCCAGAATATGGTCCTAGAGCATTGGAAACTCTTTAGTTGTCAAATTGTGATAATCTGTTTAAAAGAGGATGTTAGATTTACAAGTTACACGTGAAAAAAAACTACGAATATGACCAATTATTTGGGAGGATCAATTTGTTGAAGTTGTGTTTGATGCCGTTGGTAGTTGTTTTGTAAGGGAGTCTAGAAGTAGGAGTGAGGATGCAACTTAGACTGGACCAAACCTGAGCCCCTGTGAAATTGGATATATTCATATGTTGGCTTCAGTTACTCATTGAGACCTGACCTGATTTTCTAATCCCATAATATATGTATTTATAGTTTACATACTAAACATTATATGCAGTCTTCTACTTTGTCATTGAACTTTATTTTGATAGTCAGATGAGGGGAATCTAGAGGCTCTACTTGGACTTTGGTCAAGCTCCTGTTGTCAGGCTGACTGCCTTTTTGTTTTTTCCTTCAGGTCTCCAACCAATTGAATAGACTGTACATAAAATTTATTAAGAGGAATCCAGGTTATGATGGGAAGGTATCTAGTTGATGTCGCTTCTTTCTTTGAACTACTTTTGTTGTTGAGTTTGCAGAAGCTTAAATATTGTCAAACCATATAACTCTTTTGCAGGTCTCCATCTATGGCCATTCTTTGGGAACCGTTCTCTCCTATGATATTCTGTGTCATCAAGAGAGCTTATCCTCTCCTTTTCCTATGGATTGTGTATACACTGGACGCGCCCGGAATGAAGAATCTCATGTGCTTGCAGCTGATCAATCTAGTTCTATTGGGAACTCAGTGGATAAAAATGCAAATGGAGATGGTCAAACTTCAGAGTTAGTGAGTTCTTTAGAGGGGAATAGTTCAAATGTGCAATCAAATGAGGAAATATCTGGAGATCTTTTTGTCCCTGTGGATCATACTCTTGCATCAGAAAAAGAAGAAACATACTTCAGAACTTTAGGCACTCCAACTCCCTTGGAAGAGTCATGTGCTTCAGTCCAAGAGACTGGAAACTTTATGGAGTCAAATGATATGCCATCATTTGATGAAGGTGTCCAAGAACTGGCTCGTGGTTCTAGTGACACATTTTCTTTAGAGGGAAAGAGTTCAGATGCCAACCCAAACATAAACAGTCAAGCTTCTAGTGATGGTACTGTTACAGTGTATGGAGGTACATCTGATGGTAGCAGTGACAACGACAAATTAATCACCTCATTGAAGGAAGAGGTAAAGAAAATCTGCAAAACTTATCTTTTAGTACTATTTCAAATTGCTTGCAAGTCATTGTGTTGGTTCATTCATCATCTTGTTGGGAAAGTCCCACATCACCCAATGGGTTTGACAGGGCTTCATATACCCGTTTGGACCTTCCACCTATCAGCATAAGCTTTTGGGTTGGTACATGGTATCAGAGCCAGTTCCTGTCATTCTTGTGTAGCCCACATGGCAGGCCCATCCATGAAATTTGTTGGACCTGCACGTGAGGGGTAGTGTTGGGAAAGTCTTACATCCCACATCACCTAAGTAATGGGTTTGACAGGGTTTCATATACCTATTTGGGTCTTCAGATCTTCCACCTATCGGTTTAAGCTTTTGGGTTGGTACATGGTATCTTACACATCTCATTGACTATTTCATTGTACTTGACAAGTTATTATGTTGGTTCATTCATTATTTTACTTTAGTGGGGTCACTGCAGTGTGTTTGACTACAGTTAGTTTAGTTCTCTGGTTAGCAAATTTACCTACATCATAAAGTTTGTATTCCTGATTAATGTATTAAACCCAAAGGGATCCACAAATGAAGAAAAATGCAATTAGAGTTTTGTGAATATTCTTCTTTTGAGCATCTTAACTATTGTTTCGTCTCTCATGCATCCTTAAAACTGCAACTTCTGGAAACCACTTCAGCAGCAGGGCACCAGGTCCATATCAGTAGGATTATTCAGTTAGTATAAAATGGAACATCCTGATGATATGAAGCAACTTTGAAATACGGTTGCACTTCATGTTATCTGCTTAGAGTGGGGATCCTCAAGGACTACATGTAAGAAGGACCATAATGTAATGCTAGATTTTTTTTCAATGTTTTTTGAGAGAGGTGTAAAAATGAAGAATGATCCTTTCCATGGCGGTGTTTTCTTTCATAATAGATGAGTAAACAGTTAGCACCAATCTTTGAGAAATATTTAAGAGAGTCATGCCCTAATGGACCTTGATTGGAGAAATTATGTAGCGGTTTGAGATGAAGAGCTTTGGATTAATAAAGCCAACCCTGTGCAACCACCCTGTTTGGTTCAACTCCTCAAGTTCACTTTACTGATTCATATTTGAGCTCTGCTTTCACCAAAACTTCTCCATGAATGAAATGTAGAATTATTATATATGAACATTTGGTTCAATTTGAAACAAGTGTGGTGTGCCTCTGTTTTTAGCAGTTTGCTGTCAGACTATTGTATTCTTATTGGACATAGATTTCATCGCTAACTTCTCCCTGATTATATGGAAGTATCTTTCTTTGTATTTACATAAAATTACCATTTGTAAACAACATCTTCAATTTTGACTGTGTTCCCATCTATTGATATACTTGGGGTTATTGAAGATTTGATTTGGGGATCTGATAATTGATTACTACCACAGGTGAATTCTCTTAAAGCTAGAATAGTGGAATTAGAATCAGGGCAAAACTGTGGGGAAGTTAACAGTTGGGAATCCCGTGAAGGTAACGGTGTATGTTGTCATTGATAATATATTTACTGCTTAGACTGAATGCTTATACATCAAAGCAAATGTGTATTGTAAACAGGTGACAAAATGAACAATGTTACTTCAAAGCAATCACTTTCAAAATCGCTTTCTATGGAGGAAGGTGATTCACAAAAGAGTTACACACCCTACATTAAATACACTAAGCTTGAGTTCAAGGTAGACAGATCTGACATCTTCTTTTTCCTTTTCTGGTACCATTTTGTTATTTCATCATGGTTGTGTGATGATCTATAGGCAATCCATTTGTATTGTCTCATATCAGATCATTTAATGTGTAAAATCCGTGTCCTTGACGGGATCCTTAGTGTGTTCTCTCTTTTTCCATTCTGTATCTGGGCATCATGAGTTTGATACATTAGCTCCCTGTTGATTATCATAATTTGGGTTTCTTCCATCAAAATGGTTTCCCTTTTGGATCTTTGTTGTTATTTTCAGTCTATATGCTGTTTTACACCCCTACTGACAGTCCCTTGTTGACCTTTTAACTCAGGTTGACACATTCTTTGCAGTCGGATCACCTCTTGGAGTCTTTCTTGCCCTCCGCAGTATTCGAATTGGGATTGGTAATTAGCATGGAATTATAATTAAACTATGAACATATCAGAGAAAAGGGTGCTATATACTGGAGTTGTGATCCTCGCCTTTTTACTTCTCAACCAAGAGTCCAAGACCACCTCCCTTCTTTTGGCAGTTTTGGACTACAGAACTTACTACATTCAGCTGATATGATAAACCAGTTTAGAGGAATTATAGCAGGCTCAGCCTGAGAATATGTATAGTTTGCTCAAATACTCAGTTTGTTCGCATGGAATTTATGGTTTAATGACACAGACTGTGGACATGGAACACGGTTTTGGTTCAATGGAGTGTTTGCACTGAAACCCATGAAAACTATATACATTGAGGCTGAGAAGTAATGTATTACTGATTCATTTTTTGCATATAAAGACTTCGGAACCATCTCTCTCTCTCTCTCTCTCTCTCTCTCTCTCTCTCTCTCTCTCTCTCTCTCTCTCTCTCTGCTACAGTGATTCAATTAGGCTGAGAATAGCCCATCAAAGAATTCTAATGTTATCTTTTTTGGTGCGTCAATTATATTCATCAACTGTAATCCTTACATCTCCAATTATCTTTTCTAGGCAAAGGACAAGAATATTGGCAAGATGAAAGAATAACTGAAGAAATGCCTTCATGTCAGCGGATGTTTAATATTTTTCATCCCTTTGATCCTGTGGCATATAGGTATTTACATCTCTTAATATATTTCTCATTTTGCAATGCATGTTCTTGAGAGAAATATTTGCCAAAGTATTGATATAACTTTTTTTGGGAAATGTGTTTCATACATAATAGCTGTTACAGCATAGTTGCATGATAATATTTTTTTGATAGGAAGTTCTATTTTGAAGTAAGAACTCATTATATGAATCTAGGATGGGCTTTCATACAGAGTAGAACCACTTGTATGTAAAGAGTACGTCAGTAAACGCCCTGTCATTGTACCTTATCACAAGGGTGGAAAGAGATTGCATATTGGTTTTCAGGTAACACTACTTAGCAATTACTAGTTATTGTACCTGGCAACTTGGTTGGTTAGTTTATTTATTACTTGTTGTATGATGCAGGAGCTCACTGAAGATCTAGCTACAAGATCTCAATCTGTTGTGAGTCATTTAAACTCTATGAGGGTATGCTCCATGTTAATTTTTTTATTTTAAAAATGATATTTTTTCAAGTGCTGCTAGTTTTTCAGAGGTTCTGTAAATTTCACTATGCTTCATCCAAATTACAATGGCTGCCAAATGAAATTTAAACTTGTGTATAGGACTGTAAAATGAAAAAAGCTTTCCTGCTGAAAAAAAGTGTGCTCTAGCATAATAGCAAACTGTCTTAATTCTAAATGTTCATTGATGTTCAATCAATGAGTCATTGGAAAATTGAACAGCAAGTGTGGCATAATCCTCATTGTTAGAGATTTGAATAAAAAAATCGAGCCAAAACATGTGGAGTCAAAGCCAACCAGTGCTTGGGTTTTTCTCCTTGCTTCATAACAAGTCTTGAGCAGTGAATTTTCACTCCACAAATAATTTATATTTCAAAATAAATCAAAAGAGCTTACAAATCTTATTTCTAGAATGGATGCATAGGCACATGAAATGAGGGCGAGACTCACACTCACCTATGATCTCCATGTCGCCATAACACCCACCATCCTCTCCTCATCTGAACTCTCACCAGACCCAATTTAACACTCAGCTGGTCTTCGAAAAAAAAAAAAAAAGACTTCACACACCCACACCAAAACAAAACAAAAAAAAAAAAAAAAAAAAAAAAAAAAAAACAAAACGCAAGCCCACATCAGCAACACAAAACATAATTTAAAAAAAAAAAAAAAACAAGTCAACTATCTGCCAGGTGGCTTCCACTTATTTGATGCCCATATTGATATTCACACACGAGTCATTTTTCCACTTTGAAATGGTAAATTAGAGTCTCCATCACCAAATCCAAAATTGTTTTCTGATATCAGTAACGGAACCTTTATTAAAAGAGAAAAGAAAAACAAAAGGCACAAGAAAGAAATCCAAAATAGCTGCAACAATGGGCTGAACCGCTGAAGAGCCCAGTATGACCCACCTCCCAAGCCATGTCCATCAAAGCTACCCAACATATTGCTAAAATTACTGAAGTTAAATATCTTACTTACCATTCTAAACTAACACAGACCATTCTCCATTTTTTTTTCTTTTTCTTGTGATGTGAAGATTCTGGAGTTTGCATATTCCCTTCCCTTCTGATTTCTTAGTCTCTCCCTCCCCATCTTTATTCAAAGACCCTTTCAGAAGCATTCACGTATCATCTTTAGATCCAAACGAGACTCCCCACCCACCGGTTTTCCAATCTTCATCATCCTATTAACATCAGATTCCATATAACCTGGCTCTTCAGTTGCACGCTGATGATAAACCCAATTTTGGCTTCCTCACTGCTAACCTGACTAGCTGCCCATCTGACATGGGCATTAGATGGTCCCTCAGGCCTCAGCTAACTATTCAACCAATTGCCCCTTATCACACCTATTACATAATCTGGATTTATAGGACAACCATCATCGGGGAAGTGAATCATATGATTTAAAGCATTATTCCCATAAAGAAATTGGTTTAGCATATGTCAAAATCACATTCTTCTTACTAGCTAAAGAATATCCCAAAATCGTTCCAATTTCAAATTATTTTTCTTCTCTCTCAATTCTACTCCCGACAGTCTGCTACTCCAAAGAATCACTACAGAGATCATTGGAATTACTACCAGATGAGGAAGTTTCTACTTTATATAAACCCATGCTATCTTGCAATATTTCGGTCACATGTAGGTCCATCAGCAGTCAATCTCTACCACAGAGAGAAATTCATCAAAATTTTTAAATTTGAACACTTTGACTCAATTTACATTATCCATTACCAAAATGGTGAAGCAGCCTGGATCCACTAGCGGTGATGAAACGGGTGTGGACCATAGTTACCTAATTCGCAATTCTCTGGATTCGCATTTGAATTCGTATTTCGCAGTTCGATGCTTGCTTCAATTTGAAAATTCGATGGGGTAGGTTCATTTGATTCGCTTTTCGATTCTCTTAATTCGCAATTCAAGTTTGACGAATTCAATATAAGAATTCGAATATACAAGAATAAATGGGTAAAATCATAAATTTATTATTTAATCAAATCTAATACAAACTCAGATTTGTGTGAAATGGCCCACCATCAAGTAACTTGGGAACACTAATTTTTATACATGTTTGGATTTTATAAATGGGCCCCAATGATGGATGAATAGAAATTACTGTATCTATTCATTTAATATAGTAAGAGACGTGATATTTGGCTTCCACAAGAATTTCAAAGATTCACACAATAGCACGAAGAGGAGGGAGTGAAGGAAATTGAAAAAAAAATGAAATATAGAAAAATTGATAGAGATAAGACTCCATCAAAAACTCATGAGGCTTTAAATTGGGGCCCATCTTTTGAAATCTAACTAGGTCAATATATTTACCACTTAATAAGTATTCTTGAAATACGGTTTCATCATTAAATTGACTGGTATAAATCACATAAATTTTAATATATTATTGTATTTAACAAGTTTATGAGTGATTAATCTTACCGTGGGCCCAACTCTTTTTTAGATGAAATTTAGCTAAATCCTATTTGTATATATAAAAGAAGTCTCATCTTCTTTAGTTTTGATTTCTAACCGGGTGCGCCACACAATGAGTCTCACAAATTGGGTGCTAACTTGCGGTACTCTACTCTTCAATAACTTTGTGATGGGAAGACACTTAACAGGTGACGAGAAGACACTTGACAGGAGAGAGGCTCGTTGAGGCAGCCTGTTCACAATCCAAGAACAAGACCCACAAGCCTTGACGGACCCCTCTGATGGGGTCCACATGGTCCACACGTTTTCTAGATTAGTAGTGTTGCTTTATTTACTTATTTCTAGATTAGTAGGTTGCGTAATTGTTTGGGAAGATTTCCTTTCTAATTTATATGTTGATTAGGATTAGCTATTTCCTTTATTGCTTATTTAGGAACAATGCTACTCTATATATAGAGAAGCTCCTTATTGTCATGTTCATGTTTTATTCAATCAATTCAAGTATCGTGAGTTATTCCCATGAGTTCATGGCTGTGATTATTGTTTTGTTTGGAATCCCTTTGTTGGATTCGATCAACCTCATCTGAGAGGTTGGTCTATTCGATTGAAGATCCAGAGCTGCGCCACTCGCCTTCCTACTTTCATGAAGACCATTGAGCGTATTCCTTAACTTCGTCTTCTACTTACAGGCATTTATTCTTCTTGTACCACCTTTTCATATAGGAACGAATTGCTTCGAACTGGAGAGTTTTGAAAACCCCGAATCCAACGAATCGAATCACATATAATCGAACAGTACGAAATTCGGCTATGGTTAGACCGAATCAGGTAACTATGGTGTAGACAAGCCTGCGAGAGAGTTTGCCGAATCTGGGACGGATTTAAGTGAGGACCAACTCCGCATATGGTAATTAGCCGAATTTCTATCGGAACTCAATAACATTCTTCCATTGAAGAGAAAAAACAAACCAAACAAAACCAATTTTTATATTTGAATAATCTTGAACTACTCTCCTAATAGAGGGATTACATATATATATATGAGACATCCCCTTTCCTAATAGGACTCTGCTTTCCTAAACAATGATGGAAACTAAACTTGGTTACAATCCAAGTAAAATAAAACTCCTAATTTTAATGACTTCTATATAAATAACAACTCTCTAAATAAGAATCTTAAATAATTAAAACTCTAACTAAATGAATGACCTATTGGGCTTGTGGACTGGGCCCAATTAGTTGGCAGACCATGGGTCTGGCCTGCATCAAATGGTCTTTAATGGTTCTCTGGGTGTTCATCTTTCTATCTTAGAGCTCTTTACTTCATTGATGTGATGACCCAACATGGGCCATTTTGGGCTATCCCCATCTTGGTGGTGGTCCCAGGTGGGCCCTGGAGAGATTAGTAAATGTCACTGTATACAGTACATTAACAAGTAATTTTCTTGCTTTGTAACAAATACACGTGGATGTTTTGTTTCTAAAAATAAAGATTCCTTTTTTGTGGTAATTTGTTTATGGGATAGCAAACTTCATTTCCATTATGCTTGTCAAAAATAAGATTTCAAAGTTGATATGTCCTGTCCCATGTCCTGATTGCATGATCACTTCAATAGGTTAAAATGGCGAACATGTTTCAGCCAAGAAATAAGAACAAAATGGAAGGTAATTGAGGATCTCATCCATTATGTTTCCTAAATTCTTTCCCCTTGGAATTCATTATGACTCTGCATGTTATATATAAAAGCAATCGAAGATGTTCAAGAAGAGGAGGAGAGAACCTATGGTTCCATCATGATGCAGAGATTAACTGGAAGTGAAGATGGTCGAATTGATCACATGCTTCAAGTGAGTATATTATGCATTCAATGGGAGTTTCTGAGGTGATAGATTGTTTCATTCCATTTTTTGTATGTTTTAACATGATGAGTGCATCGCATGATCTTTCATAAACATTGGAATAATAGTCAAGAACATTTGATTACCTTGTTTCAGATCTGTTCTCCTGTTTGGATTAAATCATTTCCATTTGATGGACATGTTAAAAATAAAGGTTTCTGATTCTTTTACCATCCCATCTATCTATGATTGGCGTTGTTACTTCTTCTTTTCAACTCAACCCTATTTAAAGATGATGCTTGCTTATTAATAACTTGTAAGTGTTGGGATGCAACAAAGTTACTTGTCTACCTGCCAAGTAACTTGAAAGATGCATAACATTAATGGTTGGGGTGATTTGGAGAGAGAAGAGGAGGAGAGGGGGTGTTTGGCATTTATCTTGTGCGTTAAGAGGAGTCAAGTTTGACCTCGATTCAATCAATGGACAACCACCCTTGTATTTTTGTGACAGTAGGTTATATTTTATAAAATTGTATAAAATCATCAAATGTCTACCCTTCCCACCATCCAATGACTCAAGACTGTTGGGCTTATCAATCTAGATCTGTAGCTTTTGGTGGGTGTACTTTTACTTCTATCCAATGACTTTGACTGTTGGATTTCCATGAGAGAATCAGCACTTTGTAAACCATCTAATGCTGCATACTATTTCTAGTGGTGGATATTGTTTGTATAGGGGTGATACTTGACCTGCTTCCTATCCACAAGATGCCCACCAAGGGGAAGGGTAGGCCGAAGAGGTTGTGGATAGAAGTAATAACAATATATCTGAAGACGTTCAACCTATCCGAGGATTTAACTTAGGATAGATCAAAATGGAGAAACAAAATTCATATGGCTGACCTCAAGATAGTTGGGAGTTGGGGCAAGGCTTTGATAATGATGTGTATATGACTTCCCACTGCTGGTTGATTGTCTTTCACCCCACAGGTTGAGAGGCACTTGTGTTAACTTTTGATGTATCATTTGGTCTATCTCATGCAGAGCAGCATGTAAATTGCATTTTTGTTTTTTCGATATGATCTGATTGGGTTTCCACATTCAAATGCAGGATAAAACATTTGAACATGCATACATATCGGCTATTGGATCACACACGTAAGCAGCCTTGTCTTCTTTGAATTGATTAATAATCTCCATCTTCTGCTGGTGTGCACTTGTTATTTTAGTTGTTTCTATATTTTGAAGTGGCTACTGTTGACATGGTTGGAACAACCCTGAACCTAACTGGAGTTGACCAATTCAACAATGAAGAAAATAAGGGAAAAAGTACTAATTTACTAAATTTGATACAGGAGGAAAAAGATATAAGATTGCAATAACCATTGATTAAAATAATCCTTACTACAAAGATCATAAACAGCGTGTTTACTAGGTGTCGACTGTACTTTCTTTTCCCCATGTGACCTTTTTTCTTAAAATTGCATTCAACAAGTCTGGGGCATTTATGCAACAAAGCAGTGCTTTAGACTCTGTTTATTGTTGACCTTGTATCTTTTTTTTCTAATTTACTTAATATTTTCTTTCTGTAAATGGCTTTTACTTCTCTCAAAAGAACCCTATGAAATAAAAATATGGCACACCAAAGCAAAGCTTCATACATAACAGCTGACCACCGATGAATTGGGTTCCGGAAGAGAACGCTATAATGAAAGAGGACATTTCCATATGCTTACAAATGTGTCCTAGCATTCAGAAGAATATATACCTCATCAGACTCATCGTACACAAGGAGGGGAAAAAAAGGTTTTCGGAGGAGAGAACCTCAGGATCATGGATCAAAATACGTAGCGGCTGCTATATTGGGTGTAGCAGTGAAGACCGCTATAGTAAATGACATTTATCGCCATTCACATCCGTAGTGGCCGCTATGGTCTGCTACGTCCGCTACGAAGCCGCTACGGAGTGAGTCAGATTTCTACTTTCCAGAATTTTTTTAAATGCATAATAAGACTTATTTTTTTTTCTTGTTCTCTTCAAATAACATTTCTACGCAATTCTTCTACCATTTTATGTTTAAAAGAACAACAAAAAGCACATGATCTTGTTGAATTACAGTCGATACAGAGAGTTCTTCTCAAGGATTCTTCTCTAAGTACTTCCTATTAGACACCCCCTTTGATAGATGTATTCTTTTCTTTATGTACTCTTAAGTCTTGACTTCATGACATAGTCGGTTTTTTTTTTTTTTTTTTACGAGCCTTTCATTATTTCCTAAGTTAGGATAACTAAGCAACATGGATACATGTGAAAAAAATGATCATTACTATTATTTTCTATTTATACAGCAATGCAGGACCTCATACAATGAGAGGACCGCTATGCCCCATTATCTTAGTTACTTTTGAAAATTTTTTTTTCATTTTCTCTCATTTTCCAATATTCTAGATTTTCTACAGTTTTTTTTTTTTAAGATTTTTTTTACAATTTTTCTAAATCGCGCCGCTACAGCACTACGTGGCATTTTGGCGGCGGGTGTAGTGCTATTTTCATCCTTGCTCAGGATATCCTAAATTTCCCCAAAATGGGAGCAAATCTCCAAGTAGTTGCGCTACAACCACTTGCCCAATTAATTGCACAAGCAGAATTTCTTTAAATATTTAGAGGTGAGAGCTTCCTCATAACCTCCTCAAGAAGCTTAACCTTTATCACCATCAGACCACATTGTTATCGGGCCCAAGAAGCTAATTTTGATAGGCCCCAAAGCATTACGAATTAGTCGCCGCCAATTCCAGCCGGCATTAGTTGATAGTTACAATCCCATGAAAATTTTACTTGACCTTATCCTCCAGTGACAGCGCCTACTTTGGCAGAATAACCTGCAGGTGAGCAGAGTCACAGCCGGGCTCCCTCCAACATCTATCTGGAGAGGACACCAAGGCATGCTTTTATTGATACTAGGCCATCAAATTTGAGGCCAAACCACTCTACAAGCTGTGCAATCTGCTTTTGCAAGTCTCTTCTAATTTATTTTCTTTCCCTGGGTGTGCGTCTTCAGAAATAAGAGGACAGGTTCTAACCTGTACTCTTTTTTTTTTTGTTGCTGTAAAAATTCTAACCTGTACTTGGTTTTCTTTACATAATGCTTGCAGAAGCTATTGGCGGGATCATGACACTGCTCTCTTCATTCTCAAACACCTATATCGTGACATTCCAGAAGACCCTGATGAGATCGGGCAACCCGATAGTGCAGGTGGTTCAGTCAATAGGAGAGAACCTGCAGCCGTGACATATCAGACTGAACCTGTGATGGATGAAGATCTTCCTTTGACATTCTCAGACCGGTCATTGATCAGGGAATTCTCAAGGAAAGTGAGAAAGTCCATGAGAATTCCCTAACAACGTATCAGTCCACTTCATCACACGTGACTAGGTAGGTTAGAGGATAGTGTTAATTAAGATGCAATTTTATTTTTTCCATTTGAAGCCTTTGCTTTACCTCATAGCGAACTACTCTTGACACGCTAGAAATGTACGTTATATGCACGCTCGAAATTATCTCTTGATGACACTTCCATGATAATGTGGGGCCCGCCTCGAACCACAATGGGGGCATGGGAACGTCTATTTGCATTTGGACAAGGATACTGCTCATCAGATTCCATATGGTGTAGATTCTAAGGCCATGTTTGGAAATGGCCATGGAGAGTCCCAGGTGTCCCCTTTTTCTGTGTTTCACTTGTTGACAATCTGCATATTTTGTGTGAGAAAAGTTCTCTTCCTCGGACTTGAAAATAATCAGGATTATGGATTTTTGTCAAAAGGTTTTGGTGAAAGATTTTCTGTAACAGCATTAAATTAAGCATATAACCACAGAAAACTTTGATTTCTTTTTTTCACAGAAATCGCACAGCACAAACGTGTGTAACCTATAAACCAGTGGTGTAGAAAGTGTTGACCTTTTTCTTTGGCAGGGAATCCATCAGTCCATGAGCCTCTTGCCCATTGTGCTTTTTTTTTTTTTACTCATCTTGGATCAAAGAACACAATGGTTTCATTTCATTGATATAGAAATGAAACTTCACTGTAGAAGAGGAGGCCCAAGAAGTGGCATTTGACTAATCACTTGTGTACAACTAACTCTTAAACTTGAAATGAAATGAAATGAATGCAGGAAAATCCAAAGAGCTGCTAAGATTGTCGTAACCCCCACTTCATTAGATTCTCTAATATCTGTTTAAAAGACATCAACAGGACTTACGTACCTTCGCTATAACGAAAAACACCAATTTTGCTGTAGTTTTTTCCATTGCTGCACAATCCACATTGAACGTCTAGATGCCATCTAATGGGGGAGACTGAGACGCTGGTTTCCTCACCCAAAGGACCACAATGAAATGTATCATTCCAGTTAGTATCAACCAATGTAAGATTGTCAATGTTAGTTTTTAACCTATGAAGACATCATGCTGAAGGAGGTGATCATCAACTTGGTTCTCAGCAATACACAGACGAGAAGACAATGGCATGGCTTTTGCATGGCTTTTGCTTCTTTGGTATGTGGCGGACACAGATGTCTCTTCTTTGCTGCCTTTTGAAAGCCTCAAATATTATTTGATTAAAAAGCCTCGGCAGCAAGTTTTAACACCTTGATTTTGAGGTGGCAGTCCCAAAACATTTTCTTCTTCTTTTGGAGAGTGTGTAGAAAGTCACTTCTGATTATCAGAGATGGTTTGAAGTAAATTGTTCACAATAATGTGATTTCTGCATGATACCTTCACGTCTCTGATCCATGGATAACAGTCGTGGATCCTACAACAGGGGTCCTAATCTGCAGAATTGGGACACAATCTTGATATGAGATTCTTAGAAATCTCACCTGAAAACTCCTCCCCTAACTGATTACTTCTTTCACC
Organism: Camphora micrantha; assembly: GCA_003546025.1. Taxonomy (NCBI): domain Eukaryota; kingdom Viridiplantae; phylum Streptophyta; class Magnoliopsida; order Laurales; family Lauraceae; genus Camphora; species Camphora micrantha. The sequence continues at coordinate 4,944,712 of QPKB01000003.1, read as the reverse complement.
ATCATAAATTGTAAGCCAGGAAGAGATTTTTGTAATTAGTCAGGGTCCTGAAGGAAAGACGTGTTGCAAATTTGTGTGGGTCGAGTGGTTTCACTTGTCACTAGTGACCAGATAAAGGGAAATTTTCTGGCTTATACATCAAAAGTCAAAATCCATTAATGCTGATTGCCATCTGATCTAAGCTTAGTAGGTAAAGCTGAAATTTCTAATTGAACAGTTCACCTAATGCTTGTCGATTGCACATCCACAACCATCATCCCTTCATCATTCTAGTTTATTCTAACTTTTTGTTTTTCAAATATAGTAAGCTAGAGTGGACCTTCCTAATTCAAGCAGTTCAGGCAATGCTAATACGAAGCCTTTCTTTCTAGAACTTCAATGAATGTTAAGATAACATTACTTTTGAAACTCTCCACTAGACCTTTTTAAGATTATGATATCATGGAGAGAATTATCCTTCTAATATTTTAGGAATTGCGGTGAGGTCATGATGCAGATTGTATAGATGACTTGTTAAACAATAGACACAGTCATGAAATTTGTATGCATATATTATGATGAATATAATTCTTAAGTGGTTTAAGAGTTAAACCATTGAAAGGTCAGGAGTGCATATAAATAAATAAAAAAATGTAAACATTGTCTTATAAATTCTTAAGTTTTGATGTTCTAGAATGGGCTTAAACTTCAACTGACTAGTGCTGACTAAGTAGCTTTGTTTGGGTCTACAAATATTATTATAACCCTCTAGTTTCTTTTCTTTATAAGTTGCCTTTCCCAGCAGGCAATAGTTGAATCTTAAAATATGGTCTTTAATTCTAGAGAGAGAGAGAGAGAGAGAGAATGTGTGTGTTAAAAGAGATGTTAAAATAATCAAATACAGTTCCATGCATCACAAACATTGAAGATTGAAGAAATATAATTAACAGCCGTGCTACAGACCCCGGCTTTGTGCCCGGGCTGTCACAAAAGCCCGGGGTCTGTAGACTTTTTGTATAATTAAATATAGATTGGATTGGAAAGACCGAGTATAATAACCCATCATACTCAAGTGTGTGTATCTTTCATCGCAGTTTAGGACGGAGATTTCAAGGTTTTTATTTTTGTAAGATTTGTAGAAAAAGATATTCAAAAAAGTTGGAACTGAAATGGAGCAGTTACATGTGACACTTACCATTAAGGATATAAATTCATGTTTTTTGAGTCATGATCCAAAGGAATAAAGAATGGGATAAGGGTAATGATCATTATGATGATTCTTCTGTCTATAAGCCATTGGGTGGGTCCATGCTAGATGGTCCTGAGAGCTGGGGAAATGGCCTACTGGAGATAAACACTGAAACTCATGAGATTTAAAGACAAAATACATCCATAATTTATATCCTTCTTTGGGACCATTGTGATGATTTTCAATCATTTAAGGCCTATTTGTTTCCATTAAAATACATAGGAATTCAGAGTGAAATAAACTCTCCTAAAAAGATTATAAAAGAGGTGGAGATGTAGCTAGGATTTTCACTTTTCTTTGTATTGAATACTAAGATGACTAGTGGCTGTCTGCTGAGTATTCATTTCCCATTTTTCCTTAGTTTTATTCCTATAAAAGGAAAGGTGATCATTTTAACCACTCATTGATTGAAATCCTGTGTACGTATATGCAATTAATATGCATTCTAATGCAAACAAACAAGACTTGGGTGTTCATTTCTAAGTTCTTATAATTATATTTCCCTATATTGAAAGGTTATTTGATGTTCATTTTTTGAGCCTCACATTTGATCTTCATTTTAACTATTTATGATATGAATTATAAGTACCCAATTGCTATGTTGAATGAACCAAAGGTTATTTGATGTTTATTTTCAGATATTCACCTTTGGTTCTTCACTTTTAACCACTTGTATTCAACTACATGAAACAAATAGGCCCTAAAAGTATAATCTTGGCAAACAAGTTACTAATGGAGGACTCAAACCTCATCAATGGATTAGGTCATCAAGGACTTCTTAGAGATTCTTGAAGAGCCGAGAGCCCTACATCCTCCAAATTCCCACCCTTGTTCACCCCATCCCAATACGGCTCTAACCTAAAAATTAGACATTGTTAATCTTCTAAGTTAAATTTATTAATTTAGTAGTTGTAATTATTTATTAATCATTCTTAGATCAGATGACTAGTAATAATTATTTAATTCCTATCTTTGTATATAAATAATCAACAAGTCTCCGTTGGTATATTGTACTAGAAGTAAATAAATGGTTTTGGGGAAGAACCAAAAAGAGGTGGAGAAATCAATTCTTAGTAGGTAAGTAAGGTATAGATGATCCAAACTCCTTTGGAGACCACGTCAACTCAAGTGGAAGACCATTTCAGACCCGCCTCAGCCGGCGAGCGGTCAACGGTCAAACCCTCCACTTTCTCTTTCAAAGTACCGTTTCTTTCTTGTTGTTGCATGCAACGTTACTTGCCACGGCGGCACGGCCCAAACGATTATCTGAAAGCAACAGAGCCGATCTAAACCCTATCCATGCTTCCAGAACACCATTTCCTCGGCCATTATTGACGACTTCACTTGCAAGTTGCAAAGCAAGAAACTCTTCTTCCATGCATAGTTTCATTTTGTTCATCATTGATCTTTTGAAAGATTTGAATATTCTGCACTACGGAGGACTTACATTATGCACGGAAAATATTCTCCTACGAGCATACTGTATATTGTATATATGCAATCCATGAGATGGGGCACACTAGGATGCATTTCTATCATTGAGGGTATGATAGAGAAAAAAGATCTCTGCATGGATAAGGCCATGCGAAAAGTGAGCCACATTAGATTACCGTATCCCTTGATTTAATAGCCTTAAGGTTCGATGGTCTTTTTTTTTTCTTATAATTAGGGGTGATGGTCACTATTAACTATAGGTTTGGTTTAACTTCTATCTAATTGTGAGTAAAAATGGACGTATGCTGTCCGAACATGAAGGGCTGAGAGTGTGAAAGGGTATGCCTTGATCAAAGGAGGGGGAGCAAGTCACCCCCGTAGACCTGGACTACACATGTAGCCAGCTCGTAGGATAAAATTGTCCCCTTATGTGCATCTAATGTTCTGATTGAACTATCATCTCGTGTTTGATAAATTCATCCTGTGTTTGATAAATACCATAAGATCAATCCAATATGAAAATATTGACTATCGGATTCTTGTTTTTGCTATGGTAGATAATCACACAGCAGCTAGCACATACTCTATCTAAATCCTTAACCAACAAAGCTAGGGGGGTCCCTTGTTATTTCTATGTAGAGAGAGACGCCTCACTACAACGGATTGATGAAAAATCTTAATTAGAAAGATGTTGTATTGTGATCATTCAATCCATGGTAAATCTCATCGTATTTGAGTGAGATTTGATATACTAGTGGATGAAGCAACTCCAAATCGAAAGTGAAAGGCTTGGAACCCTAGAAAGTGGATTCTGCTATACAAAAACTATAACCTTGATTAATTATGATTTATTATTAGTCCAATCACGTTCTTTTTCTTAATTTGATTGTAAATTTTAATTTGATATATAAAAGCAGACATTGAAATCAATAGGGTAAGCACAACTTAAAAGTATGATAGAAGTAATTCAGATTGACCTGACAGAAAAAGGTTAGGATTTCACTTCATATTTAAAATTACTTCAAGTCCCTTAACCTTATCATTAATAATGTCAGCCTAATGTTATCCCTTCTCTAGTATATGGAAAAATTATAGAGCCTTTTGTATATAGCTCCCTAAGATTTGTAGGATTTGCAAATAGGCCTCTGTAATTTTATTTTAATACTTTACGTGTCCTCAAAATCAATAGTCTTCCAACCGCCGTAAGTTTTTAGTGCGAAATGACACTTTTATCCATCCCTTTTATCTTTATATACATAATTTCATAAGCTTGGACTCAATTTTTCTTATAAAGCACGTAATATTAACAATTGCACTTAGTGAGAGAAAACAACCCTACATAAATTTATTTTTTATCATTACAGGGCTCATTTCTTTAAGTCCAAATTGATTATGATGAAAATCAACACATGTACTTATAATCGGTTATGATTTATTCAATCTATACATGACCCACCATTGAATAGATGAAAGTTTTAAAATACATGATTCTACTTTTTGTGTAGGGGTGTAAAAGAAATATTAGGGGAATGGGCAAATGTTAAAAAAAATAAAAAATTTTAGAATTTGTGAGGGGGTGGTGTTTGGCTCTATATAAAAGGAATATTGGGGAAGAGGCAAATGTTAAATATATATATTAATATATATTAGTTTTTTAGAATGTGAGGGGGGAAGGGGGATTTTATACTTTTTTCATACATGGGTGGGGGCTTCGGTCCCTAAGCTCTTGTACCTAGGTCCACCCCTGGTTATGTGCAAGCTGAGAGAGTTATTGAGAGAAATCATTGGAACTTGAGATAAAATAATGATATTTTTATAAATAATAATATATTCATTTTGTTTAATGGATATAAGGGCAGTGCTGTCATTTATATAAAAATTCAAAACAAATCTCATGGTGGTTGCTCATTCTTATTATGAATATTGATTTTGAGAACATGAAATGTATTAAAATGAAAAGGTAGTATAGCCTATTTACAAATCCTACATAGCTTAAAGCGGTATATACAAAAATCTCAAAATTATATCGAATACATAAAAAGGTAGATCCAGATACCCGAACTGAACAATACGATTTTAGTCCGTAAAATCGGCGAGGAATGTCGACTAATTGTCGGGCGAAAAACATTCTCCGTTTCGGGTCGTGCGGACCCTTTCCTTTCCTTAGCATTGAAGGATTCTATTCTATGTAACGTTGCGTGTTTTGTGCTGTCTATGGACCGCTCCAGTACTTGGCGGGACCACCTAAATTTTGCAATATACATTAGCCTGCATGACCATCCTAATATTACACTCGCCCTCCTTTCTTGATCACCATACCCGGGGCCCACACGATTATTCCCTTTGTTGGCCCATCGTTTCACTTACGTAAGCTACCCAGCCGACTCGGGAGCTTTGTTTCTTTGAAATAGGGAAATACATTTCCTTCCAATCAAGATTGACCCAATTTATAAAATCTCATCTTTTATTTTTCATTTTTCCTTTCAAAAAAGTAAATGAGATGGTGCATTAGGTGATATGAGATTTTATACATTTGACAAATCTTGAATTGATGAAACTTAAACTCATTCAGACTCGAATCGGTGTTATCATTTCATGCAGAATTAGGTGAATATTCATTGAAATCCTACCTTTGGTGATAGTCCAGATGATGACACATGAGCAGGGGCGGAACCACATTGAGGCCTGGGGGGCCTGACCCCCCCGGGATTTGAAAAATCTTTTTAAAGCACCATAATGACCCCCTCAGGGCTTCGGAAAACCCTTTTAAAGCACCAAAATAAGCCCCTCCGGGTTTTGGAAAACCCTATTAAAGCACCAAAATGTACCCCCCCCCCCCCCCCAAACAAGATGAAATCCTGGCTCCGCCCCTGCACATGAGCAAAATTTCCAAACAGATCCTTACTAACGTATATTGGATTTGGATCCTTCCCGGTGGGTCCCATGCAAATATGAGTACAAACAGGGAAGTCTTCTCTCTCTTTTGAGCGCTTCATACGGAGGAGTACAAATTTGGAAGGTCGGCCAAACTACCAATTATGTCATTCCTCCTTTAAGGAATTCAAAATCTATTTGATTGGATGAGATAATTTTTTCTGGTTGACTGGTCAAATCATTACCCAATAATTACCCACAGTTCTTCACCCCGGCCAAAAGCCTATAAAACACCGAAACCAAAATGGAGTCTGCAGCATTTTGAGCTTCAACAACTTCTGAAATTCAAGCCAACCTTGAAAACAAGGAAGAGTGGAAAAGGAATGCAATGATGATATATGCAAACGAATTTCTCTGTAACTTCTCTTTCATTTCTCTCTTTCTACGCTCCCTTAAACTGCTTAGAAAGGCCATACGTATGGCTATCTGCTCCAGTTCATGGATGGATTTCAGATCATCACCTGTTCCTGCTTTGGGAGGCCTGTCTTTCTCTCCTGCAAATCACCCACAAGAGATTCCATGTAATGAAACACACCCTGTAGAGAACTTGCTTCCTGAATCGCCGGCTTCGGTTCCGAGAGTCCTAACACCAGTAAATGGAGGTCCCCCACTTTTTAATTCATGCTCCAAGAAATACCCAGAAGAGAATTTTCTATTTAACCGAACCCCGGTAGAGATTTCTAGAATTGGACTTCAGAATTCAATCCAAAATAACGTAATTTCGATGCGAAGTGAGCTCCCGGAGGAGATTTCAATGACTCCAAAGGTAGATGGATTGAGTTCTATGGTGACATGTAAGGGTGGAGAAGTTAAGGTGCTTGGAAAGGTGAGGAAGAGGCCGGCAAGGATTGCGATACCGCAGATGAACAGAGATTTGGATTTTGAGGAAGTGGGTTTGGATGGTGGTGAGAAGGAATTTCATGTTGGAGGGAGAGATTTCTGTTTGGCAAGCAAGAAAGGGAAGAGAAAGGTGATGGAAGATGGCTATGGGTTCATTACTGAAATTTGTGGAAACTCTAAGCAGGTAAAATGGATAATCAACCTTTTCTTCATCTTCCTTTATTTTCAAAATAAATATTTTTCTGTTACCTTTTCATACTGTTGGGAAGTTTTTTTTAGTTACATGGTCTTGTAGTTAGTGTTAGTATTGCGAATAAACATGATTATCTTATAGTCTTAATGTGAATAGTAGTTTTAATCCCATCAGGGTATGGAGACGTCTTTAGTAGAAATTACAATTGAGGGATCATCGCTGTATACATCTACGGCAAACAAGATTTCTAAATCTTGTAGTTAGTTTTCTAGTGCATCTAGTCATTCATTTTATGAATCAGAACCCATGTTTTTAAGGAGAATTCTAGCCATATAATTCTCCAAAAAGTTGTCCTCCTTGGGCCCTTCTCATCTTCACTTTTCAAATGCATTTGTTGGCATATATAGGATCACAAGTCTTGTCTCTCTTATCCTTTCCAGAATCTTAATAATTAGGATTTGGGTTTTGTTTAACAAGAGAGTTACATTGTCTGAAGTTTTTTTGATACGAGAAGTGTATTCACTGTCTTGTGATTCTTCTTGATGTAGGCGTTTTTCGGTGTCTTTGATGGACATGGAGGCCGTGCAGCTGTAGACTATGCTTCGGATAAGCTAGGAAGGAATATTATGACAGCTATGGCAGAGTATGAAAATGCAGAAAACCAACTAGAGCAAGCAATTAGAGCAGGCTACTTGACCACAGACAAGGAGTTTCTCAGTCAGGTAGAGTACCAACTAAAAATATATATATATATATATATATATATTTTGACATTTTCACACTACTATTATCTAAAAAGTTGTAATAGGTAAATATGAATTTTCTTCATAGCTATTAGGTAGTATGCCATTGCCAATGATTCTATTACATTCCTAGGAATATGTAGTAACAGGGGTTTTATTGAAGGAGAGTGAAAAAGAGGTTAAGAGTTAATTAGGTCTAACATAGAGATCAAGATGAGACTATCACTTCCCCAGACTAATTTACTACGATGATGGATGGGTGATCATATCTTTCGACAGGAAGATCCTTTGATGTCCCCTTCTCTACCTTCACCTTTAGGTGTTCACTTCAGCTCTCAGAAAGGCATTTCTAAGGAATGGAATTCAATATTGGTTAAACAAATTGGCCTCTTTGTCTATTTTGTATTGAATTCTATTGTGGACATAGTTTTAATGAACATACGAAAGAGGTGAAGAGAATCAGGTAGAGATGGATCTTTATGGGGGCATCACTTTAGTAGGATTTAATCTTCTAGTGTGATGGATGGGTAATCATTTCCTAGAAAGGAGACGTTGTCTGATGGCCCCCATGAATCTTCACTTTTAGCACCTTTCATTAGAAATCCTAGGAGTTCAACCCATTAAATATACTAGGGGGATGTGATAGTGATCAATTCATATGCAAGGAGAGGGTATTTGACAATCCTTGCAAGGCTTCACCTCTAATCTATGCCTTCTAGCTCCCTTGATAGAAATGCATTGCTCACAAGTCCTAGGAATTAAAGAAATAGGCCCTAGATATAATTAAGTTGGAGTACAATTATGCTGATCTTCATCAATGGGATTCATTGACAGGGTGTGAGCAGTGGAACTTGTGCAGCAACTGTGCTTCTGAAGGATGGAGACCTGCATGTATCAAATGTGGGTGACTGTAGAGTGGTTTTGAGTAGGAAGGGCATAGCTGATCCTCTCACGAAGGACCACCGTGTCCAGAGAGAAGATGAGCGCGTTCGCATCGAGAGCTCGGTAAGCATCTGAAATTCATATTCCTACAAAACCATTTATATTTTATCCCTTTGTGGCCAATGTACCTCAAAATTACATCAATATAACTCTATATCTTTCTCATTGCAGGGAGGTTATGTGAACTGTCATAGTGGAGTATGGAGAGTTCAGGGCTCACTTGCAGTTTCCAGAGCGATTGGGGATGTGCATCTGAAGGAGTGGATAATTTCTGAGCCAGAGACTAACAAACTTCGCCTAACACCCGATTGCGAGTTTTTGATTATAGCCTCTGATGGGTTGTGGGATAAGGCAAGCATCCTCAATCAATTCTTCTTCTTTTTGTTTTTTCTATGATTAAATTTGTTCTCCAGTCTAATCTAGTTAATTTGTTTTGAACAGGTAACTAATCAAGAGGCGGTTGATGTGGTCCTGACACACAAGGACTCAATTGAATCTTGCAGAAAGCTTGTAGATATTTCCTCAAGCAGAGGCAGCAGGGACGACATAACAGTTATGGTGGTTAACTTGCACAATTTCACACTATAGATAGTTTAATGTCATCACACAGCAAATAGACAAACAAAGAGAAAGAGATAGAGCCATGTGAAGGCAAAAAGGAAGAAATGGTAAAGCAAAGAGGGTGCATTTGAAGGAAGTTCTTAATGCAGGGACAGTGATGATGGAGATGGCTGTGGCTTTAATGTTGAAGTCATATACCCCATGAAGTTTAAAATTCAATTAGTCCTAGTGGAGGAATCTCCAAAGGCTGAATTTGCAATTTTCAAAATTGTAATTAGGAATGAGACCAAAGCTTGTAAGTTTCCATTTGATAAAATCCATCCAATTTTTTCATTCTACTGATAGCAAAAATTGAGACCCAACTGCAGCCCCACACACACTTACCTAAGTCATGTGTATTTCGTTTTTTATTCTGGTAAATACTCACAACACCACGCACACTCACCTGAGTCCCTCGCCATAGACACTGCAGCTTATTTCTATGAGGGGGAAGTCCCTCACCATCAACACTTGAGTGTTTTTCTAATATTCACCTTTTGATTCTTTATTTATTTTTAACTGCTTGCAATACAAAGTCATAAATCTCATGCTATTTAATGAAACAACCAGCCCCTTATGGTTTCCTACATATGGCCCCCTAAGAAATTTTATATATATTCATATAATAGCCCCCTTGGGAAAATTCCTGGGGTCTGCCACGGGCTTTTAGAGTGTTTTTCCATTGACAGAATATAATGGCAACAAAAGAGTAAATTCACTTATATTTTTAGTTTCCATCATAGGAAATGATTCAGTATTAGTCATGGTTAAAACTTAAAACCTGTTGGTATTGGATGATATATGACTCTGTTTAGGCCTAATTTTACAGCCATGGGGGCAACCCTTCCATTGGCTCTAACATTCTGAGTATGCTTTGATTTTTCATATTTCATGTTAAGCTTCGCAACTTATATTCAACAGGTAGAAAATCACCTAAGGCCACTGTTAAAAAAACAGAAAAAACTAACAATTTAGACAGTTAAAAACCTCATATTATGTACTGGTTTCAGCTCTCAAAGTTTTGAAGGAAAAAAAGAAAAGAAAAAAGATTAAGGTGATAGATTTTACAATGACATGTTAGGAGCACAAGAAAATCTCAAATTACAAGGCGATGGTTTCAACTTTAGTCAAGAACAGACTTTGACTGCTTGATGAGTATGGAGACCATCCCATTTCCCTTCTTGGTGGGTTCATACTTTGTTATTCTTCCTAGGAAAAAAGAAGATACCATAAACCTATTAACATAAATCAGATTAAGCATTGAGAATATGCTTAAAAACTTGCCAATAATAATAATAATAATAATGAGATGCATCAAAAGTCTGAAAAGCAAATATATATATATATATATATATATATAAAAGAGTATGAAATACATTTGCTTGACAAGCTAGCTCCTAACAAAAAATTTAGCATATAACTGAAAACTAGGGGTATACAAACTATGATGACTTCTAAAACTAGGGGTATCTAAAATATTAAGTTTAGTAGCTTCAAAAGGCATCATTTTTTTTTTTTTTTTCATACTTTGTTCCAACCGCGAGTAACTGTTGGATGAGCGTTGGGCTTGTGCTAATTCATCGGTGACATGGGATCCAGATTAAGATGCCATTAATCTGAAGATATAATACGCGAGTCATCGTTAGATGCACTTACTTTGATAATATTTTGATTGGGTGGTCAAATCTACCACAAAACCAACTATCATTGTAGTAAAATTTAAAAACATGCCACGTATTATTTTTGGGGCGTTCAGATTGTCCATGGTTGGTCCATCTCACCATTAGAAGGTCCATGGTACGCTAGATTGTGCTAACATTGTGGGTAAAGATGGACGGTCAGATATCTCTAAGCCCAATCATGCAGCAGCTTCTACAATTGGGCAGTGGCTGCCTAAGTTGCAACCATGGAGTGGAGACACAAGCACTCATGCCTCTGCTATTGTCCCAACCCCGACGCACACGCAAAGGAGTCCCCGCCACCCAAGCAAACTAGTCTGGCAATTTTTATCCAAAAAGATTCTCCGTTAGCAATGATACGAAACATCATTTCACAAGGAATTGACGGGATAAATTCCCGTGCTAGTCTTCCACGATCCAAGTTTCCCACTTTATTATGCACTTTACACTACACGGCAATCCAGACAGTGAATCTGGTCCATTAATTGATGGACCCTTTTTTCATCATCAATGTTACTTGTGGGGCACTAATATCACCCAGGTAACAAACATAGAGATTTATTGAACGGTTTCTGATTAAAGGAAGGTGGGTCCATGATTGAAAAGCTTTCTATCTGCTGTTTTTTCTATAAGAAAGGTCACACAAGAACAAGATCCTTTCCTTGTGACTTAGGAGTATAGAATCTTTTCCTTTGTTTTTTTCCTTTTGTTTTTTTTCCTGCATGGGAGGTTTCAATATTTGGATTGAACTAATTCCTCCGGCGTTAAAAAGAAGCCGGATAAACTCCCTATAGCCCTAGTATGGTAGTAGAGTTTCGAACCTATAATCGGTGCAAACCGTGGTCCTACGCCAACTCAGCTATCGTTGAAGTTACTTACAAAATTAAAATAAGAAGGGGGAAGTTGCAGTGATAGATGGTCTATTAACAATCAACGTGTGTTTGTGGGTCCCATCCCCTGATGGGTTTGGATTAGTGAACTGCAGACGACATGGGTGAAAAGTGGAAAGTGTGCAAGGAGAAACATGCAAACGCAGTAAAAATGATATGGTCTTCAATATATCGCGATAAATACAAACTAAGACCAACGATGCTTGCTTCTCTAATCTGAGAATGAGGCCCATCATTGATCAATCCAATTCTTCATATTCGATATCCGTCTACATATTGATACTAAGAGAGGTTTTAGCCACATAAAAATTTTATCCACCGTTTGATTAAACCTCTCCAAGAATTATTAATTAAGAACCAATGAGTGGTACCACATGTCTTGTGTTTGACGCCTGCATTCTTTGTTGGAAATCTCATGTAATTTTATCATATGCATGCGAATAGGAAGGTGTGCATGTGATTTTAGCAATTAGTTGTGGGATATTCAGAATCAATTCTCCTTCGAGCTCATGCCTTAAGGCTTCGGAGCTGGATTGCGCGGGAGATACTCTAGGTTATCAGAAAAAATAATAATTATAAACGAACCACTAAAATCTTGATTAGACTTAATAAGATGGTTTTGTTTTTTCAATCACTTCTAATCAAAGATGAAATTCCTTTTGGCCACATTTATCAAATGATCATTTGGGAATCAAATGGGCCCCACATAGCTACACCAATCAGTGGTAGAGACAAGGTGTTTTACTTTACTTTACTTCTCATCCCTTCATTTGACAGTTGTTGAGCCATCATCAGCTCATCATTCATCCATCTGTCTCTCTCTCTCTCTCTCTCTCTTTCTCTCTCGTTCTTCTTCTTCTTTCAGAATTTGGGTTTCCTTTGTGGGAGCCATCGCGATGGAAGAGGACTGGGAAATGCTCCAAAAACACGATATGGGTCATCCTCCAGTCCCCGATTTGGCTGAGAACTCGAGGGATTTAGAGGGAATCGAAGGTGCTTCCGAAGGCGCCATCAGATCAGATTACTTCTCTCTTGATTCCGAGACCCGGTACCCGAAACGGGTCGTGGAGGAGGATCGAGAAGAGAGCTCTGTAGAATCGAATAATCCGAGCTGGGTTGATCCAGATGGAGGGGGAGGAGGATTGGGGTTCGGCGGAATTGAGCTCCCGCGCAGGAATTATGGTGGTTCTTGGTCGGATTCGAGCAGTGATGGATCTGTTTCCCGGAAATTCGGGGCCTTTGATGGAAAACCTGAGTTGGGTTATGCAGATGATGCGAAAAGTGGGCTTCTTGTTGGAGGGATTGGAGTCGAGCGTAAGAAGTTCGACAACTTTTGGTTGGATTCCGAGGTGAAACGTGAGTTGGGTATTGGAGATGATGCAAAAGGAGAAGTGGGTTCTGAAGGAATTGGCATCAAACGTAAGATTTCGGGGGAATTCTGGTCGGATTCTGGAAGTGATATTTCAATTCGTGAGAAACATGGAGGTGGTGAGGGAGATAGTGAACTGTGTTGGGGTGATCTTCTGAAGACAGGAGAAAGATTGAAATTTGGTGGGTCAGCAGAGGTTGAGGGGGATGAATTTTATGGGAAGACGAATGATGCCCCCGAGGAAAATGACATGAAATCAGGTGATGCAGAGAAGAAGAGGGTGGCTTGGTGGAAGCTGCCTTTGGAGCTTCTGAGATTCTGTACTTTTAGGATTAGTCCTGTTTGGTCATTCTCCATTGCTGCTGCAGTCGTGGGCTTTGTTATTCTTGGAAGAAGATTGTATAAGATGAAGCACAAGAGCCAGAACATTCAGCCGAGGTTTAGCTTAGACGATAAGGTGAGGTTTTTTCACCCCTTATCTGATTGTGCATTTGTTTTCAAAGTATTAGGCTTAATTATAGCTCATCATCAAAGCTTTGTCCCAAATATCGTGGGGTGGCTATATGAATTTTGTTTCTCTGTTCTAATCTATCCTAAGCCAAATCATCGGATAGGTTGCACTTCTTCACATCCATCCTTGATATTTGTAGACAATCTAAAGAGGCTACATTTGCATCAAGTTTCATTGTATACGAACTTCTAAATTTATACCGAAGCAGAGGAATTACAAGAGAATGATTTTTCTTTTTTTGAAAGGTAATTACAAGAGAATGATTTAAAACTCAAACTAAGAATTCTATCCCTAGTATTTCTAATGTCTGATATTACTTCCATCCATGTCCTCTTCAGCATACCCTCCATCAACATATATAACAAAATTTTTCCTCAACGGTACTATTGCTGGCTTGCATTGGACATTGCCCAAACCATCTTTAGCTAGTTTCTGTTAATTTATCACCCATTGATGCTACTACTAAATGCTCCTGACTGAAAGTGCTCATTTCTGGTTCTATCTTTCTAGTTTAGCACACAGCCATTTCAACATTCTACTACAATCATTTTGTGCATGGGTTGCTTCTTGATCGGCCAACGTTCTCCTCCATAGGCCAACATTTTATACTTGTTCGTTTTTTTTCCCCTTTTTTCAGTCACTTGGAAGTTTCCGATAGAATCTTGTTATTTGGACGTTGCCTGTTTTATTTGGTCATTTTGGAGTTGGTGGTAATCCTATCTGCTGTGGAGATAAGGTACTTGCTTCAATGGTCTTTCTGATGAGTAGTGAAATGGTTATCTTATGGATTGTATTATATGTCCATCACTTTGATTCTGCAGTATATTTATGTTTGCCATACTTGTGCAGATTATTGGTGTTGTTGAGATTGTGTTCTTTTTTCTTTCACCTTCTAGAATAGGTTCTTCCCAGATCAAATTTTATGATTGACCAACCCAAGTTGAATACGACTATCTTCTCCAGGATGCAATTGGGCTTTTTAACCTTACTTTAACCAAATATCTTGATAATAAGTGGATCAGCATATCATTGTAACATAAATGCTTCATTAGCATTAGATGAAAGCATTCTGTTCTGTACTTGTGTTTTCTGTCTAGAATTACCACTTACTTCCAACATTGTCAATTTGATTAATTCGATGCCATCCTTTGTGCCAAATAGAAACATGTAATCATAGCCTATCTCTCTTTCTTTCCTCCCCCTTTCTTCTAGAAGATGAGATGAACATTTTAAAGATCCAAAAGTGTAGTTGTCAATTAAGGTGCATTTTGACTGAACTTCCCAAAACTATTTGCTTCGTTTAGTAGACAGAACAAACAATCCCCCAAAAGGATTTCAGCTGCGATTCCAGTCTTATTCGGCCAAAATCCCTATTTGGATATTCTAGATGAACAAGCTGAAATTCCATATTTCAGCCAAAATTTGACAACGTTGATTTTTCCTTTTTTTTTTGGTCTGAGTTGGGTCTTGACCAATATTCCCTCCATAGATGCTGAGTATGCATGACTTTTTGGTTTTCATTCAAAAGTGAGAGCTTTTAGCTCTTTTAGGGCCTTATGCAATAAGTGGTCCCTTCTTTTGGCCGCTTCTTTGTTCTACTTCTTCATTTGTGCCCTTTTTGCCTCTAAAAAAGGGAAAAATGAGCTTATTCTTCTTCTGCAACTAAGGTGGGTTCCCGGTTCCTCATCCTCCCCTTCCTCCTCCTCCTTCATGTATTTATTTATTTCACACAACAGGGATTAAGATTCATTTATCTGATGTAAATATAGCAAATTACATTGTTGCTTCAATAGAATAGAATGGATAATATATACATAGTCTATGTTATTTTTTATTATTTTTATTTTTTTTATATCACTTTTTAATATTTTTGTATTTTTCTAAATTTATGTATTCTGCTTTTTATAATTTTCTGAAACTCGACTCCGAGATGGAACACCGAAACGCCAAAATGGCTGAGATGTTTTACTTTCTAGCCAAATTGAAATGGGTTCCATTTTCCAAAATGAAATTGACAACTATGTCCAAAAGACCATAAATGAACTTAAAAAATAAAAAATAACACTGCATATCAGTAGTTCTGATATTGCAAGAAATGATAACTATACTCAACTTAGTGATCTGAAACCCTGTACCATGTCCTGATGAACTGGTATAATTTGTATCTCCAAATTGTGTATTGAGACTAGAATCTCTAGAAACCAAGATGCGTATTACCTCCTCCAGAAGTCTAATGACATTTGGTGCATGAACTTCATACCATATATTCCCCCTTTTCCAACTCCAGATTCATAGTTTCAACTCTGAACTTTCGAATTTGAACTATTGTTTTATATGAATATTTATTAGTTTCCTTTCTGCCTAATTTGATATCCATGCATATTTTAATCTTTCTTGATTTAAGTGTAGTTTGATTTGAATATAATGTTAATAATCAATAACACCAAAAGCTCGAGCTGTTAGTGAACAGCATAACAATTTATATAAACATACAGATCCCCAGGGCTGGCCAATTTAGTGCCCATTTAGATGCATTGCAAATCACAAATTGCTTAGTTAGCAGAATGGATCATTATCTTTGATTCAATTCCACTGAAAGCTATAGAGAGCCCTAGGACTTTACGACATGGAAAACTCTGTGTTGATTTCCCACCTGAAATGCAAGATCATCTGAATTGACATACGAGTGGAAACTATCACCTACTCAACCATTTGGGGTGGCATCCAAACCTACTTGTAACCTTTAAAATCCATTGATGCCTCTATTAGATCCTTGGTACTTGTGAGCTTAGCTCGATGCAATTTATCTTCTTTTGCTAAATGCTAACATAGAATCACATTGACAAAATCAATTCTCCTGTAACATTGCTGTAGTCATTGTGTGCTATGTTGGTTTTTCTTTTGACTTTATGGTAGATGCTTATACTAGTTCTCTTTCTTCCAATAAAGTTTCTGATGGGCGTGAATTTACAGAGGGCGTCTCAGTTCATGAGCCGTGCTGCACGGCTGAATGAAGCATTTTCAATGGTCAAGCGTGTACCCATGGTAAGACCTTCACTGCCTGCTACCGGAGGAGTGACACCATGGCCTGCTATGAGTCTGAGATGAGCTGTTGTGGCAATTAAGGTCATAGATGGTTCACAGTATGGTCTGGATTGAAACATGTATAAAACTTTATATCTATACTCAGCTGTATCTATTGTATAATTAGAAATTGTGCTAAGCATGTTGTATTCTTTGGGTCCTGTACTATTCACTCAGTAAAGATTTGTCTTTTGCATGTGAGAGTTGTTGATCCGTCAGATTTTCGATGTTCGTCACCCATTTATTCATGTGTGGGCACCATGGAAGATCTGATGTGCAGACACTCCGGTAGACGTGTGCTGATGATGCAATAACATATTATTGACTGTATAGATTTTTTAGTTCATGGAAAGCATGATATACAGGAAATGCATGCAAGGACATGATCACGTAAAGCGTACCTATTTGGTTCTTTGTTACGCATAAGGGCAAGTCATTTGTTTTGTGTAATCAACAAGTAAATTCGTTTACAATCTATAACCCTTTTCCTTCTCTAACTAGGGGATCCCATGTGCATAAAAATTTCCTCGGAAAGCTTTGTTTGTAAAATCAAAGTGCTTTGTTCAATGGAACTGGAGAGCTAAAACTCCTAGCAGTTCTAATGGAATGCTTGCTTGCATCGAATATATAGGAATTCTGTGTCAAATGAGCTCCAATGAAGGATTATAAGAAGGTAATGAGTAAAGGATAGAAGGTGAGGGATGAAAGAAAGGTAGTAGTGTAGACGCAACCCTCTCTTTTCTAGGATTTGACTCATCACTGGGGTGGTGGTTGGGTAATCATTTCCCACATTCACTCGATTCATTTTCCATTAGATCCCAGCTGAATCGATTCTCATTTCTGAAAACTTACACATGTTTCTCCAGTTTTAACCATTTTTAGAAATAGAAGTGTTATCATTTCTATGTATTCAATCTCTCTTGGGTATAGACCCGACTGGATCCAATCTGATTACAAATCCAGTCGGGAAAAGAAGGTCCATGCCCAGATTTTTTGGGCTGGGTCCTTTGGATGACTGGGTAACTGAAGGTCCATTGACATCCCTACATCTAAGCCATTCTGAAGGTGGCCCCAATGCAGAGATCTTCTTTCCAAAAACCAAGGTAGAACGTTGAGAATTCGATGTCCAATTGATAAACTGGTGCGTCAATCTAGGCCATCCTTGCCATTTTTGGGTGTGGACCATTAAGCAGTGGAGCCCACAGAAAGTCTTAAAACCTTTCTTTGAGTGATTCTGTAGAGAAAGAAACTATGTGACATTCATGGTTACTCTACAAATAGACATGATTGTGACACTGGGATCTAGCCACCGATATTAGTGATCTGGACCCCTTTTTTTTTTCCCCTTTGGCCTATCCAAAGCCAAGAAATAGAATACTCCCACTAACCATTTGCAGACAGGAGTATAGGAGAGAGTATGGAATGTGTACACAAGATCTGAACCGTTCATCAGCGATCAACCCGATTGCTGCATTCTTGGGCCTGGATACATCAATAGACCACCAGTGGACAGCTCAGGTCATGTGCATTTGTGTCCCAGTTGTAGACCCAATCTCCGACCTAGCTCCCTCCCCTTTTCAGACATGCATCGACATTTAATTCACCGAAAGATCACTGCCATTCATCACTGCAGGACCACTGTGGATATTCCAAGATCATTTCTGAAAGCCCACGACCCATGTAACCTCCACGCGTTGATTGTGTGTGGGTTGGTGTGATACTGTTTCAAAGAACAATACACTTATTAAGCAAGAAGGAGGCACCAGGGTGGACGTGCCGGAGTGGTTATCGGGCATGACTAGAAATCATGTGGGCTCTGCCCGCGCAGGTTCGAATCCTGCCGTCCACGTTTTTACATTTTTTTTTTTTTTGTTAGTAAGCATCAAGCAGGGGCAGGGTGTGGTCAGGTGCAAAAAATAAATAAATAAACTCAATTTGAGGAATGGCAATCTCCAATGAGTTACATTACTAACTTTCCTACTCTTTACCAATATATATATATATATATATTTTATTATCAGAGGGTTCTCAACCCTTTGGACTGGACTAATCCCTCTTGGCCAGGTGCAAAAAATAAATATATAAACTCAATTTGAGGAATAGCAATCTCTAATGAGTTACATTACTAACTTTCCTACTCTTTACCAATATATATATATATATATATATATTTTATTATCAGAGGGTTCTCAACCCTTTGGACTGGACTAATCCCTCTTGGCCAAGAGGGGAGCCGAGAGGGGAGCCGGGTAAACTCCCCTAGCCCTAGTGTGGTCGTGCAATTTCAAACCTACTTACCAATATTATGTACATATTATCCTCACACAACACTTTCAGTCTACATGTTTTTTAGGTGGATTACTTTCTTTGGGAGATTCCTTTGAAATGTCCCCAGTGTGATGCCCACTAGATGGACGGTCTATGTGACGCCCCGGAGTCCCACATCGACTATAGAGAGGAAAGTGAATGGGGTTATATGTAGAGCTTGCACCCTTACCTTGCATGAGGCTTTTTAATGGGTTGAGGCCCATCAGAAGCAAAACCGTGAGGCCCGTGGGCCAAAGCGGACAATATCATGCATGGGTTGGGTGGGGCGTTACTGGTATCTCTCGAAACGATTATGTAAGTTGCAAAGAGGGCTGGTGTAAGTGGGCGGGTCTCCATTGGGCGGGCCAAGAGGGCTGGCAGCTGGTCTGGTGTATGGGCGGGTCTCCACATTGGCCTACCGGAGATAATATGGTAATAAGGGGGGTGGATTGTGACGCCCCGGATTTTTTAGAGTTGAATGGGGTTATTGTGGATATTGGGTGGGGCGTTATTAGGATCTAGATTTCATTGGAAAAAGAATCTAAATTGTTGCAAACATCATTATTGGGATAACATTGGCCGGAGATAATATGGTAATAATTTTATAGTTTTATTTATTAAAAATTTCATTAAAAAAATAAAAATATAGCTAAATATTATACCAATTATTTTAAAAAATGTGGAAGAAAAATAAAATAAAGGACCATGAGAAAAAAGTGCTGCAAAACAGTTAGAATTTGCTGATAGATTCATATTGCATTCTGGGCAGAACAGAAACTGTCTCTTGGTTGAGTGGTCAGAGCAATATATTTCAATGCACAGGACCTATGTCTCTGCTGGAATTTTGCAGTAATAATATCAATAATATCACGATTAAAACAGATTAGACGACAAATTGAATTTACTACCAATTTGTCCTGATAACATATTTTTAAGGAAAATATTGTATTAATATTGCAATAAAATAAAAATATTAGCTATATTTGCAACATGCCTCCAAACAATCCTAACCCAATTAATACAACCTTGAATTAGTAGGGCAATAGCATCATCCCATGTGTAATCATCATGGTCTTCAGACTCAGTGGCAACAAACACCATTTTTAGGCTCAACTTTTCTATCTTTAAGGAATGTTAGTTGTTATTCTAACCAACCTTCCAGCCACCACATATAATATGGATACTTCCATCTTCTCTCTTGTTAGGAACTAGGAAATGTAATGCAGAATTGAACACAATAGATTGGAAAATGATGTGGGAAAGAGTTGCAGTTGTTGGAATCCTCATTTGGTGTTTGGCTGTTGTTTGTGTGGCAACTTCTAGCCACCCTGATTACCACGACGCGCTTGTGAAATCAATCATCTTTTTTGAAGGCCAGCGATCCGGCAAGCTCCCATCTAACCAGACCATAAAATGGAGATCTGATGCAGGGCTGACCGATGGTAACACAGAGAATGTAGGTTTATTTCATTAACATAACATCTCAAAAACCAAGCAGCGCTTTAAGTTTACATATGAGTTTTAGAAGTGGTTAAAATTGCAAAAACACAGGCAAATATTAAAAAATGACAATCAAATCATCTCCCATTAAATGAAAAATGAATAAAGTGGAGATGGGACGCGAATACCAAGCCTACTAATTCAAATCCTAGGAATGCAAGGTCCCATCTACGTCTCCATCATATATCATTCACCTCTTACCTGTTCAATAATCCTTTTTTGAGCCCATTTGAACATGAATTCCTATGCATTCAATTCCATGGGCCCTAACATTACCTTGGTTGCAGGTGGACCTCACGGGTGGCTACTATGATGCAGGCGACAACGTCAAATTTGGCCTGCCCATGGCTTTCACAACCACCATGCTTTCTTGGAGCGTGCTGGAGTTTGGCAAACGCATGCCCAAGGAGGTCGATCGCGCACGTGAAGCAGTGCGTTGGGGCGCTGACTATCTCCTCAAGGCCTCCTGCCAATTGCCAAATGCTCTCTATGTTCAGGTTTGCACAGTGGATTATTGTAGCTGCAGTTGATGCTTGATTTTTATGGAAATGTACCTTTCTTATTATTTCAGATCAAGGTTCATGTTCATAGAAAATTATATGATTAAAAGATACATTTCATCCAGCTCATGTCACTTTGTTTCTAGATTTTGTGGAAAGCGCATTAGAGGAACAGAATTTGACATCATTAATTCAAAACCACCTAATTTATTATTACCTGAAAAGAAGGTACATTTCAATGAAATGGAAATTAGCCACACCCAGCTTATGTTTGCGACTGCTCTAACTTGGGATGAGTCTGATGGTTTATCTGCTGGCACAATGCCTATATCTGCCAGAAAACCAACAAAAATAGGACCAAACTTGACTCTCTCTTATTGGCTAGAGCCAGATAGGCTCTGGCTAATATGTTTGATAAGTAACCAGGCTGAGCTAACACAAGCCTCACCCTCACCACAGAGTAATTCTCTCATCAGTATTCCTTTTCTTCTAATGTAAGAAATGAATCCACTGTAGACATGCAATCCATCCACAGTTGCCAGACTAGGAAAAGGATGTCAGAAGTAATGCAAAATATGAGAACATGAAACCCCTCATTTATGTATTGTATTTCTATGAAAGAGTAAAGTCAATGTGAGAAACTTAAGAGAAAAACACATGTAATCCAGCCTTACATTAGGATGTCAGGCTGGGCTAACACATGCCTCACCCTCACCACAGAGTTGTTCTCTCATCAGTATTCCTTTTCTCCTAATGTAAGAAATGAATCCACTGTAGACATGGAATCCATCCACAGTTGCCAGACTAGGAAAAGGATGTCAGAAGTAATACAAAATATGAGAACATGAAACCCCTCATTTATGTGTTGTATTTCTATGAAAGAGTAGAGTCAATGTGAGAAACTAAAGAGAAAAACACGTGTTTTTTTCTGGTGAAAAAAAAATTCCCAATGACTATGATTTTGAATCATTTGTAAGCATTACTTTATGAGGATATTCAAGATGGAGCTGTCCCTATTTTAAAATGAAGGATATTTGTGGGACCCACTTGGATGTATGCATGCCAATCATGGGGTTGGGCTACATGTAGAGTAAGGGTATGCAAAAAGTATTTCCAATCAAATCATCATATCCCTTGATTTAGGTAGTAAAAAGTTTTAAACTTTAGATAAAGTCCACTTCTTGTAATTTCAATCCAACAACCTATACGAGTCCGATGAGTGTCAAATTGAGGCAGGTGTCAATACATTGGAAAGTTACGTGAATTCATCCCAGGTAAGAGAGAGATGCCCTCTCTTTGTGAATTCTGCATCAATTCATATATTGAATATCGTTATCAGATTTAAGAAATGTGTAGGCCTAGCATATTTTTAGTTAATCTTCTTTTTCTTTTAATAAATGATTTACCAAACCATGTCAGTATATTTGGTTAACCAATCTTAGTTTATTCTGATATTTTTTGAAAAAAATTTGAGACTATCTAATTGATTGCAGGTTGGTGATGCAAATGCTGATCACAAGTGTTGGCAGCGGGCTGAGGACATAAACACACAGCCTATCTTCAAGGTCACCCCAGAAAAACCCGGATCAGAGGTTGCTGGAGAGACAGCTGCTGCCCTTGCAGCGGCCTCAGTTGTGTTCAGAACCATCGATCCCCAGTACTCCAAGACACTTGTTGCAACTGCAGAGAAGGCGTTTGAATTCGCTGATAAATATAGAGGAAATTACAGTGACTCCCTTGCATCAGTTGTCTGTCCCTTTTACTGTTCATATTCTGGCTATAAGGTAAACCAAGCTAATTAACCCCACTTAGATGGAGTAAGGCTGGGATGATGATGGTCAGAAATTCCAACATTACACGTGCATATGAAAAGTAGCATCGACCACCTTTGAATTTGTTAACTAGGCGTTGGGACCCATGTAATGGTGCTACTTTCTGCTTCTTGATCACCCATATGGGCAATCATAGAGTACATGTAGGCCCCTTCTATTGCAACTTTTTCCCAAAATTGCATATATGTTAACTATATGTTCTTCCACTGTATTCTTCCCTTTTTTCTTCCCTTTTTTTTACTGATATGAAACCATATAGTTTCTGCATCTCCAAAATGTGGTTCTGTTACATATTTTCTCTATGCTAATGTGGGTGCTGATGATGATTAATTAGTAATTTTATTAGCAGAAATAGTGACAATGATATGATATTATTAGGATGAACTGCTATGGGCCGCTGGATGGCTTTACAAGGCTACGCGCAAATCCTCCTATCTTGACTACACTCAGTCACTAAACATCGAGGATGATTCTGATGTTTTCAGCTGGGATAACAAGCTTGCTGGTGCTAGAGTGCTCCTCTCTCGTGTACGTTTCTAATGATTTCTTTTAATCATCTCTGTATGTGTTAGTTCCATATTAGTTGAAAATTGAGATATAAGAAATGGAGATGAGAGGGGGCCTATTTGTTTCATGTAGATGAATTCCTAGGACTTCTAAGACTTCATATTTCTGTAATGACTAGAAATGAATAATCAAAGGAGAATATCCAAAAACGACAATCAAATAACTTCCCTTTAAATAGAAATTGAATCAAGAGAAGATGAGGAATGAATATGCAGCCATCACCTAATAATTCAAATCCTAGAAAAGTTAAGATCCCTCCAATTCTCTACCTTATATCGTTCACCCTTTGCCACGTATCCTTCACTCCTCACAGTAGGCTACCAATAACATCAGGAGAAAACAGACCCCAATGCCTATGTATTCTATGTACTCAATAGTTTGACCATAAGTTCCAATGTATTCAATTCCTATGTAAACGAAAAGTTCTAATGTATTCAAATCTATGTAAACGAACAGACCTGTAAGAATGGGATGTTTCCTAATAGTAGGCTACCAATAATATCAGCAAGTGAATTCGACTTCTGCAGTATCCTCATGACAAAGACCCCAATGCCTTGCAAAAAATTCGCGAGAAGGCAGAGAGGTTCATGTGTAGCGTGCTGCCCAACTCGCCGACCGCAACGGTTAGGTACACACCAGGGGGGCTCATGTACAAGTTGAATGGGAGCAACCTGCAGTATGTCACATCCTCAACATTTTTGTTAACAACCTATGCAAAGTACCTGCAGTCTTCTGATGGAACATTTAAGTGTGGTGATTTGGTTGTGACTCGCACTCTCTTGAGGGAACAAGCAAAGAAACAGGTATTCGCTAGCCTTTTCTTACATCTTTTTATCTTAAGAGCGTCTATAAATGGCTAAAATGAAGTGAAAAAAAATCCTCACTTGATGAATAAGTAGAGAGAAATCTAGAAGTGAAGAACTCTCTACCATTGAGATTCACCACTTTTCTTTTATAGCAGTTCTCCACTGTGTCTGGATTTGAACTAAGAAAGTGTAAGGAGAAAACCATTTTGAAACCTTTGTTAAATATACTTTTTTGATAATAATAAAAAAAAAAAATCCCAAGTTCAATGGAGAAATGATGTTTTCTTGACCCCTTTGTGGAGAAATTTATTTCTATTACCTAGTACAAAAAGTAGTTATGAGGAAGATTGTTTTCAAGTTGTTTTCAGTAGAAATAATTCTTCTTTTAATCTCCTTTCCACTTTTCTTCCAATGATCTCATGAAATGCTTAATTAATAAGGTTGTGTGAGAGATATTATAGTGTAAATTTGTGTTAATTGTATTGTAAAACTTTCACTGATATTCTTTCCTTGTTCAGGTAGATTATATTTTGGGAGATAACCCATCAGGAATGTCATACATGGTGGGCTTTGGCAACCGGTTTCCGCAGCGCATTCATCACAGAGGCTCTTCCCTGCCTAACATCCAGCTGAGTAGTGAGAAAATTGGCTGTGAAAGTGGTTTTGATTCCTACAAAAGCACAAACCCAAACCCCAACATACTAACTGGAGCCATAGTAGGAGGACCTGACCTGGATGATTCCTTCTTGGATGATCGCAATAACTATGCCCAATCGGAGCCTGCCACATACATCAACGCTGCGCTGGTAGGACCATTGGCATACTTTGCTGATAGGTTCCATCCATAATCTCTAGTTAGTAAATAATTTTATGCTCTAGATGATGTGGAAAGAATTAATTTGTCCTCAATTCACACTATTTATATGGATGTATTCCAATGCATTGTAACCTATTATATGGAGTTTGAGATAGATGCTACCATAGGCAAATTCAAATTGCCTACTAAACAGGATGGCCTCTAGGAGTTCAGAGATATGGTGCTTCACTGCTTCTAGGTTCATAAATTATACCTGCAAATCACACTAGTCACATGAATACTAAGTGATAACCAATTGGGGACCATAGTGGTAATGGTGTTGGCTGAGGGTGTGCAGTGACTTATTTGCCCTTTTTCTTCATGTATATAATTTTCAGGTTGACCTTGAAGTCTAATCAGTCTTGTTTCTCATCAAGTTAAAGTCTAAATTTAGCTTATTCAACAATCCATTTCCTAACAAATGGATCTCATTAGTATCATTATCATGTCACAGTCTATTTCCTACCTTGGATCAATCATAATTGAAAAATAGAAAACATTTTCAAACCAGGTTTTTGCTTTTCACAAATTGACCCCTTCCACTCTAAATCCAGTCAACATTTTCATAATAAATGGATATCTCATTCTACACCATCTTCATGATCATCTCCATTCAAAATCGCCTCATCCATACTTTATCTCCATCAAAATTAAAGAAAATTAAAACCCTGTATTTTTGTTATTCTTACTTCAATAGTCTCCAAACTCTCATCAATTCTACTTCAAACATTAAGTCAAGACTATCTACATTTTACCCCCTTAATATTTATAAAAGAAAAAAAAAATACAAAACAAAACATATAATGGTTGCAAAAGCCCACTTTGAAACGTCATTATCACAAAAGATGAAGATAAAGAACTTAGAACGTGAAAGATATAATTGAAAGATATTAGGATTGATAAAAATCCAAGGATAACTAGGGTAGTGGGTGGTTGGACAAGATGATCCACCTGAATGAGATAGTGGTTTGTTTTGTAACATCATTAGAATAACTGTAAAAGGATTATTTTAACCATTTCTTTTTGGGATATTTATTACGAAAATCCCCTTAAATATAGTAATCACAGTTGAAGATCCTAAACTTTTATAATGACAGCCAAGGACCTCCAACCCAAATCATCTCTTTTTTATTCCGTTTTGCGCCGCCCCCCCGCGCCCCGCCCCCCCCCCCCCCCTTTTTTTTTTTGTTGATGTCAACATAACAAGTTCCCCATTCTGTCATGAGTAATATTTGTTAACATCAACAAAACATTAGTGGATATTAATATAAAATTATGTTGACATCAACAAAAATACACATTTATTACAATTAGTGACCTTATGAATTTGTTGACGTCAGCAAGAACGCCCAGTTACCGTAAACAAAAATTGAATTTTCCTTGTTTAGGGTTTTGTTAACATTGAGCAATCTCTCTCTCACTGTGATTAAGAAAAAAGGGATAAGGCATCGATCTCCTTCATCTCTTTTATCTCTTTCTTCTATTCAGCTGTTGGTGTTAGTTTGGGGTAAAGAACGTTTTATTTTCTTGAAGGGTTATATTGATATCAACTAACCAAGGGCAAAAATGGAATGAAATATTAAATTTTGAGCTGGAAGTCCTTCGCCGTCATTATAAAATTTAAAGTCCTCGGTTGTAATTACCGTATTTAATGAGATTTTTGTACTAAATATCCCTTGAGAGACCCAATTGGAAGAACCAATTGGAAGAATTTGTAGATTTTCTAACCCTTTAAAGCCTGGGCCCTTCTATGGAATATTCAAGTACTTAGGAAGCCTTTTGGAATTATCCGTTTTCATATTCTCCAAGCATCTTCTGTGCTCAAGGAAGAAACACATCGAACTGGTAAACTCGTTTCCTCCCGATTCAAGAAAACCCATCAATCTTCTCACATCAAAACCCCTCATTCCCCAATCCAAACACCCCAAAAATCAAACCCCAGAATTCCAATCATGTCAATTACCAAAACCCTTGTTGGATTTTGCCTGATCTCATGCCTTTTTTTGATTTCTGCACAAACCTTTGATTCAGACAACCTAACAGCCTATGAGATGCTTGAGAAATACAACTTCCCTAGAGGGATCCTCCCCCAAGGTGTGAAAAGCTACACCTTGAAACAAGATGGCAGCTTTGAGGTTTTCCTCAATGGGAATTGCAAGTTTGACGTGGAAGGAGGGTATACTTTGAACTACAAGAGCAGGATTGCAGGGAAAGTGAGTTTTGGGTCTTTGAAGGAATTGCAAGGAGTGAGCGTGAAGGTATTGTTCTTGTGGCTTAGCATATCTGAGGTGAACAGAGGCAATGGTAAGTTGGATTTCTATGTTGGCCCGATCTCTGCTTCATTCGAGCTGGTAAATTTTGAGGAGAGCCCTCAATGTGGGTGTGGATTCAATTGTGGGAACTTGTTATCAGATTCATGATCTAGAAGTAATTTGTTCTGGTCTTCTTTAGATGAACGTTTTGCTCTGTCATGACTTATGATACATTTTAGTTGTTGAAGAATAATGTTGATGTTATGTTGTGCCTTGGTGGATTGAAGTTTCAGGAATTTGATGTGGATATGCCTAGTTTCTAGTGAATTATTAGGGTTCCTTATGCTATGGGATTATTTTATTAGTGAGGGTCCATCAAAACACCCCCTTTAATAAGAAATGATTGTGCACCATCTGTCCTGTGATATTATATCCTAGAAACTTGTGGTTTTTTTGGTTTTTCTTTACCCTTGATCCTTCACTTTTAGACTCTTTGCAAAAGACTATAGCCATAGGAATTTACAAAATGTGCACTAAGCTTTTATGTTTGAAACTTTGTTGGTTTGGATGCTTTTCTTGCATGTGTGGTTTGTGTCTATGGATTTTGGATAGGATGGGTGAATGACCTTATGCATAGATGGGCTTGAATCCTCTTAAAATGTTGAGATCCATCTTCTTACTTCTTTTTTTCTTTTTTCTCCCATTTTCATTGGCAACAATAAATATTATTAGCAAGAAAGAACTACAAACGAAAGCGAAAACTGGTTCAGTGCTAGAACTAAAATCCAGAAAAGGGCATACATAAGTAGAATATCTATCTTTCTTAGCTACAGCATCGACCACCACATTGCCTTGTCCTCCCCAAGTGAAAAATATTCCACTTGAACGAAGTAGATTAGGGCTTAATCTCATTAAGAACAAAATGAAGTTTCCAAGGACCCACAGTTAGAAGACACCCTAGAAACATCAGATGTAGGATTGATTTCCACAGTTAGAGGATCCCAAAAAGAAGAGTTGAAGGCTCTTAACACTTCCCTGATGGTCCAATGGGTCTGCTTTGTTCGAGTCTGATTACTCCAACTGGGCAAGACAAAGAAATAAGCACCTTCTATACTTCATTGCAGTGAAAACCACTGATGCTTTTCTTCAAGTTCCCATTACTTATACCGCCCATGTGTTTTAGCTTTGTGACCTTGCTCCACTTCAGCAAATGTGGCTTCTTTTCTCCTGATTTCCCTCCCATAGAAGATTCCTCTGAATGTGTTTTTATATGTTTTTTTATCTCCACTAGCATCTTGAATAAAGATATATGATAGATTGGAAGGTTAGCCAGAGTCACTTAAATGAGAGTCATATGGCCCTCGATCCTTCTTTGTCTTTCTTGAAGCATCCAGGTACTCGTTGATTTTCTTGAATTGAACCTCAAAGTTTAGTGGTGTGTATATATATATATATATATATATATGGAGATTTTTTCTGAAAATATCTTTCACGCAAATATGCTTGTGTATTCCCACCCTTAAATTATATCTCACAGTCACAGATTTGTTGTCCTCTCAAATTGAGGTAGAAAAAAAAAAAAGAGTTAGAAGAATCTTCCAAATTCCAACATGATGTGGTTTTCTACTAAAGTTTACAGTGTTCATGTACCACACAGTATAATTGATTGCTTTATATTAGCTAACCATGCATCTACTGAGAGTTGTGCTACATTAATTTGAATAGATGTGAGAGGTGCTACATTGACTTGAAAGGATATGACTTTGTGCATTGTTGCAATTCGTGATATATCCCTTTTCCCACTACTAAAGGAAACTTTTTGAAGCTTAATTGTGGAACTCTTTTGAAGTTAAGGGATAGCTACTGCATTCTCTTGCCATGATGTTCCCCTTCCAAAGGTTTTGTTGATTAAGATCTAAGCAAACACCCAGCTTCACATTTCAATTAATGCAAAAGTGAAAAGACCACCTTTTCAACTTCAAAGAACCCACCAGAGCTCTTTTTCTCCAGAATTCAAAAAGAAAATTCCTGTTGTTCTGCAGTTGAGAGCTTTTGATAGGGAATATTTTTCCTTGGCAGGAGTGGTGACCTGTTCAAGGGAGTTGTTGAGATATTGTTTTGAATTGATCTCAACCTCCAACATCCAATTATGCTGTCCCACCTCTAACACTATGGCTTTGAAACATTATTCGACTTTAGGAGGCTCTACCATTGTGAAACATGGACATTCCTGGAGACCTTCCTTTCTGGGTAATTTCTGAGAGGGTTTTTTTTTTTTTTTTTCTTTTTCTTTTTGAGAGAGAGAGAGAGAGAGAGAGAGAGAGAGAGAGTTATGAGCATTTGGAAGCTCTCTCTTTCTCCATCTTTCCGAGAGAGAGAGTTATGAGCATTTGGAAGCTCTCTCTTTCTCCATCTTTCCTCTCTAGTCTATACTAGTTGTTTTATATGAGAATAGATTTACAGGGCAGATGTGCTAATGATTGGTCGACTGTATGTGTGCTGTTCCACATTCTTTTTTAGTTTACATTCAGACACCCAGCTGCTTGGTGTGATTGCATGACTCAATGTAGCCATCTATTAGTGAAAGTTTAATATCTATCTTAGTATTGAACACCTTTCAGTTATTGACACGAGTGACGAGTCCCTTGTTCAAGTGGAATAATAATATATATGATAATCTTCACGATGATGGAGGAGGCTTCCGTTCAAGGCATCTATCAACGACTGAAGAGCTTAAATCAAAATAACATCAGATAGTTTTAGTATATGCAATCCTTTTTCTTTCAAAGTTGATTAGGATGGAAATCAAAAGGGGATTTGGGTGGAATTGAAATGTTTAAAAGCTCTTTTGTGACAAAGCTGTGGTTCACTTAGGTGCAAGGTGAGTCAAATACTGTCATCAAGTGCTCTTCTTCTCCAAATGCAAGGTTCTTGGACATTAACATTCTCCAAAGGGTTAGGAGGAAAAGGACATGGATGGAAGTAGCAAGTATAGATGGAAGAAGTACAACCTTTTTGCAGATTTGGTTTAAGATAGATAGGAATGAAGAAACAAAATCCATGTGGCTGATCACGATTCACAACAAAGTTGGGACAAGTCTTTGATGATGATGATGAAGTAATTAGGCTATGATTAAGAAATTAGCACAGTATTTCTCCACGTCAGGTGAGATCCGAAAAACGACAACGCCCTCCCACTTACCTATCCTCACAAATTTAGTCATCTACCATCCTTAAGACATCTCTATTTCAGAAAAATTACAGAGGGTGTTCAGAAAACTTTGGTTGGGAGCTCTTTAGAATACATAGAAGAAATCATTTTGGTGTGGTGTTCTCAGGAAGTTCATGTGTTTTTAAGGCCATATGCATAGGTTTATAGATTCAGTAGTAGAATTCCAGCTCTACAAGAGAAACCATTCCTTAGGTTGTGCTGCATCCCGTTAGGTTTTTTTTCACTAGTATAATGTGTGTCCTATGCATCAGTATAAGTATCACTACTCCAAATAGTCATCTTCCCAAACATGGTCATGTTGCTTGTATCTTACGGTGGAGTTTGAATGACGCATGGAAAATGTTCAGATGCAAAGTTCCTATAAACTGTAGTCACAAAACATTCAGGATGCTTTTGGCTATTTTGGGAGGCCAATAATTTTTATCCTGGTTTTTTTTTTTTTAACTTACTGAGAGTAGTATTCTTACAGAACATGGTTGAATATTCTACACTGAAGCAATCTATGTAATTTCCTCTGCTGATTGATACTTACACTTAGCATGCACCATGTATTAGTTCTGAATAAGGCTGAGGAATGGCATGATCTAGTAATGCCATCACAATGGGGCTCAAAAACCAGATCCGTAGTTTGGATACGGCCCTACCTTAGATATAAGATAACCGAAGATAGATTTGATCAAGTGGCTCTAAATGCGCGTGCGTGCACGTGGGAGAGAGAGAGATAGAGAGAGAGAGAGAGATCAAGTGGCTCTAAATGTGTGTGTGTGTGTGTGTGTGTGTGAGAGAGAGAGAGAGAGAGAGAGAGAGAGAGAGAGAGAGAGAGAGGTGTTTTCCAAACTCAAAGGTGACCATGGAAGAAGTACCTTACATTTGGATAGCACAGTTTTCATGGAAAAGGAATTGAAAAGTGTTCTGGTTTTTCTTTGATTTTATTTTGGGGAATTTATGGGAGGTGGTCTCTACACAGATGAGGACCCAGAACTTCTTTGCAAACCGAGAAGGTCCTTTAGTTTTTTTTTTGTTTTGTGATATGGTCGATATTGACCATGAAATATATAGTGATGGTTGATATCGATCATTATGTGAAATTGCTTTATATACCGGCCTGAGTATGTTTTCTTTTATCGTGCCTTTTTCATTCTTTGCAACTGTGATATGATGATTTCCCCTTTTAGAAAGACCCATATTTCTCCATCACAGTGGTGGTTGGACTCCATTAAGAGGTTGGTATACACATTGAATACTTTTTATATTGCATTATCTATCTACCTTAAAACATCATCAGCTTGATTCCTTTTCATTGTTTAGTTGTTAAAAGATAGAATTCATTCTTCGAGCAAACCAACAGCTATGTTGAGGGCCTAAGGCTCCCTTGTTATCATATAAAAAGAGCAATGAAGAGCACTCATAAATGGGTGAGACAATGCAGCCAAAACAAACAAGTGTCCTTTTGTTTTCTAAAGAACAAAGCTCATGTGGACATTTTGTCATTTTTTTAAAAGTCTAAGACCAAGGTTGCTTGCGGGAGTGATTTTCTGTCCTGTTTTGAAAAGTGCCAAAAAACATTACACCTGTTTTGAGATTTTTAAGAAGTTTGAAAAACCACCTCCGGTAGCAACTCCCACCATTGCAGCAATGATGTTTGCATCGCAGTGTTCACTTCCCTCGAAAATGGTTCGAAAATGGCTGTGGCTTGAGACCAAGTCTTACAGACATCTTCACCCACAATTTAGTTAAGAAATAACCTAACAACTTGGCTCCCTTGTTGAGTGATGGAACATATCAGGTTTCGAGATTAAAATTAATTGTTACAAAAGTAAATAAAGTTTCTATTATTAAACAGATAACAAAACTTCTCAGTCACAGACTCCCTCCAGGAGGAGGGAGTATTTTTTTTCCTTTCTGGAAGTTCTGTTGTGCTATCCTCCAGTTTTTTAGGACGACTCTTCTTCAATCTCAATCACACAAGTTTGCATGTTGTCATCTGAAATTTCTACATTCTCACTGATTTTCACATTGTCTCTCATGGATATAGAGGAATGATGAAGGTGGGATTTCTCCCATGGATATCACAGGAATGAATAGAGTGTACGTGGGTGGGTTTGTAATGAAGAAATGAACTATTTACTCTATATTTATATAAAATATTGCTCAGGTTCTTTATTCCATACTCATGCAAAAAGAGGAAAGCTTCGAGTTAGGGCTATTATGAAATTGACTACCATATTCAATATTTGCACTTCTTAAAATCAATCCACCAATTTGTATGAAATTTCTGTCTAGATCTACAAATGTTGGGGTGGATGGATTTTTAGGGAATTTATAAGTAAGTTCTGTAATGGATTGTGTTGCATAGAGATGTAGTTTTTGAAATAATTAAAAAAAAAAAAAAAGAAATGAAGTTTGGCTTTTCTAGATGATTTGCATTTAAACGATATATTTGAATTATAACTGAGTGCCTTTTTTTGTTTTTTGAAGCATTTCTCATCAAAGCACACCTTTGAATCAAAACTCAAGACAAAGTATCATAAAGATCAAGATGATCTCCGCGTAGGATTCTTTTAAGTCATCTCCACGACTCTCTTAAGATAATATGTGATTTATGCATTTGAACATATCACTTCAATCGAACAGTGAATATCACTGAATTGAATTTACGCACGCCAAATGAGTAAGTTTAGATCCAATGGTCTACCACAGTGAGAAGCAAGCCCCTGAAACCGGTTTTTCTCTACTGCCTTGAATTCACAGTTCTGTTGTAGTTTGTTGACACTACTTTCTCTCTGTTGCCTTATGGAAAGAAGATTATCATCACTTTTCAGATGTGTCCATCTATTTAATCTATATTGCTCTGTTACTACAATAAAGCAAAAGAAAGCTCGATGACGACTCTTAAATATGTATCTGAAATGGCTAAATGAGTGATTTAAAGCTGATAAAACAAAGATGTACTACCAAGAATAAAAACCCAAATACATTCCAATAAAGTTTCTTAATGAATCTAAATGAGAAACAGTTTTGTACATTGAACTTTAGGAATTGTCAGTCTTGACTCTTGAAACCTTGGTAGTCATTGCTCTGCACTCTAGTTACACGTAGCTCTAGTGGGCCTGTAATTGTCCTACATCAAAGAAATAATAAAAATTGCTATTCATGGTTAAGTCAGGTTGTTCATATGCATGAACAACCATCATTTATGCACAAGTAACGTGCACTTGATTTATGAAGATCCAAAAGGGCCCTAAGGACAATACCCAATCCTTCATCTGCACTAAAGTTGTTGTCCTACAGCTACTCACTAAGCTTGCACTAAACACAGAAGTCAAGAGAGTGAAATAAGGAATACATTAAATTAGTGAATATTGTCCAATGAATAAGGCTCCCCAAGACCCAAGTTGGATTGAAACCTTCAATTTCTTGAAGATGAACACTAACAAATAGAAAAAGGAAACCTTACAAGCAAAGTCAAAGCTAATCGAACCTCTCTAGCATTATCTACTTGTGGGGGTTGACATGAGGGAAGAGCCTAAGAATGTGCTCTGGCATGAAGTCGTGCCGCGTCAAAATCCCAACAACTGGTGACATCTGCACAAGTAGAAAAAAAAAAAAACTTCTTCACCTGTCAAGGGGAAGGATAGTTGTTTACAAATGTGTTGATGTAATTTTGGAAAGGTCATGCTTGGACCCAACCCTGATCTAGGTGCACCTAGTGGGGCAGGGGAACCTTCCTGTGGCCCCAGCAGGTAGGCAGAAGACTCACATTTTTCTAAAGAGAGCATAGTGAGTGTATCACATGTTTTGAACCAACCCTAAACCTTCACAAGGATAATTAGGGTGTCTTTGATATACATAGAAACTTACATATTATACCCTATTCTAAGCTTTGCTGCCTTAGTGTGTTATGCACTAACCATTATGTAATAATAATAGCTGTTTTAGCAAACCATGAAATTGATTTACCATACAAGAAGCTGTGCATAAATTGCATTGCATTTCTTTCTCTTTATACATTCAATGCGCAAGTTGGATCAAACTTGTCTGCCTGCACTTGGCATGGTGCAAAGTGTCATCAAGGCCTTCCCTTGTTCGTAGCTCAGGTGGACCAATGAGAACATAATCAGTCATGCTGAGGAATCCTTGAAATTCAGGACAAAAAATGTACAATGAATAGCCTGAGGGAAGCAACAGTTTGGGCCATTCAACCGGTAAAAATGAAATTTTCTTCTGGTGAAACCAACCTCCATGAATGGATGATCCAAAACAACACAATTAACAAGTAAAAAAATTAGCCCATCAGCAGGTTGTGATTTTCTCAGGCTGTGGTTCCATGATAAAGACCTCTTAGCAATAGCATCTATCAATCAAGCTCCTATTATGTGAATGTGTTGTGTGTGTGTGTGTGTGTGTGAGAGAGAGAGAGAGAGAGAGAGAGAGAGAGAGAGAGAGACCCCATTACTCTTGGGCACCACAAGCAGATGCCTGAGGGCCATTTCCCGAAATAACATTGCAGCCTTGGCAAGTGACATGGTCTCCACCACAGTGTAAGGTGACTTATTAGTAATAGGATGGAGATCCACAAACATCTCCATCTCCTCATTGTTGATATCCAAGTCCTCCAGTTTCAACCCCTTCCCCGACCCTGCCTTGGCAAAGTCTTGAGCACCAAACCTCCTAAGGAAATCTTTCCCTGTTTCCACTCGTTGTCTTGAGAACCTCTTCCCCTTGAGCAACACAAGCAAATGAGACCTCAGTACTAGCCCACACAACTCTGTGGCATTTGCCAAAGGAGGCTCATCTACGACAGGGAACCCATTGTGACCTGTTGTCCTCAATGCATGAACTATGTTCCCCACTTTCTCTATCCCGGCAAAACTCACCAGCTCAGCTGAGACAACGTCCTTGGCAGCTAAGTTCCTGAGGTAAGGCTCTGGATGAGCGTCCATGTAAGGCAACCCTTTCATTTTTACAATCTGATCGTAAATACCCTTGTTAAAGCAGTCTGCCACAGTTTTCGATATGAGCAGAACAAGCATCACAAGGGGGAGCATTAAAAGATCATTTGTGAGCTCAAGCAGTATGACACAAACAGAGACTGTCATCCTCATGGTACCTCCAAGGAAAGAGGCTGCTCCAAGGAGCGAAAAGAGACCTGCGTCAAGGTCTGAGACTGGTGCAAATAAGGTTCCAACGATACGGCCATATATGGAACCGGCTAGTATGACTGGGATGAAGAGGCCAGAGGGGACTGCAATGCCGTAGGTTATGAGGCCAAGGCAGTAGACACAGAGAAAGAAGAGGAAGAGGGTAGACATGTAGAATTCATTTTGTGTGCCAGCGCTGAAGAGGTTACGTATGGCATCATCATTCGTGTTGAGGAAGAGGGAGGCAATGTCATTGTAGTGGCCTGGGGGGCATTGGAATCTCTTGAAGTTGCCTGAACGTCCTTTCGTTGGACATTCGTCTTTTTTCAAGCCAAGAGGGCAAGGGGTGCACTTACCCAACCAAGGGAAGCCATAGGAGCAACATGACGTCAGGAGGGAGATTGCCATGGTCAGGAGAATTTTGAATTGAGGTCCTCTCCTGCAACAAGATTTGAGTGTAAGCAGCGATTATGATTTATAGGGACTGTAATATGCACAAAATAATTTATATACTAATCACTATCATCATCAAGTTGGCCTCATTGCATCATCATTATCAATCATAAATACAAATGATAAGCACGTACTCATTGATAACGCTATATTTGCACAGGATTTTGTCCAAAAGATGGTTATAGAGGCTGCCAAATATGCCCCCAATTATTCCAAGGACTATCACAACAATCACATCTTTGGCACTATATCCGGTAATGGCTGAGCTGACATCAAACATGATCAATCCTCCTTCCCCAAAAAGTCCACATTTTCCACTTCGGCAGTATCCTATGAAGGCTCTCAATACCACAGC
Organism: Camphora micrantha; assembly: GCA_003546025.1. Taxonomy (NCBI): domain Eukaryota; kingdom Viridiplantae; phylum Streptophyta; class Magnoliopsida; order Laurales; family Lauraceae; genus Camphora; species Camphora micrantha. The sequence goes on along the minus strand of QPKB01000003.1, from coordinate 4,908,464 downwards.
AGTTACAGCTGTTGTGAAAAAGGTCCTCCAAAGAAGAGCACTCCTCCACCTGATGAATAACAACAGCAAAAAATATATAGTCATCAAGGTATAAGTAAGAACTTGGAACTTGGGTGTTAAGATGTTCTGGCAAGGGAGTGATGCTCTCAATGTGAGGACCAGGGATCAATTCCTGGTTTCTCTTGTGAGACTAGGGTACCTTGCCACTGAACTATTAGTGGTTTGACATATAATGAGTTTTTTGAGTCAAGAAATGATAGAAATAGGACTGAAGAACCCAAGGAAAAACTGTGTGGCTCCATTTTGAAGAGATATATCAAGAAATGCTATGGAAAATGGTTTTTGTAAACTTTTAGAAGAGACTGGAAACCAACCTTCTTGGGGAACTGAAGTATTTTAAGTACAGGTAACTAGAAGGTGATATAAGAAACGATCCATTAAGGTTTTTATTTTATTTTATTCTTTTTTATGTAGGTAGAACTGACATCTCAGATTGTACAGTGACTGAAAACAGAGACCAAGATAATGATGTATGGAGAAGTGCAACTTACAAAGGAGAGTAGCAGGCCCCTGAAAATGAGACAAGGCTTCAATGGTGGTGGTTATAATGATGATGAATAGCCTTGAGTTTCCCCACTAGTGAATGAGGTTCTAAAGCTCTATGAGATTTCATTAACCACTCTTGACAGGATCTTGGCCAGGTTTTATGGTTTTTGAGCTCCCAAGCATGTTGCCTATTCACCTTTTTGTTTCACTTTCTTTCAGAACATGAACTGAAATCTGGAGGATATGTTTCTATTATCATCATATGCATCAATATGATCTTAACTTTGGATATGAGCATGCAACCAAAGCCATTAGTAACATTTCCTGTCTGACTTGATCTGAATTCCAGTTCCATGATTTCAGTTGTGTCTGTGTGCGTGTGTGTTTGTTTGTTTGTCCGAGAGAGAGAGAGAGAGAGAGAGAGAGAGAGGGGGAGGTCGTAGAAGGTACCATGAAGCAGCTTCTTCAAGGGCAAAGAGAACCCCACCAAGTGGGGCCCGAAATGCGGCTGCCACACCAGCAGCAGCCCCACAAGTGATCAAATCACGCCGGTCCCGGTCATTTTTGAAATATCTAAGCCATGTCCATGTCAGATGATACTTGCGGGACCCACCCTGACCCAGCAATGAGGCTATGCATGCTCCAGTGTGCACCATGGGTCCTTCCTTACCCAAAACAAATCCAGCAGAAACTCCACCAATGGATCCAATGATCTGATAAAGTGGATTACAACTACCATTAAGATAGTTCAAAGGAAGTGATAAAAACTGAGGGAAAAAAATCCTAACATCCCTATATTGTGAAGCAAACGTAGTTGAAATTAAGTTGTCAACTATGTTTATGAAAAGGACACTGCTTTGAAAAATGCAAGTTAGTGTCCAACTTAAAATTTATGAAGACAGCACCTTTTTTTCCAGGGAAAAAAGCAAAGCACCAACTTCAAATAGAGTTGGGTTGATTCAAACTACTCAAGACTTCAAGTTAATTCTCATTGCAAACCCAAATCAAATGCATTTATAATTATCTTAGCATCATGGTAAAAATTATGGTAGATTAAATTTCTTCCACTAAATATTCCATACAAAATATAAATAACGGTCTCACCTTTACAAAGAGAGTACTTGGAGCTAATATAGAATAAGCATCCACTCCATTGAGGTATGCTTTCACTTCTGGTATACCGGAACCTGCAGCTGCAGGTGCTATGTAAGCACAAATTGCTGCAGATGCAGTTGCCAAAATCAAATTGCAACCAGCAAACACAATGAATGCCTGGTAGTAACTGCACTGGAACCATAGCCACATAAACTTTTACAAGCCAGTTTTACAAACCAGGATGCAATGCATTAAAATACGTTAGATAAACGAAGAATATTCATTAATATAATAAGAAATGAGATTCAGTCAGTAGAAACATCATTTCTTTTGTTAATCTGTACACATTTTCATTTGAGTGTAAACAAGATTCTCCTATGATGACGATGATGTTGATGACCCCTTGATAAAGAATTGACAAGTCTAAAGGGTAACACAACCAATGGTCAGCATATATATGATGGTTAGAGAGTTTACCTAACCTCATTATGTGCTTTACAGGGAATGTCTAGTATAACTTCAATTTTTTATTTTTTTTTTCTGTTTTACTTGCATTCCAATTCTCATTGTCGCTGAAAAGTTCGATGTTGTAGATGCACTTGGAGACAGAGACAGAGACAGAAACAGATAGAAAGCTAGTTTGTTGTGAGTGAACGCACTTGAGTTGGAGATAGAGACAGAAATAGATAGAAATATGTATATACATTCATACATGCATCCATACATACATACATACATACATAAAGGGCCTATCAGTGCGCGAGGTGCGCATGGAGGCTTGGGGATGGGACCAGGGGGCTTTATTCATCTGGGTGGGCCCGACCGATGTATGGTGGCTAGGGCTCAAGTGCCTCTTCCTCATTTATTTCAAGGTTAAAGTGGAAAGCGATTTTCTCAGTGCTATTTTGTGGGTGTCTTCTTCATTTGTCATTCCTTGGAGATTTCAATTTTACTTTAATGAGATTAGAGCTTTAACGTCCTCGATTCAAGCAAAGTTTCAACATGTAGGGAGGTTGGCAAATGGTTTTGCTGATTCGTTTGCTAAGCAAGGGGTGAATAGGTCTTCTAATTTGGTGGCTTTCAATGTGTGATGTTTCTTTGCTTTTTTTCTTTTCCTTTTTGTGGTATACTTATTTTATACCATCGTGCTTTTTTTTGTTTGTTTGGTGGGCTTCTTGTATCTGGATTTCTCTTTTAATATAATTTATCATTACTGATAATAATAATAAAAAATGTAACAGAAGTCCTTGAGAAAGTATTCAAAGAACATTGTTAAAGCATAGAGTCATGCCTGAACATGCACATAGTTCATCAAAGAACTCATACGGTATCAACCAATTCTTTGGAAGGGTATAATTGGAGAGAATTTCATACAAAACATAACCAATGCTATTAAAAAGTTATTAAACTGTCAACGTCTACTAAATGACATGGGTCAAACTCAAGAACTTATAAGGATAGGAAGCTCCATTGGAGAATGTCTCTGCTTTCCAAATGCTTAACTGAAATTTTGAACAGTCCTAGGCATTTGTCTAGAAGGAAAACATTACAATATATTTTAATCTCAAACTACTGGAGCTGGCAATAAATTAAGATAAGAGTGCATGAGTTTAAACCATAATAATCTGGCAAGCAGTGGTGATCAGGCTTACCTTTCCTTTTGCATGAGATGGCTGGTGAACAACAATTTAAATCCAGCAAGGTTCTCAACAGCAAGATTATTAAAAAATCCAACAAGTCCTGTGGCCAAACCTATAAGGAGCACTAGAATCCACTTGAGGGCAATGTATTGGAATACCTGAACCTTATTCCTTGCCCTCCAGTCCTCCTTGAACACATCGTTTTCTGCAACCCTGAATAAAGAAACAAAAGAAAAGACAACTGAAAGTTAAATGAGTAACATAGTCTGTGTTAGTGTCAGTCATAGAAACGGGATCAATATGCCAAAGCAATTGGTAATCCTTCCTGTGTATGAACAAAATCATTAAAACTTATTCAACTGAGTATGCACTGCTCAACTTCAATTCACAATCTACCTGTGGACAGGCCATTTCTATACTATATGTATTAGCAGGCCTTTGATCAAAGGGCTAGCAATCTCAACTATACCAATCATTCAAATCAAATTGGAGTTACAGAGAGTAAAAACTCAAATTAAAGAAATTAAAAACTCAAATTAAAGAAATCAGTACATAAAGAATAAAAAAGAAAGGGTTGTTGAGTGTCGTAGAAAGTGGTACAGATTAGCTTACTCATAATCCAGGCTTTCAATGGTGCAGACATTGGCGCCTATAATGGCAGTCTGTGATGAGGTGGCTGACCTTCCTTGAAGCAGAGGAACCCTCAAAGCCATATCCTTCTCCAATAATTCTGACTGGTTCCTCTCCAACTTCCTGTTGAGCCCCTCACTCTCAATGTCATGCTTGTCTTGATGCATCTTCAAGTTCTCTTCTGCATGGAGAAATATAGTTTGTGATATTTATTTCATTAGAAATTAGAGCATTTTTTTTTTATTTCTTAACAGAAAAAACTAGAGCCATTTCTTACATGATCTTTTGCTTGATAAATAAGATAGAAAAAAAAAAAAAAAAAAAAAAAAACAAACAAAAAGGCATTGCAGAACATGAATTGGCAGACTTAAAAACGCACAGGGGTTTATCAGAGGGGAAGAAACTGAAAAATGAATCCATATAAAATCTTAAGGCCTCTTTGTTTGCATAGGAACTAAAGAGTTTCTAAGAATTCTAAGAAAGTATTTCTAAAAATGGCTAAAATTGAGGAAACCAAGGCGAAGATCCATAAATGGCATAAGAAAAGAATACAGTTTCCATTGAAACCATGAATACCCATAGATTGCAGGAACATCAATCAATCTTCATCAGGAGTCAAGAGGAGAAAAAAAAAAAAAAAAAAAACAGAGTAAAAAATCATTCAAAAGAAGTAAGTGAATCAAATGAAAATGATCTGAAATTACCTTGACCTACTCAACCTACTACTAAGATTATATTCTTCTTCTTTTTTTTCTATATCCTTTTGAATCGGATCTAGGAGAGAATTTAAGGGATTGGGGAGAGAAAATGAAAAAGGAAAGAAGGATCTTAGAAGATTGAGTTTCCATAATACGGCTTTTGAAACATGGCATTTTGATGAATGAATGGAAGAATCGTTGAAGTTTTCTCCGATCGAAATGTTCACATTCAAAGTTTAGTAACAGAAGAAGAGTATGTGGCGGGTGGTTGTTAAAGGACTTGCGAAGCAGAGTCCCGGATTTCAAGTGGGGAAATTTCTCCCGCCAGTGGACTCTGTGTGAATGTGATAGATATCCTAACCCCAAGGGGTGTAACTTAGTTGTGAATGTGATAGATATCCTAACCCCAAGCGGTATAACTTAGTTGGCCTATGATCGCAGTTTGCACCCGGAGATTATAGTTTCGAAACTGCACTGTTACAGGAGCTACCGGAGAGTTTACCCAGCTTTCCTCTAGGCTTAGAGGGATTAGTTCAGCCCAAAGGGTTGGAAAATAGCAAAAAAAAAATAAAAAATAAAAAAAATGTTATAAATACGTAATTAATTATCTAGCAACATTTACTACATATGAGAATGAGAATGATGAATGATTAGGGAAGTATTCACTAGCCTTCCAAAAATCATGCAAGACTTTATTATTCAGCCATGCAATATTTAGTAGCTTTCTTATTTGCTACTTTTTAATTTAAGCATTGAATTAAGTTATTTGGAGAAGACCATATACTATAGATTTGTAATTAATATTTGAGTATTATCAAGAAAAAAGAAAAAAAGAAATCTTCATCTTTCCCATTTCTTCTTTTTTATCTTTATTTATTTATTTTTTGTTAAGTAGGGTCCACCTATTACTACTCTCATTCGAATTAAATTTGGGTGATAACATATAAAAAGACAATTAAGCATGAGTCCATTTTATTAAAATGGACATCCTCAATTTAAATTAATCAAGTCAGATCCAAGAATTCTTTACCTCTTGACCATTATATATAGATTGTAAAGATCAAACAGGCAGGTGTTTATAGGTGGGCCTCATCATGGAGCCTCACAAATTTCTCATGAGTTCATGATTCAAATTTGATTGAGTGGATGACAATGTCCAGCAACCCATCTTTTCTTCTTCTTCTTCTTCTTTTGTTTTTTCAAGTCTAAAGGTATAATTACCCTGCTGAATATTTAGTCCTTCAATTTAACTAGAATTTGTGATGAACAACCCAAATTTCAAATTTATGGAAAGTCCTCATCTATCTTTTTGATCGCTAAAAAAAAAAGAGCTTTTTGTATATACCCCCCTAAGGTTTGTAGGTTTTGTAAGTAGGCCCTTGAGGTTTTAGTATTTGCAAATAGGCCCCTGTATTTTTATTTTAATATCTTTCGTGTCTCTAAAATTAATAGTCTTCCAACCACCATGGGTTTTTAGAGTGAAATGACACTTTAATTTGTCCATCTCTTTTATCCTTATTTGCATAATTTCAAAAGCTTATACTCAATTTTTTTTTATAAAGCATGTAACATTAATAATTGTACTTGCGGGAGAGAATTACCCTACAAAAATATATATATTTTTTTTTATAAATACAGGGCTCATTTCATTAAATCCACATTAATCATGAAAACAATAACACTTATACTTATAACGAGTTATGATTTTCCAATCCATACAAGACTCACTTTTGGATTGATGAAAATTTCAAAATACATGATTATGCTTCATGTGTATGGGGTATAAAAGAAATATTGGGGGAATGGAAAAATTTAAAAAAATATTAGATTTTAGAATTTGTGACGGGGGTAGTCTTTGGCTCTGTGTAAAGAAATATTGGAGGGAGGGGTAAATGTTAAAAAAAAATATATCAATTTTTAGAATGTGTGGGGGAGGAGGAATCTTATACTTTTCTCAAATATGGGTAGGGGCTTAACTCCCTAGGCTCTTGTACCTGGGTCCACCCCGCCAGTTATGTGCATAAGAGGGTTATTATTGAGAGAAACCATTGGGACTTGAAATAAAATAATGGCATTTTTGTAAATAAAAGTATACTCATTTTCGTTTAATGGATGTAAGGCCAAAGTTGTAATTTATATAAAAATCCAACACAAATCTCACGGTAGATGCCCATTCTTGTTTGGAATATTGATTTTGGGGACATGAAAGCTATTAAAAAGAAAAGACGAGGCCTATTTACAAATACTTAAACCTCAAGGACTTGTTTACAAATCCTACAAACCTTAGGGGGGTCTATACAAAAAGCTCAAAAAGAAAATGAACATCCCAATATGCTTGTCTCTTTTTGCCATTCTTGATAGGTTATGGAATAATATGGACTAGGAAATTGGAATTGCCCAGACCAGAGGATAAGAAATTAGAAAACTCAGAGCAAATTTGCAATGATAATAGGGGTGCTCATGGATCGGGCAGGCCCGATCTGGTCGGGGCTTGAGCCTTAGATTTTAATATTCAGGCAGGGATCGGATATTTTATTTCGGTCTATTTAATGGATATTGGGTCAGACTTGGATCGGTTGTATAGGGCCCAAAGCATGGCCCAGCCTGATTGAAAAAACAGTAATGAGAAAATGTAGCACAAGGGGATTGGGACACAATTACTTTCACACACGCATATAGAATCACTCAAGCAGCCCCTTCTTGTCATACTTCCATTAGAAAGGCTTTTCCACGTATGTGCAGAAAATCAAGGCAGTGCCAAACAATGAAAAATAAAAGGAAAATTTACGGAAAAAAACCCCATAAGTGGTCTCTACACAGATGAGGATCCAGTACTTCTTTTCAAACTGAGAAGGTCGTCAAGTTGCTTTTCTAACTAATAACATTCGAATAAATCTCTTAAATGCAAATCATCTTAATAAGCAAAACTTCATTTCATTTCTTTTCTTATTATTTCAAAAGGATTACATTTCCATTGAATATGATGCATTATAAAAATCACTTACAATCTACCTAAAAATCCATCTACCTTCACATTTGTAGATCTAGACAAAAACTTCATACAAATTGGTGGATTGACCTTAAAAAGTGCAAGTATAGAGTATGGTAGTTTCCATAAACCGTCACCACATATAAGCCCAGACGCGACTGCTGTAATAAGCGACTCTGCCTCTTTACCCTTATTCTTCTTCATCCATAGGACTTTCAAAACGCTCCCCACACACATGTCAATAGCAAAATATGGCCCAATAAAGAATGGAATTGCCATTGCCATCATGCTCGGCATCCAACCATATATCCTCATTTTGTAATGTTTTGCAATCTCTTTCAACCCACATACAAAGATGGAAGCGAAGAAGAACGCAATGCATAATACAAGACAATACTGAGGAAGAGATGACAATCCTTTGACCCCAATCAGTGCAATACTACGGAACATGATAGGATTGATATATTGATTCGGATATGAGCGCTCATGAGGAATTGCACAGTAAAATATCCAAAACACACATGGAGAAATTAAGCAGCCCAAACCAATTCCAATCACTTCGCTAATTAACACAGACCGCGGTGATGTGTGGGTTAGATATGCTGTCTTGAAGTTCTGCATTAAGTCAGTTGACAAGTATACTATGCTTGTCATGATTCCACCTGAAGCCAGTCCTGCAATCACTCCTCCATCACCCATTCCAACCCATAGGCTAAAGACGAAAATGGTCAGTCTACCATAAGTAGTAGCCAGTGACCAGTCAGTTAGCCCACATCCATAAGCATTGGAAAATATTAGGACTGGCGCGATCATGCATAAGACTAAGATGTGATACCACTCTAATTCAGGGATAATAATTGGCACTGTAATGGCTGATATTGCAGTTAAAACAATGTAACCCATCAAGGCATATTTTTTTGATACTCGATCTGTCAGAAATAATCTCTCTGTTTCACTCTGGTCAACATTATTAAGTGACGGTTCTCGGGCATCAGTAACAGATACGACAAGGGATGAGTTTTTTTTCCTATACTCTTTTGAGAAGTCGCGAATGGCTTTGATGAGGATTAAAGTGAAGTAGAAGAGGCCATCTCCTAGTATCATGGAAATCCCAATGAAAACCTGAATACATAAAAAAGGAGTATAATATAAAAAATAGATTATTGCTTAAAGCAAGTTTAAGTTGTACTCAATCTAGAGTAGAAAAAAAAGGGTTGATTTTTTAATACCTTGTATCCTTGTAGGCCGCTAAGGTCGTTGTCCTTGAGTTTTTCACTGTACCAAATTCCCTTCTTGCGTGTGATAAGCGGCCACATGATACCCCAAGAAAGGATAGACCCCACGAGTAAAGATATGGTGATAATGTAGGGACAAATCATTCCCACACCAACATATGTAGCCGAGAAATCAAAGTAGAACCTAAAGAAAAATAATATGTTAATGAGAATATTGAAAGATGACATATAATATTTGTTCGAACAACAAATGTAAAGGTAGATGAATTCTTAGGTGATTTATAAGTAATTTCATTTTATATAAAATGACCAACTATAAAAGGAAGATGATTTGCATTAGAGGTGGTTAAAAATCATCCGAGTAGAGGGGCTTAGAGGTATTAGATCAGTGTTATATTAAGTCCTAGTGATGAAACCATTTGCTCAAATGAAAAGGACTTGACTTGCAAATTATTTTTTACTTTTTTTTTTATTTTTAACAAAGAAAGAATCCCCATGTCAAATAACCAGTGATTCCATGGCTTAGAAAAATATAGTTGCAAACACACAATTTTTTTTTGACCATTGTCAAATCCCTAATGACTCCATGCCCTAGAGAAAAATACTAGTTACAAATATATTTCTAATGACGTCAGGCGTCAGAATTAGAAAGCATTGAGTCAGAAACTATCATGGTAGGGGTTTAGATTAGATAGATTCTAATAAAGATTAGAGAGAGGAAGAAAGAGGCACCCCATTGTCAAGTCCCTAATGACTCCATGCAATAATGGAAAAGAATTAAGGTTAGAAAAATTAATTGCTAAAGATAATTTTTAAAGTTGACATAATTTTGAGCACATTAGATGGGATTGCATTCGATGCACAAGCGCTATTGGATAGGACCACCTAATTGATGGATGCGTTAGGCCTCGTTTATCAACTTGTTCCAATGGTCTTAAACTATAAGAACCTGCAAATTAGATGGTTGGACCTAATTTGGTAGATTGTACCATACTTCAAAGAATACATCTACATTTAGAACCAATTAGCTATAATACCCAGTAATTAGTGAAATCTGGTTATTACCTGTTCTCATAGGCTTGAAGCCCAAAAGTTGGAAATGATTCAAATCCACAGTCATCTCCAGAAGAATAGAACCATTTGAAGAAAGACCAGACGAAACTAAAGGAGAAGCATTTGATAAGAGTTGAGACTTGCTTCCTGAAAAATTGCAAGATAGTCTTAAACCTGCAAATATAATCATAATTCACAATTTAAATGAAAGATAACTGATGTGAGGGGACTTACTTTATTAGCTTTGCTTTTTGTGGCATGTGGAACCCGTTGATGATATGGGCAGTTGCGGTTGCACTTGGATAAATTAATTTGTGGTCGATGATCATAATCTGACAAATGAAAGATGTTGCAATTCAATTCATATCTTTTAAACAACCTACCAAAATTAAACTACCTAAAAATCTATCATTAATTTAATGATTAAGAGTGTAGGAAATCATGTGGCCCGCATGCCATAGGTCCCACGTCAGATCAACTAGGGCTGATGTCAACAGATAATACAATCTCACCTAATGTAAGACTTGTCTGGTACTACTAATAATACTCCCAAAGTGGATATGGGTTTTTTTAGAAGAAGTCTTAGTAAGTGTGACTCTTTGAGACTTGTCTATATAAGATAAGGGAGCTCTATAGTTGTTTATTATTCCATCTCATAAGAGAGACATGAGGCGAAGAGATCCACGAAGCTTCTCAATCGCCGGAATGAACGTAGATCTCTGGCCGCGTGTCGAAGTCTCTGCATCCAAAGCCATCAAAGAGCACAACCAAGCCAAATTTTCCGGGGAAAATTTGGTAATAGGCGACTTTAAATGGACAATTAATTTGCAAGACCCAATTAATTTAATATGTTGCAAGACCCTAACACCTCTATCTCTATAAAAGTATGCCACACTTTGATATGAATTTCTCTCAAGTTTGAGTATAAATCTTGGAAAACACGCCACTAACCTTTCTTAGTGGCTCAGCCAAAATTACTCCAATGAAGCTAACTGCAAAAAGAAATGCAATCATCCATCCCATATTAGGATTCTTAATATTTGCAGGGTCATGTTCCTCTCCTGTTTGATAAGCGACCATCCGACTCTTTGCAAACATATTACTTGCCAATCCACCTGAAAAAGCAAACAAAAGAACAAATCAACTACATAAGTAAGTACTACTACTTGGTGGAAATGAAAGGAAGAGAAATGTTATAAGTTACAAGCTATACACTAAAAGTATTAGTATTTGTTTGTATTGTACCACTTAGAGCCACTCCAGATGCAGCAACAATGCATGTCTGCATGACCGTATTCTCCTGTCTTGTAAATGGACGTTGCTTAAAGCCTAATTTCGCAGAAACTTTCATCCATGTTTTAGTAAAGAAGAACCCCAACAAACCGGCTCCAACATTGAGAGAAGGCACATATCCTGTTGTTAGATTGAAATTCATAACAATGAAACTGAAAAGAGTTCCCAATATTACGCTGGCGAATAGACCCCTCACTGTAAGTGAATCTCGCCATGAGGAGGGGGCTTCATCACCCTCAAAAATGCTTTCAACTGCCATGATTGAATGCTTTCTACTCCCATTTTCTATTTCCTCAATTCCACGATCAACTTCCAAGATCTCCATAGAAGAGCAGTGTTCATCATCCTTCATCTCTCTCCCTGCATCCATGGACTCTAAAGGTTTTGAGAGAATTTGAAATGAATGAAGAATAAGGGAGGTATGAATGAAGTAAGATGTAAGTTGATCATATATATATATAGCAGGAGAATGAAGCTACTCGTGGTTTGTTGAATGAGAATTCTGTGTACTTGCGGTCTTCAGGTATTCTCTCTCTAGACTTGAGGTCTTGTATCACTCATTCTTGTGGTCTTTTCTTTATCCCTCTTTGGACTCCATCAAAAAGAAAATTACCGTGCACTCCGTGACTTGCGTGTACTAAAGTTTAAATTATCTTGATTAATTAAGATTATTCATGACTCACGAGATAGAAAACGTTTTTTTTTTTTTTTTTCAGATTTATATTATAATTAATCAAAAGGAAGACAGACAACAACAAAGAATGGCAAGGTAGAGAGAGTTAGATTCGTAGAATGAGAGACCTTCATGGAAGTTGGAAGGAACGTGGAGAATGGTGCACTAGATCTTCTTGGGTTAGCTAAAGCCAAAACACAGCAGAATTGAAAAATAGTGTGTGTTCAATATATAAGTGTTCAACAATGGAGAATTAAAGGTGAATATCCAAGTATGACGATCAAATATCCTCTCCTGTAATGGAAAATGAATCGAGGTCTCCAGTAATTCAAGTTCTAAGAAAATAAGGTATCATCTACATCGTTGCCTTATATCATTCACCACTTACTTCTTTAATAATTGTTACATGCATAGAGCTTATTTAACTATAAATTTTATGTATTTAATTCCTAAGTATTCTAGGTAAACAAACAGGTTGTTAACAAAAATAAAATAAATTTCTTTTTATACATAATGGCCCTAGTATTTTAGAACAAAACAACCTCAAATTGCTCCTATGCTTCTAGTCTTTACCGGCTAGCCCTCGATCGGCTGAATAAAAGTAACATGCTTATAATTTTTCTTCTTGTTGTTTCAGTGAAATGCTTGGGTTTATGACTATATTGCTTCTAGCCTTCACAACATAATTAGTTAAGACCTAAAAACGGCTCTTTACTCGAGTGGTAAGGAGCGTCAGCTCTTACTTGACTTACGTGTAACCTATTCTCATTTGTGCGGGTTCTTTTTCCGTTTGTGTCGATTTTTTTTCACATATGCAAGCTTCCTTCACACTTGAGTGCGCTGAATTCCGTGTCTTTGATGTCTCATGTTTGTGTCGGTCAAAAGTCTCAAGTCATATTTCCTAAATCAAAAGTTAGTCTAGTCTAGTGGAAAAATTGATCGCCATTGGCGTGATAAAGCTTCTCTGTATATGAACGAATTTTCTTGGAGTCTCCTCCACTATTGTTTGAGTCAAGTGACACTTTCCAGAATGACACGCTAGCACCTCCCCACTTAGATGAATACAATTTTGCATTTAGTTCTGGAAAGCTATGCTACACTTCCTTGGACCATGGAAATTTCAATCAGCCCCTCCCAGTATATTAAATATAAGAGAAGCCCAGTGGGATATTAATTGGTAAATAAATTCTGCTGAGTCTTAGCAAGTGGACAACTCTTGATTATGTTTTAACCCCTCACTACTTTTCCTTTCTTTCCTAATCGAGCTCACTCAAAATGTGCTAAGTTTAACTCATGTGAGAATTTTTATTACGTGGGTGGAATCTGAACTCTTCCTTCCATATTTTATTTTAAAAAGAGTTGGTCCCCCTCTAAAATTGACCATATGATTAATAATTTAATTAATGCATAAAATAATCACTCAAATTGTTAATCATTCCCACAACCTTACTGTGAGACCTAGTGGAGAAAATTTTGAGAAACTCTACTCTCATAATGAGGGAAACCTACATTAACATACATTTTTTAAGGGGTTTGGATTTTCAAAAGGTAGGCCCTGAGTCCCAAGTGGGGTGTAAATCGGGCCGGGCCGCCAGCACGAGAGAAACCTTTATGCATAAGGAGGTCTTTCCATCCACCCTCCTCTCATCGATAAAAATGCATCTAAGTGGGCCACGTTGGGTCATTCTTTTCACTATATAACGATTGAATGGTTCAAGAGTTAAATGCTGGTATCCCACTTTGCTTCCTTCGTCGCGGGGGGGTGGGGGGTGAAAAAAAAAATCAATATCCTAGTTGTGGATTTTAAACTTGGCCTTGGTATTTCTCTCATTCTCACAGAAGATTTGCGCCCCCATATATGAAAGAAAATTGCTAGCACATGAGCGAATCTCTTGAAACTCTTAGGCCCTATTTCTTTATAAGAGTTCCTGATAGTTGTCAAGAAATTCTAAAATTCCTATACAAAGTTCTTGGAATTCAGAATTTTCAAAATCTCTAGAGGTTCAAATCATAAATTTTCAAAAGCAAGGGACCATTTAAGATTTTCAGGATTTCGAAATCCCAATAGCTCTTTGATAGCTCTCTAGCATCCTCAATTTCTTAAGGTGAGCCCCTTGTATTTTAAAAAATGGGCCCAACACTGCAATTTCTAAAAGTGAGCCCGTATTGTAATTTCCAAAAGTCTGCCTCAGGTATTCAATTCAATTTTGATTACTTAATAAAAAATAAAAAAATTTGAGTCTCATTGGACCCCAAGCAACTTATTGTTATATATTAATTTTGGAGGCTTTCAATTCAGTTTTGATCTTTACCTTTCAATTTTAATAAATATGTAATCCACCAAATTAGGATCAATGAAAGATGGAAAAAAAAAATAGAATATATTTGAAAATGTGATGGACCATTTCAAGTAATCCACTTGATGATTCTCATCCTTTCAAAAAAAAAAAAAAATGTTGAAAGAGCAATTTACAATTGATTTTAATTTCTCTTTCTTTTCATTTTTCGAACAACCGAAGGGGCGTGATTTTGAAATTATCCACTTCTATATTTCTCTAGCAAGGCTTGAGCTTAGCAAGATTTTACTTGCTAACTGCTAAGTCATTATCCTATGTTGAGAACATTCTTAAATCAAGGAGATAATGACCTTTTAGAAAACGTTTCTTTCCACTCTTCCTTTTAGAATACCTTTCAACATTTGTCTCCGAATGTGGACCCTCGCCATCAGCTTTTGAATCTCTTTTGGGACATAGTTGCTTCAAAGTTCCAGGGGGCACAGGAATGAACTTAACAATTCTAGAATGCACAGGCAATGACTCAGTCAAACTAACCTAGGGTTCAAACTCCAAGTCCTCTAATGCATGGATCACATAAATCTCAAAACATGTATTTGCTCTGGCCAAATTGTACTATGAGTCCAATGGCTTTAAACCGTTCACAACAAGCCAAAGAGTTTTCCCTTCACTGGGGTCAAGCATAATGGGTTAGGCAAGTTAGAACATGTAAGGGAATTTTCTTTCGCCATTGGTCATGTAGACTCTCTGTGTAGACTCTTCTTAAATCTCTTGTGTGGACACAGTTGTTCAAACAGCCGTTCTACAGACCCGGCACAGACCCCGGGCTGTGGCACAGCTCCCTACAACTCATATCAAACATGTGTTTAGTGGCTGTGGCATGGCTCCCCACAGCCCGGCACGACCCCGGGCTGTGGCACGGCTCCCTA
Source organism: Camphora micrantha (assembly GCA_003546025.1). Lineage (NCBI taxonomy): Eukaryota > Viridiplantae > Streptophyta > Magnoliopsida > Laurales > Lauraceae > Camphora > Camphora micrantha. Next base: position 4,893,389 of record QPKB01000003.1, on the reverse strand, counting down.
TGTTTCTCCAATATGGCACAGACCCCGGCACAGTTGTTCAAATGGCCACCTAAAAATTACATTCCTACGACTCATATCAAACATTCATGTGTGTTAAGTGGGACTAATCACACGAAAAAGTAGTGATTTTTCTCTATTTGTCATGTGATTACCTGTGTGTGATGAGCTTTAACTCTTATTAGAGAGAAACTTTGGAATGAGCAAATAATATTAAGGGGACATTTATTTTGATGAAACTTTGGATTTCAAAATAAGTGGACCCTGTGGAGATTACACTCCAACCTTGTTAAATGGGTCAGTCAGTGTATGGACTACGGCACAGTCGGCACTTTCTGCAACACCACTCGATGCAGGAGACTCGCTTTATGCTTTAATGTATCAACCTTTTGTGCACCGTGCATTCCGGGTGAGCTCATGGCATAGAATTTTCTCACTTGAATAGTCGAAGTTCAAAAAGTTGGACTGGTCAATCTGTGGTGGAAGGTTTAGCCCATTTTTGGGGTTAAGTAGACCAACCGGTTGAAAAGGTTAGACAGTGTAGCTGCTCCCATTGGATTCAAACCTCATACAACTTTAAAATCGCTTCGATTTTATGTCAATTACTTATATTTGACACGGTTGAGTTTATCCAATATTTGACTTGGTCTTTTCTCAAAACGAGTTGACTCAACACTGTTAAGAATTAACTCGCAGAGTTCTTCAACCTTACAAATATAGTAGTATCTTGTGATATTGATTTTATCTAAGATGTTAAAATTATATATATTTTATATTAGCCTGTATGGGCTTGTATAGCCATATTGGAGAAACATATCAGCCTATATTAATTACTGGTAGTATTTGTGATACATCTTGACAGTATCGCAATGTATTTGTGAATAGAATGTAACCTTGATACCGTAAGTGGGTTTTAAAAAAAGAAAGTTTTTCTGTCAGACATGATCATCTTAATTACGGTCTCTAATAAGGGCTTATTCCATGTATCTCTTGCCTTAATGAGCAGGGTAGGGCTACAATGCAGCGCCCCATCTACAATGCATGGTGGGACCCACATTTTCAAAATCTGATTCGGTCATCAGCCCTAGGATTCGTAATATTCCTTATATCAAAGTTTTTAAAGAACTTTTAGTGAGCCAACCATTAGATTGATCACACATGAGTGACTCCCTCCATTTCTATCCAAAAGGAGAAAAGCAAAGGCAAGTTCATCACGCGTTTTAGATAGAGTGTAACCTAATGGTCACGTGTTTTAGATAGAGCCTAATCTGATAATTTATAGGCTGATCATTATAAGAGGTGTTAGGGCTGATGACCGGATCGGATTTTGAAAGTGTGGGCCCCACCATGCATTGAAGATGGAACGCTGCACCATACTTCAATGCAGCGGCCCTGCCCTAAAGACCAATGGATCCATTGAATGTTTTAAGCAAAAACCCATTTCGAGTTTTGAGCTACCAAGGTTTTCTTCTGTGGTGGTATAAAGTAATAGAGGTTGCAATATTGCCGTATTGTGAGTTGTGATATCACTATTTATGAGCATTTATTAATTTTACAATTATACTATATTAAGCTAGGAGGTTTTGGCTTCAATTTTGACTGTCGGTTATTATTTTGGCCGACGGTTATGTAACTACTAATGCAACTACTCACTCATTTTTCCATCGAACCACTCATGTTTCAATTGTTTCTATGTAACTATATTATTTTTGCTCCAATTTCTCCATTTCTATTTTACCCAAGTTATCCTATGGAAAGAGCCACTCATTTTTCCATCAACTCATTCATGTTTCAATTGTTTCTATGTAACTATATCATTTTTCCTCCAATTTCTCTATTTCTATTTTATCCAACTTATCCTAAGAAAAGAGGTAATTTTTTTAGCTACATTTATTTCAAAAAATCCCACTAAATAGAGTAATTACAACTGATGACCCTAAATTTTTATAATGATAGCCAAGGACCTCTAGCCCAAAATCCAATATTTCATTTCGTTTTTGCCCTTAGTTAGTTGATGTCAACTAAAAAAAAAACCCTTCACTCCCAAATCAACAGTAACAGTAGAATAGAAGCAGGAGAGGAAGGAGATCAACGGCCTACCCCTTTTTTCTTAATCACAGTGAGAGAGGGATTGCTCGATGTCAACAAAACCTTAAACAACAGAAAACTCAATTTTTGTTGACGCTAACTGGGCGTTTTTGTTGACATCAACACAACTTTATGTTGATGTTAACGAATCTTCTGTCGATGTCAACAAATTCACAGGGTCACCTATGCTGTTAACTGGGCATTTTTGTTGACGTCAATACAATTTTATGTTGATATCAACAAAATTCAATCAACGTCAACAAATTCACAGGGTCACTGATTGTAATAATTGGGCATTTTTGTTGATGTCAACACAATTTTATGTTGATATCGATGAATGTTTTGTTGATGTCAACAAATATTACTCATGACAGAATAGGGAACTAGTTATGTTGACATCGACAAAAGAAAGGGCAAAACGGGAAAAAAAAAGAGATGATTTGGGCTGGAGGTCCTTGGCCGTCATTATAAAAGTTTAGGGTCCTCAACTGCGATTACCCTATTTAAGGGGATTTTTGTGGTAAATGTCCTTTTTTTTACTATGTAATTATTTATTTTACAATGCAGGAAGATATCGTGCTGAGCACGGGTTATTGGGCTAGTGACTACTTATTGTACGAAGAACTCTACGGTAAACAAATGCAATTTACTTTTTTGAATTGGCAATAAGAATTATGATTAATGAGGAAATGCTGGGCCTAAATAAACCATATTAATATCATTGTTAGCTGAGGATTCCTTTTCTATTTGAGTTGTTCAATTGGTGTTTTATATTTCAATAATATATACTAGTACAATAACCCGTGTTAAGCACGGGCACGCATTCATGGAATATTCGTAGAAACAAATATAAAAAAAATAAATTTGTATAAATTAAAAACTTGACTCAAGATAGAGTAACATAGGAATGACATACCAAGCTTTTGACTCACATTGGGGTAATATAAAATGGAGCAAACTAACATAAAAGTAGTCTTTCTAATGTCCATGATAGAAATTGATATGTACATTTTGGTGTAGAGTCGATGTTCAGCAATCAATCCTAACAAGTTGTTGTAGAAAGATAAAAAGGAGAACTTGAACAGTGGAAAAGCAACATAGGAGAGGCTGCATGAGATAAAAATAAGAAGGGAGTTGCATAGGTAGTTACATGAGATAAAGCTAAAGGAGGTGGATAGATGGGGAAAGGACGTGCAAAGTTTGAGCAAAATAGGGATAATGGTAGTTTCAAAATCAAAACTACCGGTCAAAATCCAATCCAAACATCCCTCAGCTTAATATAGTATACTTGTTAACACTTATCAATATTTTAAATCAAGTGAAATAACTTTCCATTTTGTCCATACAAAATAATATGTCCTTTAAAAAGAACATGGTGAGTTGCAAGAGGTTTTGCCCTCCTTTCTCTTCTTTTGTACAATATTATTATTAATATATATTTTTATTTTACGCTTTGACTTTGGGGGATTATAATTGATCATGTGCATGCATATTGGTATTATCTCCAAGTGGGTTTTGTAGAGATTAAAATTAGAGAGCGGATCTTCAACTATTAAAAATGAATGTTAGAATATTTTTGTAGTAGTATTTTTTTTTTTTCAAAACAAAACATTGTCAAAATGTTGCTTGATGTTTTTAATTTATATTTTTCTGATGTATTTCTAAATATATTCTTTAACTATTTAGAAATTTCTTAATAGTAGGACATTCATGGGAATTTTGAAAAATCTGAGATTTTTTAGGAGAAAAACACTCATGGTCAAAATCCCCCACCCCACAACCCAAATAAAAATCTTGGCTCCGCCACTGAATATAGAGATGCATATATATGTGGATAAGACTCTCACTCTTACTATACAGCCAAGAGATCAATCCTTAGGTTGTCCCTCTTGGCCACTAGGCCAAGTTAGAAGAAGGAAGATAAAAAGTTCAATTGGGCTTCAGATTTGTTTGACAAAAAATGAATTTGTACAGCCAATGTTTGTTGGAGTATCCACTGTATCAGCCTGATTTCATTTTCAAGAAAAAATATTAGCATTATCAACTCATTTTGGACCATATTGGCATGTATCAATCTCTATCATAGGCATCCACTATGTATCATAATGGTACAACAATATAATTTATAATATTAAATACAAAAAAAGGGAGATGCTCCTATGAGAGATATCTCTCACCTTACTATGAGAAATATGGTGGGAGCCATCACATTTAAGTTGTTGGCATTAGTGATGATGAGGTATAGTATGTGGGCCAGGTCGGCCAAACCTAATCTAGGAGGTGTTTGAAAAGATTTAAGCAATGGGTTGTGGATTCAAATCCTTCATACATAATAGCATGAAGGCCCTGTGCGATGCACAAGTTAAGTCCTATGCAACCTGAATATATAATATATGAGAATTAATATTTCTTTCATATAAATCCATTTATACAGAACACATAAAACAAAGTTACCTCTTTCTCACCTTTGTTGTCTTCTTGGAAACATATTATGATCTCGTGCCTTATATAGATTCTACACTGCATTTGCCTCATCTAGGTCTTATCCATCTTTGAGTTAAAATAAAGGGACACAGAGGGAGGTGGGTGGTCTGATGGAGAGTTTTAGGGGAGAAATAGTTTAAAGATATGAAAGGGGTGTTTCCTTTTTTTCAAGAGATGCAACCATTGATTCAAAGAGAGATAAAAGTTGGCATGTCCTTTGGGCATGTCTTTTGAAGTAATAAACTGGGCCCAATTACTGATGTGGCTCAAGGAAATAGAGATTTGAGCTTTTTTTTGTGTAACTGCTTTTTAACCACTATTCAACTTTAAAGAAAAAGAATGCAAGAGAAGATATATAATTTAATTCTTACATTTTTTATATTATAAAACTAACCAACTAAAAAAACTATAAAATAATAAATTCTAAGTATCAAAGCCAACCCAAGTCCCAACCCGAACTATGTCACGGTCATGGTGGGCTTGAATTTCACTCAACCTATACTAAGCCCAACTCATTGCCATCTCTAGTTTTGACTCCTATGCGCTGCACTTTCGCCAAATATTTTAGCCCAATTGTTAAATTGGCCGGATCTAATCCAATATAAGCTTAAAGGTTGGCTGGGCCTGAGAATTTAACAGTGGGATGTACATACTTTGATTTGATGCAGGCTTGGGCTAGGTCCTAACTTTTAGGCATGTGGGCCGGACTATTCCTAAGATTATACCGGAGGGAGAAATTTTCCGAGGAAATGGAATTCCCATACTCCTATAGTATAGGAAATTCATTTCCAGCATTAATAAGAAAAATATTGATAAGGTAAGAAAGTATTTGTTGGATGTGAATTTTGATCCCCCCCGGGGAGGGAAATCATCATTCAACTATATGAGATATTAAGCAATTTCATCGAAAAAGAGGATTCCGACTACCCTCAAAATCGACGGATCACGATCGCCAGCTACGGATACGGCCGTAACACCGTTGTTCGACAAAAGTCGAAAGAAAGCGAGAGAAAATGGGATGGGTTCTTCCTCTGGTCTAATGTGCTGCCGGCAACACATGACGGTTGTCTTGTCACTTAATTTGGGTCTTTCAATTTGGGTTAAGTTACGGGTCTCAAAGTAGGGTCATAGTGAACTAGGTAGGGGAGATCTACATTTATAGGCATATGGGCTAATTGAAATTAAATCCAAGTATTCTAAAAATAAATGAAATAAAATATAATTAAGTAAAGGAGGAAGGTGCCAAATATTTAGAAGGGGATTTGCCCCGTTCCCGGGTACCCCCTTCAATGTCTCTTGACAACCTAGGGTTTGAAGGCTAATTCTTCATATCGAAAGAACGATGCAAATGAGGTTCTGAGTTGTGATTTCTGTAGGTTTATGTGCGATACATAAGTGATAAAAGTGAGTGGCCGATGATGGGCCGAGAATGATTTGAGGGTGGCTGATGATGGGCCGAAAGCAAAAAAATTGATATTAAGGGTGTTTGAAATCACTTGTCTCATCTTGTTATTCTCATTAGTTCGGATTCTCGGAATCAACCTTCATTCCCTTTAATCATTTAATTCAAATGAATATTTAGCACAGGAGGTGGAAGAAAAGAGAATAAAATATTTTTGGGTTCGATTTGTTGGTTTTATGGTTTTTTGGGATTTTTAATAATTGGGGCTAGAATGGCCTAACTAGGGGATTTACCACTTGGATTTAACTTAACTAATTCATTTCTCTAATGGATATCTACCCTATCCTAGGGTCCTAACCGCCCTCATCCGCTCTCCCAATCCCTTAGCAGGGCCCGGAGAGAGAGTGAAACCTAACTTATTAGAATGAAAGATACTAAAAGTAGTCTAACCTGGCTAGGGAAGACCTAGATCTGGGTCTGGAGTCTGACCTGGTCAGCCTAAACCACTATTTAATTTCTAATTTTATTATTATTATTTTTTTTAGATTTTTAATATCTTTTACTTTATTTTTGGTCTTTTGGCTCTTTTATTATTTTTATTTTTGGTCTTATTTCTAGAACTTAGAATTCCCTAAATTGATTTTCCTAATCCTAGTGAAAAGAGAGGAGAAGGTGGAAATAAATTGCTAATTTTTATTTATTAATTGACCTAACTGATTTAGAACTTCCTAAATAAATTCTTTAATCCTAATGAAAAGGGGGAAGAGAAGACAATTAATTAATAAACCTAATTGTTTTAGTTAATCTGATATTTATAATTCCATATATCTTTTTATTCTTTTTGTCCCTTTGGTTTTTTGGTTTTTGCTTTTAGATTTATTCCTAAAATTTAGAATTTCTCTAATTAGTCTTCCTAATCCTAATGAAAGGGAAGGAGGAGAGAAGGAGATAAATTACTCATTTTTATTTCTCAATTAACCTAACTGGTTTAGAATTTTTTAAATAAGTTCCCCAATCCTAATGAAAGGGGGGAGAAGGAAAAGGAATCATTAAACCTAACTCAGTTGTCCTAATTAATCTAGCTAGAGCTTAGAATACTAATTTTTTTAGTTCTTTTCTTCTTCTTCTTTTTTGTTTTTTTTTTTGGTTCTTTTTTATTAAAATTATGCGGTTCTAAGCTTTATCTAAAAGAAAAGAAGTGCAGCTAAGTTATAATATGCATGAGCATGTTTTGATGCGTGATCATGTTTTAATGCATGACTATGAACAAAACAAAAAAAAAAAAAAAAAAATGCTAATTTAAATGAATGAGCATATTAGATGCATGGGCAGAATTTGTATATAAATAACGAGGCATAAGATAAATAGAGAATTAAGCTCAATGCGAAAAATTAATATAATCTCGAGCATGCATGCATGGATTTGGTTTGAATAAGTGGGTCGGTTTTGGACGAGAGCGTTGGTATGGACGAGTGGGTCAGTCCAGGTAAGTGGATTGGGCATATTGGTTTGAAATTGGTTCGTGGGTCGGTTTGGAGATGGAGTTGAGATGGCAGGGATGGGAGGCTTTGTGATGGTGAGTTGAAGGTGAAACCGAGTCTGATTCGGTGGTCTTGAAGAATAGGCGATGAGTTATTGTTTGGGTAAGTTCGGTTGTGGCTTTGGTTGGCTGACAGGATATGATAAAGAGGTGGTGAAGGCCTGTTTGGTTGGCCGGTTGTGGTGGAAAAGGATGGTGCAGGTGAGGGTGAAGTGCAGGGGTGTAGCAGATGGGTGTAGGTGCAGGTGAGGGTGCAGTGAAATGGTGCGCAGTGGAGGGAGAGAGAAGAAGGGGATGCAAGGGAAAGGAAGAAAAGAAGAAAGAAAGAAAAACAAGGAGAGGAAGGAGTGTGCGCAGGGTGTGCAGGTGGAGGAAAAAGGGGTGGAGAAGAAGAGGAAGAGAAGAAAACGAAAGAAAGAAAAAGAGATGGGTTCAGGGGGGTGCTGCGTGCAGGGAAGGTGTGTGCAGGTGAGACGCAGGAGTGGGTGCAGTGAAGTGGGTGCGGTGAAGATGGGTGCTGAAATGGCTAGTTGGTGCAGCAGGTGGGGAGGAAGAGAAAGAGGAGGAGGAAGAAGAGAAAGAAAGAAAAAGGTGGGGGGCGTGCAGGTGCTGCGTGGCAGTGAGGTGACGGAGGGAGGAGAGGAAGGAAATAAAGAAGGGGAAGGAGAAGAAGAGGAAGAGGAAGAGAGGCAAAGAAAGAAGAAGAGATGGGTGATGGTGCAGCTGCAATGGGTGGAGGAGAGGAGAGGGCCTACCTGGTTCCTGAGTCCGGCGGCGAGAGGGAGATGCAATCCACACGATGAAGATGATGGCGGAACGTGGCTCTGCGAGAGGAGTGGAGGAAGACGAGGAAGATGGGGGTGGCGGCGTCCGACTGCAAGAGATGGAGAGGCTCGTACGTGCTGCGTGAGATGGAGGTGCAGAGATGAGGAGGGGGGTTCTGGGATGATGATGGTGGGCCGTGATGAAGCGCAGGGATGTGAAGGGATGCAGAAGGCTGCGATGGGGGATGGAGTAGAGTGATCGAGATGGGAGCCTTCTGCGCATCTAGTGAAGATAGAGACAGAGGGAGAGGGTCTAAGTGGGGATCTATATCTGGGACTCTTCCTCCCTGTTATTGTTATTGTGTACGGCGATTCTCAAGACATCAGGTCAGGCTAAATCCAGCGGTAATCTCGGTCACGTGCATCCCGGCTCGAGCACTAATGTGCGAGCCAGGATGAATATCGTCATTTTGGTCAACCCTGCCTAAGACCGTCGTGATCTCAGCTGTGTGGCTGAGTCTCGGTCGCGCACCTCGGCTGCAACTGTATGCCGAGCCACCAGATGAGACCGGCACTGACAGCCGTTACCCCTCTTCAGACACGTGGCGAGATATGAGTACTCGCCATTGGGATAAATACTTCATCCCAGCCGTCCAAATCTTCGCCAGATCCCTGACAGAGCTGCGTCCAACGGCCATGACCATATCAGGGCGGGGCCCAAGAAAAGGTCCGATGGGACTTTCACCGCCAACAGTCAAGACAGGATCAAGCCCAATATCACTCGCATTTAATGCAATGTGGGCTGACCGGACCATCATTTAATGCAATGTGGGCTGTGATGGACCCTCATTAATTACTTGGTACGCTGATGAGACTTTAGCAGTCAGATCATCAAGCCCACCACCAAATATCTAGAAACTTTCTTATATATAAAAGAGGAGTTATTCCACAAGGTACGTAAGCACGAATACACACTTGCATGAACCCTCTATCTCCTTCAAACTCAGTCGATCCCCAAGATTAACTGAAGCGTCGGAGAGCCCTGCGCTGCTCACAACCAGGGTCCTTTGAATGTTCTTTCTTCCCTTTCAGGTCCCCAAAGCGGCCAGCTTTCACAGTCGATTGGATAAGTCCCGAAGGGCTCCCCCTAACCTTATGAGTTATATTTTCTGCACTTACAGTTATTATCCAAGTGATGGGCCATGCAATCTGGGCTAGGTCTTGGGTTAGGTACAGGTTGGCTTCATGTTTGATTGGATTGGAGTTTGGTTTGGGCTAGAGTTTATATGGGTTGAGGTTGGATTTGGGCTCGATGGGCCAGGCCAGTGGACTTGGTTCAGCTTGAGGTTCGGGTCTTGGGCTAGCATGATCGGGCCAAATTGAGCTTGGATAAGGGTCAGATTTGAGAAGATTGATTTGGGCCCAGAGGTGGGCTGTAGTGGGGTTCAGTCAGTCATCACTGGGACTCTGGTTTCGCAGATTTCGATCCGCTCATTGGATCTCGGAGTTCTATATATGGACGAAAAGCGCGAGTAGGTCACGATGAGATGACTTTCGGGGCAATCAGAGATCCAGAAATTATAGGTGTCAGGTGATTTTCCAAATGGGCACTCTTGGGGTGTGGGACCCACTGCTATGATTTTTGATCCGCCCGTCGGATTTCTAAGTTCAATATATAGACGGAAAGCCCTCAACGTGAAGAATGCGACGAGCTAACTTTCAGGGTGATCAAAGATCTAAAAGCGATAGGTGATCAAAGATCTAGATGGTTGGACCTAATTTGGTAGATTGTACTATACTTCAAAGAATACATCTAAATGTAAAACCAATTAGCTATAATACCCAGTAATTAGTGAAATCTGGTTATTACCTGTTCTCATAGGCTTGAAGCCCAAAAGTTGGAAATGATTCAAATCCACAGTCATCCTCAGAAGAATAGAACCATTTGAAGAAAGACTAGACGAAGCTAAATGAGAAGCATTTGATAAGAGTTGAGACTTGCTTCTTGAAAAATTGCAAGATAGTCTTAAACCGGATATAATCACAATTCACAATTTAAATGAAAGATAACTGATGTGAGGAGACTTACTTTATTAGCTTCGCTTTTTGTGGCATGTGGAACCCATTGATGATATAGGCAGTTGCACTTGGATAAATTAACTTGTGGTCGATGATCATAATTTGACAAATGAAACATGTTGAAATTAATATCTTTTAAAGAACTTATCAAAACTACCTAAAAATCGATCATTATTTCAACCTTTCTTAGAGGCTCAGCCAAAATTACTCCAATGAAGCTAACTGCAAAAACAAATGCAATCATCCATCCCATATTAGGATTCTTAATGTCTGCAGGGTTATGTTCCTCTCCTGTTTGAAAAGCGACCATCTGACTCATCGCAAACATATTACTTGCCAATCCACCTGAAAAAATAAACAAATGAACTGCACAAATAAGTACACTACTACTTGATGGAAATGAAAGGAAGATAGATGTTATAAGTTACAAGCTATACACAAATAACATTAGTGTTTGTTTGTATTGTACCACTTAGAGCCACTCCAGATGCAGCAACAATGCATGTCTTCATGACCGTATTCTCCTGTCTTTTAAATGGACATTGCTTAAAGCCTAATTTGGCTGAAACTTTCATCCATGTTTTAGTAAAGAAGAACCCCAATAAACCGGCTCCAGCATTGAGAGAAGGCACATATCCGGTTGTTAGATTGAAATTCATGACAATGAAAGTGAAAAGAGTTCCCAATATTACGCTGGAGAATAGGCCCCTCACTGTAGGCGAATCTCGCCATGAGGAGGGGACCTCATCGCCCTCAAAGACACTTTCAACTGTCATGATTGAATGCTTTTACTCTCATTTTCTATTCCGTCAATCTCATGATCAACTTCCTAGATCTCCATTGAAGAGCAGTGTTCATCATCCTTCATCTCTCTCCCTGCATCCATGGACTCCAAAGGTTTTCAGAGAGTATGAAAGGAATGAAGAATAAAAGAAGTATGAATGAAGTAAGGTTAGAAGAAAGCTTGAGTAAAGATGGTAGTTGCTCCTATTTATGTAGTGGGAGAATGAAGCTATATAAGTTGGTCACGTTTACTTAGCAAGTTGCTCTTGTTTATATAGTAGGAAATTGGGTTTACGTAGGGAATATATTCTTATTACTTAAGTAGAAAACATGCCAATATTAAGTGGTAATCGTATGTGCAACCCACCTCCTAATATGTTGGTAGGTCCAGAGAGATTTTAGGAAAAAAATTTATAATTGCTTGATGAGGGGGAGAGATTTTAGGAGATTGAAAAAGGCACCTAGCAAGGCCCCACGTGAAAGGCAAAGCCTCCTTCCCTATTTTTGAAGGTTTTAAAATGCAACTCAAACCGATAATTTCATTCTGATTATTATATTTGTAATTTTCACATTTTTTAGTAACCAAAAAAAGGCCCATGCAAACGCTAAAAGTATACACTAAAAGCATTAGTGTTTGTTTGTATTGTACCACTTACAGTCACTCCTAATGCAGCAACAATGTATTTCTCCATAACTGTATTCTCCTGTCTTGTAAATGGATGCTGCTTAAAGTCTAATCTGGCTGAAACTTCATCCATATTCTAGTAAAGAAGAACCCCAACAAACCGGCTCCAACATTGAGCGAAGGCACATATCCGGTTGTTAAATTGAAATTCATGACAATGAAAGCGAAGAGAGTTCCCAATATTACGTTGGTGAATAGGCCCCTCTCTGTAAGCGAATCTCGCCATGGGGAGGTGGCCTCATCGCCCTCAAAAAACTTTCAACTGTCATGATTGAATGCTTTCTACTTTCATTTTCTATTCCCTCAATTTCATGATCAACTTTCATGATCTCAATTGAAGCGCAGTGTTCATCATCCTTCATCTCTCTCCCTGTATCCATGGACTCCAAAGGTTTTGAGAGAGTATGAAAGGAATGAAGAAGAAAGGAAGTATGAATGAAGTATGATTAGAATAAAGCTTGAGGAAAGATGGAAGTTGCCCATTTTAAAATAGTGGGAGAATGAAGCTATAAAGTGGGAGAATGAAGTTATAAGTTGCTCAGTTTATAAAGTGGGAGAATGAAGTTATAAGTTGCTCGCGTTTACTTAGCAAGTTGCTCATGTTTATATAGTAGGAGATTGAGTTGTCGTTGGAATATATTCTTATTTTTTAGGGGGTGTTTGGATAAAGGTAGAATATAATATGATCAAGTTTGAATATTGTAAGATTTCATTATCACATAATAAAATAGTATCATATTATAATATTGTGTCATTTATGGTGTTTGGCAATTCTACAAATTTCAATATATATTTCAAGTGTTTGGCTATTTATAATGTTTTCATTAGATGATGCATCGAAACAATAAATGGATAAAAAAATAGGGGTGGGAACCCACTAACTAGTAGTCACATTAGAGTGATTTAATATTAGTAACTAAAGTAGGGCCCATTTAATTAGAAAATCATTAGAATAAATGTTAAAAACCACGAGCAATATTGTTTAATCAATGTGGGTCCACCAAATGTTAATAACCATAATGTAATACATCCAATGGTGATTATAACGGAGAACATCCAATGGTGATTATAACGGAGAACCCTATGAGTGTTGAACGTCATTGAGGAATCCATCTATGTGAAATAAATGTAAGACCCATTTGATGTTAATAATCACATTAACCAAGCTAATTATAGTAATCACGACGAGGCCATTAAACAATATGACTCATTTAATGATGGCAATTAATTAGTCCTACAATCCAATGTTGGTAATTAATTATTATGAGACCCATCTAAAGTTGGTAGTACGGGACCCACATAATGTTGGTAATCGTGGTAGAAATTACCTAATGTGATATTTGTAGGAACCACCCAATATTAGTAATCAATAAAGAAATTATGTAATTATGGCAGGGCCATGGGACCCACATAAAATTTATAAACACTAAAGGGCTCATTTAATATTGACTCATTGTAGGATTCCTCTAGAAACCATCAATATTTAAAAAAATGCAGTGGGCCAAACCCTTGTTTTGGTTAGTTGTCTTAATGAAATATTGTTTTATACAGCATATAGTTGAATATTATGACATGAAGGTTTTTGTAAGAAAGTGAAATATTGTAGAATACCTTCTAAGTTATCCAAACACCTAGCATTTAGGTGGATATATTATATTCTAAACTAGGATATAATATAGCAAAATCTTTAGAAATATATAGTTTCCAAACACACCCTTAAGTAGGAAACATGCCAATATTATTTTGCGATCATATCTTCAACCCACCTCCTAACATGTTGGTGGGTCTTAGAAAAAAAACTTATAATTTCTTGATGACGGGGAGAGATTTTAGGAGATTGAGAAAGTCACATAGCAAAGCCCCACGTGAAAGGCAAAGCCACCCCCCCTATTTTTGAAGGTTTTAAAATACAGTTCAAAACGATAATTTCATTCTGTTCATTATATTTGTAATTTTCACATTTTTTAGTGTCCAAAACAAGGCCCATGTAAAAAGTAAAAGCAATAGTGTTTGTTTGTATTGTACCACTTAGAGTCACTCCAGATGCAGCAACAATGCATGTCTGCATGACCGTATTCTCATGTCTTGTAAATGAACATTCCGTAAAGCCTAATTTGGCTGAAACTTTCATCCATGTTTTAGTAAAGAAGAACCCAACAAAACGGCTCCAACATTGAGCGAAGGCACATATCTGGTTGTTAGATTGAAATTCATGACAATGAAAGTGAAAAGAGTTCCCAACATTACGTTGGCGAATAGGCCCCTCACTGTAAGTGAATCTCGCCATGGGGAGGAGGCCTCATTGCCCTAAAAAACTTTCAATTGTCATGATTGAATGCTTTCTACTCTCATTTTCTATTCCCTAAATTTCATGATCAACTTTCATGATCTTAATTGAAGAGCAGTGTTCATTCGTCCTTCATCTCTCTCCCTGTATCCATGGACTCCAAAGGTTTTGAGAGAGTATGAAAGGAATGAAGAAAAAAGGAAGTATGAATGAAGTATGAATGAAGTATGGTTAGAATAAAGCTTGAGGAAAGATGAAAGTTGCCTATTTTAAAATAGTGGGAGAATGAAGCTTTAAAGTGGGAGAATGAATTTATAAGTTGCTCATGTTTATAAAGTGGGAGAATGAAGTTATAAGTTGCTCGCGTTTACTTAGCAAGTTGCTCATGTTTATATATTAGGAGATTGAGTTTACATTGGGAATATATTCTTATTACTTAAGTAGGAAACATGCCAATATTATTTTGCGATCATATCTTCAACCCACCTCCTAACATGTTGGTGGGTCTTAGAAAAAAAACTTATAATTGCATGATGAGGGAGAGAGATTTTAGGAGATTGAGAAAGGCACTTAGCAAGGCCCCACGTGAAAGGCAAATCCTCCCTCCCCATTTTTGAAGGTTTTAAAATACAGCTCAAACCGATAATTTCATTCTGATTATTATATTTCTAATTTTCACATTTTTTAGTATCCAAAGCAAGCCCCATGTAAAAACTAAAAGCAATAGTGTTTGTTTGTATTGTACCACTTAGAGCCACTCCAGATGCAGCAACAATACATGTCTGCGTGACCGTATTCTCCTGTCTTTTAAATGGACGTTGCTTAAAGCCTAATTTGGCTTAAACTTTCATCCATGTTTTAGTAAAGAACAACCCCAACAAACCTGCTCCAGCATTGAGAGAAGGCACATATCCGGTTGTTAGATTGAAATTCATGACAATGAAAGCGAAGAGACTTCCCAATATTACGATGGACAATAGGCACCTCACTGTAAATGAATCTCGCCGTGGGGAGGGGGGCCTCATCGCCCTCAAAAAAAACTTTCAACTGTCATGATTGAATGCTTTATACTCTCATTTTTTATTCCCTCAACTTCATGATCAACTTCCATGATCTCAATTGAAGAGCAATATTTATCATCCTTCATCTCTCTTCCTACATCCATGGACTCCAAAGGTTTTGACAGAGTATTATAGGAATGAAAAAGAAAGGAAGTATGAATGAAATATGGTTAGAATAAAGCTTGAGAAAAGATGTAAGTTGCCCATTTTAAAATAGTGGGAGAATGAAGCTATAAAGTGGGAGAATGAAGTTATAAGTTGCTCATGTTTATAAAGTGGGAGAATGAAGTTATAAGTTGCTCGCATTTACTTAGCAAGTTCTTAATGTTTATATAGTAGGAGATTGAGTTTACGTTGGGAATATATTCTTATTACTTATGTATGAAACATGCCAATATTATTTTGCGATCATATCTTCAGCCCACCTCCTAAAATGTTGGTGGGTCTTAGAAAAAAAACTTATAATTGCTTGATGAGGGGGAGAGATTTTACGAGATTGAGAAAGGCACCTAGCAAGGCTCTCGTAGTGGGTTCCCACTGGGTCAATCATCCCTATTTTTTTATCCATTTATTGTTTCGATGCATCATCTAATGAAAACATTATAAATAGCCAAACACTTGAAAGATATATTGAAATTTGTAGAATTGCCAAACACCATAAATGACACAATATTATAATATGATACTATTTTATTATGTGATAATGAAATCTTACAATATTCAAACTTGATCATATTATATTCTACCTTTATCCAAACACCCCCTAAAAAATAAGAATATATTCCAACGACAACTCAATCTCCTACTATATAAACATGAGCAACTTGCTAAGTAAACGCGAGCAACTTATAACTTCATTCTCCCACTTTATAAACTGAGCAACTTATAACTTCATTCTTCCACTTTATAGCTTCATTCTCCCACTATTTTAAAATGGGCAACTTCCATCTTTCCTCAAGCTTTATTCTAACCATACTTCATTCATACTTCCTTTCTTCTTCATTCCTTTCATACTCTCTCAAAACCTTTGGAGTCCATGGATACAGGGAGAGAGATGAAGGATGATGAACACTGCACTTCAATTGAGATCATGAAAGTTGATCATGAAATTGAGGGAATAGAAAATGAAAGTAGAAAGCATTCAATCATGACAGTTGAAAGTGTTTTTGAGGGCGATGAGGCCCCCTCCCCATGGCGAGATTCGCGTACAGTGAGGGGCTATTCGCCAACGTAATATTGGGAACTCTCTTCACTTTCATTGTCATGAATTTCAATCGAACAACCAGATATGTGCCTTCGCTCAATGTTGGAGCCGTTTTGTTGGGTTCTTCTTTACTATAACATGGATGAAAGTTTCAGCCAAATTAGGCTTTAAGCAACGTCTATTTAAAAGACAAGCTTTACGGAATGTCCATTTACAAGACATGAGAATACGGTCATGCAGACATGCATTGTTGCTGCATCTGGAGTAGCTCTAAGTGGTACGTAGGAGATTGAGAAAGGCACCTAGCAAAGCCCCACGTGAAAGGCAAAGCCTCCCTCCTTATTTTTGAAGGTTTTAAAATACAGCTCAAACCGATAATTTCATTCTGATCATTATATTTGTAATTTTCACATTTTTTAGTATCCAAAACAAGGCCAATGTAAAAACTAAAAGCAATAGTGTTTGTTTGTATTGCACCACTTAAAGCCACTCCAGATGCAGCAACAATGCATGTCTGCATGACCGTATTCTCATGTCTTGTAAGTGGACATTCCGTAAAGCCTGTCTTTTAAATAGACGTTGCTTAAAGCCTAATTTGGCTGAAACTTTCATCCATGTTTTAGTAAAGAAGAACTCAACAAAACGGCTCCAACATTGAGCGAAGGCACATATCTGGTTGTTAGATTGAAATTCATGACAATGAAAGTGAAGAGAGTTCCCAATATTACGTTGGCAAATAGGCCCCTCACTATACGCAAATCTCGCCATGGGGAGGGGACCTCATCGCCTTAAAAAAAAACTTTCAACTGTCATGATTGATTCCTTTCTACTCTTATTTTCTATTCGTTCAATTTCATGATCTCAATTCAAGAGTAGTGTTCATCATCCTTCATCTCTCTCCCTGCATACATGGACTCCAAAGGTTTTGAGAGAGTATGAAAAGAATGACGAAGAAAGGAAGTATGAATGAAGTATGGTTAGAATAAAGCTTGAGGAAAGATGGAAGTAGCCCAATTTAAAATAGTGGGAGAATGAAGCTATACTGTGGGAGAATGAAGTTATAAGTTGCTCATGTGTATAAAGTGGGAGAATAAAGTTATAAGTTGCTCTTATTTACTTAGCAAGTTGCTCATGTTTATATAGTAGGAGATTGAGTTTACGTTGGGAATTTATTCAAATTACTTAAGTATGAAACATGCTAATATTATTTTGCGATCATATCTTCAACCCACCTCCTAACATGTTGGTGGGTCTTAGAAAAAAAACTTATAATTGCTTGATGAGGGGGAGAGATTTTAGGAGATTGAGAAAGACACCTAGCAAGGCCCCACGTGAAAGGCAAAGCCTCCCTCCCTACTTTTGAAGGTTTTAAAATACAGCTCAAACCGATAATTTCGTTATGATCATTATATATATTTGTAATTTTCACATTTTTTTAGTATCCAAAACAAGGCCCATGTAAAAACTAAAAGCAATAGTGTTTGTTTGTATTGTACCACTTAGAGCCACTCCAGATGCAACAACAATGCATGTCTGTATAACCGTATTCTCTTGTCTTGTAAATAGACGTTGCTTAAAGCCTAATTTGTCTGAAACTTTCATCCATATTTTAATAAAGAAGAACCCCAACAATCCGGCTCCAACATTGAGGGAAAGCACATATCCGGTTGTTAGATTGAAATTAATGACAATGAAAGTGAAGATAGTTCCCAATGTTACGCTGGCGAATAGGCCCCTCACTGTAAGCGAATCTCGCCATGAGGATGGTGCCTCATCGCTCTCAAAAACACTTTCAACTGTCATGATTGAATGCTTTCTACTCTCATTTTCTATTCCCTCAATCTCATAATCAACTTCCCATGATCTCCATTGAAGAGCAATGTTCATCATCCTTCATCTCTCTCCCTACTTCCGTGGACTCCAAAAGTTTTGAGAGAGTTTGAAAGGAATGAAGAACAAAAGAAGTATGAATGAAGTATGGTTAGAAGAAAGCTTGAGCGAAGTTGGAAGACCATGCAATTGTATTGACGCACAAAACTAGCATTGTTGATCATTGATTCCATTCATTGTTCTTGATGCATTATAAAAATTACTTTCAAACTACCTAAAAATCCATCTACCTTCACATTTGTAGATCGAGACAAGAACTTCATACAAATTGGTGGATTGACCTTAAAAGGTGTGAGTATAGAGTATGGTAGTTTCCATAACCATCACCACATATAAGCCCAGATGCAACTGCTAAAATCAGTGACTCTGCCTCTTTACCCATATTCTTCTTCCATAGGACTTTCAAAACGCTCCCCCATACACATGTCAATAGCAAAATATGGCCCAATAAAGAATGGAATCGCCATGGCCATCATGCTCGGCATCCGACCATATATCCTCAATTTGTAATGGTTTGCAACCTCTTTCAACCCACATACAAAGATGGAAGCGAAGAAGAACGGGATGCATAATACAAGACAATACCGAGGAAGGGATGACAGTCCTTTGACCCTAATCAGTGCAATACTACGGAACATGATAGGGTTGATATATTGGCTTGGATAGCGCTCATGAGGAATTGCACCGTAAGATATCCAAAACACACATGGAGAAATTAAGCAGCCGAAACCAATTCCAATCGCTTCGCTAATTAACACAAACCGCGGTGATGTGTGGGTTAGATATGCTGTCTTGAAATTCTGCATTAAGTCAGTTAACAAGTATACTATGCTTGTCATGATTCCACCTGAAGCCAGTCCTGCAATCACTCTTCTGTCACCCATTCCAACACATAGGCTGAAAGCGAAAGTAGCTAGTCTACCATAAGTAGTGGCCAGTGACCAATCAATTAGCCCACATCCATAAACATTGGAAAATATTAGGACTGGCGCGATCATGCATGAGACTAAGATGTGATACCATTTTAATTCAGGGATAATGAGCGGCACTGTAATGGCTGATATTGCAATTAAGACAATGTAACCTATCAAGGCATACTTTTTTGAGACTATATCTGTCAGAAATAATCTCTCTGTTTAACTCTGGTTAATAGACGGTTCTTGGCCTTGGCCATACTCTTTTGAGAAGTCGCAAATGGCTTTGATGAGAATTAAAGTGAAGTAAAAGAGGCCATCTCCTAATATCATGGAAATCCCAATGAAAACTTGAATACATAAAAAAGGAGTATAATGAAAAAAAATAGATTATTGCTTAAAGCAAGTTTAAGTTGTACTCAATCAATAATAGAAAAAAAGGGCTGATTTTTTAATACCTCATGTCCTTGTAAGCCGCTAAGGTTGTTGTCACTAAGTTCTTCACTGTACCAAATTCCCTTCTTGCGGGTTATAAGCGGCCACATGATACCCCAAGAAAGGATAGACCCCACAAGTGAAGATATGGTGATAATGTAGGGACAAATCATTCCTACACCAACATATGTTGCCGAGAAATCAAAGTGGAACCTAAAGAAAAATAATATGCTAATGAGAATATTGAAAGATGACATATAATATTTGTCTCGAACAACAAATGTGAAGGTAGATGGATTTTATGTGATTTTCCAAGCTATGGGGGGGTGGCATTGTGACAAAAAAAAAAAAAAAAAAAATCTTTGGTGGGCATGTGTGAAAATTGCTTTAAATTTTAAAAAAATTGAAGGACCTTATTGTAATTTGGGGGGTCCCATGCCCCCACCCCCTAGTTCTGCCCCCGTTTATAAGTAAATTCTGCATAATTTCATTTGATATAAAATGACCAACTATAAAAGGAAGATGATTTGTATCAGAGGTGGTTAAAAATCGTCCGAGTGGAGGGGCTCAGAGGTATTAGATCAGTGTTATATTGAGTCCTAGTGATGAAAGCATTCTCAAATGAAAAAGACTTGACTGCAAATCATGTTTTACTTTTTATATTTTTAACAAAGAAAGAATCCCCATGTCAAATCGCCAATGATTCCATGACTTAGAGAAATATAATTGCAAATGCACATTTTTGTTGACCATTGTCAAATCCCTAATGACTCCATGCCCTGGAAAAAAATACTAGTTACAAATATATTTCTAATGACATCAGAAGTCAGAGTCAAATCCTTAATGACTCCATGCCCTGGAAAAAAAATACTAGTTACAAATAAATTTCTAATGACATCAGAAGTCAGAGTTACAAAACATTGAGTCAGAAACTATCTTGGTAGCTGTTGAGATTAGATAGATTCTAATAAAGATTGGAGAGATGAAGAAAGAGGCACCCCATTGTCAAGTCCCTAATGACTCCATGCCATATGGAAAAGAATTAAGGTTAGACAAATTAATTGCTAAAGATAATTTTTAGAGGATTTTACCGGAAAAAACACTTAATCCGGACGTGTCACGCAATCAAACACTTTAGCAAGTGGGGCACCAATTAGAGCAATTGGGTCCGATTTTCACTTTTTTTTTACCTATTTGGCACATCGTCGGCACCGACCTTATTCACACTAAATAAGGTTGGCGATGACCCTATCCGCGACCCATAGTAGGGCTCATATCCCTGTTTTTGCTCATTCTTCTCTTCTCTGGCCCCTCAGAATGTAAGATGATGGGAACCATTTCATGGTAGAGAAGTGTGTGGTTAATCATCCTCCCTTTTGCAATAATGTGGGACACTTGGAAAGGATGGAACATGAAAACTTTTAGGGCAAGATGAAGCTAGTCAATATGATAGAACTGGTTAAATGGAGTCTAATAAGTTTGGCCCTTGTTAAAAGTGTGTTAAAAAAAAAACCATGCATCAAAATGGAGTATGTATTGGAGTCATCGCTGCTGGGCAGGAAATGGGTAAACCTTTCGTGAAATGGTTACTTCCAAAGGGCGCTCTTGACATATGTTGGTAACCAAAAGATAGGATCATACCTACATCAGTACGTCTATGCTTAAAAATTGGCTCTTTCAATGATCTTCTGTTACCATATGGGGCAGATTTTTTTTTTTTGTTCTTGTTCCTTGTATCAGCTGCCTGATGGTGTCAATTACATGATTTTATCGTTATAAAAAAAAATGGTGTCAAGTACATGTTTTCAGTTCTTAAAAATCATAAAGCCTTTCTTGTTTCCAGCAGCTAGAATGTGACAATTGCTAAGAGAGCAAATTTGCGGAAGTTGCTTGCTTCAATGATACTACAATTTCTTTTGTTAATGACATGATTTAAACATTAAACAGTATATTGATTGTCCATGTATTATTATGTGGTTTTTATATGTTTACAAAATCATTAATGGTGAGTTTTGTATTAGATTCCAAAAATGTTGAAGGGAGTTTGGCTCTGGGATAAAGCGGAGCACCTCTGTATACTCCCTTTTCACCAATTTTGTATATTCCCTCAATGCATAAACTTAGTTAAGAAGATGAGTGTTTGCTTGTTTTCAGTAGTTATTAGTAAAATGACTCACATCCAATGTAAGCTATCAATGAAAATTTGTACATGTGGTGTGTTGTCGCTATCCAAACACCCCCTAGGAGCAAGCCATTGCTTTTTTTAAGCGTAAAATGCACTACTTGTATGTCATGGATGTCCTATGTCTATTCTATTTTTATATTACATTTCTATTATTTCTTATACGAAAAATGGTCCTATTGTTGCTGGACCTGAAAATTTTAGGCCAACTTATTGTCAAGGTAATTTGTTGAATTTAAATTGTCCTTTGTATAGTCTTTAAATGGCAACTCAACTGATTACTCAAATTGGGCTATCTATTAAGTTGTATTGAAACCCATCTTCCATATATGCTTGCAAACATTACATTCTGAGGGGCCAGAGAAGAGAACAATGAGCAAAAATAGGGATATGAGCCTTAATATGGGTCGCGGATAGGGTCATCGCCGACCTTATTTAGTGTAAATAAGGTCGACGCCGACGATGTGCCAAATAGGTAAAAAAAAATGAAAATCAGACCCAATTGCTTTAATTGGTGCCCCACTTGCTAAAGTGTTTAATTGCGTAACACGTCTGGCTTAAGTGTTTTTTCCGGTAAAATCTTCTAATTTTTAAAGTTGACATAATTTTGAGCACATTAGATGGGATTGCATTCGATGCAAAAGTGTTATTGGATAGGAGGGCCTAATTGATGGATGCGTTAGCCCTCGCATATCAACTTGTTCCAATGGTCTTAAACTATAAGAACCTGCAAATTAGATGGTTGGATCTAATTTGGTAGATTGTACCATACTTCAAAGAATACATCTACATGTAGAACCAATTAGCTATAATACCCAGTAATTAGTGAAATCTGGATTTTACTTGTTCTCATAGTCTTGAAGCCCAAAAGTTGGAAATGATCCAAATCCGCAGGCATCCTCAGAAGAATAGAACCATTCGAAAAAAGACCAGACGAAGCTAAATGAGAAGCATTTGATAAGAGTTGAGACTTCCTTCCTGGAAAATTGCAAGATAGTCTTAAACTGGATATAATCATAATTCACAATTTAAATGAAAGATAACTAATGTGAGGAGACTTACTTTATTAGCTTTGCTTTTGTGGCATGTGGAACCCGTTGATGATATGGGCAATTGCAGTTGCAATTGGATAAATTAACTTGTGGTCGATGATCATAATCTAACAAATGAAATATGTTGAAATTAATAACTTTTAAACAACCTATCAAAACTACCTAAAAATCGATAATTATTTCAACCTTTCTTAGAGGCTCAGCCAAAATTACTCCAATGAAGCTAACTGCAAAAACAAATGCAATCATCCATCCCATATTAGGATTCTTAATGTCTGCAGGGTCATGTTCCTCTCCTGTTTGAAAAGCGACCATCTGACTCATCGCAAACATATTACTTGCCAATCCACCTGAAAAAATAAACAAATGAACTGCACAAATAAGTACACTACTACTTGATGGAAATGAAAGGAAGATAGATGTTATAAGTTACAAGCTATACACAAATAGCATTAGTGTTTGTTTGTATTGTACCACTTAGAGCCACTCCAGATGCAGCAACAATGCATGTCTTCATGACCGTATTCTCCTGTCTTTTAAATGGACATTGCTTAAAGCCTAATTTGGCTGAAACTTTCATCCATGTTTTAGTAAAGAAGAACCCCAATAAACCGGCTCCAGCATTGAGAGAAGGCACATATCCGGTTGTTAGATTGAAATTCATGACAATGAAAGTGAAGAGAGTTCCCAATATTACGCTGGAGAATAGGCCCCTCACTGTTGGCGAATCTCGCTATGAGGAGGGGACCTCATCGCCCTCAAAGACACTTTCAACTGTCATGATTGAATGCTTTTTACTCTCATTTTCTATTCCCTCAATTTCATGATCAACTTCCATGATCTCCATTGAACAGCAGCGTTCATCATCCTTCATCTCTCTCCCTACATCCATGGACTCCAAAGGTTTACAGAGAGTATGAAAGGAATGAAGAATAAAAGAAGTATGAATGAAGTAAGGTTAGAAGAAAGCTTGAGTAAAGATGGTAGTTGCTCCTATTTATGTAGTGGGAGAATGAAGCTATATAAGTTGGTCACGTTTACTTAGCAAGTTGCTCATGTTTATATAGTAGGAAATTGGGTTTACGTAGGGAATATATTCTTATTACTTAAGTAGAAAACATGCCAATATTAAGTGGTGATCGTACGTGCAACCCACCTCCTAATATGTTGGTAGGTCCAGAGAGATTTTAGGAAAAAAATTTAGAATTGCTTGATGAGGGGGAGAGATTTTAGGAGATTGAGAAAGGCACCAAGCAAGGCTACACGTGAAAGAAAAAGCCTCCCTCCCTATATTTGAAAGTTTTAAAATACAGTTCAAACCTATAATTTCATTATGATCACTATATTTGCAATTTTCACATTTTTTAGTAACCAAAACAAGGCCCATGCAAACACTAAAAGCATACACTAAAAGCATTAGTGTTTGTTTGTATTGTACCACTTAGAGCTACTCCAGATGCAAGAAAAATGAATCACTACATGACCGTATTCTCCAGTCTATGGATGATGCTTAAAACCTAATTTGGCTGAAACTTTCATCCATGTTTTAGTAAAGAACCCCACAAACCGGCTCCAACATTGAGAAAAGGCACATATCCAATTGTTAGATTGAAATTTATGACAATGAAAGTAAAGAGAGTTCCCAATATTACGCTGGCGAATAGGCCCCTCACTGTAGTCAAATCTCGCCATGGTGAGGGGGCCTCATCGTCCCTCAAAAACACTTTCAACTGTCATGATTGAATGCTTTCTACTCTCATTTTCTATTCCCTCAATTTCATGATCAACTTCAATGATCTCCATTGAAGAACAGTGTCATCATCCTTCATCTCTCTCCCTGCATCCATGGACTTCAAAGGTTTTGAGAGAGTATGAAAGGAATGAAGAACAAAGGAACTATGAATGAAGTATGGTTAGAAGAAAGGTTGAAGAAAGATGGAAGTTGCTCATGTATATAAAGTGGGACAATGAAGGTATAAGTTGTGCATGTTTATATAGTAGGAGATTGGGTTTACGTTGGGAATATATTCTTATTACTTAAGTAGGAAACATGCCAATATTATTTTGCGATCATATCTTCAACCCACCTCCTAACATGTTGGTGGGTCTAGAGAGATTTTAGGAAAAAAAACTTATAATTGCTTGATGAGGGGGAGAGATTTTAGGAGATTGAGAAAGCCACCAAGCAAGGCCCCACGCGAAAGGCAAAGCCTCCCTCCCTATTTTTGAAGGTTTTAAAATACAATTCAAATTGATAATTTCATTCTGATCATTATATTTGTAATTTTCACCTTTTTTAGTAACCAAAACAAGGTCCACGTAAACACTAAAAACAATAGTTTTTGTTTGTATTGTACCACTTAGAGCCACTCCAGATGCAGCAACAATGCATGTCTGCATGACCGTATTCTCCCGTCTTTTAAATGGACGTTGCTTAAAGCCTAATTCGGCTAAAACTTTCATCCATGTTTTAGTAAAGTAGATCCCCAACAAACTGGCTCCAACTTAGTGAGAACGCACATATCCGGCTGTTAGATCGAAATTCATGACAATGAAAGTGAAGAGAGTTTCCAATATTACGCTGGCGAATATCCCCCTCACTGTAAGCGAATCTACCCATTAGAAGGGGGCCTCATCGCCCTAAAAACACTTTCAACTATCATGATTGAATGCTTTCTACTCTCATTTTTTATTCCCTCAATTTCATGATCAACTTCCATGATCTCCATTGAAGAGCAGTGTTCATCATCCTTCATCTCTCTCCCTACATCCGTGGACTCCAAAGGTTTTGAGAGAGTATGAAAGGAATGAAGAATAAAGGAAGTATGAATGAAGTATGGTTAGAATAAAGCTTGAGGAAAGATGGAAGTTGCTCATTTTTAAATAGTGGGAGAAAGAAGCTATAAGTTGCTCACGTTTACTTAGCAAGTTGCTCATGTTTATATAGTAGGAAATTGGGTTCACGTAGGGAATATATTCTTATTACTTAAGTAGGAAACACGTCAATATTAATTTGTGATCATTTGTGCAACCCACCTCCTAATATGTTGGTGGGTCCAGAGAGATTTTAGGAAAAAAACTTATAATTGCTTGATGAGGGAGAGAGATTTTAGGAGATTGAGAAAGGCACCATGGAAGGCCCAAGGTGAAAGGCAAAGTCTCCCTCCCTATTTTTGAAGGTTTTAAAATATAGTTCAAACTGATAATTTCATTATGATCACTATATTTGCAATTTTCACATTTGTTAGTAACCAAAACAAGGCCCATGCAAAAACTAAAAGCATACACTAATAGCATTAATATTTGTTTGTATTGTACCACTTAGATACACTCCAGATGCAGCAACAATGCATGTCTACATGATCATATTCTCCTATATTGTAAATGGACGTTGCTTAAAGCCTAATTTAGTTGAGACTTTCATCCATGTTTTAGTAAAGAAGAACCCCAACAAACCGGCTCCAACATTGAGAGAATGCACATATCCGGTTCTTTGATTGAAATTCAAGACAATGAAAGTGAACAGAGTTCCTAATATTAAGCTGGCGAATAGGCCCCTCATTGTAGGTGAATCTCGCCATGAGGAGGGGACCTCATCGCCCTCAAAGACACTTTCAACTGTCATGATTGAATGCTTTCTACTCTCATTTTCTATTCTCTCAATTTCGTGATCAACTTCCATCATCTCCATTGAAGAGCAGTGTTCATCATCCTTCATCTCTCTCCCTGCATCCATGGACTCCAAAGGTTTCTAGAGAGTATGAAAGGAATGAAGAATAAAAGAAATATAAATGAAGTAAGGTTAGAAGAAAGCTTGAGGAAAGATGGAAGTTTCTCATGTTTATATAGTGGGAGAATGAAGCTATAAGTTGCTCACGTTTACTTAGCATGTTGCTCATGTTTATATAGTAGGAAATTGGGTTTACGTAGGGAATATATTCTTATTACTTAATTAGGAAACATGCCAATATTAAGTTGTGATCATATGTGCAACGCACTTCCTAATATGTTGGTGGGTCCAGAGAGATTTTAGGAAAAAAAATTTATAATTGCTTGATGAGAGGGAGAGATTTTAGGAGATTGAGAAAGGCACCAAGCAAGGCTCCACGTGAAAGGCAAAGCCTCACTCCCTATTTTTGAAGGCTTTAAAATACAGCTTAAACCGATAATTTCATTCTGATCACTAAATTTGGAATTTTCACATTTTTTAGTAAGCAAAACAAGGCCCATGCAAAGACTAAAAGCATTAGTGTTTGTTTGTATTGTACCACTTAAAGCCACTCCAGATGCAGCAACAATGCATGTCTGCATGACCGTATTCTCCTATCTTTTAAATGGACATTGCTTAAAGCCTAATTTGGCTAAAACTTTCATCCATGTTTTAGTAAAGAAGAACCCCAACAAACCAGCTCCAGCATTGAGAGAAGGCACATATCCAGTTGTTAGATTGAAATTCATGACAATGAAAGTGAAGAGAGTTCCCAATATTACGCTGGAGAATAGGCCCCTCACTGTAGGCGAATCTCGCCATGAGGAGGGGGCCTCATCGCCCTCAAAAAAAAAATTTCAACTGTCTTGATTGAATGCTTTTTACTCTCATTTTCTATTCCCTCAATTTCATGATCAACTTCCATGATCTCCATTGAACAGCAGCGTTCATCATCCTTCATCTCTCTCCCTACATCCATGGACTCCATAGGTTTTCAGAGAGTATGAAAGGAATGAAGAATAAAGGAAGTATGAATGAAGTAAGGTTAGAAGAAAGCTTTAGGAAAGATGGAAGTTGCTCATGTTTATATAGTGGGAGAATGAAGCTATAAGTTACTCACGTTTACTTAGCAAGTTGCTCATGCTTATATAGTAGGAAATTGGGTTTAGGTAGGGAATATATTCTTATTACTTTAAGTAGGAAACATGCCAATATTAAGTTGTGATCATATGTGCAACCCACCTCCTAATATGTTGGTGGGTCCAGAAAGATTTTAGGAAAAAAACTTATAATTGCTTGACGAGGGGGAGAGATTTTAAGAGATTGAGAAAGGCATCAAGCAAGGCCCCACGTGAAAGGCAAAGCCTCCTTCCCTATTTTTGAAGGTTTTAAAATACAACTTAAACCGATAATTTCATTCTGATCACTATATTTGCAATTTTCGTATTTTTTAGTAACCAAAACAAGGCCCAAGCAAACAAAGCTTTTACGGCTTTCCTTTTACCAGTATATTGCTGCCCGGCCGTGTTACAAACTAAATCTATAATTTTCTCGTGGATGTGAGCTCATCATGTGGAAGAGTAACATCTAATTTATAGTCTCTCCCTGCACGTTTATTAATAGGGATGTAAATGAGTATCCGAATTTTTTTTATTATCCAAATGTTCGGACCTGTAAAAAACTGGGTTTGGAACTTGCTTAATGTTCTGATTCATAAATAGGTACGAGTTTGAACTCAATTTTGGTTCCGAGTGATAAATGGGTTCGATTCCATATCCATATAGGTTCTGACCTGTGGATCTGAGACCTAACATACAAGTATTTAATGTTGAAAATTGTAGCTCAAAATCAATATTAGTTGATCATTTTTATGTTTAATAGTAGAGGTAATAGACTTCATGCACTGTTATAAGTTGAATGATATCCTTATTTCAAGTTAAAAAATTAAAAAAGGTGAAAATAAGTTTGTAATGCTTTCTAGAACTATAGTGAGAATCAATTATGCAACTGATCCAGGTCCTCTTATCTAAACTGGATCCAAAGCCAAAATCATCATTTAGAAACAATTTTGATTCTTGGTCCAGTATGATTCTGGCCCCGAACTTACCCATTTACATCCCTGACTCTATATGAGGGAAAGGAAGAGAGAAAACAATAATACTCTCACTTGACTTCTCTCTCTGTATTTTAAAACCTTCAAATATTATCTACTTCATGATTTTGATTTTTCCTAATGTGGGGTATGTTTAAATGGACAATATTTTTAAAGATCATTTAATACTATATAAGTGCAGGGTCGTCCATCAGTGGGCTCCCTATAGAAATTTGTAAAGGGTTTTGTGAAAATCATTACTTAATGTGGTTGCATGGATGGATCCGTTTGATATTACTTTAGTTGGACCATAATTTAAGTAATCAATAGTCCAAAAAAGAAGTATGTGATATCTTGTGCCCAGAGGGCCATCCATTTGTGGGCCCACCTATAAATCACATGCTACCAGAAAGTGGTTGCAAAATGCAATTAAAACCCAATCTTGCGAATATAACACAAAAGGAGCTTCTAAGGCGCCGACTATTCAGATATTGTGACCAAAAAATGTCAACCCTTTCACTTATATGTTATCCAATACAAGTTTTATGGAACTCAAAAAAATGTGGCCCATATACCATCTGAGTGGGCCTACCAAATAAAGATCATTGTCATTTTAAGTTTTTTACATCCTCTATGAGACTTGTTTGATGAATGATAAAAAAAAATATCTATCATGTGCAATGGTGTTTTATTTTTATTTTATGTACTTTATAGTAAACAACTCCAATTATCATCATCGTTCTTTTTTTTATATAGTTATATGAAAGTAGCATTTCAAACTAAATTATATATATATATATATATTAGTTTAGGTTTTTTGCTAAATAATATATTTATTTATCTTACCTTTTTTTTTCCATAGAATTTTAAAGAAATCAGTAAGAGTAAATATATTTTTATTATTTGGCTCGGGCTAAGGACGGGTCATTGCTGCTAGTATATATACATAAGAATAAAACTCTGCCGAGTGTTAGCAAGTGGACAAGTCTTGATTATGTTTTAACCCCTTACTACTTTTCTTTTCTTTCCTAATCGAGCTCACTCAAAATGTGCTAAGTCAATTCATGTGAGAGTTTTTTATTACGTGGGTGGAATCTGAGCTCTTCCTTCCATATATTATTTCAAAAAGAGTTGTTCCCCCTCTAAAATTGAACATATGATTAATAATTTAATTAATACATAAAGTAATCAATCAAATTGTTAATCATTCCCACAACCTTACTGTGAGACCTACTTCTAGTGGAGAAAATTTTGAGAAGCTCCACTCTTATAATAAGGGAAACCTGTATTTTTTTAAGGGGTTAGGGAAAACATTCATTTTTTAAGGGGTTTGGATCTTCAAAAGGTAGGTCGCATTGTTGAGTCCCAAGTGGGATGTAAATCGAGCCGGGCCGCCTGGGCAGTGCCTGGCCTGTTGACCCCATTGACTAGGCCGGCCCGGCACTACATGACCCAGCCGTACCCCAATTTTACCGGCAACGCACGATTGACACCCCTAATACAAGTCAATAAAGTAAAATATCACAACCATGAACAACCTAATTCTATCCGCCGCGTGGGGCCAACGTGCTCACCTTTAATGGGTGCAGCCCCCTCGGATACTCTTGTCCTCTCATGATCTGGCATGAGGCCGAATTTCACACTTAGCAAACCATTACTCACCCGCATGTTAAATCTCAAAATAATAATAATTATTTATGATTATGGTTAAGTTGTCATAAAGATTTGAGGATGTTAAACCAAGGGTCATAATAATATGATGAGGCTATTTTTTTTTGCTAACCTTTATGCATAAGGAGGCCTTTCCATCTGCCGTCATCTCATTGATAAAAATGCATCTAAGTGGGCTAGGTTGGGTCATACTTTAATTATATAACAATTGAATGGCTCAAGAGTTAAATACCGGTATCCCACTTTGCTTCCTTCGTTGCGGTGGGATGGGGGGCGAAAAAAAAAAAACAATATCCTAGTTGTGGGTTTTTAAACGTGGCCTTGGAATTTCTCTCCTTCTCAGAGAAGATTTGCGCCCCCATAAAAGAAAATTGTTGGCACGTGAACGAATCCCTCGAAACTCTTAGGCCCTATTTCTTTATAAGAGTTCCTGATAGTTGTCAAGAAATTTTAAAATTCCTATTCTTGGAATTCAGAATTTTCAAAATCTCTAGAGGTCCATATCATAAATTTTCAAATGCAAGGGACCATTTAAGATTTTCAAGATTTCGAAATCCCAATAGCTCTTTGATATATAGCTCTCTGGCATGCTCAATTTCTTAAGGTGGGCCCCTTGTATTTCAGAAAATGGGCCCAACACTCCAGTTTCTAAAAGTGAGCCCGTATTGTAATTTCCAAAAGTCTGACTCAGGTTTTGAGTTCAATTTTGATCAATTAAAAAAAAAAAAAAAAAAACTGAGTCTCATTGGACCCCAAGCAACTTATTGTTATATTTTAATTGTGGAGGCTTTTCAATTCAGTTTGGATCTTTACCTTTAAATTTTAATAAATATATGTAATCCACCAAATTCGGATCAAGATGAAAAAAATAGAAATATATTTGAAAATGTGATGGGCCATTTCAAGTAATCCCCTTGATGATTCTCATCATTTCAAAAAAAAAAAAAAAAAAAATGTTGAAAGAGCAATTTGCAATTGATTTTAATCCTTTTTTTTTTTTTTTTTTTTCATTTTTTGAACAATCAGAAGGGGCATGATTTTGAAATTAACCACTTCTATATTTCTCTAGCAACGCTTGAGCTTAGCACGATCCTACTTGCTAAGTAGGTCATTATCCTATGCGGACAAAATTCTTAAATCAAGGAGATAATGACCTTTCAGAAAACTCTACTTTCCACTGTTCTTTCTAGGCTTCCTTTCAAAGTCTGTCTCCGAATGTAGACCCTCACCATCACCTCTTGAATCTCTTTTGGGACATAGTTGCTTCAAAGTTCCAGGGGACACAGGAATGAACTTGACAATTCTAGAATGCACAGGCTATATGACTCAGTCAAACTAACCTAGGGTTCGAACTCACATAAATCTCAAAATATGGCTTCACCAGTTCAAAATATATTACCTATCAATTCATGTATTTGCTCTGGCCAAATTTTACTACGAGTCCAACGGCTTTAAACCGTTCACACCAAGCCAAAGAGTTTTCCCTTCATTGGGGTCAAGCATAATGGGTGAGGCAAGTTAGAACATGTAAGGGAAATTTAATTTCTTTTGCCATTGGTGTAGAGACTCTCTCTGTAGACTCTCCTTAAATCTCTTGTGTGGACACAGTTGTTCAATTGGCCACCTAAAAATCACGTTCCTACAACTCATATCAAACATTCGTGAGTGTTAAGTGGGATTAATCACATGAAAAGGCAGTAATTTTTCTCTATTTGTCATGTGATGAGCTCTAACTCTTATTACAGATAAACTTTGGAATGAGCAAATAATATTAAGGGGACATTTATTTTGATGTAGCTTTGGATTTCAAAATAAGTGGCCCAGTAGAGAATACACTTCCAACCTTGCTAAATGGGTCAGTCAGTGTCTGGACTACGGCACAGTCGGCACTTTCTGCAACACCACGCGATACAAGTGACTCGCTTTATGCTTTAATGTATCAACCTTGCGAAATGGGTCAGTCAGTGTCTGGACTACGGCACAGTCGGGACTTTCTGCAACACCACGCGATACAAGTGACTCGCCTCATGCTTTTGTATCAACCTTTTGTGCACCGGGCATTACGGGTGAGGTCATGGCATAGAATTTTCTCTTTTGTATGGATGAAGTTGGAAGAGTTGGACTGGTCAGTCTGTGGTGGAAGGTTTTGGGGTTAGGTCGACCAATCGGTTGAAAAGGTGAGACAGTGTAGCTGCTCCCATTGGATTCAAACCTCATACAACTTTAAAATTGCTTGGATTTTATGTCAATTGCTTATATTTGACACGGTTGAGTTTATCCGATATTTGACTCTGTCTTTCCTCAAAACGAGGTGACTCAACAGTCAACACAGTTAAGAATTAACTCGCAGAGTTCTTCCACCTTACAAATATAGTAGTATCTTGTGATTTTGATTTTAACTAAGATGTTAAAATTATATATATTTCATATTAGCCTGTATGGGCTTGTATAGCCATATTGGAGAAACATATCAGCCTATATTAATTACTTGTAGTATTTGTGATACATCTTGACAGTATCGCAATGTATTTGTGAATAGAATGTAACCTTGATACCGTAAGTGGGTTTTTAAAAAAGAAAGTTTTCCTGTCAAACATGACGATCTTAATTACGGTCTCTAACAAGGGGTTATTCCATGTATCTCTTGCCTTAAAGAGCAGGGGAGGGCTACAATGAAGCGCCCCATCTTCAATGCATGGTGGGACTCACATTTTCAAAATCTAATTCGGTCATCAGCCCTAGGACCTATAATATTCCTTGTATCTAAGTTTTTAAAGAAACTTTTAGTAGGCCGACCATTAGATTGATCACACATGAGTGACTCCCTCCATTTTTATCCCAAAAGGAGAAAAGAAAGGCAAGTTCATCACGCGTTTTAGATAGAGTGTAATCTAATGGTCACGTGTTTTAGATAGAGTCTAATCTGGTAATTTATAGGTTGATCATTATAAGAGGTGTTAGGGCTGATGACCGGATCGGATTTTGAAAGTGTGGGCCCCACCATGCATTGAAGATGGAGCGCTGCACCATACTGCAATGCAGCGGCCCTACTTTAAAGAGCAATGGATCCATTGAATGTTTTAGGTAAAAACCCATTTCGAGTTCTGAGCTATCAAGGTTTTCTTCTGCGGCAGTATAAAGTAGAGATAATTTGCGAAAGGTCCCTAAAGTCAATCTATCAAGCTTTAAAGGCTCTGGTTTACTCAGCTAGACTATTTGCAACCAAAAGTCCCTACATCCACACGATCATATATTTCAGGACAAATTTGCCCTTTAATCCGTTTTAGGCATAAATTTTGAAATTTAAAATTTCAAATCTTCCCTCCTCCATCCTTCCCAAATCCTCTCAATCGATTCGACAGATCGGATCAATGATTGATCTAGATTTCTACACTTCGTCTTCGTTGCAGAAAAGAGCAGGAGTCCAGTCGCCTGAGAAGAACTTGCAGAGGATTCTCGATTCCATCCGAAGTCGCCAAAACACAGGAGTTTGTTGCAGTCGACGGATTTAGGTGGGCCGCCACGTTCGACTACTGTAGAAAAATGGGACTTGGGGTGTAAATCGGAGAGGAATGAGATAGGCAGGGCCTTGGTTCTTCTTTTCCGGCCGGACTTTTGGTTCGGATTGTTCCGTAGTTGTAGAACACAGATCAGTGGTTGGGTTCAGTTTCGGCTGCAGGTGGTTGAAGAAGACAGAGCATAGAGTTGGGTTCCTTGAGTTGCAGATGTCGGGGTTCCGTCAGCGTCGCTGCTGATCGATTTGCAGATCTGGGATCAGGTCCATAGAGAAGATCAATCCCTGTTTCAGGGCAGAGAAGTGGTTCGATTTGCAATTGATCGTCTCCAGAGAAGACCAGCGTACTGCAACGTTTTTGGCGCTGATTACAGAGGTCTAGGGTGCTACGCTAGCTTGAACCGGAGAAGAAGACATTCGCCCGTGCAAAGCAGCCAGAGAGGATTCAGGGGGCTGGTTTTTCTGTTCTGCAGAACCCGTCGCCGAAGAAGGCCCGGACTGGCCACTTTTCCATCACCTACTATAGTCAGAGATGGCCGCCACGTTAGATCCGCAAAGCTCTCTTGTAAAGTCCCTCATTCCTAGAGAAGAAGAACGAAAGGGGTTCTCTAGGATGACACGGAACATTGCCCTGACCTACTACGGAAGCCTAGTCCAGAGCCTAGACCTACTATCAAATTTATCTGAGGTTTGTCAAATTTATCTGAGCTTTTTCAAATTTATCTGAGTTTTTGTGAAATTTATCTTTCTTTTGTCATATTTCTATGTGTTTTTAAAAAAATTATTTACTTTTTTTTAAATCTATTTGCTTTTTTTAAATTTTATTTGCGTCTTTTGAAATTTATTTGTGTCTTTTCAAATTTATTTGCGTTTTTTGAAATAAATTTAACTGAGTTTTGGCAAAAATACTTGAGTTTTTGGAAAAATTTTCAGAAATTTGAAAAATGATTTATCTGAGTTTGGAAAATGTGTTTGCATCTTTTGAGATTTATTTGCATTATTTTGAAATTTATTTGCATTTTTTGAATTTTCTTTGGATCTTTTAAGATTTATTTGAGTCTGTTGAAATTTATTAACATTTTCTAAAATTTATTTCGATCTTTTTGAAACTTATTTGCATCTAATTTAAATTTATATGCTTTTTTTTTAATTTATAGCTTTTAAAAAAATTATTGCTTTTTTTAAATTTATTTGTGTTATTTTAAAATTTACTTGTGTGTTTGAAAATCTCATTAATGAGATTCCGTTAATCGTGGGCAATTAAATGGTAGTTGGCCATTATTAATGAGATATCCCACCAATCATGGGATATGATTTAAAGAAATGGCAAATTGGACATTTCAGGTATGGAAATGTGTATGAGGGACCTTTGGCTGCATGACTTTTTTTTTTTTTTTTTTTTGTGGACTGTTTGGATTTAAGTCACACTTTGAGAGACCTCCGACCAAAGCCCCTTATAAAGTAATAGAGGTTGCGATATTGCCATATTGTGAGTTGTGATATCACTATTTATGAGCATTTATTAATTTATAATTATACTATATTAAGCTAGGAGGTTTTGGCTTCAATTTTGCCTGTTTGTCATTATTTTAATCAACAGTTATGTAACTATTCATGCAACTACCCACTCATTTTTCCATCAAACCACTCATATTTCAATTGTTTCAATGTAACTATATCATTTTTGCTTCAATTTCTCTATTTCTATTTTATCCAACTTGTCCTAAGGAAAGATGTAATTTTGTTTACTATGTAATTATTTATTTTACAGTGCAGGGAGATACCATGCTGAGCACGGGTTATTGGGCTAGTGACTACTTATTGAACGAAGAACTCTACGGTAAACAAATGCAATTAACTTTTTTGAATTGGCAATAAGAATTATGATTAATGAAGAAATGTTGGGCCTAAATAAACCATATTAATATCATTGTTAGCTGAGGATTCCTTTTCTATTTGAGTTGTTCAATTGGTGTTTTGTATTTCAATAATATATATTGTTAACACTTTTCAATATTTTAAATCAAGTGAAATAACTTTCCATTTTGTAGATACAAAATAATATGTCCTTTAAAAAGAACATGGTGAGTTGCAAGAGGTTTTGCTTGCCCTCCTTTCTCTTCTTTTGTACAATATTATTATTAATGTATATTTTTATTTTACTCAATTAGACTTTAACTTCATCTTTTTTTCTCATCCATAATGGAATTTGTTCGCCCCTTTACGCTTTGACTTTGGGGGATTATAATTGATCTCGTGCATATTGGTATTATCACCAAGTAGGTTTTGTAGAGATTAAAATTAGAAAGCGGATCTTCAACTATTAAAAAAAATGAACGTTCGAATATTTTTTAGGAGTACTTTTTTTTTTTTTTCAAAACAAGACATGGTCAAAATGTTGCTTGATGTTATTAATTTATATTTTTCGGATGTATTTCTAAATATATTCTTTAACTATTTAGAAATTTATTGATAGTAGGACATTCATGGGAATTTTGAAAAATCTGAGAATTTTTAGGAGAAAAACAATCAGCCCAACTTACAAGCAACCAAGTGACCATGGCTTGTAGTTTTTCATTAACAGATGGAAGTAAAGTGTGCTTCTCATTGACAATATAGCTAGGGGCAGACCTATGTGTGTTCCGACCTAGGGCGATGAAATCCCCAATACGTTAGGCCTTAGGGCAGAGGCTGTTGGAGAGATTTGGGGCACGATCTGGGACAGTAGCCCCAGGTCATAATTGAAATCCTCATAGAGTTGAACGGGGCCTTGGAGCATGCCCCACATGTCTAAACTTATCGCTCCGCATATCTTTAAAGATAACCCCACATATGTAAAACTTCGTTGGTCAAAAAAAAAGAAAAGAAAACATTGCGGCAACACATCGCTCCATCTTCTCCAACCTCTTCACACCAATTGTCAATCGAGCTCTTCGTTGCCAATCCCTATATACTGTGTCGACTATTGCATCTTTATTTGCCAAACATATATAGAATAATCATTCATATTCACTCTATACTTAAATCTGAATGTTTAATCTCCAAATTCTAATTTCAAATCCTGAATTCTCAAATCATAATCCAAACCCTAAGCCCTAAACCATCAAATCTGAGCATATCTACAAAAAAGATGACCAAATTCATTCATGTTATCATGTTTTCTTACCCCACTATGATTCAAAAACTGAATTTCGCTCCCATTATAGGTTGGGGGCTTTGAGAAAGTGAAAAAAATGGAAATGATGGGTGACCTCAAAATGTTCTTGTATTCAATTTTTTCTCACACACCCACTCACCCTGAATTTGCAGTGACCTCCATTGAGCATCAATCTTGACATATAAATTTAGTGAAACATGATAATGTGAGTTTGAGTATCAAAAATTAAGGTTGGAATTTTTATTTTTTTTTAATCCATCTAAAGCTTTTTGGTACTTCTAGTTAACATCCTAACCTCTTTCCCAATCTTCAAAATTTCATGCATCTAGTGAAGTTCCACGAGTTGGACATTTTCTAAAGAAAAATATATAGGTGTTATTTGGTAATGTAAAAATGTCTGGTAAAGTCTAGCAAATTTTTTTTTTTTTTGTTAAATGTTAAGTCTAGCAAAATTTTAGTCCCACCCAAATGAAAATCTTGAGTCCGCCACTGAATATATGGATGCATATGTGGATAGGACTCCCACTCTTACTATACGGCCAAGAGATCAATCCTTAAATAGGTAGATTTAGGTTGTCGCTCTTGGCCACTAGGCCAAATTAGAAGACGGAAGATAAAAAGCGCATTTGAGCTTCAGATTTGCTTGAAAAAAAATGAATTTGTATGGCCAGTGTATGTCGGAGTATCCACCGTATCAGCCTGATTTCATTTTCAAGAAAAAAAAAATATTAGACTCATTTTGGACCATATTGGGATTTATCAATCTCTATCATAGGCATCCATTATGTCTCGTAAAGATATACTAGTGGAGCAGGCCTGCCTAATAAAAAGAAAATAATATTTTAATTAAATATATTTATAATTTTTAAATAAACTGTAAATAAAAATTAATATATTATTCATAATACAAACATAGTTAAAACTGAACTTCAAAAATCAAGGTTTAAAAGAAAAAAAAATAAGTAAAATGATCTAATTGAATCATCTTTTATTGATTGTGATTGGACTAAAACTGTAACATTAAGTAATAGAAATGGAATGAAAAATAAAGTGAAAGAAATTTATGGATTGTCACAAAAACCCTAATGCAAAATACAGCTTCTTTTAAAAGAAAAATGCAATTTCACATTAAAACATTTACTAAAAAGAATACAAAAGAAAAGAAGTACAAAACAAAAAAAGAGATAATCAATACCTCTACGACTTGAATCTGACTACAATAAAAGGAAGAAAATTACAAAAAAGAACTACAATAAAAAAAATCTATAACAAAATACAAAAGAAAAGAAATCATACCTCTTCGTGAATAAAATCTCTTGTTTCCCAATGTGAAATAACATCCTTGTCTCTCTGCTTTTTCTTTTTTTTGTTTTTTTCAAGAACAAAAGAGGACTCAATCTCTCGTAGATCAAGATCATTAAAATAAAAAGTTCAAAAACCCATGATATTAAAGAATTGTTTTTTCAAAGAAAACATAAAGTCCTTGTTTATGAAGTAGGTCTTGGTGATGGATAATCAAGATATAGATTGATGGGCTCAGTTTGTGGGTTGTACAAATCGAGGGTTAGTTTCAATGGGTGGGTCTATAGGTGGGTTGGATAAGTTCAGGGCGGGTCAATAGTGGAGAGATTTTATAAAAGATTTCTTTTGAGGTGGAATCTTAAAAAGATTATGTTGCAATTAGAGAGAAGTTAGAGGAGATTTTAATTAAGAGATTTTAGAAACGATTAGAAGGGGAATTCCAGGATGTAGCATTGCAAAAAGTTTTAGGATACGTCACGTGTCGCACTCTGGCAAAGATGGCTGCTGTCTTTTATTATATAATATATATAATATGAAAGATGCAAGTTCAATTAGTGAAATTGGACTCCAATTTTGCAATTGATTGCAAATTAGGGTCCAATCTTGAAATTAATTTTGACGGAGTGGATAAGTTTTGACCAAGCCTCTCAACGTAGAGGCCCATCAAGATCAGGTTCATGGCTTATTGAAGCGATGTAAGGTCTGAAAGCCCATTAGACTATAGCCCATTAGACTATGGCCCATACAGCACCATGATCACATCATCTTCAAGGCCTATGAATGTTGCAAGGGAAACTTAATTACCTAACTGTGGCCTATGATTGTGGCAATTGAGCCCTAATTACCTGATCCGTTTGGGGCACGTTACTGCTACTGTGTCTGTTTAACAATTGATCCAGATTAGGGTCCATATTTGTGGATCTGTCGTATAATTGGTTTGGTTTGTGTCCTATCGACCCATACCCTGTAACGTGAGTACCCAAATGGGCATGAGGTAGAGGTATAGTTGGGCTTGGACCCACCCTTGCAGACCGAAAGATAAACCATGGATGGCAATGGACCCAGTTGGCTCAAACCCAAAACTACCAACCCATAACAGACGAGCATGGATTGTTATTTGGACCCATTTGACAACCAATTCTTGATATGGGTCCATACTTACAGACCCATTGGGTAATTGGGTCGGAAGTGATTTCCATAAAAATAATTGGGTTCTGGGATAGGTCTCTCAGAAACAGGAGCAAACAATTGCCAAATCGGTGGATTTTGTTAGAATAATTAACATAAATCGTCTAGATTTCCTTAAATATTTTTTAAAAAGCTTTTGTGCTTTCATCATCGAAGACCATGATTATATTAGTCATAGTCTTCTTTTTTTTTTTTTTTTTTGTGTGTGTAATTGATTACATTAGTGATAGTTGGTAACTTGATTTGAGAATGAAGATGGGGAGAATAATTTGGAGATCCTATTATGTAGGAAAATTAGAGAATTGATCCTATTATGTTGGGTGCTCCATTATTTGGAGATCCTATTATGTAGGAAAATTAGATAATAGTGGTTTGGTGAGATTAGATTAGAAGGGCAATTCCGGAATGTGGCATTGTAAAAAGTCTGAGGATGCGCCACGTGTTGCTCTCCAATGAAGCCCCATGCCACCACATGTCGCTCTCACCCGAAAAGGGTATTGCTTTGCTATATATAACTAGTGCAATATGCCTATGTTAAGAAATTATAAGAATTTCTAATTAGAAATATATATAATATATTTAAATAAATTATAAATGAATATTAATATATAATTCATAATAAAGATGGAAACTCATTCGAGGAATTTTAGATAGGTGGAAATATTTAGGGATTAAGTAAATAGTAAAGATTTTAGGACATTGATTTGATTATATTTGTGCTTAGTCAGAAATTGAGTGTCATTTCAGAATTAAATGTGATTTTGAAATTAATTGGCTTCCACAATGGGCCACACAGATTAATTAATCCTACCAAATATCCAAAGAAAAATAAGGAGAATAATATCCATAATGGGCCCCACAGATTAATCTTACTAAATATTGAAAGGAAAATAAGGAGAAAAAAATAGTAGAATATAGCCTATGAAAGTGGGCCGTGCTTATTGTGTTGGTATAAAAAAAGTGGACCCCGTAAATTGTGAGTTTGGAAAGAAAGAAAACTTGGATTTCAAGAAGTTATTATTGTACCGTATGTTTTAAATAATAGATAAGTCTCTTATTTCAAGAATATCTTAGATTTGCATTGAGATATTTTAGGTGATGAAATTAGATTAGAAGGGTAATTCTGAAATGTAGCATTGCAAAAAGTCTGAGAATGCGCCACGTGTCATCCTCCAAGGAAGCCCCATTCTGCCACGTGTCGCTCTCTCATGAAAAGGGCATTGCTTTACTAAATATGATAAATAGCAACAAACGCCCGTGCTAAGCCCAGGCCAAAAATAAAAATATATTAAAATTTTAAGAATTATTTTAAAATATTATTAAGATGAAATAAGTCTAAAAGAAAGAAATTTATTATTTTTTAATTTTAAAATCTTTTAATATGTAACGAAAATAAATATAAAATAAAGTAAACTTATATGACATAACGACCTCTTGAATTTAAAGGCATTGACCATTACACAAGTAGGAATGTGTGTCTACATAGGGGCAGCTCTTATATGCTAAAGCTTAGGTTAAGGTAAGCTCAAGTTTGTGGTGGGGCCCACTTTGCGACCCACATGTGGGTGGTGATGGGGGGATTTCAAGGACTCCCTGTGACCCTTCTCTTTTCAAAAAAATTAGTCACAATCATGGTTTCTACTATCTCCATCTAGCCCCAAAAGTTTAATGGTCAACAATTCATTAGGATCGGTACACAGTCGATCTAACGGTCCAATAAATTCGAATTTAACCAAAAACTAGTAGACATGTTCAATTGAGGGAGGTCGTGTGTTTGGTCCATTTGGATAGACCAAGGGTAGGCCCACAAGCGTAAGCTTACAGAATAAAATGGAGATGTATAGTACCCGGGCTCAAAAAATATAATGAAATATGTGATTTTTTTTGAGATATTGTTGGAAATAACAAATTTTATAGAAATAAATGAGTAGTTTATATTTATTATATATATAACTTTAACAAAAAGGAAAAAATAACTTGGTGGGGTTACTTGATGTGACATCCAACAGTGGGCCTCATATCTTAATTCCTTTAAGGTGTGTCCAATTGGACCGTGGGACCTTGTTGATGTGTCATTCCGAGGATCCTTAGTGGGGTCACATGATGTAACATTTAAAGATAGGCCCATATCAAAATATCTAAAGGTGTGTCCAATTGAACATTTGGACAGTAGACCCTTGTTGATGTGGTGTTGTTCCAAGGAGTATTGGTGGGGTCACATGATGTAATATTTAAAAGTGGGCCTATTATCCTAGTTCATGAATGTGCATCATGATGTGTTTAAAGGTTGCCTCGTCTACAACAATTATTAAAGGCAGGTCTCATATCAACCCTTATACCATTTCATGTATGTATAATTAGAAATGAAATGTATTCTTAATATGCATTTTAATAACATATATAATTGATCATCAAAGTTCATGATTTTCTATTTGTTGAATGTTGGATTTCACATTGTAATTAACGGTTTAGATCATGAAACTAATGGTCTTGATACAACTCCATATTGGTTGGTCCATTTTGTTGAGTGTTCCATCATCCGTGCTGTTGGTTTAATAGGCCAAGCTGGTTGGTAGTGCCTTTTAAAGGTATTTATCAATCTGGAGATCAAAGTAGTCCCCACAAATCCATCTGTTGTTTCTACTTTACGTGGATGATTGATTTATTCTAAGATTATGATAATTTAGTCATGCTCATTCTTTCTTAGATCATGATAATTATGGATGCTAACGTGGCACCCCTCACAGCCCACCTCCCAATTTGCTTTAATACATATAATTAGGTAAAACCTCGTGCTTAGCATGGGCAACAATATAATTTATAATATTAAATATAAAAAGATGGGTGATACTCTTATGAGAGATATCTCTCACTTTACTATGAGAGATATAATAGAAGCCCTCACATTTAACTTATTGGCATTAGTGATAACGAGGTACAGTATGTACGCCAGGACAGCCAAATCTGATATGGGAGGTGTTGAAAAGATTTAAGCAATGGGCTGTGGATTCAAATCCTTTATACATATGCAAGAGAAGATATATAATTTAATTCTTACATTTGTCATATTATAAAACTAACCAACTAAAAAAACTATAAAATAATAAATTCTAAGTATCAAAGCCGACCCAAGTCCCAACCCGACCTATGTCATGGTCATGGTGGGCTTGAATTTCACTCAACCTATACTAAGCCCAACGGCCCCAACCCATTGCCATCTCTAGTTTTGACTCCTAAGCGCTGCACTTTCACCAAATATTTTAGCCCAATTGTTAAATTGGCCGGGTCTAATCCCATATAAGCTTAAAGGCTGGTCGGGGCCGACAATTTAATAGTGGGATGCATATACTTTGATTTGAGACGGGCCTGGGCTGACTTTTAGGCATGTGGGCCGGACAATTTCTGAGATTATACAGGAGAGGGAAATTTTACGAAAAAATAGAATTCCTGTACCCCCTGTAGCATAGGAAATTCAATCCTAGCATTAATAAGAAAAATGTTGATAAGACAAAAAGGCGTTTTTGTGAAATTTATTTTCAACATTAATAAGAAAAATACTGATGAGATAAGAGAGCGTTTTCCTAGAATGGTTCCACACTAAATGTGCACGTAAAACTAGCAACACCCCGTGCATAGCTCGGACCACAGAACCACTAAATGCATAGTCACCCTCAGTAATTTTTTTTTATTAACTCATTTATTTGGTGAACTGTATACTTATCTTTTAATTTATTCTGCAAAATGGGAGGTTTCTTATGAGAATATGGCTAAAAACAGATGAGGTTTTGTTCTGAGGTTGTCAAAAGAAACAGAGGGAAGACTAAGAAGTCCCTACTTTTCATGTGATGTCCCTCTTGCTCCCTTTTCTCGCATTCTTCTGTTCGTTAGAACCCTAATTTTCAAATTCAAATTTGAGACACCCCATTATACTGTCGATTCCGATCCAAAGGTCGAAATTTGAAACTGCCTCTGTCGATTCAGGTAAGGGCAAGGAACCCCATATGCAAGATTCTTGCTTTTTTTTTTTTTCAAATCATCGTACATTTTGTGATTGTTTCCGTGTCTGGTTGAATTTCTCTCTTCGGATTTCTGAATCTAGCATTAACCCATTTCCCAATTCATTGTTTTAACGATTTGGGCGTTTGTGTTTGTGTTGGTTAATGGACCATCTAACAGTAACTGAGTCAGAAAATTCACATTCGTTGAAGGAGTGTTCAAAAATCTCCTTTTTTCCACACTAAATACTGTATCCTAAAAAGTTGTCTTTAATGGGTGTTCCAAGCCCAGATTTTTAAAATTCTTACTAGGTGAGAATAGGCAAGTTA
This sequence comes from Camphora micrantha, assembly GCA_003546025.1. Classification (NCBI taxonomy): domain Eukaryota; kingdom Viridiplantae; phylum Streptophyta; class Magnoliopsida; order Laurales; family Lauraceae; genus Camphora; species Camphora micrantha. The sequence continues at coordinate 4,849,584 of QPKB01000003.1, read as the reverse complement.
ATTGAGGTTAGAGGACATACATGCAGATTGAGAAATGGTTGAGATTGTTATGATGTTGAAGAAAAAAGTGCATATCTTATCCAGTGGAACTTTTCTTAAGACAAGTTCCTGTTATGGTTTTAAAACACCCCCTTTAACAGTTTTGCTCTGTTGTGTGCATCTTCACAAGTGTCATTATATGGGGAGTGCTAATGCATGTAATAGAAGATGTATGTGGCTCTTGTCATTTTCCTACTGCCTCACAAACACTCCTATTGTTCCTATTGTTTTAGAGACTAGAGCATAATAGTGCAATAGAAGATGTCATTAACAATACAACATTTTACTACTTCGTTCTGGGTTATCAAACCTGAAGAGTGCAGTTGTATCTTGTTTATTAAGTAATAGTAAGACACCTATATGTCCAAAAAGGGGGACAAACAAACATTTTGAAGATTATTTGGAAACTGGATTGTGTTTTGTATTTTGTTATGGTTATCATGTTATGTTGATCTGCAGGAAATAGAGTGAAAAGTGAAAAGTCGCACCGATGTGTCTTGGTAGTAGAAAACTGGTGGTATGTTGATCTTGGGACTTTGTAGGAGTATTGGACTTGGTGCATATATCTCTTATCAATACCATTCATATATATATATATATATATTTACATGTTATCAATAAAAAAGTTTATTTCACTTTTTTCTGACTTGCAGGTCCTTGGCATTCCTTGGGATGTGGATAGTGATGAACTGAGGGAGTACATGAGTCAATTTGGCGACTTGGTTGAAGCAATGGTGATGAAAGTACTGTGACAAACAACCTATGTCGATTTGATAGTTGGTTTTCCCATTTATGTGTTGATATGATGCGTTGTCACGCCTCTATTTATAGTGTTTATTTACAGTGGTTTAGTGATTTGATGCCCTTCCCCATTGCATGTGATTGTTGATGAAATGGAGTTTTAAAAGCACCATTTAATCTAATGATCTCTTCCAATTAATGAGCTGTTTTCTTGTCACAATAAATTCTGTTTGCTTTCGCTAAATATGTCTGGTTTATGGAAATATAGATATTAACAAGCCTTTTGCATATCTATTCATTGTGGAACTAGTTGTGGTGATTCAGCTTGTTAATATCACAAGTCAATTGTGTGTATCTAGGCATTTGAGGTTCAATTTGTTTTCTGACGAGTCTCAGTTGGATTAAATGTGCAAGCGTGCCTTTCTTTTGATTCTTCAATATGCAATTAAATGGAAGTTTTCTGTTATCTTTACTTTAGCTAATGGAGTATTGGCTGTAATTTAGGATCGGGTATCAGGGCGCTCTCGTGGTTTTGGATATGTCACATTTTCGTCTTCAGAAGATGCAGAGGTATTGTATCATTTTTGTCTATATTAAATCTTTTAGGCTGTACAAATAACCTGTCTCATCCTTGTAATGTTTGATTGCTCTATTTTGCATGAGGACGACAGAAAGTGCTTGGAGCCCAACATACTTTCAAAGGAAGGACACTTGATGTTAAAGTAGCGACTCCAAAGGCAAGTGTGTTCAATAGTAATGACTTCTGACCATAAGTTTATCTATTTAGGATATGTTTTTCTGTTGTGGTCTCCTTCCCATCAACATTAAGATATTTACCAAAGAAAAGGGATTGACAAATCTTTACTATTCATTTTTTCTTATCATTTGTTAGCATTTTTAGTGTTTGTAGTATTATTCTTCCTCTTTCCTTTTTATTTGGGTGTCAAATCATGGCCTAGTTTTGAATTGATTAAATTGAATGTTCAGGCGCTAGTTTTGTGTGTGTATTTTACAATGAGATTGACTTGGAACATGGAAGACCTTGCAAATGGATTGACACACAACTAGCATAGTTGATCATTGATTCCATTCATTGTTCTTGATCTAATTTTGGCACGCCTCATGTTCTATAAATCACAAGCAGTCATCATGGACATAAAAAGAGCGAACTAATAACATTGGATCAAAATACCTGTAACCTTGTTCCTACAGTGGCATATTTAATTGTTTGGAATGAAATTGTTTGGCTTCATTCCAGGATCTTTTGTTACATTCATCTGGACTTCTCATTTGTGCATTTTGTTCTCTCCTTAAATCAAGATCACCATACCTTAATGACAGTGTTGGTTCTGGGATACTTGGTATGTGCAAATGCATTCATGTGTGTGTTTGTGAACACATGCCCAGGAGCTATGAGCCAACAGTATTTTGGGTTAATTTGCATAAACACATGCCCAGCAACTATGAGCCAACAGTATTTTGGGTTAATTTGCATACCTCAAATCCTGACCTTTCAACAGTTGTCAACACCATGGGTTTTGTTTTAATAGTTCAGGAGTTAGGACAATATATGTTGGATGTTATAAAAAAAAGACTACATGTTGGAGAAAGTTGGTCCTCACATTTTCTGTGTTTTGTTTTGTATGCCTTATACCTAGAGGTGCTTGTCCATGCAAATAAATATCTAATATGTTTATTATGTTATATATAACACATAATTACATAGTCTTTTGATGTGTAGTTATTTTTTCTTTTCTTTTTGTTGATTTTCTTTCATTGTGCTTTGTTCCCTTTTGTTTTGGTGACATAAAATTTTATTGTTATATATATAAAAAAAAACAAACAAACACATTATTACATTTATTAGTCTTCACAGCCTATGGGTGTACATGCATATAGGTTCATGCATGCAAACATACATACATTACTTATGCTGCACAGATATATAAATGCACGATAGCTATATACATTTTCATGGATCCACCACACGATAGGTTCTGCCTTTTTTTTAGTGTTTGGTGGGGCAGGGGGGGCGGGGGGGGGCAGCTTTACCAATTCCAAGCCAGGATAAATGAGGGTTGCATTACATAGGTTGGCAGCCAGTGAAAAATTTAGTCACAACCCAAACATGAATTATGAGATAACAACATTCTTGCTCAAGATAGATCAGAATGGAGAAACAAAATTCATGTAGCCAACCCCAATATAGTTGGGCTAAGGCTTTGATGATGATGATGGGTGTTGGGAGTTAGGACAACGCTTTGGTGGTGGTGATGGGTTTTTGGTTGTTGGGGGAAGAGGAGGAGGAAGAAAAAGGGGGAAAAGGGGGGTGGGGTGTTCGGGTTCGAGGGATCCGCGGGCACCACCTTGGCCATGCTAATATCTGGAGCTTATATTGATCTCGTGGGGCCCCAGGTTTCCCCATGGTCTCTTGCACACCGTGTGAGACATCTACACAAGAGCGTGGGCCCTCTCTTGTGGACCCTCTCCGTGCAAATCCCTTATGCTACTTACTTAGGGCCACGCCAATCATGGGGTAGTTATCTAAATGGGACCTACATGTCCACAATTTCAACTCCATTAATTCATCCTAACCCCTTTATCCATGGCCCTCAAGTTTAATGGTTTTAGAAAGCACCATCTAAGATTTCAACGGTGAGTAACAGTTTGAAAAGTGACAAATTTGAGCTTGTGCCAATTCATGGGGGGTAGTGAGCATGAAGGGGTTGGATTCATTGCAGAGGGTCCTGTATTGATGTCTCTCACAAGAGGATGTGTAGGAGAGGACTTTCCATCTATATAAATGAAAGACAGATAGACAGACAGGCACAAAAATACACATACATGTGTATATGTTTGTACTGCCCACTTTGTTTCCTATGGCTCTGGCTATCTTGCACATTGTTTTCCTTTAGTTGAGACCTACCTCACTTATTTTGAGCCCTTCTCTTCTTAGTATTAAAATTTTCTTTAGTCATTATGGCTCTACTTGTTTTGATTTCTTTCATGATGGTATTCTGATGTTAACTTTCACCTGCGGGCAGGAGGAAATGGTGCCAGCATCAAAGAAAAGTACACGTATATTTGTTGCTAGAATACCTCTGAGTGTGACTGAGGAAGATTTTCACAGGTTTATTTTTTTTCCTTTGATCTTTCATGACTACCTCCTTCCTGCTGTTGTTTTTCCATGCCCAACAGGTTTATATTCTTTGTCAGTCATAATGTCATATTATAATCCTATGGCAATGTAATATTGTATTATTTGACTGTCAAAAATTTGATCGGTTATAGGTGCTAATTGCAGCTATTTTACGAAGTATGGTTCGGTTATAGATGCTTACATGCCCAAGGTAATGATCTGGTCACAAGTAAATTTTGTTCTCACTTTCTTTTAAAGCTTTTAAAGAATGTGAGTAGTATAGTGTTGAATTAGTTTCTTTAGCTCCTGTATGGATTCTCATCATCCTAATCTTCTGTACTGGAGAAGAGTTTATCAGCCAATCGCCGCATTTCCTATCACATTTATCATTTGTTAGCTGTACTGCTAGTTTCTAACAATGGTTGCTCCATTCCCATTTGGAAAGCTTTGATGGGACTAACAAGTGGTGGGAATTGATGAGTCTCTATTCTTACTATTTTATAAGAAGCAGTTATTGTCTAAGCATACATAATGGTTTAAGCTGGTACTGTGGAGAGTTACTTATTGAAAAAAGGTACTAACTGAATTTTCTACACGGAAATTTCAAAGAGTCTAGTAGGGAAATCAGAACTTCAAGAACTAAGAATGGGTAGAACTTCACTGATGTGCACAACTTATATTGGGATCCTTAAGTCTCTGAAGACACTTGTGTCTACCCATCAAGCTGGGGTCGTTGCACCTAATGTTGTTACATAATTAATTAATTAATTTTGTAGCTAATAACTACAAAGAAAGTTTATGTTGTGTTGATTTTCATTTCATTCCAAAGATTGATTTCTCATCACATAATACATTCTAGGACCCCGTAACCAGGCAACATCGAGGAATTGGCTTTGTGACATATGAAAATTCAGGTACCACTCTTCAGTTACAGATGGCTTATTTATGTTTTTTTTTTTTTTTGTGTTGCATCATCAATTAACTTCCACTAAAGCCAGTATGGATATTAAAAGACAGTCAATATATTCAGATTTCTGTGTGAAGTGATGAGAGTCCTTTGGTCTTTTAACTCAGTATTTATTATCTTTACAGAGTCAGTAGATAAGCTTATGTCGGAGTCTCATGAACTTGGTGGTTCTACAGTCGCTGTTGATCGAGCGACTCCAAAGGTTTGCTGTCTTCCTCAATTGTAAATCGGCATTGAATGAAATCCTAGACGTCATTGGGGTACTGAATATCTCATGTCCCATAGACATAGATTGTATATCTTATGCACCACAAACATAGATAATATATTTCCTGCCCATCAGACAGATTGCATATCTCATGCACCACAAACACAGATAATATAGTTCCTGCCCCTCAGACACAGATTGCATATTTTATGCCCCACAGACACAGATTGCATATCTTGTCCTCCACATACAGAGATTGCTTATTTCGTGCCCCACAGACACATTACATATACCTACCTATAGGAGGCAACTGGGACCACATCCTGAGGATAGGCTGGACAAGCACCCGAGTCGCAGGTCTCTAGGTATTTGTCAGTGCATCGACTTGACATGCATGACCCCCACCACAGTCTAGGCATCCCTACTGTGTTAGGCCCGTCCATCATATCGTGTCATTCTAAATGGTTACCAATAGTCCAAGGGTTGTGTTCTCTTTTCCAATAATACCCGCATTCATATAACGGTCCAGGTACTTGTCAGTGCATCAACTTGACCTGCATGACCCCCACCACAGTGTAGTCAACCCTACTGTGTTAGGCCTGTCCATCATATAAAGTCATTCTAAATGGTTACCAATGGTCCAAGGGTTGTGTTCTCTTTTCCAATAATACCTGCATTCATATAATGCTTCACCTAATGGGTAATGATATGTAGACATTAAGAGTAAGTCCAATTTCTGGTCGAAATATCACATTTATATCAGTCAAGACCCTCACCAATATTGAGGTCCATTCGAGTTCATTTGATAACCCAAAGTTCAAATTTTCAGTTTTGGGTCACATCTGGAATTTCCAGAATTGTTTTCAGGTCACATGCCCTTCTTACTGTAATATGTCCTTAATATCCCTTTTTTTTTTTTCCATATTACTAGCTTGCCCAAGAAGCTAACCAACTGAACTAAGCACCCTAAACTTTACTACAAGTCAATCTCTACAACATTATTAAATAGTTACATGGGTTTGGGCATGATTTACTAGGTGGGACCCACATGGGCCCACATAATCTCTTTAATTCATTTTATTTCATTTTATTTTTTCCACTTTTTATTTTATTATCATATGGAAGGCATTATTATTGTTTATTTAATAATCTATGTAACATTTTAAAATCATCCAATTGATTCTAATTTATTATTTAATTATTATTTTTATTTATAAATACAGTATCATATCCAATTTAATTATTAAATTCACAAAATAAACTAATTTGGGTTGGGTCCTTCCAGTTGTCAGGTCACTTTGTGAAGAAGCCATATACCTACAGCATGCCTCATTCTTTTGGCTATAGCAATACCAACAATTATTCCAGAATGGAAGGAGCTGAACCTCAAGCAAACAAGCTGTTGTCGTCTGTTGTTTATTCAAATCCAGATGATGTAGGTTTTGAACGTACAGTGGGCACTGCAGATACCAGCTCTAGTAATGTACAGGCTGCTGTAGCTGCTTCTAGGAGAGTAGAAAAAAAGATGTTCGTTGGCCGCATTCCTGTTGAAGCAACATCAGAAGATCTTCATGCATATTTCAGTCAGTTTGGATTCGTTCTTGATGTTTACCTGCCAAATGTATAACTTAATTACAATTCATAAGCTCTGAGTTAATTGTTCTTGTTGCGTCATTTTGTATTAGAAAGTACGGGATTCGTACTTTGCGTGTCACAAAATGGGTTAGGTAAGTCCCAACAAGATTTGCAATCTCATTTTCTCCTCATTCCTCTCACAGGATGCAAAGAAGGTATCTCACCGAGGGTTCGGCTTTGTAACATTTGCAGATGAAGCTTCAGCTGGACGTGTTGCTAGGCTCAGACATTATCTTTTTGGTCGTGAGGTAGCTTTCTGGTCTCAAATGGTGCTTATGTTTATATCAAAGGAATGTCAAGTGTTTAAGGAAGGATGGGTGAGTTAGATCTAGGTTGGAGCAGTTCCATTCTGAATATGATCTGATTATTAACTGGATTTCAGGTTCTGGCACTGACTGTGCAAACCCTGAATGCGAGTCCAAACTTGGATCCTTGTTGGACAATGGTCATCTGGTCAACAGTGACTGCATTCCATTTTCTTTATAAATAGTTTGCTACTCTAGGGTTTTGAGCCTTACGTCAACCGTGACTACATTCCATTTTCTTCATAAATGGTTTGCTTCTCTAGGGTTTTGAGCCTTGAACTGTAGATCTGATAGAAAACTGAATAAAGATGTTCAGTGTTACCATTCAAAAAGAAAAAGATGTTTTAATCTTCACCATTAAATAATAGAAAGCAAAACTACTAAATTGTCCCTTTCACCATTTAATCTTCACCTCCTGTTATGATGTACTGCAATGCAAATAAATCCTTTACTGGTCCCAAATAGCATACTCTTAACTGATGCTATTTAAAAAAAAAAAAAAATCCTACTCTTTCCATTGGCATGGAGCCCGCCCATTTGTGGCCAACTTATTCTTTGACTGGTATATTACAAATCACATTTCTGTAATCAATGTAGACAATTAGTGAAGACAGAAACATTATTCCATAGAGGAACATCGAAGCATATCACATCTTTGAAGGTGCAATCCATATTATTTACTGATGGGCTTGTCAAGTTATGCTACATAAGAAACACATACCTGCTTAGCCGTCAGTTGGGTTTACAATTAGATGTTATTTACTTACAGTTGGTTGGTTTATCATTTCTTATGGAAGAATGATATGTCCCAGTTCTGGAGCCTCTGCAAGTGTGTGGTTTGCTGAGGCAGAGCATTCGGTACATTTGTGCTGATGATTCAGTCATCCAGACCATTGATCTAACAGGGTCTGCCATGTTGAGTGGATGCCCCTTATATCCTCCACATTATTCTAAGTTTTTGATTGTAGCCTTTTTCTTTTTATGTTGTGGACTGTTGTAATACCTCAACCGTCTGTTTGTAGACCAATCCAGGGGTTAAAGAAAGAGATATTTGGGGCATCCCCACCATTATGGTCCCATTGCTTAACAATATTTGTCACTGAACCACAGCATCACAGTTAGGAAACATGGCCCAAGAAATCACACATTTGCTAAGGCTGATCCTTTAGTTCCTCTTTATCTAGATTGGCAACATCCACAGAAGCTTCATTGTGCACATTTGTTATTGTCACATTTCTTTTTCTAACTCTATCTGAAATTTCCTTATGGTGCTTTTCTTTTAATTAAATATTGAATAATAACCTTTATGCACTTTATTTTTTAGATAGCTGTTGAATCAGCCTCTCCTACAGATCGTATGCACGGTGGTGTGCAGTTCCCTGCAAATGCTTCATCATTTTCAGGGCATGAGCAACACCTGCCTTCTGGAATCTCTGTTGTTGGAACTGAGAATTTTACCCCTATGACTCTTTCCACCACTTCTAAATGGGGAAAAAAGATATTTGTTGGTCGTATTCCAATTTATGCAACTGCTAGTGATGTGCGTTTGCATTTTAGTCAGTTTGGCCACATTTTGGATGTGTATCTTCCCAAGGTGAACATCTCTTTGTCAATTCATAATTAAGCATCTTGCTCTTTCTTCCCCACCCCAGTCTTGAGCTCATTATAGCATAATCTATTGTTTTGTCTTTCTAAAGGATGAAACGAAAAGATCACATAGAGGATTTGGCTTTGTTACATTTGCTGATGGAGCTTCAGCTGAGTATGCTTCTCAGAGAAGCCATCGGATTCTTGGCCAGAAGGTGCACTGCCTGATATATTAGTCATGTTAAAGATTTCAGTCATCTATTTTACCATATAATTGCTTGAATAAATCTTAATTGAATATATGTAGTAACATCTTAACTAAATTTATTTTAGTAACATCTTAATTTCTAGCGAAGAAAAAAATCTTTATTAAATTTATGCAGTAACATTGTCACGAAATTTCTTGTCTCCAATGCTTGATAGCTGAGAGGGTGCACTGTTAATGTAGGTTTTTTTAGCAATAAAGAGGACATACAATCTGTGGAGGATTATGGGCTCTTTTGTGAGAATAATGTTGTTTTAGGAAGATACTATTAAAAAAATAAATGTTATTTTAGGAAGATTTAAGGATTACGACTTTTGTGTCGAAATTCTATGCAACCTTCTAGAAAGGAGGCATTAGAGCTCTGAAAGGCCAATGTTATGCCAAATAGGGAAGTGGAGTCCGCAATTCTTGTCTTTGTTACATGACCTTATAGAAAGGTGCATGTCAGGATGTTATTGCGCATGACATGATGTTTTGTAGACTACAATTTAAATGTTACATACAAAACAGGTCTTTGTACTGTCTGCCTAAACAGTTGAAAACTGTAGTACTATTGCTACCTTTGTGGTATAGTCAGGTCATTTCTAGGATTTGTGCCACTCTTAAGCTCCTATGAAGTTAGAATATTGATGATTTCTTCTTCTTCTTCTTCTTTTTTAAATGGTGACTACATTCATTGCTCAAAAGAAACTGTACAGTATTAGAGGTATATACTGAGCTAAAAAAACTTCCAAAGAACAAGGGAAGAGCAGCCAAACCAAAACCGAAAGGAGCAATGCCCCAAAAAATAGGCAAACAAAATGCAAAACTAAACAGAAATAGGCAACGCAGTTTTAAGAACTCCCTCTTTGGCAAGCTTATCTGCTTCCTCATTGGCCGAACAATTGATAACCCCATACAATTTTAAATCGTCAATATTTCAATCTAGCTGATGGATCATAAATGATGACCGCTGATTCATTTTATATTTTATGGGTAGGATGAGATTGAACGTATCACTTCTAAGTTCTAATGCTAACTGCTATACCCAATGTATTGGTATGACATGATGGTGTTTTGAATGTATCCCAAGTCCCAACTGTAAATCAGTCATGTGACTTATCACCAAAATCCTGGTGTCTGTTTAGGGTATTTCACAGTTGGAAGCTCCATATCCAGAGTCTCAAACCAGATGAGGGTCCAAGTGTATGTCAACTCGAATATTTACCGTCTCAGATCTATGTCATTTTCTCAAATTCCTTTTGTTTTTCCCTTGGGTACTCAACCCGCTTTTCTTTATTCCAGTAACTCGAAGTCTTGGTTGTAATATTGATAAGCTTTGCATATTGGGGTTCTTTAAGTCCAGATGTCTATATCAGCATTCCATTTTATATAGATTCAAAGGAGTAGAGAATCATTGTCAGTTACTGATAAAAAAAGCTAAAATAAAAATAGAAACTTTCATTTGTAAGTTTGATACTGGTGAAGTTATTATTCCATTTCTTCCAAATAAATCTTTGCTGTTTATTCTATCATGATCCTGTTTCTTGCAGATTGTATTGGATGTCGCAGCTCCCGTGGAAAATGAGGGATTGAATACGGTCCCTTCTTCATCTGTTGTTGCCAATAGTAACCCTTTAGGTGGATCAGTTCCAGCAGCACATAGTATTTCGACTCAACAAGCTTTTGAGGCCAGGGTGAGTTTTTTTATCCCAAGCCTTGCCTAATTAGATGATGTCACATTGGTGCATGGCCTATAGTTTGTAACTGCCTTTATTCAGTTCAATTTCATATCTGTAATGTGTGCCAATCATTTTTAGGGTTTGCAGATGATGCATTCAGTTTATTTAGTTTCATTTTCATGCAGAATTACACAATCCTATATTCTGTGCGAAAATCGGAATCAGGGATTGTTCCTAGGGTTGTCTTATACACCATTTTGACCATTTTGAATATGGTGTTTCTGCTTTGGTAGGTGTTTTATAGTAATATGGTTATACATGTATCGTTTTTGCATGGGCCCATGTAAGTAATTCATGAAAGGAAGGACCACAAGAGACAACAAAAACTGATGTTATAACATGTCGGGAAACTTGAATCAATATTACTTATGGTAAGCTGCAAGCTGGAGGTCTAACCCGTTTAATAAAAGGATTTTCAATCCATTTAATAAAAGAACTTGGATTTGGCCTATAAAAAACTCGAAAACCAAAACATGGGTGCATAATTTAATTTGATAGGCTACAGTGATTTTACCATCATACTTTATATACTATTGTATTACATTTAATTAATTATAGAAAGTTCACAAAATGAGTATTTTATAACCAAGTTCATATTATATTAAAAGTGTCATGAAGTTGTGGTGGTTAGATAAAATCACATTCATGCATGATTTATGAATGATGACTCAACATACATCTTTCCTCCTCTCTTTCATTCATAAATACATGTTTAAACAAAATAAATTCAGAAAATAATTATAGAATTATTAAGATATTGGGACTTGGGAGATAACTAAAAATTAAGGTAATGTGTTTGGTAATTTTTGGACACTTTTATAATTCCTATATGTTGGGTACTTTTTTGAATAATAATTTTTGTTTGATTTAAGTTTGAGAGGTTCTAAAATTCTTTAAGATTTCAATTTATTTATTTTTTGCATGAAGAGATATGATTTTTTTTAGTTTTTTTATCATTTATCTTTATTATGTTGGTAGTTTTGATGTGGTTTTGTTGTTACTTGATAATTAAGTTATTCTAGCTGTTTTCTTTTTATTTAGAAATAGATTTTGATGAACCCATTCATGTTATTACTTCTATATTTTTAGTGGCGGTTAACTATATTAAAATATAGCTTTCCTTCTCTCTTAAACTCATACATGCATATTCAAAGAATTTTGAAGCAGTGAGAGAACAAATAAATTTAAATATATATATATATATATATATATATAGAAAAAGAGATAATTGAATAACGGATGAGATTCAAAATAGAGAGTTGGTCAAATGGGCACGAACCACTTATAAATAATCAGTGGTCAGATAAGCAACAACAAGAAGTAATACATTTCTTCTCATTGCAATCTTTAGATTTTAATGACCTCTCCTAATCAGTAACCACAGGTAATACATTTCTTTACATTATAATCTTTAGATCTTAATTACCTTTGTTAATTGATTAGCAACATAAGAGAGAGATCTAAAGGGAAAAAAAATAGTACCTTTAAATAACAGTGCCTTTGAGAAAAGTGTTTTTAAAAAGATTAGAAAATTGTGCAATAATATTGTCCTTAAAATATTAAGGAAATCATTTAAACGACTAGGAACAAGTGATTTAATCTGAATATTAAAGGAAACTGTTGTAAAATGTCATGAATAGTTAAAGAGGTGGTGATTTAAAATCTAAAAAAATTGACATGTGCTCCACTAAAAGTGAAAAATGAGAGAGAGAGAGAGAGAGAGAGAGAGAGAGAGAGAGAGAGAGGTCAAAATTGATTGGATATCTTCCACTATAATAGATAACATATTTAATATATAATGATATTAGATTTAGTAGCGACAGTAGTCTGGAACCTATGTCAGATTGGGTCTATTGGCTATGGCAAGCCCCTTGTATCTATGAGGGGGAATGAGATGAAAGGTGGGGCCCACATGCTACCTTGAAGATGAGGAAGATGAGAAGATGCTTAAGGGAAATTTTAATAAATATTAAATACCTTTCCTAATAAGGTGTGGATTTATTAAAGAGGAACCATATGAATAAAGGGAACCATATGGAGAGAGTAAATTTTAGCTATAAGTGTGCCTGCATCATGGTGGCTGGTTAGATGGGAAAGGTCCACTGGATCGCATGTAGCCCAAGCATCACAATGATTTGATGATTACAGCCATTGGTTCAAGTCTCTTTAAAAATGGACGGTTCAAGTGGACTCCACAGCTCTTATCCGCTCATTCTTCCATAAAGTTGGCTTCTAGTATACAAAATTGATCTGTATATGACTTCTCTGTTTTTGGTGTTGTTTCCCTTTTGAATCAAGCCATTACCTCACACATGCATATGCATATGTGAGAGAGCTTGTGGCATAGTTGGAAGTTGCTTATTGTTGCAACCTGGAGCTTTTTTTTATTTTTTATTTTTTATGGTGCCTTCCACTATTTGATAGCCATGCTTTGAGTACTTTCTATCTTCATTTGTGTTACTGAATGCATTTAAATTTTGGTCTTTGCCCGTGGATCCTTTTTTTTTATACCCTGAAATCAGTTCTTGTTACTATGTGTATTCATTTATTTGTCTGCATTTCATTTTGCAGATTATACAGTCTGAAGATACCATGACGAACCGGACGCTTAGAATAGCATCTCGATACAGACCCTATTAGAACTTACTTTCAGAACTTAAAATACCTTTTTGTAGCATCATTTTTGTAAAGTATGGAAATTAAATTTTATGTGAAGGTTGCTAAAGTTTATTTACCATTTCTAACCAAAGACGGATGCATTGTTCATTTTCTTTGGTTCTAATGAAATTTTTGCATTCCAGGAGGAAATTACATGGCTGAAATGAACAATCCATTTAGTTATTTGGCCTAATATACATGCTCAGGTCCAAAGTACAAGCCTAAAAAAAACTGAGTTGAGACCAAGCCATTTGCAACATGCACATGCCCATTTATACTTTTGTCACATTTGTTTTGAGTTATTTTAGTTCTTAGGAATTCCAACACTTGTGAAAGATATTAAAATTGAAGAAACAAGGGGAGATGAGAAATGAACGCCTAGCAGCACCCTGTCAATCAAAACATTGGAAAGTCAAGGTCCCATCAGGGGAAAATGTCTTTTAAATATATTTTTTAGATCTTATTTGACCATTGATAATTGAGTCAGGTCATGGGTCCAAAGTTCTAGTTAGTAATTGGGTTTGGATCTATACCTGAGTTTTCAAAGTCTAGCAGTTTTCTTAAATTATATCTTTTTATAAATTCAATCTAACATTATCTTTAACTAGCTAATTGTCTAAATAGGGTGAGTGCCAATTTGCGAAGATATATATCTATAGGACCTCTCATGTAAGATGTGAGAGGTACCTCTTACTAGAAAGAAATTCTTTACATGTATAAAGAGCGTTATACACACGAGGAAATATTCTTTTACATCCTTACGGTGAGAACTTTCAGCACGCCCACCTTATGATTCTTCCAAACCATTCAGCGAGACGGGGATCCTCTATATCCCATCATTTGCACCAATGAGATGCACCAGACCTTTTGGAAGGAAGTTCAATTTTTTCTTCTTTAATATAAAGCCTTTAAATTTAAAGGCGATGGACTAAGACCCCATTTTTTTATATCTGCCCTTAAGAATTTATTTGGACATGTGAAATAATAATTTGGACTTGCTATCTTGACTTTTTTGAGGGAGAGTGGAATCCTCCTAGCCCTCTTCTTAAGAACAAGATTTCTACTTGTGAAAAAATAAATCATCAGCTCAACAAAAGATACCTATTTTTTCTTTTTTTTCTTATTGTTTTATTCCATGAAGATCTCAAATGAAGTGTGAGACTTATTTTTTGGCTTTTCCATTTCCACAACATGAACAAATGCCCCCAATGAAAAGAGAGACGTCAACAAATGAGCATGCACTTTGAGCGGCATCAATAGATGGGCCCCACAGTAGAGTTCCACACATCCCGCCTACTGAAAGCGTGTAGGAGATGCTCAATGGATCTGGATCCCTTAGCTGGAGCTTCCTTATTAGGGCTTTGAGAATTAAATTGGGTGTATCATGAATCATGATTCATGATACATGCACGTGCCTCTAGGATGGGTAAAATATAATAAATTGTGCTCAGAACATTTTGGGCTCATTAAGTGTGCCTATAGGTGCTGGAAGTGCCCACATGCATGTACCCACAAGGACTTGAGGCTAACTTAGGGTAATGTTGTTAAAAGTGCTCATGGAACTACCCTGCTCAAGCTTGAACCAAGCCCATCTTAGGTTGGGCTGGATTTCGGCTCTAAGTCTAGGCCTATGGGCCATGCTTCAGCCTACTTTTCTGGCCCAATTGTTAAATAAGGCAGGCCTGGGGTTTTATGTTCTCGAAAGGCCCAGCCTGCCCAACATACTTAGCACAAAGCATGTACATAATTTTACAATTGTAATCCTACTTCAGAAAAAAAAATAAAAAATAGAAAAAGATAATCCTGCCCCAAATTGTTGACAATTGTGTGGGCCGAATCTATCCTAGCTTTTGGTCACAGATAATATGCATGGATCGATCCAATCTTGGCCATTAAAGATGTGTATGTTCTCATATTTCTTCTTCTCTTCCAGAAGGGTTTTGGATGCCCTGAAGTGATTTGATACCTCTTTTTACATGGAGTAAAAACATGAGTGAGTACTTCTTATAATTTTTAGAGTGCATTGATAAATAGGAGACATTTGTGCAATACTATGTAAGAGGAAAATTGTTTTTTTTTTTAAGGGGAGTTGGAAAACCCGAATCCCTTCTTGAATGGAAAATAAGACCTTCAAAATATGTAGGAAAATCTAGAGGAGAGGAATCATTGATGCACCCAAACGAGAGCAGAAGGCGTCGGAAAATCGGACGCACTGTTTCTGCATAAATTGCCGCTGCACAAACAGCCCCTTAATCTATTTAAATGATAAAATTTGGGTTTTTTTTTTAATTTTTAAAATTCATATAAAGTTAATTTTTATAGTAGAAATGATAGCAAGATGAGTAACATTTGTTGATCTAGTGCTGCGTATGAGAATCTCAAATCCTTATAAGAATGAAAAAGACATTAAGAGCATCTTTGAGCATTCCATCTTATATTTAGAATAGGGATTCCTCACTAAGGATTTACAGAGCTAAGCAGTACACATTGATATCAATACATATCAATCTATATGTATATAGTCGAGAAAAATTATGCCGGAGAATCTCAAATTCTTATAAGAATGAAAAGGGCATTAAGAGCATCTTTGAGGATCCGATCTTACATTTAGAACATGGATTACTCACCAAGTATTTATAGAGCTAAGCATTACACATTGATATCAGTGCATATCGATCTATATGTATATAGTCGAGAAAAATTAATTTTGATGCATGAATCAACTCAAGTGAAGATTTTCAAATCTTATGAAAAGAGGTTAGATCTAAAAGTCTTAAAATATAAAGATTTTCATTGGTTCAAATCTTTAAAAATTCGCAATTGTCAAAGATGGCTTTTCTACAACTTACTGAAAAAACAAATATCTTTTCATCCATGATTTGGTTGCCAAACATTATCTAAGAGAATTGCAGTGAAATTTATGAAACATCCAATATGAAAAGGGTTGACTCTTGTCGACTACCTATTCATTTCCATCCACAATTGGTCTAAAAAAAAAAAACACCCAAGAGTTTCTGAGAAGGATAGAACTAGTCACAAACTTTAGTTTGATCCAAGGGTCATCTTAGCGACCCAAGTCACTAATTTGATTCAATAAAACAACAGTCAATTAAAAACATCAACATTTGATATATGAATAAAAAGCTTAGCTAACTTAATTTTTAGAAAATGTTTACCCATGAGCATACTGCGAGCTTACGAGACTCATTTAGATGCATTTAGATGCAAGTTTACCAATGGGTGTATAGGGCATATTAAAAGGTCAAAAAATATGGGTCAAAAGTTAGTAAAACTGGATTCAACGCGAGATCATGAGATGAAAAAATTATCAAAAGGGCTGCACTGATGGAAGATGACCCAAAGTAGACCCCACATAGTTGTTCAGTTCTACCACACTTCATCAAAGTTCATCTCCGTAGAAAACTTATGACATTTTTTAACCTTGGTTTCACACAAAACAGAGACTCTGAAACAACACCTGAAACGAAACTGTCAGCCTTCCTATTAAACCCTAAATTGGGGCAACTGAAAAAGCCCATCAAACTCTTCCCGCCAAAACTTCTCCATAGTAAAAAAATAACTAACAAGAGAAGAAGGGAGAGAAAAAGAAAGAGCAGAAATGCTTTGGACCCAACTCCTCTTTCATCTAAGCGATTCCATTTCCATATTCTTCTTCCTATTGAAGATTTTTATACAGTTTCAGAGTTTCTGTAATACAATTTCTCATTTCTGCTTTCTCCTGCCATTGTTATCTATGGGTTCTGCAACTTTTTTATCTATGGGTTCTGCAACTTTCTTAGTTTTTGATTTGAATGCTCCAACACTAAAAATGGAGGGTATCATATCTTCAGGTAATCTTTCTGGTTTTTGATCTCTTTCTTTCTTTATTTGTCTATTCTTAGAGAAGATGTCTAGATTCAACTCCCAGTAATTACTGTAAAGTTGTATATTTAGAGATGCATGGCATTTGTCTAACTTTTTAGGATGCGTTATGCATTTCTCAGCTGTATCTTTCCTTCTTTTCTATCTATAAATCTCGATAGCACGGATTCATTTTTTCTGATATCTGTTTCCATTGTTTCTTTGCTCAGATCTTCGTTTTCCATATAGCTCCTTGGCCTTTGACGCGAAGCTTGCTAGGTTAAAGGAATTTAGGTATGCAGTTGTGGTTTTGTTGCTCTGTTGGTGTTCTTGTTTTTTTTAATTTTTTGGCTGTTCTCTGGCTCATTTGTTTCATAAGGTTTCAAAAACCCTAATAAGTCCAGTTCTGTTGGTTGTGTCTTCTGCTATATGTTTGTATTCATTTTTTTTTATCAGATATGCGCGGATTCATTTTCTTTTGACTGACTTGTTTCCATTTTATCCTATTTTATTTTATTTTAAATTGGTATTTTTTTTTTCTAGATTTTTGTTCCTTTGGTTCTTTGGCTTCTGAAGCCCTATGTTGATTCAGTTCTCTTGGTTGTATGGTTTTCTTCTGTTTAGCTTCAGCAACTTGGTTGTAGTTTTTAGTAGATTAATAGATTTTTTATTTATTTATTTTTTTGTATATTTGTTGTAAGGTTCTAGTTTTTGGGGTTTATCATCGCTGTCGTCATCATCATTGTTATGGCCATAGCTTATACTGTCTATCTTGTTATCCGAGGATTTGCTCAGGATAGATCGGAATGGAGAAAAAGAATTCAAGTAGCCTACCCCGGCATAGTTCGGACAAGGCTTTGATGATGATTTTCCAAATTTACTTTTGTCTTGGATATGGTTTTATGATTTCTACAGGAAGAGTAACATGGGTTTTGCAGTCCCTTAAATGTATCTGATGCACTTGAAGTCGATGCGGAATAACTTTTATCCGGTGAATCCCACAATGGATTGGTTATGGTGAAGAAACCTGGCTGCATGTTGATAGAATGGTCAACATTGAAGAGAATAGGTCCACTGACCTTGCTGGCTGGGTTGGCCCACCCATATCACTGATTATCAATTGTCTATCTAAGGCTGATTTTCCAGATATCAATTCAGGCCATCATTGCTTGTCCAACTAAAGTAATGAATAAATATCAGGCTAAATAAATGAATTTAGCCTTTTGTTTTAGGTCCTTAAGGTTTAATGACTAATTACTATGTAAACTTTAGCGATAAACCTAAATGACTAATTGGCATGTAAACTTGCATTGATAAAAATAATGGCAATTAATATCTAGAGCAATGACAAGTCAAAATTAGTGCCAAGTGCCAACTGAAAGAGTTCAGAGCTAAGTAGGGATTAGAGTGATCATAATTGAATCTCTTTCTTCTTCTTTCCTTTTCTTTTCTTTGCGAGTGACTCCAACTCACATAACCATGCACAGTAGCACACAACATCATATGCCTAATCTGCCGGGCAACAACATATGAATGTAGAGGTAGCTGAAGTGGGCCCCACTAGAATGCTTGAGTTGGACTTGATCATTTCTCTTAAATGATTTATTAAAGGTAAAATATGGAGAGAACTTGGTTGAAAGAAAAATGGATAACTTATGGACTTTTTTGAAATATTCAAATCCTCATGTACTTTTTTGAAAAAGAGGCAAATGTTTTATACTTCTTTGAAATTTTCCCTATTACATTAACACATATTAAATCAAGATTTATCTATCTCTCTTTCCTTTTTCTTTGCAATTGCTTATTTTTTTATTTTTTATGTATAAAGCAATGGATAATCATCAACTTACCAACCATTATGTCAAATTTTCAAAACATTTTTGCAGTATGTATGTGTGTGTAGGGCCCCCTCACCTTAGCATTGGTGCTCACGATAAGGTGAACACTTTCTTATGGGGCCCACTTGGGGATGGGACCGAGGAGGCCTAAACTACCTAACTGTGAATGGTGATGGAGGCTCGAATCATCATCCTAACTACTTGATCAATGGCCAACAAATTTTCATCGTCCAAAATGAGTATACTGTCGATCCAACGGTCTAGTCTATCCGGATGGGTGCTAAACCGGGATTGGTGACTATCAAAACCCAACCCCCCCCCACCCCCCCCCCCCCCCCAACCTCCCAAAAAAAAAAAAAAGGGAAAAAGTTTTATGGTCCACTCGAATGGATCACTGGGTGAGCCCTACTAGGTAATTTGGCACGCGGCAGCGGTGCTCACCTGTCGTTTTTACATGTATGTACCCCCACTAGGTAATTTGGCACGCTATGCTCTCCTAATTGTGAGCACCAGTGCTCATCTAAGGATTTTCCATATACGTACGTTCATATGTATCTATGCAAGGGTGGACCCGGGAAATCTTCCTTATGTGGTGGGGAGGGTGGGGCCCCGGGGCTATGTAAATAAAAAAAATTCTTACCATTGCAGAAACATGTTTATTTATGTGTGCATATATAGGGCAGTGGATGATGAAATCATGAAATACATCAAAAAGACATGTTAATCACTAATTGTGCCATATGAATCACCATGCATTAATAGGTTGTAGCAATTGTCTTGGCACAACTTTAAATGTCATTAATAAACAAATACAGTATGAGTCCATTTTCAGTTGGAAAAGGACCAAATATTCAGTTGAGCTTCATAGCGGATGCTTCCGATGCCAGGCCGGGGCATAAGTTGGGGTTTGCATAGAAGGCTCAGTCCTTGGGTTGGTGATTTGTTAAATTTAAGGGCAAAGGGAACCCTAAGAACCACCTGATGGCATTTTGCACTAAGGCTGTTGAGCTTAGAAATAGTGATGACCTATTGATTAGGTATCCCTATGAGTTTTAGTTGACACAGCCTTGGATTGGTATATCTCCCAATCCATTGGATTATCATGTATGACCTTTGAAACACTTTCATTGGAATTTCCTTTTCCTGATCAATAGGTTGTTAGGGCTTTAGCGCAGGAAGTAGATGCACATTCAGTAGAATTAAGTTGTTTGACCTTTGGAGCTTGGTTATGAGACTCGAGTGAGTTTTGTTGTTCAATCTTGAAGACAGCATTAGTAGTCTAGCCCATTGTTGTCAAAATCCAATGATTCTTATCTCGAATTCTTAGGAAAACGATTCCTATCTATGCAGTGAATTCCTTATACAATTGAATCTTAGGATTCATGTATGAGTCTTATGATTTGATACTTTTTTTCACAATTCAAGCGATTCAACTAAGTGAGAATAGCCTCAGCTGTTAGCTATTCTATTTTTAAAAGGTTATTTATTGGTTAATGAAATCTCTAAAGAACTTTTGTAGTTTTGGGAAGGCTTTAAATAGAAGACCAAGATATCTGAAAATCAGTTTGGTTTTATGTCAGGGAGGTCAATGATGGAAGCTATCTTCTCACTTAGGCAATTAATGAAAAAATATCAAGCAAAGAGGAAAAATTTGCATATGGTCTTCATCAATCTAGAAAAAGCCTTCGATAAGATACCTAGAGAATTAATTTGGCGGGTTTTAAATAAAGGGAATATTTCAAGAGCAATATTGAAATTATTAAAAACATGTATGAAGGAGCAGTAACGAGTGTGAGAACTACTTGTGGAGAGAGGTGAGAGTTCCCTGTGACCATAGGTTTGCATCAGAAGTTAGCCCTAAGCCCTTATCTCTTCACATTAATTATGGATTGGTTAACCGGTCATATTCAAGAAGAGGTACCTTAGTGCATGTTATTTGTAGATGATATTGTGTTGGTAGATGAATCAAGAGATGGCATGAATGCAAAACTCGAGAGATGGCGAGAGGCTTTAGAATCCATAGGCTTTAAAATAAGTAGTCTAAAGACATAATATATAGATTTAAACTTCAGTGGGCATATAGAAAAAGTTGAAACTACTGTGAGAATTGAAGACAATGAGATACCACAAAGTGATTCTTTCCGCTTTCTTCGCTCTATAATTAGTAAGGATGGGGAGATTGATGAAGATGTTGAACATATGATAAAAGCGGGATGGTTGAAGTGGAGACTTGCTTCGGGAGTGTTTTGTGACCGACGAATGCCAACAAGATTGAAGGAAAAATTTACAGGATAGCGATTAGACCAACCATGATCAATGGAGCAGAATGTTGGCCAATCAAGAAGCAACATATGCACAAAATGGATGTAGTAGAGATGAGAATGTTGAGGTGGATGTGTAGTAAAACTAGGTAGGATAAAATTAGAAATGAGCGCTTTCGAGAGCATTTAGGGGTAGCAACAATAAGAAAATAAATTAGATAAACCCATTTGAGATGGTTTAAGCATGTCCAACATAAGGCGGTAACGGCGCTGATAAGGAAAAGTTTGTCCATGAAGGTTGATGGCCTACCAAGGGGAAGCAGTAGGCCAAAGAGGACTTGGATGGAGGTAGTAAAAATAGATATGAAGAAGAGTAACTTATATGAGTATATGGCTAAAGATAGATCGGAATGGAGAAACAGAAATCGTGTAGCCAACTCCAACATAGTTGGGACAAGGCTTTGCTAATGATGATAATGGTGGGAAGGCTTCCAATATGAATAAGGAACAATCATTTGACCAAAGCGTGCAACTACACATTTGAGGTCTTATCCCGTATTCATTTTTCTTTAAATCATTTCTGATTGTTTCTTCATGAACACTTTTTTAACTTCAGGAGACATCCTAACATGTAAGATTGATGATTTGGGTTTATTCTAATGAGTTAATATAAATATTAAACAAAAAAAGCTATTGCAACTTGTTTTTTTTTTTCCTGGTTACATTAATATCTAAAAAATATTTAACTATTTATAATATCATTATATATTAATGTGTTATTGATGTTCTTCATCTGATTGTATCAATCTTTTTGTCGTTGTATTTATTTTGCTATGGATGGATTATGAACATATACTTTCTTTTTCATATTCTTTTTATCTAACTTTTAAATTATTTTTTATTTTTATAAGAAAAATAAAAAATCCTATGATTTGCGATACGATTCACGACATGATTTGATTCATCTCCTTGAACGACTTGCGATTCGATTTTCAAAACAATGGTCCGGCCTTTGAAGTACGATGAATAGTCGTGATTTCACCATATGAGATGCTTGCTTGCTTGCCTATCACAGGAGGGGCAGTTGGGTCATGTAGTTCAGGCAAAGGCTTATGCCATGTGGCTCCTAGAGAGGAGGGTATTGCAACATGCTGGATTCACAGAGCAGCCAAGGTCTTCTTCTCTCTCAGTGGAAGGATAGCCAGTGCTGTCTCAGTCCCAATCAACTTTCAGGGCTGAACTCAATCAAACAGCCGTCTTTTTTTGACTAAATATTCAGTCCATATTCAGCTTCATATATAATAATGGTGCATCACATATGTAACCAGTAACATCTCCAATCCACAACCCATCTCATTTATTGCACTTCCTAACCATGTCATTGTCAATTGGATATACCATAAACAGTCGAATGGATCAACTTCACTTATACCTTGTGTTAACAGCTAACTTCAAAATGTCCCTACCTATCATCTCAACCTTAGTTGCTGCAACACATATTGATGGACCCTTTCTGAATCAAAGGAGTTCTACAAGGGGGCACTGCAACTGGTATGGTTTACTACCAATGGCAGTAGCAGCAATAATGCTGTCTGTCCAAGTACATCTAAGAACAAACGGAAAAGAAATATAAAAATAAAGAGGAAGCAACAAAGTTATATAGTGTACAGAATCAAAATGTAAATGATAGTGAAAAATAAAATCATATCTCTTCTTGGACAGTCAATTAGAAACTGATATGGTTTCAACACCTATAACTTCGTGAATAGTGAGCCTTATTTGATTGAGGGAAGAGAGCTTTGTTCCAGGGAGCATATGGGAAAGTGGAATAAAGGCCCCTCTTTATGGCTCGGCTACAAAGAGTTGTTGGATGTGATACAAACTCTAAGGAATAATATTGAGAGTTGTGGAGTTATGAACCAATGCACTTTTCATATATGATTCTGATAAGGAAGGAGAATACAGTGGATAGTAAAATGGCAATTACTATATGATAATCAAGAGTTACAAGTGTAGTATGACTTGGCTTGAAAAGAGAGGAATGCCAAGTCACTGGCCGCTTTGCATACGTAGCATATATATGCTCTCTTTTACTAATTTCATGACATGATGTTCATCTGGATATCAATTCTCTTTTATATGCGGTCTCATTTTTAGGTTCTCATAAACTTTGTCTAAATTTGGGATTCCACAAAAATCTTTGAAATGTTATTTTTTCTGAATAGATCTTATTCTGATGATTATGCATCCTCATGTTTTTTTGTTCTTTAGTAAGTTTTTGCATTGTACTCTTTTGTTTTCCTTGACTTGAGAAGATTTTCTGCTTATATTTATTGCTGTGCCTGCCCACATTAACGTTAGTTGCTTTCCTTCTGATGTACTTTCTATTAATATTATTATTACTACTACTACTACTATTATTATTACCTTGTATCTTTGAATTTAGTCCCTTTTTTTTTTTGTGTGCCCTGACTCTTGTATTTGTACATTTTGTTTATCACCACCACCATCATCATTATCATGGTTAGAAAACTCTCCGAGTTGACTCTTGACTCTCCTTAGTCATCTCATTTTGACAAAGGACCGAGTCAAAAATAGGGGAAACTTGTCTGAGTCATCTCATTTTAATAAGTTGTTTGCATTCCGAACCATTTAATAGGCAAGTCTAATTTTAAACAATTAAATTTTATTTATAAGTAATTATGCATGAGGTTTGGAGTCAGTAATTTAAAAAATGATGAATGGAATGTAATTTAAAACTTATATTTGATCTTTTACATTCGATATTTGGACTAACAAATCATGTAACATGCAATATTTTTTCTTTTATTTTCTTAATTGGTGTACTTTTCTTGCATATATAAATTTATTCATTCGAATTGATTATCATGTATGCATGTGAATAAATATATTTTTATATTTTATAAGTAATGGATTCATCTTTAAATATTTTTAAAATTATTAAAAAAAAAACATGACACTCCCGAGTCTCCTCATTGACTCTATCCGAGTCAATTTTTTTGCGTTGGACGAGTAGAGTCCGAGTCACGACTTTTCCAACCTTGATCATTATGGCGATTTTTCTATGCTTGTTTCTAGCGTTTGTTGTCTTTGCATATTCTGATTTTAACCGCCGATCTCAACTATGTCTGTACCTAATTTTATGTTATGTTCTATGTCCTTATTGTGTTTTTCCTTTTTAGTTATAGTTTATTTATTATATATATACATATATTTCTTATTCATGAATTTGCAATGTTCTATTCTTTTCTTTGCACATGTTCTCCTCTGGAAATCTTTTTGTCATTTTTTGCTTCCTCTGTTTTCTGTGTCACAGTTTCTGCTCCTCCCATTGTTGCCTTTGATACTTGTTCTTGTTTTATTCTTTCTACTTATATTTGCTTTTCTTATTTGGTCATGGTTGTTTTTTTTTTTTTTTTTTTTGGCTTTGATGACATTTTGCAAGTTTTTTACTTGTTTTTATGTCAGTTCCCATGTGTAGGTACTTTCCCTGATTCTCACTTTCTTTTCTTGCATTAGGAATGGAGAGCAAGGGCAAGGGAAAAGCTTCTATGAAGCCAAGTAGCACCAGAGCTGATGCTAAGACAGTGGCAACAAGCACACAAGAAAAGAAGCGAAGTAGCCCTAAGAACAGTGGCGAGGCTTTAGCATCTCGAAAACTGCCAAAACGAGTTGCCGCATGCTCAAACTTTAAGGAAAGATCTGTCCGCTTATGTAGTAGGTCCTCTCTTATTGATACCAAACAGGAACGGTTGGTAGAAGATGAGCTTGGAGCAATCCAATTAACTGAGGTGGCCGGTCAAGTAGATCAGCGGCCAAATAGAAAGCTTTTAGATTTCATACTTCATGATGTCAATGGAGTTCCAAAGCCATTTGAAATGATCGAAGTTGATGATTTGTTTATAACTTCTCTTATCATGCCCTTAGATGAAATTTCAGATAAAGGTAAGGGTGTCAAATGTAAAGGTTTTGGGCGAATTGAGTCATGGGCAATCTCAGGTTATGATGAAGGTTCTCCAGCAGTATGGATTTCAACTGATCTTGCAGATTATGACTGCATTAAACCTGCTAGTAGTTACAAGAGATATTTTAATCTCTTCTTTGAAAAGGCACGTGCTTGCATTGAAGTTTTCAAAAAGTTGTCAAAATCTTGTGGAGGAAATCCAGATGTAAGTCTTGATGAATTACTTGCAGGGGTTGTCCGTTCAATGAGTGGAGACAAATTCTTTCCTGGTGGTGCTACCAAGGATTTTGTTCTCTCAGTGGGTGATTTCATCTATAATCAGCTTATTGGTTTGGATGATACATCAAATAAAAATGATGTGCATTTCACTGGATTGCCTGTTCTTGTTGCTCTGAGAGACGAATGTGAGACAAGGGGCAAATTATACAAGATGGTGCCAAAGGTCTCAGATGGGAATTTGAAGATTACGGTGGGAAAGAGATTGGATCAATCTGGTTCATCCAGTGGTGCAGTTGACACAGATGAGGATGAGAAATTGGCGCGATTGTTGCAGGAAGATGAGTATTGGAATTCTTTGAAAAAACCTAGGCGTCCTCAATCTACTATGAGAAAGTTTTATGTGAAGGTCAATGAGGATGAGATTGCTAACGACTACCCCTTACCTGCGTACTATGAAACTTCTGTTGAAGAAATGGATGAGTTTCTCTGCTTTGACTGCGACAAAGAAAGTTACTATCCAGAAGACCTTCCTCGACGCATGCTTCACAACTGGTCGCTTTATAACTCAGATTCAAGACTTACTTCATTGGAGCTCTTACCAATGAGACCCTGCACTGAAGTTGATGTAACAGTATTTGGTTCTGGGACAATGACAGAAGATGATGGAAGTGAGTTTTGCAGTGATGCTGATCCTGTGCAATCTTCTTCAACCTCATCAAAAACAACAAATGTGGATGGGTTTCATGTTTACTTAAGTGCCATCAAAGAATGGATGATTGAATTTGGCTCATCTATGGTCTTTATATCCATTCGGACAGATATGGCTTGGTACTGTTATGTTTTCTTTATTGATTTTTATTTCATATTTTTTATTAGTTATTCCATGTAAATGCTGCCCCACCCCACCAACACCGCCGCCGCGCCCTGCCCCCCCCCCGCCCCCCCCCCCCCCCCTTTTCTCCTTCTCTTCTCCCTTCTCTCTAAAGATGATAATAGAAGATCATTAACTTTTGGGTTCTTAATATTCAGGTATAGACTTGGGAGGCCATCAAAGCAGTATGCTCCATGGTATGAACCAGTTCTGAAAACTGCGAGGCTTGCAATAGCCATCATCACTTTGTTGAAAGAACAGAGCCGGGTCTCAAAGCTTTCATTTTCAGAAGTCATCAAGAAAGTTTCCGACTTTGAGATGAATCATCCAGCTTATATTTCTTCAAATCCTCTAGCAGTTGAAAGATACGTGGTTGTTCATGGGCAGATTATTCTCCAACAGTTCGCTGAATATCCTGACGAGATGATCAGGAAGAGTGCTTTTGTCACTGGTCTTTCAGATAAGATGGAGGAGAGGCACCATACTAAATTATCAGTGAAGAACAAGGTGAAAGTGAGAAAGGGAGCAAACTTGAATCCGAGAGCAGCAATGGCACAACATTTGGTGTCAAAAAGGAAGGTGATGCAGGCCACTACTACCAAGCTGATCAATAGAATTTGGGGAGACTATTATTCAAATTACCTGCCAGATGATTCAAAAGAGGGAGAAGGCCTTGAACCAAAGGAAGAAGAGGACCTTGAGGAGCAAGAACAGAACGTAGAAGATGAATTGGATGGAGAGGGCGTATTAGTTCAGGAGAAGGGCCCCAAACCTCATTCAACTACGAGATCCTACAAGTCCAGACCTAGTAAAGTAGATATTGGATGGGATGGCGAGTCCATAGGAAAATTGAGCTCGGGAGAGGCTCTTCATAAACGTGCGAAGGTCCATGGAGATGTAATTACTGTTGGTGGCACTGTTTTGATAAAAGGCGATGAATCAGAAAAAATACCAGTGATCGTCTTTGTAGAGTACATGTTCGAAAGTTTGGATGGTGGAAAAATGGTTCACGGAAGGGTGATGCAGAGGGGATGCCGCACAGTTCTTGGTAATGCAGCAAATGAAAGGGAGGTGTTTTTGACAAATGAGTGTACAGAGTTTGAGTTGGAAGATGTCAAACAAACTGTGGTTGTCAATATTCGGCTGATGCCATGGGGACATGGGCACAGGAAAGAGAATGCTAATGCTGATATGCTTGAGAGGGCAAAGGCAGAGGAGAGGAAAAAGAAAGGACTTCCAATAGAGTACTACTGTAAAAGTTTGTATTGGCCTGATGGAGGTGCCTTCTTAACCCTTCCAATTGAAACTATGGGTCTTGGAACAGGTGTTTGTCACTCTTGCAAAATAGGAGATGAGCAGGATGAATTTAAAGTGAACACCTCAAAGGCTAATTTTATCTACAAGAGGACTGAGTACTTTGTTCATGACTTTGTGTATGCAAGCCCTCATTATTTTGCAGCAGAAATGGACACTGAAACCTTCAAGTCTGGGAGAAATGTAGGTTTGCAGCCCTATGTTGTGTGCCAATTGCTTGAGATTGAAGTCCCCAAAAGGCCTGAACAAGCTGATTCAAAATCTACTTTGGTGAAGGTCAGGAGATTTTATAGGCCTGAGGAGATTTCCACTGAAAAGGCATACAGTTCTGATATCCGAGAAGTAAGGGCTATTCCAGGGTTCCTGTATTTTTTATGCTTCAGAAATTTCACATGGTTTGCATCAAGTTATGACCTACAATACTAGAAAAGCATTCTTAGCTTGATATCTCATACACTTGCTAGCTCATAATTTCTTCATTTCCAATGCCGGTGATCTCAGGTTTATTACAGTGAAGAAATACTTAGCCTGTCAGTGGAAGCAATAGAAGGGAAATGCGAAGTCAGAAGGAAGCATGATCTTCCATCTTTAAACAGCCCTGTGATTTTCGATCACATCTTCTTTTGTGAAGACGTTTATAATCCTGCCAATGGATGTCTCAAACAGGTACTTAATCTTTTGCAATGTTGTGCATGGTTGCACCGTTCCAAAAATCAAATTTTGTGTATATTTTATACGAAAAATTATCATTTTCTATGTATTATTGTTTACAGAGGAAAATTTGGCTATGAATCAGCCATAATATTTGAAGTTGAGAACTACTTCTATGGGGCCACCTCAATGCATGCCAATTATAGGTAAGGACGGGATTGAAAGGTCATAACGTGGATGTGGGGTTGATAAAAAAATTGGCACGAACCATTGATCATGACCATCTATTTAAGGGCTCACAAGTTAATAAGTTTTGTAAGTGCATATATAACTGTTAAATTTTGTAACCTTTAAAGAGATGGTTACAATCATCAGATCATATTATTATTTGACCCACTTTTAATCCACTTTATGACCTTCAGTCCCATCGTTACCTATGATTGACATGCATCAAGAATAGAAGAGGTTCATCCCTTTCAATATATGCCCAATTTGTAGGCAGGTTTTCCTTGGTACACACACACACATATGATGCTTTTGACTAAATCTTATTTTTTCAAATTATTTGACAAAAAATTGTTATTTTGTCAACAGTTGCCTGCCAATGTCAATCTGTCATTCTCAACGGACAACACAATTCCCACATCAAGAAAGGGCAAAGGAAAATGCAAACAAGGAGAATCTGATCCTAGTGATCTCAACCTATCTGTGGCTTTTCAAGAAAACCGCTTGACCACTCTAGATATTTTTGCAGGATGTGGCGGCTTGTCTGAGGGATTACAGAAGTCTGGTAATCACTTTTCTTCCCTGCCTGTCTTTATTCAATTTAAGGATTTTATTAATCGAGCATTCAACTTGCAGGGGTTTCATTCACCAAGTGGGCAATTGAACACGACCAACCTGCAGCAGATGCATTTAGCCTTAATCATCCAGAGGCGACGTTGTTTGTTGAGAA
Organism: Camphora micrantha; assembly: GCA_003546025.1. NCBI lineage: Eukaryota > Viridiplantae > Streptophyta > Magnoliopsida > Laurales > Lauraceae > Camphora > Camphora micrantha. Next base: position 4,820,364 of record QPKB01000003.1, on the reverse strand, counting down.
TTGCAATGTGATATTGAGGTGAATTCTATGATTTGAGTTGATTTTGTTTCATCGTTGTCGCCTGTCATATTTTTTGTTTAAGTGCTGTTCCGTGGCTTATGATAAGCTTTAAATCACCTTCCATTCCATTTTTTAATGTGTCTATTGAGAGAGTAGTACTTGCTTAGTCCTTTTTCACTGGTTACTCAGTTCTACAGTACTTCCATGAGATGTCCATATACTTTTGTTTTTGGTTTTCCATGTTACCTAGAAATGGATTGTAATTTGTGTGTTTCTTTTCTTTTGGTTTTTCATTTCACCTAAACATGGATTGTGATTCAGAGCCATCATGGAAAAGTGTGGTGATGTGGATGATTGTATCTCAACTTCTGAGGCTGCTGAATTAGCAGCAAAGCTTGGTGAGGAAAGCATAAAAAACTTGCCTTTGCCAGGTCAAGTAGATTTCATTAATGGAGGTCCTCCATGTCAGGTTTGTAATCTTCTATTATTATAACTCATCGCTCATGTTTTTAATATTAGTGCAAAGGATCCACTCAAGGCCATCTCTTTGCAGGGATTCTCTAAAATGAACCGATTTAATCAAAGTACTTGGAGCAAGGTCCAATGTGAGATGATATTGACATTTTTATCCTTCGCTGATTATTTCCGGCCAAAATACTTTCTTCTAGAGAATGTGAGAAATTTTATATCCTTCAACAAAGGACAGACATTCCGTTTAACTCTTGCTTCACTTCTGGAAATTGGTTATCAGGTACTGCTCTTTTTTTGATAGCCAATATGATTTTTTTATGAATTTCATCTAGAAAAGAGGAGAAACAAGCGATCAAACACTTCTATGTGGTTCTTTTAGGTGAGATTTGGTGTGCTTGAGGCTGGGGCTTACGGTGTTTCTCAGTCTCGCAAACGAGCATTCATATGGGCAGCTTCTCCAAAAGAAACGCTGCCTGAGTGGCCAGAGCCAATGTATGTCTTCGCTGGTCCAGATCTGAAGATCAAGTTAACAGGAGACATGCAATATGCTGCTGTTAAGAGTACTGCTGGAGGGGCTCCTTTCCGACCAATAACTGTAAGAGATACTATTGGAGATCTACCACCTGTTGGAAATGGAGCATGCAAAGAAGAAATGGATGTGAGTTTCTGTGGAAATCAAGTGAAGTTAAAATAGTGTAAATTTCTAACTATTTACACTTCGTTTCCACTCCTTACTTGCTTCTTGTCTGTGTTCTTCACAGTATGGAAATGATCCTGTGTCATGGGTCCAAAAGCAAATTCGAGGGAACATGTTGACCTTGAATGATCACATATCCAAAGAAATGAATGAATTGAATTCTATACGCTGCCAAAGAATTCCAAAGCGCCCTGGTGCTGATTGGCATGACCTACCTGAGGAGAAGGTGCTATCATGAATCAGATGTCTTCTATTGTTATACACGATGCTGGCCACTGTCATCCTTAACTATGCATGTCATATAAACATAAAATTTAATCATTTATTACTTCTTCTTCTTTTTCTTTTTCTTTTTATAATTTCTCCTTCTATCACTTAGTTAAGGAGATTAATATTGCATTGTCTAGGATCTGGAGACATCTATGATGACCATATACAAATATGGGAACGGACATGTATATGGGGATACGACTCTGCAGTTTTAGAAAGTTAGGACACGGATACGGATATGGGTGTCCTAATTTTTCCTTTAGATCATGTTTGAATTAATGAAATTATCATTGTTTATGTTCCTTTCTTTCTAAATTGAGTAGTAAGAAAATTTAAAGAACTAAATGAAATAATGGACTTGCTAAGTAGGAAATGCTAAACTTATATCGTAGAAGTATCGGTGCAGTATCGGGTACCAATACAAGTATCTTATCAAATCCGATACAGATTCGTTGGGCTTGTACAAGTATCCGGGTATCATAGGTAGACATTATACTTATTTTGCTACATGTAGTTAGCCGAGAGAGAGAGAGAGAGAGCTACAACTCAAAATTAGAAAGCATATGTGGTCTATTGACTTCTTGTTTGGCTAGGAAATCTGCATCACTGTTTACGCTTCTTAGAGCATGTGAAAGCCACTCAAAGTGATTTGCATTTGTCTGACAATTTCCTAATGTAGGATAGTGTTCACACACCATTACTGTCCTTGACAATCAAGAGATTGCATTAAGCTAAGTCACTTTCCATAATCAAACATCCAAAATAGAACTCTGCAAAATAAAATACTACCTGCTTAAGTGCCAACAGTTCTGCCTCATTTGATTCTTCAACCCCAACTGAACCTGCGAAAACAAAATAGACTTCTGCTTGATCATCACGAAGGACACTTGCAATGCCTGCAAGCTCTAAGTTACCTCTAAATGCTCCATACACATTAAATTTTAAAGCTCCCTAGTAAGACTGGAGCATACTTTCAAGCTTTGAAACCTTAGCTTCTCCACCCTTCATACAAGCTTCCTGATATGTAGCACATGCCTAACAAATGTACTTGCAATCTCATTTCTAATTGAAGAACATTTGGTCACATGAACCTTAATCATGTATTAAATCTCATCCGATCCGGCCCATAGTTTTAATAATCAGAATCGTATCGCAAATCATTCATATGTATTGCAACTCGTTCCTACCCAAGAATCAAATCGAATCATGAATCGTAAGTTTTTTTTTTTTTTAATAAAATTAAAAAATATTTAAATTTTAAAAAAAAATTAGTTTTTTTTTAAAAGAAGAAAAAAAGTAGTTACTCATAACCATCCAATTTCTCATTTATAGCAGTATAAATACAATGAAAAATAAGTCTATCATACAATCATATCAAGAACATCATCACATGCAATAATACATAATAAATTATATGTGTAAATAGTTTAATTAGTTTAACTGTTTAAGGCATCAATATATATATATATATATATATATATATTGTTAACTTTAAATAAAAATATAAAAGTAAAAAATTAAATTCAAATACAATGAAAAATAAGTCTATCATACAATCATATCAAGAACATCATCACATGCAATAATACATAATAAATTATATGTGTAAATAGTTTAATAAGTTTAACTGTTTAAGGCATCAATATATATATTGTTAACTTTAAATAAAAATATAAAAGTAAAAAATTAAATTCAAATCAAACTATCAATCTTACGCAGTAGGATATCTCTTGAAGTTAAAGAAAGTGTTTTGAAGAAAAAAAACCAAAAAGATTTAAAAAAAAACAGGATATAGACAAGCACCATATCGTATAGTTGAACACTTTAATTAAATGCATGTCTTTACTTATCTCTAAAACCTACATTAATGAAACTACGTTAATTAATGTTTGTGTTCTTTTAATTAAATGGTGATGATCAACTAAATGAAACTACGGATTTAAATGTTTTATTTTCTTTCAATTTCATATCTTGATGCATGATTCATTTAATTATAGTTTTAACAGATTTAAGCTTTCTTTGAACTTTTGCATTCTTTTAATCGTATTTCCTTTCTACATTTCAAATATTATGTTGTTATTATGGCATCTTATTATCGTATTTGTATTTTGTTACGGCCCCGGTTGGTCCCGGGCATTTCTCGCTAGTTTCTCATTTATAGCAGTATAAATACAATGACAAATAAGTCTATCATACAATCATATCAAGAACATCATCACATGTATTAATATATAATAAATGATATGTGTAAATAGTTTAATAAGTTTAAAGGCATCAATATATATATTGTTAATTTTAAATAAAAATATAAAAGTAAAATATTAAATTCAAACCAAACTATCAATCTTACGTGGTATAATATATCTTGAAGTTAAAGAAAGTGTTTTGAAGAAAAAAAACTAGAAAGACTTAAAAAAAAAGAGAGGATATAGACAAGCACCATACGTACCGTTGAACACTTTAATTAAATGCATGTTCTTTACTTATCTCTAAAACCTCCCTGAAACCATGAATATTCTTTAGAGGTTTTATTAACTACTATATAACTTTTAAAAGTGAAAACGCTAAAAGAAAGAAAGAATAAAGAAAAAAAGGTAAAAGATTGTTAATATTAAAGGTAAAAGAATAAAGTAAAAACGCCAATAAGGATTTGGATACAAGTATATGTACCATCCATTGTGTTGGGCATAATCAAGTTGATCAATTTATGTTTTTTAGGTATCAGGCTAGTGATCAACTTTTCTTCTCCTATAAACATTGGAGATGGATTCTGCTCTGGGTGCATTGTCTTCATAACTCAAAGTGCTGCCACCTTTTCTGTATATATGTCTTTTGGTGATGAGCAAAATGAGTAGCATCTTCAGTCTTGACTAGCATATATAGTATCCATGCTGCTTCATCTGTTCCAAGTTGGTGCCGACCTTACCAATTTTGGGTTAACCTAGTATTCCAGATATACACTCGTACAGGTACTGACCGCACAGACTCAATTCACCTGAGTTTTGACCAGCCCAAGTTGGCTGTGTCTGACAAAATTTCATCCTATGGTTTAGTGGGTCCTATTGCCTATCTTGACTGGTCACCAAAAGTGATTTGGTGACTCTTCAGTTGGACCAAGTCCTATGTCTTCCTATTTGAAATCCGACAGTTGGTTTGAAAGGAAAGGGCCCGTGGGAGAAATGTCTATAGCCCATATGAATGGGCACAATTTTAGTGGTGCATCCCACTACATGACTTATTGAGAAATTTCTACAACTATTCTCACTCAGTTGAATTGCTTGAACCATAAGATTCAACGAAACAAGTACTGAATCACAAGATTCACCCCTGAACCCTAAAATTCACACTTGAATCCTAAGATTCATCTATAAATGGGATCCGTTGCATAGATACGAATCATTTTCCTTAAAATTAGAGATACGAATCGGGATTTGGAATATGAATCGTAGGATTCCTACAACTATGATCCTGCACACTAGTTTTACCTAAGAAAGTCCCTGCATTCCTTTCACATTGTAAAGACCACAAGATCGTGTATGTAGCAAATTTCACATAAATTGACTTCTCCTCTGAAAGGGGCAACATTAAAAACATGCAAAGGGAGTACCACTGATGAAGGAAATAACTCTACCAACCTAACGGAAAATAGTGAGACCAAACTTGCCAAGAAAATTCACTATGCAGTAAAAGATGGTTCACTGGGCTGCTATCTGCCTTAAAGAGTAGAGCTCTGAAATAGAAGACAATATCCCTCTCTTTAGACAGCCAACAGTTGAAATTCTATCTGCTGCTACAACAAACAGAAAGCTGCAACCTAGGAGTGGCCTAGACTGTTCCACACAATCAAACAAGGAGAATGAACATCCACAGGTCTAAATAATATGTACCAGGACTTAGGGGAGACTGCCGGATGGATCATGAGTCCAAATCTGAAAGTCTTTATCCTTGCAAATGTTGACATTAGCTCAAACATATAACAAATATTCACTCTTGACTCAACATCCTATGGTCAATCTGTCAATCTGGGTGCTCTTAAACTCTTAATGCATGACTATATTGTGTTGACATAGGTAGGGTCCACATGGGATCTGTAGAGTATCCAAAAGAAGACTTGCACAAGCCATTCTTGTGCAAGTTTCCTTCCTCGTCAGTTTCCTAAAGTTAGGAGATGTGGGATTTTATTTGCCTAATTTAAAACGTTTTAGATATTACTTGCCCTTTTAAAGATTCCTTGTTTGTTAAGTTGTTCAATTTAAAGAGTCCTATTTGTAAAGTTGTTTAATTTCAATTTAGGAGGAAGAATGGCTAAGGGTAGCCTTATATTTCTCAGTGGATAGGATTACAATTAGATCTTTATCATAGTTGTCAATTCCATTTCGGTCGGCCCTATAGTGGAACGTTATAGTATTCCGGCCGATTCCGGTTTTCCGTTCCGGAAAAAGACGTGGTTAAAAGATGAAAAATATAAAAGAATACCTAAAACTAAAAAAATAATAGTAAAAATTTGGCTAAGCCCAATACCTATTATTGTGAAATTTGGCTAGGGTGCATTTCCTATTAGAGTGAAGTTTGGCTGGGGCCCTATTTATGAAATTGAGATTTGGCTCTTGCATTTCTCATTAAAAATAAATTTGTCTAGTGCCCTATTTCCTATTAAGAGAAATTTGGCTAGGGCCCATAAATGAAAGACATTGATGCAATCGTTGGTACGATCGCAAGTGGCGAGGCATAATCAGGGTTCTCACAAGAACAATCACACGATGAAGAGAGCTCTCCAACGCTAAACCCACAAAAAGGGAATTTATATTAACTCAATCTCTGATATTATTAATCTCTACAATGTCATATATATAATAAAAGAAACTTAAGTGCTAGGAAATCAATCATAATCAAACTAGGAAACCAAATAATAATCCTATCCAAAATTAGAAACAAACTAATCCTAAATACAACTCCTTAAATAAAAATTAGAAAGTACTAACAATTAATAAAGACTTCCTAACCTTCATTGGGTCCCACATGTGGACCATGCCTCTTGCTCCAACGACTATATAATGCTACTGCATCATTTTCCCCAGGTTGAAAAAGAGTTCGTCCTCGAACTCAACTCTTCTTTTGTATGTTGCTTTTGTAGATAGTATGCACTGCATCCTTGGTGAGACGAGAACTTGACCCTTTCTTTGGTGGTGTCGGCTTCATAGGACAGAGGGTTACTTGCATTCCACCATGCATGAACGTGTATGCGTTGTCACGCATTCTGTTAGTACCATTCATTCTGTTAGTACCATTCATGTCATACATCCATGGACGAACCAACAAGATATCACAACTATTTATGGGTATCACATTACACCACATTGTATCTATATAATCTTCACCAATAGAAAAGGCAATTGGACATGCATGCCATACTTGCCAATTGATGCAATCGTTGGTACGATCGCAAGTGCCAGGGCACAATCAGGGTTCCCACAGGAACAATCACACGATGAAGAGAACTCTCCAATGTTAAACCCACAAAAAGGAAATTTCTATTAACTCAATCTCTGAGATTATTAATCTCTACAATGTCATACATATAATAAAAGAAACTTGGGGGCTAAGAAATCAATCCTATCAAACTAGGAAACCAAATAATAATCCTATCCAAAATTAGAAACAAACTAATCCTAAATACAACTACTTAAATAAAAATTAGAAACTACTAACAATTAATAAAGACTTCCTAAACTTCATTGGGTCCCACATGTGGACCGTGCCTTTTGCTCCAACGACCGTATAATGCTGCTGCATCAGACATTTGATTTTGACAGTTTAGAATTTTAATAGATGGGCCCCACGTCGGAGCGGATGAATTTTCACCAAAGCCCAAGTATCATAGCGTATATAAAACAGAGAGGAAAAACAGAAAGATACTATTAAAAGGGTGAATGCCTTTTCGTTGCCGCAGAACAAAACAGGGAATGGAAAGAAAAAAGGGAGGAGGGAAAGATGAGGGAAGGAGAAGGAAGAGGAAGAGAAGAAGCAGCAACTCATTGCCCTCTTCTTTTTCCTCCTCCTCCTCCTCCTAATTCTTCTTCATGGGAAGTTTGGGCCGGAGAATTTCATGGGGAGTTTCCATTTCGCTCCAACCCAATTCCAGATCGTCCAACTGGAATTGGCCAGAGTGGAATGAAATTGACAACTATGGTCTTGATGGCATTAATAGCATAATAAACACCCATGTAAGCCATTTGCCCATAGGTTTTTTTTTTTTTTTTCTTTTGGAGTTAATTGCAAAAATAAATTTGTTTCTCTGTGGGATCCTCTCTTTTGTTTCTTTGTAAAACTTGGTGTGAGACCCGTCCCTTTAAAACAGATCATAAGGGAAGCGTGAGGCTGAATCCCTCTCGTTCTCATCATCCTTTCTCCTTCATTGCTGTTGTTGCAACCAGAAGAAGCCATCTTGCTGCTGTGTTGTGCATTTGCATGGTAAAGATTTTCTGAAATTCTGTCATGTTATTACCATGATCTTAAGATTTGGATCAATACATCATACCACTGCAGATTATTATTCATCAAATTACACTATCAGCCAGCAAACGTGAAGTAGTTAAAAATAAATTAGGGACCGAATGGACACTTAGATTTGGTCCATAACATTGGATTATGCAGAATTGTCGATGTTATCTTAATTTGAACTGTCTATTGGCACGTGCTTGATCGATGGGTTGAGCCTAGTAGCCTCCTTGTTCCAACCTTCATCCTGATTTATATCACTAGAAGATCACACTGGTGTTCTTAATATTATTGAGCCCCCATTCCAACACTTTTTTTTTTTATTATTATTACTGTTGCCACTAATTACTGTACTAATCAGTAATGTCCATAACTGCTGTTTATATTGTTGATGCAACACTTGGCCATAAATTGTCAATTTAAGTGGTTCATTCCAATGAAACTGATCCTCTTTCCTCTTTTTTTACCCTCGATGATTTGTAGATTAAACTGTCCAAAGGACAAATAGTTGATCTTATACCTTGGTGCCTACCAAACACAGCCAAGAGGCATAATCAGTGGAAGGGGCTCTTTGGAAGGTTGGACTGGGAAGGGAACTTTCCTACTTCCATCACAGATCCACAGCCTATGGGTAAGGTGGGCATGTGTTTTCACCCTGATCAGGACAGGATACTTACAGTTCGTGAGTGTGCACGTTCTCAAGTAAGTTTCTCTCTCTATCTTCACTGTTGATTTTACGTAGGCTACAATCTGTATATGTCCAGTCCAACAACTATATGGAAGATGGGCGTGCACCATGGGAACCTGTTTTATTCCTTTTCTACAGCAACATCATTGAAGCGTTGCCCCATCTATCCATGGATGATTTTTTTTCTTCTTTTTTCCCCCTGCATATCATGGAAAATTGAATTTCTTAATTGTATATAGAGATGACAAAAATCTCATCGACACGCCCCACAAGATTGCACCCACATTTTCTTCTTTGTTTCTTTTTGTTGGAGATTTTATCTTATTTCAATTAATATAATTAATTACCAGTATCACATCTCTCTGATGTTGGAGATTTTATCTTATTGCAATTTATATCATCAATTACCAGAATCGCATCTTTCTCTTGCATCTAATGTAATCCTAGCATAATTACCCGTGCTTAGCACTGCTATGTCGAACATTGCAATTTATGCATAAAAAATCTGTAGTTCTTAAAAAAGAAATCAAAAGAAAAAAAAAAGATTATGGGTATGTATTTATGTAATGGAAGAGCTGGTGACAAAGAAAAGAAAGAGGAGGATTGGAGTAGAAAGAGAATGATAGAGTTTGGATAGAAACAATGTCTTTGAAAAAAAAAAAGAGAGAAAAGAAAAGTGAAGAGTAAATATGAGTGGTTATGATAAAGAGATAAAGCAGATAGTTGATGTAACTTCCGGTCAAAATTATAACCAATAGTCAAAATTGAAGCCAAAATCCTCTTCTTTAATATATTATAATAGTAACCTAATTTCTTAGACATGTATGTATCATGGATGGATGCTCTCGAGCATGTCTGATTTTTATGTGCAACTATATGCAGGGTTTCCTTGATAGTTACAAGTTTTTGGGTAACATTCAAAACAAGCACAGGCAGATTGGAAATGCTGTCCCTCCTCCTCTGGCGCTCGCACTGGGTAGGAAGCTCAAAGAAGTTGTAGATGCAAAGCACTCCACTTGAAAGGGTTGTCTTCAGATCAAATCCCATGTTGGTTTTATGAATGCGTGTGAGAGCCTCACTCTGAAGGGTGGTACTATTAAGCAAATGAGTTACATTCAATTAAGGTCCCTTTCCAGTGTGCCTATTGCTGATCAATTAGTGATCGATCATTTCATTGACCCTTCATGATTTAGATTTTTTAAATTAGAAATCAATATAGGACCCTTCTGCAGAATAACATGCCCAGAGGAGGTTGATATCTAAAATCTCCAATGAAGTGGCGAGGTAGTAATATTTAAATGCAAGCGTTCTCAATAAGATCTTTTGGAGAGGGAGTTGTTGTCTTCAATGTATTTTTATGTATTTCGTTACTCCTTAGCTGTAATTTGGATTATTAGTACAATGACAACCACTAGTATTTCTGAAAGTGATAAATCTTTTGACTGCCAGCTAAATGGAGATATGAATGCTTGTTGAATATCTGCAATTTTTAGAAATGAAGTGCCTTACTGTACAGAACTGACACCAACTCCCTCACCTGGGGGGTGAAATAAATTTTTTCCATGAGTGCAATATGCACTCCAATGTGCCAAATGCCCAATGGGACTAGGAACTGTTCTCATGCTTCCACTATGCATCTAACTGTAGAAAAGATAGGGTTTTACCAGGAGACATTTGTGAATCTGGATATAGGTGATTTTTCTCAAGGCATTCGATGTTGCATCCAAATGACTACACTGGTGTTGATTGGAATTATGGTATTGTGAATTGTTATACTGTTTAAGATCATGTGCCAATGCACGTGACCAGTTCACCCAACTGAGTACATTGGTGGAGATTGCCAGTGGTGTTGAAGGTAGTTGTTATTTGTCTACATATATAGATCATCTGGCCAGTACATAAGTTAGCTTCTATTGTTTTCTGTGGTCAAGCTCATGTCACCTGTCTCATGGAGTTAGCCCAAAGTGTTGCAACTGATGGTAGTTCTTGAGGTTTTTATTGGTTTTCTTTTTAAAATGGTAACTTCAATTAATCACTAAACAGTATGAGAGAGATACAAGATAGCTTCCAAAACACCAAAGGAATTAAAACTCAAAGAAGGCACCCAAAATTCAAGTGGATTAGGAGCCTAAAAAAGAAACAGATGAGCCCCCTCTTTGAATTAGGCAATTCATCAGCAGCCATAGATGCATGTGGTCTCAAGAGGCCTGCCCTGAGTCTATCACCTCTTCCACAATATCAGTTACTTAGACCCTATGAAGTTCTAGAAGCTCTTGAGACCCACCAAATGGCACATAAAGTATCAACCCCAACAATGATCTGACTGAGATGTAATCTAGCAGCCTCCTAGAGGCCCGTCCCACTAGCCATCATTTCTGGGTCATTATTGTGCATAAGGAGACTTGTACCTGAGAGCAAGAAGATAGAAGCTGCTAGCAATGCCACCAATTCAATCTGGGCCTGATTACCAGTAGCACTTCCATCGAAGTTGAGCTTCAGTTGGTCAGACAGAGGAGACCACCAGGCTGAACTTCATGATTCGACGGCATGAACATAGTTGTTAATTTCATTTCGTTTCAGCCGAAATAGCCGAAATTTTTTGTTTCGGTTTTCGGTTTGAATTTTGGTCAATCTCGGCCGAAATAGAATTTTACATAATTAATTTTTTTTTTACTTTTTTGACACATATTTTGTATTTCTTATATTTTCACAAAATATAATTTCAAGAAAATTACTATAATGGATTAAATCTATATTTATTACTTTTTATGTATATATTATGTTATATTTTTCCCGAAATGTAATTCCGAAAAGTTTTTCCGAAATCCCGAATCGGCCGAAACTTTTCATTTTGCAGGCCAGAGCGAAATGAGGTCTGAAACGATATTAACAACTATGGACACGAACCTTTCAAAATAGAAACGACCAGAAGAGCCTTTAAAATTTGAGAGAATGGAGACCCCAAATGCGACAAAAAATTGAATTCCAAAGCAGAAGCATGACCTTCGAAACACCAGCTGTTTCTTTCCTTCCAGATCACCCACCCATTGCCTTCCACATGAGTCTGCCCCTTGCTGAGACCACTGCCCAACTCCAATCCTAAAACAGCAACTATAGTCAAACCAATCAATCATTGATGCCCACACTGAATGAGCAACCTCAGGCATGGGATATGAAATGAGATTTACATAAATTTTACATGTGTAAAGTTTACAAGTGAGACACAATACCATCTGTTTAGAAGCACCATTTTCACAAGTAAACATTGAACGGTTTAGACTACTTATGTCAAAATCTTTGGATATCTCAATATCTAGGATGTTTTAAAGACATGAAACTGGACATTTTGGGGTTTAATGGGTTATTAGAAATTTTGAATGGTTCCAATTAAAAATTTGGGACCGCATGAGTCCCAAAAAAACAAAAAGTGATGAAGGGCTTTGATACCGCGACTGATCCCAGGCGTCCTTGTACCGGCGCCTTGTTAACCAAGTTTTAATCATTTTTAGTGTGAAAATGTTTATATAAAATGATCTCATTTACATGTCATTTTTAAACCTCATTTATGCATATATGCAAATAAATGTGATCATGCATAAAGGTTACGCACGCGCAACATTTACACACATAAATGAGTGCAAATAAATGACCCCTTAGCACTCAGCATCAAATGAAGGGACTCAGCTTCCAGCAAGAGATGTGTGATATTGAGATTTTACTGGAGGGTTTTCCTTACACACCGGCAGCACAGACAGTGAGCACCAATTAAGTTGAGCATATGGGTCATTGATACATAGTCAAAGCTTGAGTTCTGATGGAAATTCACTTGCAAGTATCAACGTGGAAATCATTTCTCAATTTCTTAAATGGATTTCAACCATCCATGAACATAATAGTTACTGCAACACTCCAGCTTGCATCTCTTCTTCTCTCCAACCTCGTTAGTTGTGGCCATGAGTACTTTCCAACAGGCTTTTGAATAGACAAAAACGACACATTTCAGTGCCTCGGGCCTTTGTCCCTATCTAAAATGATGAAACCCAGTTTTGAACTTGCAACAAGATGGAGGATGCTGTGAGTAGAAACATTAACATGATAATTTTGGACATTAAGCATATGGCATTTTAGACAGAAGTTCGTAACTTTGAAACCATTACCCATTGATTAGTAAGTATTGTGTCTCTATTACAGCCACTGGAAATGAAAAGGAATGGACAATTACGAAGAAAATGCTAGGCCATGCCAAATGCGTTGCTGACAAACTACTGCAGTTGTACAACAGTTCACCAGCCAAAAGTTGCAAGTAGAGAAATAGAAGTTACAATTCATTTCAAAGTTTGAACCATAGTATTTAAGATGGTAGAACAAATAATGTACAACTTTTCCAAGGAAAGTTAATTGAAGTTTGGATCTGTTTCCAATTATAACAATCTGACAGCATGACATGGTATAATGATATGCTCGTCAAAATAAAAATACATGGATATAACTTAATCACATAAAATTACAACAAAGAAAGCACGTGATGAGTTAAGATTGTGGACATGACCCATTGCGGAACTTGGGCCGGACGGCAAACACTCCAGGCCTTGCATCCTCAAAGCGGTATCTGTGAAGGTTCAGAATATTAGAGACAACATTAAAAAAATTTGGTAAAGAAAACACAAATACAATATAGATAATCAATCATGTCAGTCTAAATGAACTTGGTCAATAAAGATGATCACCCCTTCTCAATTAGAAAGCTTCTCACTGCTGTGGGAAGTGCAGCTTGTCCTCGGCTATGATTGCCAGTCCCTGTGGGAAAGGTGGAGAAAGTGAGCCTCCCTGATGCACATTAAATACATACATGCATGCATACATATATGCAACATTTATACACACAAATATTAATGTGCACGCATGCATCCATAAAGTACACTTACTTTGTATGTCCAATATTAACTGTTTTTCTTCTAATGCAAAATCCTACCATTCAATTTTTCACATGGCTTCCATTACTTGTCAAGTGCAGGTAAAGATACAACAGATAAACAACTTGCCTGAACTAGAGAAATTGTTGTACTGCTAACAGTTCTCTTACATATGGTTTTACAAATTTGTATGCATGCATTTATTTAAGTATTTGGCTATTATAAATTATAAATATGAACGTGCATAAGGGAACCAGTATTTGTGCATGGTGATTTCAAATCCAAGGAATCACGTCTCCTCTACAATTTATAAATATTTGCTGAGGGTTCAAATCTAACCTCTATGGTTCCATTGAGTTTTTTTTACAAGTAATACTAATAAGCATACAAGATGAAAGCCCTAGCTGTGGTTAAAAAATAGTGGCACCTACGCATATCGTCCATAATGGTTGAGGCCACTATTTCTTCTCCTCGAGAGCCTTTCCTAAACTTGCCCCTATCCTTATATAGTTTCCAATTACTAAAAAAATAAATAAATAAAAGATTGATTGCTACACAAAAATTGAATTCTTTTGACCACTTACGAAATTCACACCTCTATGCCGCTACGTATTGCTGCAATCGCTATGTATCACCTGCTACATAGTGTTTTAGCTACTAGCAGCTACGCCTGCCGTAACTGCTATTTTAATCCTTGGCCCTAACTTCTAATACCAAAACTATCGGTAACCACAATCAAAGAGCTCCCCCACCCAGTCAATTAAATTAATCACAAAACCTTAGGTCTGGTAGTATGAAAGAAAACAATTAACTAGTCAAAATGTGGACTAGGAGCTGCAATGAAACCAATTAGTAAAAGAATTCCTGTTTCCCTCGCCCGTTGCTAGTGACTGGTTCTGCAAAGTGAAAGCCCTGGATTTTTGCAAATCCACGGCTTTAGAATTCCCAGATATATGGAAAAGAATTCCACTGGAATAAGAGAGGCAGAAGAAAATTATGTATCAGACGCTAAACAAAACCAGTCAACAAGCTCTTTTTTTTTTTTTAATAATGCAGTCAACAGGTAATTTGGATGAAAAGGAATGAAAAGAGAAATAAGAGAGGATCTGAACTTGAATACAATTCCCACTGCACAAGAAAATTGCACCTTGGATCTGTCCAAGGCCAGATTCTGAAAAGAACCACCCATTAGTCTCAAGAGGACACAATGGCAAGTCTCAGAAAGCAGGTTTCTGCAGAAGATGAAAAGATCCTGATATCCATAAAGTTGATAAAGCTCGAGGCTGTGCACAATAAATCGCAGAGCCTGCAGGAGTCTTCAAAAAAATGAATTAATCTGATCTTATTCACGTGGGCAGCAATTTTCAGGAACTGCAGTTCACAAAAATTGCAGAGATAGAGGAAAGAACAGCAGCAGAGCTTGGATCGGAAAAAAAAATCTGAAAGAAAAACTGCTGGATTATGATTCAACAGAACTACACTGAAACTGAACCCCTATTCTGAACAGAAAAATGCAAATAATTGCACACAAAATCACTAAAAATCCTATTTATATCTGAATTAGCATTTTCAACTGGTCAATTTTTTAATGCTATTTACAACTGTTCATTCCATTGCTGTTTATACAATTTTACTTTTATAACTGACCAAGAGAACACTTACTGCCATACCCTAATTACATCCAAACTCAGAAAAGGGAATTATATACACACACACACAAGATTCTGTTTCAGAATTTTAGACAATTCAGGTGTGCTTCAGATCATACTGAATGGACCAGTAAGGGTCCCAATTTGTATCGGCAAGGCCTAGCAGACCTAGAAAAGGTTTGTCAAGGCCTATCAGGACCACACTGACTCAGTTAAGCGTGGAAGATATGGATTGTGCTTGGTTGGACCTATTTTGCATAGTTTCCCTTTGCCGGGTCTGCAGGGCCTAGCCAGCCTCAAGGGCCTGAATTACATTAATATATACACATGCCTAAATAGGCAGACATAGATGCATGAGGATCTATATATGTAAGAGCATGACAAGTTTCTATACCTTGGGATGTAAGCAGGTTGGGTCCACAGAAGACCCAAACACAGGCACAACAAACTTTTTTTTTTTTTTTTTAGAGAATCGCATCTAAACCAATTACCAGACAGGCCCATAACTGCGAAACTGAATCTGGACCCAATTGTCAAATGGGCCCAAAAGCAGTAGTCAGACTATTTTTTATGGGTTGATTCTTTTTGGCAGTCGAGTAAACAGAAGTCAATTGCTATACGACACAGAAGCCCCCTACCTGTTATAACCTGCAATATTGTCTGCCTTGGTGTAGATAAAGCTTGTTGTTTCCCTGTCTTTGCCTCCATGTACAATGCACTACTAGTACATTCAACAGAAGGAGAATGCACAATTCCTACTTGTGGAGTGTTTAGGCCATCGGAAGATACAGAACGTTTCATTAGCATCTGAGTTTCAATTCTATGTAAATGCTCTTCTAAGGCACAAATGGCTTCAGAAGCATGAAGTCCATGCAAATCCAATTTCCACACATCATTTTTCCCATTCCTGATAAGTAGAATTTTCTTGGCTGCCTTGGCATTGAGCTTTTCAGCAGCCAGCCGTTCTCCGCGAGCCTTTAATGAGAGTTGTTTTGCAGCAAAGTGGTCACCTTTCAAAAAGGCATTACTGGCGGCACTTGAATGCTGAGATGAAGACCTGTTCATTAAATGGATAAACTGTAACTACTCTTCCTCGAATCCACAGAAAAACATTTTCTAATTGAGGGAGGGAGTCTCGCTTTTCCACAAAATTGTGGAAACAGGAGTCCCCGGCATTAAACAAACTATGCATAATGTAAATTCAATGCTGCAGCAGTCCTCAGTTGCCAGCACAGCCACCATATCGGGCACCAAGTGTACATAACTATTTTACCCAGATATGGCATTGGGTATATATCATCTAGTTGTACGGCATTTGCACTTAAGAATTACGATTGACTTTAGTGTCAGCACCTCTTTCATTTGTGTCAGATAATAACATATCCATGACAACACTGTCACTCATATTTTCCAGTTAAATAGACAATAATAGGGATTGGGTAGCATGCATACCTCATAATCTTTATTGCTTCCTTCCGGTGCCTGAAGTATACATCATCCTCTTCCCACTCAGGCTCAATGGGTATGGAAAACAAGTGCCCGGGGACAAATTTGACGGCAGCCGTACAATCCGATGGCTGGTTTTCTAATGAATCAGCTTCATTCATCAGTTCAGTTTTCTCGTTACAGAGATGATTCTCGAAAACCGGGCTTAATTCTTGTACTTTCTTTTTTGAATCTTCAGAGCCAGATGAAACCATGGCTTTCAAAAGAGCAGAAGCCTTCTCTTGATCGTTATTTACAGTAGTTAAAATATCCTCAACCAAACTGTCATCAGCCCAACTGTGCAGCTGTCTCAGCTTTGCAAGAATCGGAGTCATACTGGACTCTTCAGTAATCTGGTTATTCATCTTCCTGTTAGAATTATTGACTGGCATTCCAATTTTGGAGCCGCTTGTCAGTACCTGAAAATCTGAGGAAGGTTGAACCACTGAGGAGAAAGGCCTCGTCAATTGACAATGGTTTCTCGCCAAGTTTCCTGCCACACCTGCAGATGTTGTTTCCAGAATAGGTGGGAAGGGATCAGCATTCAGTTCAGGTTTGGAGCATTGTTTCTGCCCATGCTTGAGATCAAACGCAGCCCAACCAGAAGATCTATGCCTTGTCTGTGACATTTTCAAATGTAGAGGACTGGACGAGGTGGTCATGTAGATTATCAAACACCAACAAATTAGATTATCAAGCGCCAATGCTCACGAGAAGGGGAAAAAGCGCTAGACATTCTCCAGATTTTCGAACTGTGGGATTTCCTGTTCCAAATTATATGGTTTCAAGAAATTTCATTGGTAAGGGCATATCTCATCATCATAACATTCACTTATCAACAGATAACTTAAAAGAAAATTATTACAAAAATGTTAGCAGCCCATACTTTAAAGAATGAGAACAGTTCAGTTCAAAAAAAAAAAAAAAAAATCCACAATAAAATCAACATTTATGATGACTTAAGCTTTAACAATAAAAACACACATATCAGGAATGTTCATGTCCATCCATCCCTCACTATAGGGTAAGGGACACTTAGGTGACTTTCCTTCTTTATATATATATATATATATATATATATATATATAGCTTCTTATAATCATTCCAATCACTAAATACAATGACTAAGGGTGTATTTGATTGGACTTCTTAAAGCCTTTTGCTTTCAAAAAGTCCAAAAGCCCTTTAAAGCTCATTTTTCTCAATAGCTAAAAATTGGGTACCAAAGTTTTCATTTTTATTCCAAGGTGAAACTCTAGTTCCTGCTCAAATCTAAAAATAAAACAGAAATTCGAATGAAAAAAAAAAAAAAAACTTTCACCGCCTCAATACATTAAGTTCAATTCACAACCTACTCTGCAAATCTCCAAGAAATCTAGAAATCGCTAAAGAGAGCATCAACAGTTATAAATTGGTGAAAGATTTTCACTTTCTAATTCAATTTAAGAAACAAAAAGATTGGATTGAAAATAAAAAAAGAACCTTTTTTTCTTCTCGAATGAAATCTTCTTGTTGCTATTCGGAAACCCTAACCCAGAGCTCTCGAAACCAGGGCGTTGATCGAACCGCGGACGAGGGACTTGAAGATCGGGATTGAAGAAGCAATTGAACGGATGGCTGGGAGATGGAGATCGATGAAGAAGAAGAAGATGATGTGCATCTGCATCTGGAATCCATACACGCAACGGAACGGAGAAATCGCTTTTTTCCGAATCGGAGAGGGAAACGAGATTGGGGGTTTCCTTTCGTCTCGATTGCGGTCGGCGGAGTCAACAGGATAGGGAGGTGAATCTGGAAGGGATAATGTGAATTTACGTAAGTGCCCTTACCGTTATAAAGCCGGTGGATTTTTGCTGGTCGGCAGTCACTGCTTCTTATTCCAACAAATTGTGCGCCATAGAAAATTTCACAAATATATGGGTGGCAATGGGTTGGGTACTTGGGTTGGGTTGCACTCACTGGTGGTAATTAACATGGTACTTTACTAGTAAAGTTAAAATAAAATAAAATATTCATTTTTCATATAAGAAAAGACAAAGTATTCATATGAAAAGTATATAAATTTAAAATTCTTTTGTTCATTTAAAAAAAATTAAAAAGTTAAAATAACAAAAAAAAAATCCTCTTTCTATGTAAAAAGATAAAAAAATTTCTCTATCAAACAACTAAACCAAAAGACCATAACACCAAAAAGATGATTCAGTTGGCTTAAAACCACGGTTTGCACCCGGAGGTCATAGGTTCGAAACTGCACTACCACACTGAAGTTATAGGGGAGTTTAACCGGCTTCCATCTGACCCTAGAGGAATTAGTTTAGTCCAAAGAATTAAAAACCCTTTAACAGCAAAAAAAAAATAATAATAATAATAACTTCTATATTTTATTCTCTTTATTTAATGATTCTCCTCACTTTACTTCAAGTCACTATGCATTCAAACACACTTTGTTAGTAATTTTAGTAAAATTTTCTCCTACGAATGTCCCCATAGGATCTTTACGAGAAAATTAATTTCGTAAATCAAAACCGTCACTGCATTTATTGTAGAGAATAGTGTCTCGAGAATAGTGTCTCGAGCAGAAAATTGCTCATGACTTTTAGAGTTGGGAGTGAAAATTGATTGAGTGATTTTAATTTTGATTGATTTCAGCCTTTTGAGTTTTTGATAAACCATTCATCCAATCAGTTTTAACTAATTTTGTATTTAATGGAGAATTTGTGTAGTCTATGTAGAAATATAACGCTTTACTATATTAAAAAAAAATCCATGTAAAAGTCAAAAACTGGGATAATCAGGACCCTCGCTTCCAGCAACTTAAAGCAGCAGCCTTCCATCTGACCGTCCACGTGTACAAACAGGCGCCCGTAATATCTGTAGATATAGATATTGCTTTTTTTAAGTATATGTCGTTTTCTAGAAAGAGTTTGCGTGTTAGGGTTTTCCATATCTACAAAGGTTCTCTTTCCCCATCGAAGATTCTAGGGTTTCGTTTTGGTTGGTGTTGATTCGATAGCTCGTAGATTTCATCGCAATTTCCCATTCAAATCCCCCTTTCTTTCTCATCGTTCGTGTTGTACCTGAAATTTCTGCAATCATGCCAGGAAACCCAAGTTGCACGATCTATATAGGTTTGTTTTTTCTCAAGAACTTCTCTGAAACTTCTTTTCTACATCAATTAGATTCTTGTGTAGATAGATAAGCAAAAAATATTGCTGATTGTGGGTCACGTTGTTGTTTTATTGTTAGTTTGTTTGTTCTCTTTATCTTGTTGTGCATGGATCCGGCTCATGATTGGCTTGTTGTAGTTGAATGACGGAAATTAGGTTAAAAGTCTGATTTTTCTGGATCTTGGTTGATAAACTGATCCTGTATATCTGTTAGATTTGGGGAATTCTGCTAATTGTTTTCCTTTCCTTTTATTTTCGGCAGATCTGTTTGTAGTGGAGAGGGGAATTATGATGATCTCCCTTTTCTCGTTTTTAATGTTATATAATGTTTTCTCTTTCTGTCTTGATGTGTTTTTTTGATTTGATGCCGTTTGATTGCAATGATGATCCATTCCTCAGATTTGGGTCACAATGCTGTCTCCTTAAGTTCCTGGTTTTTATTGGATCTTGATATGATTTTGGATTTGGCAAAGTGTGAACTGCTGATGTATAATTGCCAAGTTTAGCTTCTTCTCTTCCATGTTGATTAGCGTTGAGAGGGAAAAAAAAAAAAAAGATCCCTAAAGAGGGATTATTCCTGATCTTAGCTTTCACGATTCTGTGCTGGATGCAGAGAATCGTGAAAGTTTTTTTCCTGCCTTTTTTTTAATATAAGAATTTAATTTATGAGTTTGTAGATGCTGAGAATACTATTTTTTGAGGCCCTTTTGTTTTTTAATGAACTTCTTTTTCCCCTCCTTCCTCTTTCTTTTTTTTTTTTTTTTTTTTTTTTTTTTTTATAGGTACTTTTCAAAAATACCCATAAACTATATTAGAAAAGAAAATTCGAAAGCATCTCCATTTTGTTGGTGAATTATCTCCATCCATCCTGCAACCTTCTCTAGTTAAAGTTCTGCTTCCTATCAATCCAAACAACATTTTCCAATATCCATTAGTGCTATCCTTATAACCCCCACAGTTCATTGTTTTGTTCCTTTGAGAATTGGGTTGTTGGATCAGACTCAAGACCTAATTGAACCACCCTAAAAAATATTGGGTTAGGTTTGAGTTTAGTATAGATAGACTGTGCTTCAATCCAAGGTGGACTGACACTCTGACAGGCCAAACCTGCAACAATGCAGTAAGATATATTATTTGGGATATATTTTATCTTTGGTTATAGTCATGGGTCTGACTTTGTGATAGCATTAAGCGTGAAGCAGTACTGAGACAGTATTCTAAGCCTTCAGCACAAAATGATTTCAAAAATTTGTCTCATGCAGATATTCACGAGATTTATTTTATTTTATTATTTTTGCGGGGAGATTTTCTATATCAAGAGGAAGTTTCTCTTGATAGTGGAGAAAAGTGTTGTTGGGTGAAGAGTTGTATTAGGTAAAGAGGAAATTTCTCAGAGCATGTGGAGAAAAGTGTCATTTTTTGCGTATGGATTCTTTCATCTTTAAGGGTGGTAAAAAATGCTCGAATTTAGCGTAGTGTCCTCTAGAAAGTTCTCACCTAATTTTTTCTATAAGATGTATGTTCCACAATTTGTGTTTTAGACTTTATGTGCTTCGCTTTGGCAGTGATGAAGTCCCCGAGAGTGGAAGTGTCGATGCAGATCCTAGAAGCTGGAAGACCTGGCACTGCACGTTTATTTGACAAGGGTGCCCCATGTGATGAATTTATAAATAGAATTGGATTTTTTTAAATTGCCATTAGAGTTTCATTTCTCATGTTTTTTATATAGATGTTTGTCATGTAAGTGTTTTTGTTTTTTTCCCGAAATGTGTTCCTTGTGTAAGTTGATGTTTGAATGACACAAAACTTGGTGTCATTTATTAGTTTCTTAATAATTTTGGTTATTTTAGTCTAGCCTCCTAAGCTTTACCTTATCTATCTACTGTAGGATATCTCCTTTTCCAACCGGAGCTCAAACCTAGCTACCCTGCCTCCCTTTAGGGGACCTTGATGTTCTCTACTAGCTGAGCTAGCAATGCGTGACTTGAGTTTCTTAATGTACTATCCTAATAAGCCCGACCCTCTCTAATTTTGACATGTAGTAAAGAAGATCCGATCGCTTTACTTATAAGGTATAGGGTAGTGTAGCAAGCCCTTAAACACGTCTCAGTAAGAGTTTTGGAGTAAGGAAAGTTTAGTTTGTCAACCAGTATTGGATATGTTGTGAAGTCATCCCACCCTGATGGGTGTGATGTCGTGAGATGCTCATGCAAGAGAATATAAAATGTGATTCTTAGGCTTCTCCTGCATCGGGTGTTTTGTTGGTTTGAAGCTACAGTCAAAGTTTTGACCTTTGACCGTTCAAGAAGGAATTTCAGCTAGTATCAACCCAGATTCCATGGTGAAATATTGATTTTGAGTTGTGTTATCTATTCTGATTTGGGTGAAAGATTCTAATGAAATTCTTTGGGAGAGCCATAAGGGAAGCATTTGAGGATTTTTGTGAAATCCTTTTTTGGGTAGTTAGGTCATGGAAATGCTATTAGATGGCTTTGGCTTTGACAGACGCACCCTGGAAATACCGAATAATCTCAAATGAAATCAAGGATTGTGCAAATCATGTTAAAGTTGAGTTATTACGTTTAGGAGTGCTAATGAAGCTGCTGATTTGCTCATAGTACTTGGGGTATATAGAGTTTATTCATGTAAGTCTTCTGCTTCTTTTGCATGCCTGTGGCCTTTTTTCTTCCATTCATAATTTTTTGTTACATAGATAAAACATTCCAAGCGCAATGGGCTCCTCCTTGAATTTTTTATGGTAGCTACTTGTGTTGGGGGCATTAGTAGCAACCACGATGGGCATTAGGGGCATACTCCAGTAGGCAAATGGGACTGACCAGGTCCAGTGAAGGTTTGAGTCTGATAGGACCAATCGGGACTTGATTCGTAGCTCTTGAGAATATACTACCTAGGAGGAAACTTGTTGACCTTGTAGCTGGTTAGTTGGGCGTGCATTTGTGGTGTCATTGGATAGTGGTTCTTAGTGTGTGGCTGGCAAAGTTTAGTTAGGGATGGCCTTTTCTTTTCTTTGTCTTTTTTTTTTTTTTTTTTATATGGTCCCATTTTCTGTGTGGTGCCACTATTCTGGGTGTGATGCCATTGTTGAGTGCAAGCCAGTGAAAGACTCAGTGGGATGACACTATTTGGATAGATGGATGCCAAAGTGATTGACTCTGCTAGCATGATTCTCTGGGAGATCCAAATGACAGCACTTTAGCTGGGGAGTTTTTTCCCCTATTTTCTGTGTGGTGACACTATTTGGGTGTGTGATGCCAAAGTCGAGTGCAAGCTCGTGAGAGGCACGGTAGGATGTCTCTATTTGAATATTTGGTGGCCGAAGTGATTGCCTCTGTTGGCATGATTTGCTGGTAGATCCAAATGACAGCACTTGGGAACCATTATCACAGGCAACGGTGTACCTTGTTGGAGGTATTAGGGTAACACGAGTGACCTCTTTCCAAATGGTCCCTTCATTGAAGTGGTCTTTATTGATTTTACTTGTTTGAGCTAGAAACTGATTCAGTTTCTAAGTTTGCTTTGCTATCAGTTTGGGTTTTTTCACTTGGTTTTAATCCATGTGTTTTAAATCTACATTTATTGCTGTCACAATATGTTTTATATTTATATTTTATTTCTCTTATTATGCGTGGAGTAATATATTTGAGAATTTAAATCTCTTCCCTTTTTTTTTGTAATCTTGTAATTTACTTTTTCCATTGCAAGCAGTTAAAAGTCTGGAGAGGTATATTGCATCTGTATATTTACTGTTAAGAGTTATTAGTGGCATATGTTTATCTGACGTTTGTTTCTTTTGTTTATTTGTTTGGATTCTAATTGGTATTCGTTTTGTAAGACTTTGTTAAGTTACCATAGATGCACATTTGCATCAATTTCTGATTTTTTCAGTGATGTTTTCTTAGGTAACTTGGATGAGAAGGTGAATGATAGGGTCTTGTATGAGATTCTGATACAGGCAGGACGCTTAGTAGACATGTATATTCCTCGAGATAAGGAAACCAACCGCCCAAAGGGCTTTGCATTTGCAGAATATGAAACTGAAGAAATTGCAGACTATGCTGTCAGGCTTTTCTCAGGCCTTGTTACTCTTTACAATAGAACTTTGAAATTTGCGGTGCGTCTCTGTTTGTTGATACTTACATTTCTCTTGCTGTGGGAACCTTAGATATTCCCATTTGTGGATAGAGTTTCTTTTCTAGGGAACTTTCAAAATTATTCTCGTGTTCTAGAAGCTTTATTGGGTATTTGGGACATCCCAGAACAATTTCCTCACAGTTCACCACCCTTTTTAATTTTCGGAGCTTTTAACAGATTTCTGGCCAAGATAGGCCCACCGAAAACTCGGCCATGCCCAGGACACCTGGATCTAATCCCTTGTCTATACCAAGGGCACAGCCCGCAATGCAAGTAAGGAACAATGAAACTTTCCGACAACCCCCTCAGTTGACGCCATGCAGGTTTTCAGCACACGTACAGTCGGTGTCTCCACGTTATCCACAAGGTGATTCTTTTTCCTTGACGTATATTCTTAACTTCTAATAGTTAAGCACTATCTATTTGGTTCATTATTCTTATATTCATCAACCTTATATACATACAGCGCCAGGTCCAGCATTAGATAGTCATGGAAATAGATCGGATTTCCGCGGTGACAGTTTCGGTTATAGTAGGCGTGTGTTCGGGTCGGAGTTGGATAGCATCAGAGGCTATGAAGCCCATTTTAGGCGAGCAGGAGAACACCCTGTACCCTATCCATCTTACCGATGATCTTGCTAATTAATATCTTAGCTTACATCTATTTATTAGGGGAAAAAACATTCAGGTCGCATGTACGTAAAAACTCAACTGGATGTATTTTTCTTTGTTAGCTCTTATCACTCTGCAGTTTGGCTGTGTAGAAGTTGCCGGGTGACATTGGCGTTAGTTTTAGCAAGCAAGAATCAGCATGGTTATAAGGTGGTTAAGGTAGGTTGTCACTGATCCATTGCTCTAGTTCCCTTCTATTCAATTTACGTTTTAGGCAACTAGCACCCATCTAACTTTGTATCATGTAAGGTGCTAGAGTCATGTTCATTAGTATTTTGGTTGTGTTAGTTTGGGATGATAATGAATGCGTAGAAGTTTGTTTGTGGTGTAAATGTGTAATTGCTTTTGGTCGTGAGTTACAATGGTCCTAACGCCACATAAACCCAAATCATCTTCCCATTTTGTTAGGGTTTTTTGCCCAGAACAAAGCTGACTTTTTTTTTTTTTTTTTTGGAAATGAACCAAAAATTGTTGTACATGTAAAAGTTTGCCCAAAATTTTTTCTCAAAAAGTAGGGTCCGTTGAGAAAAACATGGAGGCTGGGATTTTGGGGAATTCTTAGCCACCAAGTGGTGCAGGTACAGGCAATGGTATCGTGTTTAGTGGCTTGTATTCATTAAAAATTTGGCACCATTGAGAAAATGCATAATTATAAGAATTAAGTGTTATTTTTTTTTTTGGTTAATAGATGTGCCTCACCATTGGATACGTCAAGGACCTTAACTCAATCCATTGGTTCATCTTTATACATATTACCTATGTTTTTAGAGTGCACTTGTGCCTATAATCAAGTCTCCAACACTTTCATATTTCTGAAGCATTAATATTTATCTCTCAATTCACCAAATGCATCCTATAAATGTATAAAGAAAGTAACATCAAATAGAGAGAATAATTTTAGTACACTAGAGACATCCAATTAAGGTACAGAGGATGGACAAATGACGACCCCCTATGCCCCTCCTACCATATGGTTGAAAAATAGATTAGATCATGGATTATGAGTGGATGCCCCTATTTTTTTTATTCTAGTTTGAAATGCTCTCGACAGAGAGAGGTATGCAAAATAACCCTGATAGATAGATCACCGCAAGACCTTGAAAATGGCTTTCACGTCCGGCTCTAGAATGCACCTTTATCTAACTTTTTCCTCCTCTCTCAACTATAATCTGAGCGTGTTTAGTAATTGGATGAAATATGGTTGGAAAACTCTCCAGTCAACTTTTGACTTTCCTGAATAATCTCATTTTGACGAGAGACTGAGTCAAAAAGAGGGAGACTCGTCCGAGTCTAAATAATTAAAATTATTTATAAGTAATTATGCATAAGATTTAGAGTTAGTAATTTAAAAATGATGATTGGAATGTAATTTAAAACATATATTTGATTTTTTTACGTTCGGTATTTCGATTAACAAATTATGTAATATGTAATTTTCTCATTTATTTTCCTTATCATCGTACTTTTCTTGCATACACATCTTTATTTAAATTGATTATTATGAATGCGGGCAAATAAATGTATTTATATTGTAATTAATGAATTTATTTTAATATATTTTTAAAATTATTTTTGAAAAAATTACGACTCTCCCGAGTCTCCGCGTTGACTCTATCCGATTCTTTTTTTTTTTTTTCATTGGACCAGTCGGATCTTAGTCACGAGTTTTCCAACCTTGGATAAAAGTCAAGCCAAGGTAGTAATTGATAAGTCATTTTCTTTCTTTATTCTTTTAATGTCTTTTAAGAAACCACTGAACTCTCATAACAATGGTCGCCCTTAGTCTCAGTGACCTCATTAGAATTATATAAGGTCACCCTGAGAGGCCTTGCTATAAGCATGCATTCACAAGTCAGTCTACTGGGAAAATTTTCGTGGGATTTAAAATTGTCCAAATCCTAGCCTTGTGGGATTAGCTGCAAGAATATACATGAACTATTGTCTACTATATTAGATCTTTGAAAGGCAGCTAAATATTGAAGACATTTAGTGAGACACTTGAAATTTATTATCAATAAAAATTAACCTCAAATTATAAATCCCCACAACCCTATTGCTCACCCAACATTAGAGTCACTAAAATTTGAGGGCCATCAATGTTGAGCACGAGTATACAGATTATAGCCCTAAAATATCTAACATTGCATGTCAGGTAGAAATATTAACACTCATGGGTAAATGTGCAAGGAGATCATAGGAGGCCTGATCTAACGTTGTAGACGGAATCAAAACAAATATTACAAGCACAAGGCTAGATCTAAACCATTCAAATTGTAAGCTTATTCAATGAAGTGATGTTAGATATTAAATTTAAGAAAAATGATATTAAAGCATTAATAAAATGAAACAATTTATTATTAAGAATATCTTGTTAGATGTACAATTTCCAAGTTCAATTAGTATATTCATCCAAAAATTGGACCACAATTTAGTAAGATTTTTCACATCCACACTAGCGACTCAAAATTTGAGCCATGGAATATTAAGGTGGTGGCTTCATCAAAAAAAAAAAAAAAAAAAAAAACCTTAAAGACTAAAAAGTAATTAAACCAGATTTTGAAATTTATCTAACCAATCCGTATCTTCTTGAGAAGTTATTACCTACAATGGAGTCCATAGTAATTGTTAGCTTGACTATTCTAGTAAAATATCAATAGAAAGAACTACGTGTAATAAGATTTCAAAAATCTCAAATACTAGAAAACAAATCTTATAAATCATCAAAAGGAACTTTCAATAATTTAGCAAGAGACATTATATATATATATATATAAGCAAACGGAGAGGAGAATTGTGGAGGGTGCCACGTCATCACCCATAAGAGTTCTCCTTTCAGAAAAATTATTTAGAAAATGGGGAGGGAGGCTTTACATTTCACGTGGGGCCTTTGGTCTTTTGGAATTGGGGAAACGAGAGGGGGGACTTTGGTCTAATTTGAGTGGGGCCTGGGCCCATGACCATGGGGCGTATCAAGACAACCTCAAGATTGAATGATGTATTTAAAAAATCCATTCAATGAAGGGAGAAACAATCCATGCTCAAGTATGATTGTCAATTAAAGGGGCCCGAGCTCTGTAAAATTGATCTTTTCAATAATCATGGCCCAATCTGTTCAGGATGAGGTCCTGAATATACTTTAGACTGGCCCATTAACTGTTTATTTGGTCAAGCGAAAATGGGTCCCTTCTGTTGGTGGATAAGACCTTCAGTGTTCACATGTGGATCAAGGGAGCATAAATTTTCTAATTTTCTTATTCTTCTAGACTTTAAATTCATTATTATTTAACTTTGTATTTGGGCACGAGACTTTGTTGCTAGTGTGGAGTAAGGATGGGGAGGCGAGGTGGCTGATACTACCTTTAGGAATGATCTTTTAAAGCACTACGACAACCACCATTCTAGTTAGCAAAACTAGAATATAGATGAAAGTTCCAAGAAATGCAATAACCCAAGTAATCATCATCATTAAAACTTTGTTCCAACTATATTGGATTTGGATATATGAATTCTTGTGGCTCCGTTCCCAATAGCCTAAATAATATATTTGGATATTATTTTATTGTTAATCCCATGAGATTGTTAGCCTCGAATCTGCTGCAGATAAACAAAACCACCCAATTAAATCTACTATACGTAAATAAATCTTGGCCTTCCACATGCTTCAGCATTTACACAAGCACCTAAAAAAATATTTAAGAAGTATCTCAAGTAACTGTCACCAGGCCAGAAATTTAATGGTAGGCATGCTATTAGAAGTGCATGTCTAGCATTGTAAAATCATATGCAGAACGCCAATCTACACCCAGCATTTAATCTAGAACCACCATTATATGGAACAAAGACATTCTTCCAAATTCTGTGAGGGGAAAACTACAGACAACTTCCATTACTAGTGGGCAGAGTTAAAGAGGATCACTTCATCTTAGTCGAAAACACTCGGTTCAGACATTAATCCGGAACTGAACAATCCAAACCCATTCGGCTAAAATCACATATTTCAGCTGAATAGGTTCGAATCTGCTGTGTGATTGAAGAATTTTTAAAGGAAAAACAGAAAAGGAGAGAGAAAAAGCCTGATCTTTTTTTTTCCGTTTGAGAAGGAAGTGGAGGTTAAAGTGGGAAGTGGGCACAACTGTCATCAAGTACCCAAAAAGAACGGAAAAACGAAGACTGCGGAAAAAGGAGCAGAATAAGAGGAAGAAGAATGCACCTAGACTTGGAGGGATTATAATCCTTCTCCTCCCTCCTTTTCGGGGTCTATACTATTCAGTCCAGATAATTCCTCCCTTTCAACGCTCCACTAACGCATGAGTTCAGGTGGCTTAGTGGGCTCCACTGTGAAGCTCACGTATTAAAAATCAAAAAGTTTGTCCATGTAGCATAACTCATTAAAAATAGTCATATCCCACATGGGGTCTTGTCAAATTTCACTTCAATAATAAATAAGGTCTTAGTAATTTCATTATATATATACTAGAAAAACATGCCCGTGCTTATAATCATAATATTAAAATTTATAAAAAAAACATTATTATCATTTTCTTTAAAATTAAAAGCAAAAGGTTTTAGTCTGAGAGAGAGGAAAAAAAAAAGTCCATAAAAACTCAATACCTAATATCATATAATTAAAAAAAAAAAACCAAGCCCATGAAAATTGAAGATTAATGATCAATAAATAAAACTAAAAAAAAATTAAAACAAACGAACAATAAACTATGAATAAAATCCAATTAAATTTGAAAGACACAAAAAAATAAAATATAGAAATGAAAATACATAATCAACTCAATAACATAAGTAATTTAAAAGAATCAAACACTCATGAGGAAAAAAAATCCTAAAAAATGGAGCACAAAAGGATAAAGACAAAAGAACCCACAAATTCATGAAAAACCATCATAAAAAAATATATATATGTAAAAAAAAAAAAAAAAAAAAAACACTAAAAACCCATCACAAGCGAGAAATTATAATAAAAGCACTACAAAATAAAACGAAATAAATTTTATTAAAAAGGCTATAAATATATATATATATATATATATAAAGATCTATAGACAATACAATGATAAAAGAAATTTAGAAGAACCAATTAACTTATAATATTCTAATACTCCAAAATGAAAATCTGAAGCCACAAAAGAAATAAGAAAAATTATAAAAAGATTTCACAAAGAGAACTTAAAGAACCTAATGGAAGTAAAATAAATAATTAACTCTTAATGATAATCATTAAAAAATACAACTAAAAAATAAAAATTTATAGAAAATCCCATGATAAAAAGTAATTTAAAAGAAAAAAAAAACAAGGAGAACCCAATACCCAAAAGTTGAAACATAAAAGGGGAGAAAAAGAAACTCACAATCTATGAAAACCATACAAATACAAACCATAAAAATATTGTAAATCTATAGAAATGTTAAAATGATGATTCTTTTATATAAATCATATTAAAATGACATAACTAAAATTGTTCAAATAAAATATGATGAACTTAAAAGTAAATGAATTAAAAAAGGTTTACCTCTCAAATTGAAATGTTTAACAATTGCACCAATTGTCTCAAAATGCTCACATTTTAAAATGGGTTGAACACTGATCTAAACTAAATGTGCAAATGAGACATGAGACGGTACTAAAAAGAGGCACAAAGAAATAAAAAAAAATTATTGAAGTTGCTCTAAAAATTACAATGAACTTAAAAGTAAATGAATGGAGAAAAATGAAAGTTCTCTTATTGACATAGAAAAATAGAATTATACTTGAGAAAGTAGAAAATGATGATAATAATAATGAGCTTAATTCTTTATTTAGATGGACCAATATTATTGGAGATTCCTTTTACCATTAGTTCCTCATTCTTAAAAAAAAAGTGTACAGATCATAATCAATAGATAAAAAAGAAACCAAACAACTCAGAACCGAGAATGGATTAAATAAAAAAGACTAATGATTAAATAAACCAGACAACCTAGAAAACAGCATTTCACATTCTAAAAAAAAAGAAAAAAAAATCATATAATCAGAACAAAGAAAAATACTTCCTTAGATTAGTGGCACTTATAGACACTAGGACCCATTAACAATCAAATGTTATTGCCTTGATAGAAATATGATGATATTGGAAATTTCTTAATAAACAGAAGGCATGATGGAGAGTCCAAATCATAAAAGGAAAAAACTTTATTGGGAAACTCCAGTATTTTTGTATTTTTTTATCAGATATTCAATTTGACAGTGGAAACAACCGAGAGTGAAGTGAAAATTTGAGGTATCCCATAAATAACAAGGATGTTTGTCTTAATGATTGCGATTTTTAATAGATGGGGTCTATCTAGTGTTCCACTCCATTTACATCACGATTTATAAAAGTTAAAGTCACACATACAAAAAAGAAAAAAGCAGACTCCACCATTTCTCCCTCAGCAAGCGTGCACAGTAGAACATCAATTACATGAAAAGTTGTCCGCCTCCTCTTTAGCTCCACGCTATTATCACGAGTTTTTCTTTTTTCAATAATATTGTCATTTCCTTATTAATTATGTTTATCTCTGGCCCGATTTAATTCACCTCGACCCGACCCATTTGCGAGGGCCAAACAATTGGATGAGTCAAAATCAATTGGAGAGAATTGGAACTAATTTCAATTTGAAACCACTTCGCTTCATATTATATAATTGAAAGGTAACTCCAAAACTCTTCAGTGCAAATTCTCAATTATACTTGTGGTAGGTGGAATAAAAAATACCCCACCCGCTATTATTAACTTCAGGTGTTGCAACAAATGAGGGAAAATCATATTTGAATAGTTATCTTAATGCAAAACACTGCACACAATAAAGGAGATCAGCAAAAAGCACTGCACACAATAAAGGAGGTCAGCAAAGAAAATTTGTTTTTATAAGAGATAATTAGCCAAAGATCCCTAGAATGTAATCTATACAGCCTGCAGTCCAAGGAAATTCTTTTTAAGGGTTCTAGTCCAACAGCTAGACTGTTTGCAGCCAGAGATCCCTAGAGCCAAACAGTTTCATTTTTTAAGACTAATTTGCTAATGTAACTGTCGCAGCATGTGTTTGTAGTGGTCCCCAACGTGTCACGTTTATTTAGCCTGAAATTAAGAGTATAAGTGATCAGTTATTACTGATATGCCCCTGTAATTGAGCGAAAATCTAGTTTTTTGAAATTCAAACTGCAATCGATTCTGATCTTGAATCTGAATGTAGAAAATTTACGAAAGAGAAGATAGATCTATTGATTGACTCATAGTTTTGTAGATTCATTGTTTGCGAAGCAGATTGCAAATCAAATGTTTTGGGAAGCAATTCTCTTCTAATTGTATTACAGTTTCGTAGTTTGTTTGCCTGAGTAGCAGGTTTCAGATCCAAATTGTGGGAAGGACTACCATCTTTTTTGAGGTAGGCGAGGTTTTCCAAACATAGTAGAGAGTAAGCAATTTTTCTTATTTCAATGTCTAGATCTATATATATATATATATTGATACTCATGGTCAGATCTGTTGTTATTGGATGATAGTTTCGTAGATTGATTGATTGGGAAGCAGAAGCAGTTCTATCGTCTTTTAGTTAAGCGAGGTCTTCCATTCACAGCAGTGATTATGCAATGTTTTTTAATTTAGATTTGTAGATCTAAATATTTTTGTTTCTTATGGTCATTTCGTCGTGTATAGATTTCGATAGTTTTGTTATTCATGAACAAATCAATTTGTATGAGTTCAGTTCATCTAGATTTTCTTCTAATAATGGAAATATTTAATTCTAGTTGTTCATGTCTTTAGATTAGTTAGAACCTGATTAATCTTCCATTGTTATTAGTTAGTTTCTTTCTTTTCATTACTTATAAATTGTGTTGAGTGCTGCAATGTGAAAGAAGACATGTAACCAAAGTTATGTAACCATAATATCAAATTTATCTGAGTTTCAAACAGACTTTTTGTTAGTTTATGCAACATTATCTGAGTTCTGAAAATATTATCTGAGTTCTGTAATGAATTTATCTGAGTTCTCTTGAGAAATTTATGTGAGTTTGAAATAGATTTTTTGTTAGTTTATGCAACATTATATGAGTTCTGGAAATATTATCTGAGTTCTGTAATGAATTTATCTGAGTTGTCTTGAGAAAATTCAGATAATGTTACTTAAATTTGGCTTAAACCCAAATAAATTTATGCAGAACATGTGAGTGTTTTACAATCTGCAAACTTTTTTCAATACTGATGACACTTGATATTTGTTGAATTCTGTATTTTATAGATGTCATAGCCGCTATTGCTTCTGTGTAAGTATGGCATGTTTATTGCCGTCATTCATTTTAGTGGGAGCATGAGGTATGATGATCTGATGCGTCAAGTTTGTAACAAGTGGAAGAATCTTTCAGTGAACATGGTCTGTTTGACTTTCGCATTGCCTGGCCACCCAAAGTGCTTGTTGGACAGCGATTCGGATCTACTGAGCTTGTCTATGTTGGCGTCTTCAATGGGATTGGGAAGAGTGGATGTATTTGTATCAGAATCGCAGGAATCAGAGGATGGTGATCAAGAGGAAAATTCTGATGAATTACCTGAAGATGACCTAGCAATAGTGGGGTATGATGATACAGATATAGAGACAGATCTTCTTCCACAGTTTTGTACACACAAAGAGAAGCTTTTGCTGTCTTCGGGCTAGGCAAGTGGTATTAGAGAAGTGGGGCAGAGGTTTGAGGGTGGTGTTGCAAAGTTTAGAAGTGTCCTTTGTAGATATTCAATTGAGGTTGGTTTTGAATTTGTATATGTGAAAAATGATAAGGTGAGGGTGACAGCTGAATGCTCTCGCAGTCATTCGATGGGTTGCAGATGGCGTGTTCATTCATCTATTGAGAAGTTGACTAGCCATTTTTGCATCAGGACATTAAACAATGAGCATACATGTGGTGCAGCAGTTTGAACATAAAAAAACAGCCGTATGAATTCTGATACAGTTGCAGATTTAATAATCGATCATATTCGTGAGAAGCCGCTCACTAGACCGATTGATGCAGTGCACCACTTTAAGGCAAATTATGGGCTTACCATTACATATCATCATGCATGGTGGGGCATCGAAAGGGCAAGAAATAAGTTATACGGTGATTCCTCGCTATCTTTTGACCATCTTCGTTGGTATATTAAAGTCGCGGAGGAGGTAAATCCAGGAAGCCTTTTTGTGCTAGATTATGACCAATCAACTAAGTGTTTCAAGCGTCTATTTGTTTGTTTTTATGCTTCAATGGCTGGTTTTAATCATGTTCGTCCTCTGTTATTTTTGGTCGGTACTTTTTTGAAATGTAGATACAAGGGAAACTTGTTGGCAGCAATTGGGAAGAATGGAAATCAAGGTAAGTTGTAAGGCTGTTTTTTCTGATATTATGGACATCTTTTTTTATTCATGATTACCATGTTTTGATATTTTGAATAGTATTTGAAATATAAATTTTATTTATTCATGCCACAGGGTTGTTTCCCCTTGCTTTTGCGATGGTGGACTTAGAGACAGAGGACAATTGGACATGGTTTATGCAGAACTTAAGGAAAGTTATTTTTTCGGATCGCACTATTACTTTTATCTCTGACAGAAATCCAGGCTTGATAGAGGCTGTTTCAAGGGTATTTCCTTTTGCCCATCATGCGTATTGCCTCCAACACTTGAAGGCAAATTTGAGGGACAAGTTGTCAGGTGGTTACACTAATGAATTTAGAGAGAGAATGATTATGATGCTTCGGGAATGTGCATATGCGCCGACCATTGCTGCCTTCCATGCAAAGCTGCAGTCATTGAGGCGTGAAGGTGGTTCCAATGTAGACAGATTTATCTGTGGATTGCCTCATAAAAGATGGAGCAATGCTTATTTTAAGGGTCAGCGGTATGGTGAGATGTGTTCGAATGCAGCTGAATCTTTCAACTCATGGATTAGAAAAGCTCGTCATCTTCCCATTACAAAGTTGGTTGACACAATAAGGGTTCAAATAATGGATCAGATGGCTAATAGGAAAGAAGTTTCTAGCAGATGGAAGTCAGTCATCTGCCTGGACATGGATAAGAGGCTGGATGCTGCTATCCGGCTTGGAAGAACGTGGACTGTTAGCCGTTCGAGTGAAACTGTTTATAATGTTCACTCTTACCCGTCAGTGACTGTGGACATTTTTAATCAAATATGTTCCTGTTATCAATGGCAAATCAATGGTTTTCCGTGTGCCCATGCATGTGCTGCGATTCAAAAGAGTGGAAAGGACCTGAATGTTTTTGTGGATCACTATTTTCACACTCATACATTTAGGGCTTCATACGACGAGCAGATTTATCCAATTCCAACTGTTGGAATGCCGGAGCCAACAATTGCTGAAACTGTTATTCTCCCACCTGTGGTTAAACGGCCAGCTGGTAGGCCGAAAAAAAAAAGAGGATCTTGTCAAGAGGGGAGATCATACGGCAGATAAAATGTGGGCGATGTGGTTGAATTGGCAGTCACAATAAGAAATCGTGCAAGGCCTATTCTTTGAGAGTTCATTGAATTAGATGTTGACTTCAGTTGAAGTCTAATATTGTATATAGATTATAATATGAATTCTAATTAATGAATAATAAGTCAAATTGACATTACTTTTAATGCAGTTTTACGTGTTGTTACTTTTATAAGTAATTAGTTTCCAATGTGTATAATTCATTTAGTGAGTGTTCAAAGTTGATATTAAAATTGCATTACAATTGAAATTAGTTGGAACCAACAGCTAGAGAGAGCAATCGCAGGAATTTGCTTAATATGTAGCAGAATTCATATAATTTTACTCAAAAGTCATATAATTTGATTCAGACCTTAGATAACTTCAGTCAGGATTTAGATAATTTAATTCAAAATTCAGATAATTTCATTCAGATCTTAGATAATTTCATTAAGAACTCAGATAATTTGATTCAGAATTTAGATAACTTCAGTTGGAATTTAGATAATTTCAATCAGATTTCAGATAATTTCATTCAGCACTTAGATAAATTCATTTAGAATTCAGATAATTTCATTCAGAACTTAGATAAATTCATTCAGAACTTAGACAATTTCATCCAGAACTCAGATAATTTCTGGCTTTAATCATTTTATTCTCTGCTCCCTGCCCTCCTTCTTCCAATTCATGTTGTTTTTCTTCATTTCCTTCCCCGTGATCCTCTCCTTGATCCCCATTTTCTCCTTCTACCCCTTCTTCCATGTCTCCTCCATCTCTTTCCTCTTCATCTGCTTCTCCATCCTCATGGTTATTTTCTTCCTCTGTCTCTGCTATCTCATGTTTTTCTTTTTCTGTTACTTCTTCCTTTCCTTCTATATCTATTATGCCTCTCTCATCATGAATGCCACTGTCTATCAAGGACTGGAATCGCTGCATTTCAAGAAGCGTGCTATTTAATTTGTCACTGAGGACCTGCATTTGGTAACAGTGTTACAGTGAGCATGTTAGATTAAAAACTTAGATAAAATTAGATAGCAAAAATTGAGAAAAATACCTCAGTAGCTAGCAGTGAATGAAGGGGCCTTTTCCTAAGTGCCATACTCACTGCCCTTAGATTCCACTTTAGTATCCTTGGCGAATGCACTGAATCATTTAGGGTGATAATTGTTGTGTGCTCACACAACCAATACTGTTACAAAATCAGAAAAGACATGTATATCAGTTATTATTTGTAGATTCGAATTCATATATGTAAATTGGTAGTTGTATGTCGTACCGGTAATGCAATAAGGCACCCAATGACTTTATCAGAACCACGGCTCCTGCTGTGTACTGACTCCATCAGAAATTTTGAAATCTCTTCTGCCCAGGCATAGTGCTTCATATCCATGTAATTTTCAACGTAACCCACGTATGTCCATCCTATTGTGTTTCCGTGGGTTGCAAAAAAGATCACGACAAGGATATACAAGCACAGTAGTCTAGCAACATCAGCAATGTTAGTTTCTGATTCTCCATTTAATGCTAGATGGAGCTGTTGCTTTATTTGTGGAGCAGACACCCTTGAACCGGTATTGAATCTTCTAGATATGAATTCAGATGTTTTCCTCTTTGAATACTTCAAATCAAGTGCTTTTGTTCCATTCGGTATTCCGAATATGAGAGATATGTCATTTGCAGTGAAGGGCACATAGGACCTCCCTAGTCTGAACTGCCTTCTTTGGTTGTTGCATGTATCAAGGATCAACATAATGTCCTTGTCATACTTTCTGCACATCTGTTCTGAAATTTTGATGTCCAACATGCTCTCTATTAGGTTCCAGAAAGGAGTTTTCTTTAATTCAACTATATGCTGTTCAGTTACCAATGGCTTTATACTTTGAATTAGTGTCACAGTTGACACCAAGTTTGATTTGAATTGGTAATGATTGGTAGTCTTCTTAGCCTTATTCTCTTTACTCACTGGTGTATTTTTTGATGGTTTATCCTGTACCCTTTTTCTTTTGTTCTGTTTTCCTGCTGCATACAGTAAAATAACTGAGATTCATATCATTTAAAATTTAGATAAGTGTAAACATAAGACAGATAAATTACAGAAGACTCAGATAAATTGAATATAAACTCAGATAAATTGGATATAAAGTCAGTTAATTTGCATATAAATAGAGATACATTTCATATAAAATCAGATAAATTAAAGAAAAATACCTATAAGGTTTGTATACAACTTAGAAACACATAATAGGAACTGGTTTGAAACTGAAATAAAGTCATTTATTTGTGTTACTAACTCACAAACTGCAATAATATATGATAAAGTTAAGTGAAAGCCAAACAAACTATGTTAAATAGTGACATTAATTTATCTAAATCTATTAAGAATATATAATTTCACAGCAGGCATTTATGAATACAATATAATTTATGTGATTTTTCAATTCAAACTCATATGCATTTGTTTGAGTGCCAGATAAAGTCAATAGACATTGATTCAAGTCCATTCAGAACGCAGATAAATTCAACATAAAGTCAGATAAATTGGATACAGAACTTAGATAATTTACATATACTCACAGATAAATTTGATAGAAACTCAGATAAATTAAACACGAAGGCATAAGCTTTATATAAAATTAATAAAAACATATTAAGTACTGATTAGAAACTGAAATAAAGTCATTTATTTGTGTTACTAACTCACTAACTCGAATAAGATGTGTAAAGTTAAGTGAAAGCCAAAAAAACTCTGTTAAATAGTGACATTAGTTTATCTAAATCTATTAAGAATATATAATTTCACAGCAGGCATTTATGAATACAATATAATTTATGTGATTTTTCAATTCAAACTCATATGCATTTGTTTGAGTGCCAGATAAAGTCAATAGACATTGATTCAAGTCCATTCAGAACGCAGATAAATTCAACATAAAGTCAGATAAATAGGATACAGAACTCAGATAATTTGCATATACTCACAGATAAATTTGATAGAAACTGTTACACCCCGACCCGAACTAATCATGATTAAGGCTAATTAATTGAGATTAATGCTAATTAAGCATGAATAATTGGACTAATCAAGATTAATGACCCAAGAGAGATAAATCAGTCTCAAATGACACATTAAGCCTAATGAAATGGATTTGAAGGGAATTGAATGAATTAGAATGGGTTAAAATGAGTTTAGACTCAAACAAGGTGAACTAAGGACTTTTTCGTAAATACGGATTTTCACGTATTTCGTCAAATATGGAAATTCTTGATACCAACGTGTGTATCTCGAAGAGTACGTCAACTTTCATAATAGACACGATTCCATTTGACATCAAATGGGCCAAGTGAGGAGTCATTTGACTCAAAATGAAAATATGCTAAATGTGAGGGGGTTTTAGTGTGAAGTTGCTTATATTAGAATGAAATGAAGAGAAGAGAGTCATTCTTCATTCAACTCAAGAGCAAACCCTAGAGCTCTCCATTTTCTCTCTTTTCCTCTTCCATTCCTCTTGTTTGAGAGTGAGCTTGAGAGTGATTGGGTGATCCTTGAAGAAGGAAACATCAACTTCATCTTCTTCCCCAAGCAAATCCACCATTGTTGGAGTGTGAAGCTTGAGAGAGATTTCAAGAACCTTTCCCCTTTGAGCTACAAGTAAGTAATGGCATTCCCTTATGATTTCCAAGTTGTTAATGAATGGTTAGGCATGATTTTTAGCACAAATGACTTATGGGAGTTCATTTGGATGTTATTGTTGATTAGGGTTTAAAAAGGGATTATTGTGTCCAAGCCAAGCCAAGGCAAAGAGGACTTTGAGTTAATAGCTTCCAAAAAGGCAAGTATAAACCTTGCTTGTAATTAATATTGATCATTGTAGTTGTTTATAGAGTTTGCATGGATTATATGCACTTTTACATGGATTTTGAGATTATTGTGAATGCTTAATGAAGTGGTTAAGGGATGATTAGAAGTGTGATTATGAATGAATGTGAATGGATGATGTATGAGGGGGAACAGGAGGTTCCATTTTGCCTTGCAGGTTGTAGAAATGTGATTAAGAAAAGAGAGGAGAAGAAGAAAGAACTGAACAGAATTCGGGTTGGAATTCTGCACGGTTCGCTCGAGCGAACGAGGTTCTGGTTTGGGACGAAATGCATTCTGAAGAGTTCGCTCGAGCGAACATTGTTCTGCGTGAGTTCGCTCGAGCGAACAGTGGGTTCGCTCGAGCGACCATCGTTCTGCCTAGGTCCGCTCGAGCGAACAGTGGATCCGCTCGAGCGAACCTTATACTGGCCCAGGGATACTAATGAGGGTGAATTTCAGGTTTTGGATTTTTACGAGAATTTGGAGTACGACTCTTAAGTATAAATGCGTTCCCGATTAGTTTTAAGACTAATCATGGGTTAATCAATTTATGAAGAATTAATGGTGTTTTAAAGAAAAGCAAAAAGGGGTTCCTTGGATGAACCATATAATTGATAATGGCCTAGGCTCCATGGGTGATAATTAAGGGGACTTGAAATGCACATACTAGAAATACAAATGTGATGTCCATCAAGAATAACACGTGTATTTGGAAACCAACGGTTACACCCGAATGGTTGTTTAGGATTGAGATAGGATTGGAGTAGGATTGAGTAAAACCATATGTGGTTAGTATTACTCTTATTGTGTCATTGTGATCAATCTAAAGAGATTGATATTATTGTCATTCCTTTCTTTTGTCATGAAAGGAATCATTGAGTTTAATTGGATCCATAAAAAGGATTTCTCACTGAATGTTATTGGTCATTGAGTCTGGCACTACCTAGCGATTGTATTAGAACTCTAAATGAGTTCAATGATAATGAATGACTAATCCTACTGCAGCAGATGGATATTAGGGTGTTCCGGAGCTCCGTGGTGATGCTAGTGTCCCTGGCCCCGGACACTGGTAAGTCCCACTAAAATTCCGATCATATCTTCGGGTATTGATTGAAGCCTCCCTTCGAGGGGAGATGGTAAATGAATAATCCTTCCTTTGAGGGAAGATGGAAATGAAATGAATGAAATGTAATGCAATGAGTGCTATGGTAGTTGCCAATTTGTACGTGTATACTGACTGTCATTGTCTATTATTGTCATTATAGAATTGTCTAGATTCCTCTAGCATTGAAATTGTCATTATTGCAATATAAATGTACTGATATACTATTTCAAGAATTGTTTATACATTGTTAAACCGTCGTGTTCATTAGTGTTATTGATGGCATTACAGACCCGATTGCCCCTGCCGGCATTGCAGCGCCCCCGGCGCCAGCGGAGGAGACCGCTCCGGTTCCTCCAAGAGGTCTGATAGAGTGGAATCGGAGGGATACCATCTGATTGGGTATCCGAGTGCGATGGGAACCCTTGATAAATGTTTTGGGGAAAATATTTGAGAGATTGTCTATAGATTTATTTTGAGAATGTAATTAACACTTTGGAATGTAATTAATGGTTGTCTGCATAGTGTTTTGTATATGCAGCATTTGTCAAATGCATATTGAAAACAATACGTGTATAAGAACTTTCTTTTATATACATGTAAATGATAAGTTGTTATGTCAAATATATATATTGTTTCCGCAAAAGTTTTATATTTGACAGGTATTTGAGATTGATATCCCTTGTGGATCTCGTTTTAACTTCGGTTAATTCGGGGTTTACGAGAGTAAGTATGGGGTTCACGGTTCGGGTTAGCCGGGTCCTCGGGCCCGGGTCGTGACAGAAACTCAGATAAATTAAACACGAATGCATAAGCTTTGTATAAAATTAATAAAAAAACATATTAAGTACTAATTAGAAACTGAAATAAAGTCATTTATTTGTGTTACTAACTCACTAACTCGAATAAGATCTAGTAAAGTTAAGTGAAAGCCAAACAAACTCTGTTAAATAGGGACATAAGTTCATCCTATTTTATTAAGAATAGGTGAACAGAAACCAGGCACATATAAATACATTTTAATTCTAGTGAATTTTCATTCCAAAATCATATCCAATTGCTTTAACCTCAGATAAAGTCGTTGTATAATGATTCAAGTTTACTCAGAACATAGATAAATTCAGTTACATGTATACAAAAAAGAATGATAAGTTTTGTATACAAATCCGATGAAAACAGCAGCAACTGGTTTCAAACCGTATAAACTCATAGATTTGTGTCATTGACTCACAAACTCAATTAAAATCAGTTGAAGTTAATTTAAAGGTAAAACAAACTCACTTCAATTCTGAGATTAATTAAGGGGAATTAATCAAGAACAGAGAAATTTGTCAAAAATCTAAGATAAATTAAGTTGAAATTGAGAAAGTAGCAATGAATGTTCGACATTTGGTACAACATTTCGAATATATACAAAAACATTCTATAAAAATTACAGACAGTATAAGAAAAAGAAAAAACTATTTGGATACCTTCTACTTCCTATTGTTGTTGCTTCTGGCGTTCCAAAAGTGAGGAAGACTTTGTTCTCGCAATTTCCTGAAAAGCTTTTCGTTATTAGAAGAGGAACCACAAAGAACGCTACAAGAATATTTCAAATTGCGATTAACAGTAATATGGGTTTCCGATACCAGAGGAGGAAGAAATTTTCAACTTACAAGGGAAATCAATAGTTTGAACTATTGTTTATGCTTTTCAAAACGCTTCTACAGTCAAACAACCAGCGCGTGCAACTAGGGTTTGGATATCTTCTTTCTTGTATTTCTTCTCCACGAAATCGAAGAATTCTTTGATGCAGACAGAAACTTGCAATGAAACAGTTAATGTATGGAAAGTTTTTGAAATTTTTAGGGCTAAATACGTTGTTCTTCGCTGCATGCAATCACAGAGACGAAATGTTGCTTTTTGCATCGAGGGTTTCTTGTTTGAGAAGATTCGAAATTGTTTTGAACTGATTCTTATCGCTTTCGTTGGCGTTATGTTAATAAAGAGACAATCAATGGAAGGGCAAGTTGGACATTTCATGTATGAGATTGTGTTTGAGGGACCTTTGGTTGCATGACTTTTTTTTTGTGAGCTGTTTGCATTAAAGTCAGGAGTTGAGGGACCTCCGACCAAAGTCCCCTTTTTATGAAGGGTAAAAGATATGGCTTGTGAGAAACTCGGTAGCATAAATCTTCCATTCATGGAATGAGGGTGGAAAAAGACGCCTACTTTTTTGATGTAATAGTTTTGCCCATAGGTCATGTAGCAAAACCATCTAAAGCAAAATGTAGCTACTGCAGAAAGATAACAATTAGTTACTTCCACTATTAAAACTTCATAATTAAGATAATAGTAGATAAGTTAAGATAGTGAACCAATCAAGTTAAAAAGGTGGCACGGAAGTATCTTGATTTAGACATCCAGAAAGCCACAAATCAAGACAAGATACATTATGACTCATCTTATCACAGAGGGCCTATGATGTATTCCTTACTTCTTCTTCGTTTTTTACCCCTTATTTATTTATTTTGGGATTAGTAACGGTAACATTTTATCAATAAAAAATAAAAGAAACAAAGAAGAAAACACCAAACCACTAAAAGAGAAGGCAAAGTTGTTAAGAGCATTATACCTTCACCAACAGCAAGACAAAAAACAATTACGCATTTACACCAAAAAAAAAAAAAACTTCTAAGAACTGCATTCATTATCATTCCAAACTAACAGAACCAAAATACTAATGAATGTTTTTGGTCTCTTCATTAGTATTTTACTGTAGGCACCACTATTTTACTCTGATTTGAAATATAATCATTTTTAATTTTTCACATTTGAAATGTGTAGATGGGTGTTAGAATGTGGTGAGGATCTTATTTACAGTCGACACATGAATTCTGAATTAATCTACCACATTGAATTGGCGTTAAGAATTCTAAATCAATGGCACTAAAATATTGAGTTTCTGCTGTAAATACTTAATTATATATTGGCAATAGATATTGTGCTTTCACAAGGAAATTTCATTCATTATAACCTTTTTTTTTTAAGAAAAGGTACTGATAATGAAGAGAAATTATCAGAGAGGACATGATTGAAAGAAGTATTAAAAACTATTAATTTTTTTGAGAAATTCAATTTTCCATGGGAAATGAGTAAAAAGTTTTATACCGTTTTAAGTTTTTTCAAAAAAATATATTATATTTTTAGGTTTTATTGCGATTTTGGATTATTTGATTAGTGATATTTGGATAACCTTATATCCTCAATGTTCCTGCACAAACAAGATTACTTACATATGGGCTGAAATTGGAGGAAATAGTTGGTTAGAAAGTGCACCTTATATCCTTAAAAAACAAATGTGCATCCTAGTTCAGGGACTAAACTCCATCGGTTATGTCGTATGGTTTCATTTCC
This sequence comes from Camphora micrantha, assembly GCA_003546025.1. NCBI lineage: Eukaryota > Viridiplantae > Streptophyta > Magnoliopsida > Laurales > Lauraceae > Camphora > Camphora micrantha. Next base: position 4,776,864 of record QPKB01000003.1, on the reverse strand, counting down.
GGTTAAAAGACCTCACCCGAGCTCCATTGGGGGCGGAAAAAAAAAAAAAAAAAAGAGTAAGTTCAGAAATGGGGTATGAGAAAAGTGAGGATCTGCTATCAGCTATGTCGTATGGTTTTATTTCCGGTTAAAAGACCTCACGCGAGCTGTATTACCATCACCGAAGAGCCAAAAAAAAAAAAAAAAAAAATTCAGAAATGGGGTATAATAAAACTAAAGTGAGGATACGAAGATTTAACACTATCTACCTGCATGTGCAATTGTGATTGCGAAAATCCGTGTCTTTTTCCAACATCCCAACAACACGTAGGCGTGTTAGTATTTGAACTCGAATTGATTGATGGTTCTTCTTATCCACATGAATGTTGTCTGACCTGTGACCACCCTAATTGGGTCCACCAGAAATGGTGAGCCTATTTGGTCTTGCTCATGCAAGCAACCATCGTACTATTATTATATATATTATAGGTATAGGATTTGATTTTTCAAATTAGAGTTTGATTTTGAAATTGATTGCAGAATTGGAGTTTGATTTTGTAATTGATTTTAAAATTGGAGCTCAATTTTGATTTCAATTGTGAAATTGAAACTCCAATTTCAATTTCTATTTTGATCGGAGAGAAGTTTCAAGATTTACATAGAGAGCCCACTTTTGTTAACTTTTTTTTAAGTGAATTTAAATTTTAATATATCTATTATGGATAGGAGATTAAATAATCCAAATGATACAAGAATTCCACTTTGCTCAATAACTCTACTAGCCAAGTTAAAATGAGTATTCTTTGATTGAATTAAAATTCTTAATATATCTATTATGATTAGAAAATTTTAAAAGTCTGCGATTTTAGAAGTATATCATAGATAGTGATTTATACATATGGGCTCCATGTACAATAAAATTTTTTTAAGTGGACCTCATATTCCATTTCCTAAAGGTGGGGCCACATGTTGTTATTTCTAAACATGGCCTCCACCCAAATTCCTAAAGATGGGTCATGTTGGAAGTTTTAAAGTTGGCCCCATTATGTACAACAATTTCTAGATCCTTTTTCTTTATATTAGATTTTGGATAATTGGTTTTTCTTTTTTATTTTTTTCTCACGGTTTTCTATTTTTTCTCTTTTTATGATGATTTTTCTATTTATTAAATAAATAGTATAAAATAAAAAAAAATGAGATTACTTTAAGCTATGATGTAATTTAAAAAAAAATAATTAATCTTACCTTTTCCTATGCCACCCATTTCCGATAAAGATTTTATGACTGCAATATAAAAATAATTTTATAATTTATTTAAAAATTGAACTCATCATATTTATGGAAGATGTTCAAAAGTATAAGATTAAAAATCTCAAAATAATATCAGCATAAATAAAAAGAATAGATATGAAAATAAACAAAAATATAATCAAGTAGTTTTTCATATAGAAAATAATCATTTCAACGTGTTCTATTGATTTTCGGAAATATGTTCTATCAATAAATCGGATTCAAACCATATTTGTATCCTTATTCAACTTTTTAGTCTATCTATTTGGGAAATAAAGAAGTCAAAATCCTTTTTGTTTAAAGGCAATTGATATACTTTAACTTGGTTTTAGGTTTTATGATTGTAGGTTATTTTCAATTATATAAGTTTATACGGTATTCCATTTTGTTAACATATGTATAATATAATACATACATAAAAAGTAATAAGTAGAAGTGAAACCTTTGAAATGAAAATTGTTGATGAATTCATATAGTCTTTGACATGGACTCAAGCACCCCTAGAGTTGGCTTAACTTGATTTGGGAAATGCGATATACTAACTTTTAAACAAATGAATTAAAATTAAGTAAGGGTGAGAGACTAATACATGAAAAATGAATAGGAGTGTTTGAATTAAACAGAATAACATACCCTATTTATTAGCTAAAAGTGTCATGGATGTTTGACAAGTGTTATCTATTCAATTGATATTAAAAAAGTTGTGACTCCAAATGTCACTAATTTAAACTTCCACATAAAAAAGATGATTACAAGTATCATGATAAAAATGATAGTCTAATGATAGTACAAAAAAGATGTTTACATCCGGGGTTCGAAACTGCACTATCACACTGAGGCCACAAGGGATTTACCAGGCTCCCCTTGAGCTCGTAGGGATTATTTCAGCCCAAAAGGCTAGGATACCCTTCGTTGTAAATATATATAAAAAAAAAAAAAGGTACCATAAAAAATTGATAGTCTAAAGATAGGAGTTAATGATTGGTAAGTGTCATCTATCAAATTGCTATAAAAGAAACTTGATTACAAATGTCACCCATCTAAATCATCACACCAAAAAGAAGAAAGACAAAGAAAAATAATAATAATTTAAATATAAGGGAGATGGAATTGAATGTGTTGAATAGTGCACAGTAGTATATGTGCTCAACCTAAAGTTTACTCATTCATTAATTGTGATAAAGATGTCAATCCAAATGTTTTTTTAAAGTTATAAAGGCTAACTCAACATTTAATTAATAGGCTGCATTCAAGTTAAATTGGTGGAAGGTCAAGGTAAAGTTGGGTTAGGAGGTCATATGTCATAAATTAACTTTGGGCCTGTCTGGGAGCTTTACTAGTAGAGTCAAGTAAGGTAAAGCCCTAATTTCTATAAAAAAAAAAATTCCCACCAAAACACTTTAATTCAAATTTTCCACCATATTTTTTCTAAAAAAAGTCAAAAAGTAACCTCATTTCTCCACTAAAAGACAAAAAAAATCCACTTTTCAATAAAAAAAAAGTCAAAAAGATTCAATCACAAACAACTAAAAATAAAATACCACCATAACTCACTTATATTTTATTATTTCTTCAAAATAACCTTTACTCCACTCAACTCTACAATTAAAGCCCCCAAACAGGCCCTGATCCAATCCATTGATTAATTGGATTAGAGAAATGTTAGTTCAAACATATGAAAAAAATGAACTCTCACTTTGAATTACCAAGTGGATTCAAGTTTCTAATTCACTGGTAGCTCAGTGGTGAGACACATCCTTTCTATAAAAACAACTAAAAATCAATCGCTTACTGTAGTGTTGATGGTGAGAGACTTGATTAAGTCAGTGCAAGGCATATGATTATATATTTTGTCTCAAACTTTATTTTGTCTGAAACTTTCTCCAATTAAAGGATTATAGCTATTTTACAAACTGTCTCATGACAAAGCTCTTATTAATTATCATAAATTAAAAGAGTTTATAAAACTATCTTACTTTTGTTTCATTAGAAGGTAACTCACACTTGACCTAGGCCTAATATATTTCCATCAACCTAATTTATTTATTTTTATATTTATAAGTTTGTAATGACCTCGGTAGTTCTTTATTAAGTCTGAAGATTCATCTTGGGCAAATCTATTGCGTATGATTCAATTGAGTTTAAAACTTGATATTTTGTTTAATGCATTTATTACAATTGGATTGACCACTATATTTTTTTACCTTCAAATGAATAAATTTTTTTATAATTTATTTACAAATGTGAATGTTGTGACTATTTTCTTCTCAACCATTATTATATTATATATTAAAGTTGTTACCGAATCAACTTCAATTCTAATCCTTCCAATTTCAAACTTAACCTCTAAATTTCAAATTTCTTTAATCCTAAATTTTTTTAGTTGTTAAATTATTTAAGGGTGATTGTAATCATTTTTTATTTTTAAATATTATTAACATAATTGTCTCATTTCATTTATAATCTCATTAATCAAAATATACCTACAAGAGAGATTCTTCTTTCTCAATTAAAGAGAACGTCATGTCATGTCCATTTTACCTGACAATTCAAAATTATGATAATATACTCTCTACATTTATATAACTTTTCCTTCACCCAAAATAATCTCACTTTATATTTTATTTTTTCTCAATTTGTAAATGGGGCTTTTTTTTTAGGCTTATACTTAACAAATCTCATTATGTCACTCCAATTGAAATTAGACCCGTAAGATTAATCATGCTTAAAATACTTGATCATAAATAAAAGAAAAACGAAATTACTTGACATGTAGTTAGAATTTATATTAATTTCTTACTTCTCATAAACTTTTATATTTTTTATTACCATTTATTTTTTAACATTTAAACATTGACACCAATCAAATTTAAATAATATTTGATTCATAAAACTAATCACATCGTTAAGGTTTTGACCTTAATTAAAGCTACAATGACAAATGTTTGTTTTTGACTCGTTCTGATTCAGTGCAACTGAGTTGGATCGGCCTGTCACCAAGTCAGATGAGAGAGAGAGAGTAGTTGGCCTGAGTGACTGTGAGTCTCCCGAGTTAATTAGCTAGGTAACCTTCCAATACTAATTGAGTTCATGAGTTTCTAGATTGTGAAGAAAAAGGTTTGAAATGATTGGCCCAGTCCAGATCAAGGGCCATAAGGGTTGAGAAGATGACCATATTGCCCCTTTTGTTACCAACTACCTCCAATTTCATCTGTCACATGGTTCCTTTGGCAGCTGATAAACTCTTCTTCTAAGTTTCAGTTTAGACTTTGGAATAAAAATGAAGTTGCCCATTTCTTCTTCTTGACCATTTGCTCCCTCTTTCTCTCTCAAGCAAATCCCACATCAAGAAAGCAACCTGATTTTCAAAGGCAAGAATGCCCACAAGGAAAAGAGAAACCCTAATATACAAGACAACTCAAAAAGGAATTCTTTGCATTGAAAGTCTCTTCCTAAATTGTTGTTTCATTGGAGATTGTAAGAAGTTCACACCAGAAGAGAAGATCTGCTTTCATCATATGGGTTTTATCTAGAAGAAAAAGGAAAGGTGGGTTCTCAACTGGGCTTTGATTATATTGATTTAAAAAGCTTTAATAGAAGAAGATCAAGAGATTGACAAGTTTGATAGAAGAATATCAAGAAGAAGAAAGGTGGTTTATTTTTTTGGTCTTTCTTTCTTATCAGGATTTTATTGAGAATGCCGAGGATCGGATTGATGCCATGGCTCAACCGCAAGATCGTTGATCCTCTTATTCAAATTCTCCGAAGGTGATGTTGTTTATCTTCCATTTTAATTCTAATGCTGGTGTCTGGTTGTTTTTTTTTCATTCATTTGCTTTAATTCTTTTTAATCTGCTTCTTTGGTTTGTTTTCTAGTGATTAAATTGGTGTTCTGGTATTGTCTTGTTGAAATGAAAAATGAAATCTTTATAAACTGTTCTTTAATCTTAAATAAGATGAGGGTGATTCTATATGCACCCATGCATTTTGCTGTGCACAACCACACCCCTTTATCAACAGTGATTTTTTTTTTTCTTCTAAAAGGTGGGTGTGCTCAGCAAAATAAAGGGTGCATTTAGAATCTCCCATAAGATGATAATCTGCTATCCCTCCACCTTTCTTTAAATAAGATGTTTGTTGATTGTAAGAAAAGAGGTCCAATGTGATTTCAATCTATATCTTGTTATTTATTCAGTTTTACTTGACATTCATGGTTCTATTTTATTTCGCATTTCTTGGCAGAGGTGCTGAACCTAATCAGCTGGCTTTCTCTGCTGCTCTTGGCATTACGTTGGGAGTATTTCCAATCTGTGGTATGGGGTCTCTGAGCCTTTTAATCTAATTGCTCCTTGAATGGAACAGAACCTCTTATAATCCAATTTTGTTTTTGCAATCATTTCAATTGTAGATATTAGAACTGTTCCTTTCTTTCATGTTGAATTCCAGTAGAGGCCTAACTTCATAATGCTCTGTGAATGACTTCTTCAGAACTTGAGAATTCTGACTAATAATCTTCTTTAGCTCTTTTTTAGTCAGTTTGATTCATATTTTATCATGTTCACACATGCTGGTGCTTACTCTTTTTTCAATAGAGGGAAAATCTCAAGGAAATAGAATCATTATAATAGGGGAGGGGCTGCAAATTGGTCAGGTCAAGGATCTGGAGCTGGATCAGTTATATTTCATTGGTCTTGGGTCTCAATCCTTAGACCCTGATCCGATTATATCTAAGTCTGACTAGGCTCCATGGTTATAACTGAATAACATATAAATATTAGAAAACTACTCTAATAATATGCTCTATCTGTGATTTTCTTGTCTAAATCAGGCCATCATCATATTTGGGTCCATCAGGTTTCGGCCAGTCAACCCATCAGGTCTAAACTAGGACCTACACCCAGTGTTTTTTCAGGGTGAGTCCAATTGGGTCTGACCTGACCCATTTGCAGCCTAGTTATAGAGCTCAAGCAGTCTAAGAATGTGGTCAAATCTCTGAAGTGAAAAACCTTTAGTTGATTCTATGGTTAGACAAGTGATGATTGTATTTAGATTCTTTTGCCTGATTTATGTATCATAAATTGTCTTAAGCATGATCAGTGTCTTCATTGCAGATCCCTCTGTAATTAGTTCATTATGTACTGACTAGCATAGAAACTTCAGTAAGTTTGATATCAATTGAATCTAGATCTGATGCTTTTATATTAACTATAAAAGTTCTGTTCAATCAATTTCGTGTGTGTATGAGTGAGCAGGCGGGCTGGTGGTGCCGGTTGAGAGACGGTAGGTGATGCCATTCTAATTATTCCCCAAGTATTGCCTTTCAAGAAAACAATTTTAAAGTATAAGTGGATTTGAACCTCTGGTGAAATGTCAGATTTCATTTTGGGTTTATGGATGTATGAAAATGTACTTGCTAACTAGGATACTGAAAGATTCTTTCATCCTTCATCATCATTATCATCAAAGCCTATGTTAGGGCTAAAGATTCTTTTACAGGTAGCCAATATAAAATGTACTTGACACATTGTTATCTAGAAAGGAATGCTCTCTCTTTCAAGTCGGTGAGTTTTATAGACACAACACGCACGCAAAAGATCATGCTAACTTGTAGAGTGAGGAAAAAACCATGTTTCTTTTAGGCTAGTGATGGACATTGATTAGATTTTTCAATTGTTGCTACTTTTACTACTTATGATTGCACTTTGTGTGAATTAATGCTTAAGGGACTCATTTGTGAGAAATTCCTTCTTATTGTTATCTTTGCCTTTCATGTATCATCACGAATCTGAGGATTTGTGACTTTGCTGACATTATAAAGCAAATGAAATTTCTTGAAAAAAAGGAAGGTTAGATGCAAGTGGAAACAAAGAAAAACAACCACGGTCAACTTGTAAAAATGTGGATGAATCAGACAGAGATTACGGCATGAGCTCCCTATGAATGCATTACTCTAAATGTTTTGACTGAGCCATTCCTGCCATCTGCAGGAGTCACTGTGTTACTTTGTGGGATTGCGATTGCAATTCTTGGGAATCTTTGTCATGCTCCAACTTTGATGCTTGCTAACTTTGTTGCTACTCCAATAGAGCTGAGGTCAACTCTCTCTCTCTCTCTCTCTCTCTCTCTCTCTCTCTCTCGTTTCTCTGGCAACCTGTTTCTACTGTCTGCGACCAAACAGTTGGCATGGTCACTTTGAGATCATAGGTCCTTGATAGCTTGGTTGACTGATATAGATCCCATTTTCTACAAATCTTGTTCGTCTCCATTCTTTTAAACATTTTGATGAGTACACTCAAACTGATATGAATGTAGGAATTTTATTTTATTTTTTAATGGGAACTTTCATTAGAAAAGCAAGCAGCACAGGAGAAGTATACTGACAAGCTAGAAAGAAAAGACCCCAAAGGAAAAGGAAAAGCCCCTAAGACAGAACTAATTTGGCCCTGCAAAAGAAAATTCCTACATGAATGTAGGAATTTAACATGATGGAAAAACTCTATTTTAGAAATTCAATAAACCTTCCTTGTATTTGGCTTGATTATAGTTGCGTCCTTGATTTTTACTTGTATTTTATTGCAACTATTTTAGGTCCCATTTTTTAGTCCAAGTATATTGGTTTTTAAGAATGAAGTTCGAGATTTGAATGGTTTAAACTCTAATTGCCTATCAAAAGCTATTGGTAAAATCATATTGTTTGCATCAATCGGGGAAAAAAACCATATAGTTTGCTACTTTCCGTTTTAATGCCTATGGAAAACAATTCAATCTGATGGACAAAAATCATAAATGAATCAGAGGTTTCAATGAAAGTAGATTGCACAAGGTTTAAACTGCAACTGTGGGGCTCCCCACCCACTTAGACCCCAAAAATAAGAAGGGAAAAAGAGAAGGAAAAAAAAGAAGAAGATGAAGTTCTCCACCATCTTGTCAGGATGGTGATTCTTTTTTCAAATATGCACCTATCTGAATTTTAACGAGCAAATAATCCTACAATTTGCGAAATAATCTATTCTAGCTCTCTCCAAATTTGCCCAATACTTTTAATTTGAGTTTCAGAATATCAAATGGAAATTAATTTTTAAACCAATTGAGATGTGCACCTACAGTTTTCTGCCCTGCTTATGGTCTGATTTCCATGGGCTTATTTTGCTTTTCAGTCTTGTGGTTCCCTTCTTGCGCTTCGGTGAAGTCATCTCTGGCAGCAATCATTTTCCATTAACCTCTGATGCATTGAGGAAAGTGGTGACTGGCCAAGCTTCACGAGAGGTTCTATTCAGCATCTTCCATGCAGTATGGACTTTCTATAGCCTTCTCAAATTTTGATACTGAAAATGGAGCTTATCAACTTTTTATAGAAAATATCTCATGCAACCATTGTTATGGCAGTTGCTCGGATGGCTCATTGCAGCACCCTTCATTCTGGGCATTCTATATGTGGTGTTTGTTCCCTGTTTTAAGTACCTGCTTCACAAGTTCAGTGCTGTTCCTTCAAGTCCAATGCAACCCCTTCCTTATCCTGAAATCAATATAAAGGTAAGAGATGTCTAAGATTGTATTTTTATATTTCCTATGAATGGAAGATGGATTGTTAGGTTTCTAACATAACCAGTTGTATAAAAATAAGCTTCAATTCATCCAGTGGATGTACATATTCTATATGCAAAACCTCATCACTGAATGGTGGAAATGATCAGTTGCTATGGAATTGAGTTTGTACTTTCTTGTTCTTTTTAACTTGTATTGTATTTTATTTTTGAAATGGAGCATGTGTTCTAATTCAGCCCCTCCTTTCCCTTGCAAGTCACCTTCATTTGGCTTGAGTGTATTTAAAGTCTTTGGAGGGTCATAATAAGGTGAAAGTGTGTTCTTTTGTACATTTGCATGTATTAGGTGGGTTCATTGGAGTGTGTGGAAGTCTCTGTTGTTTATTTGTGCATATTTCATTTTTGCAGTAGTAGTTAAGGATGTAATCAAGTCAAGCCAGTTTTCAAGCTGCTCAAGTTTAACCGTTAAAGGGCGAGCGCAGGCAGTCATGGGTTATATCCAAAATAAGTTTAGTTCATCGTACATTAGACTATAAGTTTATTTAGAGAGAAAAATTACTCATTGTGGTACATTAATATAAGAAACAAACATTTTTCCTGACAATAAAACCATATTGACATTGCTGACCACCTGATGTACATATGCAGGCCCATATTTTTTTAAATCCAAACCATCCATACGAGACATTGGTCCTTGAATGGGCATCTGTTCATTGTTTAGGCCTTTATTGTACCTATGTGGCCCAAGTGGTCAATATGAAAGGATGCTCTAATGGTGATTGTAAGTGGTGCCTAAGAATACATCTCCTGGGCAGGATCGCTCACGCACTTTTGGGCCCCTTTGAGAGCACAAGCCCACCTCAGACCTGATGGGATAATGCTTTGATGATGATGATGATGATATTAGGATTGCTTGTTATGCATTGTCAATCCAAGCCCAAGCTTAATGATGGGCATGATTTGACCTCAGCCAATATTTATTGGGCCACTGAAAACTGTGAAAATCCATCAACTTGGACAAGTCTAACCACAAACAGCAGCCTTTGCAGGGTTAAGTACTAAGTATAGTGTTTTAGAAACGGACTGGAGTGGTAGTGGGCCAGGGTGTCCCTTAGGCATGCCAACTTCTGCCAGAGAAACGTAAGGGAAGATGGGGGATTTTTTTTTGTTTCTTTTTTTCACACACACATACACAGATTTCAGAGGACTTAGGTTGTTGCCAAGAGACTCAGCCACGACCAAGACTAAATAGACTAGACTCGGACAAGTTTTAAAACCCTAGTTACTCATAAAAGAAAATGGTTCTTCCATAGTGATGTCGGCCTAATCAACTGTTTGAGTCATCCATTACCTAAATTGCAGGCCTTGTGCCAATCCCGGAATGCTGTTTGGCTAATCATTTTTCATATGTTGACAAGAAGCCATATGGTTTCTTGCACCATGGACTTGACAGTATAGTCATGATTAGTGCAACTAATATTTGCACCATGGAAGAATCATAGTCAATTGACTGCCTTGGGAAACCTGTTGTAGTTTACAGTGGGATCGTATTTTCTGTGATCAAGAGCAATCATGGTGAGAGAACATTCCCAACCTCATACTTTTCAGTGATTGGATTTTCATCTTCAGTGAACATTCCTAACCTCATAGTTGTATTCATTCAGTTACATTTCATAATCAACATGAGGCAGATAGATGCATATACTTGCCAAATCAGATGTCCATAATGAGATGCATATACTTTCCAAAGCAGATGACCGTAATGAGCCCTTGGCTGCATCACTGCCCCCATCAAAAGATGGGAAACTCCAGTATCAAAAGGGGCTTGTCCTGAACAGATTCTGGCCTTAAAAGAGAAAAAAAAAAAAAAAAAAAAAATTTAAAAAGCAACAATGGTATGTATTCAAAGGAAACTGAAACAGGCAGTGGCCGAGTTCATATAACTTCATCAGCCTGATAAATATTTTAAAAAACCAGGAGTAAAGAGTCCGCAGAGTGAACAAAATGAGCCCTATCAACGATTCCATTCCAAATCTGGGGACAGCAGTGGCCCAGGCTGCTTTGGTGGATTCACCTTCAAGGTTGTTTCTGGCTGAGGACTAGTGAAACAGTCCCACCCCATGATGTGTGGCAAGATGTACTGCACCAAATAAAGTTGGAAAAAAAAAAAGACCAATTAAAAGTTCTTGTGGCATATGCATGCTCATCTTAAGCGCACACAAATTCGCTAGCAAAGAAAAAAAAAAAAAAAACAACCATGTTAAACAGTATGCAACATGAATCAAAGCTAGGAGATGGCATGTGAAAGTCACGCAACTTGAATCAATGTTCAAGAAGAATCCACCAGTCAGATTTTGTAATTCTAAAAATAGTGTATGTGCATATACGTTTGCTATCCTTAATCTGTCTGTCACTAGAGCAGAGCAAGGAGGAACATGCCCATATACAACTGGTAAGTAAGCTAGATGCTTAAAAATGCATAAATTTAGTAATCATGCATGCAAGTGAACACTTAAAGGGCTGTCGATTGGCAGAGCCTGGGCATGATAACTCAAGGATCTTACCAATTGAATGGTGTCTAAAGTGGTGTAGCTAATGTTATTACTTAAATGGGGTAATTAATTGCATAATAGACTTTTATACTTATATCAAACATCTTCAAACTATTCTTTTTCTATGCTACCTGCACACCTTTCAAAAGAAAAGTAACCTCTCTGTGTTGCAAAATGTTGCGCTACGCACATTCAAAATATTGACAATCTTTGACAATTGCTCATTTCAAAGTCAAGCATTAGAACTCATCCAGGTGACCCCAGATTAACAGAATAAAGCTATGATTAGCAGATACGTGTTGCTACTTCTCAAATAAAACCTAAAGTCATGAATGACCTAACTTTGCTTTTAAAGTTGCTTGGCTTTGTTGGATTGAAATTCAGGCAAATTAAAGTAGAAGATGTTGATGTAACATGAGCATGATGCTAATGTTATACGTCTTTTACCTTGACCTTTGTTTGTTTTGGTTTGAGATTTTGCTTACTGGATATGTTAACAGTTTTTTCCCCACAACAAAAGATGTTGATGTTTGTTCAGCGTGAAGGACAAACAAGGATACAACATCATTGATGTGCTAATCAAAGGAAACTCAATCTTTTTATAAATTTCAATTTTGTGGGGGAAAATACACTCAACGAAGTGCACAACAGTTGAATCAACCTTGTAACCCCTTTATATGAAAATTGATGCAGTTAACGCAAAAAACTAGGCAGAAGTATCCTTATCTTCACAAACTTTGAGATATTTATAGGGTAGAAATCCCATCCCTCTAAAATAGCTTACTCAGGGGTTCATCTCAGTATCACTTTAGCAGCTGAATTGTGTGACTGTTTGGGGTCCCATGGCATTTCTTTTGAAGATGGACATGAACATAGGATCAACTCAGCATCAGACTGCCCCAGACATCCTTTTATGAGAACAACTTGTTGGCCAGCTAAGCACCAGGCAGACTGGCACCAGGTGAATCGGCACTGGGCCACCTTGGCACCGGGTGAATCGGCACTGGGCCAACTTGGGATTAGGCAGACTTAACCTGAGTCATTTTTAGCCACAGATTGATTTAGTCCAATCGATTCGGCCCCATCTCAGCCTTGTACTAGCAGATCCCACTCACACTTTTTAGGTCCCACTAGGGACTAAATACTTTTTACGCCCCAACAATGTCTAGGTTACTCATATAGGATTTTTTGGGTTCCACTTAGGAGCTGGTACCTTTTAGGCCCCAACAATGTCTAAGTTACTTATATAGGTAATAGGATAATTGATCCATATAGAAATACTAATGCATGAGTTTATTCTGGTAATCTTAAAAATTTCATTGTCACGTTTTTATTCATATACTATGTCACATTAATTGTTACTACATTCGATCATGTTCGTTCAAAATGGACGAATTTTGAATATCATAATTTTCTTTTATTTATTTTTTCTACAACGTTAGAAAATAAGTAAGATCCCATAGTTTACAGTATGGATTATGATTCAAATCCCACTACAATATTGATTTCGAAAACATTGATTGTTCGAATTTCTGAACATGATCAGGCTTGTAGAGTATTCAAAGAAATCTAATGCATTTGCATGCCTGTTTTTGGAGAGTGCCAAAACATGCATTTTACAAAATTCAGCAAAAGATATCATGCAATCAAATAAAATCATACTTACACTGAAAGATGTGCGCATGACTGCAAATTCTGCCTTTGATACAGGAACAGAAAAACGCTCATTGATTTTCTGATTGGGGTTCACAACAGCTGCACAGGAAATAGTACTGGTGTTATTTTGCAAAATGTTTGGTTATAACTCAAAGCTATGCCATCTACATGGATTCTAAAATCCATCTAAAGAGGAAAAGAGATATCAAAACAACATTTAATGATGCTTAATTGTAGTTGTACTGTTGAAGTGGACCCACCATGGTGAGCCACTGGCTGATCAAAAAGAAAAAAGGGAGACACTGCAGGAGATTCACGATGGTCAAGGATTTCCTCAGTCCCTCGAGCAATTTAATCACTGCCAACAAGGATGATCATCCTCAATAAACAAGGTCTGCAACTGACACAGTAACAGCCAAGTCCATGTCAACTAGGACTCCCCCAACTTTTCAAATCTCTCCAAATTGGACCTAACCATCCAGGCGTCAATAAATAAGAGTTTGCAAGCCTTAAGGGGAGACGTTTTGAAGGAGCCACAAGGATCTCTCTTTTTTTTTTTTTTTTTTTTTTTTAACATGCCACAAGGATCTGTTATTCAGGTGAAAATCGGTCAAGTACCCCATCCATGGCCTAAAGCTGATGAAGTGATATTTTGGGCCAACTGAAACATGGCACAAGTCCTCAAAATCCCCAGCATGTAGTTTTGAGAAACACTAAACGGCTAGGGAAGATTTATTTGTTAGGGGAAGGTGTCAAAGTCTAGTATGAGTGTAAGACCAAGAGATAATTGTTCAATTGGAAACTTCTTTGGAAGAAATTACAGCATAGCGGACCCCATTTCGGTTTCTCTCAGGACTGAAACGTTTGGGCTGGTTTGGCATTTCCGTGTTTCATTTCAGAGTCCCACATCTACCCATAATATATGAAAGAAACAAACCCCAATTCTAGTTTCTATTTCTTCTACAATATAGTGCTGCATTACTCTAGATGGAATATTTTCTTTTTAGTTGGATCTCTGAAAATCTGACTACCTATTATCAAACCTTGATTGTCAGTGGACCAATAAAGTTCTTATAAGCATAATAGATAATAGAAAAAAGAGAATTTTCAAAAAAAATCCTAAAACTAATGAATTGCTTATTTCAAAAAGGTTAATAAGAACTTAAACGTCCTCCTTTAAAATAAGGATTCTTTCTAGCTCATTTTATATTTTTCTTCTATTTTCTTCCTCCCCCAACCCAACAGCACCCCCTTCCCCCATCCATCCACAATCAATATGAAAAAGTTTGGGGAAAAAATTGCAGATGATGAAGAGAAGACATTTGGAAGATAACTAGAAAACTTATCGAACTTAATAAGCAATTCATGAGACCCTTATAATGAAAAAACTCGCAAAACTATAGGATTCTTTTTTAAATTTACCCTAGATAAAATAGTCCATCCCAAGCCAGAACATAGACATAAATATGAACATGAATGACAGGATACTCACTTGGTAGTTTTAGTACCAGGCATTGTTGTTAAAATCCTTTAATTCATATCGAATCCCAGGGAAAAGATGCCATGAATCTCAATTAGAGGTGATTCTTTAGGATTCAGTTGTGAATTTTAAGATTTAATACTTGTTTTATCGAATCTTATCATTAGTGTTTCTATTTTTAAAAGTTACCTAGTGCTTAACAAAACCTCTTAAGAATTTGCAAAATCTGGGGAGGCTTTATAGATAAATAAGGAATTGATATGTAACCAGAGTGTTTGGCTATGTAAGGTCATCCTACATTCTTTTATTTTATTTTTCTTCATGAACGCTTTTATAAGTTCAGGAGACATCCTAACCATATAATGTAGATGATTATTTTTCCAATTAAAAAGAACAAATTAACTACTACAATGCTTTGATTTTCTTAGTAACTTTGATATCTCACACATATTTAACTATTCACACACACATTATTTATGATGTACTAATATTTGTTGATGTTCTTCACTTCTCCATATGATTGTATTATAATCTTATTTTCCACGGTATTGATACCCACTATGGATGGAAAATCGAAGGGTAATGAATAACTACTTTTCCTTATTATAAAACCAAAAACATTTTTTTCATGTTAAGCAAGAAAAAATAAAAAGAATCCCGATTCACAATACAATTCGATTCAAACTCTTGACGATTTGCGATACAATTTCGATTTTCAAAACAATGGTACCATGAGTTATGAAAAAAAAAACTTAATCATATCTGAGACCAGATAGAAAGCTTACACATATTAAAATAATAGCCACCATCATCCGAGAGTGGTGAAACTTGAAAAGTCTTTCTTACCTGACCTGCAAGACTGTAATACACAGTGCTTGTGAGGTGTGATATAACTTGAAACTTTTAATTAAAAATAATAAAAATGTAGAAGAGAACTTGCATTGGTGGAAAGAAAAGGCATGAGAATGTTTTAATGCCTGATCTAGCAAAGTGTGGCATTTCTAAACAGTATAATGGCAGATGGCCTTCACACTCAGTCTAACAACATAGGTATTGTCAATCATATTAGGTGAAAGAAGCGTTAAAAAACCTTGTATTCATTGAAGGGTCATGAAAAAATTCGCAAGAGTCAGTAGGACCTAGGCTTATCAATGATCCAAGCTCCACAGCAGACAAAGCAAAATGCTGCAAAATTGGCAAGTTAGTAAGGTCAAACTTCACAGGCAGAAGTACTTGTTCAAGTTATCCCAAGCACAAGAGAAAGCAGCCAACAAATAGCAGCAAATTTAGCCTTAATTATTAGCTTCAGAACATCAATGGTATACAACTCCGAACAAAAATCTAATGTTTATCAGGTCATACTTTCAGTAAATGCACCCAATAAAATTTAATAAAAAGTAAGGCAGAACCAGTCATGACATTGAGGAGACTGGCCAATCAAACAGAACAGAAGACTCTCTTAGGAGTTAGCAACTTCCAGTTACCTGCCTCTTTTGCCAGTCATACTTGCGTTGACCGATCGCAGGCCAAAATGTCAACATAACCACACCCCTCCTCTCAAGATGAATGCTCCCAGACTGTCAAACATCAAATAAAGGGTAAAAAAACTGACCGTCCAAAGAACTGACTCATAAAGCAGCTAGAAATGAAAAACTGAAAGATAAAGTGATACATTCATCTTATTGAACTTTGGTGGCACAGGATACATAGAGAGTGCAGCTTTTCCCTTGAATATAGGATAGTCAACAAATGGTCTGCCTTCATACTTCCCTGCAGGTGTAAAAGGAACAGAAACACATGACCCAATCATAACCATCATCATCAACAATGACAGCAACAACAATGATTTAGACGATGCAATCATACCACCAGTCACAAGATTCTCTCTAGCAGTTGAAATGCTTGCCAGAGATGTAGAGTTATGCGACCATAATGAATCTTTAATCCTGCTAGTTTTAATATTATCGGCACTCCTGTTTATATATGAATCACTGTTTAGGAACTCCTGGAACCTTTCAATCCAAGTAAGATGGCTAAATATATTTCAAACAAATGTTCAATGCTACACTAACAACAATTTACGAATTTTCAGACATCACTACTTGCTAGATGATTGTATAACTTAAATACCACGCACATGCAATCCCACATCACACATGTTGATAGAAGCCCAATTATTCATAAATATCCAAGTATCGAAAAATACTGGAACATTAGTAGACATCAGCAGTTTCATGGAATGCCAATAGTTGGCAGATGCATCTTGTCAGATGCATCTAAGGAAGATTACAAATATCAATCCCAGTAATATCAATTGGGCAACTCTTGAAGAAGCTGGAGTAGACCCCCATTGAGGACAGAGTCATATGGCGAACGACCACGCAAGGAATCATTAACATTTACATTTGTGATTTAGTTCTGCAGTGGTTCTGTTAGATGCTTATACAGTACTAGCTGGGAGATTGTATTTCATACTTCTGGAAGCGAAATTCTTATAAGAAGAAATAAGGAAATGGCCACAGAGACCACATCCCCAAATGGGTACTTTAAATTGGGCACCAGTAACCAATGTACAAGCAATTTGTACATTAAACTGCACACCAATGCCCCAAAAAAAAAACCATGAAGGTAAAAAGTATAATCCACCCATCATCATAGGAACCAACTTAGAAGGGGATGGTTCTGAACAATTAGCAACTGGCAGTGTGAGATGGCAAATCCCAAATCACTAAAATCGCAGAAAGATAAAAGAATTACAAGCCAATACATGAAATCACTACAACGAATCACAGAAACAATCAAAATGAAAAATGCAGGAAAGACCTAGTAGAGAAAATTTAAAGAAAGAGAGGAGTTATGGGGGGTTAGGGTTTTTAATGTACGGATAAGACCTGGAGAGAAAGAAGCGCGACAGCTTCATCATCGTCGGTCGTCTCTGTTTTTACCAAGAATGCCAACAAGTCTTTGTTTGAGAATGAGAAGAGCAAGAGAGAGAGAAAGCAGAAGCGAGCGACTCCTCCACTGTTGTAGATATCTGCAGGATTTTATAAGGGCTTCCCTCGAACGCGGGGTTTTAGGGTCGAGAAAAAAGTTGTCGATGCTCGGGCCTGTATCCATCATCATTGTGGGGTGGCCCGGTGGGGATGGGATGGAGTCAAGTATGAAATTATTTTTCATTTGCTTTACATTTAGATAGAATTTTGAGAATTTTATCCGAAAACCGTACGTTAGAGGTCTACTTATTAAAAGAGATACTCATAGTTTTGATGCAATAGAACCTGTATTCCTATCAAAATTTATAGTATTTTTTTTATGTCTTTTTTCAACAAGCGACGACATCGTCGCTTAATATTGAAAATTAGTGTCAACGTTGTCATTCTCCGACCTTTATCACCAGCGAATGCTGGCTTTCTATATCAAAACAAATCAGAAAATAACTTTCTCCAACATTGAATATTCCTTGTGGAGGTTGTTGATCTCCATTAGCGAGGTAGACATAGCACAGTTTGACATTTTTTTTCATGCTCATCTACCATAGAGCCTGAATTTCATGTTTACTTTTCGAGAAAAGTTCATTAGAGTTTTGATATATTATTTATTCATTTCATTATCTTTGTTGTATGATTGCTTTTGGGTGGCTAAATCATCTGGGTAATGACCTTTTGAGGAAGGAGGAAAGGAAACCACGAGAGAAAGTGGGAAAACGATGAGAGGAAGAATGAGAAAAATTGGGAAAATGGGGTTTCGGGCAATTTGTATGGGTTTGAATGCGATTTGTATGGGTTTAAATGCGACGATGTCGTCATACATTTAAATCTTTAATAATAATGATAATAAAAAAAGGAAAGTGGTCACATGATCCACTTCCGTGGCATATTAACTAGTGGCATGTTTTTCAGTTAGTGGCCATCTAGGGTCATTTTTTTTGTAGTTTTCTCTAGAATTTTTGTTTTTTCAGACGACAGCACATATGGAGAATTTGTAAGTTTTTTTTTTTTTAAAAATAATGATGATATGCTTATATTTTGAAAATTGGAATTAGTCGCTTTTTACTTCTTAATAATGTACAAATTAAGAAATAAGCTAGCAGCTATTTTAGAATAAGACTTTTTCCTTCTCTTTTCGAGAAATCAGAATACTTTAATATCAATGTTGTTTATATGATTTTAGAGTGCTCTTTCGCCTCTTTTTTTTAAATAAATCTTCATCAACATAATTTAAAAAATGTTAAACATATCTATATATGTATCTTAGATAAATACTTTATTTATTTATTCCTATTTATTTTCTTTTCAAAAATATTAATATATATAATTATTATTCTTATTTTAAGCCCAGCATCCTTCGTTGGTATGTATATTAAAGTAGAAGTGAAGCATGAGGACCTTATTAATATATCACTTCAGCCCTACCAAAAGTGCTTCATTATTTTAAAGGGGAAAAAAAAAAGACCTCCTTAGAGTGGCCATCATTACAGGGTCCAAAGATAGTCTGAAAACTCTGTACAAAACCTGCTACCTCAGTTTATACATCTGAAAAATGTACTTGTATATCAATTTTGTGATTTAAGATCATTCAAAAGTTTAATAGAACTAATATATCCCAAGGTGTGAAGTTTCATATCTTGCATCCTTCCAGATTTTGAGAAGTATATGAAAAATGTAAAAAATAATATAATCCAATTTTGATGATTTTTCTGCACTCATATGGACCCCCAATTCATGTTCCAAACGGTTTTACAGTTTTGAAGAAATGATAAATCAAACGTATGAAGTTTCATATCTTCAATTCTCATGGATTTGATTAAAGATATTGGCAAAAAAACACAGAAATAACTATCTCCCACTTTTTGATTTCTCTGTACTCTTGTAGGCCTCAGATTTATGAAATTATTCACTGATACCAAAGGCATCTTTTTTATTCCCTTTGTCCCATGATTTGTGCACCCCCAGATGGGCTACCCATGTCCCCCTCTAGTTTCACCCATATCTGGTCAATTTGAGATACTTGGGGCCACTTGTAGATGAAGGTTCATACAGTGAAAATAGTTTTCCTCTTTGCATTGCCAATTACAGATTAACAGAGTTACATGTAATTACAGCTAAACTAAGTGTAGGGAAATTGAACTCAGAGGATCCAAACAGGGCCTTAGGAAGCATCTACTCTCGCTCGCATGTACTGAAATCAGCATGTGTGTGAAGATAAGTACCAAAATGTCAACAATAATCAAAACACACAAGAACAGACTTTATAGTTGAATTAGTTTGGAAGGTCGAAGATCTAACAGAAACAAAAATGTAGTCTAATCTCACACACTAAACTGTTGATAAAGTATATAACTTTCGTATTATATCTTAAGAAGAAGATGTTATTTCAGAACAATGCCATAAAACTAATCTCATTAATGTAACTATAACTCACTAGACACTATAATTTAACTTCATATTTACAAACCAAAACCACTGCGGATGAAGAGGCTAGTTGAATTAGTTTGGAAGGTTGAAGATCTAACAGAAACAAAAATGTAGTCTAATCTCACACACTAAACTGTTGATAAAGTATATAACTTTCGTATTATATCTTAAGAAGAAGTTATTTCAGAACAATGCCATAAAACTAATCTCATTAATGTAACTATAACTCACTAGACACTATAATTTAACTTCATATTTACAAACCAAAACCACTGCGGATGAAGAGGCTCTAGGGAAAGCGCGGATAATTTGAGCAATCTCCTGCATCGCTTTGAAATCTATTTTATTAATATATAGAGTCAACTTCTCCAAACACATCGCCCTCTCAAGACAAAGTCTCAGAAGTCTAATTCCGTTTCCTTGACTCCCCAAAGAGGTCTCAGAGACATCAGAGGTGCTACTCTCACGCAGTGTCAGATAAACTTCTCCCGCACTATCCCATATCTCGATGGTCTTGAGGTGAAGCACCACACAAGAGAATGGAGAAAGAAATGATTCCCAATGTTCCGTTTCATTGAAATTGAGTTTCGTCGCCAATGTTGTGTTGAGATCATACTGCAAAATTAAAGTGGACAAGACAATCATTTAGAACCTATGAAACACAATGAAAAAAAAAAAAAAAAAGATTTATGGTGACAATGCATGAACAACCAAGAAAATTCGAAAATTAAATGAAGTTCACAACAACTACAGTGATACTCACATAAGCATTCTGTGCTGATAACTTCATAACCAGAGTCTCAAGGTCAGGAGAATTCTTCATCAAGTAGGCTATGCCTTTGAGTTCCCATATTGTGAGTCCAGTCTCAAGTATCAAATGCTTGTGCTTAAAAATGAGAGCTGGCAGATTTTGTAACGCTCGAAGAGACAATGCCTTCAAAGATTAAAAAAATAAAATTGTTGTGTTTGTACCATCAATATCACATAATCAACAAAGCTTCACCCATATAAGTCTAAACCTAACCATGTAAAAATATAATAAAAAAGAACATAAAAGTGCTAGTGTTCATCCTTGTATCATTGTCATCTTAGTCTTTTTCCCATTGATGATGTAAGAGTTTACCTCACAAACCATCTAATTAATGGTCTTCTTAAAGATTTTGAAAACATGTTCTGTTCACTGCAATACAGTTTTTCATCAAACTTATTAAAAAAAAAAATGGCCAAAAGTAGTTATAGATAGGGAAGGCTACCCTGGACACATGGGAATGGAAATCTATTTCTTGTCATGGGTGCTATGGGAAATAAGCACAAGAAATCTAAATTCTATCTATCTGGGAAACCCACTTGATTCTTCCCCTTTTTCACAACGAAAATGTGTCCACCAAACAATGAAATGTTGAGAGAATGAAAAATTATAACAATTTTCCTCTTCATGTGGAATCTTCTTGTCACACAAACGCACCCTTAAGGTATGAAAATACTTAAATACAAACCTGAAACTAAGTAAGCCCTCTGTAATTTCTTCTATCGCCTTTTCTTATACATTTTGCATTTGGATTGAATATAGGATTTGGCTTCCTCATGTTCATATCATAATTTCAGCCATTGTCTAAAGCATCTTTTATGTAACGACACAATTACAATATATTCTAGCCTCTCAAAACCTAATAGTATTAATCAAAGTATAAAAATAACTAAGCCTAATTGGATTTGAGTTGCTAAGAAAACTAAAAAAACAGTATCAAGCATAAGCATACCAGAATACAAGCACTTGATAACTTGAACACTCTGACACGGCTAAGACTCTGGAGTAAGGATTCCAGAGAAGAATGGAGTACACTTATGCTGCATCGAGGATGAGAAACTTCAATGTAGGCCTCTCTTAGAAACGGCATGTCTTTGAAAGAATAGTTGCCCAACTTTTCACTATAAATATTCAAGATTTCGAGGTTAGGGGCTTCAACATCAACCCTGACATTCTTATGATCTCCTCTCATTGTCAAGCGCTTCAGTCGCAGACATTGAAGAAGAAGAAGAAGAGCATATTTTGATAGGAGGACAGTAAAAACAGGTTTTGAGAACTAAATTCTCAAGCAGAGGGCACCCTTTTAATAGGTCCTCGATGGAGCCTTCTCTCATGCCACAACATTCTAGAGACAATGTATTGAGTTTAGGAAAGATCAAGGCTTCACTTAATTCGCAGAATTGTAGAGACAATGTAGTGAGTTTAGGAAAGATCAAGCTTTCTCTTAATTCACAGAATTTTAGAGACAATGTATTGAGTTTAGGAAAGATCAAGGCTTCACTTAATTCGCAGTACTGTAGAGACAATGCAGTGAGATTAGGAAAGATCAAGGCTTCCCTTAATTCACAGAATTGCAGAGACAATGTATTGAGTTTAGGAAAGATCAAGCCATCTCTTAATTCGCAGCATTCTAGAGACAATGTAGTGGGTTTAGGAAAGACCAAGTCGCCTTCAAATAATTCGAAGCATTCTAGAGACAATTTAGTGAGCTTAGGAAAGAACAAGCCTTCTCTTAATTTGCAGGATTGTAGAGACAATGTAGTGAGTTTAGGAAAGACCAAACCTTCTCTTAACTCGAAGCATTTTAGAGACAATGTAGTGAGGTTAGGAAAGAACAAGACTTCTTTTAATTCGCAGGATTGTAGAGACAATGTAGTGAGATTGGGAAAGATCGCAAAATTAGAAACTCCAAACACCTGCAATTCTCTAACTTCAGTGAAATCAATGTCTCGCAATCCAATAGCCAAGAAGGCAACAGGTATGAATGACAGAAGCGCAAATCAAGTTCTTGAATGCCTTTTCTCATTGCGAAACGGATCCATTCTTCTATGTGAGAAACATACTTGGCATTCGCATGGTGATCAAAGCGAAGCTGGAACTTCTGGATCTTTGGGGCGGAGTTGAAAAGAATAGCTTGGCCTACAAATCTAACAAAATCATCTATCGCTACGGCCTTTCGGGAATAATAGTTTTCAGCATTCAGGTATACACGAGGGGCATGGAAGTTGAGATGAGAAACTGAAGTAGAAAGATTCCTCCACGTCCTTGACAAAAAAGCTGTGCGAATAACATCTTTCATGTCTAAGAAGGAGAGAATGTGGTGTAGAATACCGTCCGGTAGAGAGCTGAGACGATCATACTCCATCTTCTCTTCTGCTCTCTTCTCAGCCGTTATCCCCATCTCGCATTCCATCCGTCCTTCCTTTGTTGAAAGTTGAAAAGTTAAAGACCTGCTTCTCGTGCGCTCTGTCCTTTCTTCGTTGAAAGTAGAAAGTCTTGTTTTTGGTTAGGAAAGTTGAAAGTCGCTTTTATAACTCTCCTTCTACAACTTCCTCTTGGATACTATCATGGTATTAAATATCGGCGGATACCGGTTCATATCGGCCGTACCGGTCCGATATTTTGGTGAGATATCGGTCTCGATACTGTAGATTAAAATATCGCCAAAATATCGGTCCATCTCGGCCGATATTTTGAAAATATCGGTTTAACCGATATATCGGCCGATATATCTGTCCATCTCGGTCTATCTCGGTCAAAATATTGGCCAAAATAAAATAATGGTAAAAAACCCCTAAAATTTTCACTTTTTATCTCATTCTTCCCCCACATTCTTCCTCTCCACTCATCTCCTTAGAGCAACCCCTTCTCCTTAGCTCATTCTCTTGCATATTTCCAACACTATTTCATGAAGAAATCATTTTATTTTGGTAAGAAAATCAACACATTCCCGTATTTTAACTATTATGTATTCTTTAACAATCTATACCGAATAAATAATGATGATGATGCTATCTAGCCTAGGCGACACTCCACTTCGAATTAGGCTTTCATGCTCATCAATCTCTCTCTCTAGTCTCCCCTAATTTCATGTAAACCATAAACCTTTTAATGTCTAAGTGTCTTTTAATTTATTTATCTCACTATCATGTTTTGGATTTTAATATTTTATCTTCATGGTCTTGGATTTCACTATTTATTTGATGATTGAGTTAGTATTAAATGATACTTAGATATCTTGTTTTTATTTTCTTATATTTTACACTAATAAATTGATCATGAGCACCAATAATGGTTGCATTATATGAAATACTAGAGAAGACAACGAATTACGACACAGACAGGACTCATAACTTAGGGTGACCGAGATTTTGATTTATTGTTGTTACTAATGGAAAAAAATATTGCTTTCCAGCATTTTCTAATATTCTAGATTTTTTGGATATTTTTGCGAATTTTTTTGAATTAAAAAAAAATTTCACACCGCGACGACCGCGACGGACCGATATCCGCGACAGATACCGATATCATATCGGTTTTTTGGCCCGACCGATACCGCGACCGAGACCGAGATTTTAAACCATGGATACTATAATTCTCATGAGCCTGTGTTTTCTATTCCGTGGAGGAGTGTTATTATGGAAAGAGGAGAGGGGGTGGGGGACAAAGAGAATTAATGTAATTTTTCTTATTTCCGACCACTAGGCTAATATTATCTTATTATGAGCCCTGCTAATCGGTCCAAATATTTATCTTTCCCTTTACACTTTCTCTCATCTTGCTTCTCCTATAAATCATTTTTTATGTTTTTCATTCCTTTTTTATTATTATTATTTATTTTTGTCATGTAGTTCTATTTTAATTATTATTTTTTGATGACGAGGCCGGTTTATTTAGATTTATGTTTTTTATTTTATTTTTTCTGATTATTTTTCACACTCATTCCTTTTTTATTAATATTATTTATTTTTGTCATGTAGTTCTATTTTTGTTATTATATTTTGATGAAGAGGCCGGTTTATTTAGATTTATGTTTTTTTTTTATTTTTTTCTATTTATTTTTCACACTCATTCCTTTTTTATTAATATTATTTATTTTTGTCATGTAGTTCTATTTTTATTATTATATTTTGATGAAGAGGCAGCTATGTTAAATAGACTTGGAATAGAGGTTACTATCTTCACTCGGTGGTTAAAAACAAGTCGTCAATATCCTCATGTAAGAGATTTAAGATATGTTGACTTTCTAACAAAAATGGACTTGGAATTAGTTTGTTTGTTTACCCGGTACCTAATTTCAATTTAAATTGAGTTTTCCTTCCATGAATTAAACGCTCGCGTTGGACGCGGGCCCTAAAGCGCTAGTATATATTAAAGCAATAGGGGATGTGGGCCCACCTCAGCAACCCAATAATTCTCCTTTCAAATAAATATGGAGAAAAAAAATATAGAGTGCTTTAAGGTGCCATGTCATTACATGCCACAATTTTTTCTCAAAAAAATCTCTTTATCCATATCCTTTATCTCCTAAAATCTCTCAATCAATATCCACTAAAATTGCTCTATTTTGCTACAGTTATTGTCTCTCTCAATACCATTTATCTTCCAACTTCTCAAGATTACTATCTTTTTATTTTAACATTTGGGGCCTACCATTCAACAATTCGCACTGATAAATTTTTCATTAAAAATATCATTTTCTTTTAGTTTCCAAATATAGCTCTACTCTATTCAAAGATTGTTACATGTGAACGAAAATCAGAACTGACCTTTTGGTAGACCACCTCATGGATGGACTTGTGATAAAAATGTCTTAAGGTTGGAGGTTTTTTTTTTTTTTTTAATTTTATAGGTATCCTTTTATGATCTGATTATATAGACATATGACCCTAGGTTTGGCCCACCATAAATTACACTTCTGTGGACCCACATAGACTCACAATTAAGAGATATATATTGATCCAAGTTAGGCCAAATATTACTTGGATTAAATAACACTAGCCTGTGGTTTTAATGTCTCATTATTTATGGCTTTTAAAGTTAAGATGTTTATACTTTTTTTTTAAAAAAAATCTAGTGCTAAAAAACGGTTTGAGTAGTTCTAAAATGGTATTGGTGTTACTTCAAAGGGGTAGAGAAGAGATTTGTGAGGATGGATTGAAATGACTGTTGACTTATGTGAAAATAAAAAAAAATGGTGCATTTGTGCAACAAGAGGATTGCACATTTTTATGATTTTCTTTGTTAACAATATTATGTTATTTGATGTGATATATATTTTTCTTGCATAGAAGAAAAAAATGAATCATTTTTCCTTAATAAAGAGGACCTTGATTTTCTACTAAAATGCAAAATTACATTTTTCATGAGGAAATAAAAATCTGTATAAACTAGAATCCTCTTGTTGTACAAACAAGTCCAAATGGGGTGACTTTGTTTTATTGGGCTTTGAAATTATCAATGTGTAACAAAAACTTGAATGCATTTCTTATTATTAATATTATATATATTAACAAAATTCTCTTTTCTATATCTTCTTTAGTAATTATTGTTGTTTTTATTATTTTTATGTTGTTGTTGAATGGATTTTTTTAGCTTTATCTTTGTAATAGTTTATTGTTGATGTTGACCACTTATATTTGTGATTGAAGATGTGTTGACAATTTTTATATAAATATATGCATAAATATATTCTTATATGTTTATAATTAATTTTGATATCTCATAAATTCAAAATGTAATATCTTACTTTTTGCCTCGGGCTAAGCACGGGGCGTTGTTGCTAGTCTATATTATATTTAGGCAGAAGTGAACTACACATGGTGGGGCCCACCTTTGAAAAATCCAAATCATTTACCAGCGTTTAAAGGCAATCTTTAGTAGGCCAACAATTAGACCCATGAGAAATTCCTTCCCCTTTTACCATGGAAAAAAAAGAAGTGGAAGTAAAGTAAGGAAAGTTAATTAGGTGTTGAAGATTTAACTGGTCCAATGGAGGTCATCTTATTGATTTGAATAATAATTTATATTTTGATCACTACAATGTCTGCTGGGTCTGATAAACGGTTTGGATTTTTCACTTGTGGGGTGCCCTCCTTTGCACTGCGACAACTTTTGCAGTCTCGATTATTATTATCATCATCATCATCATCATTATTATTATTATTGTGCTCTTTATTATTTCTAGGTAATTTTAAGATCTAAGTACAAATTCACGAGGGGCCCGGATGGAGTCTGGATTCCTATAGTGTTTATTACATATTTTCTATGATAATTCCACTATGGGGCTCACATAATGATAATTTGGATAAATAATTAAAATACATTATTCAAATAATTATCAATTAATAATTAAAAAAATGAGTTTTCATCTAACACCCGATTTTATTGGAAGCGAAGTTTAGGATTACAATGCACATGCGATGCAAGGGCTGAATCTCATTCAAATTAAATAGTTGATTAAAATTAATTATCAATCAATAATAATGACTCGAAATTTGAAGTGAAGTTTAGAAATATGATGCACGCACTAAACACAAGTCAAGTCTCCTGTAAATTGAATAGTTTATTAAAATTGATTATTCTAAAGGTTGTTTGATATCTTATATTGTATTTTGTTTTTATTTACATTTTCTTTCAAGGATCTTCCTCTTGTTCCATAAATAACTTCTGACTTTTTGCAGACATTTTGCTTCCATATGAACAAATCATTGATCTCGATATAGTTTACATTATCCCTAAGATTCAAATGAGTGTTAATTATCATATTAAAATAGTTTGTCACATTTTGGACCTCTCAAATTTGGAGAAAAATTGAAAAAATGGGCTGGGCATGATTATGCATAACACACTGTAACTCCACATCTTCTTTTTTTCCTCTATTTTTCAACTACCTCATCAAAAGGGTTGTGGAAAGTAAATATGGGTAGAAGCTGAAAGGCGGTGCCAAACACTATATTTGTTCAAATCTCTATCCATTTAAGAGAAATAGAGGAAAAAATTAGACCTCCCAAACATGCACTAAGTCCTCTCCATAAATTTTTTTTTTTTTTTTTTGAAAAAATGACTAAAATACATTTCTCTTATAATAGGTTTTTATCTTTTCTTAACGTCTTCTGGTGATTTTGGTGATCATAACCATTTAATGAAGGTGGTCTTTTAATGATTAGGAATCCCCTTTCTCAACCATCCCATGCATAAAGGTAGTTGAAGTGGGCATTTCTTTTAAATGATTTATTAAAGAAGAAATTTTCAAAAATGACATAATGGTGTATTGAAATTTTTTTACGGTAAGAAAGGGAACTTTTATACTTTTTTGAAATATATTCAAATCTTCATATGCTTTTTTTTTTAAATGAACCAAGAATTATATACTGTCTCAGATTTTTACAAGTCTCATTGCCCAGGATTAGCATGAGACGTGGCTAAGCTGTCTTTATCTGGGTATGTTTTGTAGGAGTGAATTTTGCTTTATATGCAATTACAGCCAAGAGCAATTGAGTTCAGAGTATCCAAACACTTTGTGTGATGATAGAAGTACAGTAAAAATGTCAACAGTACCCAAACACAAAAGTACAGACTTAAGTTGAATTAGTTTGGGCTTTTGAAGATCCACAAAAGAGCCTAACATAAACAAGAAATGTGGCGTAAGCTCACACTGCTGATAAAGTTATGTAGCTTTAGTATTATATCTGTACAGAAAGATGTTAATTTTAGAACAATGCCATAAAACCAATCATAGACAAACTAAAATCTCTGCAGATGAAAAGGCTCCAGGTAAAGCACCCATCATTCGAGCAATGTCATGTATCCCTTTGAAATTTGGTTTAGTAATGCAAGTCAACTTCTCCAAGTGGATCGCGCTTTTTATAAAAAAATTTAGAAACCTAACACCATTTTCTTCATTTCTCAAAGAGGCCTCAGAGGTGATACGCAATGCTAGATTTAGTTCACTAGCAGCATCCCATATCTTGATAGTCTTGAGGTAATGCACCACATAAGATAATGGAGAAATAAATGATTCCCAATATTCCGTTTCATCAAACTCGAATTCCTCCCCCAATACCATGCTGAGATCGTACTGCAAAATTAAAGTGGTCAATGTTTTAGGACTTATGAAACACAAGAAGAAAGATTTATGGTGAAAATGCATGAACAATAAAAAAAAAATGCAGCATTACTCACACAAAGTTTACTTTCTTCTATCTTCACAGAGAGTGTCTCAAGGTCAGGAGAATTCTTCAACAAGTAGACTATCCCTGGGAGTTCCCATTTTGTAGGTCCAGTCTCAAGTATCAAATGCCTGTGCTTAAAAATGAGAGGTGGCAGATTTTGTAATTCTCGAAGAGACAATGCCTTCAAAGATTTAAAAAAAGAAATGTATTTGTCACCATCAATATTACATAATCATGAACATTCAACAAAGCTTAACCCAATAAGTCTAAAAAACTAACCATGTAATTGTACAATAAAAAAACATCTCATCTCATCTCATTGCCATCTGATAATGTAGGAGTTTGACCATCTCATTAATGGTTTCAAGCATATGCATATGGTGACCATGAAGTTCTAGAGAAGACCATCCAAAAAGAGCTTCCAAAGTTTTATATAGTAAAGCTGCGGGTTGGATTTAATATGAGTCAGGTATGCCTAAACGCGTCGTTCAAATATACATTGTTATAATTTGAACTAATAAGTCTCACTTCTCAAATATTTTCAAAACATGCTCTATTCACTGCAACATATGAAGTGTTTGTATTAGAACTTACTAAAAAACATGTCAAAAGAACATGATGGCGGATGTTTTAGCCAAGCAGGATGTTGAGAGAGTTTACCTTTGGGAGGGTTTTATAATGTAGCTATGGTGTGAGGCGGTACATTACTCTTGTACCTTTATTTTTCCTTCGCCCTTTTTTCTTATCTTCTTGTATTCTCTATTTGTAATCTCTTTTATTTGAATAAAAGTTATTGTTACGGACAAAAAAAAAATGTCAAAAGCAAATTGACTAATAGCCGGGGAAGGCGGCCTTGAACACATGGGAGTTCAAAGATTTAATAAATTAAGTCTCATGCAAATTGATTAATAAATTAAAATAAACATTTAAAATTAAGCATTAATTAATAAGAAATACATGGATTGATTGAATTGTAACCAAATTTGCCTAAGCTTCACAATATAAATATATATTATACCATAATTAATTAAAAAGAAATCCACATATAGGGCTTCAACAACATATAAGTAAACATCTGTAAATTAACTTTTGATTATCCTAGCTTAAACTACCTGTAAATTTAGTTAAATGTTTATAAAAGCACGAACATTCTATGTATATCTAGTTATTTTAGTTATAGACTATATGCAATCTACTTGTATGAGAAAATAACTTCTAAATTACCAAAATGTCCTTTGACTGACAATCGAATCAAATAAAATCTTAAGGTAGACCACCTAATACAACATAGTCATTGGAATCACATAAACATAAACAGTATAATGATAGTGGGCCATCTCAAGTGATAATAAACTCACATGATACCCATTAGATTTAATCAGCTGTGAGATCCATTGGTGAAATATATGAACAGTGGGTTTTATAGAAGAAAGGATATGGTTTGGAAGTGAAGGGGGTCCCCGGTACATGGAGACGATGGATGGGTTGGGTAAGTCATAAGCGGGTTATGGTGAATCTCATTTAGGTAATGGTAAGATGTGGATAATATTTATTTAGTGTGTCCTAGAAATTTAAGTTGAGGTTGTGAAAACAACTCTTCTGGTTCTGTGTCCCTTTTTTCTCCATTAGGCATAGCTTCTGGTATCATTTGTGCAACAGGAAGATTCTAAGCTCCACAGATTTCTATTTTGATGAGAGAGAGAGAGAGAGTAATTCTGCATTCTTATCCTTCCATAGGAAGTTGCAAGTCTCTCTATGCATTTTCTATTCTATTGCAGAATCCTTTCGTTCGACAAACATACCCTTAAGGTATAAGAATACATAATACAAACCCAAAACTAAGTGGGCCCTTTGTAATTTCTTCTTTCACCTCTTATACATTTTGCATTTGGACTGAATATAGGGTTTGGCTTCCCATATTCAGGTCATGATTTCAGCCATTGTCTAAAGTATCTTTTATGTAACAACACAATTTCCTCTCGAAACCTAATAGTCTGCATGATTATCCAATTGAACACGATTGAGCCTAATTGGATTTGAATAATGAAGAAAAAAGGTAAGGAAAAAAAAAAGCATCGAGATACCTGAATACAATTAGTGGATAACTTGAGCACTCTGACATGGCAAAGATTCTGGAGTGATGTTTCGAGATAATAAAGGCATTCAATTGCGCCACTTCTGCCGCCTTGGGGATGCCAAACATTCATGTAGGCTCTCTCTCAGAGACAGCATGTCTTTGAAATAATACTTGCCTAAACGTTTACTATAAATGCCCAAAATTTCGAGGTTAGGGGCTTGAACATCAATTCTAAGATTCTCATGAGCTACTTCGTTTGTCAAGCACATTGTCAGTCGCTTCAGTCGCAAACTTGAAGATGAAGAAGAACATATTTCCATAGATGGGCAGTCACTGTTGACTGTCATAACTAAATCTTCAAGCAGAGGAGACCCTTTTAGTAGGTCCTCAATCAAGCCATCTCTTATTTTGCCGCAATGTGGAGACAATGTAGTGAGTTTAGGAAAGATGAAGCTATCTGTTATTTCATTGCATTGTAGAGACAGTGACGTGAGTTTAGGAAACATCATGAAATTATAAACTCCAACCCTGCAATTCTCGAGCTTTAGTGAGATCAATGTTTCACAACCCAATAGCCAAGATGGCAACCGGTGTGGGGCAGGATTACGATGATATCTATTGAAGTCAAATCCAGTTCTTGAATGCCTTTTCTCATGGAGAAATTGATCCATGCATCTACGTGATCAACATACTTCTCAAGATAATTAAAGCAAAGTCAAAACCTCTGAATGCTTGGGGTGGAATTGATAAAAAGGCCTCATTCAACAAATTTAACAAAATCCACTACATAATCATGATAACGATAATACTTTTCACGATCATACTTTACAAGTGGGGCATGGAATTTGAAGTTGAGATAGGGAATTGAAGTAAAAATATACACTCCACCACCTTGACAAAATCTGAATGCGAACAACATCTTTCATGTCCAAGAAGGAGAGGATGTGGTGTGCAAGACTTTCCGGTAGAGAGCTGAGATGATCACACTTCATCCTCTCTCTCTCTCTCTCTCTCTCTCTCTCTCTCTCTCTCTCTCTCTCTCTCTCTCAATTATTGGGGGTTTCTTCTTTATATGCTTGCTTTGCTTATTTATTTACTATTAGTGAGTGAGTCCAGATTTGGATTCTCTGGATCCTCGTTTTTTAGAGTTATTATTAGCAAGTGTCCCTTTCTTAGATGAGTGATGAGTTCCCATCAAACTACAAGTTGATCATGCGGACTGGGGATTAGGTATCCCCTCTCGTGTAAATGAGATTTTCAACAACTCCGCCATGGGCTCCACTTAATGATAACCATATTGTTCAAGGTGAATGTCACTTCAATATGAGTGGGTCTCACTACATGATCATAACGTAATTAAGACATGTGATCAGTAATAAGTGATATTGTGATAATCACATTATCAGTCATGTTGTCAATTTGACGGTGGCCCCACTCCTATTAAAATGAACCTTGAGGATATGCTAACGCATGAGATGAAATTCTTCTTGTACGGTTTGGATTGTCATAACGTGGAGCCCCACAGTAGATTTTGAGTTTTGAACATCTAAGAAAGCGTATTATTATTATTATTATATATAATGACAGCAGTCCTCATCCTGCGAGAGGACACCTCAGCACACTGAGGCTCGTTTGGCATGGTTAGTAAAAGTAATATAAAGCCTTCATTTTTTTCCGGTAAAGGAGTCCCATTAAAACTACTTATCTTCAAAATTCCTCCATTCTTTTTTAAAAAATAGTAAAAACAAGATGCTTCTTTTCTCTACTAAATAACAAAAAGTAAAAAAACACTCGCTTCTTTTCCTACCAATCCACTAAAGACAAAATACCATCATAGCCCCTTATTTTTTATTCTCTCTTGATTTGATGGTTTACATTACTTTTACTTTAATAGTAAATTGCCAAATGGGCCCTAAAAGGTCTCTCGCCACGTCATTGTACTCTGTTGTTAAGGTGTGGCCCTCTCCAGTTTTGATCCTCTCAATCCGATGATTTCAAATACAACTTCAAACTTGTATTTAAAATTTGAATTATTAAATGTACCAGACGCACGTGCATCTTTATCAAACATGACTTCATCCTCGGTCTCACTAAATCTGCCAAATCCACCATCTCATCTCTAGAGATCAATCCTCATTCACGAAACCCAATGACACTCTATGAATCATCTCGCATTGCATCACTACACTCTACTATATCTCAGGTTCTCTTCTCACCTTCTCCATCTCTTTTCTATTTCTATTTCCATGTTTTACTTCATTCATCTCTGTTCTTTCTCACCCATCTAACTTCACTACCATTGTGTATCTTCCCACGGCCCACCTTCCAAACACATCACCTCCCTTCATATCTTCATCACATCTTATTCCCATAACCAAACAACATCCTCACCGCCTGCATTAACACCCACCATGTATTGACCGAACTTAGCCACCTATGCATACCAAAGCTCTACCATCTCAACATCTTCATCACAACCATCTCTTTCATTTCACTTTCTTTATTGCATCATACACGAACCCACTTCAACTCTCACGGCCAAAGTCTAATCGACCCACTTTTAAACAGTCAGCACTGTAGGATCTTACACCCCATTGAGCTACCACTTGGTGGACGTTGATGTCAACAATCCCTCCCTCAACGGCACACCCGCCGCGACTCCTGCAGCGCAACTCGCAAAACACAAGTCCCGTGATTCGAACACCCGATTTACCAGGCTCTGATAACATTTATAGGATCTTACAACCCATTAAGCTACCACTTATCTGGGAAACGGCACAACAATGGCTTTATGGTATTGTTTTATAGCTAGGGCTTGACCACAATTATGACGCCTCAGGAGCGAGGGTGGTGGACGTTGACCTCAATAAGCACCTTTCTTCACATCTCTACACATCTCGTCTCCTCCTTACCCCACTCAAGTTCCAAGCACAAAACGAAGCCCACCACTCCCTGCTGGCCATCAAATCACACATATCTGAAAGTTCACCAATCCATTCCCCATCCTCTGTTCAACTTTCCCATAGGCTCCCTCATCTATCCAACCAAACAGCACTTCACCCAATCTTTGCCATCTACCTATCTACATAGCTCCCCCATCTTCACAATCATCCTCATTTTTCTTCTTTCTTCTTTTTTTCTCCTCATCATTCATCTCTCTTACCTCTTTGTCATCTCTTTGCACATCAGAATCGAACCCATTCTCATCATTACTTGTGAACTCACCAAATCAAATCCAGGTTTACTTAACACCATATAACCCAACCCACCCGACTCATATCTATGCCTGGCCAAACAAAACCATTCGGATCACTCGGCCGCCCACACACCAACCCAGTCACCAACCTACTTCCAAGTTCCAACCCATTACCCACTCTCCAACACAAATCGTTACCCACACAATGCATTTATCCCAATGTTCAACCCAAACCCAGCTGCTGGCCCACCAACTGAACCACGGTCAAATGGGGCCGCCTCCCCTCAGCTCACGCGCTTGTTATTTGAATAGAATTTGGAGCAGACTGAGACTTTCTTTTACAAGTGGTTTAGATATAAATATATATATATATATATAAATGATCCAAATTCAATGATTCATGAGAATTTAACAATGAGTTTAGTTTTCAAAGATTTTGTTGAATTAAAATTTGGACAAAGCCTAAGTTTTTACAAGGGTCATTTGCCTTTTCAGTATTTAATTCATGGAAATTTAAGCTTCCCCTGATGCGCTAAAATCAAACTAAAGCCAAAGACTACAAAATCATTAAGGATCTTCCCCTTACTGTATAAATACTTCAACTTGTGTAGACATTGTGCTTCCATAAGAACAAATCATTGATCTCAACACGGTTTACAATGTGCCTCAAATTTAAATGTGTTAATTATAATATTAAAATAGAATATCACATTGAAGTGGATGAGATATATAACTTTTGTTAGTTTAGATCAATTTCAAGTTCTCAACTCAAATAAAAGTAGGTGATTCTTAATAAAAAATCACCCGTCGTTAAGGACTTGTTTGCTTTCATAGAACTCATAGGAATTGAACACGCGCGAATACATGCCATGCGATTAGAAATGAAGAAGATCTAAGGTGGGTGAATATGCAAATAGGACAATCAAATAGCCTCCCCACTAATGGCATGAATCCCTATGTATTCAATTCATATACATTCTATACAAACAAACACTATACAAACAAACAGGTCCTGACCAATCTGAATTTAGGGTGAGCATTTATTTTGACTTAGGGTTAGCATTTATTTTGACAAGCTTAGGTTTCCCAACTTCTGAAACTCAGAACTTCTCCAAACATCGAGCATAATTGGACTGAGTTTCACCAACACAAGGCCCTAAAGTCTGGACAAAAACAAACCATCTTATATATCAAAGGTTATGGAATACATCCTGAACTGATCAAAGACCACATCACATGCCCACTGAGACATCAGGCTCAGATATGAATATGAGACTGACAAGAAAGAAACAAGACAAAGGGATTGGAACCAATTCCCTTCTATTTTGTCAAGAAAGAGTGGGTCTGTTACCTGGCCTATTGTTATCTGACATGCCTTCAATCTTCAATAACCGATACGTCCACTATTGAAGAGGATCTGGGTAAACGGCAGATGATATTGGGGACCTCCCTTAACACCAGACTCCATGAATCTGGTTCTATGGGTTCTTCAGCATATGCTTCTTTAGAAATTATAATGGTTAATTTCTTCAAGGAAGCCACCACCTTCAGCAAACCTTTCAGAAATGCAATTTCGTGTTCTATCTCTGATGACCCATGTTCTTCTTCCTCCAAAGACGCATTGGTGCTTCTTCTATATAATGACATACAGAACTCAGCCCCATGGTCCAATATCTTTATGGTTTTCAAGTGACAAGAGAATGGGGAAAGACTATCTTCCCAATGTTCCACTTCGATGTCTGGCGTTACAAATGCATATATTTTGTCAAACTGCAAATTTAAAGTGGACAAGTTTTAAGACATGTGAAACACAATCAAGAAATATTTATGGTGAAAATGCATGGACAACCAAAAAAATGCCGTAATAAAATGAAACTCCTGACAACTGTAGTGTCACTCACCTTAAGATGATTTGGCACTTGCGGGGGTCATTCTATATTTGCTTCCTCTTTTACTTTTCAGAGTTCCATCTAATGTTCCAATTTTTACCACGTCAAAGTCTTCAAAAAGATCTCTCCTCTTCTCTATATATATAGAATCACTCAGCTTCTAATACCCATATGCATTATTTTGCTCTTTCATCTAAAATAGCAATATACCATTCCCCTCACTCTCTCTCTCTAAATGGCTTCCTCTACTAATGATTCGGTTGTAGGAGATAAATATAGATCTCATATACATGGGAAGGGAGAAAAGAACACCAAATGGAGATTCTCTTTTCCAAATTATGATGTAGTAAACTAGCTCTTTGAAGAAGGCCCAACGTAGGAAATTATCTACTTTAGTTTCCAATCTCAACTTCGACAGCCCTAAACAACTCGGTGAGGATGCCGATTTTATAAAATTTGTAAATATTGCAATTATTCATAACACCGCCCGAAAGATCTATAAATTTCTACTTTCCTTTGATTACAATAGTACGGAGCATCTTTCTGCAGTCAATTCATTGATCAATTTTGCAATGAACAAAGGCTTTCAAAAGCTTGATTTGGAATTCAATAAATATTATATGTCTCACATGCCATACCAGTTGTCTTTACTACTATCCAAATGCAAAACGTTGATATCACTTAAGCTCTAATTTCGCAAGTTTTCCTAAACTCACAATTGTCTCTCTAGAGTTGAACAAAATAGGAAATTGCTTGATTGAGAGGCTATTAGAATGGTGCCCTTAGGTTGAAAATTTAGTAATCAAAGCCTTCTCTTACGGCCCTTCCATTAAAATCTGTTGTTCTCCTTCTTCAAGTTTGCAAGTTTACGGTTTAAGCACCCGAGAATGGGAGGAGGTCAAAAGCCCCTAACCTTGAGATTTAGGAGATTTATTATAACAATTTAGGCAAATATTCTTTCAGGTTATTTAGTACTTGTATTAAGGTATGCTTGATACTTGCTTTTTTATTTTTAGTTTTCTCAATCACTCAAGTCCAATTAAGCTTTATCGTATTTCAGTTGGTAACATGAGCACTGGTACTCAGCAGAGGTTTTCCTTTTAACTAAATAAACAAGTGGTATACTCATATATTTCCGAAGCCCTGTATGTGGATTTCTTTTCCATCAATTATATTGCAATGTGAGCTTATCTTGTATTTCTTTGAAAGAATATTTGCCTAAATTGTTTCAATAAATCTCCAATGTCGAGGTTAAGAGCTTCAACATCAACACAAACAGTGCTAACCTCCTCCCATTCTCACGTGCTTAAGTCGCAAACTTGCAAACTTGAAGAAGCAGAAAAACGGATTATAATGGAAGGGCCGTAAGAGAAGGCTGTGATGACTTAACTTTCAAGCTGAGGGCACCCTTCTAATAGCCTCTCAATCAAGCAATCTCCTATTTTGTTCAACTCTAGAGAGTCAACAATGAATTTAGGAGAAATTGCAGAATTAGAAACTTTAATCTGCGAAATCCTGAGCTTCAGTGATACCAACGTTTCGCATTTGGATAGGAGTGAAGGCAACTGGTATGACATGTGAGACATAATATTTATTGAATTCCAAATCAAGCTCTTGAATGCCTTTGTTCATTGCAAAATTAATCCATGAATTGACTGCAGAAAGATGCTCCGTACCATCGTAATCAAAGTCGAAATTTATCGGTCTTTCAGGTGATGTTATGAATAAGAGCAAGGTCTACAAATTTTATAAAATCGACATCCTCACCCAGTTGTTTAGGGCTGTCGAAGTTGAGATTAGAAACTGAAGTAGATAATTTCCACCACTTCCTTGACAATTTTCTTTTGAGAAAAACATCTTTCATGTCTAGGAAGGAGATGATGTGATGTAGAACATTATCAAGTAAAGAGCTGAGACAATCATAATCGATCTTTTTTTGTTGCTTTCCTTGCTAACGTTCCCCCATCTCAGTCTCTCCTCTCTTTAAATTCTCACTTGAACTCACTCTTTCGTCCCTTTCTTTCTTGAAAGTTGAAATTCTCTCTTAGGGCCTGTTTCGATGCACAAGAAAATACAAGGAAAATAATATTTTTCAGAATATGATCTTCAATTTTCTAAAGAAAAATTCTTAATACATCTGGCAATCCAAGAAAAACAAGAAGAAAATGTTATTTTTTTTCAAAAAGTTTAACGTATTCTCCTACCCCTATCGAAAACTTTCTACAATATAAGAATCTCTCAAAATGCAGTTAACAAAATGAAAAAGTAAAGTTTTTTACTTCATCAAATCTAATGTGGTGTGGTTGTTTACCTGTGGTAAAGTAAAGGTAGATGTCACATCATGGTAAAGGTGAGGTAAAGTAAAGGTAAGAGAAAGTATGTCGTTAACTAAAGTGGGAGAGGGGTAAAGTGGTTGTGTTTTATTTTTACTTTACTTTATCACACTTTACCCTGGTTTTATGTGTTGAAGAAAAAGTGGCTTGTGGTATAGATTGTGGTTAAACAGTAGCAGCTAGAGTAGACTTTATATTACCACACTAATTTTTCGACTAAACATAGTAAAGGGAGAATATGTCACATATGGTCAAAGCATGTTTGTTTACATGTGTGGTAAAATAAAGGTAGTTATTGCATCATGGTAAAAGTTGAGGCAAAGTAAGGTGAAATAATACATGTGGTGAAGTAAAGTGGGAGAGTGTATGTTAAAGTAGTTGCCTTTTTGCATTGGTTTTAGTTTACCACACCTTACCATGGTTTTATGTTGTAAAGAAAAACTGGCCTGTGGTACTAAAAAAAAGTGGCAATTTCGCTGCACTACCTTTTCATCCTGACATGGTAAAGGGAGAATATGCCACACTTGGTTCAACTTTACTTTCATTTACTATACCACTTACTAAACAAACATACCCTATGTATGATTGTTCAGAATGATGATGATGTCACTTACTTTACCACTTGCTAAAAAGACATACCCAGAGTATGATTGGACTGAAAATGATGTCACTTACTTTACCACTTGCTAAACAAACATACCCAGAGTATGATTGTTTGGACTGATAATGATGATGATTTGAAGTGATCAATAACATTAATTTATTGTCATCTTGAAAAAAAAAATTAATGCATATTATAATCTGTGACACCAGCCAAACTCATTTTAAATCTGTTACATTCTACAGAAATTGCCAAACAGCAAAAACATAACAATATTTAAATATTACACTATTCCACTCTATACTATTTTATTCTTGAAATCTTTAAATTTGTAAGTATCCTATCTGTAAACATCCAAACTGGCCCTTATGGTCAGTTTTTTTCCCATAATTCCAAGAATTCATGTATGGAGAATTTCAAATTGAGGTGGAATTCCAAATCCCTCCTCTTGGTGGAGCATTTGAAATTCCACTAAAAAGAAAAGAGAATGGAATTCCAGGAATTCCAAAACGTCATTTGAGACATTTTAGGTGGCCTAAATTTGAAATTCCTGTAAAAAAAAACATGGCATCTCAAATGCAAGGGGACAAGCCATTACATCATGTCCAAAAAAAAACCCAACATCCCAAATTTGTGCCATAAATTCTGGTAAAGAAACAGGCCCGCCTCTCTATCTCTCTCTATGTTGAGATTTTTGGGAGTTGGTATCTTCCTTATATGCTTCTTTATTATTAGTGAGTTCAGAATCACGGGATCCTCTTCTTTATTATAAGCAAGTGTCTCTTTCTTGGATGAGTTCCCACCAAACTATAAATTCATGTGAACTGGAGTCGGTATCCCCTTTCATGTAAACTGTAAACACTTCCAGTGTAACAGAGATTTTCAGAACTCCACCATGGGGCCCACCTAATGATTAACCAAACTGATCAAGTTGAATGTCACTTCAACAAGAGTAAATCCAACCGTCACATTGATCACATGACTAAAAACATGATTGAGGCATATGATTAGTGATACATAACATTGTGCTAATCAATCATGTTATCAGTCATGTGCTCAATCTGATAGTGGAATCTCTGCTTTCTTAGCCCCTAAGAAAACCCCAGTATAATGACCAAAATACATTTGACCCTAAACCCAGTCTATGGCTAACCCAATGGACCACTCTGGTAAACCCGGAATACAAGACATAAACCCAACAATTTTCAATGTACTGGATAATCTCTTCTTTCTTCTCCATTTTGTTCTCACCATCCATGATTGAAGAGATTCTATTTGTCCTCCTTCTCAGAGATGATATCCCATGAAAAAAACTTCGTATTTTTATCTCCTTTCTTCAACCATTTACATCTGGACAATTGCTTCCACTCTATTTCTTCTTCTTTCACCTTTCTTTGGAATTCTTCAGTGAGGTTTAGTCTCGTCTTTTCCTCTTCAGAAGATAGCTGGCCCAATTCCTCATTTTTTATCTAAGGATTGGAGCTCTTCCAAAATGGCCGCTTTCCTTGTCTTCACATCTCCAAAGTTTTCCTTTACCCAATCTTTAATTTTATCCTTCAACTTCCTCAGCTTGAGAGACAATCTGTGGCCCGCCCAGCCATCCACCATCTCCTTCCACCAATCAGATAACAAGAGCGGAAAATTATTCTCCTCCAGCGACATTAACACAAACCGAAAAGGAGCTGGACCCATCTTTCACAGTCACAATTCCGCATGATGAGGCAGTGATCAGTGGCAGCTTAGGCAATGCTAGTTGATATATTCATCCGGATACAAGTCCATTCAATCATTGGAGACCAGGAATCTGTCCAGCCTAAGCATGGTTGGAGGATTTTGGTGATTCGACCATATGTAGGATCCTCCACTCAGCTGTAGGTCCATGAAGGAGCGGGAGTCAATCCAATCCAAAAAGGATCTCATGTCACCTGACATTCTGCCACAGCCCTTTCTTTCACTAGGAAATCTGGTTACGCTCCAATGTCCTCCTATGCACCATAGTCCTTGCCACCTACCACTAATCATATCCAACTCTCTCAAAAAATCCTCTCTCTGACTGCCATATGAGCCGCATACAAATGTTAATGGCCATTTAGATCTATCTGTTCACGACTCACGTTATCCTCCACAAGCACTGACAGATAGAACTCATCCTTCCAAGTGCTAATAACAGAAAAGGCTTTGGAATGCCAGACCACCAATATTGCACCAGCTGATCCCACGGCATCAACAGGCTCCCAACTCATCTTCCTTCTTCCCCACACTTGATTTACCATAGCATCAGAGACTCCTCTCAATTTGGTTCAATGCAACATTACGATCTGGATCTTCTGCCTTCTTAATAATTCTTCCACCAGAAGCCCACGTGTGGTACCCTCCAGCCCTCGAACATTCCACAAAACTATCTTCAATTTAAAGATAAGAAGTCCCCCCAAAATTTCTGGCCACTTTTGTCTGAGAGCAATCTCTCCTCTTCCTGATCTTTTGCCTCATCATAATCGATAGAGCAACATAGACTGTTAAGCTCTCTGACTCCTTTTCTTTTTTATTTACCTTTTCCTTTCTCATTTATGTTCTGGCTTTCCCTTGTCTGGGTGAATTCTATTACTGAAGCCCACCCGCCTTTCGCCTCATCCACTGCTACACCGATAGCCTTCATGTTTAGTAGTAGTTTGCCACGCCTTTAATGCCTAGGCATTTTGGGTGTATTGGTTAGTGACTTGACATGGTATTAGAGCCAACATGTCCCGGGATCGAATCTGTGTAGGGCAAAAAAGGCCCTACTAAGGAGTTAGTTTGCCACACCTTTAACGCCTAGGCATTTTGGGTGTATTGGTTAGCAACTTGAGACTTCCCACATTAAACGACCTTCTGGAAAAGCCACACCGGCTCTAGATCTTCTCCTTCCTGGTCCTTTTTGCTCGTCTGCCTTCTATTAACATCATCCAGAACCCTGTAATGCACTAACCACGCTTCCACCATTTAGCTCCTTGAAGGTAACACTTTGATCATGGGTCAAGATGGAGACTTTTGCATAGCACATTTAATTTTTTTTCCACTGCCGTCCCTCCTTCCTCTCCAAGTCTTCCTCCTCCCTTTCGACATGCACATTAAACTTTAAGTCCTCCACCCAAATTGGCAGCGAAACCAGCGAGACTCTTGACTTGTCCATCAGTATCTTTACTCTACCTTCCCTTAAAACCTCCATCTGCACCGTTCTTTTGTCCACCTCCGCTGTCCTGCCCAGGCAATCTCCCAACAGTTTAAAGACAACTCCGTGCCATGCGTAAAGTGGCACACCTTTGAATCTGACCCAAACTGAGATTGGAGGAGAACCCATAAACTCCATCCATCCCTCCAAGGCTACAAAAGGAGATGGAGTCCTTTCGGTCTCAACCTTGTTAAAAAATTCATTGATGAGAGGAATTGCATCCAAACCACATGATCATCCAACATCTTGATATTAATTGGCCATTTCACCCAGCAGCTCACCAGCTAGAGTTTCACCTGCAGCAACCCATCTAATTTGTACTTCAAAATCCCACCAAGCTGCATTAAAGAGTCTATTTATGCTCATTGACCACCCATGGAGTTACTCTAACTCCTTTCTCCAATCCATCATCTACAATCCACCCTGCAGCTTTCGGCTTCAACCTTCCTATAGACAACCGCTTTTTGGTATCAGAAACCTGACTCCATTCCATGCCAGAGAAGCCTTGTTTCTCTGCTTGGAAGGTATCAGAAACCTGACTCCATTCCATGCCAGAGAAGCCTTGTTTCTCTGCTTGGAAAGCCTCTTTCCAGGACTTCCTGGGCTTCTCTATCACCTCTCCTTTCCCTCCATATGAGTCAAATCGAGTTATATTCGCTTGGATTTTTCTTCCCCGCACCCCCACAACCCAAAGAAAAAAAAAATCTGCACGCGCGCTCCCTGCTGTTATTTCTATTGCCTTTTCCACTTCCCTGCAAGTGGCAAATCTGGAAAAAGCAAATCCCCTGTTTCTCCTGCTTTAGCTAATCCACTGGGATGAAGACACGTAAATTTTTTCAGCTCTATAAAACATGAACTCTAGCTCTGTCTGGGTTATCCATTGCAGGAGATTAGAAGCAAAGACGGAGAAGGAATCCTCCCTCAATCTTCACACCTGCATTGAAAGGGGAGGCTTACGAATCTTCCTTACCCTTGTACCTTCTAAGGATCCCATTCCCATCTCAGGTCGCCTTGATCTCTGTGATCAACTTTTTGGAAAAATCGGACAATGATTTGAAAACTTTTGATTTTCATATCGTTCTTCGAATAATCTCAAAACTTAGGCCCTTTCTGAATTATTTTTTTTCTTCATTAGAAATAATTACTCCAAAGGTCCTTTTATATCTTATATTGTATTCCACATTATTTACATTTTCTTGCAAGGATCTTCCTCTTATTCTAAAGTATAAATAACCTGTGACTTGTGTAGACATTGTGCTTACATACAAACAAATCATTGATCTCAATGAAGTTTACATTATGACTCAGATTCAAATGCGTGTTAATTACCATATTCGAATAGGTCATCACATTGAAGTCTTTAATGATACTAGCTTTAATATTTCCAGCACTGCTGTTTATTCATGAAAAACTGTTTAGAAGTTCCTGGAACCTTCTAAGCCAAGTAAAGATGGGTGAATATTTCAAACAAATGTCAGCAGCAAGCGAGGCAGAGGTGATTAGTACAGAAAACTGCACAACAATTCAGCACCAAGGCCCCAAACACGCACACACCACCACAATAAATCCACCAATCATCAAAGGAACCCACTTAGAAGGGGGATAATAGAGCTATTAGACAATAGATCAAAAGGTCCCTTTGAGCATTAAGCGATTGGTAGCGCAAAACACAGACAGAATCTGGACTTAATACACACAAATTTCTGTTCTCTTAAACTACCACCAGCAAAGAAGATAAAAGAAAAAAAAGACACCAAGAATATACTCCACTCGGGAGAAAATCCTATTCTATCATTACCCAGGCAAGTGGTGTGCAAACGAATATGCATGTATTCTGGAATTGCATATTGCATGAAAGATACAAGAATTGGATGAAAACAGATGAAATCAAAGATTCAAGAATTGGATGAAATCACTACAATGAATCCCAGAAACAGGAAAGATGCAAAGAAATGCAGGAAAGAGAAAATAGTTCAAATAGTATTATAGATGCATTTGTCTCTATCTTATCGAAACCCTAGCAGAGGGAAAAGATAAGGAAACTAGGGATTAGGGTTTTCTTCACGGACATACCAGCTGGAGGGAAGGAATCGCATCAGCGTCTCTGACACTGGGACCGTGTGAGTGAGTGACAGTGAGGGTTCTTAAATTTTTACGCCCTTTTTTAGGTATCGAGGGTGGGGGGGCAGAAACGGGGGGCGGGGGCAGAAACTTATACCTGAGTCCGTGCATGCCCCCTTCAAAGTTATGAAATTTTAAAGGCCCATCTATGAACATGAATAACGCCCCAGATTAAACAAAATAATAGAAAGATACAATTTATCAACATATTATTTACTTCTTTTCTTATATGAGACCCTATTAGTATATACTCAAGGGTCCCTCTCTCCCGAGCTCCTCCACTCACTTATAAAAAATTCTTGTGGGGTCCGCCTAAGACACTACCCGAGATGGGACGTTCCGAAAACCAAAACCCCCCCTACACGTGTATGGTGAAAGAGGCTTAAATGATGATTTTAACAACTCGATCAACAACTGATAAGTTTTTACCATCCAGAATG
This sequence comes from Camphora micrantha, assembly GCA_003546025.1. Taxonomy (NCBI): domain Eukaryota; kingdom Viridiplantae; phylum Streptophyta; class Magnoliopsida; order Laurales; family Lauraceae; genus Camphora; species Camphora micrantha. The sequence goes on along the minus strand of QPKB01000003.1, from coordinate 4,732,102 downwards.
AGTGTACGGTTGATCCAGCGGTTTAGTCAATCTGGATAGATGTCAAACCTCAGGATAAATAACTATGAAGGGGTCCTACTACCTCATTCACATATTGAGCTAATGAATGCATGAGCTAATTAGGAGAAGTTTCTCTGTACTTAAAGACCATTTTTATATAAACACTAGTGGAGTCCTACACATGCAATGCACGTGTACCGAACACACAATTTAAATTTGGATAATTTCTATTTTGTGTATAAACTGCACACAACTGATTTCTTCTTCATAATTGATCTTTCCTTTTTTACCTTGTTTTAAATATTAGTAGAAGCGTATGATTACCTTTTAATTAATCAACATAATCATATACATGATTCCATTGCTTTGATCTTTGTCTTCTTGATCCTCTCAACCAATAATATCTTTGTTGTCTTTAACCTTGGAATTTCTCAATCTCCTCTAATTCTCCTTGTGAGTGATTATTGATGGGTTCTTAAAAAATCTTTAAAGTGAAGTGAGTTACCCTAAAATGCTATATATATATATATATATATATATATAACATCCACAAATAACACAACCACGACAAGAATTGCATCGGTTTTTAAAATAATTAATCTTGCGAAACTTGAAAGCTTTCAATTGCTCAGTTTCATTATTTACTATTGATTTTGACATTACCGTTCAAATGATTATAGACCTCTCCACGGAGTAGTCCCCAAAACTTGCCGCAGGGCTTGCAGCCGACGAAAATGGGTGACGAGGGGCCCAGCGGTGGTCTATTAATTGAACAACAAAATTTTTATATGAAACAAAACCAAGAAGAGTCATACAGAACAAGTGAACTATAATAGGTCTTTGGATATGATGGGTGGGCAAAAAAATATAATAAAATAAAGGATCTTTCTGGTACAAAATGGAAAATCTTAAATCACCAAAGCATCTACCTGATTTCACCATGTTGCCGCTGCCCAAGATTTAGAAGTATAATTGCAAACCAGTCCCAAGTACCTGCATAATAGATCAAACCATAGAAAGCAGTAAGTTTTAATAATCACATCTACAATTGCCTTCCATATTCAGTGTTGTATTTACTACTGTGCAATCCTTGGTAAGGCACCTTTGCCATAAATAGTGCCCTAGAGAGTCCTACACTCCTCCTTCCTCTGCACAACAGTAGAGCACAACTTTAAAAGGGAAAATGGTAGTTGATCCACCAGTTTATTTCACTCCCCAGTCCCCACCATCTCTTTAATAACTGAACTTCTACAACATTTTTCATCCTCAAATATTTATAAGCTTAGTGCCAAAATGACCCAATCTTTATCTTAGTCCACACTCCAAACACTCTATAAGGCTGTAGTACTCCTGGTCCTACCAATATGTGGGACTGCATGTACTTTTTCTTTCTAAACTAAAAGACTAAAAAAAACGTTACACTGTAAATTAGACCACATGATTCCTGCATCAAAGCTTTAATGGGAACATTATTTCTAGCTTCTCTTCACAAAGGAACCTGTGCATGACATTTTTACTGGATATGTTATCTGTTTGCTGTCCAACTAAAGGTGAAATATGTTCTTGCTTTCCTCAGAAAAAAATGTCCAGCAAATATATTTGAATAAGTGTTTCCTTCAATATATAAATGTGCAACCTGTTGTTTGAATTGTAGTTGTTTTCTGCATGACGTGACCCAATCGAACCAACACAAAAAATATATGTGCTGACACCATACCCCTCCATAGTTTTATCTAGATAATGAACAGTTTTGGGGTTGAAACTCACCCGATTGTTTTGATCTGTTCGGTTGCCCGAAGTGTAAAACTACAATCACCTAGTCAACAGCCAAGTACATGCAACGTGGTACAAAAGGCATAAGAGCACAACTGAATGGTGCAAAGGCTTTGACCTGCACAATAAGAGTCAATGAAACTCCCTAGTTGCCACAGCAAATCCCAAAGAAAAGGATATATAATTCGAATCTTCCCTTTCTAATAGCATTTACATTACTTTACAAGTAAAAGAAGGAACCTAATCAACCTAAACTTCTGAAAAGAGAAAGCTTAATCCTAACCATTTAAACATCCTACAAGTAAATTGGCCAGAACTTCTTAATATGAGGCAAAATTGTACAGACTTTGGCTAAATGGAAAGCTAATTGAATAAGCTATCGAATGGATCCAGTTTCAAGTCATCTGGACATCATTTGACACATGAATTGGCCATCAGTAAAAAAAAAAAAAAAAGATAAGTTTCAAGTCATCTGGACATCATTTGACACATGAAATTGGCCATCAGTAAAAAAAAAAAGAAAGATGAAAATAAAATCACAACTCGCAGCCCTAGGTGCACTGGAAACAAGACTTGTACCTTTTTTGGCCTGCTTTTGAGTTGGCATGGGCTCAGATTTGGGTCTAAATTTAGGTCCTCGCTGGTATCGGCTAGACCCATTCAGACCTACATCAGGTATGGATTCAATTAACCCTAACCAGGACCCGCTCCGCCCCACCCCATTGACATCTCTACTTTCCAAACCCAACTTGAAGCGGGTTAAAATTTATATCCTGGATTTTAGGCTAAATTGAAGAAGATGTGTGTCATGACTGCACATTCATACAGTCCATCCATCTCTAAAAGATGTAATAATACGCATCCAACAAAAATATCAGTGACACATCAAAACTAAATTTATATAAAGAATAGCAATCTTACTTTTTGAACCCGCGACCATCAATTCTAACAACAATCCAAGTTGAAGGCATGAGTTTGTCATTGCTTTCAAACGACTTCACATACTCATATTTGCTGTTTGCCATTTCCAACCAAATAGCATAGAGAATAAAACTTCTCAACCCCCTGTTTTCCTCAAGTCTTCAACTTTTGTAGCGAGGTTCATTCACAGTCTACTACACAACCATTGCTGCCAAAATGCGGAGACCTGTATAAGAACATTGATGCCTCTTTGAATTCATAACCAATAAATCACAAAAAAAATCAAACAGGTGCCAATATAAACCATAAAATGAGACCAGCCCATGCCTTAGGACTGATGGAGAAAATTGCCATCAACAGCATATCTATTGATGTTTATGGAGAAAAATAAAATACAAAAAAGTCATCCAATGTGTAAATGTTGATGAGAACATGAAAATGTTCCAAAACTTGTTCACCTCGGAAATTAATATGGTAATAGCGGATTGTGAAAATATTATGGAGTTGGTGCAGAGTGTAAGCTGCAAAGCAGATAGCCATCCAATTGAATACATAGTGTTTCTGTTAGGTGCAAATGTTTTTTCGAAAGGTCTGTTAGGTGCAAATGTTGGTCTTCAGTTATGTTGGATCCTGTGGTACAAAAGGTGGAAAACAAAATTGGCCCTGTGGAAAAGAAGATTCCTATCCACAAGGGGATTGCATTAGTCTCATCAGGTCATCATTTGCAAACCTTACCAAATATTATCTGACAATTCTCAAAGTTCCAATGGAAGTAGCAAGGCAGTAAACCAAATACATAACAATTTCCCTTTCACGTGAAATGATACTACAATGAAATTAAATATATATTTAGTGTAGTATCATCCTTTAAGCATCAATATGTGCAATAACTAACCTGTTCCCGACAAACACAGCAGACTAAATGCATAGAAACAAAGCATGTTAGCAATGCCATTACCGTATACACAAAGTGTCGCTATCATACGAACATAAGCAGTAAATGAACATTTTCCATTTCCAAGATATCATATAACAGAAGATCCAAGATTACCATACCGGACACATCCCCGCCAACCATTTTGTGACAACTGCAAGATCCTGGCGCCACTCATGTTCACAATGCCAACAGCTGGCATCTCACACAATGCAAGCTCTCCAGCGTGTTTGTGTTGTACAGTATACCTGGAACAGGACATTTATTCCTATTGCCACGACTCATGCCGAGTGATGGTGATTGTTCAGAAGGATCAGGTGGCAATGATTCAGAAAGAAGTGTCAAATGCTTTGAAACTTGTGGATGTGAACAAGGTGCATAAAAACGTGGAGATAAAGTCAAGTTCATATGTTACTATGTTAGAGGACAATCAAGTTCGGCAAAGCATGCATTTATGGTACTAATAAATGTTAAGGATAGTGAATCTAAAAGAAGCATGTACATCAGAACGCATAGCAGACAACCCTTTCGATTGTGCGAATAATAAGTTTTTTTTATGGGTAATGTGTGAGGAATACTACATTAAGTGTATGCTGGGTAAAGATCCTGCTAAGAGAAGAATATCCACTATCACAAAAGAAAGAATGAAAGAATATCCATTTATATGAAAAACAGAGAGTCTGCAACCCAAGACATTACCATGTAGACCTTAGGAAGGATTTGATGCTTGAATTCTGTGTATATTTATTACTATCTAATCAATCTTTTTTGGTCCCATGCTATTACTAGTAGCACAAATGACATTTGGAAGATAAAATTACTTCCATAAGCAAGAGATGAAACTACTATTGGAAAATGCCACAAAAAAATTGTAAAGCAATGATTTTTCCCTCTTAAATTCTAAATTCTGCATGTGTTAAGCTATAGCCAAACAGGTCATTCAAAACTCAGACCTTGAGCAACAAGACTGGCTGGAACAGAAGCGCTGTATAAACTGAACAGGTAAAGGCCAAAATCCAATAAGATGCACCTCAAAACCACAACGAATGAACAAGGACAACCAAATACTCAAAACCAATCGTCCAATCCTATCCGAACAGTCAAATCCGAGAGGAATACACTTAGTATTAAGCTCAAAACTCCTATTTTGATTGACTAACCACGTCTCCTTCTAGAAAGCAAATTTTTCAGTTTCTGGGTTCAGATAAAAATCAGGTCTTGAGTTAATGCACCAAAGCTGATAAATCCGAGGAACGCAGAATCCGCAGCAATCAATAGATCAAGTAAGAAACAGAGAACAAAAACACAGAATTTCAGTTTCTTGAGCAGGAGAATTCAAATCAGCAGGCAGATCGATCCAAAAAAAAAAAGATAGAACAAACTAGAAAAAAAAGAGGAACTTGCCAGTGATTTCAACGGGAGACTGATCGAGACCTAATGTATCGAGCTTGAGGGAGGACAATCTCCGCCAGAAGGCTTCGTCTACGGCGCTCTGGAAGGGGCGAATTGAAGAACTTGTGCAAACGAGGGTTTTGAAGAAGAAGAAGAAGATTGGCTTCTCTGCTGGCTTTCTGCGTTTTCTGCCATTGCTAGGGTTTCTGTAGTCGAATTCGTCCAAAGGTGTCGATTTGTATACTCTTCCTTGCTACTAATTAGATTGGATCAGAAGCAACTCCACTTGCTCTTTGTTTAAGATAAAGAGAGCAGAAGAAGTACTGAAAATCACATGGAACGAAAACCACCAATTACAAGTACTGAAAGCTCAGGTGGAATTCGAACAGTTTCATGTAAAATCAATAACAATAACAATAGATAAAACCCTAAAAACGAAAGACATGAAGACGCGAAGAAGATCGAGACGAGAGATCTAAACCCTAGAAAATCGCATGTAAAAGCAATGGAAAAAGGTACCTTGGAAGATCGATGAGGAAGAGAGGGTCGAGCAGAGAGAGCGATGTGTGAGCAGGGAGCGAGCGAGAGAGGGATCGATGAGGAAGAGAGGGATCTATTTCAGCGTCGAGCAGAGAGAGCGATGTGTGAGCAGGGAGAGAGCAGAGAGGGATGCTGTGAGCAGGGAGCGAGCGAGAGAGGGATCGATGAGGGAGAGAGCGAGAGAGGGATCAATGAGGAAGAGAGGGTTTCAGCGTCGAGCTCTGAGAGCGATGCGTGAGCGCAGAGAGGGAGAGAGCGAGTGAGGGAACGATGAGGGAGCGAGCGAGAGAGGGATCGACAGGGGCACCAGGGCACTTCTATGATTTTTAGCGGTGATGTCGTCTTACAGCGTCCAATTTAAGTGGCCGACGGTATAACTTCGACGCTAAAACTGCATTTTCCTGTAGTGTATGTATGTTCCATAGGTATAATTATCTAGTAAGGTGGTAAAGTGATGCAATACAATTGTGTGCAGCCCACTTGGTCCAATCGGTCATAAGGAAGATAGAGGGATGGAAATGATTTCATATGGATAAATTATCAAATCTTGAAGGATTTGAATTATAGCTTTACCATAATAAGAATCGGGGAGGAGGGAGGGAGGGAGAGGGTGTTAAACTAGCCAACCTTATCCTCTAGTTCCCCATTTTATCTCTTTGCTTTCTATAGCAACATAGCTCCTTCGGCACCAAATTAAAGACTTTTTATTATTATTATTATTTATAGAATTGACAATTTTGAAGTATGATGCATTTACGATACGGCTTTTCAATCAGTGGTGCAAGATTTCCAACCTCTTCAAGTGATTATGGTACATAACTAGTATATATTCTAAAACCATACCAAATTTTAAGTTGGAAAATAAATAAGGGGAAAAATGAAAATGCAGAAAGATAAAGTTTTTGGTTAGCAATTCACAGAAGGGTATAAAACTGGTAAACATTATTAATCCCACAATAATGAGTTAAAAGAGAATCATATGCCAATACTAATATTTAGAACAACATGTAAAATAAAGATCCACTATGAAGGAGAAATTGATCGTTTGCAGTTATACACAGAACATACAGCTTCCAAAGCAGTAAGCAACAAGATAATGTTGGCTCCTAGGAATACGAGAAACTTCCATGAACCAGACACATAATTCTTGATGATTGTTCCAGCCTTGACTTTCAATTGAGAAGAATAATAAGCATTGATGCTCTTGATTGCGTCATCTAAAATTGGCACTTTGGTAGATTTCACTGATTTACTCATACTATTCCAGAGATTTGCGACTTCCATGTCACTTTTCAGATGATTATAGATGATCCCCGCCTCTCTAAGCAACTTGACATCCTCTTCAGTGTCAATGATCCCATTTATCAGTTCAGTATAACGTGACACAGCCATCATCTCAGGTGCGACTGATGCCTCAAATACAACGAGGTTCCTCATTACAACTTCTGATTTTTCATTCATAACTATAGTCGGAAGATCGAATGTTGCTGCAGCCTTGTCAAACTTTATGGTGTTTAGACCACCCTTTGATGGACGAAACTTGATGCCAACATTTTTAAGCTCAGTCACACTTGGAATTTGAATCTCTTGGTTTAGAGGGGTATCCTCACTTTCAAGGGTATCCTCCTCTTGGGCTACTTCTTCTGCCAAATCTATAAGATCTTCCATGATTTTTGCTGTAGTGCCTGTGGTGGTGTGTTTGATAATTCGACAGGGAAGTTTCAAAATGACAGAAAATTTCTTTGAGGCAGCTGCTTTTTTCAAATAGTGGATAGGAGCTGACATGATATTACATAGCTTATTCAACACCAAATTAGAGGAATCTTTCAGACTCTCTTCATTCTCTCCATCATTCTTTTCTGCTTTGTGGACTTCAATCTTAATAACAACGGTTTCCTCATCAATTGATGAAGGCACAATTGTATAATAGAGAAGCTCTAGCAAATGAGCCCTTTCAAAGAGCTCTTCTTCGCGAGATGGGAAATTATCCATGAATTTAAAAGGGGAGAATTCTCTACATAGGCCATTCAAACCCTCAGCCAAAAACTCATTAGGCTTTTCAAGTTGGCAGAAACCAAGGAACTCTCTCAATACAAAGAGAGGGATTTGGTTCTCCATCATTATCATATCTCTAAGGACAGCCTGATGCCCTGATTTCCTTCCGGTGTGGTCGAGCAAATGCCACATAGAATAAGAAATTTTGGTGAGAGTCACCGTCTTTGCATATATTTGTAAATACTCTAACAAGAAGGACGCATCAATGGCCATCGTCCAAGCCAGAGTTTCACCACTGTAGTCTATGAACTTGTGGTAATAAGCTCTGATACGGTGTTCAAGCTCGTACAAGTGCTCGACAACTTCTCGGAATTTGCACGTCTTGAGCAGCTTCTGGATTCTCTTTGCGGAAGAGATCTTGTATCGCATCATCTGGTAGAGGTCCGGCCGCTTCTGATGATAAGGGCCAATTGCCACAATTTGAGGAATATAAGCATCTTGCTTCACATACATTAGGGTTTTGGGAACAGCGAATATGCTGACGGGTACGTGTTTTCCACTTTCTTCATCTTCTTCTTCAAGGATTCGACATGTGTCATGGACCCATTCACGCTCGTAGCTTCTCAGAAGTGGATTCAGATCTTCAAAGCTTGAGTTGATGGCTCCTGTGCTGAGGGAGGGGAAGTCCATGAATAATAATTAGGTTAAGAAAAAGAAAGGTAAGGGTGCATGGAAGTGCCTAGTGTATGTAGTATAATCAGTAGTGCAGGCTTCAGCTTATGGAAACAAGGAATGCAGGACTGATCATTATATAGAGGCTTAAGTGGCTTCGTTGCCATTTCGTTTGTTATATTCAGAGCCTACTGTTATAAAACACGCTTCTAGCTAGTAAATGATTCCTTCGGGGAAACCGTACAACCTCGTGGTTTTTGTGGATGTAATTAATTTGTCAAATGAAAAGCGCGTTGCTGTGTGGTATTCTTGAGTCAAGACTTCAACACCTTGACATTTCCTCAAAGACCTGTTTGGATGTACTGTAGATAGAAGTATGGTGAGATGAAACGACAAATTAAAAGAGAATAAAATAAAATGTGTTATGATGATATTTTATTTTTAGTTTTTTGGCATGTAGTTTTTTTGGCTTTTTATATAAAAAAGTAAAGTTTTTTATATTTTTAGTGGAGAAAAGATATTGCTTTTTTTACTTTTTTTTTTTTAAAGATGGAGGGAATTTTAAAATTGTGTACTTTTAATATGACCCATTGTCTTTTCCTATCTAGATAATGGAGGCCTTACCTCACCTCACGTCACTTCACACACATCCAAACACACCCAAAGATTTGGAAAAGAGAGCAGTGACAGAGATATTATAAAAAAAAAAAAAAAGACAACACATCTACTGAAGGTCTCAGTGCGAGCGAATTCAATTGATGTTTGGATGCTTTTCTTGTGATGGAAATGATGATGTTTCCGCCCTTCATTATTTTCTGTTAAATGGTTTTGGGCTGGATATGGAAAGATTTTAATTTTTAAGTTAATGAAAAACAGTAGGAATTTTCAAATCTGACTGCTAGTGGTTGGAAATTTGACCTATGTCCTGGCATTATTCACTGTTGTCTCGTTGCGACTTGGTCGGTGAGATTGAATGAAAGAAAGTTCGAAACGGAAGGAAATTTTCTTTGGTAACAATGTTCAAACAACAAAAATGAATGGTTGTGAAAAGTTTATTAGTCTTTTGAAAATTCTAGCTCATGTTAATCGATCTAGGGGCTTATCAATATTATTAACCTCGAAAAAAAAAAACTCTATAGGTACTCGCGGTAGGCAGTGACGCTAGAAAAAGTGTGCCCGTGTCATGTATGTGTGTGTATATATATATATATATGTATAAATGAAAAGAGAGTAGGGATATCCCCACTGAAAAAAAAAAAGTAAAAAAAATACCAAACGAGGCTCCTCTGACCACTGTGGTCTTTATGAGACTTTGAAGGTGTTTTAAATTTATAATAACTTTAAGGGCCTGTTTGGATAAATGAGGAGTGGAGTAAAACGAAGTGGATTTCACATGTGAAACAAGTAGAGTACTTCACTTCATTCCGTTTGGATGCTTATTGTTAAGGCTTGGAGTATAATCCACTTTTACTCAAGAGAAGTATTTTGAGTTGGAGTGAAATGGAGTTCATGTGGGTCACAACATTACTTCATCTACTGTGCCAGATTCATCCAAACAAGGTAGAGTTGAAACTTTAGACAGTTAGAGCCTATTTAACTTCACTCTACTCTATTTTTTAGCTATCCAAACAGGCCCTTAAGGATTTTTCCAGTTAAATCCACTACAATGAAAGGTGAGATTTTTAGTTGTGAAACTCATTTGATTTTTTCTTAGAAAGCAGAATCTCCTCAAACAATCCAAATTGCACTGTGGAGCCTGGCATGCGTCTTATAGAAATTGATATTAGAAAAGATAGAGAGAGATCATGTTGGGTTGCAAAATTTGATAGATTCGTATATGATTAGAGATACGAATTGCTTATTATAGATAGAGATGAATAAGGTGCAGGATTAAAGTTCGAATTTTAAATTCTTGATTACTATTCAAAACATAAATACAACAAACAGTGTAATTTAAAGGGATTTAAAAACCTAAATATAAATCACTTCTATTTAAGAGAGAATTTTGGGAAAATTAAAACGAGAGATTTTAGGAACGTGGGTTGTGAGAGATTTGAAGAGCATAAATTTTGGATGGAGAGATATAGCTTTAGCCTCTTAAAGTTTTCAAAATCGTACGTGGCATCAGTTGTGATGCCACATGGCACTATTGAGAGTTTTGATGTGGCACCACATGAGGTTTGAGAGTACTAGTAAAATCCCGTGCAATGCACGGACCACGGAACCACCAAATGCACGTATTAATACGAAATTATTTTTAATAAATTTATTAATTAGTAAACTTGTGAGTCCTTTTTTGTTTGCTAATTTGATTTTTTTTTTTTGGATGTTTTATTCTTTAGGTGAGGTGTAAATGTAGTTTGATGAAGATCGGCATGTGTAGAAAAAAATAAATAAAAGACATATTCGAAAATAAAACAAAAGAATAAAGAATCATCCCATTAAGATCGTCTGGACTCTTGATTTATCAGTCCTAAAACTCAATCAATTGTCATCGTTTAATTCACACCCTTTTGGGAATCAATCGAAGAGTGTGTATAAGTCAGATAAGTGTCAAATTGGGACTGGTGTTAAATCAATGGACTTCGAAGGGAGAAGGGAGATGGGTAAGATTATTCGAAGGTCAGCGTACAATGGGTCCCATGCAACTGGGCTCCACTTGGAGGAGTCTCCATCAGGAGAGTGTTTTTTCTATGGGGATAATGGCTAATGGGCTAGGACAGGACATGGTCGGATTCAGCCCATGAGAGATCCACCCATTAAAATACCAAGCCTAGAATCGCACACATGTTAGTCCAGTAGCTGTATACAATGGGCATGATCTAGCTCTATCTGGACTTTAATATTGAAGTCACAATGCGAAAATGGGCTCATTTATTTTCAGTTTATAAGAGCCTAAAGTCCAACGAAGTTCGAATGTATCAAGGAACCACTATTACAACAGTGGGTCCGGTTGGGTCTTTGGTTTTTTCTCCACTCTCCAAGCCCATGATAGAGGACATTCTCAAAACGCCCCTTTTCACATCCATCCTTGTCTAGAAACACAAGGCCCACCTATTATCAACACTGCAGGCCCACTTATGTTATCTGTCACAGGATCTAAATTGAAAAAAAAATAAAAATAAAAAGAGATTAACTTCTAAAGGCTTCAAATCTATGTCAAGTATAATTTGATCACATTGAAATTGGCCCACCCTTAATCTAGATCTCGATAAAGATCAACTCACCCACTTGATTGTAATACACTAGGTGGGCCCTCTCCATTGGGCTGGAGGGAAAAGATCTAAATCAACATTGGGTATTGCCCATCATGTCATAGTTAGTGATGAAAAAGTATTCATTGATATGAAAAATTGATAGCGTTGATATTTTTCATCACACACGTCCTTTAATCCTCTTTTTTTCCTCGGGGCTTGTGCAGAGAGTAGTAGATGGAGGGGGAAGGGTTTCTCTCTTACTTGCTTTGAGATGAAAAACGGAGAGGACTACAACAAATATGGGGTTGCAGGCTGACTATGAAGATTGATGGTGCTGCTGGAGTGCTTGTCGTTGGTGCTAGGTATTCTCAAAACTCAGTGCTCTCTTCTTCGTTCGTCTGATTCTCCTCTCGTTCTTTTCTTCTTCTTTTTAATAGTCTCTATATTTGGAGTAGGAGATCAGTTATGAAGTGGGGATATTTTTTTCTTGGATGAAGTTATGCGGGTCAGTTAGTTTAGAGAGAGAATAGTGGAGAGTGGAGAGAGAGGAGACTTGGCATGGATGGAGATTATAACTCCTGTGTTGATATATTTTCTAAAATTAGGATTTGTAGTTTGGAGGACTGTGGTTAACCGAAGGCCGAGCACATTCCAATAGAGATATAGATTGACGTGGCATGCATCAGAGGCTCCCAATTACTTTAATATAATATATATATATATAGATAATATAATATAATTAAGATATAATTGGTAATGCAATACTTCTTTGAAATTTAAAATACATGTGCATATCCTGTTCCTTGTATCAAAAGTTAAATGCTAGCAGGTGAGGAAGCTAAGTGACTGAGGAAGAGTTTATTGTTGAATACTTCAATATGGAGTAAGCCAGTCCTAGCCATTCCATTCCACTATCTTAAGAAATAGCTATTGGTACAATGCATAATAGAACATATAATGCTAAATCAGATACATACGTCTGATGTATAATTATTTAAGCATTTATTCAATGATGGAGTAATTGCAATAGATATATGAGATTGATGGTTAGTTTAGGGGATGATTATTTGAGATCATACAATTCTGACTCAATTATTTAACTAATTTTTTATGTTTAGCATCATCCCTTGGATGAGGTCCTATCAAACTACAAATTCATGCCGACTGGATTCGGTATCTCTCTCGAGTAAACGCTTCCAATGTAAGAGAGATTTTTAAGAACTCCATTATGGGGCCCACTTGATGATATCCAGATTGTTAAAAGATAAATGTCACTTGACTCACTTCAATAAGAGTGAGTCCCACCATCAAATTGAGCACATGATGATAAACGTAATTAGGGCATACGATTAGTAAAACTCAAGATTGTGCTATACACATTATTGGTCATGTGCTCCTATTAAAGTGAAATTTGACGAAATATTACCAGAGGAGATGAAATTCATCCTAAACGATCTGGCCCCAAGTCTTTTCTCACCACTTGTACCCCATATTATGTTACATATTTTCCTAAAATCTCTTAATGGAAATCACTTTCCTATCTAATCTCTCTCCCTAATCTTTCTCATTACAATCCCTCGTACCAATTACATAGCCTCTTTGAGAAAGGTGTTATCTTCGTTTCTAAGGTTTTTTTTTTTTTCTCTTGAGATGAATCTCTCTTTTAGACAATTTATTTCCAATTAGAGTAGCAAAAGATTTACGTAAGAATACATTTCAAAAGATCCCCTGCCGAGCAAGCACACGGATCTAATGAAGAAAATCTCTGCAATATTTCCGCTTCTCCTTTTCATTGTAACAGCACAAGGTTCATCATCCACATCTCTCTCTAAATGTGTCTTTGCCAATACTGTCTTTCTCATTTAAAATACCATTGTGAAATTCTAAGATCTTATATGATCCTATTGATTTACGTTAACCATGATTTGTTGAGTCCAAATTCTCAACCCACATCTCCATGCATCTCAGCAAGAAGCTCTCATGCCACCTAAATTAGGATCCATTACAAAGTTTCCAGGTCGAATAGATTACAGAGTACACATTCGGTAGTGAGACAAACTTTTATTGATTGCATGTGTTAGTGTTTGTGATGGGGACTAAAAAACTGCAACTTTAAACAGATGTTTGGAATAATGAGTCTTCTATGGTTTTTTTATCATTCACTTGCAATGTTGGTCCATAAGCTGGCCCTGTTGAATCTCAAGAACTTCTCCAAACTATGAGAATAAGTGGATCCAGTTTCACCAATGATCATCTACAAGGCACTAGAGTCTGGATAAAAGCAATCTTAAATTTCAAAAGGAATCCAAAATTACATATATGATGCCATGCTAGGCCAAAAGAGAAAATAGGAAAAAAGAAGGGATTTTTCACCTCTATGGAATGCATCCTCAACCAACCAACGACCACAAGCCCACTGAGACCACATCAGGGACTATGTCCTGCATAAACAGCCACTCACGTCCATACACCAATTCGGTAAAAGATTTCCCACCACAACCACAGCAACAGCCTAAACAAAACAAGGCTGCAAGAATCTCAGATATCATTGACATGCAGGGGTGGTGGTTCCAATCCCCTACTGTTTTGTCAGCAAACAGCGGGCCTGATTACCTAGCTTATTGTGAACTGATCATAACCATTGCTGCAGAAACACAAAAAACCAAAGAGCAATAATTTTCTTTTTCCTTGAGCCCACCATTCCTTCTGCTGATTAATTAACACGGTTGGTCTTGTGAGAATCTGTTCCCCACTGAAGCCTCGTCTACTGAGGCACTTGGTGCAACGTTGTCATCAGCAGCCAGCTTCCCTGGATTCTCCTCTGCATTGATTGGCAGCTTAGACTTGGGCGTCAGCTTCTTTGCCTCCTCACACGTGTATATGAATATCTTCCGCACCATGATGCAGAACTCGCTGAAAATTAATGAACAAACCATCATATACTCTATTAAGATAAAATTTCTACTGTTACCCACAACTGCTAATAACTGAATGGTTCCTAACATGCCAAGAGCTGGAGCAAATATTGGTCCATGTGTTTCCAATTACCGTTGCAACCACCGTCCGAAGAAAGCAATCAAAACCATCAAGGCATCTTAACGTACCTTAACATAAATCAGCATAGTGGAAGAAAGCCTTCTGAAATGAGAGGAACATGGCATGTAGAGCAGGAGCAGTGGGTGCTTCCATATAAAAGGGGATTTTGTATTAGCCATCCGTAAAACATTTAGCCTCAGTGGAACTACTCAGCATCTGGGCAAAAACGGTAATTGAAGAACTGTTCACTGTTTCTATATTTACCACCCACTTCAATTGCCTTGCAACAGCTAGGGGCATATGATGACGTTGTTTTTCCATAAGCCGAAATGCCATGAGTCCTCTATAACACCTTTTTGCTCCCTATGTCTTGAAAAGGCATCATGACAATAGCAAAGGCCAAAACTTATAAAACCAACAAATTACAATCATGGTAGCCCTACCAACAGATGGGGCTCGCCATCAATATTCATGCTCAGGTTTGGGCTAGAATATTGACCTAGATATGAATGAAGCATTGGATTTTTAAGCTAATTAGTTCTAGAAAATAGCAGATACGTTCTAATTTAGTACTGGAAAGAGAGGTCTCATGTAATTGAGAAGATGGTTCAGGGATTTACTGCCACGGATCGTCGCCAACAAGCATCATGTCATCTTCATCATCTGTGTAGACCACCTGCCATTTCTTGGTATGCCCACACAGCTCACCTTCAATACCAAACATCTCCTCCAGTTTCTTGAAGAGCTCATCATAACAGTCAAACCTTGTTAGGTCAACAGCTCTACCGAGGGCAACCCCTTGCATGTGTACCTATCAATACATGGATAGCAGCATTTCAACATGAGCACCCATGGCAAAATAGTTTCAACAATTATTTGGGAAAGTAACAAAGCCACTAAATTAAACAGGCATACATTAATAGCTACAAAGTTACTAGGCATCAAATAAACTTCTTTGTGACAATTTCCCCCTGGTGAATAAGTTTCGATTTGAACTTGATCCTGTTATGACTGATCTTCACCAGTGGGATTATTAAACAGATATTGACGGTGCAAGAGGCTCTGAAGATCTTCGTGGAATGGTTCCTAGGACATCTGGTAATAGAGGAAGATTATAGTAATGCAAATCAAGTGGGCAATAAGGAAGAGGCAGATTCTATAAACACTGGCCTTCATTGTCCCAAGAGAAGTGGGATCTTTGCAAATTGATGTCAGTTTCAGAAGTCTGAAGGCAGCAGTGTCAGGTTGGCAAAACAAGTCGTAGCAGGATGTCTAGATTTACAACTTGAGTGATTTATGTAAGGAAGAAGCTTATTTGTCCCGTAGGGGCGGATCTTTTGCTTTCCTTTTTTGCTCATGCTTACAGTATAAACCTCCATATTGTATCTCTTTTTTTTTTTTTTTTTTTTTTTTTTTTTTTTTTTTAATAATGTGCATTTCCTGCTCTCAATAAAATACCATTAATAATAAGAGGAAACTAAAGTTTTCTAAAATGTCATTATCCCCAATTAATTCGTGTTGGCCCAACTTGAAAAGATTTACTTTTGGACTGAAGCGATCTTTTGTATCAGTGGTAAACACGGTACCAGTGCTAGTGCTGATGTACATGACTTGTTTTCTGTGATAGAAATCTAACATCGGTGACAGTAAGCTCAGTGCAAGCTCTATCCAGTATCCACAGCATTTAATATACCCATGCGGAGACTATTTACATGGTACTTCAGGTAAATATGTATGCGTACATGAAGCGTCAAATTGTCTTGGAATCTATCACTGATGCTTCAACATCCACACAGCATTGAAGTAACCAAAATACTAAATGTCATAAAGACAAAATATTTTAACTAAAACCAAAACAAGTTAATTTACTAGTGAGGTGGAGTTGCAGGAAACCTTGGTGCAGCTTCGGATCTGTCTGCTTTGCATCTCTTGGGATGATCTGAGGCATGATTTATCAGGCTCACTGCTAACTGCTGGAATATCAGATTGATGTGTATTTGATGGCTCAGACTGTTGATCTGAGTCTGCATCCAAAGATTGAACTGGCTGATCCCCATCTTTGCCAGAAACGGTAGCTGTCATAGTTATCTCCTCCATAGGTGAGTTCTCAACTAACTGGATGCCAAATAATCGACATCCATTACCTGTCTCTTGCCGCTTTTCACCAGCTATTCTGCTTCTACCAGTGACAACAGCCTCAGGAAGAGGTTCCACACGATTGGACCAAAACATTGGATCACAAGAGATGGGAGCTGCTGCACTGTTCCCACTGAATCCAAAGTTCCCAGATTCTGGAATTGGCGGAAACAGAGGAGTGGAATTGGGTAATGTACACTGTTCTCGTCCTCTCTTTAGCCCAGAATATGAGAAAGATAGGCCAGAATTATCTGCTGATTTCCAGGGCCCTAAAGTAACCACAGGAAGAGCATTCAAATGAGATGATGTTTTTTTTTTTTTTTTTCTAATGTGAACTCCTTAAATAAAAGTTGTAAATATGCTGCACAAATCAAAATGAATCTTCAAAGATATCTAAATGTTTGCATCAAAATTTACAAACAGAATCCAGGGAGATTTCTCTACCAAAATATTATAAAAAAGGGAAACGAGTAATCAACATTGAAATAAATGACAATAATGAAACAAGGCAGAAGGAAATTATCATACCGAATGCTGGAAGTTCTGGCAGTGTTGAAGGTAGTGGTCTTGCCCGTTTGTTCTTCGGTGCTGGTTGTGAGGTTAAAGGATTCGTGGCCAACATTGGCTCCAATTCCCAGGGTGAAACTTTATCCGGGCGCATGATCGATGAAGGTTCATCCCATTGAACCTACACGCAAATCCATGTGCCATCTTCATTATCATAGGTCAAAATGAAAAGGAATAAGATCAAGATACTAGAAGACAGACTAGAGCAACACCATTCAGTCTCAAAAATGCTTTCAGCCCACACAGCAGAAGATATAGAGTTGGCAGTATCTCTTAAGAAAATTTCATGCAAAACTCTCAAGATTCTAAAATTCTTGATTACATTACTAAAATTTTTGGGTCTTTAGGCAAAGTCAAAAGGCAAATGCACACATAGATGTAGTTAAAAACAAGGATCATACAAAGTTTTTCAAACATTAGCCATAAAAAGTAACCTTTAAGGATCTCCATTCAGAGTTCACCCAACATGATGATTGTGCGTCTTCAACACCAATGATGGTACCACTGAACCTGTGAAATTGTGAGGAAAGAAAGCTAAAATTGGTATGTGTTCCCTTATTGCTACACAAATTTAGAATCTCAAGCTTCTACAAAATATACCTTCTTTCAGGAGCTTCATCACCTTCAAATCTCATCTTGAATCTCATGCCAATAGAAAGCTTGTGGTTCCGAGTATCAAGATACTTGTTGATACTTATAATGAACTCTGACTGACTTGTTCTGGAAAACTAGCTAAGATTCAGTGGGTTCTTTTCTCCAATTACAAGTTGACAAGATTAAAACAACAAACTGAAAAAAGGTCTAGAAAGCCACTATGCTCAAGTATCTTTTGAGGACATGAAAAGTGAAATCATCATTAGACCCATTTCCAACTTTAGAGGCCCATCTGTATGTCCAGTACTATATTTATAGGATTCTTCCAGGCAATTTGCTTCCATCGGTGGGGCTAAGAGTGCAAGGATTAAAGGTAGGGAATAGGAGCATGGGACAGAAACCACCCATATATACATGCCCCTTCCGTAAAAAATGATTCCCCACTCTCAACCTTAGTAAACTAGATCCTAGGAAATTGATATTGCCCTCTAGATCTCCAGTTCTCCACCCTTATGATTCGCTATTCACCACTCCAATACCTCATGGATAAAATCTTCTATCTAATGAATTCCTAGGAGTTAAATATGAATTAGACAAGTGGGCCCGAAGGATATAATAGATACAACCCATGAGGTAGGCTGACTAAAAGTTTGGTCAGCGATCAATCATTTTTGGAATGGTAACTGGGTTTTATTTAAAAAGGAGAGCCAAACATACAACCGTGGAGAACAAAATCTAATTGGGCCCCAATGAATCATACAATGAAATGAAAATGAATATAACAGAAGCAAAGTTTTGTAAATATAATAGAAATGATACAACTGTGAAGAACAATCAAACCTGGGTTTGTAGAAAACAGAAAAGAGTGTCCCTGTTGATAAGGCATGAGATGCAGTAGCAAGGACCCCAAGATGCATGCTGTGACTGGAAATAACAGATGAAGGCATATTGTTTAGTTGTCTCATTAATCGCCTTACCCCAACACGCAGCTCTCCATTTTCACCTCTGCCATAAATTAGAACATAGAAGGTGATGAAACAGAACAAGAGGAGAAAAACAAATGAGAGGGAATTCATGGAGTCATAACTGAGTGGCATTGACTTGCCTTAAGAAGATAAATGCATCACCAGCAACGAGTCTCTTGGAACTAACAAAGACACTCCATCCAGTTGTGAGCAGGTGCCGCCTGGGTTGCCCTGTGTGCAAACATTTTGGTTTGTATTTTGGCAATCTAAAGACTGAATAGTGGAGTAACATGTTTAAGGCTGAAGCAATTCATTGAAAAGCACATCACCACGTTACCAATTGATGTCATCAAAACATTTCCCATTTTAATAAATGTCTCCAAAGAGTGGTCATCAAACCATTTAAACAACAAACAAGGTTCCATTATCTTACTAAGATTATAAATCACAGTAGTTCACATGCACTGAAGTTTTTCTCTCTCTTCTTTTTTTTTTTTTTTTTTTCGAATACAACGACTTTATCCACTTTGCCAGCATATATTTGCTTGTTACATGCCCTACATATGGAGCTTAGCACCCAACATATTCACAATTCAGTTGACATTGGAGAAGACATTAATGAAGCTGCTTATATTGATATGCTATACTTTTATGTATCAAACTATCAATACAGCTTGTATTGAGGTCAGCATCCACCCTCGCTCCTAAGCGGTCATAATTGTGGTCGAGCCCTCACCCTCACCATATAACCATTGTTGTGCCGTTTCCAATCACCAATCGGTTTTGGATAAGTGATAGCTCAATGGGGTATAAGATTCTACAAGTGGTATAAGAGCCTGGTAGGGCGGGTGTGCCGTTGAGGGGGGGATTGTTGAGGTAAACGTCCACCCTCTCCCCTGAGCGGTCATAATTGTGGTCGAGCCCTCGCCCTCACCATAAAACCATTGTTGTGCCGTTTCCCATCACCAATTAGTTTTGGGATAAGTGGTAGCTCAATGGAGTGTAAGATCCTACAGCTTGCACAACCATTACCAATGACTTCAAGGTGCAATGAAGACATTTTAGCCATGCTAGTGCCATTCATTAATGAAAAGGATTGTGTTTGTTCAAGTTCAAATAATTTACAACAGAGCAGAAATTGTGAGATGAGAGTTGACCTCGAAAAATGTGACGGAAATGCCATTCATTCCCATGCAAATCTGTGGCAACCAGTTCCTGGCAAGGTGGGTGTTGGGACATGTCCTGAAAGAAGAGTCACCCTAAGTAATGAGAAGTAATAAAGAAAACTAATTGCAAGAGAAATGCTTAGTAAAAATAAATAAAAGAAAAGGCTAATACGCAAAGAACTCACCAATGGTGGCAGACAATCATCTGCATGCCTCCTGAGAACAGAGAATCCTCCATGGGTGCTTGTGTCAGAAGCCGTCAGTGTCTTACAAAATGAATGAACAGTGCAGCTTTGAGGTTCTGGGAGTGGAGGATCTGGGCTGGTAACCTCACCTTGCTGTTCCACAAGTAAATGGAATTGAGACAAAATCAGACAAAAGGACAACAGGTGAAATCCATTGTTATATCATAACTACATATGCACAACTTATATCAGACAAAAGTTGCAATCATTACTAGGAAGATCACTGATGACATCCACTAAAATGTATGTGTAACACAAAAGTAATTTAGCAAATTGCCACTCTGTACATGTTACTCAATCTGGCAGACAACTCCCATTCATTACATTATTCGCTTTTTCAGCATACAAACATTGCAAAAGGCATACAGTGGCCTTTATATCCAACACAACTTATTTGTTTTTGAAACCTCATGCATTTGTCTAACTTCAACAATAAACAGTCCAAAATAAAGAAAAAAAAACTCACATCTAGTTCGGGCTGTAGGGTAATCTGTGCATAAACTTCATCCGTTTCAGGTTCGGCCTATAAGTCAAAAAGGAAATAGTAAATAACCACTAAAATATAAGAAATACAGTCTACGGCACCACATCCAACCAGTCCACAGAGATGAAATGAAGACTAAAATATAACCACCCTTGCAACTTGCAAGTAAGATTAGAAAGAGTGAGAATTACCCGTAGCTGAACATTCACTACCCTGCAGAGAATCTTTGATGGAAGGTTGAAGGAAGGTATCTGCTGATCCAGCCCCTGATGAGTTGATGCCACAAGCTACAATGAGTAAAAGATGACAGTCAGAAGAGAAATCCATACATTTCAAAACATTAAATTTTTTGTCCAGGAAATTTCATAGAAATTTAGAAATCAAGCCTTCTTATTTTTCTCCTCTCATACTTTCTCTGAAAGAGTTGATAAAGCTGTTTTCAGAAATATTACGCTAGCACACCCTATCCCTCAATGCAACTCAACTCATGCTATGATTGTAATAAATTAGCAGCAAAACTTATAGATCAAAACAAGAAGTACAGCGTTAGGCTGCATAAAGGTAAAATAAATTGTATCCACAGATGAAAAATTATAAAAACCAGGAAATCAATAGCCTAATTCTAGAGTCAGTATCCTCCAATGTGATGAAAAAAGGGGCCTCCACCAAATATGCTTTCAAAACTCAGGCGAAAATAAGTCCTATCAACTAATACATGAAGGTTTTGGCCATGACCACTACCGATTTTCTATGTATTTAGTCCACAAACTCAAAATGCAGTTACACTTTTTTTTTTCTTTTTTTTTTTTAATTGTCAAAATGTTGTGAACAGAGTCTCTGAAGAGAAGGAAAATAAGTGGCAAAATAGTAAAACATTGAAGGAGATTATTTATTGTGTCTGAGTGCAGGTACAATCAGCTCTAAATGATGGCCGGTCTTACTAAAAGAGTGGAAAGGATGTCTAGCATTTCTTTTACAACTGAGAATCGAAGACACGAAGGGAAAAGAAGATAAGTCTCCTCCCTTCCATTCTTCCTTTGGCTCTGCATTGTTAGAGCGCTCTCCTTGCAATGGGAAAGGACCAGGAAGCACGAACTCTGATCCTCAAACCAGTGCTTTGATGCCTTCGATTAACCAGGGGCTGAAATCAGGGGAAGAAGCGCCAGAAGAAATATCTTCAGGACATTGGCTAGCCCAGGATGCAGGCACCAGGAGGTCTGCCAACATCTCGATGGTGTTAGGAAGGACGCCTGCCCAAGATGTCACCTGGTGATATCCAATTAAGAGAGGGGAAGGGGCGTTTAGATCTCTGGATGGAGAGAAATCCTTCAAGAAGTCCTAAAACCCACAGTGAGCTTCGCACTCCTGTATCAGTAAATACTAAATAGTCCTCGACATCATTGAGAGAGAGAGAGAGAGAGAGAAGTGATGTTAGAACTGGATTGTTCACTCGTCTTTTGCTCAAACACTTTTATGCATTCAAATGTGCTAAGATTCCATTCTCACAACCTTTCATATTCTATTTTGTAATTTTATTTACATTTCAAAAACCTATAAAAAAAATTAAAACAATTTTTTGCAACTTCTTATTTTCTGTTGATTCCTTAGAAATATTTTTGTTCAAGTAAAAAGGGTTGATACAATGTCCAAATACATGTTTTTAAACCATGCTGCTGACTTAATTGGAATGATGAGTATTGAGCAATAAAACATAAGGCAATACAAAATTGGAAGTTTGATGTTAATCTTGAATATGCTGGTTCTTACATTTGGACTAGATTCAGCTGTTTGGTTACCCAGAAACAAAAGAATAGTGAACTTAGGGAATGTCATATTTTCCCAGTGGCTAAGGAGTAGCTCAATAGAAGTTCTAAATAACAATCAGTTAACTTCACTGAAAAAATTACCATAAAAGGAAGAAATAAAAACATGATTTACCATCTTCTGGCTTTGAAAAATATAGAGAGGATAGCCTAAAGTAACCCAAGAGACTGAAACAAAATAGAAACAGAAACATGGATATTGGCTGCCACTTATCTTTGAAACACTTGGCACAGGAGGACAGACAACAAATCACCTCAGGCGGGTACAAAGACAAAATGTTCCATTAAAAATAATAAAAAGAAACAAGATCCACAACCTTTGATCTTTCTGAATAATGAAAAATATAGAGAGGATAGCCTAAAGTAACCCAAGAGACTGAAACAAAATAGAAACAGAAATATGGATATCGGCTGCCACTTTCCTTTGAAACACTTGGCACAGGAGGACAGACAACAAATCACCTCAGGCGGGTACAAAGACAAAATGTTCCATTAAAAATAATAAAAAGAAACAAGAACCACAACCTTTGATCCTTCTGAATAATGAAAGACTGAAAAACCAAATCTAAACATTGATTTATGATGTATAATTAGCAAACAACCAAACTCTGCCAACTTGTTGTAACTGCCAGTCCCAAGCCCGGATAAAGATGAAAGGGCAAGTTAGGTAGGTTGACAGCCGGCGTAAAACTTTTGAATAGCTGACCCCAACACACAGTTGGGACAAAGCTTTGATGAAGTTGATGATGATGATATGAATTAGCAGACAATCTGATCTCTCCAAACAAAAGAAACAATATATCACTCTTACAAAACAAAACACAGAACATGTCATGGTACCTGCTCCATATGACCTTGCGGAAAATAGTATACTCGCTCCTGTTCACGAGGTACACTAACCAAAGGCCCAGCACAGGCATGCCAGAGTTCATTATACAGAACATTACCAGAGGCTCCTGTAAACAAGATAGAACATGATCGTTAACCTAAACCAGAGAGAAGGGAGATATGAGCTATAAAAAAGATCTCTAACCAACTTACACACACAGATATATATATATATATATATATATATAGAGAGAGAGAGAGAGAGAGATGAGTTAGAAAATGCTTTGGCAGTTGGTTAAGAGGGTCTAAAAAGGAGTGACATGATGGTCAAGTACAATAGAGGAGAATAAGTATCATCTTTGCAAGGGGATGATATCTCTCTTATCCTATTGGGTTCTACAGTTTTTATTTTCAATGAAAAATTCAGCTGCAGATAAGAAAAATATAATGGTAAAAGGTATCATATATATATATATATATATGTATATATATATATAGAGAGAGAGAGAGAGATGAGTTAGAAAATGCTTTGGCAGTTGGTTAAGAGGGTCTAAAAAGGAGTGACATGATGGTCAAGTACAATAGAGGAGAATAAGTATCATCTTTGCAAGGGGATGAAATCTCTCTTATCCTATTGGGTTCTACAGTTTTTATTTTCAATGAAAAATTCAGCTGCAGATAAGAAAAAATATAATGGTAAAAGGTATTTACTACTCTCCTCTTTTTTTTTTTTTTTTTTTTTTTTTCGAGTGGGAGCACAAAGCCCATTTCCCTTGCTATTAAGTAGCAGTCACCAGAAACTACCACCCAAAAAAGAGTTAATCTAATGGTAGAGGATGAGCCCTGCAGCATGTTGGCAGCCAGGTTTCAGCCCCCTTTGGGGCTGTCTGGTGTACCACATCTCCACAATCCAAGAAGTGCAAAATTGGGCAAGACTAAAAAATCGTCTTCAAACAAGAGGGAGGCTGATGAAGTGAGCGGCCGAGTTTTGCAGCAATTGCATAGGTCAACAGAATGCAGAAAGGAACAACAAGCGCACCCTAAAATCAATACATGACAAGAAACCTTCAAAAGCAAGAACCAATCAAATGGTATTGCGACATTCCACTTCAATATGGATATTTATAAACAATAAAGAAAGGCCAAACTGAATGAAACGAAGAAATCATATAACTCACAAGCTGATATTATCCAGAATTCAACTTCTAAATAAGGAAAAAGAACACCAATGATACAAAGGAATTAGACAAGGATAAGCACGCCAACCTGAAACATGTCCTCCTGGCGGTTGATTAGGAACCGCATGTGCCATGAAAAACGTGAAAGAATCACTCCGAAACGCTTTCAATTTACAATAGCTTTAGCAAGATACGAACTTGGAACTTGAAACGAGAAGACTATCTCATTCTTCAGTTCATCATAGCTCGAGTCATATGAGAATACCTCCTTTCGCTCCAGCTACCAAACTCAGCTTCTAATGCTCAAAAACAAGTTATCGCGACACAAATTTACTCCCAAGTACCGCAAAACCCTAAAGAGAGATAAAAATAGCTTCTGCGGAGCAGTCTCTAAAACAGGGTCCTGTAAAACAGCTTTGTCCTGCAATAATTTACTGTCACTCGCTCCACAAATGCACTGGAAACGTCTCTTCCCAAAAGAAGGCTGTTCGATCACTCAGAAACGCAAAAGATTCCGCAGAGAATGCAAAGGACCAAATTAAAATGGAGAAATGTTGGATCTTTAACAATTCTAGCTCAGGCCTAGCTCAAACGACTCGCGGATCTGAGAATCGGTGGTGGAAATCTAGCTGCACGGATGATGACAGAAGATGCAAGAGATTAAAGGTTTTGACGACTTGATCTTTCTAACTTGAAGAGAAGTGCAAAAACAGTAAGTTTTCATCTGAAATTGCTTGCAGTGCGGACTTTTAAGATGAATCAGATGCAAAAACCAAACCGTTCGATTCCAAAACAAAAGGAGGACGAAATGCAAGATGACTGACCTGATTTCAACGAACAAGCCGATAAGGAGGCAGAACGCAGATCTCCGCAAATATCGTTACAGGTGTTGATGACGGGAAAAAAAGTATCCGTACGATCCGGCAAGAGAAATCTCCTTCTCTGATGCTAGATCTGTAGGCTGTAGCCTTTTTTTTTTTTTTTCTCTCTCTCTTTCCTAGATATCTGATTCGTCTTCCGCAGTCAAAGATTTCTCCGATTCACAGAGACGAAGGACTCTACGAAAATTCTCAAACAGTAGTAAATCTCATGATCCTCCAAATTTACGAATAGATTACAACACCTGCAAGGTTTCTCCACCAAAACCACACAAAAACCCTACAATCTGCTCAAATTTCGCACCAGAATCTGCAATAATCCGCCATTGCTGCAGCAACATGCTCTTTTACTCGTATATTCTTCCTTCTCGAACGAAAACCGCCAGTTTCCTCAAAACCGCCAAACTTCTTCGACGATAAGCGGAATCGAACCTGGTTTTTGCACGAATTACACAAAAACAAGAAGAAGAAACTCTATAAATTTACCGCCGTTTGATGGAAGGGAAAATGCTCGGTTGTTTCCGGTCTTTGCAGAAAAAAAAAAAAATCGCTGTCGGAGTGCGAGCGACTGCTTCTTTTTTCTTGTTTGTTGGGCGTCTCTTTTTCGGTTTCTTGTTCCGCGGAGACCGAAGTCTCTCTTGCGTTTACCGGGTTCCTCTCTCTCTCTCTCTCTCTCTCTCAATCACGTTCGAGTTTGGGGAACGAGCGACAAGAAGCATTCGTTGCCTGCACGCGCGAAATAATAAAATAAGGGAAGTAAAAGCGCTCTTGTTGGGTGCAGATGTCAACTATCGTATTGTCGTTGGGAAAGGACCAAATTAGAATTCCAGAGGACACATTTGATGGTTAGTGGCCCATTTAAGATTGTTAGATCTCAGACAAAAGAAAAGTTGAGTTCAATGAATGTAACCAGGTTTGTCCAAAGCATTGCTACAGTGAATTTGGGTGGGTGGGTGGGTGATTGATAATGGTTTCTAACCGTCCAATTTATGGCAGCCTTGCTTAGTTTGTCCACCGAGTCATGATTTTACTGTTACTGCAATGGACTCACCTTCAGATTAGACAGATTTAATATAATATATAAAAACCCAATGAGGTCTCCTTCTTCTTCTTCTTTTTTTTTTTGTTTTTTTTTTTAGTTTTTACGAGTGGCGCCAGCAAAACCCACACAAATACAGATAGGATAAATCAGTGGTGGATTTTCAAATATAAGATGTGGGAAGCAAACCCACACCTTATGTCGCTACATCAACTCCCAAGTGGATAAATTATAAGAACTTCTATGCATTATGCGTATAATAGTGAGAAAAATTTTCCCTTGCAAGCTGAGTGCATCTATGGGGCCCACTTTTGATCAATGTAACCCTTGCTCTTGTCATCTCGTGGTTTGGTATTAGGCCCGATGTTAGGCTCATTGAACCTTCACTCGCCATTTTACTGAATTTGAATGAAAGGAAAATATATGAATTATTTAGAAATCTAAGAGCATCTCCGATGTATATGTCGAATTGAAGATGTCAAATTTCAATTGAAGGCTTATGTGTCAATTTGATCATTTAAAACTCTGCATCTCCTAAAGTATAACTTCTACTCGATATGTCAAATTTATTATTTTATTATATTTTTGTCTTCTTATGGCATGGCTGCTGAAAATGCTCTAACATTTCAACTATTATTGTGTTTTGAAAATACGTGTTTAATGTTTAGAGGCCCGCTGAGGATTCGTGATCTAAAAAAGAAAAATCCAATTCAATGAGCATTACAAGCATTCAAATCACTGACCTAGTGATTTTTGGGTGATTTGACAATATTTTCTAATCATTCAATTTAATAAAAGAAAAAAAACAACTTTTACATTCTTGCGGGCCCTCATTGCATAAAATAATTTAAATTTGGCATAATCTATGTGTCAAATGGCATGGCTGCTGAAAATGCTCTAACATTTCAATTATTCTTGTATTTTGAGAATACGCGTTTAATGTTTAAAGGCCCACTGAGGATTCGTGATCTAACAAAGAAAAATCCAATTCAATGAGCATTACAAGCATTCAAATCATTGACCTAGTGATTTTTGGGTGATTTGACAATGTTTTCTACTCGTACAATTTAATAAAAGAAAAAAAAAACTTTTACATTCTTGCGGGCCCTCATTGCATAAAATAATTTAAAATAATAAAAGATATTTTCCTTTTTCATACTTCAAATTTGGCATAATTCACGTGTCAAATGGCATCGTTGCTGAAAATGCTCTAACATTTCAAATATTCTTGTGTTTTGAGAATACACGTTTAATGTTTAGAGGCGCGCTGAGGATTGGTGATCTAATAAAGAAAAATCCAATTCAATGAGCATTACAAGCATTCAAATCATTGACCTAGTGATTTTTGGGTGATTTGACAATATTTTCTAATCGTTCAATTTAATAAAAGAAAAAAAAACTTTTACATTCTTGTTGGGCCTCACTGCATAAAATATTTTAAAATAATAAAGATATTTTTCTTTTTCATACTTCAAATTTGGCATAATTCACGTGTCAAATGGCATGGTTGCTGAAAATGCTCTGTCATTTCAAATATTCTTGTGTTTTGAGAATACACGTTTAATGTTTAGAGGCCCGCTAAGGATTGGTGATTTAACAAAGAAAAATCCAATTAAATGAGCATTACAAGCATTCAAATCATTAACCCAGTGATTTTTGGGTGATTTGACAATGTTTTTAAATCGTTTAACTTAGAGCAGCCTTAATAGTTCATCCATAGACTCGTTTATGTTATTGCATTAATGTTGGCCCACCATGAGGCTAAACAAATTTAAAACATATGATTCAAACAGAAAAACAAAGAAAGGGTTATTTCAGGAACTAAGAAAATTTGGTTCCACATTTTCTATCTTTTGATGTTTTCCATGTGAGAAGTCCCAAATCAAATTGCAATGGAGTTTTTTTTTTTCTTTTTAATTTTAATTTCCACATGGAGGACTTGAATCCACACACAAGCATTCCAAATATGGCACAAAATATCACAGTGTTTTCCACAACCTCACAGAAGTGTCAATGTTGGACTAAATTGTCACCAAAAAGCATGGTTGTGTAATGTTGAGTAATGTTGAGAATTCCTCTATTTCGTGCAAAAGTCCACAACTTTCCTACAACGTTATTTTTGTACTTTTATACAAAAAAACAGTATTTTATCAAAAAGAAATAAAAATAAAAATTTAGGCTGCCAATGCACTTAAAAGGTCAATTTAGCCAAATCCACACCAAACCAGCCTTCCCGCCCAAAGAGAAAATGTTGAATTTATACATTCTTTGTCTACATTAAAAAAAAAAGTTTTTTGAGAAACTTGGAACCACTTCTATAAGGCAAGCGTGGTAAAAATGTAAAAATATAAAACACAAAATTCACATAAACATGCCTTCACCCTTCAGCAGGGTGTGAAACGGGCTATATCATGCCCAGTCCGACCGAGGGTCAGCCTAGCATGGCACGACATGTTGGGCTATGCCGCTCAAGGGCCGGCTCACAAGTCACATGTCCATCATAAGTTATTTTTATATTTTTTATATAAATTGAAATGAACTTTATGGACCTTTTACCCATTGTTTGGGAAGGGGGAGGAATGGGGGGGAGGGAAAAAAAGGAGGGAAAGTGGGGGGAAAATGTTTTTGGAGGGTGTTTGGGAAAGGAGGGGGAGGGAAAATGGAGGGGAGGGGAGGGGAAAAAGGGTGAATAAAAATTCCCCCCCAAATATTGGGGGGAAAATGGGGGAGAGGAGGGGAAAATGAGAGAAATGACTAAATTGCCCTTTTATTTGTAAAGAAAGTTTTAAAGTTTTTATAAAAGTAAGGGCAAAACGATAATTTTCTCTTTATCTCACAAACAAACAAAACCCTACTTTTTCACTTTTCTTCCCCCTACTTTTTCACTTCCCAAACAAGAGAAGGTAAAATTAATTTTCCCTCCCCTCCTTCCCCTTCATTTTTCCTTCCCCCTCAAATTTTCCCTCCCCTCCCCTCCCCTCCCCTCTCCCAAACGGACCGTTAGAGTTCTCAACTTCAAATAAAGTTAAAATTATTAAAATAAATACACAAACATCGATGGTAAATTATAAATATAAAATTAAATTTTAATTATTTTAAAATAATTAGGTGTATTTTTATTTTTTTTTACCGTTGGGCCAGTGTCGAGCCAGGTCGGACCATGCCACGTGTCGTGCTGCGACCAAAGGGCGCCCTTGCGCAGCACGACAGGGCCAATGCTCTGGCACGCACGGGGCGGCCGGCCTAATTCACACGCCTGCTGCTCCAGCAAACATTAATGACGTTCGAGTACGGAGAACATGAGGTGGAGATGACCCGCGGGACACCTGCTTTTCCCTTCTCCAAATTTGGCTTGGTCCGTGGACGTGGTAAAAACTAAAGAAAGTATAGTCAGAAAAAGTAGTGGTGTTGAGACTCCTTGAGTCCTGACTCAAGGACACAGTCCACTACTGCTGTTTCTGAAGAACCTTATCCAGTGCGCCCCACAAATAAATAAGACTTATTCAAGTAATGGCACTCAAATCTTAATTATAATAGACAAACATAAGCTGTCCACACACTTCCTATGCTGTCCACACCATGGCTCACAATCGAATGACAATCAAGGGTGCCTCTTCCAAGGGATGATCATGGACATGGCTGAACGTTTATTTGATTTGTTATTTATTAGAATTTATGACTAGAATTTGAGAGTTTCGTATTTTTTCGGACATGATGTAACATTTTATCCCCTGATATTTGAAATGTTGTATTTATTTCATTAGAATTTCAAATTCCAACCACTCAAAAGACCTTTCGAATTCTTGGAATTCCACTCTTTATACCATTTGTTGGAATTTCAAATCTTCCATAGATTTTAGAACCTGTTTTTTTTCTGGAATTCTAGAAATTCTTGAATCCCAGACTTAATGGAATTCCTGAATGCTCTTCTGGGCTTGAGCATCCTAGAATTCCATCAAAATGCAAAGGAGGTGGAATTCCTGAATTTTCAAATGTCAAAAGAAGAATTTTCATATGGCTGGAATCTAGAAATGCTATAAAAGAAACATGAGACATTCTGGTAGAAATTTATAGACATGGTGAATTCCTAGCAGAAATTTTACTAAAGAAACGTGGCATAAAAAAAAGGGATTTAAAATTCCACCTAAGAAGATAACTTTAGGAGAATTTGAAATTCTCTCATACATTAATTATTTTAGAATTCTGATAAAGAAACAGCGAGTAAGAGTAGGTAAAATATTTGTGTTATAAAATGATCCTATCCCTCATTTTTTTCCATCAAAACGAATGATAATATAGAGAGTAAGGAACATCTAAAGGGATTTGATTGATCAGTAGTGGGTGGGCCATCCACTCAAGTACAATCATAGACTAGTTATAGATGATGGACGGCTGTGATCGTTAAGGGTTTTCCACAATAAGTCTATACGAATGAGTAAATGATAGATGATGAGATTAAAAAAGAATCAATCTTCTGTTTGAAGGATGATGAGATTCAAAGAATCAATCTTTTGTTTGAAGGATTATCTGTGGGTCTGTTTCTTTGCTTCCTCTCAAACAGGCAAAGAATAATTGAATCTAGTTTGATAATCAAAATTAAGTGATTGTAGCACACAGGCACCAATAAAATGCCGTCTGTTGCTAACCGCGTTGTAATGACACTTGGAACTAATGATCCAGCGAGATAAAAAAAGTAGGACCTAAAAGAAGTTTTGCAACCAAAATTAGACCACCATATGGTCAAAATCTCAATCATTTGTATTTGTATTTTTACAGAAGTGTAATTTACTTTTTGTTGGCAAAAACGAAAAGGGGTGGCATTGCGCTATAACTTAGTTGTTTAGAGACAGGTCTTTTCACACACATTGCCTTGTATGCATAGTTGTTAATATTGTTTCGGACCTCATTTCACTTTGGCCTATAAAATGAAAAGTTTCGGTCGATTCGGAATTTCGGTGAAACTTTTCGGAATTACATTTCGGGAAAAATATAACATAATATATATGCATATATAAGTAAAAAAAAATAGAAAAAGTAATAAATATAGATTTAATCCATTATAGTAATTTTTTTGGAATTATATTTTGTGAAAATATAAGAAATACAAAATATGTGTAAAAAAAGTAAAAAAAAATTAATTATGTAAAATTTCATTTTGGCTGAAAAGTCACATTTCGGCCGAAATCCCGAATTTCGGTCGAAATCGGCCGAAATTCAAGATATTGACCGAAATTCAAACCGAAAAGTTTGGAATTTTGGCTACTTGACCGAAACGAAAAATTTCGGCCATCTCAGCCGAAACGAAACGAAATTAGTAACTATACTTGTATGACTATATATAACTTTTTCATTTTTACTTAAGAATATTTTCAATTATGTAAGTGTCCCTCATCCAATAACAAGAGATGAATGCACATGAATATTTTTCTTATATAATACATATATTAAATATATAAAATTCATTAAATAAAATCAGCAAATTCGGAAATATTCGGGTCCACGAGAGGACCCAAATCGCACTTAGGTTTTGGGGAAGGTTTAGGTGGATTATGTTTCAATTTCATTGGATTAGAGTTTGGGATTGTGGATATAATCCACCGGACCTTAATTTAATAGAGAATCTCCCACTCCTGATTCTAAAATCCCATCCTAGCATCTTTTGCCCACTTTATGTCCCTCCTGATTTACTGTCTTTTCCAAAATGCTTCTACATTCTCGGAGCCTTCTTGCATGCTGCTAGTGCTAGTGACAGTCAGATAGTGGCATCAAATGAAGGAGCACTCTCAGACAGTACCCTCTGCATTTAGCCATGTGGCACCTGCCTCGGCCATCACATTACATCAACAGCTCTTTGATTTCAATTCAGGAATGAATGCACATGACATGTATACATCAACGCGACCGTAGGATATGCATTCACAATGGGTCAGGATAAGCATTCACAATGGGTTAGTTGATTACGGCCTCTGGGTGTTCTTCACGTGCTTTCCTTCCAAGTTCAAGTATCTTGAAAGGCATTCCAAAGATTTTGTCAATTAACAATGATGAATGACCGGGTTGAAGGTAATTTGGATTCTTCAAAATGCGACTTGGTGGTGTGGTAAATCGTGGTTGGTTCACTTATTTTTTATTAAATTTTACCTCATTAAATTCAAAATCAGTTGAAAGGTTTCACACAGCTGAGTGGATTCCACAATTGAATAGACTTTTATTATGATATAAAATTGATGAAATTATGACAGTTGACGTGGGGTTAGGATGATGGGGTGGAAGCTAAATATTGTTTTCAAACCCACCTAGCTCTATCTCCAAGTAGGGCCCATAGTGATGCTTGATTGGGATAGCTCCTATGGGGATGGGATTGAGTGGGGTTTAAACGGGATCCGCCTTGCCCCCACTCCTTTTTTTCATTTTTCTTAATTTTTTTTTTTGGATATTGATCGTACCTGTCTTATATCTGATATTTGTCCAAAAACACTCAAATTTTAAATTTTTTTATAGAGTTGTTCGTATAATAATGTACGTTATCGCAGGAATCTGACGTGTGCAGCGCAAAGTCCTAAAATATCACATGAGGAAAATACTTAAAGTTTGAGTTCTCATGGGTGAATATCGTTTTTTTTTTTTTTTTTTTAAGGGGCCACCTGAAACAAGTATTGGGTGGATTTGAATCTGAGGCTTGCTTGGGCTTATATGGGTTTTTAGACTTTTCACTTGAATCGAGTATTGCGTGGGCTTGCTTGACCTGTTTAGCCTCATTTGTCTTAAGCTCATATATTATTTAGTAAATCTTTCAATGCAAGACTATGGCCTAAGATGTGGTAGTTGGGAATCTTCCACTTTGATTTTGATTTTCAGATATTATACGCGGAGAAAAAAAAATACATTAGAATACTCAACCCGACCGTATCAGGTAAAAAGTACATTTGACATCACAAATCATAAATCTATTACAATTCATACAGAACAAGTCAGGTATGACGAAGTGCCATTAGGGTCGGCCTAAATTCAAACCCAACCCATGACATGGGGCCTATTCCATGAAAAATTCAGGGCTATAGAGGATAATTTTTCATTGTTATTCATTATTAGTTTAACCACGTCTTTCTCTCCTAAATGCTGAATGCAGCCCCAAAGAATATAAATCTCGAGTCCACAAGGGTGGAAATGGATAAATAGTAGAAAATTGATACAAATATCACGCAAACGATTTAGATTTTTAATAGGTGGCCATGCACACATCAATAATATATATTTTTCAGCACATATTAATGTTTTTTTCAGAAAAGAGGCCAAAATAAAAAATAAAAAATCAATGGTCCATGTTGTTTACATCCAAGACATCAAGCGATCAAATTGATTTAATACAAAAAAGGAAAAAAAATTGAATACATATGTAAATGTAATTTGATAAAATTGACATCATAACCCTCATGAACCTGATCAACGTGGACAAAATAGCAAGGCACGAGGATTTATTGATTCGGTCCAGTCATTGTTTGAAAATTCCACCACAGTTTTACCAAATCCAAAGTACACACAATACAGTGGGCCCCATTGCCAACAATTGCCCCCCATCCACACCTACATCTTGACATGGTGGGGCCCACCTGATGAGTCGTCGAGGACTTGACACTACCGACACGGGCTATAATAATCTTTCTGTTTTTCTCTCTTGATTCATCTCCCCTTTCGTTTTCCTGCTTTTTTTCTCTTCTTCTTGATGGGATTCCAAGTGACTTTTTTTTTGGGTGCACTTGTAACAAACAGTGTCTTGTGCCGGAGTGAGCACGGAAACTCACATCATTGTCACACATGTATGGCTGAATTTTCAAATCTAGAAGCTTTTTTTTTTTTTTTTTTTTTTCAATGTATTTGATAAAAATATTGCAAAAAATATATTTTTAAATAAATAGTAAGGTCATTTATTTTTTTACTAGCGTCGATAAGGACCCTTAACATTATAAAACTAAGATCAATAAAACTAAGGTCGATAGGGATGTTAGTAAAAAATGCTAAAAAAAAACCATATTTTTGGACAAACTAACTGATCCAATGCAAGGTCAGTTAAAATCATCTTTTCATTTTATTGGTCACCTAATCTGGGTTGTTTTTTTTTTTTTTTTAACTCCTCTATATTATATTTGTAAAAATATTTGTTTTCCATTTTTTCAATTTTCTTGCTTTTTATATCTATGCTTTTATTTTTGTGACAATATTTCAAAATATAACATAATGTTTGAAAAATAGAAAATATCCATATTGTAAATCCACTTGTAGCCCAAGTGTTCATGGATACAACCATGAATACAACCAAGAATGGATCCATGTCAGTATTGCATAGAAACTTGGGCTGTGCGGTAGTGTGAGTGCATGAGTATGTACCAAAGAATTGAAAAACAAAGTATGTATCATGATGCCGACATTGGTGGATTAGTGGCAAGGCGTCTAGCTTTCCACGGGGACATGTAGGGTTCAATTCCTGATTGTTTCTTTATTGGTTGGGCACTTTTGTTAGTCTCAGTGTGGATGTGTGTTTGAGTTAAGAGTTCATATTTCGAAAGAGGGAGATACTATTTCGTTCAATCTACTATCACCAATTGTATAAAATCTCTTCCTTGATTCTTTCATTTCGAAAAAGCCACCGTGTCTTAAATATATATGAGGGTGAAAAAAGAAAAAAAAAGAGTACATTTTGCAAAATTCTCAAAATAACTCTCATACTTTTGTGACAGTGCCTCACATGAATGAAGAACGCATGTGACCAGTTGTATTGGGTGGTGTCAACATGGCTAGTGTTGAATTTATTCATGCTATGTGTTTCGGTAGCCAATATCAATTAGAGACAGTTATCCTTTAGTAACTTGCTTCTTATTGGTGGCAATTGCAAGCTACTTCATGGCTGTGAGGCATTCATCTCTCAGCTTCCCCTCTCTCTCTCTCTCTCTCTAATAAGAGAAAGAGGTAGGCATACCAAACAAAGAGAACCCTTAAAAAAAAACACATGTTCTTTCCCAAACATGAGGGGATGGCTGCCTACTTTTTGTACAAGGCACTGAAGCAACCAAAGGCTCCTTCAAATAGGAAGGGAATAAAAGGAAGCCTAACATCAATTTCTAGTGAATGGATAAAGATGAGAGGAAAACTCCTTTCTAACATCACTTCTTCAACTTAAAATAGAACTAACCAAACCCTTTGTCTATGTTGCAGGCTGCACCATAAGAAGGAAATCTTCATGTGCATTACTCTTTTCAGTGCAGAAGCCTACACAGGTAAGGCCCAATCATGAATCATCACAGATAGGGATGTCTGTAGACATTCATGACATCCCATTATCCTGTTACCCAAAGGAACAGACCCTCATCTTGGATCCAATTGAATTAGTTCAGGGTCCGGGCCCAGTTGAGTGTACACCTGACTATCCATGTATTATACCACATTCCAATTATTTCAGTCGGGCTCGGGTCGAGTCGAGTCTGGGTTCAGCTGTTTAAACTTAATTGGGATTCACAATGGACCCTACCCGTTTACACTCCTAATGGGAGCTAGGTTTAGCATCAGACATAAGAATGAAGTTATGAAGACACGAAGTGATGGAACTTGGAAGATACTATGGCTGGCTATACCAATTGCAACAAAATTATAAAGGCTCAAGCTGAGATAGGAGACTTGGCCCAGAAATTCCGCCCCAGTAGTGCCTTTTTGAGTGGAGATTAAATTTGAAAAAGTGGTAAGACTCACACATGATTCAGTCAATTCAACTTGGTTGGTCATAAAAGGTGAGGACTAGTTAAGTTCTAGTTGCGTTATTGAGTTTCAGCTAACCTGGCTTCACTCACTTGACTCGGTTAAGACTCGGTTGTAACTCATAACTCATACAATCTTTGTCTGCATGGAATTGAATTCTTAGGATTTTATGGTCAAATAGGATCCACCAAACGAAGGTAAAAGAGGTGAGAGCTCAAGGATGCAAGGTGGAAGTGTATATTGTACTTGCTATTCCTAATACTTTGATTTACTAAGATGATGACTTAGTGTTCATTTCTAATCTCCGCTTGATTCATTTTCGACTAAAGGGGAGATTATTTGATGGTCCTTTTCTCATTTCACCTTTGTTTCTTCAATTTTACCACTTTTTGAAATACATTTCTTAGAATTCGTAGGAATTCAATTTTGTAAAATAGATCGGCCCAAAGTATTCCTTGTTTTATTTTTAAAAAAGCATTTGTGGACTGGTTGATTTTTTTTCCTACTTGAATAATCTAGAAGGGGTGCATATGCCGTTTATGGATCCCTGTCTCATGCCAAATGATTAGTAATTGAATCCACATTTGAAAGGATTAAGGGCACATTTGATCAATAAGAATTACATAAGACTTGAAGGATTTGTCAGCAATTTCATTATTCTATCATTTGAATCATGGTGAGGACTAATTGTGAAGTCTAGAAGGGTAGGGTTTGGCAGAAATTGTTACCGAACCCTAGACCCTAGTAATAGCAAAGTGTAACTCTCATCTACGTCTCTTCAGGGTCCCAAGACTCAACTTCTCATCTCTTGCTATTCTCCTAACAATTACACTCTGATAATATATCCAATTCTCCTAACAATTAGACTGTGATAATATATCCAATGAGGAAGATTTTCACATTAGAGTAGACCGCATGTGCCACAAAATAAATCAGTCCCATTAGATTATCCTAGTCTTCGATTTAAGGGTCTTAAAAAGATTTATGGTCTGTTAACCATAAACTTTTTTGAGATTCAATCTAAAGATGAGTAAATGTTTTACGAGCATTGAACAGCATAAAACTGGGGATCATGCCAGATCATTGAGGGATGAGGGTTAAAAAAACTGGACCGATCTAAGGTGGGCCCAAGTGGACCCCATAGAGCATCATAGGAGAAAATTCTCCAATCACATTAATATCATACTTGAATTAACACGTTTTTTTTTTTTTTTTTTTTGTGAAATTAACATGTTAAAAATGTTTTTTTTCTGCACTCCTCAATAACTTATTAAAAAAAATTTGTCTCCCGCCTATTACATCCAGAAAGATTTGCTTAGCTGAAATTCTAATTAAAAGAATCTTAAACATCTCTTTGGTCTTCAAATTTCATATGAAAGACTACACAATCCCATTTCCTTACAGTACAATCGGTACCCAATCCCATCACAATCCTCTTCATTTAAACACTAGCTCAAAGTTTCACTCAAATTGGAGTGATGCCCCAATGGATGGATCATATGTCAAAGATATATTTAAGAATCGAGATCCTCTGAGTAGGTCTACGCATGATGACCGTGAGTGGACCACTTGGAGCCACGGTTAAAAATCTCGATCTCGGTTGCGGTATCTGCTAGGCCGAAAAATTGATTGATATCGGTATCGGTCGAGGATATCAGTTCGTCGCGGTCGTTGCGGTGTGAATTTTTTTTAATCCAAAAAACTTAGCAAAAATTTCCAAAAAATCCAGAATATCAGAAAATGTTAGAAAACAATATTTTTTTTCCATTAGTAACAACAATAAATCAAAATCTTGAACCTTAAGTTATGAGTACTGTCTGTGTCGCAGTTCACTGTCTTCTCCAGTATTTCATATAATGCAACCATTATTGATGCTCATGATCAATTTATTAATGTAAAATATAAGAAAATAAAGATAACATATTAATCATCATTTAATACTAACTCAATCATCAAATAAGTTGTGAAATTCAAATAATTGGTATCACAAATATTCTAACAAGTAACAACAATTATTTTTAGGAAAAAAAGATTTTAAAAAATCATTTTCAAAATCCTAAATATATAGATCTGGCATAAAAGTATATAGATCAATCATTTACACACTATACAATGATCATGAATAATTAAAAGAACATATTTATGATGAAATCCAAAAAAATAAAATAAAATGATATATTATAATTCAAATATTAAAAAATCCGAAAATAAAAAAAAATTGAAAAAAAAAAATTCAAAATCATGTGTATGAATAGATATAGTATGAAAGTACTTAGATCTAACTTCTAAATGAAGAATACAACACAAGTGACAAACCCAATGATTTCTATGCTTCATCTAATTATATTTTTTTTTAAAATAACACATAATAAAATACTTTAAGTTGATTTTCTCTTACCTTAGATTATATTTTCTTCAAAAAATAGATGTGGAATTTGAAAATATGCAAGAGGGATGTGTGATGGAGCATGGTTGCTGCTATGGGTAGTAAGGAGATGAGAAGAGAGAAGAAGATGAGATGGGGAGAAAGATGAAAAAATTAAGGTTTTTACCCTTTTTATTACATCTCGGCCGATATTTTAAAAATATCGGCCGAGATATCGGTTCTCCTGATATGAAGTTCATCTCGGCCAATATAGGCCGAGATTTTGACAATATTTACCGAAACCGATATCTCATAGAGATATCGGTTTGGTACCGGCCGATACCGGTTCATATCGGCTAATATGAATCGGTATTGGCCTATTTTTTAATCCATGCTTAGGGCCTGCCACGTCACCGCAGGCAGCCCCTGCCCGGATGCATGGCAGGTTGCCCACGGTGACACGGCGGACCATGAATGATCCACTCATGATCACCGTGGGGTTTTACCTATACTTAAGTTTTCCGCGCATGATCAATCCAACAGCATGTCACTCCAAATGGAAAGAAATCTGACAGAGGGAGGTGTTTGATTCAAGCAAGAGATCACTTTTTGCCTGAAACTAACAATAATGAAGAACCAATAGATTGATCAAGTAGACACAAAACGAACTGCAATGCTTAAACATGCATGCAGGTTTCATCCATCTCTTTAAGACAAAAGATTCAACCTCAGATGGTTCACATAAAGGAGAGATGGAAAATAATTGAAAATAACTGGTGGTACACAAGGAAGTCCACATCCTATCAAATTACAGAAACCAAATGTAAGAATACAGGTGCTAGTA
The DNA here is from genome assembly GCA_003546025.1 of Camphora micrantha. Lineage (NCBI taxonomy): Eukaryota > Viridiplantae > Streptophyta > Magnoliopsida > Laurales > Lauraceae > Camphora > Camphora micrantha. The sequence continues at coordinate 4,692,783 of QPKB01000003.1, read as the reverse complement.
AACGGTGACAAGCTTCCCTGACTGCCACCAGTTTTTATATTTGCTCTGTTCTATATTTGCTTTTGCGCAATATGGTTGATGACCAGTAGAAACTGAGACCGACAGCTATTAGCACATAAATGCCAAAAATCTACTCTTCCGTTTCTGTGCCTCCTCCCTTGAGATGTAGATGCTTCTCCCTCTTCTGAAATTCTGTCAGCCCCTTCCCACTGCCAGTGACACCAACCTTTCCCTTGGGATCTTCTGGAGACTTGAAGATGCTCTCACGCTTGCGCCCAGAAAAGAACCCAATCTACAACGGCAGAAAGGTATTGAAAAGTGAATAAACCATAAAATCAGATGGAGAAAAGAAAAGGATACCACGTAGTACAAACATAGGAATAGAGTTAAGAAATAACACACAACGTATCCATTAAAATAATATAATTCAAGTAATTTCCCCCTTTCTTCATAGTTGTTCAAATTCAGCGATGAGAAAAATTGCTCCAAGAGAGACAGACCATTCTGTGCAGTCCGCTCCCATATAAGTATTTTCTATTTATATAATTTGATCACAAGAGAGACCCTCCTCATAGGACAAATGAACAGTAGATCCTGGATGGTGGGCCGCTATGTGCAGTTGGTTCTCATAAAAATATTATTCTACTACAGCATAATATAAAATATAACAAACAATGAGCACCGGCTCATATGGGGCCCACTAAAGCACCCTCCCCTCAACACCCCTCCACTTTTCTTTCTGGAATTAGCACCATTCTGTATTATTGATTAAACTGAATAAGAACAGAACAGGTCACGCACAGAATGCAATAATTGTTACTCAGGAGATTGCTAGTCTAGCGAAATCAAGAAAGATAAAAGAATGGTGTCTTGTATCAAGTGCAAACATGTGGAAACAGAAAAAGAGTGGGAAAAGGGAACATAACATAATGGTTTGACTAGGATTTAACTGATAAAAAAATATAACTAGACAGGATGCAGTTTAGTCAAATTACAAATCCTAAGTATGCATGGGAAATACAATAACACCGTGTATTGTGTAGCACAAATTAACGGATCAATTACTTGTTAACAGATTACTTTGTGGGGTCCAGCCCATTCTAAGTAAGGGCAAGGTATCATGGAGGATCGCTCCAAAGGCGATTTTGGCACTACAGATAGGAAGAAGTAAAACACAAAGAAAGTCAGTCAACTCCAATTTCAGGATAGGTGAATTTTAATATAGATGTAGATGGAGCAGCTCATAGTAAGTTGGGGCTAGTTGGTATTGGAGGGGGTATTAGGGAATGATGGGAAACAAATATCTACACTAGTACAGTGGGATTGAAGAGTCAACTGAGGCAAGAATGTCAGCAATACATAAAGGATATAAGATTTCGCAGGAAAGATGCAAAGAATGTCAAATAATCAAATGTGACTCAAAAAAAGCAATCGAATGGCCAAAGAAGGAAAGGTGAGCCATGGTGATAATCAAACATAATAAGAGGGATAAAGTATGAATTCGACAATGAATGGATTCTTCAAACATTTATATAAAAAGAGTCAGATAAAGTGGCCCAAGATATGCCGAAAAGGGGCATTGTTATTTTCTGACTCTAGGGTGATACAAATATATTGGGAGAGACAGAATTTAGGGCCGTTCTGTGGATTCTTGATGGATTTGTATTTTGTAAATCTATACAAATACAACTCTTATACTGCATAATTTTGCTTTTACTATGTACACTTTATTTTTGAATAAATCAGCATCACTCAAAAAAAAAATTATAAAAATAAAAGAAAACCCAAGTATGCTTAACTTGCAAAATCCCCTTGTTGCTTTTCTACTTGACTACAATACCCTCCCCAGAATATGTACACAATATGCATCAGTTTTCAAAGCACGGATGAAAATAGCGGCCGCTACGCTATATCGGCCGTGGCGGCCGCCACCGCTATGCTACGGCCGATTTATCGGCCGTCGCACCCGTAGTGGCCGCTACGGGGTGAGAAAAATTCCTATTTTCTAATTTTTTTAAAATGCATAATAAGACTTATTTTTTTTCTTCTTCTCTCTAAATAACATTTCTACACAACTCTTTTACTCTTTTATGTTTAAAAGAACACCAAAAAGCACATGATCTTGCCGAATTACAGTCGATATAAAGAATTCTTCTCAATGATTCTTCTCTAAGTACATCCTATTAGACACCCCATTTGGTAGATGTATTTTTTTCTCTAGTTACTCTTAAGTCTTGACTTCATGACATGGTTTTTTCTTTTATAAGCTTTTCATTAGTTTGTAAGTTAGCATAACTAAGCAACATGAACACGTGTGAAAAAATGATCATTACTATTATTTTCTATTTATACAGCGATACAGGACCTTATACAGTGAGGGGACCGCTAAGCCCCCTTACCTTAGTTGCTTTTGCAAAAAAAAAAAATACATTTTCTGTCGTTTTCCAATATTCTAGATTTTCTCGAATTTTTTTATATTTTTTTGACGATTTTTTTAAATCGCACTGCTACGCCGCTACGTATCGCCGCTACGCCCGCTGCTACCGCTATTTTCATCCTTGTTTCAAAGTGTCGATTTTTTCTTCTCAAAGTGTCGGCACTATGTTTGACCCCATTTGAGGGGAAAAAAAAAAGTTTAAGTAAGAAATCCCATTTATTTGAGTGTGGATGGTGTAAGGTGCATGTGCAAGCATGCAGAAAGATTACCTTCTTAGACCTGCCTTTGGTCGTTTGAAACTGCTGCCATGCATTTTGGCGTTTATTTTGTGTGACTTCAAGTTGTTCAAAGCGGACCTTTGACTTGAATGCATGAATCTTCTTACGTTTAGCGGCTTTCTGCAAATACAATGGTTAGTCAACATTCCGATCTTTCCTTCCCAAAAAGAAAAAGAAGTGTAAATTCAGATAACTGGGGAAAAATATCCAAAAAAAAGTGTGAATTCAGATAATTGTGGAAAAAAATAAAAGAAAAAATTGCATGTTAGTTGCAGAGTTGGGATAAATGATAACATGGCATATTTTACAAGCAATTAATAAATTCTTAAATAGGACCTAGAATGATTGGATGAGGCTAATATAGTGATTGTAATGAAACATCGCATGGTACTGCTACTCACCACATCTTCAGGATCATCAGGTTCTATACGAAGCTTAGCAGGTAAATTTCGTGATTGGAAATCAGCACTGGCTGCTTGTGCAATCTTCCTTTTAATGGCTTCTTTGGTTGCTTCAGCTACTCTTTCAGCTTCCACCAAGGCATCGACAACAGCTCCTTCGATTGGCCTTACATTTGCAAGATCCACCTGAAAAGCAGAAACTGCAGAATTCATAATGATGTCAAACCTCTAGTAAAAGCAATGAAAGAAATGAAAGAAGGAACACATCCTCTCACTTCTGAGCTCTCAATCTCACTACAATATAGACAAGATGTCCCTGGATAAACAGGATATCAGACTCTGATGATTATGTCTCCAGAAATGCAACTACTATTAAGTTTCAGCGTGAATTATAAAAATCACGTTCATGTGGGAAACAATATACCCATAAGTATGAAGGTCATGGACAACAAATAAGATGTCCAAAATATATAAAATAAATAAATGAAGTGTTTGAATACAAGCACTTCTTTTTCCTTTTCTTTTTCTAGGCTGGCATTGGTAAAGGCAATTCACTAACTAAATAAAAGCAAAATAAGGATGATGCTAGATGACATCGAGAAGTGTATAGATCCCAAACCAGTCCTTTTATGATTAGCAGAGAGATGTTTCATCCGTGACCACTCTCAAAACATGGAACTAAGAAACTTGCAATTTCTGGATGATCTACCCAGGGTGATGTTATCGACAAGATATGATAGCTCAGCTCAGATTAATAGGATGAAACGCTATTTTACAAGTGATGGCCTGGGCCTTCAGATGCCTCATTATTTCAAGGAACAACCCTTAAAGCTTCCCAAAAGCATGGAATCCAATTAGTGGGAACATAAACAAATATAGTGCGCCACCCGTTACCTAGGGGCAACCTAGGCTGGGCAAATGCTCCTAGGGTATCCTGTGGAAAATATGCATCCATAGAGAAACATATTCTTTAATGCAAGGTGCGTGGATAAGTAACTTAGCAAAAAACATTTTTGTGAAGATGCTGCAGTTATGTTACAAGTTTTTCACAGTATGCTTGATTTAGAATTCTTTTACAGATTTTATGCCCGTTCCAAGAATAAAATGGAAAATATGATGCCCAATACTATTAATGCTAAAAAAATTATGTTTGATAAAGAGACTATCTAGGGCCAATTTTGAGCTTCATCCATTTTTATGTTTTTCATCATCTTCTTTGTTGTATTTTCTTCATATTTTCTTCCTGTTTTGTCCTACAGTATACCGCTCTTATACTGTCTGATTTATCTGTTTATTTATTTTTCTGGAATTGGGAAACATTACTAGATTTCATAAATACCAGAAATATAGAAATATTCCCTTTTATCATCGTCCAAGCATGAAGTGGCACTCCTACCAAACAGATCCACACTGGCTTCAGGATGGGCTCTAAAACCTCCATCACTGATCAGCGATCAATGCAATGCAAAGGTGCCTCTATAAAACTTTAATCTCCATGAAGAGTTTCTAACAACAAATCACTGCCCCAGCTTTTTTTTAGCATGTTTTGTGTGTGCGCGTGCACGCCTATCGCCTTATCTGTGGCTGTATCCGTACCCGTATCTGGGTATCACAACATATCTGATCCATTGAAACCCAGGACATGGAAACGGATACAGTATCCTAACTTTTGTTTAGAACGTTTGTAAATTAATGAAATCGTCATTATTTACATTCCTCTCTAACATTTTTTTATGTTGAAAAGTTATGAAAAAAATATAACTTTATTTTTCTTTGAATAGTAGTAATAGAACTATGCTAAATGGACTTAATATAGTAGGCTATGCTAAACTAGTAACCTAAAACTAAAAGTATTGATGCAGTATGAGTACTTTTGGAAAGCCAGGATATGGATACGGATACGGTATCCTAATTTTTCGTTTGAACATCACTAGATTAATGAAATTATCATTGTTTACATTCCTTTCTAACATTTTTTTTTCATGTTATTAAAGTCACCAAACTAATAGAACTATGTTAAATGAACTTAATATAGTACGATCTGCTAAATTTGTATCCTAGAACTACAAGTATCAATGTAGTATTGAGTACTAGCACAAGTGTTATATGTGACGTAGCCCCAGATCTGCGATCGAAGATCGGATCAATCTCCCAAAGAATTGATCGAATCCTAGGATGGACTCAGCCACCAGGGCACACTCATGATGAGGAGAAATACCATGACTAAGAGAAAATCTCAAAACTCGGAAAAACTCAGATTTAATTGATAATAACCATTGCCATTACAACAAGGCTTGACATCCTTATATAGAGAAGTTGGCTTGATTCCTAAGAAACAAAAGTTTCTAATTCTGAACAAGCTTAAACAAAATAGGAAACTGACTAATACTAATCCTAATCAAATTAAAATACTCAATAAGATTCCTAAATAACCGGACGTCATGTTGGGCGTAGGGATGTCAAATGGGCCAGGCCGGCCTGCCAGTCAACGGCCTGTGGCCTGGCATGGCCCGGTCAACGGCACAGCCCGCCAGCCCATGTAGGCTGGCCCTGCGGCCCACCAGGATCGGCCCGCCAAGCACGGCCTGGCTGGCCCGCCCAAAAATGACTTTTTTAAAAAAATTCTTCATTTTAACCCCCTAACAACCATAAAATGGTCATATAAGGTGTATTTTGTGTCCTTTTCAATTTTACAAAGTCCATAAATACTCTAACCCTCCCATTCATTTTCTTTTAATCAAAGTTTTATTTACCAAAAAAAAAATACAAAGGATGTCAATCATTATATAAGTGGGCCCATTGTGACAAAATCACTGTGAAAATTGGGCCCAAATAGAACAAAAACAACTTCTGTGCATTTTTTATTTTGGCACCTACCAAACATCACTAAATGGCTTTGTTTGGCCAGATAATCTTGGAAAATAGGTTGGGAACTTGGGTCTAATTGAAACCAAATCTAAATTTATTGACCCAAATTACATCACTTCCTAATATTCTTCTCTTGTCCGGTCAATAGTTATAAACTTATAATAGTAATCCAAAAAATATATATAATGTTACTTTTACTTTTATTATGATTATATTATCCCAATAAAACATAATCAGCTCTAAGTATAGTTTGGTCTCTTCACTCGTGCCTCAGACCATGGATCTCTTCTTGGACTCACAGGTGTCTCTTTGGAACGTGTCCAATCAGATATTAGGTCCCAACGCGTGTCACCATTAAAAAAAAATGGTGTTATTTTCAAGGAGTGAAAAGACACAATATTTGGTTTTATGATCAGTCTAGAGGGTTTTCAGTATGTTCACCAAAGCTTTGATTATGCAGGGGGGGCTGCCTTCCCATGTGACTCAGTTTGAAATGGTAACAAAATATAAATAACTACCAGGTAACAAATAATGATTTAGCACAAAGCGAGGGAGGGAGGGAGGGAGACTCATAAACAAAACCATTCAACCTAACAACTCCACAGACCAAAGGTAGAAATTCCATCAAATTCTAGTGGCTGTAACACAAGATATATTTGCCTTTTTTTATTGGTAATATGCTTGAACAAGCAACCTTTTGGCTGCAACAATGAACAGAAGATGTTACTCTCATCATGGGAGTTTGCTTGAATCTATTTGGTTTTATTAATTAATTTAATGTTGCTTGGGTTGCTAGACTCGTAAGCAGGAAAAAAAAAAAGCTGTTACAAAATTAAAAAAAAAAAAACATAAAAAAGGGCAAGGTGGAGCAATTGCCAATTACCAAAAAAAGAGGTCACATTTTATGAAAGTACCTCTCTTGGAGTTGGAGTGATCCTATCCCATGCTCATAATGAAAGAGATAAAAGTTTTCTGTAGTCACAATAAATCACCACCATTCATGATTGATGCTTGTGTTCTATATTTTTTTTTTAATACTAGGCCCGCTGGCCCGGCCCATGGTGGGCCGTGCCAGGGTTTTTCCCTGCTGGGCCGGCCTGGCCCGGCCCGCTATATGGCCGGGCCGGGCCGGACATGCCTAGTTGGGCGTATGGACTGGGCCCAATGGCTTGGCCGCCCACTGTCAGGCCTGCATCAATATGGGTCATGTACAAGTATCTGGGTATCATTAGCGAATATATCCTTGGAAACCTTCAACACTCTGAAATTTTAAACTACCAGTTACGTCCAACCAAAACCTTTTCTCCTTAACACCAAAATTTGTCCAAGCCAACAGCCCCCTTGTTGCTTCAAATCAACCTACTCCATTTATGGTAACAAAATCAGAGTTAATTCCAAAAAAGAGTTATGTTCAATAAGCTGTGTTATGTATGGCAAGATTGAGGGTCATATATTGCAATTTGAACTGTACTAATATTTCCCCCTTCAACAACATCATCGAATTGCTAAATCACTTGCAAGGCTTCATTTTCTTATCCATATCATATTGATGCAAATCAACCAAATCGCCCTGAAGTTCTATCAGTTGAAGGAAAACATGCCTCATTGAAAACTATATGTAATTCTGTCAAATAAATCTTGTTGATTGATACAAAGAACATGTGATACTGAACTCTCCATCCTCATTCACATAAAAGCCCCATTAGAGAGAGAGAGAGAGAGAGAGAGAGAGAGAGAGAGAGAGAGAGAGAGAGTTGCTCAATTGAGGATCTAACGGCAGAAGTCCCTTAGTTTATTTATTCAGCACACTTCATCAAGATTAGTTTTGCAGCAACTTCGTGTTTTAAAGGGACTTTCTATGGTATTTATTTGGCTTTGTAGTCGGGCATTGGAAAGGAATCAATGTCGCCTGATCCTGTATTGTTATTCCACCTTTTAGTGTAATAAATAGATGTGTACTCCACTTCTGCTCCCATTGGTCTGGCAAGAGATGCTTATTTGTAACATGTGTAATCAACTGATGCTATTAAATATAATAAAGCTTTCAGTAAATGGCAATCAATTTAAAGAGGCAGTGAAACTGCTACCATTCAAGAGTACTGTCAAAAAGTAAAAATTACCTCTTCTTTATTCCCCCATCCATCATAGGCGACATAGTAGCCAATTGGAGTATGAGCCTCAATTGTTGCATCATACCTGAACAATTAATTAATCAAACACAGAGAAAAAGATAAAGAGAATGGAATAAATAAATAGAAAAACAGCTCTCTCTCTTCTCTCTCTCTCTCTCTCTCTATATATATATATATATATATATGATAGAATACACAGAATTATTAAAATATTTTCCTTATTTTTGTGCACATACCAATCCCCATCATCACTCCAAACAGCTTGGACCTTTGTGCCAATTGGAAGCCTCTCATATGGTTCAGAGATCACACTTGATTCCTGAGATGAGTTCAAAAGCACCAGAAATTGTATAATGCTGAAACTGGTACGAGGTTCATAGATACAATAGCAATTCTAACACTCTGTGCCAGTGATATTGAGAAATAATAACAGCATATTTCTTGAAAAAACATATGAATAAATGTCAATATAGGCAAGTTTTAGAGAAGTTGAAGAATAAGATGAGAAAACATGAGAGCATGCACACACACAAACTCCACTATGGTCCCCTTTCCTGCCTCCAGCCATAACGAAGGTCGAACGCTTGCGAATCCCCAAGAGACAACATGACTTGATTGTCAGAACAAATGACTATGCTCATAACTCAAAAGTGTGAAGTATTTATATGATATGAAATTGGGGAAGCAAAGGTGAATTCTTTTTTGTGAGATGGCACCTTCATCTTATCTGTTTTTCTGGAGATACCTAAATTTCACCTTGTTCCACACTTCTAATTTATCAAAAAACTAATTGCATGAAAAACCTCCTTTAGAGATATTCAATAAGCCAGCCTTTCACTTTTCAAGATGAATGTATAAGTGACGAAAGTTACAAAACTCACAAGTGATCTATGTTAATGTATGACCCACATGATCTTCTAAAGTGGCACCACTGCCATTTTATTTGTCTTTTTTTTTTTAATAGAGAGCCCCATAGTTGAGGTGAGCACCGGCACTTCAAAACACAAAGTGGGGCCCACTTCATGGTCCATCTGAGTGAACCATAAAACAGGGAATCCATCCGAATATATTGGACCATTGGATTGACTATGTACTTGTTTTGGATGGTGAAAACTTGTGGGTCATGGATCAAGTGGGGCCGATGATGATCTGAGCCTCCGTCACCATACACAAGGACTCTTTTTTTTTTTTTTTTGTGCGTGGGTGGGTGAATTCTCATCCCCGACTGGGGCCAGCGCTCACCTCACCTAGCTGAGGGGCTTCCTTTTTAATAATGGTCATGCTTTGAACAATGTCTGAACAACAAGAAATTGGATGTGTTGGATGGGTGATAGATTCACCAATCAAAAAAGTAAAAGGTTGAGCAATTTTAGTAAGTCTTGGGACATTCTAAACTAACTTTTGATTAAGTACAGCAGACTACCTAGTTTTATGGACATCAAGACATTTTACTTCTAATTAAGTAGATTGAGACCTCTTAGAGAACTGTAGATGGCCTACATTGAGTCTAGGGCCACTTCTGTGGACAGACAAGTATAAGCCATGATTAGATCACTGGATGGCCATAATGCTAGGTGCTATGGCATCTTCCAAAGTCTCATGGAGAACCAGTTCTTAGAGGAAGAGTGGTCCCTTCAGAGTAGAGGTAAAACTATATAGAAGATTTCCCTCCTTTTTTTAGAAAGATAAATGCAATTTAATTGAATTAGAGAGAGAGAGAGAGAGAGAGGAACAAACAATGGTATAAATGCTCAAAGAAAGGAACAACCAAAAAACCAAACAATGGGAAGCAAAAGAACTAAAATTACAACTCAAACATCAAATTAGAATGTAATACACCATCTTTGGCCACAACCAATATGGACCAAAACACAATCACATTTTCAACTTTAAGGGAATGGCTGTAAAAGAGCTGATAGATGTAGTAGTTGACGTGGTGCACTTAGGGGCTTCCATTTTGGATATTTGTGCTGACCTATTGCCATCCATCTAGTTTCAAAGCAAACCAGAACACATGCATGCTGTGCAGGATTTAGAGGAGAAGAAGAGGCTCTAAAATAGTTGCCCCCACCTCACGTTTATGAAATTCAATTTTGATGTAGTGGTCAAAGGTAAAAGCAGTCTTGCAAGCATGGAAGAGACCCTTCTTTAAGATAGAGGTATAATCTAGGTTGTTTTCTTGGGTGATCGTGGTGAAGGACTAATGAAGAGGAGTCGTCCTTGATCATTAAGGAAGCCACAAAGATTTTTTAAAGTTTTTTTTCTTCCAACTTATCATATCGTAGAAAGCGACATAGGAATGCTACATCTTGGATGCTGAAAGAGAAAGACTGCCCATGGAAATTCAACTTTATTTTAGATAAGATTAGGGAATTATTCAAGCAGTTCAAGTTTAATTTAATAGGGGTGTAAAAGAAAACCGAGAAACCGTCTAACCGAACCAAACCGTGGTTAATAACCGTGTTTCACAGTTTGGTTAAGGCTATGGTTATTGAAATCGGAAAACCGTGTTTCACGGTTCGGTTACGGTTTTTGTCTCAACTCACAGTTATTAACCGAACCGAATTGTTAACTACGGTTTGGTTAACCGTGTTTTCAAAACACACAGTTAACCGAACCGTTTCGCTAATAAGAATAAAACCTAAGGGCCTGAATGAAAATTACTTCTTTTCATTTTTTACAATAACATATTATGCCATTCTCCAACTAAGATTTTTTTTCTTTTCACAGTAAGTTTGATTGGTAAATGGTAAAATTTTCACTTTTTTTTTAAGTGACAATTAACCGTAACCAAACCATTAACCGTGGTTCGGTTTTTCACGGTTCGGTTACAATTACGGTTTTTAAAAACCAAAAATTGTGAAACACGGTTCGGTTAACGCTTTTCCAAAATGAACGGTTAACCGAACCATTACACCTCTAATTCAATTTAAGCATACTGTCAGTGGAGCTAATAGGGTGGCATAGTCATGCAAAGTTAAGAATAAATAAATTAATTGTACTTGGATCCGCCTTTGTAATCTGTTATTCTATGGTCTTGTTTGGCTCTTTTCCTTGATTATCAAATAATATATTTTTGTTGTTACCGACATAAAATGTTTTTAAGATAACTCCATAATGGAACAACTGAACCTAGTTTACTCTGGGGTGTGAGATCCTAGACCAATATCCTGGCCTGTTTTCATGTGTACTATGACTTGAGAACCCTCTCTTTGTTCGTGATGATTGGGTGGATTGAAAAGTCAACCTTTAGTTGCTTTATCACTGAGTTGCTTTTAATTGCAGTTCCAGCTATGTTTCTTATTTCTGAGCTGCATCAATTAGCTAAAGCGATAAAATCATTAGTAGTAATAATCATAAAGATTACCGCGTTATGCTCGGCGGACCCAACTGTTTGATGTTGATCCAGAGACAAATCTGCATCTTCCATGGAACCCAATCCAGAGAGATCAGCTTGCTTTGCTGTTGCCAAAAGCTCTTCTGTCAAGCCAATCACCTGCATCCGAGCAAATCTGAATCAGCCTAAACAGGAAAAAAGAACAAATCCACATTCTCATTAAAAAATAACCCTGGATGTAGATCTGATTCAAACTTAATAGTTTCAACGTCAACATCTGAAATCAGGAAGGGGAAGCAGACAGGCCGTCACAACAGAGCACCTGCACAGGAACCAAGATAGGGGTGATGGTAATCTTGCTAAAGCTTTGATTTCCACATATAGCTCTTCATTTTTATCGTTAATTCTCCAAATAGCTCTCATTATCAGTATACAAGAGCCATGCATAATATAAACACCCTCCTCACCTTTTCAAAGTAAAAAGAAAAAGAAAAATCTCCATGAGAATTCCTCTGCCATTATGCAGCCGAATGATGCTGCCCTGCTTGAAGAACATGGATGATTGCTTTAAAAGTGAAAAAAGAAGACAAGATAAACCTAAATCCAGAAATTTCAATAACGACATTTGCAGGAGATAATTCACTCATTGCAGATGTAATTACTCAAACTCCAACAAGAGAAGATTTATTCGATCTTTTCTTCTCCTGGCAAAAAAAATTACCTTTGCTTCTAAATTTGATCTTGAATGGATCAAATCTAGATGAATCACCAAGCAGCAGAAAACTAAGTTAAACTGACAAGAAAAACATATAAAGCAAGAATAGCAATCACTTCTCACCTCCACAAGCTCCTTTTCCATGTCCGCATATTCGGAGTTTCCAGGATCATCGGCCAAAAGTTTTCTAATCTAAATCACAGTAAAAAAAAAAGCAACATATTAAATGCAATAAGAGCCCTTAGTTTGCCAACAAAGAAAATAAAAAACAAGAAAGATGATGCAACAGTGGATGAAAACCTCAACTTCACAAAATAAGCACAAACAAACAATTAAAAAACAGTCTAATTCAACAGAATTCAAATTCAGCATAGAGAAAAACAAATTCCTTCTACTGTGTGCAGCATTCGAGTTGAAAAAAATCTCAAGCATCCACCTTCACATACATTTTCTGGTTCGATGCTAATCATTGCCAACGAGTAAAATTTCCCCCACCATGAAAAATCAATAGCAGACAAAACCCAACCAATGAACAAAGTCATAAGCTTTTGTGTAAATCCACTTAGAGAGTGACTACCGATACCCCAAGCACGCATAAGGGATATATTTACACATTCAGGACCCATCAGCCTCTTAATATCTAACAAAAAACGCACAAAAGAAACAAACTTCAATGACATTGAAAGAAACTCAAGAAAATGAAAAAAACCCAACATAAACCCTAAGCCCGAAGAATTAAGATTGCTGGAGTTGCTCTCTCGTTTTCAAATTAGATAATTTTATATGACGATTTTCAGCCGAAAGAGATGCATGATTGAATCAATGAACGAAGAAGAAAAAAGAAAGAATTTTTAGATCGCAAATCAAAGCAGAATTGGAACCAAAGAAAAACCCTAATTCTTATCCATAAAGAGAAGGCGAAAAAACTGATTTTGAGCTATGGAAAAGGAAGGAAAGATAAAATCGTAAAACCCTAATTTTTACAGAGGAGAAGAAACCCTAGAAAGAGAGAAAGAAAAGGGGGAGAATCTGGAAATACCTGATGAAGTTGATCATTGTAAGTGTCGAGATTCGAAGTGAGCTCTTCTATATTCAGCTCTTCTCCTCCTCCTCCTTGCATTCTCTCTTCTTCTTCTTCTTCTTCTTCTTCTTCTTTTCGCGGTTTCTCTTTCCGCCAAAGCAAATAGAGAGAGAAAGAGAGAGAGAGTAGCTGCGTGCGATTGATTACAACTATTTACAAGAAAGAACAGAGGGAGGAAAGGTATGGGGTGGGTTATTTGACCTGAGCCATTAACCCGACCACTTTTGGACCCGTCGAACGCGACCCACAAAATAAATGGGCCAGTTAGGTCAGCTGGTTAGGGTTTTCTGACCCGTAGAAAAAGGAGTTAACCCAACCCTACCGACCTACGTAAACTTGACCATCAAAAGAAAATATTCCACCTTTTCAGACAAAAGAAATCTTTGATTATGAAAAGGCACAAAAGAAAGGTTCTTTTTTTTTTTTTACCGTAAGCCTGTTCTAAGACCTCACATTTGCCCCAAAATAATTGATGTTTAAATATTTTGTACATAGTTGTTTTTGTAATAATGATGCGATATCACAAGGCCGTGGAATTTTGCATGGGTCGATATCATACTGCCTTAGGATATTGCAAATTTCGACCGCTTAAAGGTGAATATTAGATCTAAAAACAGCTGTATGATTGATATCCCTAAAATAAACCACGTGAAGTTGCAACTTTATTATGTATAGAACTCTTGCGGAGGGGAGAGTTATGCTTTGCTTAGGTGAGTATTTTCCAAATTTATCAGGAGTTTGAATGCATATTGCAATTTTTGCCGTTCAGTAAAATTATCCCTCCTCCTTTGAAGGGATATTTCTTGTATTGGGTTGGGTTTGCTATAAATATCCTGGATGAGTGGAGCCTCTCAGCCTTTTTAGTTTATATCATCCATAATTTTGTCCATATATGGCCATATACTCTGCATGTTGCCTGTAATCCAACTGCTAGTATTGTTTCTTGCCTTGTGTAGAACATGTCAACAACTTGTAAATTTTCCAGGTTATGCTTTTTAAGTAATATGATTATGACTTTGAATTTGAAATTATTCACACAGTTCATCTTGCCCCTACTAACTTCTGTCATCGCACCTTTTGGGGACTATCATTAATCATATAGTGCGTGTGGATACTATTATTATTATTATTATTATTATTATTATTGAGGGACATTTCATATGCATCCATCTCTCACCCTATGGTGACATGCATATGAATATTCTCCACTATTATTATTATTATTATTATCATCATTGCAAATGTTAAAGTGCCCAAAAATCTGTTCATATAATTAAATGTGAAATAGGGACCACTCTCAAGCCAAAAAAAAAAAAGAAAAAGAAAAAGACCACTGGGTGTATTCTTGATTGTGGTGGACCACGCTACTTTTTGTATACTGTTAGTCTGAATTCTGAATTGTAGTAATGCCTGGCTTTGAATTATCTCTTTAAAATACCAGCTAGCATTCCCACCTTTCCTTATTTTATTTTATTTTTTTAAGTTCTTATAGAAAGATATATACTATATTTTCATACAAACTCTTAGTAATTCAAGTTTAATTTAGTGAGGCTCATTTGAATGCATGATGAAGATTAAGGAAGACATAAATGAAAGGCTTGGACGTAGATCAGTCTATAACATCATCGAGCAATTCAAATGATCTTAACCTTTGATTTAAGGCGCCAAGCTATTATTCTATCTCTTTAACTAAATGGATAAGTCGTTTGACTTTTTCTTTGGTAAATTGGTCAAAAAAACTTGAATAGCCAGGTACAAACAAAATTTACATGTGCCCTTTTGAGATTGTTTGAAAATGCATAAGCCTCTTTTGTGAAAAACTCCTTTTCCAAAAACGAAGTATTTGATGTATCCTTCTTACCAAATGGGTGAGCTGCTTTCACAGGAGGAATAAATGAATCATATGACTCTTCTTAATGACGCAACCAGAAGTTACAACTTCAAGCCTTCCTTGAGAGAGAGAGAGAGAGAGAGAGAGAGAGAGAGAGAGAGTATTAGTAGTAGTAGTAGAGAAGAAATATAGAAGTAGTAGAACTAAACTGTGGACATAACCTACATTTTAAGTAACAGATTAGCCAACCCATACAGGTGGAATAAGGTATAATGATGAAGAGCGTTTAAAATAAACTACGTACATATAGAATACCTCTCCCTTCAAAGAAGAAAAAAAGAAGATAAGAAACAGAACAGAGTAGTAGTTTATTGTGTGTTACTGGCACACAGCTTCAGAGCGGACCACAGTTATATTGGGAATGGCTCAGTGGCTTTCCAAAGATTGCAACCAAGATGAGCAGAATAACCAACTTCACAGGCACTGGCAATGGTAACTGCATCGATTGCCTAAGAAAGGTTTGCATGGATAGCCTTATCACCCTTATCCTACGCTCTCTCACATACTTATCCAGTGCCTTCCCAATGCTTTTCTGCAGCTGCCAACTACTTACATTTCTATTGCACATGCCTTGTGCCAAGCATCTGGCCAGGACAACCGCATCCTCCAATGCGGAAGCTGCTCCTTGCCCCATGAATGGCCCCATCACATGCATGGCATCCCCTGCAACTGTCATGTTGCCTTCGCGAAAGCTTGGGAGTAGCAGGTCCCATGGTGCTCGATATCTTACGCGCGTGTAAATGATGGTTTCTGGGTCACTGTTTTTTACCACTTCGACTGCTTCTGGTGGGAAATCCTTCATCTTAATCAAAGCTGCTTCTTTCAGGATCTTGGCGTCTCTTGTGTTTCCAAAATCTGTTCATGTTTTGGAGAAAAAAGGTTAGCAACTGGGTTGATTTGGTGGCACAGATCACTGTGTAATGAAATCACTGGCACAAATCACTCTGTAATGAAATATGGGTCACTCCCTTTATATCATGGGAGTGAAGTTTGGCCTAATGCCTATTTGTACAAAGGCATATTTAAGTGGTTTTAATTTAACAAGGTCTGACTTTTGGAAACTCTTCTTCAGTAGCCAAAAAACCCTTGTTACTATTCCTGTTTAGTTCAGTTGATTTAGGTGGATTGGATGAGAAGAAAAGGTGGAGAAACTATCCATTAATATATATTTGAACACACTTCACCTATGTTTTCTACACATCAAAACCAATCCCAGGTGTCCTGCTGCCAAAATCAGACCGAGTTCTTGGATTTTCTAGGTAACATTTTTCTATTAAAGTGGTTTAGAGGGAAGGATTAAAGGTGAACGTTAACATATACAACGTCCATTAAAATTCAAAATATCTTTTTTTTATAGAGAATCATTAGAAGTACCTTTTATTAAAAAATGATTTCCCTCTCTAAAAACCTGTAAATTAAAACCCTTGAACAATTAATGATCCCTCTAGATCTCTGTCCTTGTAACCATTCAATGCTTCTTTTGGTAAAATTGACAACTGCTATAAGTTAATTAGCTACCATAGACAATTGCATTACCTCCCAAAGGTCGAGTCCAGCTTATGAACCAGCAGATTAGCTTTTCATCAACTGGAACTACGCCCAACATAATGCCATTGCCCATTAATCGGAGGGCCACATCGCCAAAACAATGCCCATCTGGATAGTTTGTCAAGCATCTGAGAGTCTGTATCTGGGAAACCTTTGTGGGCTTTATTTTCAGTGAATCTGCTACTGCAGAATTCACTCCGTCGCAACCAATTAGAACCTGCCATGCATAAAGATTAGTGGTAATCTCCCTTGTTTTGAAATAAAATATTCAATCTGACCATTTCTAAAGAGAGGCAAATGTGGAAATATCCTTAACTATATTTAAGCTTCATTGGGTATGGCCTAGGTCTATCAAATGTGACCTATAAGGAATTCTTAGCCATACAAGTCCTTAACAGGAATGCCCTGAACCAAAGGCAATGAGGAAACCACACGCATGTTACTAAACATGAAGGTACATTGACTTAAAACAAAGGTAGGAACTGGGAAGTTTTGTATAAATAGGGCAAAAGGTTGGGGGGGTGGGGATAAATGTTGGAAAAACTAAAAAAGTTGACAACAGCCATCATCACCTTGCTTCTGATGATACTTTCATCAGCTAAACGAAGGATGTGATGACAAGTTAGGGTATCTGTTTGGACCCCAACTACATGGCAACCAAAACGCATTGTTCCTGCTGGCAAAGCTTCAGCCAAGATTTCAATGAGATCTCTTCTTGTCACGCATCGGAACTCCCCTTTCCTGCCATGAACAAAGAAAATGACAAACAACACTCAGATACTCAATGCCATGCAAAACTATAAAAAAAAAAGTCTCAAATGTTTAGGCTCATGTACTTACTCTCATCCATGTCATTACTAGCATGTAAGTCTTTTTTCTAGTTTTGTGAGTTCTAATTTACTTCTCAATCGTATAACAACCATGCTCCTGTACCTCCATGATTTATCATGTCCTTTATTTCATCTAAAGCATATTTGGGTGGTGGTGTTATCAAATAGCAATTCCACAAAGGCAAAGAAGTACCAGAGTGAGTTATAAAGAGTGACACCTCCTCAGTGTTTTCAAACCTGGAATGTAATGATTCTTTCCATTAGAAATCCTTAGAAAAGATAGCATGGTTCCAGGTGCCAAACATGCCCGGGTGTAGGGTGGATTCCATAGGTCTTTCCTATCCTTGTGATTTCAAGGGCCTAGGCAGTAAGCAGAGAACCATGTGTTGTGTGTTCAACTGCCCAGCTAGGTCGTGGTGTGTAAGGTTGTCGATGGGCCTGAATTCAGCCCTTGATCTACCCTGTATCCAGGTCCGTTTATTCGGGCTTGCACACACATTTGGGTCTGATGAGCCGGACCTAAATCCATGTTTCAGATCTTTCAGATCTAAATCCCTAACAAACCTAAATCCATATTTCAGGTTGAGTCGGTAGTACCTGTTATGTTTTGTTTGATTTTCAAAGAATATAAAACTTTTGAAACATATTTTTCACATCCAATCAGTGTGCATACACGTTTTCGATTCAACTACCCGACAGCCAAAACCAAACAATCCCAATTCAAATTACATGCAGTTTTTAACCATGAGTAGCACAGTTGCCCTAGGACTACGGTTTGGATCCGGAGGTTGAGTGTTCGAAACTGCACTACCACATTGGAGTCACAGGGGATTTACCCGGCTCCCCCTTGGCCCATAGGGATTACTCTGGCCCAAAGGATTGGGACACCCTTCCTTATTAAAAAATAATAATCACACATGCAGATTTCGAGAATGAAAACCCAAGCTAGGTCCCTACCCAAATAAGCCCGCCTCAAATTCCACTTTTGATTGGATGGGCCAATGTGGATGTGGGTGCAGGTTTAGCCAACCAAGTTACATCCATATATAATTTAAGTGAGAGTCACATGTTTAGGTTAGGAAATTACCCAACTGGAATTTCTCGTATGGTCCCATCGTCCAGCCAAGTCTCACGCCACCTGAACAAGGATAAAATAAAACAAGTAGAGTGATAGTAATGGAAGCAGCATGATTCTCAATCTATATATAAAAAAAAGCGAAAGGAATCTGGAAAAGAAAGGTTGAAACAGAAAGCTACATTTGTAGTGGAATAGCTTTGGACCGAAGCTTTGTTCCCACACCCAGTTGATCGAGTGCCAGCCAACCATTGGTATACATGGAGAAGGCCACTCCTGTTTTCCTCAGAGAATCACCCTTTTCCAAGACCACACTTCTCAGACCCTTTCTGTATTTGATATGAAAAAAAACCCATAGCACAAATATTTGTAATTCACAAGTCCAATATTCATAAAAATTGATAGAAAAGTAAAAATAGACCATGTCAACATGACCTGCAGAAAGACCAAATTTCATATTCTAGAATGAAAGATCAGATGATTATTGTAAAAAAAAATTGCAAGCGAAACTAGGACTGGTTTGTGCAAGGAGAAGATTCCGCACCCTATGAAGTCTTCTTTTCCAACCGAGAGAGGAATCCTACATTCTCACCTCTATAGAAAATTGAATTCATAATCATCAAGTAAAATCAGTTCAATGAGATGAGAGGATTGTGAGACACAGACAAAAATTGTTATGAGAAATGACATAAATTCACCACGAGTGGAATACTCTCTTGCACAAGTATTGGAAAGTAGATGAAAGGAAATGAGTAGACCAGTAGTTGTCACGCTTGTAAGTCTAAAACAAAGAAAAATGGAATGATTGTATGGAACCTGTGAAGAGCAAGTGCAGTGGAAAGCCCAGAGATTCCTCCACCCACAATCACAATTTCTTCTGTTTTGCTGGAAAATGAATCCATTTCTCTGCTTCCTTGTTGCTAGCTTCGTCCTTTCTTTCATTCACCTATTCATATACTTGTAATTGGAGTTATACAAGGTAATAAACTTCACTGTTTTCACCGAACGAACCAACGGTGGGTGGGGTATGGGAAAGAATCTGCAGCGAGTCATGCATCTTTTTGCAGATGGGGAAAGCCTTGCTGCGAGTCATGCATCTTAGAGACCAGTTTTAGTGAATTCATGCACCTTTTTGCTTGGGAGAACCAGTATTTAATGGTTGTCAGAGCCAAGTTGGTCTGGTTTCTAATGAACATGATTCTTTTATAAACAAAATATATTATTTTTATTTTATTTTATCCAAACTCTCTATTTCTTTTTGTATTTCAACTATTTATCTTGTATACTTTTTTGAAATATTTGAATTTTAGTGTACTTCTTTTTTTTAAAAAATGAGCCAAAAGTGTTTCACTGATGCAGGCCCTAGGGTTAAGGTTTGCGTAGATGCCGAAGCAAGTATTAAATGATACCTCAAATTATCTCCGCAGAGATTTATAACACGAAGAAAACTTATCCAAGAGAAAATCTCAATTTTACTTAATTCCAAATATGGGATTATCATCTCTACAGTGCATTATAAATAGACAAAGTAAACTTAGGGCCTAAGACAATCTAATCTAAAAATAGAAACCATCCTAATCAAACTAGGAAACCAAATAAATCAGAATGGTAATTACAATAAAATTAGGAAGTTACTAGAAAAATAAATATCCTCAAAACTATATTGGGTACGATCAGTGGTGGAGTGGTAGTTTGTTTTGCATCATCTACTTTTTTGAGATTTTTTCTTCTGTTTTTCATAATAGTTTAGAACTCTAAGATCTTTTCTCCTTTTTTTTTAATCTAATATTGATAGTAGTCCCTACCAAAGAATGTTACTTTTCAGATTTTGAAATGCATATATAAGATTCACATTATAAAACTGAAAACCTCACCCACACAGCATCATACGAAAAACGATTGAAAGATAACTATAGTGAGTCTAGAATTTCATTTGTGGGAGCCACATATACTTTAAGCTGATCATCATAAATCCATAAGAGGGCCTCACCTTTCTCACTAGAACCGCTCAAGATCATTGACCTATCTTGTTTTATCATTATGGTAATTAGTTCCAGCTACAATCAAATTTATTCCCACATTCAAATTTATCATATTAATACACATTAAATAAATAGGGAAACGAGTCAAACACTTATTTTTGCATGTTACAAGTTCACACTGGCCAAACTCTTTGTTAGAGTGAAAATTTTCTTAATGATGAAATAAGATGGAGACTCTGATTTTGTGTGGTTAGATTAGAATTTAAAAATAGTGGCCACATCTTTTTGATCCATAGCATTAGACTTAGAGGATTCATAAGGATGACACTTAATCAAAATGTTGAACAGTAAAGCAATGTCATCTCTATCCAGAGAAGGAAAAAAAAAACCACTAGACCAACGTGTTGTATTGGGTATCAAGACATTTGGGTCTTTTTCAATGAATAAAGTTATTTACAAATCAAATTTATGCCATGGGCATAGTAGGGCCATAAAAATAAAAATAAAAATAAAAAAAAACATAACTTGTATCACAATAAAAAATAATCCTTGAAACAAAGAAACAACTCCACACACTTTCACCAAAAAACAAAACCTCAACATTCTTTCTTAATGATATTAATATTAAGGAGATGGTTTCACGTGGGGAGGGCCGGCTCAGTCAGGGCTGGGTTCTACCCTCGCTCTATCCGTGGCTCGGATTTTGGCCGAGTCGTATTCCTTGACAGGTCTACACTAGCTAGGCCCTTATTCTATCCTCAAGAGCCAGGGCAGGGCCCTCCCCAAAACTACAATTAATAAAGATTGATGTTTTGAAAAGGAGAAGTAGGCTCAATTAAAGTCTATAAAAAAAGAAGAATTATTAAACCGATGATAAATGTAAAATGAGACGGATAAAATTGAGAAATAAGAAAAAATAAAATAACTTCTATGCAATGGTGAGAAAGGAAAATAAATATAGAAAATATAGATAGATGAAAATGTGTGTTTTTTTTTTTTTTTAAGATAAAGTTGTTTTGATAGCAAGCACAGTCAGGATAATAGAAAGTGGAAAACTACTAAAACTTAGAATACAAAAGGAACTGTTGAAGAAATATTTAATTTTTTGTAAATCCTATTTTGGAATTAAAGTCATTAAGGACTTATTTGTTTGCATGGAATTAAATTTCTAAGAGTCCATAACATAATGAGTTTCAACGAAGGAAGATTAAAAAAGTGAGGGGTGGCCAAAAGATGGAGATATAGATAAGACCCTCACTTTCTTATGGTTTCATTTATTTGTGGTGATGACTGGTTAATCATTTTCCATTGAAGTAGAAATCATTTGATAGTCATTTATGGAACATCATCTTTGTTTGTCAATCTTATTAAATTTAATAGACATGCATTCCTTTGACTTACTACGAACTCAATTCTATGCACAACAAATTAAAAAAAAAAAAGCCCCAATAGAATGGCCCCTAAAGAATAAATGGGACTGATTTTTTAAATTTCAATAAAGCTACTTATTATTACAAATTATTGTTGTTCTAGCTTACTTTTTAAAATTAAAAAAATGATATTTAATATCAAGATTTTTAGTAAGTTTTCAATAATAAGAAAGGGTTAAAGCATTCATTAGAAAACTAGAAAAAAACACATGTAGTGAGAAGGAAGAAAATATATATAAAATGTAGAAACCAATCAATATGATAGACAAGCTATAAAAAAGACAAAAATATACAATTTTAAAATCCAACTATTTTTCGACATCCAAACAACCTCTTAAAGAAACTTATATAATAATGAAAAAAATAGTTTCAAATAAAGGGGCAGTCTCACGTTGGGAGTTTTAAAATATACCTCTTTTTTTGTATACACGGTTGGTCCTTTTGTCCTTCAGATTTTATTTCTGGACATAGAATTCACAGACTTTGTTTGAGACATCCATTCAATCTGTTTAAATTAAATGTTTTTATCCATTTTGTCCTGACCAAATCTTTTAATGAGTGGTATTATACTACTATTGGGGAGAACATTGGGCACTCATGCGTGCATCTAGATCTTTTTAGGGTTCTGGCCTTTGGTGATGGTCGAGATGCGTACTCCCACAGGAGCTCGAGAATGGAAGCTACTCGGCATGTGGCTGTTGGGCGAGACATTCGTGTGCTTAGGGAGCAGTTTTAAACTCTAGCAATTTGGATATGGTAAAATGAGCCTAGGTATTTTATGACTTTGTGTATCTCTGAGGAGTTAAAAATAAAGATTCAAATGTGAATGTAAAAAGAATGATCATCAAATGACCTCTACTTTAATCGAAATGGAATGATGATCGGGAAGATGAGAGATGCAAATCCGGCTGTCACCCTAGTAATTCAAATCCTATGAAATCAATGTCTCATTTATATTATCATTCAGCTCTGCCTCGCATTGTTCATCCCTTCACCTCTTTATAACTTATCTGTGGAGCTCTTTGACCATGAATTTCCATGTATTCTAATGCATAAAAATGGGTCCGATCGGAGTTAACTTGGTATAGTCAAATTATTATTTTTATTAGCTAAAATTATTTTTAAAAAATTAATGATTATTGCATATCAATTATCAAAATCACATATATTAATCTATAATAGTTAGTTAGTTTGCAAATGTTAAGACTTGCACTTTTTTCATTCCAACTAATTGCAAAATGTTGTAACTCATAATATTATTATTTTAAAGCATCTTGACCATTCATAATTTAATCAGCTGGATTTCCGTCGAAATAATTTGAATGTAACACTACTACAACTAGCAAAACAAGTCCATGGAATTCTGGAAGAGCACAGTTGTCTTTAGTTTTAGGATGTATTTGTGCAATGCCAGAAAATAGGGAACACACATTTTCTCTTCCATGAAAATATGTTTTGATGGGGATGTCGGACTTTCAAATACTCATTTCTGATGAAAATTTTGAATTTGATTCAAATTTGTTTTTTTTTTTACAATGAAATAGCCTGCATCCAGCAAAAGAATGCATAAGGAGTAGAACAAGGCCCTTTTTTATTTTCACAAAATTGAGGTGAACAAAGCCGCTCTTTAGGGCTCATTCTTTTACTAAAATTCAAAGAACTCATGTTTGGAAAATTTATAATTCTCAAAAAGTTGTCCGCTAGTGTGAGACCACAATCTGTCTGAGTAATCCCTTGAGACAAGACCATGTCAAATGATCCTATGAACCAAGAAAGGGAAATCCACATGGGTATGGGTGGAGTGCTTCGGTGGCACCGTGAGGCTTTGTCCAAGTCTCACATTGAAAAAATCAAAGTCTTGATTCTGTGTTTATAAGTCAAATCATGTCTTAACTCAACATGATGTGTTTTAAAGCCGTACGATCTCTGAAAATCATAAGAATTCTAGAATTCAGCGTGCTTGGACATGAATAGAATGGGTGATCTTCTAAAAAGTCCTCTCGGGGATGTGACACCCTCTCTGCAGGAGTGGAGTCCACTAAGCCTAACTTTACTCACAAGTCAATAATGTGGACATGCTTGCGAATGAGAAAATATAATTTTCGAGTTGGTCTTATAAGAACTACCCATTAATCGACCATATGACTCTTGTATTAAAAAAAAAAACATTGGAAAAGGTCACACATTTAAGCACTTGGAACTCTTTTAAGTCTAGCAAATGGAAATTGGCCAGATGCCAAAAATCACAAGAATAGCACACATGAAATCACTTCCATAATTTAATATGATAATAACAGGGTTCTTAATTTAATAGCACACATGAAATCACTTCCTTAAAAGAAGATAGAAGGAAAACACAAAAAAGGAAAAGAGTAGAACAGAGAAGTAGTAGTTTGTGTTATTGGCCTACACTTTCAGAGCCGGCCACAGTCATATTGAGCATGATTGAATGACCTCCCAAAGAGAACAATTGATATGGCAACAATAACCAACTTCACAGGCAATGGTAGTGTTGACTGCAACAACTGCCTAAAATAAGTTTGCATGGAAAGCCTTAAGATCCTCCACCTGCGCTCTCTCACATACTTATCAAATGCCATTCCAACACTAGTTTGGAGCTGCAGACCGCCTCCATTTCCATTGCGCATCTCTTGCGCCAAGCATCTGGCTAGAACGATTGCATCTTCCATGGCAGCAGATCCTCCCTGCCCCATGAATGGCCCCATCACATGCATGGCATCCCCCGCAACCGTGATGGTGCCTTCGCGAAAGCTTGGGAGTAGCAGGTCCCATGGTGCTCTAAATTTTATGCGTGTATAAATGATCGACCCAAGGCCAGCATTCTTCACCAGTTCGATTGCTTCTGGGGGGAAATCCTTTATCTGATCCAGTGCTGCTTCTCTGAGGAGTTGGGGGTGTCTTGAAACTTCAAAATCTGTTTATTTATCTTGGGTAATAAGATCTTAGTAACTGCCAGTGTAATGTAGGAACAGTAACATCTATCATGGTAAATGGGCTTGTTTAGCTTTGCACAAATGGGAGTTTCAAGTCAATCATTTCAATGAATTGTGATTTGCTGCCACTAATTGCACAAATTACTCTTCACTGAGAAAAGATTTAATCCTTTTTGTAGTTGTGTTTAACCAGGCCTTTCAAACCGACAATGGACCAAGTTTGTTTTTATGTGATAAGGTGGGCTCTGCTCAATGCTCATTGACCTTTTTTTTTTTTTAAACCCGCTCATTGACTTTTTTGGGTGTCCTACACAGCAACTTATGTAAAACCCCACAGGGCTTTGAACTTAAATGTTCCCATAAAATCACTCCCTTTAACATGGTTAGTGAGGTATCTATGTGATGTGTTTGAATGAAACCCGAGATGTGGTCAAACAGTCTCCTTGGATTATTCCTACAGTTTCTGAAATATTTGGTTTAGCTTGATTTTGGGTAGTTTGGATGAGGAGAAAAGGTAGAGGAAATATAAAGGTGAATAAAACCATCTACAAATATGTACATTAATGAAAGGCTTTCTCTATTTGTTTTACACACATTCAAATGACCTTCAATTGCCTGTTTAAATCATTTCAAGTTCCAGGATTTTTTAGGTGAAGTGCAATTATTAAAATGGTCAAAAGTGAATGATTAAAAGTGAACCGTGTATGAAAAACTTAAACCATGTATTAGAAACCATCAAATTTTCCCATTTGACAAAATGATTGCCCACTGTTTAATTAAAACTAGTAAATTATAATCTAGCAAAACTGAGGTCCCCCTTCAAATCTTTACCATTGACCATTAAATAATGACTTAGACAAAGGGACCCCAACGAAGAAACCATTACTGTTAGTTGGAATATTATGCAATTGAGCTACCAAGTATTATTTCATTACCTTCGTAAGGTCGAGGCCAGCTTAAAAACCAAAAGACTAGCTTTTTGTCAATTGGAATTATCCCTAAATGGCAATTATTTTTCACCATTAGGACTGCCGAATTGCCAAATATATGCTCATCTTTATAGTTTGTCATGCATCGGAGTGCCCCTAACATGGGAGAGCTTTGGGGCCTTCAGTTTCAGTGATTTTGCAATGATAGATTTCACTCCGTCGCAACCAATCACAACCTACCATGCATAAACATGATTAGTAGTCTTCCTAGTTTAAGATGAAGTTTGTCTAAATGAATTTGAACATTTCTAACAGCGGAAAATGTGTAAATCTTATCTAACATATTTGGAGTTCTTTTTATTTCTCCTTTTACTATTTGTTCATGTGTGTGTGTGATCTGCTGCATCGAAGAAGTTGTGGCACATATTTAGTTCAATTAAGAAAGATTATCAGCAACCAGATACTATGGAAATGCAGATGCAATTACAAATGTTACACAGGAAAGAAAATTCTGAGCCACGATAAGGCAATAGCTTAAGAGATCATATTCAATTGATCATAGATTATTGGAAAGGGTCTATTTGACTACAAGGAGTTTTTAAACGAATTTGGTCTGTTGGGAAATTTGAATTTCTATCAGAAACTCTCAGCCAGAAAGAGATTTTGTTGGGGAAGAATTCTACTAATCTAATGGAATTTGCTCTTGTGTTTTTGCCTTACTAGCTTTGGGGTTCCCTAAATTTCAGAAGTTGGAATTCTCATGGAAGATTAGCAATTGATCGAGGAACTCCACCAAGAGAATTGAATAATTAGAATTTGAGCATCAAAGACCTCTCTCAACATGAATCTTCAAGTTCTTGCAATCATCCAGGTTTATTATGATATCAGATTTTCCATTATCCCTTCTTAATTTGAGCAAAAACTAGTATATGGATCCAAACCAACACAAAAATTGCTCATATTTTGGATTTATTGAGGTAAGTAACATCACAACATTTTCTTGAAAATACTTGTCATGACATTGCTGCAATAAACTCGATGAATTAAAGCGATCGACAAAACTAAAGATGATATTCTTTAGATAAAAACATATATTTTTTAATATTTTTTCTATTTTGTTCTTTGGTCTTAAATGTTCAAAAACTAATTTATTTTCAATGTGTTTTTTCTATATCATGCGAAAAAAAAAAAAACCAAAAACTTATAATTAATTGTTCTGATATGATGGCTGCCTTAACGCTCTATTTACGACTAAGCCTTAAAAGGGAAAAGAAAATTAAGGATTGCATCCACCATCACCTTGCTATTGATGGTGCTCCCATTATCTAAATGAAGGATGGGATGAGAAGTTAGTGAATCCTTTTGGACCCCAATAGTCCGGCAACCGAAACGGATTGTTCCTGCGGGCAAAGCTTCAGCCATGGTTTCAATGAGATCGCTCCTTTTCACGCACCGAAACTCCTCCTTCCTACCATGGAAAAAAGAAAATAAGGAAGAAGAAAGTTCTTTCTATAACCAATGAGGAATATACATTTTGTTATCCATGTAAATATTATTATCAAGTTTTGCTCCTATCTATCTTGGGTCAACTTTGTGATTTCTCACATTTCACATGACCATTTGAAAATATATATGCTCTTGACAACTCCATCCATCATGTCTTTTTCTACTTTCTGGGCACACTTGTGCAGCAACATTTCAATGGAAAAGACAAGTTTTCTGAATATACAAATCTAATGTTTGATTGAGGATTTTGAAGTTGGAAGGGGAAAGGTCGTACCTATTAATTTTACTAGAAATTCTATATGTTCTCTCCACCACTGCACCAAATAAAGATTAAAGATTCTACCACTCACACCAAATCATATAAGGTCATCATTGTAGTCGATCGTATGCTTTACAAAACCTTGGAACTTTGTCCCTCGGCATTGCTCAGCTGCTTAGGGATACGAGTGTATGAAGTAGTATGCTTGAGCTGCTCATATCCCTCATGTAGCAAAAAGAAGCGTTTGGACTTTTCCACTAATATTTAGGCCAAAGCCCAAATAGATATTAGTGTAGTTCTGCAAATAAGATCACTTCGTATGTTGGGTATAATCAAACATGTAGGTTTTGGGATGCAAACCAGGTAAGTTAAGATGGGTGCAGTCTCAATTCAAGCCCGAAACCAAAATCCAACTTGAATGAAGATGGAAAACCCGGCCCACCCAACTATTAATGTATATATCTTGTACTAAAAATGTATATATTTTTTTCTTTTCAAAGTACTAAAAATGTATATATTTTGCAGATGATATTCTGTGAATACTGTGGTCACAATGCTTGTGTTTATAGGTAACCAAACCGGACTTGGAAGCCCAACCCAAATTCACTCTTGGCCTTATTGGGCCATGTGGATTTGAGTTTAGTGTGACCCAAGTGGCAGCCCTGGAATAGGTTGAGGTCATAGGAAAAGAAATTACCCTATTGAAACTTCCTTTGTTGTCCCTTCCTCAAGCCAAATCTCACGCCACCTAATCAAAACCAAAATAGAATGATAATAATAGAAATAATCCTCAAGTATTTTGGAGCTGTGATTCTCTATGTACATGTAAAAGAAGAAGAAAAGTTGAATTAAATGTAAAAAATAAATTTATGATTAAAAGATCATTAAACTTTAATGCTATTGAAATAGGAGCCAGGATAATTTGATGGGCTGATTTTTAGCATGACCCATATCCGTAAAGAGATATTTCCATCGATCCTACCCAAGCGACGAGGAAAACGTACAAATAGGGCCTATGAGTTGGACTGTATAAACCTGCAGGTATTCAATTTGCTTGTAGATGAGAAGATTTTTCTGAAGAAAAGGAAAGGAGAGAAGGGTACAGGTGTAAAGGAATTGACTTGGACCGTAGCTTAGTTCCCACATTCAGCTGATCAAGTGCTCGCCAACCGTTGGTGTATATTGCAATTCCAGTACCTGCATATTGCAGAGAATCATCCTTCTCTAGAACCACACTTTTGATACCCTTCCTGCCATAAAAACACATACACATTTGGGTAGTTTGTTTTCACTCATTTTTGTATATAAATGATGCTCGTAATAGTTATGCATGATCATGTTTGGCATATATGGGCGTTAAAATAGTACGTAATGAGCCATCTTCAGCCTCTCATTTACATACCCAAGGAGGTGGTAAATGGACATGTATAAATGAGAAGGGGCAATGATACATGTTGTAACAGGGATTCCGCCTGGATCGGGTGTGGGTTTGAATCCCTTTAATCAATTTTTTTCACTTTTGTGGCCACAAACTGGTAATCCAAACCGTTCATTTTTTTTTTTTAAGAAATAAAAAATACCCTAATTTTAACATATAGATTTTGCATTATTTGTGAAAAATGCCCCAAAAAACATAACCTATGGATTTGATTTTCTCAACTTCGTTTGCTTCTAATTCATGATCCAAATAGTTTAATATCTTCATATCAATGAGAAGCATCAAAACATTTAGTTTCACATCATAGATCTTCATAGATTTTGAAAAATAAATTAAAAGGACCGAGCTATGCTACATATGGTTCCCTGGTCCTCCGAGTGGACAGCCTTGTGGGGTGCACCTAGGGCCCCATGAATTTTGGAGGAGATGGAAGATGGAAAGATTTGGATGTGATCACCTATCTATGTGCAAAGTTACAAGTCCATCAGATCATCGTTACCCCTTAATCCGTGGCCCACAAGTTTAATAACTTTATATAAATAAAAAAATCGACCCTTGATCCAATGGTCCTACCTATACGGATATGGATCTGATGTAAATAGGGTTGGGGATTTTGATGGTCCATTCAGATCAATGCCCAAGGTCGTTGAGTGTACTCATTTACTCATGTAAAATGGTGATTTTAACAATTATAATAACGCCTTCATGTTTTTGTAATAAAATGTTACATACGTAAAAGCACATGTTCATATCCCTTCCGCAAAGGGAAAACTGACACCTTTGTAATTATAAATACCATGGAAAATGATTTTCATGAGATAACACTCAATTGTAAGTACCGCTAGCAAAATCTAACCCGACCTGCTAATTTGATCTGATTCGACCTACATATGACCCACACAACCCGATGCACATAATATATGGTCAATTACATGTTAGTTTTTTGTAACTGCATTTAAGCGATAAGGTTAGGGTAAACCCACAATTAACCCTTTTCCATTCAAAATCTATATATTAAATTGATTTTTTTTCAATGCATGGGCTAAAAAAGGATGAATAAACCTCGGCAATTGGACTCCACTTTTTATAGATGGAAAGGTAAATACCCAGCCTTATATCTTCGTGAAATGAATTTGGGTTTAGTTAAAGCATTCATAATTAATAGGCTAGGGTCTGCACTATTCATAAATAGGCTAATGTCTACATGATTTGGTTCAATGCATGGGAAAAAAAAAAGGTTAATGGACCTTGGTCCCACTTTTGTTTAATAGAAAACTAGGTACTAGACCTCCAATAGTCATTAACATGAAACTAGGCTCAAGCTAAGTTTACAAGTCAGAAAGGGTTAGGCTCGGGGCAAATGGTTGGGTGGGTTGACTCATTAGAATGATGTGGATCATGCGGGTCAACTCAACCCGCAGTATACTTTCCTTTTAAACAGTTAATCTTGTGAGATAATCAACAGTTCAGATGCATAGAGTGAAGTGTTTGTAACTATACTAGAAGAAAAATAAGTAGTTTGTTATAGCATTGATCTGCCTGTACAAATAGTGATTTTGTTTAATTGACAGGAGACGATGGTAGAAGAAAATACTCTTTCAAACAGTAAAAAAAAAAAAAAAAATGTTATAAGATATAGATTTTGGGTGGATGCCCATTTAAGATGAGTTAAGGTTACATTCGATTTCCTCTTTGTGAGGTTGCTTTTCCTATAGATAGGCATTTCTACCTTTGTATTAAGAACATATAATGAGATAATGGCCAAAACTCTCCCTTCTCTCTCTAATTCTTTCTCTCAGTTTCTTTTATTATTATTATTATAATACGTTATCAGCACGAGAAGAAGGAAAAAAAAAAAAAAAAAAAAAAACCTTCAAAACCCTTTGCATACGTTGAGAAGGAAATCCAAAATACCTTTTACATCTTGAGTCCTGCGACTCGGACGGACTTTGGATCGGTCCCAAAGTCCCAATCCAAATATCAGATGATATTTGAATTGGGACTTTGATACCGGTCGAAAGAACGGTCACAAATTCCGCCCACTTAAAATTTTTCTTACATCTTTGTTTCCAACATTTAGCCCCGGTTGGCGCGCAACAATAATTCCCTACAATACAGGTTTCGTTTTTCTCCCAGGGAAGTCACATGCCTTTATTTTCTTTTTCATCTCTTGCCTCGGGTCACGCATCATAACAAGTTTCTTGTTTATTTTTATTTTTCACTTTTGTTACCTATTCAGCTGCATGCCTGCCAAGTATCGAAATACACGTCATAAGTTCATCTTGCTTCAGGCGATCCATCATCCAACTGCCTCGGGTCACGCATCAGAAACCATCCATCTCCTATTCATGGTGACGGGCATTATCCAATAAATGTAACATATCAGCTTCTTAGCCTTGATTGCAATCATAGTAAGTGGTATCCAAACTATAGTTCAAATTTAAATTATTTACTATAACTATAGTACTTGGTTACTGTTAATCCTCTTGCATACCGTATCTATTTTAAATTTATAAATTTATAATTAGAACCAAAAGTTCTAAATTTGAACATAAAGTTCACTGATCTATGGAGCAGAAGTCTTAAAACTTGAAATAATGATATGAACCTGCAGATTCATATCTATAAAATTATAAAGCCATAAAATTAAACCTGAAGTTTTGACAGAACCAGAAGTTCTGATCAATTGTTAGAACCAGAAGTTCTAAATTAAGCCTGAGGTCTTAACAGAACCAGCAGTTCTGATTCTCAAAAATTATGAACCTGAAGTTCTAAATCAAGCATGAAGTCTTGACAGAATCAGTAGTTCTGATCTATCAAAAGTTATGAACCTGAAGTTCTAAATCAAGCCTAAAGTCTTGACAGAACCAGCAGTTCTGATTCTCAAAATTGTGAACCTGATGTTCTAACTTTTCTTTGGCAATTTTTTTTTATTCATTCCTTAATTATTTTTTATGTTAAATGTTCATTGTTTTTCCCTTTACTTTATTGATTATCTGCATACGGTTAACTTAATATATATTTATTATTACAGTTCTTGCATAATGTCAAATTTGGCTAAACTTGACTTTAAAGCACTTAACATAAATGGGGACAATTACATATCTTGGCAACTGAATGCTAAAATCCACTTGCAATCCAAGAAATTGGGAGAAACCATAAAGGAAGGTAACAAGATGTCCCTAGAGGAAAAGGCATTAGCCCTCATCTTCCTGCGCCATCACATACACGACGACCTTAAAAATGAATACCTTACTGAAGAAGACCCAACAGGCCTATGGAAATCCCTGAAGGATATATATGGTCACCAGAAGATGGTCATACTGCCAGCTGCTCAGAATGAATTGTTAAACCTAAGGTTACAGGATTATAAAACAGTATCTGAATACAACTCTGCCCTATTCAACATTTTTTCCAGATTAAGATTATGTGGTGAAAAGGTTTCGGAGGAGCAGATGTTAGAGAAAACGTTATCCACTTTTCATGCCTCGAATATGCTCCTGCAGCAGCAGTATTGAGAGCGACGTTTCTCCAAATATTCAGAACTTATCTCATGTCTCCTTATTGTTGAACAAAATTCCATAGTATTGATGAAAAATCATAACTCCAGACCAATTGGATCTTTCGCAGTTCCTAAAGCAAATGCCAGTCTTAGCTCAAATAGAGGCAGAAGTAGGGAGAATGACAGACATAAATCCTCCAGTTCTAGTAGAGGTAGACGATATAACTCCTCCAGACGAGGTGGTTCTAAAGTTCATTCACAAAAATTCAAAAATCATCAGAAGTGAACAACCAGAATCCACCGACAAATCCTTCCTACCGTCCTGATGACACGTGCCACAGATGTGAAAAAAGTGGGCATTGGTCACACACTTGCCGTGCACCAAAGGAAGTGGTGGAACAATATAAAGCATACAAGGCCTCTGTTCATTCAGTAGAGACAAATGATCTAGAAGGCTGAAATTGGGATATAATGACATCAGAAAAAGCCTCCAATTGACATTACAAACTTGGAGACTCGTGACTTCTTTGATGATGAAGATAACCAACAACTGGACTATGAGGCATTTAATAATCTTTTGGGGGCCCCCCCTGGCATGGTCTAGAAGACCCATGATTCTTTGAATATCACAAATTTAAATTTCTTTTAGTTCATTTGAGATGCATGTTTCTTAGACTTTTCTGTTTTTTGATAGAAAACTTCATTAATGTCTTCACTTATGGTGAATGCTTTTCATTATTTTAATTATGTGATTGCATAGTTATGATATTTTATTATTTTTGTTTAAGGTATGGATCATGAAACTGAGGACAATCTCTGTTTGGTAGATAGTGCCACAACACACACCATTATGAAAAATCAGAAAATTTTCTCAGAATTAATGTTCATTCCACGAAAAGTATCTACCATAGCTGGACCTGTGCAAATAATTGAAGGCTCCGGAAGAGCCCATATGATGTTATCTAATGGTATCCATCTATTCATTAAAGATGCTTTGTTCTTAAAAAGTTCCCGAATAAACTTGATTAGTTTCAAAGACATCAGAATGAATGGGTATCATATTGAGATTGTAAGTGAATGTAACTGTAGGGGATACGAACCCACGGGCCCCCAGGCGCGTGGAACAGCAGGACCCTGGGGCGGGGCCGCCCCTCCAGGTTGTGACCCCAGTACCCCTGCAGGGGGGCCTACTCGGGCCTACTCGGGCCTACTCGGGCCTATTGTTTATTTGTGTATACACTTCGGGAGTCGGGGCTCCTTAATCATGCATTTGTCCCAGGGTGGATTCCGGAAATCAGGCACCCCAGGGGCCTCCCCAGGACTCGAACCCGCAACCTCTCCCTTAAGAGTTAATTGGGGAGAGTCCTGGTACCACTGAGCTACCTTGGCCCAGTGGTACCAGGATGCTTCCCCAACCGAGAGGTTGCGGGTTCGAGTCCTGGGGAGGCCCCCTGGGTCGCTTTGGCACCAGGGACAAATGCATGATTAGGGAGAAAATCTCCCGAAGTGTATACAATAGGCCCGGGGCCCTGGGCCCCGCCTATCCCCTGTGGGGGGAGTGCTGTGGATCAGATTTCCCCGGAGATCCGTGGGACCCCCCCCCCCCCCCCCCACAGGGGATAGGCGGGGCCCAGGGCCCCGGGCCTATTGTATACACTTCGGGAGTCGGGGCTCCTTAATCATGCATCTGTCCCAGGGTGGATTCCGGAAATCAGGCACCCCAGGGGCCTCCCCAGGACTCGAACCCGCAACCTCTCCCTTAAGAGTTAATTGGGGAGAGTCCTGGTACCACTGAGCTACCTTGGCCCAGTGGTACCAGGATGCTTCCCCAACCGAGAGGTTGCGGGTTCGAGTCCTGGGGAGGCCCCCTGGGTCGCTTTGGCACCAGGGACAAATGCATGATTAGGGAGAAAATCTCCTGAAGTGTATACAATAGACTCCCCGCAAGGGGGTGAAGGGGCAGTAAATCCTACGGGTATCCCCAACACATAGGTCGGCCTTTTTGTAGGGGGAAATCTGATCCACAGCACTCCCCCCCAGGCCCAGTGGTACCAGGACTCTCCCCGATTTACTCTTAAGGGAGAGGTCGCGGGTTCGAGTCCTGGGGAGGCCTCCCCCCCGTGAGGGGGAACAAATAAACAATAGGCCCGAGTAGGCCCCCCTGCAGGGGTACTGGGGTCACAACCTGGAGGGGCGGCCCCGCCCCAGGGTCCTGCTGTTCCACGCGCCTGGGGGCCCGTGGGTTTGGTACCACTCGGCCAAGTAGCTCAGTGGTACCAGGATGCTTCCCCAACCGAGAGGTTGCGGGTTCGAGTCCTGGGGAGGCCCCCTGGGTCGCTTTGGCACCAGGGACAAATGCATGATTAGGGAGAAAATCTCCTGAAGTGTATACAATAGACTCCCCGCAAGGGGGTGAAGGGGCAGTAAATCCTACGGGTATCCCCAACACATAGGTACTTGGCCCAGTGGTACCAGGACTCTCCCCGATTTACTCTTAAGGGAGAGGTCGCGGGTTCGAGTCCTGGGGAGGCCTCCCCCCCCGTGAGGGGGAACAAATAAACAATAAGCCCGAGTAGGCCCCCCTGCAGGGGTACTGGGGTCACAACCTGGAGGGGCGGCTCCGCCCCAGGGTCCTGCTGTTCCACGCGCCTGGGGGCCCGTGGGTTCGTATCCCCTACAGTAACAAGGAATACTTATCCATCATTACTAGTATTGGAAGCCAAAAGCAAATACTAGAAAAACTAAGTGCACTCTCTTCAGGTTTATATTACACGACAATCTCCAATGTTGAATTACATTCGGTTATGAGCAAAATAACAAAGTCAAGCCCGAAGCTTAGTGATCCTAAGACTTTACTGCTTTGGCATGATAGGTTAGGTCACCATGCGGTTACTATGTTGAGAAAAATCATAGATAACTCTTTTGGGCATTCCTTAGAGAATCATCATTTGACCATACCTAGTGGGTACTTATGTATCCCATGTTCACATGGAAAATTGATCACCCGACCCTCTCTTACTAAAATTGCATCCGAATCCTCATCCTTTCTAGAAAGGATACACGGTGATATTTGTGGACCCATCAATCCCCCTAATAGACCTTTTAAGTATTTTATAGTTTTGATCGATGCCTCCACGCGTTGGTCGGATATTTGCCTACTTTCAATTAGGAACGTAGCATTTGCCCGCCTATTAACTCAAATAATTAAATTGAGGGCTCACTTCCCTGATTATCCCATTAAGTCTATAAGACTTGATAATGCAGACAAATTTACACCACAGATTTTTGATGATTTTTGTTCTTCTGTAGGAATTGTAGTCGAACATCTTGTCCCCCATGTCCACACCCAGAATGGCTTAGCTGAATCCATGATCAAGCGCATCCAACTTATTTTTAGGACTTTGCTGATGAAGTCCAGATTACCAGTTAGTGCTTAGGGATATGCTGTGTTGCATGCAACAATGTTAATTCGACTTCGGCCCATGACCTATCATCAATATTCTCCTGCACAACTTATATTAGGACATCAATCCAACATTTCTTACTTGCGCAAGTTTGGTTGTGCAGTTCAAATCCCAATACCACCTCCTAAGCGTACTAAGATGGGACTACAACGTAGATTGAAAATATATGTAGGTTATGACTTCGATTATCCGATATCTAGAACAAAAAACAGAAGATGTTTTCACTGCTCGTTTTCTCGATTGTCAATTCGATGAGACAATATTCCCTCCGTTAGGGGAAAATAAGATAGTTCCTGAAAAACGTATTGTTCATGTAGAACAACTCGTTCCTGAAGAACAACGAGAATTAACATGGAATACTTCCACTTTGTCTCATTTGGATCCACGAGCTTCGCAATGTGAGAATGAAATACGGAGAATTGTGCACTCGCAAGAAATTGCAAACATATTACCTGATGCATTTAACGATACAGCAAAGGTGACAAAGTCACATGTGCCAACTATGAATGCACCTGCTAGGATTAATGTCCCCGTAAGACGAAGTCAAAATACGGTAGCAAAAGAATCTGCGATACGCCAGAAGCGTGGCAGACCTATAGGTTCAAAGGACTCAGCTCCGTGAAAAAGGAGAAATGAACAATGATCATTATATCCTTTTGAAGAGGCATATAACGCTCCTGAAAAGGTTCCTTCCGAGGAGGCACATAATGCTCCTGAAGAGGTTATGGCAAAATCCGTTCTCTCTACAGTAATGGAAGTCCCTGGTGAGACTTTGGAAGCCCCTGAAGAGGCACCGGTACCAGAAAATGATGAGATCTCAATACTTTACAATTATTCAAAAGAGAGATGGAATAGAAATGCGATTATCATCGATGACGCATTTGCATATGCGGTAGCGACATAAATATCAAAGGAAAATGATGATGATGATTGGGAAACAAAATCACATTCTATAAATGAATGTCGACAAAGAAAGGATTTGCCACAATTGGAAAGTGCCATCAAAACAAAGTTAGAGCCTCTCAACAAATGTGGTGTGTTCAGACCTATAGTACAAACCCCAAAAGATGTTAACCCTGTGAGTTACAAGTGGGTGTCCATAAGAAAAGAGAATGAGTTGAATGAAATTACTAGATGTAAGGCACGATTAGTGGCACAAGGTTTCCTGCAGAAACCTGGGATTGATTATGAGGAAACATACTCCCTTGTTATGGATATAACAACATTCAGATATTTGATAAGTTTAGCAGTTTCTCAAAATCTAGAAATGAGACTCATGGATGTTGTAACTGCTTACTTATATGGGGATTTAGACACAGAAATTCACATGAAAATCCCGGAAGGATTTCCTTTGCCTGAAGCAAAGCCAAGGAGTACGTACTCAATCCAATTAAGGCGATCATTGTACGGCGTGAAGCAATCTGGAAGAATGTGGTACAATCGTCTTAGTGAATACTTGTCTAAAAAGGGGTATGAAAACAATCTCATTTGCCCGTGTCTATTTATAAAGAAATTCTTGAAGGGATTTAGAATATTAGCAGTTTACGTGGATGATATAAATTTGACAAGGACTCCAGAAGAGCTCGAAGAAACTACTGATTATTTAAAGAAAGAATTTGAAATGAAAGACCTTGGAAAAACAAGATTCTGTCTCGGATTGAAAATCGAGAGAAATTCCAATGGAATGTTGGTCCATCAATCTAATTATACCGAGAAGGTTTTAAAACGATCTGGAATGGACAAGGCACATCCATTAAGCACTCTTATGGTTGTCCGGTCTCTTGATATAAAGAAAGATCCATACCGTCCCATCGAAAAAATGAAAAGGTATTGGATCCCGAAGTACCATACTTAAGTGCTATTGGAGCCTTGATGTACTTGACACAATACACTAGACCAGAGATTGCATTTTCTGTGAATCTACTTGCCAGGTATAGCTCCGCACCAACTCAAAGGCACTGGATTGGTATTAAACACATCCTACGATATCTGCATAGAACAACGGATTTGAGAATGTTTTATTCTTACGATCATAAAGATTCCAATTTGGTAGGATATCCAGATTCAAATTATCTCTCTGATCCTCATAAGGGTCAATTACAAACAGGTTATGTGTTTCTAAATTGTAATGCCGCCATTTCTTGGCGTTCTACTAAACAGACTTTGGTAGCTACTTCTTCCAACCATGCTTAGATTTTGGCTCTTTATGAAGCCAGTAGGGAATGTGTATGGCTAAAATCTTTGATTCAGCATGTTCGTAGTTCTTGTCAATTACATTTTATTGCAGATATCCCAAACATTATCTATAAAGATAATGAAGCATGCATAAGACAGATTCGAGAATGTTTCATCAAA
Source organism: Camphora micrantha (assembly GCA_003546025.1). Lineage (NCBI taxonomy): Eukaryota > Viridiplantae > Streptophyta > Magnoliopsida > Laurales > Lauraceae > Camphora > Camphora micrantha. Next base: position 4,654,371 of record QPKB01000003.1, on the reverse strand, counting down.
GAAGACAAGACTAAACATATAGCACCAAAGTTCTTCTTCACTCATGAACTTCAGAAGAACAATGAAATTGAAGTCAAGCAGGTTCGTTCGAATACTAACCTAGCTGACCTGTTTACCAAATCTTTGCCAAAATCAATATTCCAAAAGTTTGTACATGAGATTGGCATGCGTAGAGTTCATCATCAAACTATGTAAATGGTTGTTATCATCAGGGAGAGTTGTATATCAGGGAGCATCCTGAAGTATGCTACCCATGGACATTTGTGCGCTGTACTCTTTTTCCTTTTCTAAGTTTTTTCCCACTGGGTTTTCCTAGTTAGGGTTTTAACGAGGCAGCATTATGCACATCCAACACCAGTTCAATGATCTTAAAGATGTTGCACTCTTTTTCCCTTCGCTTTGGTTTTTTCCCACTGGGTTTTTCCTTAGCTAAGTTTTTTAATGAGGCAACTGTCACTGAATAGTGGTCATCCAAGGGGGAGTGTTATAAGATATAGATCTTGAGTGGATGCCCACTTGAGATGAGTTAGGGTTATATTAGGTTTCCTCTTTGTGGGGCTACTTTGCCTATAAATAGGCATATTTACCTTTGTATTAAGAACATATAATGAGATAATAGCAAAAGCTCTCCCTTTTCCCTCTAATTTTTTCTCTCAGTTTCTCTCCTTATTATAATAAAATGAAAATAATCTTTCAAAAAGTATAAGGAAGATAAAAAAGAATGTTTTTTTTTTTTTTTTTTTTTTTTTTTTTTTTTTTTTTTTTTTTTTTTAAGTTATATATACTCAATGTGAACCCACATATAAAACTATATCTATGGACCTCAATACTTTCTTCCACACTAGTCTCAAAAAATAAGCTTTGGAACAATAGATTCATCACAGAGATAAATCAAACCCCTTCCAAAAATGTGATATTTTGCACCACCCAGGAGATAGATATTTATCATTTTAATATGGAATGCCAAATAATCTTTAGAACTTCTTTTAATCAGTTACTAAGGTGGTATTTTGCTGTGGAGGCTGTTTGCTATTTTCTCATTCTACTATCAAATGCAAGAGAGAGTAGAACATAGTGACAAGACTGTAGAACATAGTGACAAGACCATTAAGTCTTTTTTCTTTCTACCTTATTTTTTGTTTAAAAGGAGTAGTTGCAAGTCTTAAAGATTAGAGAAAAGGAAAGGGTGTATCGTACCTGTGAAGGGCTAGTGCAGTGGCAAGGCCACAGATGCCCCCGCCAACAATCACTATCTCTTCTTGTTTGTTGTTGGAGGATAAATCCATTTGCCTTCTTTCTTCTCTTCCTTACTTTCCTAGACTTCTTGTCTCCCCCACTTTCAACTACAAGCCTGAAATAGACGACTTGTGAGTTTTTTTTTTTTGGCAGAAAAGAAGAATTCATTAGAAACAACTAAAAGGAAAGAAACAACTACAAAAGATCCGCATTACCACAAACGACTTGTTGTGAGTTGTGACTTGTGATTGGAGAAATGACAACGAAAGCAAATCGATCTCTCAGGTCTCCACTATTTGACCGATCCTTATTCCTCTCTTCATGGGTGAATGGGAATGGTAATCAAAGTACTGGCGATTCTTGGTTGTTGGGCTTATTTGTCCAGGTGCTTATTTTATTATATTTTCTTTGATTTTAATACAGGGTCTTTCGAGGTGCTTGTCTGTTGATGGGCACGGGTGAGGCCAACTAACACTACAAAATTTTTTAAAAAATGACAGTGCAATCTCATTATCTTTTTATGTAATTATAAGTTCATAAAGCAAACACATTACCTGATATAATGTTATTAAATGGATGTTCAACAATTGAATGGAGAACTTTCCATTTTATGGACTATATATGTAAGATGGTACTTTTAAGTGCAAAAAATTTCACGAACTTATTTAGATGGATTAAGAACATTTTTGGAGTTCCTTAGAGAAGATTGAGTTCCTGAAACCTGAAAAGGGGGGAAAAAAAGCAATCAAAGACCTTGGCTGCAGTCATTGCAAGGCTCTCCAATGCCTAAGTCAGTTCTGCAACTAAGCAAAGAATGGAGAAGAGGAGAGACAGAGTTTTGGACATGAATATGAGTGTGTCTCATGTTACATGTTCTGGAGTTTGCTCCTTGTATTTATAGTGGGGAAGTCCTCTGACTTTCTGTAGGGAATCTCGTGACTCGTGATAGGGAGTCCCATCATAATCCACATTTTTTTAATTGCAGTCTCATCGGACCTTACCCTGGTGACTTGATGTAGACGTAGCCACCGGATAATGACAACTTTTTATCTCTACCTGATGCATGTCATCATTACTCAACATGTTCTGTAACGTGGTTGAGTCTACAAAGAGGTACGGTTATCTGTACTTATCTTGATAAGCATTCTGGCATTGCTGCCTAGGTGGGAGTACCTGACCGAGTTGAAGCACTTGGTCGAGGTGAAGTGTCTGACACTATTGCTGAGATGCGATGCTTAGCTGAGCTGGTACTGTTACCGAGCTCAGGTGCTGAGGTGAGGACCGAGGTGGTGCTGACCTAACTGAGATGGTGCTGACCGAGGTGGTGCTGACCTAACTGAGATTAGATGACAATCTCGGTATCATGTAGATATCCCCACACAGTACTTCTTGAATCCAGCAGGGCCAATGGAATCAACATATAGGAAAAAGATATGAATCACTGACACAAAGTGAAAATGCTAGTGGGATTACATTTGCAATCTAGAATTTCTAATGGGGTCAATTCACTTGGGGCGCGCATGTTTTGGGTAACATTTTTTTAGAGGAATTCTCTTTGGTTTTTCTCAATTCCGAGGAAAATCCACATTTAGGTGAACATTGTGAGAGTTCATCATACATCCAACAGACGGAGCGTAACGTGATCATTTTGCCTCTTTAAAAGTGTTGTGCCATCATGTTCCATGAAAATGGAATGAAGTGGTCGATATTCTTGGCTAAAGAGGAATTCATGGTGCTTAATTGTGTCTAAAAATATCTACCTTTGTAACGTTGGTTTGGATACTGTGGGGGGGCATTTCTGTAATTCAGAGATAAGCTTGTCCTGATCTCGGTTTTATGGAGCTCGGTAAGTACACCACTCCATACTAAACTCGGGATAACTTTAGTGAGAGTGCCAGCTGAGCCCGTCTCGTCTTATCCAACTCGGTAATGACACCAAGCCTGCGCAGGTCGGCAATAGTGCCAAGGCGCATCCACAACAAGGCTGCGTTTCACTAGCTCGGCTAACCGAGGTGGACGTTAGATGTCAATCAGCATTAATGAATCATGGCTACGTGCTGACTGATAGGATGGGCATCGGATTAAATAAGAGGTAGTCCTTATCCGACGATCACACCAACAATCATGCAGAAGGTCAAGGTATGGTCCGATGGGATAGTACTTCCACCTACCTCTACTGAAGAGAAAGGGTATGGTCCGATGGGACAATACCTCCACCTGCCTTCACTATGGGAAAATCTGGGGAAACCAACACCTATATACATGCATGAGGTAAAACCAGGAAAGGTACGTAAACACAATACACTCATAGCTCTCCTTCCTCATCCATTCATTCACCCTTTGTTGAGCAGCTGAACTAATTTAAGCGTCAGAGTGCCCCCGGCTAACTGTAGCCAAGGCCTCTAACCTCCTCCTCTCTTTTTCAAACTTCAAGAGCTGTTATCTTTCCCAAAAGCTTTATAGCAAATCATATTTGACCAAGTCCGTAATTTTTAGGCACTTACAGATACTATTTTATCATCAAACTTGCGGATTGCCTCATGGATTTCTCCTCACACTTCAGATAAGATTTCTTCGTTGTCCCTTGGTGACAGTTTTAGAAGCACTAAAGTAGAAATAAAGTAGCCATGGTCATGACTTATTTAAATTAAAGATTAGGACACATTAAGCCAACCCCTTGTAACAGGCATAGAAGGGCTATGATGATGACAATACGAATTTGGGGTTCTCCAAAAAAAATAACATACTTGGTATTTCTCCCAAAAGGAAGAAGAAGAAGAAGATATTTAATAGTAGAACAAAGCAGTGGCATAGTAATTTCATAGCTGGCCACAGTCATATTGAGTATCATTCTGGGACTTCCCAAAGAGAACAGCAGAGATGGCAAAAACAACCAACTTCACAACCAAGGGTACTGGTGTCTGCAACAATTGCCTAAGATAAGTTTGAATGGATAGCCTTAAGATCCTCCCCCTGCGCTCTTTCACATAATTATCCAATGCCATTCCAATGTTGGTTTGCAGCTGTCGACTGCTTCCATTCCCAACTCTCATCTCTTGTGCCAAACATCTGGCCAGAACCACAGCATCCTCCATTGCAGAAGCTCCTCCCTGCCCCATGAATGGTCCCATCACATGCATGGCATCTCCTGCAACTGTGATGGCGCCCTCGCGAAAGCTTGGGAAAAGCAGGTCCCATGGTGCTCTATATTTTACGCGTGTATATATGATGGATTCGGGGTCACCATTGTTCACCAGTTCGATTACTTCCGGGGGGAAATCCTTCATCTGATCCAAAGCTGCTTCTCTGAGGAGCTTGGGGTCTCTTATAACTCCAGAATCTGTTTGCATCATAGGTAAGAGGTTAGCAGCTGTCTATTTAGGAACAATAACATTACCTGAGTCCGGATCCCCTGGTTCGTTTTTTTTTTTTTTTTATATGCTTGGGAGTTACTCTTTCATCCAATCAAAAATTGTCGACTGTATAAACTGACATGATATTTTACATAATTGAAAATTTTTGATTAGATGAAATAACATCTTCTCGTTTCAACGAAACAGGAGATCCGGACTCCTCTTCTTTTTGGAGACAATCACAGTGCATATTTACAGTTATTTTTATGTAATAAGATGGGCTTTACTAGTTGACTTCTAACATGCTAAAATCTCGTAGGGTTACAAATTTAGATTCCCCTATGTGCCAAGTATCTATGTTAAATGCTCAGATGAAACCCCAGTGTGCAGCCAGGTCCCATTCCATCATTCCTTTTCTTTTTGTAAAAGTAGGCTTGGGTTGATGCAGATCTCTTAAGGTGAGGAAAGAAGGAAGTGGAAATGGTGGTGGATAAAATGATGTTTTTTCTTTCTTTCTTCCTTTCCTTCTTTCTTTCTTTCCCTTTTTTCTTTTTTGTTTTTTTATAAAGGATGTTCAAATATACATAGATGAGAGTTTTCTTCACCAGTTTTCTACACATCCAAACCCCTAATGTTTAAATTGTGTATTGAGTTAGTAGGATATTTTTAGGTGATGTGCTTCTATTAAGGATTGCTAATAAAATATCCCCCTTTGATAGGAAAGAAATTATCCGGCCCTTCACCTAAGCTCTATTTATTTGCATTAAAATACATAGAAATTGAATACATAAGTTGGTTAAAAATGAAGATTAAATGTGCATTTTAAAACATGAGCATTAAATGACATCTTCTTTTGATTCTATTTCTTTAAAATAAAATATTATTTGATATTCATTTTTGGAAAGTTACCTTTAATCTTCATTTTTGACCGCTCCTATCTATTTAACTCCTATGTATAACATGCCCCTAGTAAATTAGGAGTTACCAAATTAATGGTCCCCTCTAGATCAATACCATTCACAATTTAGTACTAGTTATACTATTGACCCCTTAAACTACTAAGCATTACTATCAGGTGAGCTATTGAGAAAGTAAGCTACCATGTACTATTGCATTACCTCCTGGAGGTTGAGGCCAGCTTATAAACCATAAGACATGGTTTTTGTCGATGGGAAGTATCCCTAAATGGAGTCGATTCTTCATTACTCGGATGGCCGCATCGCCATAGTTATGCTCATCTGGATAGTTTGTCACACATCTGAGAGTCCCTATGTGGGAGAGCTTTGGAGGATTCAGGTTCAATGAATTCGCAACAATAGAATTCACTCCATCGCAACCAATCACGACCTGCAATGCATAAACATGGTCGGTAATCTTCCATGGTTGAAATGAAACTTGCCTCATTCAATGAATTCAGGGGACAAAACTTTAGATGATTTTTTTTTTTAATAAGAAAAAGACTATATATACTTCATGTGTGTAGTATTGTCTTAGTCTTAATATTCCAATAAAAATCACACACTCATATCTTGATATTATCTTGTTACTTGTGATAGTGACCTAGACTCCATCACCCATGAATGTTACTGATGATTAAGCCTTAAAAGGAAGGAACAGAGAAATAAAAAAAAAAAGTTGAAGTCGATGGCATCCATCATCACCTTGGTAGTGATAGTACTGCCATCATCTAAATGAAGGGTTGAGTAAGAAGTGAGTTTATCCATTTGGACCCCAATAACACGTTCACTGAAACGGATTGTTCCTGCTGGCAAAGCTTCAGCCATAGTTTCGATGAGATCGCGCCTTCTCAAGCAACGAAATTCTCCCTTCCTACCATGAAAAAAATGCAACTACTGAGGTTCATACACTTTGTGATCCATGAAAAAAGAAAAAAAAAGCAGCACATATTGGGTCTGCTTGCAGGTGAAAAAACACCCATAGTAATATATTGTGAATATATACTAGTACTCTCTGCTATATAATTGTCAAAAGTCTCACACAAACAAATATAGGTAAGTCGGATACCTGAATTTCACTATTTCAGTACACCAAGTGCAAGCTAGAACCAGACTCCAATTTCATGTGGGTTTCAAAAACTAGACCCAAGCCCAAACCATATTACATTCTTGGTTGAAATGATGGGCCTTGTGGGTTGGAACTTGGCCTGACCATTGTTGCTTCGCTAGATAGGTCAAAGTCATAAGTCATGGGTCAGGAAATTACCCTACTGGACGTTCTGTTGTCGTCCCTTTGTCTATGCGAATCTCACGCCACCTGAATATGATAAAATAAAGTAAAACAAGATTATTTAGATATGTAATATTCCTTGAGGGCCTGTTTCATGTAATAACTAAACATAAAGGAGGAAAATCTTCTCCTGCCTGCTCCAGAAATTAACCATATCTAGGGTTGTATTTTTATAAGAGTCTAAAATAAAGAAACAAAGGTAATATCCAGAAATTAACCATCAAATAACTTCCCTTTAAATGAAATTCGAATCAAGTGAAGATGAGAAATTAACCCACCCATCACCCTATCTCTTGTCCTTCACCCCTTACCTCTTATTTGTAACTACTCGCCTTATTAATAATTTTGCGGTAGAGCTCATTTGACCATAAATTCTCTATATATTTTATGCAAGCAAATAGGCATGAAATTAAATTTCTAGGCATTCATAATAAAATAGGTTCCAATAAGATAAGAGCTTATGTAGAGATGGAAGTGGGTCCCCGATTCTCTGATTACTCGAAGGTTCCGACCGGTTAAAAATCGGGTTTTGATCCTTATTTAAGCCCCATTAAGTAAATGGGTCCGGGTCCTTTTTCTGAATCCGTGACCTCACCTTGGTTTGGACCCGACACATTACCTCAATTTTCGAGAATCTCTTTAAAATTAGATTTTTTTTCCTAGTTCATTCTCTACTTAGACCCGCCCCATATTTGGTTCTGGTTCCAGATCCAGTTCCACATTCTCCTTAACGGTTCCGGATTTGGGTTCACCATGGACTCAGACCAGAACCAACCCATTTACATCCTTAAGCCTATGGCACAGTTGAACTGCTCACTATTTCAATCATGACCTTGTATGCTCAAGTCATGTTATCAATGTAAAAAAAAAAAAAAAAAAAAAAAAATCCAACAAAAGGATTGTTAAAGAAAAGAGTAGGGAAGTATATAAGGTTGAGATAAAGATGAGATGAGACCCTCACTTTCCTAAAATTTGACTTGGTGATGACTGGATATTTATTTTCCATCTCCCCAATTATGTCTATTTATGAATATTCATCTTTTTTACATTAATTTTAGCTATTTTTAGAAATACATTTCATATAATTCCTAGGAATTCAATTCCCTATAACACCAGGCCCTTGGAATTTTAAGCAGCAGCATGATTCACAATGTAAATAAAAAAAAAAAGAGGGAATGCAAGAATGAAAGAGAGGCTACATTTGCAATGGAATAGCTTTGGATCGAAGCTTGGTTCCCACACCCATCTGATCGAGTGCTCGCCACCCGTTGGCATAAATGGCAATTGCTGCACCTGGATAGTGCAGAGAATCGCTTCTCTCTAGAACCACGCTTTTAATACCCTTCCTGCAACAGAGCTTGCGCGCATGCGCACACACACACCAGTAATTATCAAATCCATGAAGACTAATGGCATCAGAATTCAGAAGACACCCAATTGTTAGATGCTGTGAGATGATACTTGTTGTGGTCTCAAATCTGTTAGGTGCATTGGAGGCCACATGAATAAGAGGTATAAGAAGCTTCACACAATTTAAGAATCTCCAACCTTGTGATTTGACTTGACCCCAGTGTAAATAAACTAGTGCATACCTCAACAAAATTTCCATGGTGATTGATAGTTTCAAACAGCATTGAAATGTCCCATTCAGTGGATTTGTGATTTTGAAATGGAATGAATGTCAAGGGAAGAGGATAATCCCCATACCCTGTTAGGATCTTAGAAAATGGGTTTCCCCTGCGCTTAGTATTTCTGTAAATGTAATTGCTGGAACTCTGGTTTCCTTATATTAAAAAAAATTAATGTAACTTACAAGTAACTGAAAATATGTGCGTGTCGCAAAAAGTGTGCTGATCTAGTTCAATCCAGGGGGAGTATTTAAAAAGTATTTTTACTGCCTCTAGTAAGTGTTTCAAGGCTTTGGTAGGATTTATTAGTGGAGGAAATCTAATATGATATCTAACTAACCTATCGCGAGTTCATATCCTAGAAAGAATGAATAGGCGCTGAAATATGTGTCGCAAAAAATGTACAGTATTTCCACGGCCTCTATAGCGCCTCTAGGTTTTGGTGGGATTGCTAGTGAATGTTCCAATCCAGACATCAAATAGCCGGGGGGAGGGTGTGGGGCCAGCCAACAACCAGGACTCTCCCAAATTTTAGGGCACTTAAAAATGCACACATTCATATGCGGGACGTCTATAGGAGAAAATTCTCCATGCAAGTAAAAGTAGAAACAACACAATTACTATACTAGTGCTAATTAATAGAGGAAAGGAATGATGGTCTTGAACCTGTGAAGGGCAAGGGCTGTGGCAAGGCCACAGATTCCTCCACCCACAATCACTATGTCTTCTTCTTTGTTGGAAGGCAATTCCATCTCTCTCCTCTCTCTCTTCTTCTCTCTTCTTTCCTCTCACTTTTTAATTAAGACAAGGTGAGAGCAAACTTATTTCAGCTTTGTTCATATGGGAGGGAGGCAAACAAAAATTGAGTGTGAAGTCTCAAATTTCTCACCTACCGACTCCATGTGAAAAGCTGCTAGGAGGAGCTTATCCAAACAAATCATACAATCCTATCAAATTTCACATGGTCATATATTTTATTGATTGCTAATATTATTCAAGTAGAGATACCATTTCACGCACTGACGAAGTCATTGGTTAAATAGAGAATTAAATATCGTGGAATCATTCATGACCTTCAAGTGGGCCCACCTTTAGCTTGCTTCTAGGGCCATCTACTGAGCAGAGATGATTCAAGCTTCAAATCTAGTTAGATTACTTGTAATCAGACATTTGTAACCTTTAAATAAATAAGAAAGACATCTTTCAATAATCATCTTGAGATCTAGATTTTCCTTAAAAAGGCTTTTTATATGTTACCCATATACAGGGGGCTGGGACTCCGCCCTTGGGTGAGGTTGGGTGAGGGTTGTAGATCTTCGAAAAGGTGATGGAGCCCTCAGGTGAAGGAAGCAGACCTCAGGTGAGGTGAGAAAGACCTTGGGTGACGGAAGGTGGCATGCCTAAGGTTCGATCTGTATGTATTTATTTGCCACCAACTTCTTTTGGCAATGTGATTTTGCTCCAAGCCACCAGGATCCATGACCTTCGTCCCCATAGGTATGAGTTAATTAACAGTGTGATCTATCATGGTAATGACTAATGAAAAGAAAAATGGCATTGGTAATGGCAGAGCGGCATTGTTTTGAGAAGAATTTGTTACTAAGCCAATAAGCCATGATGGTAATATTCTTTCCAAAAGTAACTCAAGCTACATGTCGACAGAGTTGTCAATACTCATCAATAGAATATAACCAAGCCACAGCAGACAAATATCCAAAAGATCAAATACAAATGAAGAACGAAAATGAAATGCTCATGTTGTATTCACTTTTGATTCTTTATTTTTAACCACTTTAAGTGAAATGCTCGAGACTGTACATACACATTGCCCTGTTGGAGATTCAGACTAGTGCTCATTTGGTTCAACCTAATATCAAATACAACAGTCACTTGGTTTTCTGTCCCTTCAGATTCAAGTATGTTGGTTTGTGTTGTGTTCCTTGTGTCAAACATCCAACTTTCTAGCCAGGGGGTAAAAAAACCCAACTCCGTTTGCCACCCAATCAAGTCTAAATATATCAATGATCTGAACTTGATTTGCAAAGAAGCCCTCCTTCTCAGCTATTGTAAAGAAATTCTTTCGATTTTCTTGTAATGCTGTGGAGAGTATGGAAAAATACCATCTTTTGGAGTGATCATGAAAATATTCTGGAGACCGCATTCTCATAAAATTCATTGTAGCTTTATTGAGGAAGATTATTTCGATTTGTAGAAGGAAGAAAAGAGAAGAAACTTCAAATATTTCAAATTCAACTTTCCTAATATCTCTTTTAACATCACTCTTATCTCCTGATACTGCTATGATAACATGAAAAGATTCTAAAGACTACAGATTGGTTTATCACTCTTTTCAGGTTGTTCTTCACTGCAAAAACCACAGTTCAGTCTTTCAAACTGGTTGCAGTCTAAAACTGAAGTGCAAGAAAATACTGCCTTGTGGACAAAATATGTAAATAAGGCAATTTCCTTCTTCTTCTTCTTCTTCCATTCCTCAAATTACAGTGGTAGGTACAGATGAGAAAAAAAAATCAGGAAGTGAGGAATGTCATGGTATGGGCTGTTTTTTTAAAGTAGACAATCACTTCACTGGTTTGCTCGTGACTTAATCTGCAACCTGAGGAGAAAAGATCTTGTTAACTTGCTTTATTACCTACCAAAAGGAGGCAAAAAAGATGGAACAAGATTGTAGTATCATCCTCAAAGCAGCTTGAATTCACAAGCCATGTCATGAACTGCCTCTTTAGCTGCACGAGTACTCATCAATAAAAGTTATGTGGTGCCCATAGTGTCATGATCCCAACTGCCGGTAGTACAGGACCTCACCCTGGGGATGGGTGAACCACATATCTGAAAATAAAATATAGTGACCATACGATCAATGGTCTGGATCGAAACAGTGGTCCCTGCATGTGAGCGCCTCAATAAAACGAAAAACTGCTTAGGCCCAATGCCATGATAGATTATACATAAATATATTGGTAACCCAAGAGAGACAAACATAAGTCACACATGCGGGAAAGATAGAAACTTGCACATGCGAGGAAATATAGACACAACTCACACATGTGAGGTGATGGAAACTCACACATGCAAGAAGATATACAGACCGAACTCAAAACCTTCAAATGAGAACTAGGACTCCTTACCATTAAGGTAAGGAGCCATTCTCAATGGATTGTATAATTTAAAGCTCCCTATGCAACATGTAGCATTCCCAGCCCAATCAGTGCTTTGGTTACATTTCTTTGTAAATAACACTGACGTAAAATATTTTGGTTTAAATTTCAAGAACATTACCAAACATGATTCTTCTGATTCCATTACTTAGAAATTAGAGAAATCTGACAGCTTTATAAATCAATCAGTGAACCCGCATAAAAAATCCAGAACAGATCAGCATTAGTATCCCAGTGTATTGGGTTATGCCAATTTTCACTTTGATCAGGAGTTAAATCCAACATAAGAACATGTCTAGAACACATAATTAAAATACATAGAACAGAGTAAAATAATGTGGATGAAAAGAAACAAAAGCAATCTGATGCCAGGTCCACCTCAATTGGAGTGAAACTTAACTATGCATGCAAGAAGTTGACTTTGAGCAGTTCGGATTTCATAAGTGAGCTTGAGTGATAAATTTAAAGACCTAGACTCCAGATATTCTGATTGCGATAATTAACAGAGAATTCTGATGTCCGATGCCTGAGAGAGAGAGAGAGAGAGAGAGAGAGAGAGAGAGAGAGAGAATTGGTCCAGCAAATCAACATTCATACCCTTACATCCTCCCACGCAAAGAAAGCCTGCTAATAGTGACTTAAGTTGATATTATGCACTTCAAACATTTTTAGCAGCATAAACATTTTATAGCGTTTAGACATAAACTATCAAAATCATGCCACACTACAGACGCAGAAAACAAATACAGTTAAAAGGCTAGCAAAAGTACCCTCTACATTATGCCCCCATAGTCCCATGTCTCCGTGCTTGCATTGAAGTATATATACATCATTCACTAACCAGCACTAAATCATTAATACTTACAACATATTTAAGCAAAAAAAAAAAATGAGTCACAATGTATTCCAGAAATCTCTTCATCTTCTCCACTTATCAATCTCTTTTGCTGTTACTTTGATTAGCTTTTTGGTGTTTACAACCAGCTCATCAATAGCATCGCCCATCTGGTCCCTGCAAAAGCAACACAGTGTGCCTTAAGTAACAACAGTGCATTGACATTAGTAAATTGAAGGACATTGATTATAATGATGACAGTGATAACAATAGGGAGCCAAAATGGATTTCACAGGCTGTACGCTATGCTTGAATTTTTCTAGTACCACAGCAATTGATCACTTCAGCTAGCTAAGATGAAAAGCTCTCAAGTGCTAAAATGATAGTTTGATATATTATCAAACACTTTTTTTCTGTTTCATTGGGGGCCTGTTGGTATTTTGCTGCTGTGTGTCCCTCCCTATGACTGGGTCCTGGAAGTTCAAAACTTAAGTTGGCAATGTGCTGATCGTTGGGTCACTCAGATTTAAAAGAGAAGAGCATTGGGATTGTAAAAGCCTACTTCAACTGGTTAGGGACATGTGGATGGGCTTCAAGTCCCTTGAAAAAAGAAGGAAGATTTTTTAGGAAAGTGTTTTTTGTAGAAGTTCAATGGAAAGTTAGTGTCATATTAAGTGTACTCTCCAAGTAATGAAGATTAAATAGAAGAAATTTCTTTTTTTATATCTTACGGATAGTTAGTGTCATATTAAGTGGACTCTCTAGGTAATGCCGATTGAATAGAAGAGTCTTTTTGTATCACAAAGAAAATCCAAATTTTCATCCACTTCTTCAACTGAATACAAAACAATGTTAAATTTATATTGGCTAGTCATTCTTAGCTCAGGAGTTCCACTTGGTTCCTGATCTCAAGCATCAACATGGAAAAGATCACAAAATTTTATTTTTTTTTTAAATGGCCAAGATGAAGCTGTAGGAAATCTATTAGTTTAGTTATGCTCTAAACCTGAAGAACATAACTGAAACCAGCCTGGCTTTTGGTTTTTACTTTTTAGTACTAATAATATCTGAAACGTGTTCAAACTTAGGATATGTTGGAAGCTAGGATAGAATTAGGCTAATCAGTTATTGTTTAAATAGGTTTGGATTCTTCTGTTGAAAAGTGTATTTATCTTGTAGATGTATACGCATTGGTGTCAGACAGCATAGATGTAAGCACCTAAGGCTGTATTCGAGTCATCACGTTCTTCAAAGCATGGAGTCCAAACCACAAAAGATAAGCAAAAGCTTTGCTCAAAAATTTCGTTGTCTTTAAGGAACGTATATTCAGCAATATTTTTTGCAGAAAATTTTAAGTTTTACCCAGATAAAAGTAAATCCAACATATGGTGTGGAAATTTTCCATGGATAAGTCACAGAAAAGTGTCAGCCAAAATCGATGTTTTTGGGGCTTTAGAAATCAACAGGGAGTGGTTGTTCCTGAGATTTTCTTTTTTCTTCTTCTTCTTCTTTTTTTTTTTTTTTTTTATAGGGATTTCTGTGCCTAAACTTGCAGATTCCACAGAATCCAAAGTCCACAATCGCAAAGTTGATGCTGATTCCGGCAACAGTTTCTAAGCATGCCCTTGGTGTTGCAAAACACATATTAAAAGCTCATTTGGATTTTTTATTTTTTATTTTTATTTTTTGCTATTACCTCACTGGAAAGAGAGTGGTATTCCATTAGTGAGACCAAGGACATGAAAAGCATATACTTTGCCCATTGCCACTGAGCCATCAGTGGGTCAGCATAGCCTGTTTGAATTTATAAAGGATTAGGGTTACAACTTTCTGTAAACAAATACAACCCCTTACAAGACTAAGTTGAACCTTCAACTTCATAACTAAGTAACTAACAATGACGACGGATGACTTCAAGTGAGCCGAACTTCGAACATTGACTAACACTATTAAAACCCATGCCTAAGAACATGACCAGTGACCTAAAATGACTCATAATTTACCACTCTGTAAGCTTAAAGTCATTCGACGAAAGCTCACAATTCACCCACAACCGTTTTGAAAGATTCAAACATTAGGGTGGGAGTTAGGCTTGGGTCATGCATCCATGGTTTCGTAACAAGTATAAATCTATGAGAAACACATATCAATAGAAGACCCCCCATTCTATCACAACTCCTAACCTACCAAAACAAAGTAGTTGAAAGCTTTGAAATGACACCCCCAACCATGTTCACAGCTAATGAAACTTTTAACTCAGCTTTCTGTGCCACAGAAAATTCAAAATTCATTTAGGACATTTCTCTCTTACTAATGTTTTCTAATGGCTGAGAAATCCTATCTGTGCCAATTATTAGTGTCAGAGGCGGACCCAGGCACAACCACGTGGGTGCGGCCGCACCCATTAAACCACTGTGAGTTTCAAAAAAGTTATTAAAATTATGGGCCAACCCTCGAAATCCTCAGTTTGCCTCCAAAACCAAACCACCTATTCACGTTCGCACCCCTCAAACGAAAATCCTGGTCCGCCACTGAATTTAGTGTTGCCTTCAATAGTTCGATAAAATAGTGTATCACAATCTCAAATAAACAAACTTCCAAGAGCTACAACACTACAAATCCACCATGTAGCAGACAACACAACCCATTTAGCCAAGTCATCCAAATGAAACAGGATTGATGTAAATCTAAACAAAATTACTTACTGAGAAGGAAGAATCCCCACACCACGACGAAATAGGTTGCCTACATTTGTATATCTTCGGTTCTCATCAAACGCAGCACCCCTTCCAACACCATAACCAAATCCTACTCCAATCCCACATCCAGCACCAATTCCAAATCCTATCTGTAGACTTGGAATGCCAACACCCAAGCCCGCACCTGCCACACACAAAAAAAAAAAAAAAAAGTGTAAATCGAGGTCACCATTTACTCTTCTAATCGCATTCGGTTAATCAAAATGGAATGGCAGAAACTGCATCACATTCACAGATGATAGAAATTTAGCAACTGCTTGCTGAAGGTATACAATTCTGAATGATGATAATAGGGTGGAATGTTAGGACAGTGGAGAGGGGTGGGGGGGTGGTCTGAGTCTGACTGACCTCCGAGGAGACCGAGACCGAGACCGAAACCACAGCCAGTACCGAAGCCAAAAGCGGGTCCGAGCTTGCCAAGCTCTTTCGACCTTATCACTGGAAGCCTCCAAATTAGCCCTCTATCATCATCAACATCATCATTCCCATTCATCATTCTCTTCGCTCTCTGTCTCTGTCCTCCTCGATTCTTCTTTGTTGCCCTAGATTTGCCCTAGAATCAGGAGGCACAAATGTGTGTTAATTAGGGAAAACTTCAATTAAGGCCTTGAGTTTATACCTTATTTCAAAAAGGACAAAAGTTTCAAAACTTTCTAAATTAATCCATATGTTTTCTTGTAAGTTTTCAATTAAGGACATTCGGCTATTTAAAGATATTTTCTGTTCTGGTGACTTTTTCTCTCAATATTTTAAAAATGCCTAAATTACCTTTCCTTTTAAAGTCATGACATGGTTTCGACAGCCACTACATGCAACCAATCGCTGTGGGAATATTGGGTATTCTTGATCATCGTGAGGACACTGGAGAGGTAAATATGGAGAATATACAAGAAGTGAATGAGAGTTTTATTACAGTGAAGGGTAATTTGGATATTTTAAAAAAGATAGGAAAAAAGTTGTCCGAAAAATAACTTTAAATAAATGAATGTCCTTAATTTAAAGCTTCCTGAGAAATTTAAGGATTAATTTGAACAGTTTTAAAACTTGTGGCCTTTTTTGAAATAACGTCAAAACTTAAGGACTTGTTTGAAATACTCTCTGTTAATTATTAGATTTTACTCGGTTGAAGAAGCACTTAGTTTAAAATTTGAGATGGGCCCATCTTTTTGCGAGCTGCTCAAAGAGGAGTAGGTTACACAAAATAGACCTATTTGGTTAAAAACATTTGTGGATATTGTAAAGGTTTTTTGTTTTTTTTTTTCCTTAGTGGCCATTAGCTATTGATCTTCGTGCCTCGTGACCAAAGTAGAGATATTTTCTCTTAATCACTTTGTAAAGCTCAATTTTTTATAATAATGTAAAGTTTTATTGGATTATTGGATGCCTAAGATTTATTAAATTATGCAACATCACATAATAATATTATACATTTTTCTTTGTATTTTATTGCCCATTTTCAATAATCCAATAAAATTTGGCAATATCACAAAAATTGACAGTACAAAGAACATCCACAAAGATATTTCGACTTTGATCATCAAGTGTGGAAATTAATGGCTAATGTTGACTATACCTGAAAAACTCGTATCATAAATGGAACGATGTTTACAGTGGTCCATCTCTTTTTAGTGGAACTCTTTGAGAATTTGTAGTGTTGGAATTTTTTTGAAATTGATAGTATGCTTGTCCCTGTGGCATGTGGCATTTAGAATTCCAGCCATTTGAAACTGACAAGTGTCTATTTGATTTCTCCTTATAAAATTTACAAATGTTACTCTGCCCATGAGGATTTGTAGCTTCATACATGCACAGGGATAGGTCCTTGGGCCATGAGGATTTGATGTATCACTCCTAGAACAATAGCTTAATGTAGCAAAATAATAATAATAATGGAGCATTTGGAATTCTCCAAATGCTGTGGTCCCCAAAGTGGAATCTCAAAATACTTAGGGATGTATATTATTCAACATGATAGAGTTTTTTGGGATTTTGAATGGCAAAAGTAGCATTTGGAATGTCTAATTTTGTGAATTCTCCTTACTCAAATGAAGAATTCAGATCAAATGTGCTCTCTGGACTTTACTATTTTTGCGTCAGGAATTTCATATTCTTCAACAAAATTTGAATTATTCCATAATGTTAACAATATTCAAATTCTCTAAATAAGGCATTTGCAAATTTCACCTCACCCTCAAGCATTTATGAATTCTGAAATTCCAAGAAGTTTGGTGACTTCCTGATGAAACTTCGGTGCATTCAATTTTGAGGTGAGGTGGGCTCACATACCATTATTAGGGCTTGGCTTGGATATGTAATTGGGGCCCGTTTAATAATTGGGCCGCGCTTGTATTAAGTGATATAAAGCCCAAAGCCCGGCCCGTCTGACTCATGTAAGGAATGCATGTAATTTAATTGAATTTGTCCAAATAATTGCTCATTGTTAACAAGACCGGTTGGCCCGGCCCAACTGATTAAATGGGCGGGCTCAGCCTGGCTTTTTAGGGCCTGGGCCAGTGTTACTAAAATTGGGCCAAGCCTGGATATGCAGTAGCCCGGCCCGGCCATGAACACATCCTAACCATTATTTCTAAAGATGGGCCCTACATATAATTTCTAAAAAAAAATGTAGATTTTACTTTGTATTTTTAAATAGGGGTGCTCAATCCATTGAGGGGGGCATAAGCCTGATCCGGATAAGAGCAATATCATCAATGTGAGTAAACTGATGAAGATTGATGAACGGCATGCTTTTTAAAATGGTTTCTCTATGGGAATTGAATAGAAAATCGTCTACTTCTTTCCCATATGTTTCGTTGAGCATAGTTTCTTCATGAAAAAAGTTGCTTTTAAACTTGCCTTTTAGCAGAAACCAGAAACATGCTTTCATTAATCAAGATTTAAGACTCTCTGTGCAACACTGTTTCTGCCAAAATGGGTAGGAGAACCTTTCCCTTTTCTGCACTTAAAAAAAGGTCCACACAAAAGGGGCTGCTTTTCTTACCACACTTGCATATTTCGATTTGGAAGAAAAAACTCACACATTAAACTCCAAGGGGTAGCTCAGTTGGCATAAGACCATGGTTTGCACCCGGAGATTGTAGGTTTGAAACTGCACTACCACACTGGGACTACATGAGAGTTTACCCGACTTTCCTCTGGGCCCGGAGTGATTAGCTCAGCTCAAAGGATTGGGGACCCTCTTGTAACGAAAATAAAAAATAAAAAACTCACGGCATTGCAAAAATTAAGTTCTAGAGGTGAGAACAACTATGAAAACTTAAAAGATTTTGGGAGAATTCCAATAAGACCTTTCTGATTGATGAATAGCAACTGCATTTTGTGGTCAGTGTGGTTTGTAATTTACCTAATACAAGTGATTCAGGTTCCCCAGTGGTAGGATGAAAGAGGATCCATATTCTTAGATTGCTTGAGCAGGCAGTAGGCACCATTCCTTCTGTGCACAAGCAGGCCAAGTTAGATATCTAATAAGTTATTGATAAGGTAGATGGCCCCCCTTTGGATTTGGGTATTGATGAAATATAAAAACTTGGGTAAAAGGATAAAAGTTCTAACTTATTAGCAAAATATTTGTTGGAAATGAATAGTTATAATTGTGGCCAAAATCATCTAAATGGTTTGATTTTGAAACCAATATAGAGTGGAACCTGAGTTCTTCCCAAGTCATTTCATTGGTCAGATTCAGGCTAGTATATATTTAATTAAGTCGAACTTGGGCCCATTGGTACATATCTTGAACATTACTGAAGGACCCCACCTTTATTTATCTTAACATTTCACATGGTGGGCCACCTTCATCTATCCATAGCCTTTTTCTGATAGAACCCCCATCATAGATGCATCAAGATGCAAAGTTCCCAACCATCATTTGGTGAGCTCACAAGTCCAACAAGGGCAAGCTTGTGTAATGTTGGAATGTCATGTGCATGGCTAGGGGTGTACACGGATCGGATTGGTGCGGATTAGGCTAAATCCGTCACCAATCCGTTATATACGGATTGACAAATTTGGAATCCGTCACCAATCCGTGACTGTTAAAATCTGATCCAATCCGTGGAGGAGTGGATCGGATCGGATTAATCCGTCCATATACATTACATAGAGAAAAAAAGAATAAAAAAAAAAAAAAAACATGAATTCTGAAGTCACTGAATTAAAGGGGCATGAGTTGAGAGTTGTATGCCTATCCTATCATCTTCTATTCATAAGGTTACATATTGACCGCTTACATTTTTTTTCTTATTATATATATATATATTATATTTAATAACAATGGATCGGATCGAATCTGCGGATTAAGGGTGAAATTCGCCACCAATCCGTTGCTAACGGATTACACAATTTACAATCCATTGGCCTTCGGATCGGATCAAAATCCGCGGATCGGATTGAATCGGATTGACAGATCGACGGATTTTTTGTACACCCCTATGCGTGGCCTCATTATCTCTATGGTTTCAACCTTGTTAGGAAATCGTTTTTTACGGACTTTGAGAACATAATCTCATTGTTTTTGTTAGCAAATCGTGTGTGGAGAAGCTATTGCGTTCATCTACAGTGACTGTAACCTGTTTATTTAATTGACAACCTCATGGATGGACCATAGCTACTAAAAAGGGAAATTCTTTGTGCTACAAAGCTTAAAACTCCATGTACCAGCATTCCTAGATTAAAGAAGAAGATTCCAATCTAAATGGACGAGGAATAGGTTCTTTTCCCATGGATTTCATATTAGAATCAGAGATAACTTGGATAGGCACTTGAGTAAATCATCAATCAATGCCTTGATACTTGATATATAAATTGACATACATATACAAATGCTAAACACAAGGCATTTTAATCCGATCATTTGTGGCATTGGAGTCATTCGGGCATCTCAATCAAATGGCTTATTATGGTGTACTTGTGAAGTTCCTGTCAATCGCTACTCTAATTTTTCTTGTCCGAAGCTTTATAAAATATCTGCTGGGTTTTGCCAATTGGGAAACGGATGGTGTTGTTGATGATGATGCCTTTAAAGCAGGCATGAATTCTATCCCTAATTTTATAACTCCTATTTTCATATAGAACTTACCTAATTGAAATTCTTTTGAGCATCTTTCTTTACCTAATTGAAATTCTTTTGAGCATCTTTCTATCCGATTCTCTTCACTGATTGTCTTATAATGTTTTTGAACATTTATGGTCGAATTTGTGAGACTATATGAAGAGTTCAATCTCTGGGCTTAAAGCCTTAGCATTTTGTACAGGGGCTCTAGGCTTACAAATTGGTGGGTTGGGTTCTAGCCATGCACTTCTGACCCAAGTCGGGCTAGTACTGGGCTTGGGGCAATGCTATAAAAGTAAGGCCAAGCCTGGATATTAATCGACCCAGCCCATGAACACCCTTACTATTCAAAATAAATGCCCTCCAGTGTAAGGGGTATTTTCAGATTTATTGCCAATCCAACGGTAGATAGAACTTCAGATTAATGTAAATTTTAGGATACCCCTTATACCTAGATTATGCTTATTTTGAGTAATTTCAATGGTAGGCCCCGCTCCACTTCTTCAACTCACTATTTCTCTTGGTTAAAGCCTTGGGGCTTGTTTGGTATTTGAAAGTTGGAACAATACAAGAAACCCCGAAATGCTTACAATTAAATAGGCCCTTATTATAGGATTCATATTCAATGTCATAAGATAGAAGAAATATAATGCATGATGGTCCTACAATTAGGGCATGAGTGCAATTAGGGCATGAGTCCCTTAACTTTGTTTTTTGTTTTTTTTTTAACCACACGACCTTGCTTTTCGCTTCCTTCTGAAAACAGATGTTTTGAAAATATGAAAATCAAACTACTTTTCACAATTTTTTTAATGAAAAAACATTCGTATCAAATGATGAATAATAATTTTTTCAGAACAAACATCGTGTTTCTTTTTATTTCCATAAAAAAAAAAAGTTACACAAATACTACGCCCTTAAAGCAGCAGGGATTTATCTTAGTAGATAATGTTTTAATTAAACCCCTCAAGCCACATGCCAATGTAAAATGTGTCTCTTAGTAGATGTCTTATTCATAATCACCATTATATTTTATGTAATTAGTGGATCCTATTATCTGAAATAGACCATTTACATGCCTGCTTAGTTTATAAGCTACAGTTAACAGATTCTCCCATTTTTAATATGAACCTTGTCTCTCCTATTTAATCTGAGCATTCTTTACAAACTCTACACTTGAAACTTTAGTCTCTCTATTGAGAGTAGAGAGATATGACAAAGGGTTGTTGTGTGAATTGTGCAGAGGGAAGCGGTGAGGGGGACGAGGAGAAGCCTCTGGTGGTATCATTTGGTGAGATGCTGATCGATTTCGTACCAGACGTTGCTGGGGTTTCACTGGCCGACTCGCTTGGATTCGTCAAAGCTCCTGGTGGAGCCCCAGCCAACGTTGCCGTCGCCATTTCCAAGCTCGGTGGAAGATCTGCTTTCATTGGAAAGGTCCCTCTCTCTCTCTCTCTCTCTCTCTCTCTGACCAAGTCTTCATAAGAATTTTGTTTTCAGAGATGTTTAGTTAACAAAACTTTCTAAGCTACTCAATATAAGTGTAGATGTTTTTTCAAACACCAAATTTCACTCTAAGTATGGGTTGAGCCCACTCTAAAATTAATCATTGTCAAAAATCTAATTTTCATACTATCACTTTTATTAAAGAGAAATTTGAGAGGGTCCTATCATACAAGCATTTATTTAATTTGAGGTTGTTGCACTCATGTGGGGGTAGACTCAAAAAATGATCTGGGTGTAGTGTGTGTGTTTGTGGTGTTTATGGAGTTACCTGTTTTATCTATAGGGATTTTTGTAAGGGGCGTACACGGATCAGATTGGTGCAAATTGGGTCAAATCTGTCACCAATCCGTTACCTACGGTTTGATGGATCTGGAATTCATCACCAATCCGTGGCTATTAAAAACCGATTCGATCTACTCAATTCGTTCAATCTAATGTTAAAAGAAAAATATCAAACGTGTTGTAAAAATTTTCATATTTGACCCATTAAATTTTTTTATTTATATTTAATGTCAATGGATCGGATCGAATTGAATCCCTGAATTGAGGGTGAAATCCGTCACCAATCCATTACTAACGGATTATAAGATTTTCAATCCATCACCAATTCATTTACCTTTGGATTGATTAAAAATCCGTATATCGGATCAGTTTTACGGATCGATGGATTTTTTGTGCACCTCCTAATTTTTTGCAGGTGCCTTTAGTTCAAAGTAATTTGTTTGCGTTGAGGTCAATGTCTACCATCGCTCCTGAGCGATTATAATTATGGTCGAGCCCTTACCTTCACCATAAAATCATTGTTGTGCCGTTTCCCATCCCCAATTAATTTTGGGATAAGTGGTAGCACAATGAAGTATAATATCCTACAAGTGGCATCAAAGTCTGATATGTCCAGTGAGCGGTCATAGCACAATGGACAGTTTGAAATTGAAAATCCCACACCGCCCATAGGGACCCTTTGAGAAAAAGGTTTGTATAAAAAGAGGCGAGGCTTGTATTTTTTTTATTTTTTTATTTACTGTATGTCTATATATTTTTAATTTTATACACAAGTTTTTACAAAAAGGCTCCTACGTTTTGAGAAAACCTAAAAAAGAACCCTATCTTTAGAAAACCGCAAATGTAAACCTTGGAACTCTGTTGGGGTCAGGTACTGATGGGTCTATTGTCCACGACCAAATGATCTCAGCCTTCTGATGATATCTTTTGATTTGTATCTGGTAAGAAATAACTGATGCATCCACTGTCCTACATCATCAGTTTGGAGAAGACGAATTTGGGCACATGTTGGTGGAAATCTTGAAGAAGAATGGAGTCAACACAGAGGGAATCTGCTTCGATCCCAACGCAAGGACAGCCCTTGCTTTTGTCACTCTCAAGACCAATGGTCAGAGAGAATTCACATTCTACAGAAACCCAAGTGCTGACATGATGTTGACTGAGTCGGATCTGAACGTGGACCTGATCCAACGGGCCAAAATCTTCCACTATGGGTCCATCAGCTTGATCTCGGAGCCTTGCAGGTCTGCTCACCTGGCCGCCATGGACGCCGCTAGGGAAGCCGGCCTCTTGCTCTCCTACGACCCGAACGTGAGGCTGCCGCTCTGGCCGTCTGAGGATGCTGCGAAGGGGGGCATCTTGAGCATCTGGACGGAGGCCGACTTCATCAAGGTTTTGGTTGGATGATTGGATTTGTAATTCCTCTAATTTTCTTTTGCTTAGTAAGAACTTTAATTAGCTTGTTTTGCGTGTAGGTGAGTGATGATGAGGTGGCTTTCTTGACCAATGGAGGAGATCCGGAAAATGAGGATGTGGTGATGTCCCTGTGGTTTGATGGATTGAAGCTGCTTGTAGTCACTGATGGAGAGAAGGGATGCAGATATTTCACTAAGGTTTATGATATGCTCTCTCTCTCTCTCTCTCATTGAGAATTATATTTATGGTGTCCATGGGTTGGGTCGAGTTTGATTAAGGTTCAACAATGTGGGTGATATCTACAAGTTCGACCCGAACCTGGCTCATTTATTTATTGGGTTGAAAATGGCAACACCAACCCAAGACTACCATTTTCTCTTTTTGGTAAACACCTGCAAACCAACTTGAGACTTTAAAAAGAGTCAACCCAAACCTATAATTAACAATTGCATTTGATTGACAATGGGGACTGCTCAATAGGTCGAACATGTCAACCGGCCACCCAAAGATCGGTCCATAGGGATGCCACTTTTTCCACGTGTGTGGCTTCTGCTTCACACTTATTTGGGCTCTCCCTTCCCACGTTGTGAGCGGATCTCTTGGGGTCTCGGGTATCAAAAAGAGAAAAAACAAAAAGTTGCATTTGATTTGAGTTGTCGGGGTATTAAGTAATAATGTATTTAATCTAGCTGGGTAGCAAGACAGCTCTCAACCTTACCCTAACCTCTTTACTAGATTGTCAGAAATGTCAAGCAGAAACCTGGGGGTTTAGGAGTTCAAATCAAACTCTGAAATTACTGGGTCAGGTTGGGTTAGAAATTGCCACCCAGAGCCTGAATGTATGGAAATAGGCAATGGTGACAGGGTGGGCCACTTTACTCAAAGATTATAATTACTAAATTTATTCTAAATTTAAATTTTTACAGGATTTCAGAGGGAAGGTAAATGGATTTTCTGTTAAGACGGTTGATGCTACAGGAGCTGGTGATGCTTTTGTTGGGGCACTGCTTGTTTCTCTTGCCAAAGATGAATCCATCATCCAGGTATTGATTTCCTGGTTCTTGTGCATATTGTATTAAATTGGTCTGGTGGTGGGTTTTATCTCGGCTACATTTTCTACTTGGCCTAACCTACCTAATCTCCAGCCTCCGGGGCAGTTCCAGCCCAATTCACAACAACTTTATTCCCAAATGTAGTAAAGTGGCCTCTAATAAGGTGAAAGATTCAAATCCGGCACACCATAACCCACAATGGTATTGTTGGACCTGACCTCAATTTCAGTCCGGTTTAACTCCCCAAGGGGTTGGCTGAGTGGTCAGGACCACGGTTTCTCTCTCTTCCGGAGTTAGAGGTCTTGCTATCGACCCTCAGTTCCACTCTCTTCAGGAACCGAAGGTTGAGTCCACTTGTGCTACCACCTAGAAGCCACAGGAGTTTTACCCGACTTCTCTCTGGGCCCAGAGGGAATAGTCCAGCTCAAAGGGTGGGAACCCTCCATTAGCAAAAAAAAAAAAAAAAAAAACCCCACACATTTACTTATCGGCTGAACCTGATTTGGATCTGGGTTGGGTCAGACTCAGATGGCCCATGTGTTAATCCAAGCATATAAACAAGCCTTGCTCGGCAGTTGGACGGTGAGAAAGATGGGCAGGGATGGCCATCATAGACAATCGATTAGGCCAAATAACAGTCTAATTGGGCAATTGTAGAGCTTCAAAGTTTAATTACTTACATTTTTAGTTTAAAGCCATTGATGTATGATAGTTGGGAGAGTGTAGATTTGATGTTAGTGGGGGAGGGTGTCGTTCCACTTTTGGGACCCACTTGAGTGGGAGCAATGTGAAAGGTTTGATGTGGACTATAAGTGGACCAGTTTTCTCTTTGATCAGAAGATCTTTACCAATGGCTCAATAAGTTTGATTTTTGTCCTACTCTACTCCGTCTTTGAATAATGGTTAGATTAGTATCAAATTTATATAAACACTGGTCGATGGTTACATATTGTATGTGGGTGTCGAGGTTTTATGATTGTGATTGATTGGTTGATTCCCTACCATAAATAAAACTAAGATGCACTTTTTAAAATGTACACACAAATATTGTTCTGTTTTACAGCCCAAATTAGATCATTGTTAACTTGTCTTATTTTGTAAGAAATGTTAATCTTGACTTATAATATCATGTTAATTTTGACTTGAAATATATTTATAAAGGAGTAGTAGTTAAATGCAGTTTTTTTTTTCCGCAGCCACAAGATTGTAGGTTCAAACCATGTTATAAATAAATAAATAAAATAAAAATACTGGGGAGCAAGCATAGTGTTTTTTTTTTATTTTTTGGTAAAAGAGGAGCAAGCATAGTTAATGAGCACTTAATTGAACTGATCAAGTAGAGAGAATTGCGGAGAAACAAAGGAATAGCCCAGTGTGCTTGGGGGTCCCATTCTCACCCAACTACCCAATGTTCATCCCTGATTAACTCTTCCCTACGTGTTATCCATCAACTTTGTCTTTTTTTTTTTTTTTGGTTGTTGTTGTTGTTGTTGTTAAATATCCATCTACTTTGTTAATCAGCACCATAAACCACTGGCTCTTTTCAATCTTTTAGGATGAAGGAAAGTTAAGGGAAGCATTGACATTTGCGAATGCTTGTGGAGCCCTCTCCACCACACAGAAAGGAGCTATCCCTGGCCTTCCAGACGCGGCAATGGCTCACCAACTCATCAAAAAATCAAAGTCGAAATAAATTACTGTTTTTCTATCCTCTTTTAAACAAGTTATTATGTTTGGAAAAATAAATTATGGTAAAAGCACTTGACTTTTCCATAGTCTTGTACAATTAAGCTCAATATCAAACATCTGTTTCCGTGATTACATCAAACTTATATTGTGTTTTTTCCTATCTATGTTGGGGTATTGTGTTTTTTCCATACTTAAACAAACGTGCCCCTAGGCAATTGCAAATGGTAGCTGAACGAGAGCTTTTCAAGCCCACCCTCTCATCACCTCACGCGTGAATCTACACGAGCTCGATGCATACTCTACTTTGCATGCATCATGCCAAATGCAACGTGCCATGATTAAAAGACATCGCTTTCCTCGTTTTTCTTGTATATCTGTACTTAATTTTGGATTCTCCAAGATCATCGCCATTAGGTAACTTCTATGGTTTGTTTTAATGATTTCTTTGGAAGAACTGAAATAGTAGATCATCTGTTTTATTATGCGCGTCTTTTATAGACATATGGAGACGAAAAAATATTATTAAAACACACCAGCCCACAAGGAAATGTTAAATGAGAAATTAACAATTACTCACATATCTCTCTCTCTCTCTCTTCCTTTATTTTACAAATTACTAATTTTTTTTTTATAACCCAACCAAGGGGATTGGGACCAAGAGAGAACCCGTATACACACAGATTGACAGCCCGCACAAGTGGAAAAATGTGAGTACTTTGGATTCGAATCTTAGGCAGCCAGGTGAGAATTGTCTTACTTGCCAATGAAATAAGTGACCGTTTTTATTACTATTCTTATTAGTCCTCTCAATCAACAACTTGATCACACACAATCAAACTTCAATTTTCGACCTATTAGTGAAATCCGGTGCATTTTATTGTAAAGAGATGAAATTTAACCTTTGTAGATTCAACTTTTCTGATTAAATTTTTTTTTTATTCATCGATGATAAAGTATAGTGAATTTCGTCATGAATTGAAAATGGGAAATTGATTGTTGGTCAAGATATAATCTCTTTATTTTTTTCTATTGCTATCGGAGGGTTCCCAACTTTTTGTGCTGAACTAATCCCTCCGGGCCTAGAAGAAAGCCGGGTAAACCCCCCTGTAGCCCCAGTGTGGTAGTGCAGTTTCAAACCTATAACTTCCGGATGCAAATCGTGGTCCTAGACCAACTGAGCTCCATCTTGAAGTTGGTCAGCTATTAGAATAAGGTATTAATAATATAAGGTTGATCTTTCCATACAAATCAATGCGTTCAAGTTGTAATATGTACTTTAGGTGTACCTTATGAAGACCCCTGATTTGATGATTATCTAAGATTTTGCTCCTGAGGAATATTTACAGTTTGATTGGGGATGTTTAAAAAATAAGGACAGTGAATATCACCTGATCGAAGTGAAATATAAAATCATGCAGTGATGGATAAACCAACTACTCATCAAATGAAAAGTTTCAATCTCTAAAAAAAAGGGTTACAATCTCTAAAAAGTGTGGGACCTAATGTAAAGGAAAACATGAATATTTATGAAAAATATATATATATTTATTATTTTTTATTACTTGTTTCTCATGAAACGAATGAAAGTCACTCCATGCAGGCCGATCTTGGATGGGTTCACGTATCAATTGAATGGTTTAAATATGTGAAAGGTAGGCTTAAGTGAATTTATTAAATTTGATTTTTTTTTTAACCTTACAATAAGATTAACCTTATGTCATAACTTCTAATGAAAAAAACATACAGTGGTTATATCTATATTTTAGTTTAAGCTCATCCCATTTACAATGGATCCTGTACTTGCATGTTCTATGGATGATTCTGCCGTCTTTAATAAAAGCCTCCTAATTCTGGTTCATATTAATGGCAATCTTAACAGGAGCCATGTCCTCAATGGTTGGATGTTCCTTTCAGCTTGGGCAAGTGAGGCTCACAAAATTAAAAAAAGTCTCGGTGCAGCAGCCTCCACATTAACCGCCCATGTTGTTGGGAGACTCTCGTCCACTTTGTTGGATCTTTTATAAATATACTGACTTTTGGCTGGACTGCATTAAATAAAATTATACCCGTTTAGAATCCAAATCCTCTACATCACCCTAATATTTATTCCGGATACTCCTTTCCTTTTCAAATTTGAATGGCACTTGACACGGGCTCTATCAAATATGAGAGGACATAAGAATTTAACCGTCTAACTATGAGATGAGCAATGCGAATTAGACCACAATTAATCATACCAAAACCTCAAGGCATAAGTAAAAACAATGGAACTACTTTTTAGTAAGCCCCCTCTCGTGTTGAATACAGGTTTTTACTCAACATTGAGTCATTCCTTTCGGGATTCGAACTCATGACCGGCTATATTTAATGCTATATTAAATTTCATCTGCTAACACATCACACATGATCTAATGCTTTCTGTAGCAAATTAAATTGGGGCTACATTTTTTTTTTCTTTTTTCTAAACCTATCTAGGGGCCGGGACCCACCAGAGACCCCAACAATGGGAGTGTTATGTGAGTAAATCTGGGGTCCAGATCTTTAATAATTGTATGAGGCCACACATAGCGATTGATAGTTGGTCTATGGTCCACTCATGTTCCAATATTATCCATTGGTTTTGATTAGGGATGTAAATGGGTTTCAGATTCTCCAATTACTCGGAGGTTCTCGACCCGTTAATAACAGGGTCTGAGTCCTTATTTATGCCCCAATAAGTAAATGGGTCTAGGTCCGGTTCTACCTTGATTCGGACCCGTGGACCCGAGACCTGACATAGTACTCAATTTTTGAAAATATCTCCTAAAAATCATATTTTTTTTATATCATTCTCTACCTAAACCCGGATTTGGATTCAGACCCGTCCCATATATGATTCTGGTTCCGGCTCCGGAGTCTAGAAACCGTTCCCAAATGATTCCGGATCTGACTCCAGTTTCATCTTCTCCTTAACGGATTTTGGTTCCGGATCCATCATGGACCCGAATCGGAACCAACCCATTTATAACCTTAGTTTTGATGCATGAAGTGTGTTAGTTATTTTATGTGTAATGATGGACTATGGTAAGTTAGGACACCTGGCTTTGAGTAGAAAGTGGTTTGCAGTTTGTAGGTGTAATTAGGTGTGTTATTCTTTAAAAGTCGTCGTGACAGTTGGATGACTTGCTTGTATCTATCTTTGTACAAGCACTTTGTGACCTAGATACAGAGGATTCATGCTTCTTTCCTTACATCACATTCTAAAGTACAGTTCGATTGATTTATATTATAACATAAGCTCCTCTATACGTTACTCTAAGAAAGTGTCCAAAAAACCACATAAAAAGAAAGCCTACGATCCTCCCTTGTATGGTAGTAGGTGTTATTAATTCGGATCAGTTTGTCTAGGTTAGCTAATAACCATATTCGAGAATCGTTTGATCCTTTTACTACCGATTTTTCATATCTTTAGAAAGAATGCACTAAATACTTGATGTAATATGTAACCGTAACCCTAAGACGAAAAAATGAAATGAAACGATAATAGTCAACATTACTATCCATTGATGTAGAATCTTATTGTGTTCATTATGTGATTGCTTGATTATCATATACTTGCATTGTGATTATGCATTGATCTTAGTTTTTTTCCACTACACCAAGCAGTGGGGACAATAACTTACAAAGTGAACCACTTGGGTTTAAGGACTGCTTAAGCCGATGAAAGGCTTTCTTGCTAGTTAGTGTGGCAGCATTAAAAAAATTTGCATTGGACCATATATTTGTAGGGGAATGTTCATGTGCATCTATCCCTCACCATAGGGTGAGAGACACTTCCATAAATGGGGATTTTCAAGTACAAAAGTAAATTTTCAAGTACATAGAGTGAGGTACACTTCCTTGTCCTCATGTGCAAAAAGGAAAAGTGCCCCTTACCCTATGGTGAGGGATAAATGCACATGAACATTCCCCATATTTGTAACATGTGCATCTTACTGACACCACAATATTAATAAAAGATCTTTAGTTGTGATGCATGACTGAATATATATAGTTCATCCACTTGATGAACTTTAAAATAACAAGTTATATAGGTGGTCACCTTGATCCTCTTTGATATTAATCTATGCAGGATGGTAAATTTAATTTAAGAATAGATCACTCTTTTCTTTTATTATCAGTAGTTTTATTTAAATCATGTGTAAAAAAACGTGATTGTTTTGATGGTAGGCTTAAGTTATACTGAAGTAAAATTTAGCAAAATGAATTAGCATGAGTTGTGTTGGATTTGAGGAAGGTGGGTCCTCAATCATATTATTCAGACAGAAAGTGTGCTCTGCTGGTAAATTTTTTTGAAGATAAATTGAATTGTCAGTAACTCCAAATTCACATTAGAGATTGTAAGCAGGAATTCTCGATTTGTTTTAATGAAATTCTCAATGCTTGATATGTAGTAGCATTTTCTGAAATCTAGAGACAAATGCAGTTCAATAGTTCTCGACTAGCTGTCCAGGATTTGAACCTTGACCTTGCCACCTTCCCTCACCAGAGGACCTTATCACCTCACCTGAGATTTTCTTCTCTCACCCAAGCGCTCCAAATTGTTAACCAAATACTAGCTTAGATTCATTATTATAAACCCTTTCATTATCATAGTTGTGCTGGCCATTGAAAAGTATTTCTGTTGCCTCTACTAACGCCTTAAGGTTTTGGTAGGAATGACGAACTAAAGAAATTTAAGATGGTATCAAAGCCAACCGATCGTGAGTTCGAATCCCAAGAGGAACGACTCGGCACAAAAAAAAAATGTGTATCACCAAAAGTGCGGCGGCCGGGTTCCATATGAGGGTGAGTATTGAGGAGTGGACTCCACTCAAGGGAGAATATTGAAAAGTATTTCGGTTGCCTCTACTAACACCTTAAGGTTTTAGCAGGAATGACCAGCTAAAGAATTTAAGACTGGCAAATTTATTCATTGTGCCACTATAATTTATATATATTTAAGTATTTAACATGTCCAAATCATTGATGTGGTAGAACCCACATTGGAGGAAGCGCGACACTTCCCTAGAGATTAGGAATAAGTCTTTATGTAATGTGAGCCAAACCTTATAAACCCTCAGTGTATCTTTGCTCAGTCAAACTTTTGGTAGAATAGTCTAATTATAGTTGAACCAATTTGTGTTGCAAAGTGATTCCACTCCATTTTTCTTAAGTTTTATTGATTTCCATTGAATCAAAGTTGCTCCCAGCAGCCGCAGATAGGTAAGTGTTATTTTTAACAGTTTGGACTTCTAGATGTAATAACTGGTAGATTTTTTTTATTTTTTTTATCATTATAATTATTACATGGGAGGAATGATAAACTATGTAATCTTAAATTAACTAATCTATTAGTCTAGGGAATCATCTCTAGGGTGCTCGACCGTAGTACTGTCAATGTCTGTGCTCTGCCTAGTCGAGCTCCTATGCTCCACCATAAGATGTTGTGGCTTGGGCTACCTCGAATTCTCAAGTGACTCATAGATCTATAATATATCCTATATAGGGTATAATATCTTTTGTTATCACTCACTAACTCATATTTTTCTTAATTGTATTGACCAAATTTCATTCCAATATGATTTCGCCTAAAATAAAATAACTGAAGTCTATAAACACATTATTTCATTCTCTTTTTTTGCATTGAATTTGATCAATTTGACAATGACTCTACCTCTCACTACAAAACAAAATTTGGTCATAATAAATGGCCTAAGTGACTAGTAGTTCAGCCATGAGGCACTTCTTTTTCTCATAGACGTTCAAAATCAATCTTGTCTGCGGCACATATATTGGAAGAGCAAAAATATTTCTTTTTAAAAAAAATAGCACTGGGTGCACCTGTAACTTTAATGCTTTGGCAAACCCATTTCTTGCTGGGAGGAAAACTTTTAGTTGCCCAATTAGTTGGCAATTTTATTTTTCACCATCTATATAAGGTTTGAACCTCATGTATGTTGTCCTCGTCTTTATTTACAGTGTCCCTCTGTATGAGCTTTCTCTATGCGTGTGTGGGCTCTCTCATGAGTGATGAGTCCTACCATATTTAGCAAGGTTAGAAAAAAGAAAAACGG
Organism: Camphora micrantha; assembly: GCA_003546025.1. NCBI lineage: Eukaryota > Viridiplantae > Streptophyta > Magnoliopsida > Laurales > Lauraceae > Camphora > Camphora micrantha. The sequence continues at coordinate 4,622,029 of QPKB01000003.1, read as the reverse complement.
AAAAAGAATAAAAAATTGGTGGCTTGGAATTTGAGTAATTGGCAGTTGGCTCCACCAAAAGTAAATGTGGTGGTGTGGGTGCAGCCCTAATTTTTTTTGTGTGGCAGCAGTGTATGGTTTGTCTCTAAATACTCAAATAGTCATTTCTTTCTTATAAATGAAATATACAAGTTTTGCTTTCAATCGCTCTCTTTCCTCCCTCTTTACCTCCGCTTTCTGTCTCTCGAACACCTGCGCCCACCTACAAATCTCTCTCCAATGCCGCGTTTCGTTCGACGATCCCGAAGCTCCAGCTACAGCTCCACCACCTTCTCTGCTCCTCTCTCTCTCTATAAATACCCTCAATCCGCCATTTCCGAACCCTAATTCACACAAAGCAGAAAGAGAAAGAGAAACTCTTCTTCTGTTTCTTCTTCTTCTTCTCTCTTCTCTCTCATTCTAATGGCTCCGATTCGAATCAAGCAATCTCCTCCCTCCAAAACCCTAGCCGCTTCTCATGATGCTCGGATCCTCGTCCGAGAGACGATCCGGATAAGCGCAGATCTCGCATCCGCACCTCCTCCGTCCAAGATCGAAGCAGAGAGGCTCGGCGGCGCGAGGTCGGAGCTGAATCTCGGTCTCGTGGATGAGGGTTTTCTCGATTCGAGCCTTAGGGTTTTGTGCTGCGAGGAGATTAATGGGAGGAGGTGGAAGTATGTGGTGGAGAAGGAGGGATCCGGACGGTTGAGGAAGAGCTCGATCCGCGCGATTGGATTGCAGGCGCCGGATACTCCCATGCAAGTGAGTTGACACTCGTTGAATCGGTTTTGTTTGTGATTTTGTAGGGCAGGTTCTTGTTGGGTTTCGTTTAATTTCTTGTGTTTTGGTTTTTGGAATTGTGGGTTTAAGCTCAGTGGATTGTGTTGTTATAATTGAATTTTAGTTTGTTTCTTTTGTTTGATTGCTAGTTGGGGTTTTACATGTTATGTCTTTGGAAAAAAAAATAGACTTTTTTTTATTTTTTTTCCTGATCAAGAATGCGAATGCAGTACTTGGAGAGTTGAAAGATGCTGTCTTTTTCTGTCTACTTTTGGAGTTTTATCGTTTGGGAGATCTGAGAAGGGTAGAGGGTTGGAGTGGTGGTGATACATTGGGTTCTGTCATTCAAACCATTGGATATTGGTATCAGATTGAATCTGTGCAAGTTTGGAGCATCAACCATCCACAGTGGGGCTCACTTTGTCAATTCTCTGGATAATTGAAAGATAAACACCCAGTGACATGGTTTTTTCTTTCGTGAATTGGATTGAAAGTACTTGAGAGAGGGCAAGTTTGGTGACCGATTTTAGTTCTCTTCTTAAGGTTGTGCACTGGGGGAGGAAGAGTCTTTACTTTCTTGTTCGTAGTATATAGATGGGTATTGTGAGCTTACCTTGGTTGGAGTTTATTACTGAGGAAAAATGTAATTATCTTGGGAAAATGTGAATTTATCTACACACATGGATATTGATGATAAATCAAGAGAGACTTGTTTGAGATGGTTTGTTCATGTTCGGCATTGGGAAGAAAATGTTTTTCTATGCATGTTGATGGCCCACTAAAGAAAACGGACAGTTAGAAGAGGATGTGATGGAAGTAGTAACGATACTTGTCATAAGTGCAACCTATCCTAGGATTTGGCTCAGGATAAGTTGGAATGGAGAAGCAAAATTCATGTAGCTGACCAGAAAAAATAGTTGGAACAAGGCTTTGATGATGATGATGATATGAATGTTAATGATGATTATGAAAACGATAATGGGAAATTCCACCAATTTGTCATAATTTCCGATCTCAAGCTCGAGCCTGGACGAAGGAGGAGGGTTGCGTCAGGTAGTTGATAATGAGTGTAAAACTTTTCTCACAACTACAACATGAATGTTGAGACGAAACATAATTCATATAGCTGAGAATTAACCCACCTAATAACATTAGAATAGTCTCCTAGAGTTGAGTTGATGAGTCTCACTCTAGAGCCTCCAACCTAAAAAATAGTGAAAAGTGATTAAAGAGGTCAAAAAATAGAAAAACATTGAACAAAGAATAAAGAGATCTAAAAATAGAAATGATGTCCTCTGAATGAATTTAAGTATCAATAGATGGTTGCATTTGGTTTTCATTCAGTATGAGGAACATAACCTTTGATCTTTGAATGTTTAAATCTTTTAGAAAACGTGGTTTTGAATTTTGATCTTTCGAGATTAGTGCATGAGGACTCCAAAAGCCTCCAACATCATCTCACAACATGAAAATAGAGGAAAAGTACTAATTTTAGTCCTTTCCCAGTAGGACTGCCAAACTCGACTGGAGAGGTGACTCGATTCAGTCGGTTGCCGAATTCTGACTTATCTCAGACTCGGCTGATTGCTAGAACCATGTGGATTCCAAGCACGTCTGTGTAGCCAATTTTCTATGGAAAAAGAGTGAGAATTGAGGAAATTAAATTCTGCGCTATAGTAAATTTTCATGTTTGGTGCAGCCACTTTTGCATGAGTAAAAGCAGAAAAATGAACTGAGTTTTCCACGATTTCATGGAAAATAAATTCCTATGAGGGGAGGTTGGAACTTAATTTCTGGAGAATGGAAAACTTTTCCGCGGCATGTACACAAATGTGCTCTAAATTAATTGCCAATATGAAAGGGAAACGTGAATTACGGAATTTTCGTAGATCGATTAACCATGATCAGCCTATCGAGAGTGGCAGAAAGAGGTCTTCGATCATTGTTTCATTTAACTTTTTTAGTCTGTCACAATACTGGCAATGGGCCGTATTCTCTTTTTCTTTAAATTTTGATTGGCCACTGCATTCCTCTTTTCTGGTGAAATATAGTATTGTTACCATTTCAAAAGAAAAAAAAAATCCATGAGAAATGTAATAAATAGAAACCACATTTTTAGTTTTGTTGTGTAAAGATGTAATTGTAGATCAGTGTTGAAAACTCTTGCAGGATTTGGTGTCGTTCGTGAGATCTTATGTGGTACCTGAAGGCTTCCCTGACAGTGTAACCCCTTCATATGTGCCATATATGACATGGAGAGCTTTAAAGGTAATCATTACTCATTAATGAGCTGTAGATCAAATTTCATGATTTAAGAGATACAAATGTATTATTCCTTAATCTGAAACAAGGTTCTCCTGTGCCGCACTTCTTTTTAGGCATTATGTTTATTTTGTTAATGGTAGCAGTACATTGCTGTGATGCTTCAGAATGTCATTTTAACATCACGTTGGTTCTTGTAGTACTTTTTTGGCGGGGCTATGGGTGTCTTTACAACACAGACTTTGTTAAATTCAGTTGGAGTATCTAGAAATAGAGCGACTTCAGGTGCTGTTGCTATCAACTGGATTCTCAAGGTAATCTCAGTGCCTACATATGCTCAAATAAATATAAAATAGAAGTACCCACAAACGCATTGAAACTGAATGCATCAATTAATTGACTCTCTTTTCATGATCAGATGGAAAATATATATATCTATTATGAGGCACATTACAAAATGCCCGGGCATTTTGTAGAAATAAAAAACGCCCCTTTGCATTTGACGAATGAGATGGCTAAGCGATTCTTCTTCTACGCTAATTTTTAGGAAGAAAAGTAAAAGCATTTAAAGCATCTAAATCCCTACTTTCTTTCTCTAAGAAAGCAATCAATCAAATTATTCTTTCCCTTTTTTCTCCTTTGAAACCAATTTACTTCAACACTAGGACCCCAATGACATTCATGCTTCTCTAATTTTTCTCCTTCTTAGTGGGCCTTATTATTTTTGTGATTGAATCAATGACAGTTAATGTTTGATTGCATTCAGATTAATGCCAATTCATGGAGTTAATAATTGCTTCCATCATAACGTGGTTAGAAATCAATCAGCGGGGCCCTCTTTTTTTTTGGTGGTTGAATTCAATCACAGTTAATGGTCAGATAATTGGTGTAAAATTAGAAATAATGCCAATACATAGGGGTGGGTGAATGTGAAAGGCTCATATTTGTCTAAAGGTAGGTGTCAAATTGGAAATAGTGCTAATTCGTGAGGGTAGATAATGTGAAGGGATTGGCTTAATCCAACCACACTATACAAAATAAAGAAGAGCATAAAAGGGCAAGTGAAATAAGATATTTCATATGCTCGTCAAAGTGCTCGTCCTCTCTCTCTCTCTCTCTCTCTCTCTCTCTCTCTCTCTCTCAAAATCTCCTATTTTCTTTCCTACACTCCCTATAAAGGTGAGTAAATAAAAGTTAGTAGAATGGAATGGTTCGAATGTGGATGCTTGTGTTTCATTGGATATTAGATAGGGGCGGGAATGCCCTTTTTTGAAAGGGACAGTTTATATAATTTCTAATATATATATATATATATATGAAGATTTTATGTTATCATTTACTTCCCAAGCAGAGGACTACAATTTGTATATGGAAAATCTATTGTGATTCTATGATTGTTTGTTCTTATTGAAGAGCAATATATCTTGGTTTAATCAGACGTAGCTGAACTTAAAAGAATCCCTTTACTCTATGGATTAGTCATTTCCTGTTATATGATCAGATGTATCCTTGGACTGTGCCAGTTGTTGTAACTGCTGGTCCCAAGCCCGGATAAAGGAGGGGGGTTGCGTCAGGTAGGTTGACACCCAGTGTAGAGCTTTTGTGACAAATCAAAAATGAATTCTGAGAAAATAATGTAAAAACAGAAATCATGTAGCTGATCCCAACATAGTTAGGACTTAGGCCCAACATTAGATTGATCACTATAAGTAAAACTGAACATTTCATGATCCATCGGTGGGCCTTCTTCTGAATGAATTTAAATTTGGTAAGGACCAATACAATAAAATACATATTCATTAAATTCAATCGGTTGTGATATTTTCATAACAATTTGTGTAGGCCCCACTAATGGATTTTCCATAACCATATTGCATTTCTCATAAGTGGGCCCAACCTTAAAAAATTCTCATCTATGTACTTGGGCTTTTTAAAGTTTGTAGTTATCCCTGATGATATGGGTTCCTTTAAGCTTTAATTATATCCCTATTAAATACTGCTGCTTTTTTATTGAATGTTTGCATAGGGGCAAAAATGCCCCCTTTTGAATGGGGCATTTTGTAGAATTCCCCTCTCTCTCTCTCTCTCTATATATATATATATATATATATAGGGAGATGCTCCTATGAGAGATATCTCTCAACTTAAATGAGAGATTGGGTGGGTGCCCTCACATCCATATCCAATGCCAACAACTTAAATGTGAGGGTCCCCACCCCTATCTCTTATATAAGGTGAGAGATATCTCTCATAGAGTCATAGGAGCATCTCTATATATATATATATATATACATATAGTGTGTGTAAGTTATCCTATGCATGCCTTCTTCTTTTTTTTTTTCTTATGCACACCCTTTTTTGTGCACAATTTCTGTTTTGAATATAAATACTGTCAAATTAATTTATTTTTATAGGATGGAGCAGGTCGTTTTGGAAAAATGCTTTTTGCAAGGCAAGGAAAAAAATTTGACTATGACCTGAAACAGGTAAAATGATGGACATTCCTTTCTGGGAACCTTTTAAAAAATTTGTCACTTGTATGATAATCCTGAACAGCTAAAGAATGTATGAGCTTAAAATTGGACTTTCTCAGCTTCGTTTTACAGGTGATCTTTTAATGGAGTTGGGTGCTGGGTTAGAGTTGGCGACAGCTGCTGTTCCACATCTGTTCTTGCCATTAGCGTGCGTGGCAAATGTGGCAAAGGTAAGAGCCGCATTCATATTATGGAAATATTTGCGCATCTATCGCTCCCCATATTATGGTGAGGGACAACATAGTAGGGCCGACTTTATGATCCATCCGAACCACCCACACACATGGGACCTCTTAAATTACACTGGATCCATCGAATTTCCACTGATCCAAATGGATTGGACCGTTGGATTGAGACATGGGATTGACCCCAAACTTGATATATGGGCCCATCCAAGATGTCTCTTTTCATTCCCAACCCCCCCAAACCTACATGATCAGTGGGGCTCTAGGTGGGTCCTATCAAGTTTGTCCCTCATATGGTGAGGGATGGATGCACATGAGGACCCCTTCGTATTATACATTTTTTGTTCAAGAAAATCTAACCAATAATCAATAATAACATTAAAAAAAAAAAAATCTAACCAATAATCTTGTTCCTATCCTTGCAGAATGTCGCTACAGTTACATCAACTTCAACACGTACTCCAATATATAAAGCATTTGCTAAGGGAGAAAATATTGGGGATGTCACTGCTAAAGGAGAATGCGTTGCAAACATTGCAGATCTGGTATGTTATTCTCAGACAGTGAACTGTAAAGCATGGCATAAAATCAACAAACTCCTAGACCTAGTTTAAAACCACTGCTTGCTGAAGTGCTAAGCCTTTTGCTTGCATGGTTCAAGTTCTCGTTTTTTCCCCTTTTGGCTCCTTAAAAACACTGATTCTTTTAACCTCAAAACCCCATTATAAGTATGTCAATTCCATGCGTCTCTAATAGTCTAATGTGAATTTTGCATGGGGAAGTTGATTATGTGTTCCTAGACCATTTTTGTTTACCTTCTGAAATCAACTCACCAATTTTTTGTTGACGTGGTGTGAAAATGTTATGAGTCTCCCATATATCCTCTTCCCTTCTAGCTTAACTGCAGCTCTGGACTTCAATGCTCTAGCGTGAAGGGTTTTTCCTCTGTCCTAAAAATTGGCCACATTTTATATCCTATTTGGTTGTTTTAAAACCTTTTTTTTTTCCAACAAAATCATTGTTACAAAGAAAACTGTTTAAGATGACACTTGGCAGTGATAGCTTGGACAAGCAAAAGATAGAGTTGAAATGTGACTTAGAGGGCTAGTCCTTTATCAGTTAATGCTTTTATGTTAGCTAATAGTTTGACCTTTGATTCTCCATGCAATTATTTTCATGACTGCAGACAAATATTCATATTAGTTACATTTCTTGATGAATAATAGATATTGCTCAGTTGTTGCTTTGGTAGTGATTTCCTATAAAACTTTCTGCCGTGCATTGATTTCATAGATAACTTTCTGTGGTGTGTAGTTGGGGACTGGACTGAGTATCTTGATTTCTAAAAGAAATCCTTCCTTAGTGACAACTTTTTCGCTCCTGTCATGCGGATATCTTTTCAGCTCATTTCAAGAGGTTTGGTTTGTATTATCACTAAATAGTTCACTACTTTAGTGAAAACAAGTTAAAATCTACTCACTTTTGAGTCAATGTTTCTCACCAGGTGAAGTCTCTTGTGTTGCATACTTTGAACCGGGCAAGATTCACTGTGGCAGTGGAATCCTTCCTAAAGACAGGTATGTTGACCTTTTTAAGTTGTTCACATGTTCTGTTCCATTCATTTATGAAACGCATCAAATTGTATCATGAGATTTTCTGCCTGTATTTGCTCTGGGTTTGAATTGCTCATTACTGATAATTAGCTTGGAGGACATGTGGGCTGAGTTGAGCTCCACAGGAGCTTACTGAAATTGCCCTTGGTGTTTGGATGGTGATTTCAGCATCATTAGATTTCTGATGAAAGAAGAGGGAGCTGTCATATTACAAGCAGTGTTCACTATTTCCTAGATTGGTTCGGTTGGAATGAATTAGCTAACTTACCTTTGGATATTGTGTTCATTGGAGTTTTATGGATCGTGTAGTAGTGTATATGTGTAATACAATGTTTGAGAACATGTAATACACTGCAGCTTTATTTCAAATGATTTCCTGAGCATTCTTGCTCAAAGATTTTAAGGTGGTTCATATACAAATGTTGAATAGAGGTGGGCAGATTCTGTTAGCAAGTCGAAACAGTATGATAGAGTTTGGGTTGTTTGGTTTCTTCCTTCTGAGTGCCATTTTAAAACTCTTTGATGGAAGTTCTCTGGGAATCCAGGATATAAGGTGTAGGGGCGTAATTTAGAATTATCAAGGTCTGTGTTACAACTTTCAGAGGTCCAGCATGTATTTGATTCCTCCATGGTGAAATGTCAGGCTTTGTTGATTAGTTGTAGGGAGCTTCTCAGATATTTCTGGACAGTGGAAGGAGATCTTTCTAACATTATTGCGTGGGCTAATTCTTATCTGATTTCCCATTGTGATCTGCCAATTGAGTGGAGAAAGTTTGCGATATTGCCCATAGGTTGCATTGTTTTTTTCTAACATATTTTACAAAAGGGAAATGAGGTGGCTGGTGGCTGATGCGCTTGTCAAGAGATTTTTTTAGCAGACTCTGGTCTTCACTCTTCAGTAACTCATATCCTTTTTTGTGACTGTATTTAGTTGTTAAATTCAGGTGCTGGTCTTTTTCAGGCCCAACATGTAATGTTGTAGCATAACATTCTTTTATTAAATAAAACCATTATTAAAGTAAGAAATATTTTTCTCAAATTCATTCCCTTTTTACTTGAAAATGACCCATAATACCATTCCAAAAAAAAAAAAAAAAAAAAGGATGCCTAACATCCTTGGTTCCTTTGCAAATACCTTCCCTTTTAATTTGATCTTCCACCTGTAGTTCCCTCCTCGTTTTCTTTTCTTCAACCCCGAACACCCTTCTCCCTTCTCCCCTATCCTTCCTCTTCTCCTTGCATGTTTTTTCTCCTGCCTTTTACTTCTTAATGGCTTTATATTTTTTTCTTTCCTTTTTTAAGCATCTCATGTGGTTGGAGTTGCCAGTTCTTTGTACTGTTTGTTCCAGTTCATAATGACTGATTTTGTCTTAGCTTTGATTCCTCAAGAATTAACTTCAGGTTCTTTTTAACGTCAATGTCTCTGACTGGTACATGTATGATTTTCAGGACACGTTCCTTCATTGAAGAAAGGAAATTTTGAGGAAAATATCTTCAGTTTCCCATGGTCTAAAGATAGACCTATTATTTTAGGTTTGCAAATCTGTACTGTTTCTTGTTTGTAGTCTTTCTTATGGATTTCCAACAACGGGTAAGCTTTCACTGTTCTGCAGGGCCGAGATTCAAGGATGCTTTTCAAGAGCCGGCTTCCTTCCTTGCCATAAAACCTTTATTTGAGGTTTAAATCTATACTTGCCTACCATCTTAGAATGGAATGATAGTTCAAATACAGTTGTTTTTTTTTATTGATATGCATTTGCTTTTCTTATATTGCAGAAAGAAAGATACATAATTACTTACAACCCTTTGAAAGGTAATGTTTATGCATTGCTCAAGGATCAAGCAAAGTCTGATGATATTCTAAAAGCGGCTTTCCATGTGAGTTGCACTGTCCATCATATTACCTGGATGTGGTAAAAGCTCCTGTTGTTTTGTGTGGGCTGAAATTGTCTGGTATTGCAGGCTCATGTACTTCTGCATTTTATTCGATCATCAAATGAGAAGCAGTCTTCTGGGAAGAATGTCGTCTCTGATCGTTCTGTTTTGGATATATCTTTATCAACCCATCTCATGCCTGCTGGTGTTGATTTTGAGGCTCAGATTGCTAGGTCCTGTGACCTCGTTTCATCTTCATATGAGCTTTTTAAAAGGAAAGCTGCTGAAGAAGTAAGTATGATGTGGTGTTCCTTTCTCTATAAAAATTCGACAATGTCACATAAACAGATGATGCGATTCATCAATTATCATCAATGCCTTGTCCCTACTATGTTGGGGTCAGCTATTTGAATTCTGTTTTGCCATTACACTCTATCATGGCCCAAATCCTAAGATTATACAATTGTATGATAAATATTCAAAAATCAAAAAATTTAAATAATAATAATAATTAGTATCAATATCTAATTCCTAGGTAGATTTTCTTGCCAGGGAGCCTGGAGACCTTTGTACGGTTGCATGTGCCCTTTTCTTTCTTGAATATTTCATTACTAATATATAAAAAAATGATAGATCCAGCTAAACCACATTGAGCATTTTATGTTCATAATTTATCCTATATGCCATTACATGAGAGATCTAGATATCTCAAACAGCAGCATTACACCTTTCAAGACTCAACCATCTACTTCTGTTGCAGGGATGGGTGATGTCGGAATCTCTTCTCAACCCTGGGCGAGCTCGGCTGTGTTGAACTGCAGACCAGGGCAGAAGACCCTGGAAATTGGATCATTCTCATTCAGTGATTTTAGCTGGCATGTGAACAGTACTCTCAAAATGGGTGGTCATGCGCAGAAAACAAACTCTACTACAATTCTGAGGCTGCTTGAAAATGATGATGGTCTCCCTTTGTTTGCTATTCACTACGTTTGAGCACTAGAGCATCCGGGCTACACTTTTTTCTCCATAATGAGGCCATCCACATATATCTTTAAGAGAGATTAAAAAAAAAAAAAAAGATAAAAAGGATAAAAAGAAAGAAGTTATCTAACTCCATTTATTTGGAAGCCAACTGTTTCCTTCAGCTGTAAAGTCAATTACTAATTCATCTCTGTTTCGGTATATCAAGTTCAAATTGGGTTTTAGATAGTTCCATCCATCACCTTGTATATGAACATTGAAATGTTGCTTGTATCCATTTTCCTTCTGGTTCAATAAATTTTGGGTTATAGTCTCATGGTATCATATGCTGATGGCAATGTGCTTCTTTTAGCCCAGGAAAATTAAACCCATTGCATTTGAAGCTTTTCAATGTGATCAGCACAATCTTTAATGCATTGCATTATTAACATTATCACTCACATTCAATCTTATGTTGAGGATATGTTAGTAACAGTTTGGATCATCATTAGGTGGGGCCCTGGTGAGTTTCACACATCCCAAGGTAACTACCTAAATGACTAGACCTACTCATTTTTTTTTTTTTTTTTTTAATCTCATGAACTGGCAAAGAATAATTAATGAATTATACTGGATATATTGTGGACAATGTTTTATGTAAAAAAAAAAAAAAAAAGGATTTGTAGTTTAATTAATCGGACGTACCTATCGCTTAACCAATTAGTTGTGGGCTTGCGTGTTTGCTTAAAATATATAGAAATTGGGTACAAATTCATGGTGAAATGAGCTCCTCATAGGATTATTGAAGAGGTGAGGGGTGAATGACATAAAGTAACAATGTAGGTGGGACCTTTACATTCTTAGGATTTGAATTGCTAAGGTGATGGTTCGACGTTCATTTTCCATCTTCCGTTGAATACTCCATTAAGAGGAAGGTTATTTGATGGTCATTTTTAGATGTTCACCTTTGATTACAAATATACAAGTTCTAAGAATTCATAGTAATTCAATTACACAATTAAGGGTGATTGATCTCCGAGGATCAAGTTTTGTCAATAAAATTATTTGCTTAAAAACTGAAGAAAGAAAGGGCAAGATTCATAAATTGCTATTAAATAATCTTTCCTTAAGAGAAAAATGAGTTCTCAACCATCACTCTACTAAATCCAATCCTAACAAAGTCAAAGTCCATCTCCATCTCCATGTCATATCCTTCACTTATTACCTTTATAACAATTCTTTGCTGAACCTGTGTTGCCTTGAATTTCCTAGAATTTCAATTCCATGTAAACAAATCGGCACAAGCCCGTAAATACTTTTCTTCTTCCGCGATAACTTGGAATTAAACCAAATGGTCGCCACAAATAATATATGCATGACCAATTATGCAAATAGGTTCACATATATTTTAGCAAAAAAAAGTAGGTTTCATGTATTGTGATAGGAGTCTCTTTTGGGTTGTGCAAGTGCAAATGACTATCCTCATATTATCCCTGACTTTTGTTCAGTTGATTTGAGAAATGAGTAGTGTGAATCAATGTGAGTGCGTTATTTGGAGTCCCTTGTAAAGAGAGATTTTTTCCCCATGTTTTTGTGTTAGGTCAGTATCATCTGTATGGTTTGATTTTCCTTCTAATGAAAATGAAAACATAGTCAATCTTGGCCCAACTTGTCTCTTTGCCAATTGGGTATCATTGACTCTATTTAAAACCATGTGTATATTACGTAATTGGCATTGAAAAATGATTCTAGTCTCTCAGGAATATGTGGTGGTAATAGGCAAGCACAAGGTGAAATAAAATCCATTTTCTAATTTTTTTTTTTTTTTATGTTGCAAAGATGTCGACAACCCAACTTGGCTCGACTCGAGTAGTTTTGAGCTTGAGTTCGGCCCGTTACCTCATAAGCCAAGCTCAATTGCTCAAACTAGTCTCAACTTAAACCTCAAGAGGTAGATCAGTTGGCCTAGGACTACAGTTTGCACCTGGACGTTATAGGTTTGAAACTGTACTGCCACACTAGGGCTACAAGGGAGTTTATTCGGCTTCCCTTTGGGCCCGGAGGGATTAGACCAGCCCAAAGGGTTGGGAACCCTCTGACAGCAAAAAAAAAAAAAAAAGAGCTAGTCTCAGCTTCTTAAGCTTGCCTAGTTAGGAGGCTCAACTGGGCTCGGTTTAAGCTCATCATATTCATGTAATTTGAGATTGTAGGCTGTATGGAACAGGGGAGGGTTAGTAAGATCCATGTGATTTGAGATAGAATAAGGTAAAAGTTGGGGACTGTTTGCTCCACCAGCCACCCTCCTAGGACATTAGGGAATCATTTATATGGAAGCATCAATTAGTGCCTATAACTCTACCTATGATATGAGCCTTAATCTTTGTAATAGAGCATGCACAATTGCACATGCACCCAAATGACACTTCTCTGTCAGTAAACAGTAATTACTACTGTAATAATGATGTTAATAATTAAGTTATCTAGGCTCTCACTCATCAATAATTACAAATTCATCAATTCTTAATTGGGGTGATAGTTTGTTTAATCTCCAAGATTTCCATGTTCATAGCAATGATTAGGTCCCTTTTTCTAATACTTCAGTGGGTTCTACCATGGATTTAAAGCTTTTAAGTTCAAACCATTGAATCAAAACCCTACCAACATTGAATGAAAGTCTCCCTAATTTCACTATTAATGGAGGAATAGTCATGACTGGTTTGGCAACAAGTTATAAAAATTGACTAAATTTCATAGCTAAATTGAGAGTTCATCGTGTGTTTTACATGTGACCAACCCAACGGTGACTATCATTTGACGGTTTGGATTTAGGAGGTGTGGGTTTGGTGTCCTTCATCATGCATCTGAAGGGGTAACTAGCCCACATTTTTCAAACTGAGCAGGTGGGGGGCAAACAAAGCAGATCATCTGACCAAAAAATAAAGAGTAATTCAAATCATCAGATTGGGGTCTTCTTGTGCTTTGAATTTGAATTATCGACGAGGTCTCTTTCAACTGTCAATCTGTTTTGGACTTTGTGGTCCATCTGATGAAGTGGTCAGCTTGATTTTTAGACTACAGCAAGGAAATGCCCAACCTGAGAATGACTTGAACTTGCATGCCTTGTGTAATCAAGGCACATCAGCAAAACTCAACTAGAATGGTAATGTCATACCTAACTAGGAACTCAAGACAGGTGAGTTTTAGGAAGTGATGTATAATGCAAATCCAAAGCTAATGATAGAAGATAATCTGAACTGAAACCACCATTGAAAAATGGCAACTTTGCTCATGTGAGTTTTGAATAGTTTGTAGAGGCTGCCAATGGACTGGGCTAGGATGTCGAATTCTGCCCACCACATGCGCGATAGGCCCTTTTTAGGCACTTGGATCAGGCCTGTTGTGAGCTGGACACAGCATTTGTCAAACAAACGGGCCACTCCAGTGCTTAAAATTTAGTTAGCGGCGATGCGATACTGTTCGTGGGCCTAATATTAGACCTAGTTGAAATAAAATTGCGCTTGGGCCGGAACTTCAGGGCCGAGTAAATGGGTTGGGCTCTCGGGTTTATCATTTCAAAAAAAAAAAAAAAAAAGTGAGACCACTTGGTGGAGTTTTTTGTTGTACTGGGTGAAGGCAGTAGAAATAAAAATCTGTGTCTACTGATCATCTAAGACTATTATTTCTCCAGTTTCAAAATTTTTGGGTCAATGCAACCAAACATGAGTAAAACTTGAAAATGAGATTTCTCTGGCGTGAAGGTTTCTCTTGATTTCACTTTTCATTTTTTACAACCATCCCAACACGCTGCTTCATAAGGAGTAGTTGTGAAAGTTACATTTTGCAGAACTGTCGCTTATTTGTCTCCTTTGACCTTTGATGGGTCTCTGTATATATTAAATATAGCTCTGAAAATCATGGTTCCAAATTTAGAGCCTTATTGAATGAAGGATCATTGCCTTCTCTGCCCCTCCAGTGTTTAGGGGTCAGCTATTGATTTGTACTCTCCGTAATTTGAATTGAAAAATCACCAGACGTAAATCAGGTCATCAGATCAGATGATCATGATAGGAATTTTAGGTAGGAAAGCAATTCCCTTTCAGCCACTGTTCTTTGGAAAAAAAAAAAACACACTCACACACCCACCCCAACTGGAGCAAGTTGACCCAATTGATCAATTTTGGACCCGCATTGTAAAAAAACTCAAAACTGTTACGACTCGCATCTATTTCGATTTCTATTTTTATTTGAATTTGAGCCTGAACTTTTTAATTGCTAGTTTTGAGTTGTTAAACCTTTTCTTTTTTGGTAATGTGCCTTGAACACACAACCTTTATAAGGTTGTAATAGTGAGCATCTGTTACTGTTTGCGGGGTTTTTGGCAAGTTTAAACAATGCTTCAATTTTAGTTTTTACACCCAAGTAATTTCAGTATGATATGAAATTCTCAATAGCTCAGTGGTAGAGAGAGCAGCTTCAAATCTTTACATTATTCCATCTATGTATGTTCATTTTTATGGCAACCAAAATATTATGACTACTAAAAAAAAAAAAACTGCCCTTTAAATTTTAACACTTTTGCAGTGCTTTTGTATTTCATTTTGAGAAAGCTAAGCATCAATCTGGATTTGTGTTTTAAACAGACACCATTTACACATCAAAATCATACTTGAGAGCTGAAACTTTCAAGTAATGGCGATGAAATCTTTAAATAAATCAACACTATGTAGCATGGTTCAAAACTTGAATGAGCTCGGGCTGGAGTGACTTGACTAAAACGGCCACAAGTTGAATAAGTCCGAGTCCAACTGAGTCTGCTATAAAAGTTCTGTGAGACTCTCTCATGTAATTTGTGCAAATCAAATTGTAGAACTATGCTTCTAAGCAAAATCAAGTCCTATATAATGGAAGACTGAAAAGGCATTAAATCATAAACAAACTGAGATGTGAAAGCCATGGATGCCCATTGAGGCGCAATTCTCTCATTAATCATAGCAGATAGAGACTCCTAAATAGGATCCACTCGCCGCATACCGGGCCCAATGCTTTTAAATGGGACCATGTTTTGCCCCCCTCGGAGTATCCAGATCATACTCTCATACAATCCCAGACCATTAGAAATAAAAGTCTGATAGTTAAAACACTTCAGATATTCACTAGAACTAATATCACTATTAAAGACTCTAGATTTGGTGATTCCATTATATTATACAGTTGTACTAGGAATGAATAAAGGAAACTCTACAGTGATATTCATATGGGATACAAAAATAGTAACCAGAAAAAGATCTCAAACCAATAAGCAAACAAAAAAGCTAAGGTCAATGTAAATGCAATGAATTCTAGAACTAACACTACTACAGTACCTAGGACTCTGATTTCAATAAGCAAACAAAAAAGCCCACGTCAAAATAACTACATGTAACCCTTGAACTAAGGCTACAGTTGGTAGGATTTAAATTTCAAACGTTTTAAGGGACTCTTTCTCCCAGTGCCACAAATGAAACAGGAGATTCAGCTTCTAATTTCATAAACCTGCCAACACAGAACACAGAAGAAGAAGAAAAAAAGAAGTAGAAACTAATATCCTATTTTTTTGAATCTGAACTGTGGGGAAATTATTATTTAGTTGATTGACAAGAAACCAGCATCCATAACTCATTACAACTTGTAGACTATCAATCCAACTGCTAAATAACTCTCTGATAACAACACCACCAGGAAAGGAGAAGAAAGAAAAGAAGTAGAAAAGCAGATCGGTTCAAGAGCAACTCAACTATATAAGAATTAGAACCCAAATGCCATCCCAAATTAGAAGGTCTAATCAATTCCTACACTGGATTAAACACTGTCACCAACAAGGCCACCAAATCTTCAAATACATCACCCTGCCACTGTAGAGAAAACCCAAAAGAGCACAGGAGAAAGTAAAAAAGAGAAGGGGACATGCTATAATCTAAACCCACCTCTAGATTAGCTTTGAAATGATCATCTGCCAAGTAAAAGATGACACAAGGAAAACAAAAGGAAACAAACCCATTTCAAGTGGAGGCTGTGGAGCCCTTCTTTGCAAGGTTATGCTTGTTATTATGCATCCACACCTTGAGAACTGATCTCTTCACTCCAATCTCCTGACAGAACTGCTGGACCACACTTTCCTCTTGCTTCTGAATCTTCCACCCAACCTTTTCAGCAAAACCCATCATCTTCTCCTTCTGTTCTTGAGTGAACTTGGTTCTAAACCTCTTCTTCATCAAAGGAGGCCTAGCCAAGACCCCACCATCTTCCTGTTCATCTGAATCTGAGGGGTGCCCCAGATTGTAGGACATGATCATCTGAGGATGTGGCCTCGGAATGAGGCTGCCTGGAGGGTAACCAAAGGCCTCTGACCCCGCAATGAGGACACCTTTTTGTCCCACCACCTTCCTGCCCTTGAGATAGTAGCAGTCATATGAGGACTCACCTTCTATTTCTTTCTTGTGGAAGTTCCTATGGCAGTTACAAGCTGAGCATTTGAAGGCTTCAAGAGTGCCTTCCTCTCCACTTGGCATGAACTCACCACAACCATCTGTGGCATTCCCACCCATGGCAGCTGCATGGTTCCTGAGGCACTCCCTATACCTGACAACCTTCTTGTATGGTTCCTGGTCCGCGAGAATAGAAGGGATGATAGGGCCATTTGAGGAGATTGGAGAAGCTGATGCAGTGATGATGTGGTTATGGGGAGAAGGGTCATGGATCATGTGTCCATGACTATGACCCCCACCATAGCTGCTGTTAATTGGCATTGGGATATCCCCTTCATGCCTAGATATATCCATCTCCTCTCTCTCTCTCCTCTTTTTTCTGCTTTTCTTATTGAAGAACAAAACACCTAAAGAGATGTTGAGGAAGTCAAGAGAATTAGACCCTGGTAAAATAAATTAGCAATCGTCTTGGGTCTGAGATTCTTGAGACTTTTGCATAAAAAAACACCCACTTACTAATACACTGATACGCTCACTCTTTGATGTAGAAAGAAACTAGAAAATAAGAGCCCCTGAGATCCTTGAGATCCTTTCCTGAAAACCCATTATGCTTGTAAGTCACAGAAATAGAAGTTGTTGGGTTTCAGATTCCTGGAGCCTAAACTACAGACATTACCCAATAAGAGAAAGGAGAAACAAAAAAAAAAAAAAAAAGACACAAGAGTATCAGATCCAGACGATTAAATTAGCATTGATTTGGGTCTGAGATTCTTGAGACCTACCTAATTCTTTATATTTTCTCCTATTACAAAATTTTGAGAAGACACAAAGGACAAGATAAGACAATTAGAACATGGGGATTAGCTGAATGGATCCTGGACAAGACTCCAAAAGAGACTCTAGACTCTCAACATTTTCAGCACAAGATCAGAACAGGAGAACCAACAAATCATGTAGCAGACGAGTTTTCTCTAATAGTTGGAGTTTTGCAGCAATGCAGATTGGTGGTGAGTACTAAGAGCTTTCTCTAATGAAACAAGCGCACGTTCCTTATTTTAGAGAAAGAAGCGCAGAAATGGTGCATTATGGTGACAAAAGAAACTCCCGTGTTTTTCCACCCCCCTTAGAAATAGAGAAGGGAGGAAGAAAATGGCAAAGAAACCACAAACTGAACTTGGGCACTTTGAGTATCATAAGCCAAGAATGAGTTGTGATTTACTCACATCAGCTACTCTCAAGAAAACAGACCTAAAACCTTGTAACTTGTAATAAAACAGGGCTGTGGTGGTGAAAGAAAGAGGTGAGAGACAAGAGGGTGGAGAAAATGGAGAGATTTTCTTGGTGGGTTTTGCTAGTGAGGCACTAAACAGAAGCTTATAGTAGTAGAGAGAGCAAAAAATAGGTAGGGAAGGAAAAAAAAGTGTTTTTTTTTTTTTTTTTTTTTTTTTTTACAGAAAGATGACAGAGTTTTAGAGGAAGTGAAAAAAAAAAAAAAAAAAAGTGGGGTGCTTGCTTTGCTTGCACTATCAGGCAGCTTACGCCATACAGACAGAAAGCAGTGTGTCAGAAGAGAGAGAGAGAGAGAGAGAGAGGGAGCGAGAGAGTGAGAGAAAGATCAAGGAAACAATTTGAATTGCGATCCACCAAATCTCTGGTTTACCAAAAAAATACCAAATCTCTGTGACTGAATTGACCAAGAATTCTAATAGATGGGATAAAATACCCATGTAAAGTTACCGTACGCTGTTGACCCACAATTTTCTTTGCTTGACCAACTTTAACTAATGGTGGATTAGAATCATGTGTCTTCTGTTATCTTTTTACCTTGGAAGGTCATATGAAAATGGTTTGAAGTCCTTAAATTCCTGAAGAGATGACTCTGCTCAACCCAATTCTATGATGTAAAACAAGATCTCAAAGAAAACAATTATAGTGAATTACTTGTTTTTAAGTGAGTTGATTCACAGGAACTAGTGTTGGTCACATGTATACTTGCTTTTAAGGGAATAGTACTGTGCCTGGCCCCAAATATCTTTTGTAATATATGTTTTTTTCCTTTTGGTTGGAAATCATCTATAAAGTTTCTTTTACAGCCTTCTCCTGATAAGGTAGAACTCCTTGTGTGTCATTTTACCCTCAACTGGTGAAAGTGGGGAAGGGAAGGGAAGAACATAAAGTTCAATGCACTAACCAAAGAATGCCAACTTAAACAGTGACCTTGTGAAAGAGAGCCCAAAACTCCAAATTGTGGCACACACATATCCAGTTTCTATGAGTTGCTTAATGACTCAAATTGCCGTTGAGACTTTCCCTTGGAGGATTTTTCACTTATTAAGTAATGTTTGATGGGAGAATTCCAAAATCAAATTCTTGAGCTATACATATTTTAAATTGGCTCATTGGCTAAGTACCTTATAGTAAATTACTTTTGTTTGAATTGTTATTGGTTTGGAAAGTTTCTACCATGAGCTCAATTCAGGTCTCCTATATTACAGGGAGGTGCCTAACTATCTCAATTCTCAATTGACTTGTTTGTATCAGTTTTCTGAAATTTGGACCAGAGCAACTGGTTAGATTGATCCTGACCAGAACATGTTCCACTTACATCCAAACCCTTATATGCTTAAATTCAAAAATCAGTTTGAACCTTTGCTTTTGACTTTATTTTTATTTGTTTCCAATGTTTCTTGAGCCTATTGCGGGCAGACTAAAACCATCCACTTAATTGGGCCATTTGAATATTTTTAGAACTTGGTTGCCTTGCACTCATACAACTTGAAAGTACTGGTAACACCAGCACCTGAAAATTGGTTGTGACAAAAAAACAAAGCAACTTCAACTCATCCATATTCATATTCAGTTAATCCAAGTAATTCAGAGAATCCAAACCCATGAGTTACCTGCACTTGGGTTGCAAAAACCCAAATGGGGCCTAATGGTGCAACCTTGAGTTTGAATGTTTTGTAAGTAATTGATGATTTACACGTAGACTTGCAGGAATTGGTACGTTTGTACTTGACCAATGGGCTGATAGTGTGGGTGAACGTGTGGAAAGAGAGAGAAGCAATTGTCCAAATAACACATTAAAATATAGGGGGCCTCCCAAAGTTGAGACAGACACATTATAACATGGAAGAAGATATTTGTAGTGGATTTAGGACAATGCAGAATAATTTCAACGAACATGTGATTGTAAACATGTGTTTGGTGGGTTATTACGCACCATGCACAAGGTAAAGTGCTTCTAGGAAACAATAGATTGTGCTCACTCTTCATTCATTCCTTTCAACACCCTTTTAGTTTTCACACGAGATGCCTTGCCTTGTTGACACAATCAAAGGGTGCTAGGGGAGTACAAACAAACCTACACGGATTTAAGTTCCCACCTGCTTCAATATCAAGAGACCTCTTGCACACAATAAACTTGAGAGCTCACCAATGGGCTTCTCTGCCTAATGGAGTAATGGTGTTTTACAAGCCCAATGACTGAAAGATTGATAGCCCACCAATTGGTTTCTTTGCCTAATAGTAATTTACAAGTCCAATGACTAACTAATCTATCTCTGTACTTGATTCAAATGTAGATGAGCAAAAAAAAATTTCTAAGGACTTCTGCATCTGGACATTAAAGAAGCATGGCTCTGTCAATAAATTGGGACCCCTCTGAATTTTACCACACCAACCATGACAATGTTACCGATTCTTACATAGGAAGTAGGAGAGAATTTCCTTCCTAGATGAAATTTGTTAAATCAGCTCCATTTGATTTTGATGGTGGAGAATTCTCAAATTGGTGACTTTCATACTGGATTCTCTATTATACTCTTCTCTAATCTATATATAATGGGGCTCATCTTTGACAAATCCAAGCCATTCACACTCGTCTACTTTTGTCGATTAACACTCATCCCACTTTGATAATAGCCTGATAAATACCGGCTAATGGATATAATCCAGATAAATTTGCACTTAAAATATTGGTAAACTCTAATGATTGGGAATTATTGATTAAGAACATTTTATCAGGGTGATATTTTACCCACCCCGTTATTCTCTAGCCTGTCACACATTCCACCGACCCCTATGAATTAGATGCCTCATAAAGGGCTCTACAAGAATGCCCCACAAGAGTATACCTTGGTGCATCCCATGAATGTACAAAATTAAAGAAGAAAAAATCATCCAACAGTCTGGATTAGACATGCATGTGCAGCCGTCTGATGGATGGAGCTGCCTGACTTTTGGGTCCGTTCATGGCATGTGGTGGGGTCAAAATTCTGCATGGCAATGGACATAGTACAGGTGTACCATGGTACCACATGTCTTACATTTTCTTAGAAGGAATTTATGTTGTTTTTTTTTATTATTATTATTATTATTATTATCCCATACCACTTTATTCTTCATTATCTGCTTCTTTATTCCAATCTCAATTTGAAGGATCCTTTCCCCTTTCTAGTTTTTGTTTTTAGCTCTTTTCATGCAGTAAGTCACCTTATCTGCTCTCTGATTTCGACATTTTTTTTCTATCTGCTAATCTTAAATTATCTTTCCCTATATGAAAATTCTCTTCATCCCACATTTACCATTGTAAATGAAATGCCAAAGAATTACTGTACTGTACAGTCCATGGCCTATTTCACTCGAATGTACTTCATCAGAGATAAGAATCTCAATAAACACCCCTTTACAAAATCTGTTTGTTTCATATGGTGGCTTACATTTTATCAATCCAATCCCCTCAAATAACACTAATCCCAATTTGATGTTTGATTCCATCATTATCTGCTCTTGAACTTAAATCACACAAAATCTGCACTAGGTAGAAGTAGCATCAAACGTGGTGGGTTGAGCTACTAGAATTTGTGTGTGGTTATGGTGGGTCCCACTTGATGAGCTACTTATATTTCTTGCATCTGTCCTGACTCCTGACTTGACATGGTGTTTGTGCTGGTAGGTTAATCCGTGTGGTGAGGTTTGTAATTGTAACATTGAGTTCACTCACAGGTTTCATATGAGAGAGAGAGGGGGGGGTGGGGGGAGACAGACATGGGATTTAATTAAGGTCTGCAACAGTAAAGTGGGCCAGTAGAGTAAATGATTTTAATGATAGTTTTGATCACAGTTTTCGAAGAGTTGGAATCCAAATTCTTTGCATCAAAAATACGTATCCATCCCAATCAGTGCCAGCTGAAGTTTATCTGTATGTGCCCTTCTATCTACCCATCTATCTTATCTAATCCTCAAAATGGTGTTTGCACCACGCATTTCAGTACTGCAAACATCCATAATAACTGTTATACAGGCGCTTAGGATATGCCCCACTATACACCACATATTCCTCTATTCCACTACTCATTGCTAATATTTATCCTCTTAAATGACTCTCTCTCTCTCTCTCTCTCTCTCTCTCTCTCCCCTTAGCCAAAATAAGGCCAGCCCATTTAATAATAGGCCTGAAATATAGGCCCAAACCAATTCAATGGGCCTAAGAGCAGAGCAAAACCCAGTCCAATGCTAACAGGGCTCCGATCAGACTCAGGCGGGCTCGGCATGGCTGTTGCATAGAGTTTAGGCGTTTAGCTGATTCAATCAAGAGATGATTGAATCTTGACAGAATCAAAATGTGCAAACGTGGTGCGTGTGTGTATATATATATATATATATGTATGTATGTATGTATATAGAAAAAAAAAATTTAATGACTTTTTCTTGAATTTTGGCTGGGTCATGGCCGACTTAATGGTGTGTTGATCGAGTCAACTTGAGTTTAGCCAAACTCGCTGAAAATTGAGATACACTATGGGCTCTAAACTCTATAATGTGTAAGTACTCCATTGGATTGATTAGGGGCGGAACTACATCAAGGCCTATGGGGGCCAAAAAATGGGCTCCCCAGGCTTTTTGGAATTCTCAAGTTAAAATAGATCGTAGACCCCCCACACCCCACCACGACCTTACAACTCTTTTGGAAAACCTCAGCAGACTCAGACAGAGACTCCACTCCTAGTTCCATTTTTCCTTCTTCATTTTACTCTTCTTCTCTTTTATCCTTTAATCTCTCATCTTCTGATCTTCAGTTTGGTTCATTTAATCATTTTGCACACCGTTTTCTCAATGTCCAGCATTTTCAAGGAATCAAGATCCTTTCATTTTTTCAGCTCGTGAAGAAGACAAGAAGAACAATTCTCAGTTGTTCCCTCTCGATTGGGTATGTGATTTCATCATTTCATTCTCATCAAGTGAAATAAAAATTTATTCAAGTTTTGCGCGCGCCCCCCCCCCCCCCCCCCCCCCCCCAAAGATGAAATCCTGGTTCTGCCCCTAGGATTGATTATGTGTAAAATAAAAATATATATTTTACCCATGTCATTTTTAATGGTGCGTATCACATTGATAGGAGAGGAGTTCGGTCAGTTGGCTAAAATAATGAGTGTTTATGCACGGCAGATTAAATAAAAACTAGGTCTCAACAAATTTTGTAAAATGAGATATCACACTCATAGATATAGTGGTGTTGGCACCTTCCTTTTACATGGAGAGATCCATCGATGGTTAGGTAGCAGTCTCACAACCCTGACCACTTGCCCAATATATGTATAAAAAAAAAAAAAAAAAGTTGGTTTGCGAAAGCCAAAAATGGTATCACAAGAAAGAATCCTCTTTGTGCTTGTTTTTCTTCCAAATTGTCAAAATCTTGTTAGCACTTAGTCACCTATGGGACACTCATGGTGGGGCCTTTCATGTGATGTCTCTACTTTGGTTGACCTTGACCTATGATTCTATTTACCAGACCTTTGGTCTACTCATAGGAGTATGTACTGTGTATACTTAGAGGTTCAATCTCATGCATGCAATCTCCCTCTTCAGTTACTTGTGTCGTGTTTGAATGAGAGTCTAGTTATTCGTTTGAATGAGAGACTTGCCAAGGAAACATGGGAACATGGCAAATCTATCCATTTCTACACTTGTTTGGCAAACTGCTGTTATGATTAGGTTGGTGCAACCCTACCATTCAAAGACTCTCCTTTGTGTTAGCTCATCCCATTCCCACATGTCAATGGCTTCACATCCTCCAATCCAATGCTTTCAAACTGTGGGCCCATCACAGATAGAGTGGGTCACAAAAAACCACGATGACCATTTCCCTTTGACCGTCCAATTGGATAGTGACAAGTGTTAGATCATCATACTTTCCTGGATAGCATTCACTGACTAAGGGGCATACAATTTGGATCTGAGTCTATGTATTAGAATCAAGAAAGGGGTGAAGACTGAAAATCAAAGGTTATTAGGTTCGCATAAAATCAACAAAGATGGTGAGAATAGGTGTGGAGATATTCTAGTGAGCTGATCACTTGGTAGAGAATCATAGATTGCTATCTAATGGCATTTATTAGTAGAGATCATATTGGCTGAAATTGAATCTAGTAAGCTGACTAATGAAAGGTGGTTTCACACTTATTTGAAATCCAACAGTAGGACGTGGATCTCTTTGATTTCATCCAGAGCAAATTTTATTTTTTTTTTAGCTATCGGAGGGTTCCAATTCTTTGAGCTGGACTAATCCCTCTGGGCCCAGAGGAAAACCAGGTAAACTCCCCTGTAGCCCCAGTGTGGTAGTACAATTTTGAACCTACAACCTCCGGATGCAAACCATGATCCTAGGTCAACTGAGCTACCCTTTGGGGTTCATCCAAAGCAATTTGAACATAAAGATTTGGACATGGAAAAGTAGTTATGCTCTCTGCTCCTCAATCTTCCTTGATTTGTACTCATCTTTGCACATTTGCGCACTGATGCCATTTTTTTTAAAATCAACTATACACATCGTATCAATGTGAAATCTTCAATTATACAGATCCTCAAAGGAATCTCTGCTCGAGGGATACTGAGGAATCCTTACACATGTAGATTCCTCACCTGTTGGATGGGATTTGGAATTGAATTTATAAAGGATTCTAATAATATAGTCGTTGAAGGTGGCTTAAATTGAACAAATAAATGTGAAGATTCACAAATAGGCATCAAATAATATCCCCTTTGGTTTGGGGGGATAGTCAAGGTCTCCCATCTATATATCCACTGATACCCTTCTCCAGTAACCTCATCAATGTTTCTTCATTGAACTCATTTTATCATGAATTCTCTGGAATTCACTTCCACGCAAAACATACTCGAAATCAACTATTTGGATTTGGTTACAGATCCTGAGAGACAGAAAAATTTCAAGGGCACTAAGGTCTGTTCATATTTCAAAAGCACTTTTTTACTGGGATAATAGCCGTTATTAAGCAGATGGTAAGTGTAAATGTTCATTTGTATGGCGTGTGTAAGAAAAAAAAAAAGAAAAGAAAATATAACTGTAGTTATATAAAACCTTCATAAGATATTTTTTTAATGATAGCTCAGTGGCAACGGGCAAAGCACCTTTGTCTCACTATTACCGAATAGGGATCGATCCATGGTCCTCACTCCTCACCAAGAAAACCCCACAGTTGTACGAGTAAATCCAATCTAGCAAAAAGAAAAATGGTAAACTGTACTTGGGCATTAAGCTGGTTGAACCTGGATCCAGACCCAATGACTAATTTGGGCTACAAAATGTTTCATACCCAAAATCTTGAAGTTTGGCTAAGGGGATAATGAGGGGTCCATAACTTGACCCTTATCTTGTTCTGGAAGAATGTTTAGTGTTGCAACTAAGTGCAATGTCACCAGTTGCTAGACAATTAATCAAGTGCCCACGTGGGGCCCATTTCTACAATCACATCTCCTCAATACATTGTAATTCGAGTAAATATTAACTGTTGTAACCTCTCTCGTGTATGTTTGAGAAGATTTCTATGTTGTATATATAGAATAAGGGTAAATTAGCCAAAAGTCCCTCATATTGTTCTTGTAAAGCATCCAGTCCAACAACTTTTGCTCTAAGGCCTACGGTCCATACAGCTGTACATAGTTTGGAGAGAGGTTCTTATATATGCCACATCAGACACTTTCATGACTAATTTGCCCTTTTAGCTTTTTAAGCATAAAAATTTGAATTTCAAAATTTTGAATCTTTCATTCTCCCCCTCATTTCAAGGTGGGCCACGATTGTTGATCGAAGAAGATCGCTTACTTATGTTTTGAAATTGTTGTAAGAATGTAGAGGAGAAAGGGCTGCCGGAATTGCAGAGAATAGACGAAAAAGAGAGGCTTCGTAAAGAACACACATTGTCCTTTTATCATCATCATGAATAGATGAGTGGTCTAAACATTAACGCCCAAGCAGCACATGTCCAAGACACAACGGCTGAAGTGGGTCCGGCCCCTCTAGATCAACGTCTGGAAGTTTCTACTCAACCTACACAATGAAACGGGTTACATGGTCATCCTGGTTTTGTCTTCAACATGACTAGATGTTGATACAGGTGGCTACTAGGTTTTTTATCCTTTTGTTTCTTTATACTATTTATGTTGTCTATGCTTCTTCTTTTGAAAAAATTATCTGAGTTTCTAAAATTTATCAGAGTTTCTAAGAAACTCAGATAAATTTGCTACAGAAACCTTTTCAGAAACTCTGATAAAATGTATTAAAACTCAGATAAATTTGCCAAAACTTAGATAAATTTATCTGAGTTTTCGGCAAACTTACTTGAACTCTTGCCAAAACTCAGATAAATTTATATCTGAGTTTTCGGCAAACTTACTTGAACTCTTGCCAAAACTCAGATAAATTTATCTGAGTTTTGGCAAATTTATCTGAATTTTATCTGAGTTTTGCCAAAACTCAGATAAATTTATCTGAGTTCTGTCAAATTTATCTGAGTTTTGCCAAAACTCAGATAAAACGTGTACAGGGCTTTTTTTTTTCTTTTTTGTATTTTGAAATTTATTTGCGTGTTTTGAAATAAATTTAACTGAGTTCTTGGAAAAAATACTTAAGTGTTTTGCAAATTTTTCTGAAATTTAGAAAATTGGTTTATCTTAGTTTGACAAATGTATTTGCGTTTTTTGAAATTTATTTGTGTTTTTGAATTTTATTTATGTCTTTTGAAATTTGTTTTTGTCTTTTTAAATTTATTTGCGTTCTTTTGAAATTTATGTGCGTTTTTTTGAAATTTAGTTGCATTATTTTGAAATATATTTGCGTCTTTTGAATTTTATTTTTGTTTTTTTTTAATTTATTTCAAGATCTCATTAATGGGATTTTCATTAATCATGGCCAGTTAAATAGTAGCTGGCCATTATTAATGGCATATCCCACTAATCATGGGATATGATTTATGTTTAAATAGATAAGGGCTTTTAAAGAAAGGGCAATTTGGACATTTTAGATCTTCAGATTTGGAAGAAGGACTTACCACACTATGAAAAGAAAGTGTGAATCTAAGGCAATAAAATCAAATGTTCAGGGACCTCCGCCCAATTGCCCCATAGAATAACTTTACAAGGATGAGGACTGATATTGATAAGAAACAGATCCTGAATATCAGGAGAAAATCAAACATTTAATTCCTTCTTTGGGTCTATTTTTTGAATAGATTGAATCTCTATCCATTGCTTTGTTGGAATGCTTATCTTGTGTGCCAACATACATATCTGCACATGGAGGCATGGCTTATCATTAAGCAGTTGAGTTTTCATTGGTCTCATTCTTCCCTTTCCTTCACTTGAGGGTCACTTGAGGGGAAGAATAATAACAGGAGAGAAAGATAGAGAGAAGAAAATGAAATCATTCAGTATTAGATTGTATTTTGTCCACTGCAATGACACATTGCATGATTGTGCATCCAAGGTAAGCCTTTAGATCAGACATTCATTGAGAGATTTAGAAAGATCACAAGTTATCAGCCATCACATTTTAAGCCACAAAATGTAGAGAAGTATAATAAATGAGAGACCTCAATTTTAGTCATTCATTTGAAGATCTTATGTAACATTCATTGAATACCTCCACAAGACCCAAGTTCCAAGGTATTTTGCGAGCAAAGGTGAATACATTCAAGTAGACTTTATAACAAGAACATGCAGGCAATTATACTTAAATCCCTTTTTAATACAATGCTTGCAAAGAAAACTCTGTTTAAAATTAATTTAAACCCTAATCTAATCTTAAATTGGGAGGGTGGAGCAATCAAGCAATAAGATTATACATCTAATCAAGATTGTTGCTTTTCATAAGCAACTAATTGCCTTGAAAATAACAAACTTGGTGTTAGATGGACATGAACCAAGGGCTGGATCACCTTAGACCCCACGAAAATACAATCCTTCTCTCTTTGAGGAAGCTGCATGGAAGTCCCAGATTTCACAACTATGAAATGGAAGTACCTTCATTATATATATGTGTGTGTGTAATGCTTGCACATACATAAATAAATACATTCAAATAATTTGGGTTAATGTGTGTGTGTTTTGGCTAATTTACTCAAGAACTATGCGTAAAACTTAAGATTCACTCATTTTGAAATCTCACAGAGTCAACTTAATTCCAAGATTTGGCGAAGTCACTGTTTGGTACAAAGGTAGAGATCTGGCCAAAAATATAACATCATCATCATCAAAGCCTTTCTTTTTTCTTTTTTCATTTTTCTTTTTTATAAAACTATCCTTAGAGACTTGTTGGGTTAGCTACATGAATAATGTTTCTCTATTTCAATCTATCTCAAGCTAAATCTTCAAATGGGCTGCACTTTTTGATATACATCCTTACTTCATCTACATCCTCTTCAACCCGCCCCTTTTTCTTGGGTCATCAGCTTGAATGGGTAAACTTTTTAATATAAACTTTTAGTGATTAATGTACCATGTCTTTGATTAAGCTATGAGCATTTCAATTCTTTTAATTTTTATTGACTCAACCAAATTGAATGAAGCCTAGTCTTGCCAAGTATTCCTATGATATTAAAGATATGAAAAGGCATTTGACTGCTGCCAATTTTATACATGCAGTCCTAATTAGATAATTAAACATGATCCATTTTTGCCAGCCTTTAACTCTATAGTTCCAAACCCTGGGGTCTTATACATAGACTGAATAATGTTGAACATACATGAACTATTGATCAAAGAAAGTTAACCCACATCAATTATGCACTACTTTTCACTTGCTCTTAAACTTTTCTCACTTGGTAGGTTTTTTTT
This sequence comes from Camphora micrantha, assembly GCA_003546025.1. Taxonomy (NCBI): domain Eukaryota; kingdom Viridiplantae; phylum Streptophyta; class Magnoliopsida; order Laurales; family Lauraceae; genus Camphora; species Camphora micrantha. The sequence goes on along the minus strand of QPKB01000003.1, from coordinate 4,593,206 downwards.
TTTTAATGTTTTCTTGAATTCTATTTGACCAATATGCCCACATAGACAAGAGTTTTACTAATTAAACTATGATCAATTTACACTGAACTAGGAGCAAGCCCAAAATCTCAATTTTGCAGCACAAAGGCTTATAGTCATGCATTTGTAATTATTGTTACTTTCACGGGTCATTTGACTCATATCTCAAGAAATCCAACCATTCATGATTACTGTATCTTAATATTGGCCCATATACTTGGAAAATTGGGCCCTATGATGATTATAGAAAATCAAGTTGGAATACAGAATCTAGATTGGGAAAGGAAGAAAATGAAATATTATGAAGGCAATTCACATGTACTTGCATTTAAGGCAACTATGTATGGCTGACAAATAAAAAGGAGTTGTTATCTTCTTTGTGCAAGTACTTGCTGTCCTAAGTCCTGTGGGACTACTATATCATTTTTGGTTTGCAGTTTCTTGGAGGAAAGGAAGTTCACTAGTTCAAGCTTTCACTGACATCCCAATGTGAAGGCATAGAAATCATGATTAGGGTAAAATATAAGTCTTCAAGAATCAAAATAAGCAATTCTACCAAAAATAACTAAAATAAACAATTAAAGCACACTACATGTTATTATAGTTCATTTTATTAAGTATTCACGTAAAAATGGTGATTTTGACAAACGTGTTATGATAATATATTTTCACATATATAGCATTTGCATATGAAAATGTTACAAATTAATTCTACATGCATCAAACTCATTTTCAACGCTGAAAGTTCCAAGCTGGGGGAGCATATTTGATTGTACAAATTATCATCAGTTTTAGCACATTTGTTTAAAATATTGAAAACAATTTATGAGGTAGAATGATTTTCATTGTTTCATGTTAACTTTTTTCCTTTTGTGATTTCCATTTTTCTAAGTTAGATAAGCTTTTCATGATTTCTACAAAAAAAACAGATATTTACGAAAGATGTTGAATACAAATTTTCTAGATTGTTACATAGGGGGGAGAAGGAAAAATGTCAACACAAAAAAGGTTTTTCTATACCAAACACTGAGATTAAGATTGCAGAAAAGTAGTTTTTAAGTTTCCATTTTCACTAAAACAAAATTCTGCACTCACACACATTAAAAAAGAAAGGAAAAGGTATCTCAAAAAATTAACAATTTGGTGCCAATACCATGAGCTTAAGTAAACAGAGTACTTTGTTTCCTTTTTCATGTAAAAGAATGCCTTCTTTCTTTACAATACTTGAAAGCTTGCCAAATGAGCACAAATTTGTTACCATGCTTACTCACTTGTTCAACTATAGGCTGCCAAGCTATCATTTTAGCTGACTTCATACTCTTGCAGTCACTTTTCTTCCTCTCTATTCTTCATGTCCTTTTTCCTAATTTGGTTTTTGAGACGTTTTATATTTTCTTAGGTGGGTTGAGAAAACTTAAAGAGGGCTGCTATTGTTATACAAAAAAATAATAATAATAAATAATAAATAAAAGAAGAAGAAGGATGCTATTGGATACATGTTGAGATTCTCAGAGTGAAATCGGCTAAAGTCAAAACGTTAAGTATTTTCTTAATCAGTTGAGTTGAGCACATGGATTGCTTAGTTAGTTGAAAACCCCGCATCTTACCTTGCTGCCCAAGGATGGATGCCTAAATATGATACTCTTTCCATGTGTGTCAACTTTGTTGGGTCAAGGCTCCCTGCCTCCTTGTTGGGCTACTAAAAAAAGTTCTCCTTTATCAGTTTCTCGGATGTGAGACCCCACTCTGTCTGGTCGAGGCAATATCGATCGGGTCAAGTGATCTTGTCGGCCAAGAAAGGAGAATTCACAAAGGTAAGGTGGAGTTCTTCGGTGCTAACAATGAGGCTTTGTCCAAGTCCCACATTAGAAATAATCAAATCCTAACATTAAATTTATAAGTCAAACTACATCTTAACAACATAATGCATTTTAAAGCCGTGCGCCCATGATCATGGGCCGCTGACAATGGATGTATCCTTGGGATTCTTTATTTATTTTTGTTAATCATATCATCAATTCAGAATTCTTCCTCTATCTCTTGTTAGAAACATGTTGTTTTTGGCATTTTCTGGAAGTGGGTTACGTCTCCTATCCAACCCACGTGTGTCTGGTCAGTGCACTTCCTCTTCTGGATCTGAATTAAGCATGAATTCTTCTGACCCAGAAACCTGTTTTGTTCGTAAAAATTACTACAGCAGTGCAAGGAAGGAAGAAAACTATCCCAGAACTCATAATACTCCAAAATGTTACAGAAATGATGTTGCATACATTAAAGAGGAATCACAGGTCCTGCATGCTTGATGCCTTTGTGGGACATGTTACAGACTTTCAATTATACAGCACTTTGGTTTTAGAAATTGGATCCAACAATTTGGTTAAACTTGGTTCAATATGAGTCAACATTCTTAATGGTTTGGTTCAGACCCATGTCACAAATATTGTGATCATGCTAGAATATTGGGCAATTTACATAGAATGATATTCTTCTCCTGGTAATATCGTAGTTTTTTTTTTTAATTATTGGCAAAGCTGAAATCACAAAGTACTGAAATATTATCATTCTGATAAAATGGTAAAAATGGGTAGATATTATTTTAAATAGTTTTTAAAACTAATATATGTTAATTTTATGCTTTTGTAATTTTTTTAAAAATGATTTATTTTCACAGTTGATAATTTCACAAGAAGACACCCAAAATTTGAAAACACCTCAAGATTTCCCAACATGACAAGGACATTTGTGGTGTTGGTTAGACAAAACCATGTAGCAAGTTCAGACAAAATATGGATATAAAAAAGAAAAAAAAATTTTGAGGGACTAAGTAGATAACCAATGCAAAACCAGCAATTTAACTAGTTCAATGGATTAATTTGGCTATTTCAAAAAGTTTGATCTTTTACCCTTTTAATGACACTTGAATCATGGTTATGGAAGAACAATTGTTTTGGGCATCTAGAAATTGGATCTTCACCTCTCTCTGTTCCTAGGTCTTGGGTATGAAACGCTTGGTTATCTGATTTCAATTAGATACATGGCCTATGTAAATTCAAACCGTCTGTAAACATCAATTGAGTTTCAGCCTAGTTAAAGTCAGGTCTAAGAGATAATTAACTGCATCTAAAACACAAGATTAATTTTAATAACAGAATCAAATGAGACGATTTAATCACATGTTTTAAATATGGCCGTGGCCCTTCCTTGACAATTGTATCATTTGAAGATTTAAGAGAATATATATGCTAATCTCACCAAAAAACAGAATATATGCTAAATTACTTGACTTAAGTAATATGTTTAGTTTTATAGAATGGCAGAAAAAGAGATAGGGGTGTAAGAAATTATATGCCAACTCAAAAGTTTAAGCTGATAAAATACTATTTACCAACTCAAAAGCGTAAGCTGATTGGTGGAAGGCCTAAAGAAACATACGAAGACATGTCAATCTCGTTAATTAGGTGATATGTGATGTGAGACTTCTCCAACAAGAGGAAGATGGCCTAAATAAATATACGAAGACATGTCAATCTCATTAATTAGGTGATATGTGATGTGAGACTTCTCCAACAAGAGGAAGATGAATCATAGTTGGAATGAAATAAAATGTCATCACCTAGTGCAGTCCCACCGAAGTAGGGTCTTAGGAGGGTCCAAACTAGAGGTAGACCTAACATTTGGCAATTTTGCACAAAGTGGTTGCTTGCAAGTCTTGAACTTGCATTTTCACGTATGCCCCCCAAGACTCTTACAATTGCATCAAAACAATAACCTTATAGTTGGAATGAAACATATGGTAAAATTTCCTCCAATAGAAATATCTGCATACAAACGTCCTGATCCAATTGTGAAAGAGGTGAAGGGCTGAATATGGAAGCTCCCTCGAATTAAAGACACCAACCACCACTGGTGAAAATCCCCCAACACATCATACCAATTTCTCACCATGAACTTTGCAGTGGTGAGATTTGAGAATCGAAGGTGGATATTTTAAGGCACCGGACTCTCCAAGTCTAAGCAAGTTGAAGGAAAATCAAAGAAAAGAGGGTGGTATAGAAATGAGAGAGAGAAGAGAGAGAAGCCAGAGATGATTGAAAGACTCATTTACAAATTTCAAATGTCACTCGCCAGCTCGAATCTTCATCAAAGTCATGGCCAGCATCACTGTAATTTCACTCCTCTCACTCTTGTCAGAGAGGTCGGAAAGGTTCATGTCTTGTCACTCTCAAGCTTGGTGGCATTCTCACTCTTAAAATAGGAGAAATGATTATAAGCCAGGAGTGGGCACCACCACTCAAAAGCAGTTTAGAAATGATTAGTTAAAAAAATTTAATATAAGATCATCAAGTCTCAATCTTTGGAGGAATGATCCTTCGAGTGTTTCACACATAGGTGAAGAGAGTGGAGATCCACAGTGGATTGGACTTCATTAGTTGACCTTTGCAAGGAAAAAGATGGGTCCCACATTTACTTACTCTGATACCATTTATACGAAAGTCTTTCTCATTATGCACTCAACTAAATTTCATTTTATTTAGAGGGATACGTACCATTGAATCATTTTGCGTATAAGAGAATTTTATTTTATCCAAGTCCTCTTTTGGTACACAAGAGGACCTCGTGATCTATACAAGTAGAGAGATATCACATATATTTGGGAAAGAAAACCTACACAAGTGGAAAGAGTAGCATATCCAAGGATTGGTCTCCCGACAACCAGGTGTGAGGCAGGGTTGCCAATCAAGCAACCCCTTGTTCCCGTGCAGAAGAGACTTAGATCGATGGTGAATGTCAATTTCGTATACTGATCTATCTATCGGTATATGTTACTCTGATTGATAAGAGAATTGGGCCACTAATTATTTGCTGGGCCTGTGTGATGTTAAATGGCTAGATCAAGGGAAAGTAGGGCCCACATTAGCCAACTATTAGCAGACCCCATGAGTACTCCCATAATAAGGATTTCGGCAAAGGAACGGTCTTCTTTATTTTATGTAAATCTAGAAATGAATCCACTTAGGTCTTACATTAATCTAAACCATAGTTATTGGTAATTGAAGCACAAAAATGTAGTGGTTGAGATATATGAATGGAGTACTTTTATTCCATATGCCATGGGGTGCTTTTGGATGATCAGCTGGTGCCATAAGAAGTCAACTAATATCAGTGTCCGAATAAATGTCACAACATGGTTCAGTTGCATGACGATGTGGAACATTTAAAAGAATCAGATGAGCAACAGAGAGAACTGGGAGTCTGTTTCAGGTGGGCTGTATTATATGGAAGCCTACAGTCAGACTATGTCCTCTCCAATAAGAAGCTATATATGTGGTGGGACTATGTCTTCATGATGTGTATGAATCATCCATGTGGGCCTGGCATCTATATTGGCCATGGTGCATAAATTGCTTTTGATGGGGCATCTACTTATCCTCTTGGGGTTCATGATTCTTCCAAAGGCCCTTTGGCCAAGCTCATTGAGTCTCTGAATCCGATCCTATAAATGTATTAGTGTAACCAATCTTTGCAATCCAAACTGCTCAAGAAAACTTTTGCTCAAATCAAAGTCGTGGCTACCTGACAAGTTGATAATGTTCCAAAAAAACATAATTAAAAAAAAAAAGGACACCCACACAAACCCTTACCATTGGGTTAGGGTCAGAGATCAGTCCCTTGTTGGATAGATGAAGAGAGATATGCCTCATCACTGAACTATTAATGAATTTACAACGTACCAACTTATATTATAATAGTATATTAGCTAAAGAGAGATCCAACCCGAGTCTAGTACCTTTCTCTCTCTTTTGTGAGTATCATTATACTCATTGAATTTATTTCTTGTGTTCATATCAAATGAGGAAATATGAGTCTTCAAATTGTCTGCTTACTGCTTTTCATGTGGAGTATATGAGCGAAATAAGTGAGTGTGTGTGTGTGAGAGAGAAAGTGGGGTCCAGGACTTGAATGGGAATGTGCCAAGATCAGAACTTGAGAAAGATGGAACTGTCAGAAGGTAAGGCACAGACAGTCAACGTGGGGCCATTTATTCCAATCAAATGACATGCTTCCCTGAATGCACTGCAACAGTGCAACGCCCACCCCCTCCTATAATAATAATAAATAAATATTACACTGCAATCACATAACATAACATAACACTATAATGTACCAAAGTAATGAAACCTGCCCCCACTACATCACTTTAGATAAGAGATTAGATTGACTTGGGTATTGATACCTTGATAGTTTAATACAGGAGTTGTTATGATTATCATTCTCAGTTTCTCACTACTACTCATTAAAAATATTTACACTGGGAAGGTTTTATTTGTAAATGCTCTTGTGATAACATTTAAGTCAACCCTGGAAACCTGCGTTGCTGTTTGGTGCACATTTCTATGCAAATACTTTTCTTTACTGGTTTTTGAGATTCTGCTATTTGGCTAACTCTTTGCAGGTGGGGCCCACCTGGCTCATGGAGTCCTTTTTTTTTTTTTTTTTTTTTTTAAACACATGGGTCATAATTCCAGTGTAACATTAAAATAAGTAGAAGTGTTTGTGTAAATTTTTTTCCCTAAGATTGGAGGGAAAAATTACCCAACCAAACGCAGGAAGGTCATTTCCCTATGTGATGGGTTTACAGGGTAAGAAGTTGTAGTGCAGACAATAAAACAACAGGACCAATAAATGTGACAGAAGTGTGGAATGACGACCCACTTGTGGAGAGTGGAGCAGCAACTAAATGCCTATATTGGGTACCCCATATTGCAGGAAAGTAAAAGTAAGTCTGGCCTTACCTGGAGTAGCAGGCCATGGTCCATGTCCTATGTTGCAATATGAATACAACTTCTGTAAACGAACAAGAGGTTTCTGATCACATAAAACTGTTGTACTTCTTCCTACTATTTTGCAGAGATGCATGTTGGTTTTGAAGTCCTTTGTATGCATAGATTACCTTCAGGGACTCAGGACCTTTCACCTCGGAGTACCCTGCCTGCTATTGGTTGGATAATTGGATAGACTCCAACAAAATTCCATTCAAAGCCCAAATGGCAAAGCCCAGCAGGCCCATACATGAGACAACCAAGTCCCTGTCTAGGGATGTAAATGAGTCCCTGATTATCCGATTAGCCGAAGGTTCCGACCCGTTAAAAACCGGGTCTGGGTCCTTATTTAGGCCCCGATAAGTAAATGGGTCCAGATCCGGTTCCACCTTGGTTTGGACCCGTGGACCCAAGACCCAACATTTTACCTCCATTTTCGAAAATCTCTCATAAAAATCTATGTTTTTTTTTAATATCATTCTCTACCTAGACCCGGACTCGGATCCAGACCCGTCTTGTATATGGTTCTAGTTCCAGTTCCGGAGCCAAGAAACCGGTTCTGAAACAGTTTTTGGTCCACCATAGACCCGGACCGAAACTGACCAGTTGACAACCCTACCCCTGTCTCATTGTGGATTAATTTCTATGACTGTAACTTGGGTCGGGCCAACCCAAAATGCCCACTGCCTGACCAAATCAAAGTAAGATTTAGGTTGGGCTTGCTTCATTTTGGTTGTGATCAAACTGTTCCAGAAACCCATATGTGCAGAGCCCACTTCTGTGCATATTTTTCCACTAATGTCATTTTTATTGCTCTTTATTGGGGCCAAAATGAGACGTTGCAAAAATTGCTGCAACAAACTATTGAATGCAATAAGGATCAATTTCCACTTCTACCAAATTCCTATTCACAAACAAACAACTCGTAGTAAAAATTTGTTGCTTTGCCAACTTTGCATGCAGGACCTAATACATTGGGATTTTTTTCAAGTTTATGTTATGGTCTTTTGATCTTTTATCTTCTTGGGATGCTGGCTTTGGGTCCTTGTAGAAAGAGAATCTCCCTTATCAAAGTTTTGCTTAGCTTAGGTTAGATAAGGAGAGGAGAAACAAAAGGAAGAAAAAAAAAGAGGGTTTGGGATATTCTCCCCACTTTTATTTTCTTGTCTGATGCGTCCAAAGGCACAAAATTCTCTGCAAGTGAATAGATTCAAAGCTGTAGAAAAGACCCACCTTTTCTAAACCGTTAGTATCCTCACTACCCCACCTTCCTCAATCAATGGAAGGGAACATAAAGAGATCCAAGAATAAAAAGAGAATGCTCTGGGACTTTTGTGATCAAGGGGTCAAGTAGTATTTACTGTAGAGAAATGATCCAATATTGATGGCAGAATGGAAGTTTGATCAATGTTTAAAAACTAGATTAATTATCAAACTGGAGAAGGCTAAGGTTTGGGTGAACTCGATTTTGAACCATGACATCGGCATGACATCATAAATTCTTAATGAGAAAATCAAAATTAATAAAATTATAATATATATATTTTTAAAAGCAAATATATAGACAAAACATTTAGAATTTAATATTCATAGGTCAGTTTTAAAAGAAATGATGATGAAGTGACATTTTTAAATTTTTACAAATGAAAGAGAACTTGAGATTTTAAATCTATATCATAACTTCTTTTCTTCCAATTTTACTTGTTGTCGATTTTTGAAAATTCATATGATTTTCTAAAAAAAGGAATTTTTGTAAATTTTTCTCGAGAAAAATATATCGCACAAAATGTGAAAAAACTAGTGATCACGGAAAGCAATCCCTTTTTTACAGCTTTTTTTACTATGTCTACACAAACGTGCCTGAAACTCCTATGTTGCCCACATGAATATCTTCTTTTTTTTTTTTTTCATAACCCAGCCCACATTATTAAACAATGTTCTTAATATTGTAAATTGTAGTTCCACCTGTGGCAGTTCATGAAGAATCCTACAATCACATGAGTTAAAAGGGCTTAAGTGGGAAATGTTAGGATTGCTTGTTGTAGTGGACATTATACATTATTGTATAAACAATCAAAAACAAGGTTCAAAGCTCTACTTTATTAATCCCAAACCCTAGGACCTAGACTTAATCCTAGACTTAATTTGAATGCATTGGGTTTAGCTTCAATGACCTAGTTCCTAGCATGTGGCACCCAATGGTTGCCAACATGTTTAGAAAATGAAAACTTTCTGTCTAACCAAGTTAAAACCACTGTTACTTTGAAGGCATATGTTGAATATTAGGCACTATTGGGCATGACCCAAGTGCTACAAGAACCACAAGTCTATGTTTTTTTTCTTTACCCTTTTTATCATGACCAAAAGAATAAAATAATAGTCCTTTATTCACTCATTCTCATCATTTATCATACTGAAATTAGGAGTGCAAAGCCAAAGCCTACATTACTCAGACTAGATGAAAATGCAATTGGGGCTGGGCTTTTTGGGTTCAGTTAGGCTTGGGCTTGGGCTTGATTATTGAACTTAAGACTCTGGATTGGGCTTGAAAATTTAGGTTTCATTCAGGCTTGGACTTACCCCCATAAAATTCAGGCTGGGCATGGATTGGCCCAACACCCCCACCTGACTCACTCCAGTTGCACCACTTGTTAGAAAGACACACATGCAATCTTTTTCATGTGTTTCTGTTCCATTGTTCACTGTAGAATCTTGCAACACACAAGAAGCCAAGAAAAACAAATTTTGGAATACAAATAAAAAAGAAGGAAAGAACATCTTTAAAATGAGCAATGTGAGAAATCAAAACTGGTGAAATTAAAAGAAGAAAAAAAAACCTTTTAAGTATTAATGACTAGTAGATGAAAACAGAAAAGAGTAAATGAAACGGCACAAAAGAGTTGAGACTTAAGAGTGAAAACAAATGAAGGGCTAAAAACACACCCGAAACGATTGAACATGTAGGCTTGAAACAAAAGAAAGAGATTTAGAAAGACATTGCAAAGTTAGAAAAGAAGAAAAGAGTAAGTCTGAAGGAAACCCAAAAAAAAAAAAAGGGTACAGAGGGATGATACCTAAACCCTACCAAATGCCAAAGAGTACTACATCCCCATGCCACCACGACCATGTGCTTGGACATGAACCTCTCACTCTTCCCATGAGTGGAGTGTAAGGCTGCAGTGAGGCTCGCTCGCTTCAAAATTCAAACACTCAAAATGAATGCCGGCCTCCTCTGATAATAGAATGTCTATAAATTTTACTTCAATAGAAATAGATCTCACCGTAAAATTGAGTATATAATTTATAATTTGGTCGATATAATTCATGTATTAAATATAGGATTAATCTTATGATCAGACCAACTCTTATTTAAGTAAGACATTTCGCTGAATTTTGACAGATAGATTACGTTTATTTGACCAAAGCTTTGGCATGGGAATTTCAGCAGCTGATCCATTGGTACATGACCGAATATCCGATCTCATTCTTTCCGTCCAGCAAATACTTGTGCCACACTTGTCATGACATCTACCAAGAGAGAATAACTTTCCGTCGCTCACAAAACCAAAGGATGAAAGATTGAAAGGAGAATGTGGGACTAGATGCTATACTCACTTGTCAAAAAACATTTGGGGCTGCTAAGGATGGGCAACCCAAAATTGGGACCAGTAACAAACAAATGGACGTCCAAACTCTCAAGTTGCTAACCACAGCACTCAAAATATCTAGGCGTCAACCAATACACCTAAAATACATATGTGCTAAAGGTACGGTAAACTAACTACTTAACACCTCCCTTCAGACGAGACACTGTGCGAACTCGAAGCGCACGCCTCCACAAGACGCGGCATGGGGCCTTTTTGCCCTTCTCACATGCTCCCTCGACAGAACACGATATGAAGCCTTTTTTTCCCATGCGCGGATTAGAACTCAAGACATGTTGGCTGTCATACCATCTCAAGTTGATAACTAATACACCCAAAATGCCTAGGATCAGTATTTGGATGAGGAAAAGAAAGTAAGAGAAAACGGTAAAGACTGTGGACTTCAAATTTGTTCGGTGCAAAATTCGCTCCTCATATACCTAAAAAAGTCAGGGTCTCATTCATACATCATTTGCCCCTCACCTCATATCACCATACCTCACCTCTTTAATAATCATTCTATAGAGCTTATTTCACCATAAATTCATGTGCAATCTAATGTAACCGAACATACCCTAAAAATGTCCTAAATATACAGCATGTCCTTGAATGGCCAAACTCTTAATCAAGTGGTTCCTCCTAATCTGACGGGCTTCCACTTCACACCCTTCTTGATGGGCCTGGTGGGATTTATCCAATTCAAAAACGGGAGGATTTGCAAATAGAACCTTGTGCAAAGGGGTTTGGCAGAATTTAATCTTGACATTTAATCCTATCCACTGATGTTAAAAACTCAAAAAAAAAAAAAAAAAAAAAAAAAAAAAAAAAAAAAAAGAATCTTTTTTAGTACTTTTTTTTTATTAAATTCAATAATGGACATGAATGTGATTGGGTCAGTAGTCAAATTCCCATGTGTGCGTAGGTGTGTGAGGGCTTAGATTTGCCATATGTATGACCCATTGTTATGAAATAGAATATAGAAAGGCAAAAGGGTCCACAAAAAGGTTTTTTGTTTTTTTTTTTTTAAGAAGAAACTGACCTTATTCATTTGCTTGTCTCCATCACGACCAATAAATATGTATCCGCCAAGGCATTTGCCATTGTCCAGGTCATTTTATATTTTTTTCTTTTCACGTTCTTTATAAATTTTAAAAGGGTAACCTCAAGAGGTATCTAAGATGACTTAAGACCACGATTTGCACCCAAAGATTGTAGGTTCGAAACTACACTACCAAACTGAGTTACAGGAGAGTTTACCCGGCTTTCCTCTGTGCCTAGAGGAATTAGTCCATTCAAAGGGTTGGAAACCTTTTGATAGCAAGAAAAAAAAAAAAAAAGAAGAAGAAGAAGAAGACAGATTCTAAAGGGCCCTCAAAACATATGAAATGAAGAAACCGAATTGGTCAATAAAAAGCATAAGCAAGATTTGCAAATTGAAGGAAAGACCCAACCACAAATAAAGAGAGGAAAATGCCAATGTTCACCTACGAGAAGACTATGTATGAGGAATGGGCAGTCCAGCTCATGGGGCCCACTAAAGATGCCCTTCTATTAGTAATGTGGGGGTGGGGTATATGAAAAGGTGTCCTTGCAAATAAGGGCCAATGTTGGATAAAGGTTTGATGATAGGAAACATAGGCCTGAAATTAGATCGCGGGGGAATGAGAAATGTGAAAGAGCCTGCATTGATCCAACATGGGCCCACTTGTAGGAGAATGCTTTTCAAAAGTTGAATTTTCTGTTGTAAGAGTGAAAATATTCTCCTGCACTCGAGGGTCCTACGGATCGCAACCGTCCTAAAGGTGGGACCCACAAAATTTCAGTTTACACCAATCCATTGGATTGTAGAGGGCTGGAGAACATTCTCCATTGAAAGAGAGCTTTTAAAGGGATGACAATGCTTGGTTGTGAATGGAATGGTTGATGCCAAGAGGGGCAGAGAGGAGAGAGAGCACAGTGACTTTGCTTTTAAGAGCACTCTCACATACAAGGGCGATTATAAAAAGTATCATGACATTTATGCAAGATATTATGAGATATGTTGATAAAATTGAAAAAGAAAAAGAAGAAGAGTTAAAATCTTGAGAAAGTTGAATGGAAAATATAGAGAATAATCTAGAATTTCTTTTTAAAGTTTATTATATTTATTTTCATTGTTTAAAAATAAATCCATGTTTTAGTTTTCTTTAATAATATGTTGAAAATACCTCAAATTTGAGAATATCCTTAATATCCCCACAATTTTCTAAGACAATATTTTTGGAAGAATCTTTCTACCTTTAGGGTGTTTTGTTCTCATGGAGGGTAAGTTCCTAAGAATTGATGGTAATATGGGGTTTCCAAGGAGATGAAGGGGGAAGGATATAAAGTGGAAATGTGAATGAGACCCTAACTTTCTTAAGATTTGATTTACCTAACGAGTTTATTCATTTTCATCTGTCCTTAAATCATTTTTCATCAAATGAAAAATTATTTGACATTGATTTACTAATATTCACTTTTACGTTTTCAATTCTTAGAATTCCTGAAAAATTCAATTCCATAATTATTTCTATAGATTTCTACTGGAAAAAGATAATTATATTCTCAAGATGATGTCACATACTTTTAAAATGTTCAACTACAGCCAAACATTTAAAAGCCTAGAAATTGTAGACTTTCAAAGGCCAAACAATTACTTTTAAGAAGTTTAAAATTTTCAAATTTCAAATCTCAATAATCAAATAAGAAATCTCAAATGTTTCATACATATTAGATAACAGCGATGTCAAGAATTCTCATAGAATTATGGTTGGAAATTAAACACGCTGTCCACAATGTTGTGGTGTGGAGAGAGAGAGAGAGAGAGAGAGAGAGAGAGAGAGGGCTGAAATCTCTGGGACCAGGGGTCCAGCCCTCCAGAAGTGGCTAAAATCTCTGGGACCAGGGTGCCCAGCCCTCCAGAAGTCCAGAACCTGCTGAAATCATATGCATGCCTGGATGTGGATCCCACGTAGTTAAGAAAAGACAACGTCAGCCTTCAAATATCAACCAATCAGTGATCACCACGTGTGACAAAGCCAGTGAACCTACTGCCTCTGCATGTTGTACTCTCTTCTTTAAAGCTGCATCCATTCTCATTTTTCCTTGTCTTTTTCTTCTTTTTTTTTTATTCTCATTTTCTTCATATAACTATGACAATTTTTTTTACCAAAAAAAAAAAAAAAAACTCTTGACATTTTAGACTACCACGTTGGCAAGTAGGAAATACATACAGACTACAGATATTTTAGTCATCCAAAGAGGAGGACAAGTGTATAGGTGGATTGAATTGAGTTGGGCATTGGTGGTGGCAACCACAAGGAAGGAGAGTCTAAACTCAAGGTTGTGTTCTTTTTTTTTTTTTTTTTCACTTCCAAGACGTTTTGTGATTCTAAAAGGAGTTAAAGAGGATGTTGTGGAAATGGGTTTGATTTAGATGACTGATGAGAGTAAGTAGGATTGGACTTGGCCGAAGGGACAGAAGGAGATGGTGATTGCAGTAATCTAAAGAAAGTTAAAAAAAAGCAGACCATATGTTTGGATTGATTGTGAAAGCTATGGAAAAGGAAAGAGAGTTAAAAGACGGCAAAGAAAAGTGATATCAGAATCGGATCCGATTGTTGATAAAAGAAGAGAGAGTATGAATATAATTGGAGGTGGGGGGTTTGTCTTTGTGTAGTGCATGACAGTTTGAGATATCAGTTCCATAGCACGCGCTTTCCTCCTCTGTGAAAGCTCTTTCAACCATCACCGTAAGTCAAGTAAATACGGCACACCACGCACATGTCGTCAGAAATGAATACTGTGGATTTTTATCCCTCAAATAAGCACTCCCCAACACTTGCATAGTTGCATACTATAGTTGACTTGCATGTCTTATAGGTTTTTTTTTTTTTTTTTTTTTCTAAAGGAAAATAAAAATCAAATTTGTAAAGCAGCAATTACAACCTAGGCTGTAGAGCCCTGATTTCAATGTTGCTAGGCTACCCTTTAAAACTGTAGAGTGACATTCTATAAAAGGGCTTCAAGGATTATGTGACAATCACCCACGGCCAAAACTATTACATCATGATGGCAAATACGACTGCTCACATTGAACGATCACATCACTCTTCTCCATTTACATAAAAGCATTTCACTACGTATCGAATATATATATATATATATATATATAGCAAGACTCTCTAAACTCAAGCTTAAGATAAAATCTTGTAAGCTCCTACTTATGGAGCTCACCTTTGGTCCATCCAGATGGACCAAACACATGACCACTCCAAATTGCACATGTCCACTAATTTTCGGTCAGATTCGAATTTACTCGACCGTTAGATTAACTATATATCAATCCAATGAATTATTGACCATTGAACTTTTGGGCCCATATGAAGATGATAGAAATCACGGTTGGGCTAATTTTTTGCAGAGAGGAAGATCCTAGAGAGTCCTAAAAATTCCCCCCATCCCCATCCCCATGAGGATCCCCAAGTGGGCCCCACCACACACTTGAGCTTACTTTATCCTAACCTTGAGCTTAGGAGAGCTAGCCCAATATATATATATATATGAGGAGTTTTTCAAAAACTCATCCTTTTGCTCTCACTTGTTTTTAGAATGCGAAGAACACGGTAACCCAATCCAATCATTTTAAACATACTACACCTTAAGAATTGGTATAAGCCCAAATTTGACTGACACTCATCAACGTTCTATCATTGTTGGATTGAAATCACAAAAAGGCGATACTTCTAAAACCAATTGAACTTCACTTGTTATACACCATAATAGGCCATACTGGGAAAGGCATTTTTTCTGTAATAGAACTCCCAGGAGTTTTCCACCACTCCTCTATGTATGTGTGTATTACCAAACTAATGTTCTTTCTTCCAATTGTAACACTAGATTTTCATAATATTACATGTTCCCTAATTTCAGACTAATTAGGCGCTTCCTTTTTTGAGCGGGACCTATCCATTAGGCCAGGAAACCCAGCCAAAACAGGGCCAGGCTTGAAATCTCAACAGCCAATAAGGCTCATCACTACAAATCCAAGGCAAACTCAGATTTGTCCATACCGAGCAAGCCCAAGTTTTTTGACCCTAGCCAACTTGCTTTCTATTGAAGATTTACCAACATCCAGAGTAACGTACTAAAAAAACAACAATAATTTTCTACCAAAGGAAATGGGCTCGGATTAAGTTGGTCTCAACCTGAACAAAACTTGTAGCTAAAAGTTATTATTAACTGGAACCATATGAAAACTCTGAGTAGAGTTTGGATGGCAGGTAATAGTGCATTAGTCTATTTTAGTGTTCAGGTCATGGTCGTGGGTCAACATCGACTATGGACCCAACACTTCTAATGATGGATCGGGCGATGTAACTCAGACCCTGAATGACCCAGGTTGGGTTCATTAGATTGGCAGAGCACCTTTGGAATCACTACTCCGCCAACTATTAAATACAACAGTTAAAAGCCATGGTTGAGAAATAGCAAAACTATCGTAAGGATATGCAATTATTTTAAACTAGGCTCACGGGGGCTTTTGTTGAGTTGTGCTCTCAATTTGCTTCCCAAACACAAACATTACTTCACATACATTTTCTCGCCTTTACTTGATTTCATCCTCATCATTGATATTTACTCCACCTTTACTTCACCATACACGATAACCAAACAGGCAGTAAAGAGCATAAATAAAGAAATACTACTGTCTATAGCAATAGCATATGCATATTCCACAACTGAATCATAACCATCACATGAATGGTCACGTCTTCTCTTCTCGTATGTGGACCTGCAATGCAGCCTTACAATTCTTACCATCCGTTTGCAGGTCCTCAACATGACAATTATGGTTGTCCAACTACATTTTCTTTTTATCACAAAAATAAGGACTTTCAATCTCAGGTTCCATATCAAATGTTAGGACCCGACTACCCATGTCAGAGATGGGAATCCAGCATAATGCAATGAGAAAATGAATAAATAAAGATGCATCAGATTGTAGCTCTTGTGGCCCTTGGGAACAGAAATGCTCTCAGTAACTCAAACACCAATTTGAAACACTCGATCTATAACACTGGCAACTATTTACAGTGAAGTACAGTGAAAATGAAAACTAGTGCATAACATTTCTGTTTCATTTTCCATTGTTTTGAGAACTAACAATAGGATGCAAAGAGTAGACATACCTGACAACCTAATATTACAGACAGACGACCATTAGCAGCTACAGGTACAGCATACCCGATCCTGTGAACACATTTCAGGAATGTGAGACTAGACTTCTCATAAAAAGATAAACAAGGAACAAATGTTAGTAACATAAAATGATTAGACTTCCCCAGTGAACTACTAAATGATAACATCTTTAAACTGCTCAATGATGTAAAGCATACAATATGTACAAAAGCCCAAGTTTCCCTCACTGCCTCACACACACATAAGGTCTAGAATGTACCAAGTGCATGCATAAGCTGAATATTCTTGTTATCTCAGGGACTATGTGATAAACCAACAACTTTTATGTTGACAGCCATATCAAACCATCAATCGGTTCGGTACTAACATCAAAAAGCGACAGAAAATTGTTCCTATTACTAGGGTAAAGAAGACAGAAGAAATCGACCCTGGTCCTGAATAAACTACAGCAAACTCAAAACAACATAAAATACAGAGTTACTAAAAGAAAACAGTTTTCAACATAATTCCTAATCAAGCAACTAATTTTAAAGAAAAGAATATATATATATATATATATATATTGATTTTCTCCTGTGGGAATCTGCACCGCACACCATCCTGGAGATTCAGTGCCCAGCTTTTATGCAGGAGCCCGCTCAGCATTAACAGCAGAGAGTGAATTTCCCGTACTGCATTCCGTGCAGACTCCCGTAAGAGAAAATTTGGAATATATATATATATATATACCATTATTCATTTTTAAAACTCCTTAGTGGCAATAAACCAGTTCAATGAAAAAAATAATAAAAAGTTATTATTGTCATTGTTGTAAATTTGTTGACAGTCAAACTTGTAGAGCGCACTTCTCATAAAAGTTTTTTTTTTTTATCGGTCATGGTAAGGTATATTAAAGAAAAAACTAGAGTACAAGCATAACAGCCCTTCTCATAAAAGTAGATCATTAGACCAAAATCGCATCCCACTTAGATAGAATGTGAAATTAATGTCAACATGATCACTTCAATTTGACAGGGATGAGGGAAAATAAACTGAAGAGTTTCTAGGCCAGTTACATATGCTGGTGCAGCTTTGATCCATCAGTTAATCATCAATGAAAATGACCAACACAGTGCAATACATCCAGCATACCACAACTTCTGCTGCTGTGGCCTATATTAAAAAATCTCCATTACTATTAATAATAGAAATACTGACTACAAATTTATAAAATAAAGATTGGTGTTTGAAAAGGGTGGATGCGTAAATAAATTTTGTTTTAGAGAACATAGGAAACACAAGGATATAGAGGGTATATTTTTAACACTTCAGATAGATACATTGATTTTGAGCAAAAATAAACTCCAGAGCAGTCTTCTTAAGGCCAATGTTTCCATTTGAGTTTCATACCAGATTCTCACAGGAAAAAATGTAGGCACTTGGTATATTTCAGTAAAACAGCAGGTTAGCCAGTTATATGCTGATACTTGGCCCAGCACAGGTGCTAGCAACTGCATATGGACAACATCAGTATCTATATATGGATAAGTTTTGTTTTAGAGAACAAAGGAAACACATGGATATAGAGGATATATTTTTAACACTACAGATAGATTCATTAATTTTGAGTAAAAATAAACTCCAGAGGAGTCTTCTCAAGGCCAATGTTCCATTTGAGTTTTATCCCAGATTCTCACAGAACAAAATGTAGGCACTTGGTATATTTCACCAAAACAGCAGGTTAGCCAGTTATGCTGATACTTGGTCCGGCACAGGTCCTAGCAACTGCACATGCACGACATCAGTATCTATGGAGAAGTTTTGTTTTAGAGAAACGAAGGAAACACATGGATCTAGAGGGTATATTTTTAACACTTCAGATAGATCCATTAATTTTGAGCAAAAATAAACTCCAGACGAATCTTCTTAAGGCCAATGATCCACTTGAATTTTATCCCATATTCTCACAGACCAAAATGTATGCACTTGGTATATTTCAGCAAAACAGCAGGTTAGCCAGTTATGCTGATACTTGGTCCAGCACAGGTCCTAGCAACTGCATATGCATGACATCAGTATCTATGGGATATTTTAAAAGAAAAAACTGCCCGAGCCAAAATTTTTGCAACATCCAAGACTGTAAATGTAATCAAATTAGGGCAGCAGTGCAATCCAGTACAACACCACCATGATCATTTCTGTCGATTTTGGAAAATCTCATGACACATAGGCACATAGCATAGTAGTACGCTTGTGATACATTCAAATATCACTTTCGGAACTTGTATTTAGTGAGGGAGAAAATTGAGACATAGGGGGCTGTATAGGTGGCATAGATTGATGCATTGACTGGTTTGATGTTATTTTATTTTGAGCCGTGCTACAGAGCCCGGACAAAAATCCCGGGCTCTGTAGACTTTTTGTTTTATTTTTAAAAAATGTGAGTCCAGGTCTGAGCAATTTTATAAAATAATGTTCTAACTTACATGTGGGTGACATAGCATTAGCTAAGGCATCATCCTCTCATTTTGTAACTGGTAATCTTCAATTTTTGAAAAGCATCTTTCTAAACTCATCATTTGATTTTGGCTTATCATCGTCAGCATCATTCTTTTGGTCATTACTGCTCCCTCCAAGAGATCTAGCCACGTTTCTAGGCATTGCAAAGGTGTTCTTCCCTATAAGTTGCACATGGCCACCACGACGATGAGAAACAGATGGTGGAGCATTTCCTGTAGCAGACTCCTTGGAACCCCCAAGAGACTCTTTGGACACCATTGCTACCCCACGATCACTGCCAGATGGCATTCCCCTACCTATTAAGAGATTAAAATATTAATAAAAAATAAAATAAAAAAACTATAATGTGGGAAGCAGCAAGCTTTTGAAAATGAGAGGGACATTGAAGCATTCTATTACATTATGGAACCACAAAAACACGCATTCAGTGATATATCATTTCAGATTTAACAATGATATGGCATTTGTGTAGACGATAAAAAACCCCAACATAGTTGGACAAGGCTTTAATGATGATGTGTAAATGATTTTAAAAAATTAAATAAATAAATAATTGCTTGGCTTGCTGTGGACCGTAAGTTTGCCTGATTAAACTGAGGATTCCAATGAAATATATAAAATAAGATATCAGATGAATGGATAAGAAGATCCACTTACTGGAAGCTGAAAAGATCAATAGAAGAAATGAGGCACTGATGATGATGATTAATTAAAAAAAAATGAGCCTCAAAATTACTATAATTACGTGTCATATATATAATTAAATGTCACATTCTCACGCAGAACGGATAGGATCAAATGTCCACTGTCTATGCTAAACCAAATCAGATTATGTAAACATGAGACCTAAAAAAAAAAACACCTAAAAGGTTAAAATGCATTATGCATAGTTGAACTCACTCACTATATATAGGTGAGAGAGAGAGATTAGCGGCCGGTCTAGCTGATACAGTAATCCAAATTATATTCACCATTGGATTGAATTTCATAAAAAGTAACAAACTATTAAACTTTAAAGCCTCTACATCAATGGTTATGATGATATGATTGAGATTATTTTTGCACAAGATCATATCCACAACGGGACCTTTCAATCACACTATCTTCCTATAATTGGCATGCATCCAATTGGGTCCCAAAAGGTACAGAATTTTGTCTTTCACACAAGCCATGGGGGACGTCCTCAGGAAAGCATGGCCCATACATACATACATATGTATATAGGGTGTGCTCCCTTCTGGACCGTCAGAATGAACAGCCTCGTGGGCCCACCTGGGGCCACATCAATAATGGGGGAGGTGAGGGATGAAAAGATCCAGATGGAACCTACCTGTGTGAACATTTTCAAGTCCATGTTTGATCATCCTAACCCTGTGATCCTTGGCCCTCAGGTTTGAAAAGTTTAGAAGGCATCTTTTTTTTAGGATTTCAATCATACACTGAGGACCATTCGTAGTGTTGTCAAACCAGGTGCTTCTGACATTCCACCAAGGGATGCATCGTTTATCTATGGGGTCCCACTAAAAAAAAGGGCAACGGACAATGAGCACTGTGTGACACATTGCAAGACCCGCATCAAGCCACCACAAATCAAGGAGTCGAGAGAAAGGAAGGTGTATACATGGATAAGAACTACAATAAGTGTCAAGTACAAGACTTCAAGATTAAAAAGAAAGAACTGCTAAAATTAGGGTGTCTCAACCCAACAATGTCTAAACACCAAATGCGTCAAATTGGGGTGTAAATTACGAAAGGTGTGCGGTGTTTGCTAGGTCTTAAGGGGCCCTTGATGAGCCCTATTTAATGTAACTCATTCAATCTAAAAACTACATCTGTCATGGGATCTTTACCATAAGAGCACCTATACAAGTTAAAGCAGTTGTGGAACCAATAAAGAACATACCACGTCCTCTTGCATTGCTGCTTCCAAATGATCCTCTCTTCTGGCTTTTTTTTGGGTCTGACCGTGCTATACTCAATTTCTGTCCAAGCAGCTTCTGCTTGTTCTTTGCAACAGCAGCTTCAAGATGTGCATCATCAGAGAAGTCCACATATGCAAGTCCCTGTATGAAGTCACAATATCCCACATGAATTGATAATATATACAGATAGATAGATAGAAAAAGTGATAACATATATATATAGAGAGAGAGAGAGACCCTTGATTTGCCGGAAAACTTCTCCTTCAATAAGCGTATGGCAGTTACACCACCACTGTCACTGAAAAACTCACGCAGATGTTCTTCGTTTGCCTATAGAGGGTAGTCAGCATTAGAATTTCAACTACAAATATTACAAATCAAACTTCAGTTCCTAGTGAGAGAACAATTTGCCTGAAGGCTAAGGCTCGAAACAAATGCCGTGCACTGGTCTGTGTACACAAGAGGTTTGCCTCCTTCCGACAGATGGTCTCCTATTTGTTCATTTGTGGTGTCAGGTTTGACAGTGTCAGGTAAGGTGGAAACATTGGAGGCGTCATTTGGTTCTGCATCAATTGCTTCATTTGATTTGTGATCTGCATCATTCTCACCAGCAATTTTTCCCAACTCTTTAGTTTTCTGAGCTGTATTCTTCTGTCGCTTTGATTGAGGCTGTAACTCAGTGATTCTGGTGCCTAATTTCCTTTTCTGGGATGAGTTTTTTGCAGGAGGATCCTCTTTTGGAGCTGCTGAGGCAGCTGTGCTTTTTGATTCCTGCTGTAATCTATACAGCTGGAGCTCCTCAAGACGGGGCACCACCTAAGATAAGGGGAAAAAAGCACTGGTGTTTGTTATATCAAGTAATAAATTGGTATTCCCAGTTGACCAGGCTCAGAACCCCTAGAGTTGAATTGCATATTCAACAAAAGAGACAGACTAGTGTGTCAAACTAGTACGCAAGTCTCACATTGGTAATTATGCAACTGTTTTTAAGTCATTTACCAGAGGGATTTTATACATGTCAAGCATGTAGGAGACCCAAGGCAATCACTCATCAAACCCTACCTTAGATGTGGCAGAGCCTAGAAGCCACACCAATTAGACAATCTTAAGCTTCCGATCAGTGGACTTACAGGAAAGTAAATGATGAAAAAAGTCAATCTATGTTCCATTGAAAATTCACCATTCTATGCAAATAGTTCTCTAAATGAAGAGATGTAGTTGTCCAATCCAAGGTTCTGAAATCGGACTTGGGGGACAACTAGGTTGCCCATAAGTTGACGAGTGGCAAGTGACTTAGCCAAGTCAGACCAATTCGCATCTTAATGTCAAAATAAAAGCAAAACCACATAAACTATGATAAAAATGAAAAATGAAAAACATTATGAATATTAATATAGAACTTTAAGATTTGTCATGTTTGTTACCCTAAATGAATTCAAGTATAAATAGGCATTATCACTTATCATTTATTTTTCACTCAATCAGATGAACGCTGCATCAGATTTTCGAATGCTTAGATCTTCCACAAAATGTGGTTCTAATCTTCTAAAATAAGTACAAAAGATCCTAAAAGCCGCCCCAAGCTTCCTCCAAACCAAACCAAGCCTTTTCCCACTAAGTGGGGTCGGCTATATGGATTTGATGACGCCCCAACTTCCTCCACGTAGGAAAATAGGGGGAGTACAATTTTTAAAATCCTTTTCTATATGGATCAGTTCAAAAAAAGACGGGGGTGACTCAACTTGGCCGATTTAAAAACCATGGTCCAATCAAAATGACTTTTTGGGATGGAATTGTTAGTGTAGCAAGTAACAACACAGGTGCTATGATGCACGGATAATTCAAAATGGGCAACATATCATGTCGTATCCGATATTCACTTTTTATGTGTAAAATCCATGTCCTTGCCGTGTCTATGGCATGTCCTTGCCGTATTTGTGCATCATAGCACAGGAGAATAGCAATGAAAAAAATAAATAAAGTCAATGATGCCAGCTAAGAAACCATTATGCCTTGACAATGACAAGATAATTAGTAACCATTCAAAAAAAAAAAATGAAAATATAATCAGTAGGCTCTGCCTACCAATTTTCTGAGTTATATTCAACTGACTCAATAAAAAATTGCTTCAGTTACCAAATCGACTAGGCTAAGCTTCAAGTCACCACCAAATTCCAAGAATCCCGCATTTTATGTAATGTTGAACCCTAACACTTTTTTCAGTTGGAAAATAGCAACACAAACAGGGTCTTTATGCAAACGAAAATGCATGGTTGAGACAGGGAGAGTGTAATAGTAAGTTGATAACCAGAATTACAGGATCATGCAACGCAAACCACAAAAGACACGTACAACTGACACACCCATTCCTTGATCTAAAAAGATGAACTATAGAGATGAGGGGGAAAGGCAAAGCATAGATCACAAATGCATAACATAACATAACCATGTTGTACAGATAAGAATTAAATACACACACAATAAGAAGAGTTCATCAAAGAGGGACTCTGTCTAAGATTTCCTTAAAAATGAACCACTGATATCCTTCTAAGGTATCATTGACCTCACTAGACCTCACAATATATGGAAAGTGGTACAGATTTTTCCTTAAATTGAGCACCACACCTCACCTGGATGGATGCATGCCAGCATTAAGGATAGGGGGCCAGAAAGGTCACATCAAAGATTAGGGCTGGGCAAAGTAAGACCTGTTGGATAAACCACAATCATGGTTTTATGGACTCCCAATCACAAGAGTACTTTATTTGTTGAAAGGTGGACCTTCAAGAGTACCATAAGCTTTGGTGTACTCTATGGTAAAAGGGCCCGCAAGAGTACTAAATTTGTTGATTCTGTTAAGGTGGCACATCAAGAGGACCATAAGATATGATGTACTCTATGGAAAGAATAAAAAAGGAATGCATGAGTAATATATTATCTTTATTTTTAATGTGAGTATACCACGTAGAATAGCATTTAAAGAGATGAAAAAACCAATAAATCCTCTTTTTTCCCTCTCTTCAACTGAAATATCATCGTACAGATCAATGTATCATAGAAAAGAATACCATGTACATGATATATTGAATCTTTTCTTCTTGGTGAATGTCCAAGGATATGCACATTAATGAAGTAATCAATCTAGGGCCCACTTTATGTGATCAAAGGGAAGAAAAGAGGACATAATAAGAGTTCTCCCTTTGAGAGTTTCCTGTAACTATTTTGGCATTTTTTCACACAGTAAGGTCAGATCCTCACAAAAATTCAGATTCTTCGATTTTTTTTCCATCCACCACCAATTCTTTATATCTGGTTGGATTTGGGTTATGAAACACCCTTATTCATAGCCTCTTTGTGGTAAATAGAACTACCGGTTCTGATATCAAATCAGACCCATTTAGAGGCGCTATTTAGAGTGGTTGTTTCCAACGGCCTGTTTTTCCATATGCCTGAAATCTATTTGACCTATGCTGGATGGGAATCTGAAATATCTAGAATTTAAAACATAAAACAGATTAACCCCTCACAGGTCTCATCACCATTGAAGCCTTTCCCATCTACCTGCCATTGCCTTTGAGAGTTTTACTTTTCCTGTCAGCACAATTTTATGATCTAACATCCTTATGTGAGTTTTAATCCCACACACTTAAATATTAATTAAAACATAATTAACAAAATACCCTTTTACTATAAAATCAAAACATAACTGGATCAACAGGTTTGGGTATCTAGACATGATTGTGGGTCCCATGGGCCCATATGTGGGTTCTATGAGGGCAACGTGGCTACAACCTCTCACAGCCCTCCAATAAACCCCACCCCAAAAGTGCAAATAATAATAATAATAATAATAATAGTAGTAGTAGTAATAATAATAATAATAATAGTAGTAATAATAATAATAATAATAATAAGGATACAAGTAGAAGGATATTTTGAAAAGCAACAATCACGAAAACTCCCAACATAAAACTTAACCTTCATGAGAAAACTATGAATTCTAAATAAGAATATTTGGGTGGAAACGAGAATATCATTAGAAAAAAAGATTGCATAGTATTTGTATTTTACGGAAAATAAAAGAATAAACAAAGAGAACTCCCAAAAATTCATGCCAAAGTTCCATACCTTCCGCTCGGCCTGATCAAATTCTTCAAGAGTACCAAATTCCCGCTCAAATCTTAACCATGAATGGCATATGTCCTGAATGATTCTGTGTTTTAGGAAAGGAAGGTATCATCTAATCCATAATATATTACATGAACGATAAAACCTTTGCAAGATGGCATGGGCCTAAAAGAATATAAATCTTATCAAACCAATTGAAATGACTTCTATAAATATCAAAGGGGAACATCAGAGTACAAGTTTATATAGCCCATATCCAAACAACTACTGATTTTATTCACTATGTAAATAAAAAATAATACTAAAAAATGAAAAATATAGATTCAAATTCCAGAAGTAGCACCTCACTCCACAGTGAAAACAACAATGAAAAAAAAGCTAAGCGGAAATCAACATAGCCCTTCACCCCAAAAGAATCACGTCCACTACAAACAAGCTTTTCTTAATTAAACTCCTCTGTGACTATAAGCCTCCTACCATCTAAGGATGTCAATTTGTTACGAGTAAAAAGCGACTTTTGAAGAAAAGTAGCAAACAAGGCACTTAATAACGCACTAAAATCTTACAGGGGATTCCTATTTCTTAAAGGCAGCTGAATATATTAAGAGAAGGGAAATAATAATAGAACAGCAAAGAAATTTCCCAAAACTAGCTAAACAGGCAAAGGAATAACATTTTAAAAGAAAATGGAAGAACGAGAGAGTCCTTGCTTAGCTAAAAGATCTGTAACACCATTAGAATATCCAACAATATGCCAGTCTAAACTCAAAAGTATCTGTAACACATCTTGATGTTCCTGGATTTACAGGATGACAAACACAATTCTCCATTGGTATGCCCTCAATATCTGTAACTCATCCAATGCCACGAGCTTTCCTCAATAATAAGAGGAAATATATCAATCCTGCAGTTTCGTATAGGACATTCCTTTAAAATTACTAAGCTATTTTCATCAGATGAACCTTTGGAGGAAAATAGTTTAAACCATAGCATATTTTATATGCAAATATCATTTGACGAAACAATGAAGTCTTATTTGCAAGGATCAAAATAGCAATTGCAGTGGGCATAGCGGCCGATGGCCAAAACGCTACATAATGGGAGATGCGTAGCGGCGTAGCAGCGTGAATTTTTTAAGGGGTCAAAAAAATTCGAATCTTGTGTAGCAGCCAATCTCGTGTTTTTTTAGTGATTTGGAACCATATATACACAGATGCTTACAGCTCAGTATTTTAAATATATATAGGCACATGCAGACATGGTTAAACACTAGTAATGTGTTTACAGAGAATTAGATGACAGGCAGATAAATGAAACAGCTGCTAAAAAAACCCTGCAACAAACATGATCTCTTGCAATAAAGGGTAATTACTTATAGCATATTGGGGCTTTGGTATGGTCAACCTTAAGAAAGGAAGCACATGGCCCACCTCTGTAAGATCTGAACCATTCAGATTGTATGCCCCACAGTGTTAACTAGCAGGAATGGCAATGGGTCAGGTTAAAGCGTGACTCACACTATTGTGCTACTATTTAGAATGGGACCCATCTTTGAATACGCATCACGCATGGTCCAAATGCACAGTGCTCAGGAGAATATCTTCCCTATTTTAGATCTTTTATAATGGGTTCTAATATACAATCATGCGTAGACCAATGGGAAAGGGTAAGGTGGGTGGGCGGGCTTGTGGTAAAAACAATGGGAAGTATACAATAAACTTAATAATACTTCAAACGGAAAAAAAAATGCGCGTATCGAACCTTACCCGACACATACCTGTCGTGGTGCAGGTTTGGTACAGATATTATAAATCCATGATAGGTCAGGCCATGTATGAGCCAGAGCAGGTGTGAGAGGGCAGGTTCAGATTTAGCCCGACCCTCACCATCCCTACATCCTAGTAGATCTACAAGAAAACATCACTGAATAACATGTTTGATTTATTCATTACCGTACATGTCCATGGGCTGCCAAAAAAAAAAAAAGAGGAACTAAAGCTTCCCTGGCCCCTAAAACAGCTCAGGAGTACATAGGCGCAAGGAAGAAGGTGCGCTGCAATGAACCTAAAAATAGGGCATCACCTAACCACCACACAGCCCCCCCGCCCCCTCAAACAGAAAGAGCACCCAAAAACCACAGGTGAGGCACAAAGGGGCCTTGGTATGCCTTCAATTACAATGGTAAAATCAAGTTTATAATATATATATATATATATATATATAGAGAGAGAGAGAGAGAGAGAGAAACGGCAAGAAACATACCTCAGAACCAGTTCCTGGGAATCTTTTACTGTAGCACCTTTTATAGATGGATCTGGCCTCATTTATATGCCCCATTTCAATTTCCATTGCAATGTAACCTTGCCAAACTTCCAACATTGCTCCGCTGATTAAATAAGTAGGAATGAGAAAAAAGAACCAGGTAAGGAAATGGAAAACTTGAACGGTAGACTTCTAACACTCTAAATATGCAAAATAGAAGACCTTGTCTTAATCAAGCTCTCCCAAACTCCACGAGCTGCAATTAAATCTTTTCCAAGATTCAACTCTAAACGAGCCCAATATGAATGTAAGCGTAATAAGCCATTCGTATTCTTTAGGTATGAAGACAAGTACTCTGAAGCATACTGTAGTTAAAAGACATGAAATTATTGTTCACAAACATGAATTTAAATATATATATATATATATAACACTACGCTTGCACAGAAGAGAAAAATAAATAAAAAGATAAGTTATCAGTATGACAACATGAAGCCAACGTAACCACCAAACAAATGACTTAGTCAACACATACTTTGTAAAAGTATTTACAATATTGTGTTTAATGTTAATGTGCACTTCTTCAGTGGACATGGTGACACGGTAAACTGTAGGAAATTTAGTTAATCTGCATAATGAAAATTGCAATCTGTAAAATAAAAGAACACAATAAAGACATAATTATACTGTAGAACATCAATACACAGTGACAGCATCCAATGCACTTTAAATTTTTGCACCAATTCCATGAAATAGAGAGTTCTAACCAAATGGTAGTGCTACCAGTATGTGAAAAATTGGCATCCATCCGAACTGCCTTTTCTCCAAAATCAAACTTATTCAAGGGAAAACAACATATGATTTGGCTTAGCAGCTAACTGCAGTAGCAGCAACATGTCTTCAACATTAGCAACAATCAAGTGAAAGATTATCCTCATTTAAACCATACCGCACAGGAAATACAAAAACATTAAGATAAGGTTGGCATAAACTCAAAGAAATATCTCCACAGTAGCTTCCTAATTTAATTTACACAGCAAGTTTATAAGAGTGGGGCGGGGGTTTGGAAACGAAACAAAACACCCAAAAAAATCTAAGAGCGGTAGACAAGGTGAACCTGAAATGTGTCTCTAATCAGCGCATAGTTCAGGCCATCCTCCAATTCGCTGGGTAGAGATATCCTTCTTCTTAAGCCATCAATCCGAGTGAGGAACAAATCCAAATACTGAAAATCAAGGGATAAATTACAGGTTAGAGTAGTTTTCTCACTCTTAACACCAAATGCCAAATTAATATTCAATTAATCAGAGTCGTAGATAAAGTATATTTAGGATATTATTATATAACCATTTTCCAAATTCCAAGAAGCAATTGAAGCATTCTTCAAAACTTCAGCTGCAGCAAGCATTGTGGCTGGCCCAAAAGTATATATGGCACAACAATACGCAGCAGTTTGCGGCCATCATGACGTGATTTTTTACTTGGCCCAGAAAATATGGAATATAGGAAAAAGATATTGGTTATGATCTAATGCTCTTTTCCATTTGAACATAATATAAAGCTAAGTAGCAGACCTAAAAGCCCTTTATTGCTGTTTCGCATTAAATTGTTAAAATGTTTAAATTTAATTTTTAAAAACAGATGTATTTCAAGGAATTTAGTGTCATTCTAAGCAAGTCTTTTCAATCTGAAATGACAGCCACATATGCATGAGCTTTTTAAGTACTTATAATCTTTGATACATTTGTCTCCATGTTCTCTTCCTTCAAAAGGATTTTCAAACAATACACCTTGGTTGGATATGGCTAGCAATTGTCATTGCAGCAAGTCTTGGGGAAATGATATTTTACAATCCAACTCACCTGCCTTTTATGCGCTGGCAGAGAGAAAAACTGATCTTGATCAGAGACCTATCCTCTATTTGATTGTGTCTTCCTAATTTTAAACAATAAATGATAAGGGCCAACCATTTAATAGAAACGGCTTTTTAGTAAAACCGCATCAATAATGAATCCCTCCCGTTAGCATGTTGTCCCTTACTGGTAATGTCTACATTCCTTTGGATGGTAAAGATAGTAGAGTTTGGACAGCCCCTGACAGATGGATCTTTTACGGTTCACTCTATTTGCGGCTATGAGAAGAGCTGATTTGGCAGATTTTAGCCCTCTGGCACACTTGTGGAAGTTCAAGGCTACTCTAGGGTTGTTGCTTTTGAATGGTTGGCGCTGCAAGGAGGTATTAATATTATAACCATATACAATTTACAGCATAGAAAGAATATTATGGTGAGTGCTTGTCCAATGTGTGTACTGACTGCAGAATCAATCGGCCCTATGCTCCTTAATTGTAGGTGCACTCAATTGCTATGGAGGTGCACTCAATTGCTATGGAGGTCAATCTGGATGCTGTTTGATTGCAGTGGGCTGCTTCCAAATACCTTGGTGCAGCTATATGAGGCTTGGAAGATGGGTGTGGGCTGTCAAAGAGGGAGAAAAATGTGGAAGGTCTCATTCCTAGCTACCATTCGGAACATTTGGAATGAAAGAAACAGGCACTGTACTGAAGGGAAATCAACTATTGAACTAATGCTAGCAGATAAAGTGAACTTCTATGTACCTTCATGGGTCGCTGTTGTACCTCGATTTCAAGATCTTCATATTGCGACAATTCTGAGTAATTGGAAGGAAGTAGGTCTCCTATTCTCCTTACGTGGTCTCCACTGCCTCCAGGTACCTTGAAATTAAACTTTGATAGTAGAACTTCAGGTAACCAAGGAATGGCAGGTTTGGGTGGCATAATCTGCAATGATATGGACTCCAATCTACTATCTTTCTTCTGGTTCTGCAGGACATTGTTCGATTACACAAGCTGAATTGATGGTGCTCAACACTGGCCTTCGTGAAACCTGTAGGCTACTAAACTTTCATGGTATTTTGGTAGAATGGGAGTCCTTTAGCATCTTTCAACAAGCTTCAGGAGAAGAAAAGGGCCCCTTGGTATCTTGTGGACATTTTAGAAAAAGTGTTGGATCTAGTCAAGAGACTGGGTGCA
This sequence comes from Camphora micrantha, assembly GCA_003546025.1. Taxonomy (NCBI): domain Eukaryota; kingdom Viridiplantae; phylum Streptophyta; class Magnoliopsida; order Laurales; family Lauraceae; genus Camphora; species Camphora micrantha. The sequence goes on along the minus strand of QPKB01000003.1, from coordinate 4,562,639 downwards.
TCTTTCTATCACATCAAGCAAAGCGCCAATGTCGGAGTGGCCAAAGAAGGAATCCAGTATCCTAACGTGGTTTTATTATTTGATATGTCTGCATATATGTGATCTTTTTTTAGTTAGCTTGTCATGCTATTTTTGTGGCATTTATCTGGCCCTTTTGGTTTAGTATAGATCCTTTATACCGTACAGTTTTTTAAATACTAATATAGTCACCATTTCAAAGATAATAATAATAATAAATAATCCTTCCACTTTCACACTACACAATAATTGATCATAGTCACAAGGCGGCCCCCACAAAGGAACCAACACTACAAATGGGACCATATTTCATTAGATCCCATTTGCATACCTGTTATTGAATTCCATTCAAAAGCGTGTAAAGAGATGAAGGGTATAAGGAGTAAATCTATAGGGACCATCACTTCCGTAAGATTCAATTTACTAAGGTTCATGTCAAGTGAGAACTTTCGATAGCTCCCTGTGGATCTTCAACTATAATCCCTCACTTTTAGCACCTTTGATAGAATGATGATGTTTAGAAATCCTAGAAATTGAATACATATCAAACGAAAGGGCCCTAAATATTTTTTCCCATTGAAAAAACAAATTCTGTGGCCACACAGCAATAGCAACCAATAATATTATGTGCTTAAAACTAGCGCAGTGGCCACAATCGAAACAGTGAATCGGCCACTGTATTAAACCATGATTAGAAGTCAGTGCAGCAAGTGTGGTGTTTCAGTCTACACAGTAGAAGAGACGTTAGTTCCCTCGCTGTTGCACTGAAATCTACCAATTTCTCACACATTATGAAATCAAATCATGCCATGCATATAGTAAATATGTCTGTACGTTTTGGTGGTATTCTTCCATAAAAATTCTGGTCGCGCTTCAATAGATGAGATATACTAGCCCAAATTTTCAATGCAACTAATATGTGCATCAGTAATTCAATTGACTGAATAATCCATGGCAGATTTGAATGCAGCAGATTTGAATGCACACAGTCCAATACCATGCTCAACATGTACCATTCAAAGTAAAAAAAAAAAATATTCAGGTTGTGCATCAACCCATCAGGCAGCTTCAGGCCAATTGGGTCCAGTCGTCTACCAGAGGAACCACCAAGGGTCAGACTCTTTAGTCAAAAACAGATTCATCATATAAGTCTTTGACGCCATTAGGTAGAAATAGAAAGTAAATCCAAACCTATCTAGTAAAAAAATCTGACATATACATTATAGAAAAGAAAATCCAATCAAATCTGGTCAAGGGAAAGGCATGGAGTGTGAACCAAGTACTAGGGACTACACTACCATATGGTCTTATACAAGCAATGAAATACCTCTCTTGTCAGCAGTAAATGAAATTACAGTCTTTTTCCCTAAGTTCTAAATAGAGTCACTTGTGTGTATCCCCTTAAGTTTCGACATAGGAAACAGCCATTAGCTATTTTTCCCTTGGCTTACCAATGTGCACATGGACCTTTGTCTCTAGAAAGAAACCAATACTTCACAACTGCCCATTCTGCACTAAAGTCATCCACATGTGTCTGTACTTGTATGCATATTTCAAGCATCCACAGAACCAGGGACGGACATTTATCCTTATCTGTTCAGACATGGCTGGTAATTTTGGCTCTAAAGTTGAAGGGTAGTTTGCGAAAAGTCAGTATTCACTACTCAGTCATCAATCATAAATTGCAATAAAGTGATCCAAAAGGCATAAAATATTTTTAAAAAAAATTAAGTAAAAAAAAAAAAAGGCATCACTGAGAAATTCAGCAAAACATAAAAAGAAATTGCAACTAAACATATCCTATTACCTCCTCATAATTTGAAAAACCACATTGCAAAGAATGCTCAAAAACCTGAAATAAGAGAAGAGGTTAGGCTTAGTAGGCCTGAGCCTGATACAGAAAACAAATATAGCTCAATTAACTAAAACTGAAAAAATCATCACTGTGTATGCGTATGCATGGATTCAGTATTTTGTGTTTGTCTCTTGAACTGAATAAATTAACGTGAACATAGCCAATTATTCAAACCCTCTCCAACTGCATCCGTGTTCCACACCCTGGCCAACCAGGCCACTTAAGAACTTGCTCAGCTGCCTAAGACTATATGCAGCTGCTCACCAAAGACCTAGGTGTTGCATCTAACATCAGGTAATTTGCCAAAGTTTCTTTTTTTTAGGAAAGGGCAACATGGTCCTCCAAACATAAAGAATTTGAGTGCTGCTATTGGCACACAGAGTTTTTCTCTTCCCAAAAAGCCAATATTAAAAATAAAATAAAAATAAAAAAACAATGAGATTACCTTTTTGCCCACCCTCTTCCCTTTCTCTCACCCCACCTCCCCCTTTACCTTCGGCTCCGGCCTGGACGGCGGCGGCCGACCTCTCCCCTCCCCTTCTCCCTCCCTCCCCACTGTTTTCTCTCCCTCCCTTCCTCCCTCCCCACTGTTTCTCTCTTTCCTCCTCCCTTTTCTCTCCCCCCACCTCCCCTTCACCGACGGCCAACCCCTGCTCCCTCCCTCTCTGCGGCCAACCCCTCCCCTCCTCTCCTCCCTTCCTCACTCCCTCCCTCGGCTTCCTCCCTCCCATTGTTTTCTCTCCCTCTCTTCCTCCCATTGTTTCTCTCTCCTCCTCCCTTTCTCTCTCCCCACCTCCCCCTTCACCAACGGCGACGGCTCTCCCCTATCCTTCCCTTCTCCTCCCTCCCTCCCTCCCTCTCTCTCTTCCTCCATCCCCACTTTTTTTCTCTCTCTCCTCCTCCCTTTCTCTCTCCCCTTACCTTCCCTTCACCTCCGGATCCGACCTGGACTGGCGAGCGCTGGTCCATCCCTCTCCTCCCCTTCTCTCACGCTCCCCCTCCCCCTCCCCAGTGTTCTCTCTCCCTTCTCCCACTCTCTCCTTCACTGTTTTCTCTCCCCCTTCTCCCCGTCTCTCCCTCTCCTTCTTTCTCTCCCTTCTCCCCGTTTCTCCCTCTCCCTACCTTTCCCTGGCCGGCGGCAGATCGGGCAGCTTGGCGATCATTGCGATCGCCCGGCTGTCCGATCTGCTGCCATCGGAGGTGAAGGGGAGGTGGGGGAGAAAAAGGGAGAGGGTGAGGCAAAAAGGTAATTTTATAAGGGGTTTTTTTAAAAAAAAAATGTGTGGGAAGAGAGAAAACTTGTGTGCCAATAGCAGCACTCAAAGAATTTTTTCCCCAAACTTCTATATTATGCACAGAAAATTCCAAAAAGGATGACAAAAATCAAGAAGAAATGGCCAGAGTGGACATATAAATATAAAATCCCCATCCGTTGTAGGGAACAACAAGAGAGGACTATTGCAAAAAGTAAACATCCATGTTTTTTTATCAATTACAAATCACAAAGTTGCAAATGTAATACGCCTCATTGACAAGGTCACAACTAGGGAAAAAATTTGCCTTCAATCCTGATAAATGAGAAAAAAAAAAAAGAGCAAAAGTCGCTTCCACGTAAAAAAAAGAGTAATACATAATTGTAGCTCTTTACACATTAAACTGCTTTCCTACAATCAAACTAGAACAACTAGCCCAAGACATATGAAGAATCTTTCCACAACTCAAAACATTGAGGATCAAACTCTTTGCAAAAAGAATGTCCAAGCTATATCAGATTATCAAAGCAGTCAAACAGCAACCACTAATACGGCCAAGTAACGTGTGCTCTAATTTTCGAGCTAAATCCTTCAACAGTGTGTTCAGAGCAGTTCGGAAGTTTTTTTTTTCCTTATTTTCGTTTTGGTAAATGACAGAAACGTAAACAGTATAGGCAATTATTACCTTCAATTAACAGGATTTAGAAGGAAAAAGAAAAGGTGAGAATCATACAGCAGAGAACTCTTTCTCTGACGCATGAGCACGCTCCAAGGAAAGTAAGTATCGGATCCAAAGTTCAGCAACCCAGGTACAACTTCTGGTGGCCCTCGAATAAACACTCCTCGCAACATTAGAAACCTAACACAGAGGAATCGCTATTGACATTACCAAAATTTAGCTCTAGTGAGACTAACTAGGGGTGAAAAAGTAATACACTCCTTGCAACATTAAAAACCTAACATAAAGAGAAATCACTATTGTAAATACGAAAATTTAGCTCTAATGAGACTAATTAGGGGTGAGAAAGTGTCAAGAAAACCTTCAAGGTTTTGTCCAGGTAGCGAGTATAACTAAGCCACAGATCACTTGATACTGGAAATTCCGTGATAGCACGTTCGTAGAGAATTTGAACACGAGCAGGGTCACCATAAGATTCTTCAAATTTTATATAAGTCTGCAACAAAACAATAACCCTCAGTTTGGTGTTTGCAGGACAAACATAGAAAAGCATGTAACACTCTGAAGTCTCTTCAAATTGTGAGAAAATTAAAACCAACAACATGAAATGACCATGGCATTTTTGTTTTAACCAGAATAATAGAGCACATTTTGCATAATACATATATAGAGAGACAACAATCATTACATACTGAAAAAAGAAGAAGAAATACTAAGAAAGTAGCAATCATAACCTCTTCATAAGGACTGGTTCTAACATGCCATCAAGCAATCAAGGTCAATCATATGGAATAATATGGCTAACAGGACTACTAGCACCGACATACGGACCAGCATAATGGATAATAGTTACTTGTCATATAACCAACATTAGTTGCTCTCTCTCTCTCTCTCTCTCTCTCTCTCTCTCTCTCTCTCTCTCTCTCTCTCTCTCTCTCTCTCTCTCTCTCTCTCTCTCTCTCTCTATATATATATATATATATATTATATATAGGATGCTAAATTGAATTGTTCAAGAACTAAGCAGTACAAAAGAGATGTACTAAAATGCAAAGAAAAAAAAAACAGAAAACACCATCCAAAAGGAAAGAAAATAGACCCACTCAGGCCCCAAAAAGGCAGGAGAAACTGCCCCCAACAAATTAAGAGGAGGCCAGCTCCTTCTAATCAAGCAAAGTGATCTCTATAGGCACAACCCAAGAGTCTGGAAGAATGGAAACCCACGAAGCCACCTGAAATCTAGCACTTGCAAGAACAATAACCGTGGAAGAAGTCTTCCCCTCAAAATATACAGGTTTTCTCTCCTTCCAAATAGCCCAAATAATGGCCAGGAAAGAAGAGCGCCACAAAAGTCTCCATTTACCAGATGAAAACCAACATTAGTTAATATAGGCACTCCAGCGAATTGATTGTATCTTTTACATCCCGAAAGTTGTTCGATGTCATCCATTTATATAGGGCTCTTTCACAAAACCTAAGATGCATTAATGACCTAAGATTTGTAGATCCATGGATCTTGAGTAACCACTGACTAAAAATTAGACTCGGCCCCCAACTTGGCATGGATCGCATCGAGTCAGATTAACTCCTAAATTTTCAGTCCCCCCCCCCCCCCCCCCCCCCCCAAAAAAAAAAAAAAAAAAGAGTAATACATAATTGTAGCTCTTTACACATTAAACTGCTTTCCAATAATCAAACTAGAACAACTAGCCCAAGACATATGAAGAATCTTTCCACAACTCAAAACATTGAGGATCAAACTCTTTGCAAAAAGAATGTCCAAGCTATATCAGATTATCAAAGCAGTCAAACAGCAACCACTAATACGGCCAAGTAACGTGTGCTCTAATTTTCGAGCTAAATCCTTCAACAGTGTCTTTAGAGCAGTTCGGAAGCTTTTTTTTTTCTTATTTTCTTTTTGGTAAATGACAGAAACGTAAACAGTATAGGCAATTATTACCTTCAATTAACAGGATTTAGAAGGAAAAAGAAAAGGTGAGAATCATATAGCAGAAATTAGAGGAGGTGGGGACATTATTGGAGGAAGAGGGAAATTAGAGGAGTCTGAAAGATGGGTTTTAAATTGGAATTTGGGAGATGGGTTTTCATTAAAAAAAAAAAAATTTTGAGGAGGACAAGAAGAAGGGGGGTTGGGATCATGGAAGGAGGAGGAGGAGGATGGATTCATGATTCATGTGGGAGATGGAATCATAGCTGAAATAGGAATTTAGACTCAGGGTTTTGATGAGTGTGGTGTGGAAGGTGTTCATGAGAGAGAGACATTGTAAATCAGATGTAAAACCAACTCAATTAGAGAAGGACGACTCAAAAGCAAGAGCAAGAGAAGGAAATTTCATTGGATTAGTTTGGCAGCCTGGGAGATCAAGAGAAGCTGTAAGACCACAGAATCAGGATCCAAACACATGAAACAAGATAATATAGATGTGGGTTTTTATAAGCTGATGCAGAAAATCTAAACCAACAAAATGGGTCATTTAAATTTCTTGCAATTTGGATGACAGCTCGGGAGAAGAACAGAAGTTACAAACCACAGAATCAGGATACAAAGTTTAAATCACTGCCTAGGTCCTCGCGATAAGATGAAGACAGCGAAAAAGAAGAAATCAAAAAAGACTCAGCCAAGTCAGTATGACCCAAGTTGGTCATGGGCGAGTCTAAGTGGAACACCCGATTTCCGAAGGGAGATCTGCCAGAATTTCTGAGAAAAGTAGTTGAAAAGTGGGTAAAATTAGTCTGCTATCGGGCTGGGTGAGCTCGGAGCTTAGGCAGTGGAAAAGTGCTTCCTGGCTAGCGACTCGACTGTAACTCCTCTCCATCCACTCCTTTCTTTATCTACGACCACATGTTTAGCGCCTTAACGCATCCTGGCACTTGTTTCTCAACACCGTATTTCTCGACTACTTTTATTTTTAAATAAACTTGTACTACTCATTCTGTCTAGCCTAATGAGTCCGTGGAGCATGCACCCATGCCGATACCTTAGGTTTGTCAAAGCTCTAGAGTTTCCAGGAGGCAGTCACACCCTGTTGGCCGCCCATTTCCCAATGCAAACATGTGCTGTCAGAGGCTGTGAGGTGATTATTACCTGTCACATAATCACCTGTCACCCATCCAAAAAGCAGTACATTCAATCCAGAACCTATGCATTGAAGGCAATTTTGTTGATAAATAACAAAAACTTCATTGAATAAGAACAGTATTGATAACAAAAAAAAAAGACTTAACAATAAAGAAAAGGAACTTAAGTGAAAGTCAAAATCCTTATTTAAACAGCCACTCTCACCACCACCGTTTTGACTGCTTCTATAATAAAGCCTTAAACATAATCAAAGCCAATCATCTCTCATAATAGCTTATTGAGTATTTTTAATCACAACACTTAAACTCTTATAGTAATTAAAATCAAAAAACAAGGACGAAAATCATTAGATCAAGCTTGAACAAACTCAGTTTTTACCATTCAAAAAAAAAAAAAAAAAACAATGGACGAGAAAAAAAAACCTAAACTGATTGCTGCAATCACCCCAACTCAATAGGAGTTGGACAAACCTGGGCTTCTTGGAAAGGGATTGAAGAACCTCTCACAAACACACATTTCTTCATGTCATTTGGACATCGTTTTGACACATGAAATACGGCTTTGTACCAAGCATGGGGGCGAAAAACTAATGCAATGATGCCATTTGCATGGCACATGGAGTCCTTGGACACTTGGACAGCTTTGCAATTGCATCACTTTTAAAACAAGTACAAGTTATGAGATAAATTGCCTTCATGCTTAGAAGTGATTTGAGATGTTGACCCTATTTTTTTATAATGCCTGAATCATCGATAAGTGACCTTCACGTATATTTTCTAAGCCATCTATTGTTACCTTGCATCAGATTCACTACAATGTGACATCTACACCCTTCCATTCTAGCAATCCCAACTCCCCACAAAAGTCTGAAGAATGAAAAGTGAAATTTAAATAATAATCCCATCATCCAAATTATTCATAAAGAGAAGCCATATATTTTAAGAACAATCAACAAACTGCAATGTTTCTAGCACATGGTATCATAATTATTCATCTTACCATGAAGTGTTTAAGCCTCTCTGTCTCAGATGAATCACACTGAGAAAGTTGATCCTCATATTGGACACGATCGTTAAACATTTGCATTGCCTTTTGATAAGCCGATGTGGTATGAGACGGAAGCCCATCACAATCATCAGAGTTAACATCAATAGTACTTCCTTGCTCTGCCTCCCAAAGCTTGTAAGCCAGGAGTGTTGATCTTGAGGTGGCAAGTGGAACAGACAACTGACGATGGAATAGGCTACGAATATGTTGGACTTGTTTTGTCTTGTCCTGTAAAAACAATGAGATATTTGTCATTTTTTCAGTAAATAAATTTGGGTAAAAATAAAAATAATAATGATGACAATTATATCTTCTGTATAAAATAATTATGATGATGTTAAATAACAGAGATAACAGTAAGTACTAAGTAGGCAACATACATAAGTTGGATACACGCTGAGTGCTAAAACTGAATAAGACCCAACTAAACTCAACTGAGTTGACTCAGGCTCACTAGGAAAGAGGCAACCTGATAGAAACTCCAATTGTAAACTAGTTTTTTTATATTTGGAGTTCTATCAACAATTTGCTTGCATAGGTTGATATCTGGTATTTTCTGAGTTCCTATTTTTGAAGGATTACAAAAGAATATTTTTACAACAAAGATGCGAATTAGAAAGGATTGGTCAACAAAATATGAACTGGAGACTGAATCTTGACATGCCTTAGAACACAGTTACCAGAAGACGTATTGGCTATACTTTGGATCATTTGATTGGAACAAAATTTACATTACACTAAAGAGCCTGCTTCTTAATGGATACTTCAATAAGCAGTTCTCTCCCAACGCAAAAGAAGAGTAATCAGGCACTTCTTATGGAACCGAGAAATTGAAGCCTCATAATAATCATAATAAAATATTAAACAAAAGTTTTTCAATCTGCAAATATGATCCCAAACCTCACATGCGCCAGTAATTCCAAATATTGATAGGGAGATGAAAGCTCTAGGGTTCCCCAACAACAACGACTAACAAGATTGCAGTCACCAACCATTCTCTAAGCATTATGAAATTTTCCATATTGGATTCAACCTCCATATGATGCTGACGTCAATGCATAGGACGCTAAATAAGCCCTAGATGAGATGGAATAAGGAGAAGCTGCCAAGTGGAGAAGAAAAGGGAAAGATATATATATATATATATATATATATAGAGAGAGAGAGAGAAGGAAAAAGGAAAAAAAAAAAAAAGAATGAGAAGAAGAAAAGGAAGATACTGGGTAGAGGACAAAGAAACCCTAAGTTTCAACCTTACCATGATTTTCATTTTAGTTTTAGGGTTTCATTTTAAAAAAGGGGAGAGAAATAGAGAGAGAGAGAGAGAGAGAGAGAGACAGAGGTGAAGAGAATTAGAAAAAAGAGGGAAGAAAAGGAATCAAAAGAATTAAGGGGAAAAAGTTGTGACCAGTACCTCTATTCGTTTACAACTCATTATTTCATTAATGATACTTTTCATAAATTCCAAAATAGTCCCTGTAGTTCTAATTACAGAGGACAAAATCATATAGAAATTACAAAACAGTCCTTCAACTCTCAACAGTCTCCAATGGCCTACATCACCTTACAGAGGATCACACATGTATGCTTAAAGGCTAATAATACTTAATCTTAATAGATGTGCCAACTTCTACAATGACATGAGATTCCGGTTCGAGGATTGAATTCATTAATGATAATTTTCATAATTTTCAAAATGATCCATGTAGTTCTAATTACAGAGGACAAAGTCATACAGAAATTAGAAGACAGTCCTTCAACTCTCAACAGTCTTTAATGGCCTGCATCACCTTACATTGGATCACACATGTACACTATAAAGGCTAGTAATACTTAATCTTTATAGATGTGCCAACTTCTACAATTATGTAAAATTCCAGGTAGAGGATTGAATAATTCATGTTACAAGGTAAAGGTGTCATAGGTGACAAATATGCATATGATAGAACAAATAATCAAGTAACTTTGGCATTGGGTGACAAAAGCACCGGCACAGTGGAAGGTGCTCATTATCGAAACATTCAGGTTGTGGGTCAACTTGTCAAGTCAAGTTACCCATTACTGATCAAAAAGAAAACTTTGGCATTTGTTTTTTTTTTTTTATAATAACTTTGGCATTTGGTTATAAGCAAATATGAGGACGAAGACAAAATAGATGACATCAAATAAATAAATAATCAGTTACCATTTTCAAAAATAAATAAATAAATAATAGATCACTTTACAGATGATAACACCTATGACATGAAAGCCTATGGAAGGAAATTCTGACCCCACTATTGGCATCATCAATGGTGAAGAAGATAGCTTGCTCAAATTCCCTGTATGCTTCCCAGATCTTACTACCTTCGCCGACATGCAGTCCAGCAGCAGTAAGAGCACGTTCAAATAAATCTCTCATCTTCAAGATACCAGCTGGTGTGCATTGGGACACTTCTCGATCATGTTCTTGGATAAAATTTATATAATCACACCAGAGAGGCACTGACTGCATAGAAACGCAGAACTTGTTTCATACTCTTTCATAGGAAGTTCAGATAAGCTTTGTACTCAAGAAAATCAGAACCTACCAAATACTCTTTCACTCCCCTTTCATAAAGTTCCACAATTGCATCAAAGGCTTCAGATCTGCACAATTACAGGAACAAGAGGGGAAAAACACGTAAAAAATGGCTTTTTTATACAAGAGCAACATCACAGGTTCACAAAAATTGTATGTGTACATATGTAGATACCAACCAAAATTAGTTTAAAAAAGTTTCTGTCAAATAAGAACCACACCCCACCCCACTATTTGAAAGAGCGATAGTACCCGCAAACAATCAAACAGCTACAGATTACAATTCAACTGAATCAACAATCCAATACCCCCAGCTTCAATATATCATTAAAAAAACAAACTGCATTGACTATCCAGTATTTCCATGCGCATTAAATATCATGTTTCATAAATGAGGAAAAGAACAGATAAACTTAAAAACGAAATATATATACATATATATATATATAGAGAGAGAGAGAGCCATACCCATCACTCAGTGAAGCTTCATCTTTCGCCCATTCCTGCCACATTTTAGGGCTAAGAGGAAACAACGCGCTCATTGACTCCCGCGCCTTCCTCAGCTTCTCAATATCCCCCACCTTCCTTAAAGCTCTAATGTACTGCAAAAACAATCACAAGAGAAACAACACAAAAAAATATTCAACTAAATATCACCACAATCAATAGCAGGCATTTTCATCAACCAAAATCACTAAAACCCCATCCAAACAGCAACTCATCAAAACAAACCACGACCTCCTGAGAAGTTCCAGTCCGATCAAACAACGCAAAAATATTCTGAGAATCGGACGATGAATTGCAACGGGAGTATACAGATCGGATCTTACCTGCACGTGAATGTCGTAACTGGAAGGATTCTCGGCGATTTCTTTCTCTAGGGTTTCGAGCTTCAGATCTGAGTTGTCTTCATCCGAGTCCGAGTCGGAAGAGGAGGAATCGGAAGATACAGTGGCTTTTGGAAGGTCTTGTTTGGGCTCACCTTCGTTGTTGTCCGGTCCATTTAGGGTTTCTACTTCCATTTCTAGGGTTTCCGCCATTGAAAATGGAGCGAGCTTCTTTTGTTTAGTTGAAGGGGGGCGTACTCGTAGCAGAGCAAAAACCCTACTGATAGAGGGTTTTGGATTTATATTTCATTGAGGATGGTGAGACCGAGCTTCTTATATGGGTATGGGGTGGTGGGGTTTTTGGTAGTGAGGGAATTTGTGAAAGGGCACCTGAATTGTATGTTGTTGTCGTATTATATTTTCAGGAAACCTTATAAAAGGACTCTATCTTAGGTTTTTACTAAAATCTGTTTAGTCTTTAAATTGCCTTTTATTTAAAGTTAGTACTAGTGTAAGATGTTATATTTTAAATTTATGAGATATTAAAATTAATTATAAATATATAAACATATATTTATATATATTTATATAAAAACAGTTAACACATCGTTAATCACAAACACAAATGATTAACGTCAACAATAAATTATTACAAAGATAAGACTAAAAAAAAAATCCATTCAACAACAGCATAAAAATAATAATAACGGTAATAATTATTAAAGAATATATAGAAAAACGAATTTTGTTAATATATATAATATTAATAATAAGAAATGCATTCAAGTTTTTGTTACACATTGATAATTTCAAAGCCCAGTAAAAAAAAGCTACTTTATTTTGACTTGTTTGTGGAACAAGAAGATTATAGTCTATGCAAATTTTTATTTCTTCATGGGAATTGAATTTTTGTATTTTCGTAGAAAATCAAAGTCTTCTCTCCTAAGGAAAAATAATTCATTTTTTTATTCCATGCAGGGAAAATACACCACACCAAACAACATAATATTGTTAACAAGGAAAATTATAAAAAAAGTGACATCCTCTCGTTGCACAAATGCACCATTTTTTTTTTTTTTCACATAGGCCAATGGTTATTTCAATCCCTCCGCACAAATTTCTTCTTTACCGTTTTGAAGTAGCACCAATATCATTTTAAAACCAATCAAACCATTTTTTAGCTCTAGATTTATAAAAAAAAAAAATTTGTATAAACATATTGACTTTAAAAGCCATAGATTATGAGACTTTAAAACCAGGTTAGTGTTATTTGATCACAGTAATAATTGGCCCATATTGGATTAATGTATATATCTCTTAATTATGAGTCCATGTGCGCCAACGGAAGTGTGATTTATGGTGGGCCAAACCTGAGATCATGTGTCTATATAATCAGATCAGAAAATGATGCCTATAAGATTAAACCAAAAAACTTAAACCTCAAAACATTTTTATCGCAAGCACATTCATGAGGTGGTCTACTAGAAGGTCGGATTTGATTTTCGTTCACATGTGACAATCTTTGAATAGAATAGTGTTGTATTTTGAAACTAAAAAAAAAGATGATATTTTTAATAAAAAAATTATCAGTATGAATTGTAGAAATGTGGTGTTGAGAGACATAATAACTGTAGCAAAATAGAGAGATTTTAAGGGATATTGATTTAGAGACTTTATGAGATAGAGAATATGGATAAAGATATTTTTTTGGAGAAAAAATTGTGGCATGTGATGACATTGAACTTTAAAACACTCTATGTTTTTTCTCCATATCTATTTGAAAGGAGAATGATCGGGTTGCTGAGGTGGCATCCCTCACAACCCACCTCCTCCTTTGCTTTAATATGTATATATATAATACTCGCAAACTCAAATTAAATTAAGTAGGGCTCACTTATATGCATGATGACCAAAAGAGTCATACTATAAAAGGATCAGTACGGATTAGAAGAAAATATGTCATATCAAGCTATTTAAGTTGTTCTACCATTTAATTTAGTTTTATATCTTCAAGTTTAATGGCTATGTATTGTATAATAAAATTTCCACAATACTATCAAAGTAGCACGATAACCCATACTAAGCACGGGCATGCCTTCATACAATATTCGTAAAAACATATATATATATATATATATATAATTGTATAAATTTAAAACTTGGCTCAAGATGGAATACCATAGGAATGAGATACCAAGCTTTTGACTAGCATGGGGTATGAAAAATGGAACAATCTAACAGAAAAGTAGTATTTCCAATATCCATGGTAGAAATTGATGTACAGCACTCAATCAAGTGAAAAGGCAAGGTGAGAGCGGTTATATGAGAAAGAGATAAAGATAAAAAGGAAGTTGAATACGTGGTTACATGAGATAAAGCCAAGCGTGGTGGATAGATGGGGAGAGAAGTGCAAAGTCTGACCAAAATAGTGATAACGGTAGTTTCAAAATCAAAACTACCCATTAAAATCCAATTCAAAAACCTCTCAGCTTAATATATTATAATGGGATCAATTTCGATTCTAATCAAGGTCGTATAAATGGTTTCGATAAATCAAAGGTAGGCCCTTATATGAAAAGTCAAAAAATGGAGCATTTTGGTAAATTATCATCTATGAGTCATTTGGGTTTTATCGTGAGTTACAATTAGTAAAAAAAAAAAAAAAAAGAAGCTATAGAGTGCAGTAGTTACCTTTGGTGTAGTTTGACTGTAAGTCAAGGGAGCTCAACTGAAAAAAAAGTTAATATAAAGGCCCTTTTGAGGTTGTATGAAAATATAGGTGCCTTTCTGTAAAAAAAGAATCTCCTTCCCCATTTTTTTTGCTATGTTTTGGAGAGAAGTTCATGTAATATATGGATTATTAGAAGTAAATCCTAGTACTTCTTTTGAAACGACGATCATCCCTCACATTACGACGTACGGCAGTTGTAATCCGCATGGGCCCACCTATTTTATTGAGATCACTCGCTCAAATAACGTAACTTCATCAGTTCGAGCAACGCCAAGATTTTACTAAATTCAAATTGATCCACACAAACGTGCACTAATGTCCATTTTGAATCCATGGCCCAATTCCATGTCCAATGATTCAAAGACTCTTGCATCCAATTACTTCATCTATCTCATGCACGAAACACGGTTGTGCAGAGGGTTTCCAATTTTCTGACTTTTTTTTTTTCTGAAAAGCTTTCTGAAATTACTTTTAACCAAATAACACAAGAGAGTGCAGCATGCAGAAAGTCCACAAGAAAGAGCAGGAAAAAATTCATGAGTAAAAGGTTCCAACTACCAAGCCTTTACTCTCTTTCTTCTGTTATTCAAATATGTAAAAGTGTTATCTTCTTTACTTCCCTCTTTTATTGAATATAATATTTTATTTTTTTAAAGAAGAAAATCTTGTGCGTTTAGTAACCATAAAAAATTTTGAAAAAAATATTTTTTTTTTCAAAAAGCTCAATATTTTCTCCTACATCTCCCCCTGTAGAAAAAAAGAAATTTTTTTTTTCTAAAAGATAAGAATATTTTCTAAAAGAGGTGTAGTAAAGTTAAATAAATATTGACGTCATATCATAATAAATGTGAGATAAAGTAAGGTGCGATAAAGTATGTGATAAAATAAAGTGAGAGAGAGAGTTGCAAAGTAGTTATTTTTTTATTGACTTTACTTTACTATACTTTACCATGATTTTATGTGATAAAAGAACAGTAACTTAAGGTAAAAATCTAGCAGTTAAACTTTATTTTACTAAATTACCTTTTTATCCAAGATGTGGTAAATTACATTTAAATTAAAATATTTAATAAAGAATTATTCTAATAATGTAATTTACTTTATTCACAGTATCTTCCAAACAACTCAATTTAAAATCTATAAAATTATTCAAAAATCACCCAATAGCAAAAAATAATGTAATATTATAATATTATTTTATTTTATTATTACAATATTTAAAACTGTAAATATTTTTTTTCTATAAACATCCAAAGAGGCCCAAGTTGCCCCACTTGCTACCCATCATCCTCAACATAAGATTTAGATATATATGTTCTCCTGGAAATTAGTAAGTTGTCCCAGTGCATTTACTTGCTACCCAACTTCCTCAACATAAGATTTAGATATATATGTTCTCATTGCCAAACACAAACCAAAAATATATTCGAATCATTGGTTACGGTAAGGAATGAAATCAAAATAGCATCACCCCTTAGTGATCGTGCTAAACTGATCATTTGCATCAGTACAACAGTCTAAAAAGAAAACCTGTGGTTCAAGATTTTATCAATAAAGGATGAAGAATAGGGGGAAACAGTCCAAAACACTGGACTCTAACATAATTTAAGAGATTGGAGTAAAAGCCATGTAAGGGCACCAGCGGTAAAATGCATGTCAAGCTCTGCAAAACCCACTTGTGGGATGCATTTATTTTTGTAATAGCTATGTGGCAACTACAGATTGGCCACAAGAGGGGTGGTTCTAATTGCCAAGAACCAATCGTTTGAAGTTGACTATGCATTCCAATGCCTTAGTGAATTCAGCTTCCTCGAGTGCAACTGTGAAGCGGCAGTAGCCAGAGATTCCAGTCCACAAGCCACTGTTGATACACAAACCGGTGGTTTGGAGAACAGCTTCTCGAATGTTGGAATCATCGAGTTTGGCTTCATAACAGCCACTGCTGGTTGCACTCCCTTCAGGTTGGTTGAGCTTGAGAGACTTGCCTAGATAAGCTGATGGCTTTGCCACCATAGAAACGCCACCATGACAATCAACCACATCCCAACCGTTGCTTGTGAGGGTCTGCAGCAGAGTTGTAACAAGACAAAAGGTCAGCAAAAAGGAGGAAATGCATAGAGTAAGGATTCCATAAAAATTCAATAGACGTCGTCAATGAGGGCCTGAGCATTAGTTAGTTAATGTTCTGTTTCTGAACCTGTAACAAATATGGTTGTAACATTACAGTTTTAGTACCACAACTAAACCATGAAAATGTTGTGTTAGCTTCCATTCCTAGCAAGCCAAACTGCATATCATCTTAGCAGTTCTCATGGAGCTAAATGGTGCTTTTAAAGATAACAACTATTAGAATTTCTTGACAAGTTAAGATGATTGAGCCAG
Source organism: Camphora micrantha (assembly GCA_003546025.1). Classification (NCBI taxonomy): domain Eukaryota; kingdom Viridiplantae; phylum Streptophyta; class Magnoliopsida; order Laurales; family Lauraceae; genus Camphora; species Camphora micrantha. Next base: position 4,546,187 of record QPKB01000003.1, on the reverse strand, counting down.
AGGAAATAGGCAAGCTTCTTTAGAGCCCGCTAAAGATTAATTGACTGCTTGAAAACTTTAAAAACAGATCATATCAAAAGCTTTCTAACTGAAACAAACTGTGATCTACCAGAGATTTGAGGCAACTCTGGCCTGAATTTAATCTAGGTTCAGTTCCAGTTTCTAAGCAGTTTTTCAGAAACTTCTGCTTTTAGTGTAAACAATCCAAACCTAGTACATAAAAAGCCTATGCACAAAGTTCCAAAACCAAGATTTTCAAAACTAAACTTGTGCTCAATGGAAAGTAAAGGAAAATACAGTTTTACAATAGCATACCTCCTTTAGGCATTTTGTTCTACACTTGAGAATCTTTTTCTGTTCAACAATGGCCTCTAATAGAGTCTCCGCTTTCTGCTCCCTCAGACCCATTAGCTTCTTTATAGCATACTTAACAGTGCTGTGTGGCTTGCTCAAGCCCGGAAAGAAATAAAATGTATCAATAAGAAGAGGATGATTTAGAACCAGGAAGCCAAATGTAAGTCCTCCTGTCAACATCTCAAAAGATAGTCCTCCAATAAGAGAGACACAGAAAAAAGGATCTGGTTTTGTTAGTTTTGACAAACTTTCTGCCAAATTCCATCCCTTCCAAGCATCCGTTTCAAATTCCAACCCTGAGAATGAGGTATCAATGATCACCCTTGCTCCAAACCTGGCACACACGGATAGTATTCCCTGAACCTCTTCATTACTATAGAGCAACCCCGTTGGGTTGATCGTCGGCCCTGAAAGGTACACCCACGGCCTTTTAACGGTACCAAGCACACTTGTTAGAGTCTTTTCTGTAAGCTTAAATCCTTCTTCCAAATGTGTTGGGATCATCACAACATTAGCTTTCACAAACTTGGCAGAACATGAATACGTTCCATTTGAACCAGAGGGGAACAAAAGAGTGCCACTTTCTTGGATGCAGCATAGGACAAGCTTATTGAACAATGCCAATGGAGAGTCCCCATATATAAATTCTGCACTGCTATCAGTTGAAAAGCCATAATTATTCCTGACAAAGCTCTGGATCCCAGTCTTGATGTCAATTTCAAACTCGGTTATGTTCTGTCTGGAAAAACTCTCAAAGATGGCAGCCTTGACAGTCGAAGGTATTGGTAGAAAGCTTTGATCAGCATCCATGTGAACCAATGACAAGTCCTTGGGCTCACTAGCAGACAGCTCAGCTTCATTGAGGGTCGAAATTGCAGAACTTGCAAAGCCAATCATCCCAGCAGATTTGGGACATTCCCTCTGCAGGACCACCAGGACTATTAGAAGATTAGCATAGTGACAGTAACATAGATATCAAGGGAATACTATAGTCAAGTGTAACAGGCATGAACAAACCACGAAGTTCTTAAATTCGACAGAATGCACTCAAACTGTAAGCTGGTCGTTCAAGCAGTTTCCACTGTAAATAGCTGACCTATCTGATGCCCGTTAAAGAATGTCATAGCAGAAAAAAAGAGGTTCCAGTCTCAGGAAATGCATGATTTGCTGAGACATCTAGTTGTAGAAGTGTCAAGCCAATGTATCAGCAATGTTTAGACCACACATCTGACTGGCACCATGTATAGAGGATTCAAAACTATTTATGGGATGGAAGATTATAACAATATTGTTTCTATTATTTCTTAAACCAAACTAACTTTTGTAAGCCACCAACCAAAGAGCCTTTCAATCAGGATATTCTAGTGTATTCCTCATGCAATGAGAAGCTGATGAGACAAATTTTCAAACAATAGATCCATAGGCTACACATGGAAAGAACTCAGTGTCTCTAAGAAACCATGCATTTGCTGAATTTCACGAAACATAAAAACAAAAAATATATATGCCTCAAGGTATAAGACCCAACTGCTCCTCTAGAATCTTAGATCAATGCAGTTCGTTCAATATTTTCCAGAACAGGAGATTTATTTCCACCTCTGATTCAAAATAACAAAAGTCAATCAACTCAGTCAATGTTACAAGTTAGGGACTTAAGAGGAATTTTTCTCTTCATCCATTCAGAGAGACACATTTAAAAACACAAACACAGTTTGACTCTGCTAACTCCATTAAAACTTCGCAGATTCTCTCTTAAAATCATGTTCTCAGCTGAATTATTATAAATTCAAAAGTGAGGACTTGCAACTCATAGCCGAGCCAAACCAGATCTAGTTAGCTCAATTCAAGATCTAATAGTCAGTCTTACACAGGTTCATAGAATTGTGGGCCCTCATGTAATTTATGCTTCAAAGATTAAAAAAAAATAAAATCTATCACCTGTGCAGGCGGATTACGGTCGACAAGCTGAAATGCCAGAAGCTCATGAATGAGACAACCATAATAGTACTGACTAATTAAAGCTGTATGTCCTTCTAGTAACTCCACAGTCTTGGCTAATGCATTAAATATGGTCTCATCTTCAGAAATGACAAAAGCTACTTCCAAATCTGAATACACCTGAAAACAAAGGCTCCTTCAGCATTAATCTACAGTCTTTATTAACTAAAACAGAAAGAAGTTCATATCAAACTAGAGATTCACCCAGGAAGGGCATCAAAGCTCAAGTCAATGGGAAAAGACATTTCTGATAATATTGGTGGTATTTTCAGAAGATTAAAATATTATTGATGATATATATTTTCCAGATAACATCAGTGGCATATTCAAATTACAATAGCACAAGTTTTACGATAAAATCAGTAAAAAATCACATCAAGAAATTTACAAATAATAATGATTTTCATCCAATAATGTTCTTCCAAGTTCAAGCTTGTCATTAATAGTGATAGCCTGCTGCTTTTCAGTAATAGAGGTTCACTGGGTTCCTTTTTTCATTTTTATTTTTTTTTGGGTGTAATCCTAAGCTTTTCTTAAGGTGCTCGTGGCAGATACCTCCCCATTCTAATTGGGGCTCAAACCTACTTACCCTTCCATCCACTAGAAGACTTTGATGTCCCTTTTAGAAGTAGAGCCAGTAAGCCAGGATAATTCACTGAGTTTTTACTGTAGTAGTTAATGGTATAGTAACTATGACATATCTGTATAACTACCATTGACTACCATTTCCAATCTTAAAAATAAGGATCTTTTATCATTTTTGTAAAAATATTCTTTAACCATTATTATCATAAAATGACATAAGGATTATTATTAGTAATTACTGTCTAAGTATATAATGGGGACTTTATTGTTATTTTAGTTTTTATATTCACATATTTAAATTATTTACTAGTCATATATTTAGTGTCTCTATCTATCAACCTACCTAATGCAACCCTAAAATATCTCGGAATGGAGAAACAAAACTCATGTAGCCAACCCCAACATTGTAGGGACAAGGCTTTGATGACGACGATGATGACGATGACGACGACGACGATGACGATGATATTTAGTTTCTATCATTCTTTATTTTTTATAATTTCTAACAGTAACTTTTACGTTCTGTGAGATGTTCCCAATAATTAATACCTCGAAAATAATTCAAAAGTTGAACATGTTAAACGGTCATTATTGGAGCTCATAAATTGAATCAACTTCACCAATGTGGAAAATATACGTTTGACCTTTAAGTGCATATAATCATAAAAACAGTAGCCATGAATTTACCTGATTTTTAACCAGACCACATAAAATTGCTGCATGTGATGGCAGAGGAGCCCCGGCAAGATATTTCAAAACACCATTTGAACCAGGCAGACTAGACAGCTCTAGATGGTCAGATATGTCTAGGAAAAGGCGGGAGCCAATCTCTTGAGTGGTGCCTAGAAGGTGCTCAAAAGCAGAACTTGTAACTGCTTCAAAATGTGCCATGCCTGTGATAACAACCTGTGGTTTTAGCTTCTTTATCAACTCGATCATCAGATCTGATTGCCGTGGAGCTTCAATCACTGTAAGCACATCCTCTACCTCATCTGATGCGCCCTGCACATGAATGAGAAAGGAACAACAAATAAGTGAGATCTTAGAAACTAAGAAACTATAAAGCAAATTCTTAAGAAGATTTTTCTAACATGCTTTCTTAGATTGGAAAAAAAATTCTTTTTGATTGATTCTTAGATTAGAAATTCCGAATAAGATATCTTAAATTAGCAAGACAATTAATTGTCATGTAATGAATAAAAGATAATTGATTGACATGTAATCAATAATAGAGAGGAAAGAAAATCCTACTGAGCAAAAAGAGATTGGTTTCATAGTCAACTTCATGGAAAGGAAAGGAAATCCTATCTGGATCCCTAACAGGCAAGATTGTCATCCCATCCTGTATAAATACCCTCGTAGTCTTGATCTTGGAAATTTTATTAGAAATTTCCATACTAAGAAACTAGACATAGTTGGGTCAATGTGCTCGCTGAACATAGATTAAGCCCAATGGGCTAGTCATCTATGGGCTTGGCCAAATGGGCTGGTCCATATGATTAGGCCTGATGGGCTGACCATTTGTGGGCCTATTTTGGGCCTTCTTATTGTAGCCTTTAGGCCTATGACGCACTTGGGCTGCAGCATTGGTGCTTGGGAGTGTATCCAATCTAAGTTGAGTGCAAACTTCCTAATTGATCAAAGTTCCGATAAATCTAAACACTACTTAGTACATTATTAAGAATTTTAATCCGGCAATTTGTTGCCAAAGGGATGGTTTAAGCATACATATGGGGCTGAATTTACGGAATTGTTGAGTGCTCCCACTGAGGTTGTTGTCGCATATTCAAACCCTTTGGTAATGTTGTTGCTTACATCTCAGTCCTTTTCTCAGATGTATACCCCAGTTTTTTCCCCTTTCCTTTCTCTCTTTCTTTCTTTCTTTTTTTTTTTTTTTTCTTCAAATGGTAAATTCTGTTGGAAGGGCACAAGTACTAAACAACCACACCAATAACGACAACAATAGCAAGGGAATTGTTGCATATACCAAACAAAGGAATTGTTTATAATATCTATAGATCTTGCACCAGAAATACTCTAATAAGGGGAATTATTGTGAAATGAGCTAAATTTGGGGAATTATTGCATACTCTGACCAATTGTTGACCCTCTAGCAATGTTGTTGCTTGCATCTCAATCCCTCTCTCGTACAGGTACAGCAAGTTTTCCTTTTCTTTTGTGTGTTGTGCTTTCTTTTCCCCTGTTCAGTATGTGTCTGTTTTTACTTTTCAAAATGGTAATGGTAAATTTTGTTAGAAGATTACATGCTCAGCCAATTGTTTACTGTCGGTCCCAAGCCTGGGTAAAGGAGGAGAGTTGCATTAGGTAGGTTGACAGCCAGCGTAAAATTTTGTCACAGCCCAAACATGAATTCTAACAGAATTCGTATAGCCGACCCCAACACAGTTATGACAAGGCTTTGATGATGATGATTGCATGCACAGCCAACCAATCCACCACCTCGTTATACTCCCGGAGATCATGTCAAATAACAAGTCAACTCTAATTTGATAATTTTTTATTTTCTTTTATCCAAATTACCATATAAAGATTCAATATTTCCAAGCTCTTAATAGCCAACAAGCAATGCATTTATCTCCACTGCATTAAAACTTGCCTCCAGAAGTGAGCCAAGAAAGTACAGACACTGTGACAACTATGATTCTTAACCACGGCACTGATGCACACCCTCTTTGACCCTTGTTGACACACTACCATCAAAATTGAGTTTAAACAAGAGGCAGACAAAGCATAATGCAACTTGTTCATAAAAACAAGCACTTCTTTCCTGATTACTAGCTCTAGATATTGAAAATTTTCTATCATCCATATTTGGCATTTGATTGGGGAGGGAAAAATGTAACACTTTCTCCCATTTTCTCCTATTTTCGATTCTGGAGTGGGGAAATATCCAATTTTCTCACATGAATTTAAAAACAATGGGTAGCAAAACTAAACTAAAAAATCCCTTTCACATTTGATTGGGGAGGGAAAAATGAAAACTTTCTCCCATTATCTCCTATTTTCGATTCTGGAGTGGGGAAATATCCAATTTTCTCACATGAATTTAAAAACAATGGGTAGCAAAACTAAAAACTCCCTTTTCTCTTCTCCACCAAATGTTGCAACACCCCCCCTTCCCCTGACCAAATTTCTTTTTGTCATGCAGCAAGGAATGTTGATGGACATGTTTATCAAAAAAGAATATATAAAGAAGAAAAAAACTACACAATCCAATTTTCTTCAAATACAAATTCCAAGTTAAGATGAGATCAACAACAAATTAAAAACAGTAGCAAGTTAAATCAAGCACAATGTGTCAAGCTTTCAGTTGGCCATGATGAAAAGTACAAGAACATACATCTGCAGTAAGTATAAGCAAAATGTTGTCATACCTCAATTGCCAAAGATGTTAACCATTTCTTAGGCAAGTGTCTGGTCAAATGTTCATCAACAATAGCCAACCGTGGTGAGAAGAGCCGAAGTGCATTCTCAATTGCAGCAGCTCTTGATGGGAACACAACGACATTCTTGTGAAAAATGAGAATGGAGTTAGAAGTCAAATTTTGTTGCAACTTAGATCATATGACTTTTGTCTACACATAAAATTTACATTTGATATGTACGAAAGTATTAAACGCCTAAATGGCAATCCCATATGCAATAGCCCTTTTCTCCAATGTCAAAAGTCTAGATTTTCTCATAGTTGAAACATCCATATTTGGCACTCAATCAAGGGTCAAAATATGCCCTAGGAGTTGCCGTTGCATGTTGTATGCAACATAGGTCAAAACATAGTAAGATAGAACATGTTTAGGCTATGAACTCGTAAAGTGAAAACTCCAGACAAGGTTTCCAATTGTTTCCTCGAGTATGCCATCATGCACAAGAATTTCTCAATCTATTCCAATTTATACCATGAGAATGCTCCTAAAACTCGAGATTAATGCATATCATGCTGCACCATAGTTGACAAAACTCCTATACACACCATAACTAAATGAAAAAAAGAAGTTTGAAAGAGGAAATTGTCTTACATCATTACTGAGTGGTACATGATGATATATCTTCATAAATCCTGCAATAAGATTACGAAATCGTTTGCTTCCAGCTGGAGGCTCATAGGGGAAAAATGAGTTCTCTTTCAAGACACTCGCCAGATAAGCTAGGAATGGAATCTTCTCATCAGCAACAGAATCATCATCAAAAGATAAATCCAAGGAACTGCTGATCTCTTGGAAGCCATTTTTGAGAAAATCAAAGATTATCTTGACCTGTCAATTTACTTCCAGTTATCAACTATCTGCATGACAATTAAGTCAATATATACCTTCCATTGAAACAAATTTGTGTACCTGATTCGGTTGACGAAGTTGGCAACTGTACACTGAGAGAGAATGTGAAATTTGGCCACCAGACTTCACATAGGCCCAGGCTGTTCGCGCACAAATAGGTTGATCACCAACAAGCCCCATGAAAAATTCAAAACGGTGACGACTGTTCTTCTCAATTTCAACTAAGGCAGAAATGTCGGTATCGGCAGCCTGCAATAACATATTTGAAGTGAAATCAATTCCCTCCAAAACAACTGCCTCATAATGGGCGTTTTGGAAAACAAACTACTTATGAAGACAAAGAAAAAAGGACAGCGTCTCCAAATTTGGGACTTCTATGGATGAAGCTTCTTGATAGACGACCAGAAGACCATGCATAAACTTGTTTTCCCATTTAAAAAGTTTTTAAAAAATGATTTCTAATCCACACAAAGAGAATGTGGATGAAGATAAATTCTATGATGCTCAGATACTGCATGGATATGGCAGGAGCCACATGGATATACACATGGATATAGGAGGGATACAGATTTTACACATGGCAAGTGAAGTATCATATACAATATGACACGGTAAGTTGCATAGCTTGAAGTATCCGGGTATCATAGGATTGCTTAGACAATAATGGTGCAAAATTAGCATCCCTTGCAGTTTGACCTCTGATCATATAGTTTCCCTAAAACATTCTTCTATAATATATGTTTCCAATAAAATTCAAAGCTAAGATTTCGAAAAAAGAAAGGAGAAAAGAAAGGCAATTATCTGGGAACTAAAACACAGTGGTCTTTACATACCTGAACTATTTTTTTCTGCCAAAGCTTTGTAATGCGGAAACCACGGCGTTCAAACAAGCGTTTACAAACCCCTTGTCCTGGACGGCCTCCAATATTGAAAACCATAATGCCCATGGGTTTGATGACAGCTATTCCTTCCTCAACAGCCCGAGCAATTAGACCTAAACCAAACTGGTCCTCAACAAAACCCTGGGTAGAAGCAACCGAAACATACTTAGCGTGAAACTTTCAGAGTTGAACAAGGATATGCAGACATGCATATTTGCAAAAATATATACAAAAGTACATGCACACATATATCTAGGTACATATTGTGACAAAACATGAATTCGCGGTCTCTAATACCACCACCATAGATGGATGTACACTTGTTTAAATGTAGATTAGGAGTACCTTATTTATGAACATATCCAAAGGATTTGGGGACTAAGAAGATTATTTTCATTGATTGTATCATCCTTAATCAAGGGATTGTGATGATGTAACTGCTTAAATATATCTACATAAAAAGAGCTTGGTGGCTAGAAGAGGAAGCAACCATTTCTCTCCATTCTTCCAATCTTTGTTCTCATCTCCTTCTCTCACATTGTGTGTGTGTGTGTATATATTCAAGTGAGAACTAGCTCTCACCTATTTATATGAGAACTTTTTTGTGGGGCCCAAATGTGGGTCCCATTTGGGGATGGGACCAGGGGGGTGGAAAGATCTATGTGAGAACACCCCAAATATCAAGTTTGACCTCAAACCCATGCCCATAACCCCTTCATCCGTGGCCCACAAGTTTAATGGCTTCATATTTAAAAAATAAAAAATAAAAAAGATTCAACCCTTGATCCAATGGTTCAGTCCATTCGGATGTGTGCCAATCCTTGGAATAAGCGACTATCAAGGAGGATCCCTATTTGTGCATGGTTTGAATGGGTTGCTAGGTGGGCCCCACAAAAAAGCTCTCATATAATATATATATATATGGGAGATGCTCCTATGAGAGATATCTTTCACCTTAAATGAGAGATTGGGTGGGGTCCCTCACATCATATAAATATATATATATATAATATATATAGGGAGTGCTCCTGTGAGAGCATCTCACCTTACTATGAGAGATAGGCGTGGGGGCCCTAACATTTAAGTTGTTGGTGTTGGATATGGACGTTTGGGCCCCCACCTTATCTCTAGTAGTAAGGTGAGAGCATCTCTCATATGAGAATCTCTCATATATATATATATATGGAAAATATTCAAGTGAGAACTAGTCATCACCTATTATATGATAACTTTTTTACGGGCCCAACTAGCAACCCATCCAAACCTAGTAACCAATAGAGAACCCCTTGATAGTCACTAATCCCAAGGATTGGCACACATTCGAATGGACTGAACCGTTGGATCAAGGGTTGAATATTTTTTTGAATATGAAGCCATTAAACTTGTGGACCACGGATGAAGGGGTTAGGGGCATGGGCTTAGGGTCAAACTTGATACTTGGGGTGGTCTCACATAGATCTTTCCATCCCTCCTGGTCCCATCCCCAAATGCGGCCTCAATTGGGCCCCACAAAATCACATAATATGTGAGAACAGTTTCCACCTAAATATTACCCTATATATATATATATATATATAGAGAGAGAGAGAGAGACTTTGTCTAATTCTGTTAGTCATCTATGTAATTGAAATTCAAGATGCTAACAAGAACAACACACTTATAAATGAAAGAAACTTTTTAACAATAATTTAATCATCACAGTACTGAGTGATTCCGGAAGAAGGTAAGGGTTGTTTGTTATAGTTAATTCAATAGAGAAAAGAATGTGATAATTTTGTAGCAACAACGGAAAGTACACACACAGATGGCATAGTAAATTATATATATGTATACACAGAGAGAGAGAGAGAGAGAGAGATCATATTTAGAGTTAACTGGTAGAACTGTTTAAACCAAGTGGCCGACCACAGATTAATCATTAATGGTGAAGGCAATGATGACGGCGACTCATCCAGGACAAATGACTGAGAATCTTACATAAGTTTATGCTGAAAGTCTTTTAGATACGTAAATCTGCTGAAATCTGAATATTGAAATACTAATTCTATTAAGCATTTAATTGATCAGTAGAACTTTTAAGACATGAAGCATCTAACCCATGTAATTAAATATTAAATATCGACAAACCTGCATGAAGAAGGTAAATAACACTTGCAGTAACTGGAAAAGTGTTTTTTTTTTTTTTTTTTTTAAGGAAATTGCAAAAATTGATTGATGTTCAGAGATTCTCAAAAACATTGTTCTAATATTGTTCACAATAATATTATAATATTACCATCCAAAAATATTGATTAGACTATCACCACTATCACATCAGCTCTAAAAATCTAACATCACCTTCTGTTTCCTTTGATGCATAAGATTTTTTGGTTGTTATTTCCTTTTTCTTTTCTTTTCTTTTTTTTGGTTAGTTGCCTGTTCATTGTTGTTTGGGTTGGTTATTTTGGCTCAGTAAGATTTTCTTTTTGGAGTAATAAGTTCTACTGTTATAAAATCAGTAATAATATGCATCGTGACATGTCTTGATAAATCAATTTATTGCTCAATTTGGCCACGATTATCTCTTTCAGTTCTGAAAAAATCATACATATATATAACACTGCTTGAAGTCTGAAACAGAAAGTTCATTTAATTTGCTTAGAGGATTTATCTCCCTCATCTAAACAAATGATTTATGCATTATTTTATTGAAATGTAATAAATAAATAAAAAATGATTGCAAAAAGAAAGGAGAGATATATTCCAACAGATTGATCCTTCTGTTCATATCCATCAACAGATTTATCACGACATATGGCAATGCGACAAAATGAATATGGATATACTAAACACTGCTTGTAACTGACAAAAGATCCTCAAAAGTAGTAGTCTATTGAATCCCCCATGTTCTTATTTTTATGCAGAAGACAATGACCTCTTTGGAAGTCTTGCATGCTATATCCCCTTTCACCAATTATTTGTCTAGAATAAGAGGGCATTCGTTTGTCTATTGTAATGAATGCAGTATTATATCCAAACCTATGAGCTGTTATTTTATACACAAGGAAATGTCTTTCCTGTGTCCCACAAAATGTCCACATTCATCACCAATTTATCAATCCTAACAAGGTAGGAAATAATTATTATTTATAAGAAAGTACTCCACCCACTTCGTTTTATACTCCATAAACCATACTTCCAACCAAAGCATAAAACTGCCCAACATGCTACAAATTAACTCCATAAGCACAATGTCTAAAAATTGATAAAGCCACCTCAACCACCATTGTCCCCTCCTTTGTGAATGTTTGAGACCAAGTTTCAGAACAACAATGAGGATCTTTATTTCACCAGTGAGAGAAATTTGCATACTGTGCCCTGAATCTTATATTCGGACGTCAAGGTTATTATGAATGCATTAGAATCTATATAGTGAGCAACTTCCACAATTTGCACTCATATTCATGTCCATAAAGTGGTCCAAGGGAATATACATTATATGGAAAGTAACTTCCTTGACAAAATACATTTTAAGTATGATTGCAGCTCCTATAATTACAAGTTGCAATAGCCTCTCTGAACTAAGCACTTGTGATGATACAAATGCAGACCCAGTAATTGAAAACTGGAATATTAAAAAATTAAATATATTAAATCAAAGAAAAAGTCAATGGATTGGAAATATATCTTACCTGAAGTGCACAATAGTTACTTAAGGAGTATAAGAACTCCTCACTTGCATTTTCTGTAATCATCTTTGACATAGCCTCTGGATTTGGGTTGAGTATCTGAAATGGGGAAGGAAATCATTACATATTTTACTGGAACAAAGTTTTCCATTTTGCTACCATGTACTACCGAGCAGGCTAAAAGGTCCCCTGTATAATCAATAAATATAGCAAGGTAAGAGAAATTTACTTAGTACCTGTGGTATGCATCCGACAATGCGATCAAGCTCTATGCTGTGATCTTTACAATAAGCTAGCAGGTCAGATTCATGGAACTCCACCCTATCAAGCAAAGTTTTCTTCTCTGCATCATAGACAGGCTGGCCATTATCATCCAAAGCATTAAGGTATAAATTTATCCGTGCAACTTTAACTGCTCTTGGATTTATATCCAAGCCATACACCTGTAAGCAATCATGTTTCATGCTTATTAGTGAATTGTGGAAAGTCTAACAGGCTAAATTAGTGATGACAGACAGAACTTTACAGGTCTTCAGTAAATAAAACTGTCCAAATTGAATCTTCAGTTGAATGACTACATATGATGAATTTGGAAATAAAATCATTTCCTATATCACCACAAGAAAGCAAGACTTATATAATTCTCACTTTGATAGCTCCTAAATGGACATGGACCAAATATGAATTGCAAAAGATTCCTGTTCTGGTGGTTTATAATAAAGAAATATTAACAACCTTCAATGGAGACCACTTCTCAGCAAGGGCAATGGATATCCATCCATTTCCGCAACCAAGTTCAGCAACTGTCTTGTCCTTAAAAATTGAATCCGGATGCCGATTTATTCCTTCATAAAAAGTGAAGGACCAATCTTCCGGAATAAAAATGCTGGGAATCACCATCATTGTCAATTTTTTCCTTCTCTGGAAGCCTACAAGAACAATGGAATGTTTCAAAGTCGTTAGTGAAAGTAGCATGCTCAACAAATCAACAACGTATTCCTTTTCAATATCCAACATCCATATTATGCAAGTGAGATAGGGACATTGATGTAAGAATGCAACTGCTCAAACAATTTGCAGAACTTCAAGAACCACTACGACAGCAATGCTTATTGGTTTTCCCTGTTCTGCTGAAATCTGTTTTCCGAATGTTTATCAGCATTGAAGGTCATTACTTATCTGTAATGCCATGTTGTATTTACATGTAATTTGCAACTAAATCAGCTTATGCATTGCAATTTTGTTCGATTGATTGTCCAATGAACACAGAATAAAATTCCTCTGACCTATTCTCTCTCAAATCATTTTTGAAAGAGAATATGCATATACATGGCTTTATTCCCGAAATTACCTGGTTTCTACAATGGGAATTAACCGTCGTCTCCTATGTTGCAGGTTTCGTCTGACAAATAGCCATGTCTGGAAACAGCTCTCACAGGTTGCAGGTTCCCTGTTGCAAACAGGCATGTCTGAGAAACAACTCATGAGCTCTGTCTCCATTTTGGTTCAGACCTTTCACAGTGATTTAATCCTCTACAGTAACCATAGGCCCTATTTGGATCATTGGAACTCATTTGACCTGCACTCGCGCTACCTATAATTCTTGTCATGACAGCTTTTACATCAAAGAACAAAACAACAATCACTTGTGTGTAAATTTGGATATCCAAACACATGAATCTTCCTTCATGTGTAAACCAAGTTACCTCCGATCAGTTTGAAAAGATCCAAAAGGGCCTAAAAAATCTGAGGATCCTCATTTTGATGATTTAATCTTCTCTTCTATTAGATTGAAAACAGGATCTATAGTAACACTTACCCTTCCAAACTTAGAAACAGCTCTCCATACAATTTTGTATTATAATTGCCAAATCTATCAACATCAGAAGATGAATTTCACTTAAGTTCCTTTTTAAAAAAATACAGAGAGCCATCGATAAATTAGAGAAAAATCCAGAAACTGAATGATCAGATCCTTGATGAAAGAATCAAGAAACTGCACAGTGGGAGAGAGATATCCGGAAATCATAAAAGACCTGAAAGGCACATACAGTTGACCGGAGATTCTAGAAACTGAAAAAGGAAAAGAAGAAGATATTGGAACAATGCAGAGAAAGCGGATCGTGCGGGAGACATGAATCCGCATAATGCAATATCACCAAACAAAACTGATAATGAGAGAGAGAGATCGGAAAACTTCAAACTGAATACATCGACAGAAATTCAAGAATCAAACGCCATTACAAAAGCAATCAATCGCCATATGGAGATAAGAGATCGAAAGAGAGAGAGAGAGAGAGGTGAGCACGAGATACCTTCGTAATCGGAGAGAAGGACGTCGTGAATCCGAAAATGGAAGGTATTGAAGCACAGCTCGGATGACTCCTTGGAATCGAACTTCTTTTGGAGATCGGACAAGAAAATCCTGGCATCAGCTCGAGTTGTCGGATCATCAAGCTTCTTCAGCAGCAATTTCAGAGCATCGTAAGCCGAATCCCCTGAATTCTCACACTGTTTCAGAAATTCCTCAATTCCAACACTCGCCATTTCTTCTTCTTCTGTTTCAGCTCTAGCGTCTAGGGATGAGAAGAAATACAAAATAGAGGACAGTTTAAGAGATGAGGAGTGGTTTGTTTGGTGGTGACTAAGCGAGAGAGAAAAAGAGAGAGAGAAGATGTGCGAATGGCGGGGTGGGGGTGCTCTCAAACCAAGTACACGCCCATCACTTCGCTCTCTCGCTCGCCTACCAGCGTTATATAAAATATCTTCTTCTTTTTTTTTTTGAAATTTTTTCGAATATGGACTTAAGTTTTTATCTTATTTCAAAAAAGGACATAACTTTTAAAAAAATTTAAATTAGTCCCTAAGTTTTCCAGTAAATTTTCAATTAAGGACATCAGGCCATTTAAAAGTATTTTCTAGTGACTTTTTCCCTCAATATTTTAAAAATACTCAAATTACCCTTCATTTAAAGCCATGACATAGTTTCGACAGTCACTACATGCAGTCAATAACTGTGGGAATATTGGATGTCCTTGATCATTATAAGGACACCAGCGAGGAAAATGAGGAGCATATAGAGGAAATAAATGAGAGTTTTATTACAATAAAGGGTAATTTTGGTATTAAAAAAAAAAGGAAAAAAGTTGCCAAAAATAACTTTAAATAGATGGATGTCCCTAATTAAAAACCTCCTGATAAATTTAGGGACTAATTTAAAAACTTTTGAAACTTCTGTTTTTTTTTTTTAAATAAGGCCGAGACTTAAGGACTTTTTTGAAATATTTTTTAGGGCTGAAACTTAAGTATGCCTCTACTTTTTTCGAAATTCTCCCTATATTTTTTTTTGGAGGATATGAAAGAAATTGTATTGTGTAAGTGATGGAACTTGGAAGTATGCCTCTAAAGTAAAAACTTACTGCTAATTATTCGGCTAAGTACACAAGATGCATTTATTTGATTTTTGTAAAAAAAATTCCTATCGATTATTAAACGTTTAGTAAGTTGTTTTGGATTCACTATTTTCAGCCATCCCAAAGATATGAAAGAAATTGGTTTCAAGAAAAGAAAATCATTAGGTTTCCACTCATGTAAGTGATGAAAGGTAGCTGAGGGGTGTCAAACCCATGATGATTGTATTACCTTTTTTAGCCAGAGGGAGGCATGAGAAAGTGAAAATTGCCTATGTACACACCATTGTTGCACTTTATCTAAATGAGCGTAAATAAATATGATGGTGCGTAATTATTATGCGTGCGCATCATTTATAGCGCACGTAAACAACCCTTGAAGCCTTTTGGGCAACTAATTGAGTAAGAGAGATTTTACTTTGTCTTTTTCCGGTGTCACTTTTTCCATGCCGGATTAAAAATAAATAAATAATTGTCTTCAGCAGAAAGGGTTTTGATTTCATACAAGGAATGTTGATAGTTAGAAATTCTCTCTTTTAATGCAAATAAAAAATCATGGAGCACAGAATCCTGTCATTACACAAACATCAAGGGTGATTTGTTTACCAGACTTACAAAATTTGCTGGGACCCAAACTAGTGACATCTGAACTTTGAAATTGTACCCACAGTAATATGACGACAATCCGATCAATGCCAAACTTTTGACTGAACCAAAATGAGGAAAAAGAAAACGCTTCATACATTTGAAAAGGGTTAAACTAGTTTGATCCGAAACCACTTCTGTAAATTATCTGAAACAAAAGGGACCAGCCTGCATTCACGCAGCCCAATACAAACCAGGGTGCACCATGATAAAAAGGAATAAAGTACACCTTCTTTTCTGGAGGAGTCGGGGTCCTTGTCCAATTACACACCCCTGACGCATATTCTAAATTTATCGCAAAGATTTAATCCAAATCGTTTAAGATGAATCTCAAATCCTATGGTGCTATATCTTAACATTGCATTAATCGCATTTTCATCGCGTGTTCTACTGTACAGTGGGATTCACTCATATTGAACTCAAATTTTAAGATATGTCCCTATAGAATATGAGATTTATCATGGTCGATATGGATTACCTCTCTATAGGGCCTAAGATGGAGTTCTATGCATGTATTACCCGGTCCATTATAGTAACATATCCTAAAATTTTCTATTTCTGGATCATCATCATCCATCATGCCAATAATAAATAAAATTTCAATTAGAAATCGAGAAGAAAAAAGTTTTGATGACAGAGAAAAATAAATCAGAGATTGGACAATACCTTAAGTTTATTTAAAAGAAATTTATAAAGAATGATCTTTTATACAAAAATCAAATTATGTAATCAAGACGGTTGAAGAAACCCTCCCAATACAGCAAAATGAATAAAATCTACATGTAATTCCTTTAGAAAGAATAGAAATGTATAAAGCAAAATACAAATACATGCATATAACACTTGTTCAAGTTGCAATAAAGCCATTGATCATAATTGATTTAAATACATCTTGTCTCACTTATGTTCGAGATAAAATACATGAATCATTTAGAGATTCATTTATAGGGATGGTAGAAGCCAGTCTTCGTGACGGCACTGCCTTTTTCAATTGTTTTCCCTATTTCACCGTATTACTCAGTGATCCCGGTGCTTATGAAGCCATTACCCTCGGTATCCACACACAAGGATTCAACATGAAGCCTCAATCACAAAATGTTGCAATAGTATACATAATTTATTATAAAAGTAATTTACACAATTATCCTTGAAATTGTTTATTTATCACAAATTAAAGGAGTAACCACTTTATTCCTTACAAATTTCAAAAATGAAGTCACCACACCCAAAATCATAGCCTGGGAAGATGCGAATCTTTCTGGCAAATGGGAGATCGAAGATTCTCAACCAAAAATCCCTCAAATTCAAGACGTTGAGTCAATTACAAAACATCCAGATGCAAAAGTAACAATAAATTTTGCCCGTACATCAAGATCATACTTTTCATCCACAAAAAATATCAATCCCTTCAGAAGCTGGATGTTATAGATCAGTAAATTCCTCTTTTCATAATACATCAATCCCTAAATCAATTCATCAATCAGGAATAGCCTTTCCTGTTTATTCAGAAACAAACAATGAATACATACAACCAGTCAAATTATTTGAGCCTGATTTTGACGTCTCAATAAATATCATCTCTTTAATTCATGAAACTAATGAAGAAATAAATAATTTTATAATTAATAAACAATTCCTCCAACAAGATCTCTTAAAACATCAAAAGACATACTAGGCATGTATTACCCTGTCCATTATAATGGCTAGAAAAAGAGAGGGGATGCGCTTTCTTTCTGATATTATGGATTTCTATAGATAATAGGCCATACTTTAAGATGTTGAAATCTCAATTTTGAATTAGTTTGGCCCAGACCCGGAGTGCCAAATGCCAATCAATTTGGTTGAAATTACATGACTGATTGTGGGTTAGACTAATAATCCCTTTGGACCTAGAGGAAAGCCAGATAAACACCCATCTAGCTCCAAGGTGGTAGCACTAGTATACTTAACATTCGATTCCTGAATAAGGGAGAACCGGGAGTCGATACCAAAATCTCTAACTTCGGAAGAGGGAGGAACACCACTTGGCCAAGTCCTTCGGGGATATGACATACAACACTTAATCTTAGCCAAAAGGCCAATAAAGGTAACACGTGTCATACATCACAGCAACAACAAAACTTTCTTTTTGATAGGATGGAAATGCGCTTGGTTGTGGTCTTAGTTTAGAACCAGCAAGTTGGGTATGATGTCAAGGGCCAACCCAAATGATACAATAAGGACATGATGATGTTAGGGAGACCAATTCCTCTATTACTTCCTTAGTGGACGGAGTCAAACTCCACCGTGTGGTTCACTTATTGAAAATGATAGTCGCTCAAATTGAGTACTCATGTAATGCGATGTCTTAAATCTTACTTTAGTTAGAGCTGATTAATCACATCATTAATTACATGCTCAATTTTAAGATAAGACCAACTTCAATTAAAGTAAACTTTTAAGAAACTAATTCTCATATAAAACATTTATTTTGAGCGGCTCGAATTCTCAATTGATACAATAATAGAATCCTATTCCTTCCCACTTGACGAAGAAAAACACTCACAATCCAAACTCGTGAAAGCTGGAATGCTAAGTGGACCATAAGAGCCCGAGCCAAAAACAGCAAGTGGGTGACGAAGTCCAATTCATTTTCTTGGTCCCTCCCACTTGAAAAGCAACATTTGAGAGCTGATACCTACTACATGGTACCCCCATCATGTCATCTCCATCTTCTCCTCGCCCACTCACATGTTTTATGTGCCTGCCTTTCCACCTATCCAACTTCAGTCTATAGTCGGCACCGACAGAAATGGTAAACTAGCCTGGTATGGTTCAACCAACTTTAGTGGCCTATTAAACCATTGGCAGAACCATTATTTCTTCTTTAGAAGCTATTATGTATATAAAAAAAAATGGAGGGCCATTTGTAAAAATGCAAATAAATGTTTCTAAACTAAATATTTTTGGGTTTTCTCAAAATTGGGCCCCTCCACTAGAGAAGGACAAGTCATCCAATCAAACCTTTTTTTTTTTTTCTTCCTTCTGAACGTACAAGAAACACGTTCCATTGGTCAGTGGTAGCAGAGAATATCCCAAGGATCATTTCAATTAGAAAAAGAGGTAGTTATGTTCATTAAAGACTCTTTTACAGAAGGTGGTAGTTTTAAATTCATGAGAGAAGAAAAAGTCTTCCAACAGAATTCTATTTTTTTTTAAAGGAAGATGCGAGGTATTTTGAAATTTTGACTATTCTCGAGAGAAGAACTAGTCGTCCAACAAAGTATTTTTTCTCTCTCTCTCTCTCCCTCTTTAGGGCCCGTTTGGTAATTTACTTTTAAAATAAAGAAAAGTGAAATCTTATATAAGTGAGTTATTGGTATTTTGTTTTTAATTGTATTATAAGGATAAAAAGTAAATGTAGTTGCTAAGAGGGAATTTTTCTGCTTTTGGGGATGTTTAATTTGACTTCACTACTTTATTATGGTAAAATTACAGAACACGCCCTTAAGAAACTTCTTATTGAATTTGTATTTAAGGATAAAAAACTAAGAAACTTGTTCTTTTGGTCTTACTAATTTGGACAGAACCTCGACAACTTCTTGCTTTTTCCGACTCAACATGCGTAGCAAAAGTAGGACACATGGTGGGTTCTGTCATCTGTGGCCTAAATACAAAAGTGTTTCTGAATTGGCCATTATAAAAACTCAACTGTGATGGATGACTAGGTTTGATGGACTCTCCATGCACCAAACACGGAGCCAAGTCAACAGCAGAAAACCAGGGCAAGTTTCCATTCCACTTCCAAGGAAGCTGGCTTGCACTAAGGTAATGTTCCTGTAGCCCATTTCCGCATAAAAATGAGGTATTTTAATACGGAAAACTCATTTTTTATGTTTTTGGTGCAGTAAGATTTTGTGGAAATGTTTTTTCGCAACGTTAGCTTTTTACTTTCTAAGTTTGGAAATAGACTTCTTATGAGGATATGGGAAGTCCATTTCTACAGAAAACTGACCCCCCATTTCATCACTCCCAATCCCCCTCCACCCGCTACCCGCTTTCTTCTCCTCCCCTTCCAACCCCACACACATACTGACCCATCTACCACCCAGTAGTTTTCACAAAAGAAATCCAAAGTTGCACCAAACAATATTAGCACTAATTCATCAAAAAAAGACTTTTTGCACCAAATATGGATTTCTAACATCCTTATAAAATATTTTATGAGGTATTTAAAAACGATAGAATTTGCTGAAGTGACAGTTTCATCTTTCTATGGAAGTTGTTTATACACAAACGTGTTTTAAGTGCCTAAATATTACGGACTTAAGGGACTGTTGTAAAGCTTCTTTAGGGCCCGTTTGGCAATTTACTTTTAAAATAAAGTGGAGTGAAGTGAAATGAAAAGAATGAATAAAATATAAGTGAGTTATGATGGTATTTTATTTTTAGTTGTTTGAAATGGAATATTTTTGACTTTTTATATAGGGAAATAGAGTTTTTTTGTCTTTTAGTGAGTAAATGTAGTTGTTTTTTGACTTTTTTTGAAAAAGATGGAGGGAATTTTTTGGAAAAGTGCTTTTGATGGGATGTTTAACTTCACTTCACTTTACTTGACTATATTAGTAAAATTACCAAACGGGCCCTTAGGAAAGATGATAATGCTTGAAACCTATAAGGGAATGAGAAATAAAGGTCAGAGACCCTGGCTGCAATTAGCCAAAGGCACTCCGATGCCTAAATTAGTGCAGTCAATGAACTAAGAATGAGTGAGATAGAGAGAGAATGAGAGTTTAGGAATATGTGTTAGCTTATGAGCATACCTCTTCTGGACTTGCCCCTTTCATATATATGGCGGAAGTCCCATCGGACCTTACCTGGTAGTTGGAGGTAAGGTCTTATTAGACTATACCCTGACTCCTTGGATGTAGTTGAAGGTAGAGTCCCATCAAACCATACCTTAATTCTGTGGAGGTAGTTGGAGGTACTTTCCCATCAGGCTATACCCTGATGTGGATCCCACTCTTTTAGGGATTGTAGACGCAACCGTCGGATAATGACAACTCCTTATCTTTATTAGATGATCATTCTATTTGTTAGCACGTTCTACAACGTGGTCATATGATTGGAACCGACAGACTTTCATTACTCATCTCGGTTAACCGAATTAGAGATGGTACCGAGGTCATGGCATAGACTTAAGCGCGGTCTGGCACTGTTGCCGAGGTGCATTACGCCTAGCTGGCACAACTGCCGAAGGTAGAACAATCTTACTGAGACCAAGACACATCTAACTGGTACCTTTACTGAAGTTAGAGTGATCTCAGTACTGTGAGAATATCCCACCAACACCATTGCTAAGATGGATAAAACCGAGACTGAGATATACCTAACTGGTACTCTTACCGAAACTAGGATAATCTCGGTATTATGAAAATGTCCCACACATGTGCCATAACATATCCTTTAATGCTCATTTCATGCGCTTAGACAAACAACTTAAAAAAATAATTGGTTATAGTTTTTTTAATACACTAAGGCTAAAAGTTGTTTTGTATCCAGTGGGGTAACTGGACCTCATAAATTATATCTGGCCGTCCTAACTTAAGTGAAAGCATGACTAGCCAAGATCTGCATATTTTCTTGGCAGCGAGAGGTGTGTAGTTGGGGAAATCATGACTTATTAGGTGGGAATTTTCTCCTAATGGACGTTCACAAGTAGACATCCAATGGACACCTTTAATCTATGTGGGTTCTGGTTTTCTCTTTAACTATGGAATGGGAACAAGGGGGGACAATTTTCTTTTATTAGAAACCACAAGTTACATGTGATGGGCCAGTTATGCAGAGCAGCGTGTCCTTGATACATGCTTCATTAGAGCACAAGCCCAGGAGAAAAAAAATGCCAAAGCAAAAGGCCACATGCTCTACCAAATGCTCTCTTTAAAAGAAAGAACAATGTCTCCCTAAAGTAAGAGTCAAAAGACTCTTTCTCTGCCTTTCTTGGAACTTATGTTATGAGTGTATTTCCTTGTCAATTCTCAGTCCCAAAGTTCTAGTGCTGTAGATTAAGAGGCCACAGACTCTGCCAAGAAAGAGAAAATGTCTTTTGACCCTTCTTGTTTTTTTTTTAATTTTTGGTAAAAAGCAATTTTATTAGAGAGGAAAGAAAAATAAAATAAAATGAAAAAGAGCTTCCCAAACTATAGAAGAGATCAGTTCCTTATTAGTCCCACACAAACCCCTCATCTATACGAGTTATTGGCAAGTTCATGAGCAAATTGATTAAGCCTTCTAGGAACATGGAAAAATGAAATCTCTTCAAACTTGGACCTCAAGTCATTGATGTCCCACAAAATAGGTTGAATAGCCCAATCCATCAACTCGTTGATGGCTCTAATCACTTCGAGAGCGTCAGACAAAAGATGGATCTTGTGAAATCCCTGTGACCTAGCCTCCTTCATTGCGAAAAGGACAGCTCTTGCCTCGGCTTCTTTTGAAGAGGCAACATTGAATCTATTGGTTGATCATGCATGAACCCAAGAACCGTCAAACCAAATAACAAAGCCAAAGCCTGCTTTTCCATCCACGGCTCTAAAAGATTCATCCATGACTCTTCTTCAGTTGGGATGATTGCGTAGCATGAATGGGTGCGTGACTGGAATTTTAAATACTTGAAGTGGAGAAGAAAAAGAAAAAAAAAAAAAAAAAAAACACAAGCGAAGTTTATTGTGACAAGTTGTAATAGATCTGAATCCACTTTAAAAAGATTTTGAAGACAGTGAGTTGGTGGAAAAATAGTGTATACTGGGGCATATGGAGAAAGATAAAAAAAAAAAAGAATTCAGAGAATTTTGCTAGACAGCTTTGTTGGAAGTTTTGCCCACGGAGGGCCAAATAGAATAAAGTGATTTCCACGTTAACATCGTCATTTGAGGCTGAAATAAAAAAAGGACCTGTGATATTCTCATGACCTTTTAAGGCAAGCCAGCATCTAGTATTGATTTAGTCGGTGCCTCATGAGGTGTCATAATCAATATCAAATATTAATTGCTATTGGCACTAGGATTAGTTTATCCCCCAGAAGCTAGTTTGTTTAGTTATCCAATTAGGAGTAATCAACAAGTCAAACCAATTGCATTAGACTAACAGTCCTATCAATCCACCTTAGCAGAGCAGGAGAAGCTAGAAAGATGCTTAATGCTTTATTCACTTTTACTATTGGTTGAGAAGGAAGCACAGGCACACCCACATCTCAAATGTACTGTCCCCATGTGCAGCTCATGTTGTTTAAAGTTGGATTGGGTTGGTCCTCAGCTGCACACGGTTAAATCCTGGCTAAAGCCAGGTTGTTTAGGGGTCAAACACTTGTTTGTGGCGGCCCAGTCCACTGTACCTGATGCTGAAAATAGAGTTGGGTCCCATGGTGTCCTACAACTTGGACTCAGACCAACAGTCCAGAATGAATTTAGACTTGGATTTCTCCCTCCCTCCCTCCCTTTATTGAGGTTGATTATTGAACTAACCCGGCCAGGGATCTAAGTCTTGGCAGCACGGTGAGAGCGGAAGTCTTATATACAAAGACAATTATGTTGGGGGTTAGAAAATCTATTGTTCCCCTTACGGTCGCGAGAAAATTAGGACTAGCGCCAAATTAGATTCAAATGCAAAATATTTTTTTAATATTCTTATTGGGGACTCAAACTCACGCGCTTTCACTTATAATCATATCACAAATATGGCATTCATGAGGCCAGGTGAGCATGTTCTACTGCTCAGGCATAACCAGATTCGACTTGAACTTACAAATGCAGGCCCATATTTGGACCAAACCCGACATGGGCTGTAAGCGCCTGCCTGAACCCATCTCACTCCAAACATGTGAGGCCTAAGCATGCCCATTCAGTCAAGTAGTCAAGCCAGAGCATCCTCAGGCCAAGCTTCGCTGGACTACAAGCATCAAGTTTTGGACGACTCGTATTTGGGCCGGGCTTTGGACTTTCTATTACTTAATTCAAGTTCAGCTTTAATACTAGACAGTCTCAAATTTTAAATGTAGGCTCGACCCAAATTCCAAAACCTAAGAGCCGAGCTCAGCCCAACGTAGATTGCACCTGGGTGAAGCCAAGGCTGCTGGGCCCATGACCACCCCTAATTACAGAGGGATATTGGCCGAGGGGAGGCTTCTGTGGGCTTTAAAAGGTCTTTGCAGAGAGTATGTGGGTGAAATGAATGCGCAAATGTAGAAGTGAAAGCTTGGGATATTTTTCAACACCCTAATCATGAATGAGATCTTTCCATCTACTCCCTTTAATTGGCAACCATCAAAGTCGCGCCCTGTGGTTGTGCCACTCCCACATGCATTTGTGGGATGTCTGGTGGGAGATTTGTACACGGCAGTCGGATGTGGTCCTTATCATTAAGTGGGCTTAAAGAATTGCATGCACCAAAGCTCTTAATGCTGGGTCTCTGGTTAACGAAATGATGGGATTTCGTTTTAACGCCACAGTTCATAATAGCGTAACATCTTGGAATTCACGTTCGTGGGGTTTCTGATTTCTCTCAATCGTGGAATCCTTTTGAAAGACAAATGTATCCAATGTTTGTTGTTGTGGTTTTTCCAATATATCTAAACATTTGCATTTGAAGAATTTGAAAGGCTAAAAGTGAAGTTTCAAAATATTAGCTTCTAAAATTTTTTTTAGTAAGTAAAACAAGATAATTCTGATGTTCCATAAATCAAAAATGACATCATGTCAAAAATTCCTCTAAACAGGCACTCCTTTAATAAGATTATTAGTAGAGCCTTGTGTTGCTTCCATAGAGGGACAAGGACAATGTCAAGTCTATACCGGAGCTTATCCAACCTTAGCCCATTTTATTAGGCTTTGAACTAGACCATGTCGTAATATAGAAACCATTATGTTAAATTAGCCAATCCAACACAAACAAGCAATGCTGTTTGTGAGGGAAAAGTTTTCCTTAGTGGGTTGATGGACCACAAAGGAAAAATAGAAAAGCTAAAGAAGATATGAATGGAAGTAGTAACAATAGGTCTAAAAAACCTATATGAGAATTTAGCTTGTGATAGGCTGCAACGAACAATGACTTATGCAATTGACCTCAATATAGTTTTGATAAAGCTGCAATGATGATGATGTAGTCACAATAATTGAGAAATTATTTAAAATGTCTTACCAATCCACTTGCAGTTGGTGAGGTATAAGGTTGCAAACGGGTATTCGATTCTCCGATTACCCGCAAGTTCTGACCCGAAAAAACCAAGGTCTGGAACCTATTTTTAGGTTATGATTCAAAAACAGGTTGAGGTTCGGAACTTAATTTAGGTTCCGATCGATAAACGAGTTCGGTTAAAGGTCAGTATAGGTTCCAACCCCGTGGACTTGAGATCCGTCATATGAGCCTTTGATATTACAAGCTGTACCTGAAATTAAACTATTTTGAGACATTTTTATGTATAATGCTGGATATAGTAGACTTGATGCACTATTATAAGTTGAATGATATACTTATTTTAAGAAAAAAAAAGAAAAAAAATTGAAGAGAAGTTATAATCAATTTTTGAACTAGATCAAGTTCTCCATGTAGATTTGGGCATTTCTATCAAAACTGGGTCTGGAACCAGCAAAACATGTTCCTAGTCAAAACCGTATTCGGAACCGTTATATATAAACTTGTCTGAGTCCGGGTCCAGTATGGTTCCGACCTGGAATCGTTCCGTTTGCAACCATAGTGAGGCACCTCCCTTTCATATAAGAAACTAGAGATTGGTCTAAGTTGTGTCGTTGATGGTGGAGACCTGTATGGGCGTGAGTATTTACCAAAGAAAGGATTATTTAAGAGTTTTTCTATATACACAACAAGGTTTATAGAATTTGTGAGTAGGCCCTTGTGATTTCAATCATAGTATGTACCCTTGCCTTTTCATTTGAATGTCTTCCATATCCCCAAAATAAATACTTCGAACGAGAATGAACAACCACCAAGAGGTTTATGTTGAATATTTATAAAATTAACAACCTTGCCATCACTTTGGTAAAACAAAAATTGAGTGCATCATTATTTACGAAAAGCACTATCATTTTATCCCAAGTCCGAATCATTTATCTCTCAGCAATTCTCTCATGCACATGAAGTCTAGTAATAATTTGAAACTTTCAACAGTCCAACAATTGGTCGTGCATGGATTTAATCATTATAACTAATTATAAATATAGGTTACGTTCGATTTGGATTTAATTAAATGGACAATGTATTGATAAAAAATAATCTATTTATAGTTGCTCTATCTCACTAATTATAAATATAATTATAAATGGACCTCATATCGACGAAAAATGATCTATGTACAGTTGGTTTCTCTCACTGTGTATTATAGCAACCGGCAATGTTACAACCTTAAGTTAAAAACAAATTCAAGCATTTGGAATCATTCATACATGGATGAAGAGATGGGCATAACTGTCATTTTACTCTAAAAACCTTATAGGGGTGGCTAAGCTATCGATCTTGGGACATTGGAGACGGGGTATGCGTAAATACTGAAAGGACAAGGGTCTATATACAAATCTTAGAAACCAAAGGTAAGGCATATACAAAAGAACACTCTATATTTTCTTTTGAATGTTAACTTTTTTAAGAACCTTCTATTTTTAAATGCCCAAACAATTCGTGCCGGCAAAACCAACACTTCCATTGATACGTGATAATTACGTCTGGAGTTGCAAATGGGTCGGTTTCGATCTAGGTCCATGGTGGACATGAAATTGGAACAGTTAAGGAGAAGGTGGAACCTTATCCGGACCAGTAACCCTTTCGGAACCGATTTATTGGCTTCGGAACCGGAACCATATATGAGATGGGTCTGGATCTGGGTCTAGGTAGAGAATGATATTAAAAAAAATATGGTTTTTAGGAGAAATTTTAGAAAATTAAAGTAATATGTCGTGTCTTGGGTCCACGGGTCCGAACCAAGGTGGAACTGGACCCGGACTCATTTACCTATCGGTGCCTAAATAAAGACTTATATTCGGTTTTTAACGGATCGGAATCTCCAGATAATCTGAGAATCGGAAAATCGTTTACATCCATAATCACGTCCTATCTACCAAAGTCATCTAAGCATCATAGTAAATTAAGTGGAGGTCGTTGTTCAATTGGTTAAGGACATTAATGTGAGTTTAAATAAAAATGAAAAACCCCGTAAAATAAGAGGGCTTGGCTGGACCCTTATCAGTACATTGATCCAAACCCGGCCCATTTAGTATTTGGACCGGACCACTAACGGAGGGCAAATTTTCAGGACGCAACCATTGCAAATTCAAATACACCCCACAACAACACAAAACAGAAAATTGAAATTCAAAGACCACCAGGCGCCAAGTTTAAAAACTCACCGCCTTTAACGGTCTCTATTCCCTCCATCCCAACTCCAGATTTCCCCCTATCTTTCCCTCTTAAATTCCAGGCCACTGTCTGAAAGAAAAACCGCCAAAGAGAAGGAGGAGGAGGAGAAGAAGCATGTCATCATCTTCTGCAAACAGAGACCACACCTATTGCAGGAAGGAGAAATCTCTTAGTCTCCTTTGCACCAAGTAATCTAAAATTTCTTTTCTCTTCCTTACCTCTCATCTTTCCTTATCTTTACAAATCCTTTATGTAATTATCTCTATCACACCACAGTTTCTTGAAGCATTGCGATCGCGATGGCGTCGAAACCATTGGACTTGATGAAGCTGCTGCCAAATTAGGTACCCATTTCTATACCTGATCTATCTGTTTCATTTCCCTCCTTTTTTTTTTGTTCTCTATCTGTTTCAAATTCAGTTCCTAATGATGGTTCAGGAGTCGAGCGGCGACGGATCTATGATATTGTCAATGTATTGGAAAGTGTGGGGGTATGATTTTTTTTTTTTTTTGGGTTACTTTCTTTATAGATCACATTGTTTTGGGTCATTTTCATTTTCATCTTTCTAAGGGTGATTTGATCTCTTCAGGTTCTTTCGAAGAAGGCGAAGAATCAGTATTCTTGGAAAGGTTTTGAGGGTATTCCCAAGGCTTTAGAAGAACTTCAGGTAATCTTGATTCTGTATTGTTTACTGTGCGTTGACGAGATCCAAACCCCACAAAATGTTAAATTTCAAAGTCATGGATCTGATGATTAAGAATGTTAATGGCAGTTGGCACGCAGTTTTTGTAAAACTGCAGTTCGCAAGAGAAGGGTGTGAATTTTTTGTTTTGCTTTTGCATAGGGAAAGGCATTGAGAGAGACTTGTGGGCATTCTGCTGTAAATTCATATGACTGCACAAAGGTTGGTTGATATTGAATATCTTTGACTTGGGCAATGATTGTTTAATTTTTTTTTTTTTTTTTTTGGGTTACATTTTAACCTGATGTGTATTCATTTAGGGCTTAGATGATGATGGTAATGCTGAAGATGAGAATCTATTGGTTCCAAGTCGCGGTGAATTGAGGCGTGAATGTTCAAACCTTAGTTCTGATCTTAATGGGGATTCATTATCCTGCAGTCATTCTTCAAAGGTCAAGGCAGGCAAGTGATTTCAAAACTTTTGCTGTTCCTTCTATTTAATTGGTTACATTTAGGGCTGGTTGTTGGAATTAAGAGGTACTCAAACTCAACTCAACTCAACTCAACTCAACACACAACTCTCAAGGCACACGCTGCACACCCTAGTACAATACCAACTATATTTCATTCACTTCAATACATTGATAGAACTCAACTAGTACAAGAGGACATGGATAACACGCCTTTACACATGCAGGTGTAATACAAGGATCCACTTAAAGATTCACACAACTCAATAGTAACATGCTTACTACAAGCTCATAAGACACTTTATAACTCACAAACTCACTACAGTACACTACACAAAAATAGAGTCAAGTAAAATAAAGCCCGTCTAAAAAAAAAGTCACATTAAAAGCACTTTAATTCAAATTTTCCGCCATATTAAAAAAAAAAATGTAAAAAAATAACCTTCTTTTTTTACTAAAGGACAAAAAAACTTCACTTTTTAGTATAAAAGGTCAAAAGGATTCCATAACAAATAACTAAAGATAAAATACCATCATAATCCACTTATATTTTATTATTTATTCAAAATAATTTTTACTTTATTCAATTCCATTAGTAAAGCCCCCAAACAAGCCCTAAGGCACTCTCACTACACACCACACCGCCAAATGATGCAAGGGCCCATATTTGTAGGCTTCAAAAGCAAGGTCGGTAGACTGATTATGTGGTAGCAAAAGACTCCATGTTGCTTCATCTTTCTTCTTTCATTAAGTTGGTGTAAGGAAAGGAGTGGAAATGTCTTTAGTCACGCGAGATATTTGCTTTTGATGGTAAATTTTGTAAGTGGGGTGATCTTACTCATCCCTTTGTCCCCTCACCAACTCTCTCTCTCTCTCCCTCCACCATCTTTTATAAACAACCAACCTCACTGATTTTTGCAAAGCCGATCTTCACCCACCTACTTCATGAGAGGAGGATGATGGGGCCTTGTGGTCCATTTCATCACGACATGTTATCATTGATATTGCTTATTAAAAGCTATAAATAGGGGTCCTTATGTCATTTGAAGTGTGCTAGTGGGAAGTGAGTGTGTGATGAGCGAGTGCATTGGGTAGAGAGTGCATCGTGCTTATGCGTGTGAGAAGCGCCTTGTAGTGTAGACTGACTGTATTGTATAGTGAATTATATTTATACACACACATACACAAACACACCCTTCATGAAATCAGTTGAAGGGAAGGGCAATGTGGATACTTCTTTAGCCACATGGAAGAGTTGGTAATGAAAGAGAGAGGCAGTGGCGGACCCAGGATTTTTACTTACGTGGGGCTAAACTTTTACTTGACTATGCCAACCTTTTTTCACATTAACAATACGAAAAATGTATTGCATTTAAATAGACACAAAACTTTTTCCATGCTTAGATCTCCTGCCCAATTGAAGTGCCTTCTCGCTCCCTCTTCCAAATTCAAGTGATATTCATCATCATCAAAACAATACAACATTTCCTTTAATCCTAGGTGTTTGGATACCTTGCAACGATGATTTGGGTGAGCACCCATGTATCCAATTCGGGTTTCCGAAGGGGTTTTATTTGGATTTAAGAAATTTGGTTACCTGTACTTATCTAGCTATAAAAATCATTCCCTATGATCATGGACTTGTGGCAAAGAAGAAAAATCGCCACATAAATGTAACTCAAGTTATTCAAACATTTGAGTCATAAGGCCTGATTTATACATGAATTGAAGTTTAAAGTGTGCCCAATGGTGAGATGGTCATCTTGGAACTTACAGATATGCTTAAATTTGTTGATTTAGGGCTTAAAGTTTGAGTGTTTTTACCAAGGTTTTGTGATATAGGGCGATCACAATATTTAGACGTGGGGCAACAATTTACTAGACATATATGGGAGAGGTTTAGGCCCAATCAAATATCATACAATTTCAAATTTGACCTGGGGCCACCGCCCCAGGTCCTAAAAGGGTAGGTCCGCCCCTGGAGAGAGGGACAACATATGTCACCCTCATCTCTTCAATAATCTTTCTGTGAATCTCATTTGACCATTAATTATTGTGTGTTTAATTCCTATGTATTCCATGCACATGTAATTGAATACCTAAGACTGTATTTTATGGGTGGTTAAAATGGAGAACCAAAGGTGAATGTCCAAAAATGATCCTTCAACCCATTAATAATCCTTCTGTGGAGCTGTTTCTACACAAATCATAAGTATTTTATGCAAATAAACACGCCCTTGGAGCATGTTTGTGCAACCTCGTTTCCATAGAAGAGGAGTAAATATTTTCCATGTTTGCTGTGGCCTTTTTTTTTTTTTTTGTGTGTGTGTGTGTGTGTGAGAGAGAGAGAGAAAAGCACAAAAAATGAGCTAGTTAATTTGTGATATGCAAAAGGCATTTCCAATGGGCTTGAGGGATTAGGAATTTTTTTTCCAAGGAAGAGGAAAAGTTCATGAAAGCAGTTCTTGTGGATGCCACTTAAACATACCCTATTATGGGCATGTTTGTGTGACTCCCTTTCCACTTAAACAATCAAGTGATAAGGAGGCATTTCTGAAACAGAGTATTCTACTGAAGCCGAGCCAAAATTCTATGGGGTTTCTGCGTAGAAGTCCTATATTACATTCGCTGCAGTTGCTTCAGCAAAGACGAGGTAGGAAAAGGTGTTGCTTTTCTCCGCCAGTGAGAATTTAGAAATCCTACTTAGAGGGTAGGAATTATGGTGCGACAAAAGTGGAAAGCACTAGCACAAATGAATCCAGTGTGTTTGTGCATGAGAGGACTCCACTCCTTGTGTATTTCTATTTTTGCGAGAGAGAAATCTTGCATTCCTACCCTCATTCCTACACTCACATAGGAAATTGAAATCCTCCCTGTTGAGAAAAAATCAGTTCATTTTTTCTTTTTCTGTGGGGAAAATGTGTTGCACCAAATTGTTGAAGAAGGGGTCAGATGGAAACATGGATTCCTCTAGTTGCACAAAGCACCCTTGTAATGTCTTTGGATGCGACTTCTGCTATCCAGAATTTGTATCCACTTTGTACAAATGCCATTTGTTGTGGACCAGAGTATCTCCTTGATATTGACTCTTGATGTCACCTTTTCCTTCTTTATCTTTTTGGTTCTGACCACCCATCTCTGAATAAGATCTATTGATGGATCACTGTCTGGATCTGCTATTCAATTATTGGTTTTTCTGTCTTTTCTTTGGACCTGTTTGGCCATGGATGATTGTCTGCTCTTCTGTATTGGCATTTGATATTTGAGTTGGATGATTGATCCCTTCTCTCTGTATTCTATCCCGGAGTATGATCAGTTGTCTCTGAACCTGAGTACATAAGTTCATTACACTCTGCTTGTTCTGCTTGAGTTTTTTTTTTTTTTGTTCTAAACTCCAATAAAAAAGATAGTGGTACTCTCTACTTACATGATTGTGATAATCGGTCTCTGATTTACATTCGTGCAGACAACAGAAAAGAGAAATCACTGGGCCTCCTTACTCAGAACTTTGTCAAGCTCTTCCTCACTGCAAATGTAATTAGATTTGGCTGAAATCCAAACTGCAATGTTAGTTTCTTTTCATCTTTCACATTATGAAATCCTATCGGTCTTTATGTGCACAGGTTGATACAGTCACACTTGATGAAGCTGCAAGACTATTGCTTGGTGACAGTAATGGCTCGTCAATGCTGACAAGTAATAAAGCTTTCTAATTCCTTGCTTCATCCTTTTCTATATATATCCTTTGGACGTCTATACTATATGCCTAACCTTCTTTTAATAGATAATTCTGCAGCTAAAGTTCGACGATTATATGACATTGCAAATGTGTTAACTTCGTTGAATCTAATAGAGAAGGTAAGGTCAAAAAAAAAAAAAAAAAAAAAAGATACCTCATATCACAACATCTCTCTTGGTTTATTTAGTGGCAACCTTTTCTATTTTTGGATTTTTTTCGCAGACTCAGCAAATAGAGACCAGAAGACCGGCATTTAGATGGTTGGGATATAATGGAAAACCAGATAATGCTGCAACTTTCTCCACTAGGGCTCCAAATGATCAATCTAAGAAAAGGGTGTTCGGATCAGATGTAACTAACTTGGATCTTGTAAAGAGGAGGCCGATTTGCACGATGGATGAGAAGCCCATTAGAGTGCAGATGAAAAGTAAGGACCCATCAGCCCAGAAACAAAGCAATCAAATGCAGCAGCAGCAGCCTAGCTCCAAGGGATATGATTTTGGTCCTTTCCGTCCAGTTTTGCAGGACAGAGAGAAGGCCATGAAAAGCACTCAGAACTGTAAGGCTATGGCTTCCTCCCATCGCCCTCAGTATCGCAACCAAGGTAATCTCTTCATATAACCCTTTAGAGCCTGTCATTGTGTCTTGTTTTTTGCTACTACTGTGAGCCCCAAAATTTAATTCTGAACAATTCAAATTTTCTATTGACCAATTAGATCCTAAAATGTTTAGTCTCATGTCTTAAATATTCATAATCTTGGGATAATGAAATCTTTGGTATGTGATTCAAACTGGTCTATGTCCACTCATTTGAAAATGGTGATTCCCCAAACAAACATGATAACAAGTTTCACATGTGCACGTAAAATACGGATATGCAAATTTTACATATGTAGATCCCATTTTTATATCCGTATGTGAATGAGAATGACAAACGACCCTAAACTTCAAATACTACAGTGGAGTCGCAAGCAAGGCTACAGTTTGGCTGATAATATGGAAAACTTAATCTAATAAGGATCTTAAAAATTCAAACTTATCTCAAAGTTTCTAATGTTCTTGAACGTTGTATTTCTAACCCTTTTCTTTGCTTGCAGCATTGAGTGAGCTATTTGCCCACTATTCAGAGGCCTGGAAGTCTTGGTACATGGAAGTGACTCAGGTGAACAATCTTAAACCTGAAAGAAAGGCCATCCACTGACAACACCCCCCTTCTCTCTCTCTCTCTGCATGAACCTGTCTTCTTTTCTTGTCAACAACCAGGAAATTTGGCATTTGGTGCTATTGTATGCTCTCAATACGTTAAGCCAGATTCCCACCTTAAAGTCCCTTTGTAAAAATATGTTTTTCTTTTTGTTTTTTTTTCTTTAATTTTCTAATAATGTTTGACATGGATTTTTCACATTTCAAATGAAAATAAGGATTCCTTTTCTATAATTAATACCCAAAACTGCTGTGCAGTTTTGATGTTTATGTCTTTGAATTGTTGTTTAAGCAGATTCAGTCAGTGCTTAGAATATTGCCTATGTGTTGGTGTCATTGGCTTTTTTAATGATAGTTGGCATGTTATGGAATGATAGAAATGATACATTGCTTGAGATGTTCATGTAACCCTTTTTTTTTATTCTCTAAAAATTTCCATAAATCTTAATAGTGCCAGAAAAGCAGTTGAATGGTCATGTTACTTGGTAAGCTTTTTTGCTTTTCCCCTTATTAGTGCCATATGTCTAGCCCATGACCTGATGGGTTCAATTAAATGTTTAGCTTGGCTATTGATTTTGCACTTAGTAAACCATAGAATAATAATAATAATAATAATAATAAAACAATTGATTAACAAATTGGCTTCAGTGAAGTATTCTGGATTGTTGGGAATAACATGAGACTCTAAGCTATGGTTCTCAGATAAACTAAGATGGATTTAAGTATAGTCAGCATTTGATGTGACTATACTTATAGAAACATTGTTATCAGTCAGAACACTCAATATTTGTTGTGTTGCGGAGATAAGACCAGAATAAGGAAATAAAACTTCTTATTCAACTAAAAGGGCATTTGGCAGGTTTGTGCAAAATACTATAGCAAATGACTCGATTTCAATGCGTCTCCAATTAAAATTGACTCCACTTTGTCTTCTGTTATTGTTCAACTGGTGTACTTTCAAAATACTACATAGCATGGGTGTGGGGTGCATGAGTTTTGACTTTTGAGTCCTTTCACAAAACAAAAACTTACATAACTGTTAGATTAGCAGGTTTGAAACAGGTAGAATCAAGTGTCTCAGTTTTTGTGTAGGTGAGGCAAAATGGCTAGGAATAGTGAGTGACTATAATTGAGGGATCTAGAGTCTTAACCCATCAAACACAGACACTAGGCTATAATTGAGTGAAAGGTATGCAGGCAGGTGAGATGAAAAATGATTAAGCTATAATTGAGGGCAAGGCAGGTGAGGTGAAGAAAAACAAAAAAAAATTTCCGTTGCCGGGACTTGAACCCGGGTCTCTCGGGTGAGAGCCGAGTATCCTAACCAACTAGACTACAACGGAATGTTGAGGATGCTTCTTATCCTTTTGAATTTCTACTAATGTGCAAGGATTGAAAGACCAAGAATTCCAACCTAAATATTCCTGATAGTTCTAATCAAGATTTTAATTAGATTTGAGTGGTTGGGGTTTGTGTTGAATCCATTCTTGCCATTTCACCCACCAATTGAGGTTCTAACTTTTGTGCTGGGTTCTGGCTGATATTTTCTAACTATTAATAGATGGATTGGATTTAGGTTGAATCTATATACGGTTGCCTGTTTAATGTGACCATTGCCACCACTAGTCCTGGCAAACAACAAAACAACCTCTTGCTCCTTCACACGTTGCATTCACAAAGAACCCCAAGCCCCCAAGAAGAGCAATTGCATTTCTGGTCAGATTGGAACTTTCCCCCCTTCTTTTACTTTTCAGCAATTTTAAATGTATGACACTCGATCTGTGGGCTTCCATGTGATGTGGACATGTTTTGGCTCCACGACCGCAGTGGTTCAACATGTAAGGATCTTTGGCTTTGCCCATTTATTTCTTAATTGGACTAGGGAGTAAGGACTAAGGAAGCATTTTTTTTTTCTTTTGCAAAGACACTACTGTGAAAAGAGTGAACTCCACCATGGGTATGTGCTAATTCAAACTTGCAAGGGGCGTCTGTGCAATGCCTTAAGCTGAGGAAACAGTGGGAGACAACAAGGTGCAGGATTTTTTGGCGCCTTCCTAGTCATCGGATGGTGCAGCGACGAAATGAGGGAAAAAATGGAGATTTTGACCCGCTTTTCTGCGCCAGAGGGGATCCAGAAATCCTACGTAGTGGGGTCGGACTTTGGCACCACACAAGAGAAACACCCCACTAGGATTTTTAAGTCCGAGAGGGAGAGTATAGAATTAGGATTGATTTATGCAAAAAGAAAAAAAAAAAGGAAAAAAAGTGCTCTTTCTCCCTCTGTCCATCACACCACCCAGCAAGAAATTTACAAACTACATCGAAAAAGTACATCATGGATTTACAATCCTCTACTTTTCCGTTGAAAATTTCAAGCTATGGGCTCCTTACCAGATAAAAAAGCCAATCAGAATGAGGAGGAGAACAAAAGTTGGTAGGATTTGAATGGAAGATGTATATACAACATATCAATAAAAATAGTATTAGTTAACTAATGCGTTAACATGGGCATGCTATACATGACAGAAATGGAGTGAAAGATACATACTACAACATTGATACTGCTATTGCTGCATCACATGGCATTTATAAACATGTTATGCTTCTTTTACAAGTGGTATGTACATATATATGTTGCTATGCCTAGATCCAGAGAACATCCATTTACACATACAGATATAGCATGCGACTATGTGAGCAATCTCATTACTAGAGTCTTGGCATTACAGCACTCTTAAGAAGTCCCATCAGCACAGCTACTTCAAAGTGAGTCATGCATGAGATTTGACATTAGAGATCAAAGCTGTGGCTATTGAAATGGAAGATTGGATGGTTCCATCTACCCCTTATATTTTGTGACCTGCATTCTTTAGCAACACAGGATTGAAGGCTTGGAGGGCCACAAACCATGACACCCACGTCCACGTGCCCCCACTGCTCTGAAATAGTCTCGAAGATTGCTGAAAATAAAACCAGTAACCAAGTGAAATCAACAAAATCACCATGTAGCATTATCCATCAAACTGGGGTGGCTTTAAAAGTTCTACCAAGTAGGAATAGAATGAAATAAAAAATGCAAATTGCACGAACAACTAAGGCTATTCAAGAAGATGTGAAGACGTTCAGTTTCTACAGCATGGAACTGATTTGAATGGACTGATCTGAATCTTTAATTTTGGTGTGATCACGTGCCATAATTTTTGGGGAACAAATATTGAGGTTTTAATAAAAAAGAGTAAAAGCACTGCACAAATATATCTAAAGACTGGACTGAATGACTGATCCTTTTGGGTGAATGGTTTGATTCAAACTGGTTTGACCAGCATCCCAACTCAGTCCAAATGTGATGTCAAAATAATGTAAAAAAATGAACCAGAAAAATAAATATCCGAGGGGCCAAACTGTGCATTCATACCGATCCAACTGCTGTTTTATATCAGTTTTAATGATTTTGACTTACGCACATCCATGCGCACACACATACATGGGATGGTTTGAGTCTGAACTAACTGGAAAAAAAAGGCAATGATAGCTCTGGTCCAATTTTTTGAAAGAATCGTTCAGCACCTATGTAACAAGGGCAATCCCTCGGCCCTGTTTAGATCGTTGGAACTTGATTATAACCATCACTCAATTTATCTGTATAATATGATCTCCAGATTATGCCTCACAGTACTTGAAAAAGATTCAAATATATAATCTCACAAACTCTTTGATCCTGTAGGTCCACACATTCTACTTTACAGACACTTGTATGAATGAACCAGAAACAATTGCAAACCAGCTCCATCACTCTTTTGTTTGGGGGCATGTTCCATGGCCCCCCACCTTGATGACCTGTTTGGATCCTAGGAAATGCACAGCACATACACGGAAAACTTTAATCCAGAGATCATATTCCAACCAAAACAATAGCTCCTGCAAGGAGCATAACTATAAATTGGTGCTTCATGTCTTTGCTACCTAAACACCTCAAATGGATAGTATACCCATTTAACTCATTTGTAAAAGCTGTAACCATAAAATATCTATGCTATGCTGATGCACCCAGACAAAGTGACAAGTAGCTACTACACATCCAGATTCATGTTTTCTATGAACAACAAAATACATATCCAGGATTTTTACCTTGGAAGTTCGGCCTGCACCCATATTTTATGGTACTTGAGCTAGCTAGACTCATACTTGATTCATTGCATGGTGTTGAGTTACTCTTACTATCATCCTCCACAAAATTCTCATTGCTTGAAACACTTCTTTCCCAATGACTCCAAAGGACAATCACAAGACCACCAAATATAACAATGCCCGCAACCATGCATATGACGAAGAGAAGTCCTTGAAACCACCAAGAAGAAATATTATATCGTCTTATATAAAACTCTTCTAACAAGCCCAACAAGATGACAAAGCCCAGAGTAGATAGGAAAACATAAGCTCCAGACCATATATTGTTCCCTGTGCCAACCAAACTGGACATGCTACTTCCATTGCTCAATGGGAAAGAGGAACAGCCGACACTCCTGTAAACCATACCCTCTTCCTGTATTCAGAAAGAAAATCAAATTTCGTTTAGTCATGACTTAAATTAAAGAAAATATTTTATTGAAAATTATTTAAATATCGGAAAGTTCACACCCACCAATGGAGGCTCTGATTCTTGAGTGACATAGGTATGAATCTCTAGATTTAAAGTGTCAGAGAAAGATGGACAAATGGAATCCACATTGACCACAGAAAGAAGTGAAAGCTCCTTGGATTTTTTCACAGCCCAAATAACTAAAATGTTTTTAGGCAAGCAAGGCTTTTTATCCCTAACCCGGTGCAGGATGTCACTCAAGATAGCCAGAAAGGGTGTAATTCCAATGCCTCCAGCCACCAAGATAAGGTTTTCATAACTGAAAGAGTAGAATGCAGGCTATATCAGTATCTATAAGAAAACAGACCAAGGAAAGTCAATTATTATGGGAACAAGGAAATAAGAAATAATCTGATCTGCATGCCCAACCATGCAATCATGTTTTCTTATGTTAGTATCTAAAAGAAAAACAAGCAATTGAAGACAATTATTATGGAAACAAGGAAATAAAAGAATGCAGAAATTTGCATGCCAACCATAAGATCATGTTTTCAACAGATTCTCTGTGCCAACTAGGTCTATATATAACGCTTGTGGAGCACCATTCAGCAAATGGTTTTGACCCCAAAATCCCTTGATTGGTGCACTTGGCGATGTATTCATACAAATAATCCAACTAGTTGACCACCTCATGGATAAGGCCAAAAAATGATAACCCATTGGCAGTTCATAATAATCTTACAAGCATTCGCAAGAAAAGGATTTTCATGGCAGCAGTCAAGAAAAACATATATAAATCAAATGGTCAGAAACAACCAATTGCCATAATTTCTTTTAGTGCTGCCTATCCAACATCCATAGCATGGACTATCAGTTGGTTGGTTCAAATTGATTGACGCATCTGCCAACCATGAAATTGGGGGTTCCAATCATGTTACACATTCCAAAGGATGCCGGTTTTCAGGGTTGACACCATTTAAAAAAATGGTCTTGGAGACACATTGGAACAGGATGCTACCAATTTAAACCTAGAACCTGTCAAGTAATGCCCTGGCACCCATATACAATACTGAGCAGTGCAGTCGCAAGAGTTGAGTATTTACGTTAAGTGGTATGCTGATTCATGTCCGTATGGCCCCTCCACAGAAGCTGTTATCGTAGGAGAAGGTTGAAATGACAAGCCTTTTAGAGGCTGCTCCGAAGTATTAGAGATACTATCTCTCAGCTTCCTTGTCCATTCCCCAAGAACCTTTATAAGAATTGAAAGATGGTGCTTTCCATCAAGAGGACTGGAAGAAACACTGAAGGGGTGCCACTGAAGCCAAGATAATTCCCTCACTTGAAGGAATATAAAACTGAGAGCATTGTACCGCATATCTGTAACATTGAAATGACAATTAGAACCCATATTACTCAATCAGCCTCAGAACAAAAGAAGCCACCACATGCTGGCAGGCAACTTCCAGGATGGGCAAATATTGTTATATGCACATGATTGTTCCATTTCACATAGTAAGTATGGAGATGTTTGAGTAGTACTTGCTGGCTTTGAGAGGACCAATTCCAATGTTCCGCATGGAAGGCACGATCCCGAGATTATGTTGACAGTTGTTCGAGATTGCCAGAATCTCAGAAAGCGATCAAGAAGGAAAATAAATATCCCTCCTGCAGCCATGCTGAAAATAAAGTCTCCAACGTGCAATGCTAAGAAGATGACGAAAACTACATACAATTGATGGGTGTAGAAGAACAGCTCAAAATAATGTTTCCTCACTGGATGAAGTGATGTGACCCACATTAATAGACCAGCCAAAAGACTAATTACCCCAGGAAGATTGGCCACTCCAATATTTTTCCATTCTAGCATCTGCATATGAAAACAAATTGATTAATACAAGATTTATCTAAGAATTTACATGCATCTGTCATTATACAGTTAGATCAGACAGTTCCCCAAGAACGACTTGATACATCAACAATATCCATGACCACTGAAATTGGTAAATAATTCCTAATAGGGTCTGAATATGATCAGATAATTACCATGTGCATTTTGACCTTAGAGGAAGGATCACTTTTAGCTTGACAAAAGTAACAAAGGAAATTTTAATTATGATATAATTTGAAGCCACTCATCATGGTCATAACTCGCGACCACAGGAAAGAAAAATATGTGTAAATAACTGAAACAAGCATATTGAACTCACTTCATGTACTAGGCGGCCCTGCATTGCCCATGCCACTATGTAACATATGCCATGCAATGTAAAGATCGCCATGGTGACATGTCCCAGCCACACATGGTATCTGGTTGCATGCTCGAAAGGAATATCTATGAGGCGAAGAAGAATTGACCCTCTTGCAACTGGTAGAAACAGAAAGGCCAAGCAAAATAATCCTATTGAGCCTAAACGAAGCCCGAAAACTTCCAATGCAAAATAGCTGCAAAATGAAAAAATAGAGTTCATTATTCCACAAGAAAAGAAACCACCTTCTGTAATCATGACTACAATCCCCTAAAACAGCAGCAGCAACAACAACAATACAGTGTGCATCCTCAGATGTGGCCCACTAAGGCTATGAACACAAGTCTTAAAAAGGTATATCACCCCATGCAAAACATCTCTAAAAGTAAACAGATAACAGTATGTTTAGAATTTCTACCAAAAAAAAAAAAAAAAAAAAAAAAAAAAAACAGTTCATTTCGAAAAGGATGAAATAGTATTCTAGGAGATTCAATTAAACAAAGAACTATAGGTTCTAGTAAAAAATCAATCTGAATTGCAGCAGTCAATTCAGAAAAAAATCAATCTTACACCAGTCAATTCAGACTATTATTCAATCATGCATACTAATTAAAATATACTTGAGAGAATGATATAGCAATTATTTTTTATTTATATGAAGTGAACAACATAAAGATGCACCCAACAACATAAAAATGGAAACCATAAAAAACAAACACCACCACCATCATCAGCAGAGCCTTGTCCCAACTATGTTGGTAGCAAAGGAAAATATTCAAAAAAATGATTGTGGATAGCACTTTTACAAATTAAAAAGGTTGGACAAAACAATTCATGAGATATTCTATAATAATTTATTGATAAAAAACCCAATCAGAAGTCTTGATTCAAATAATAAACAGAAAAAGCTAGAGGAACATTATCAGCTTTTACCATGTTCCCGTTACACAATCATGAGATGTGCTCCACTACTAAGCTCCACATTTTTCTACATGCTTTTGTTGGATGAAGTTGATCCGGTTTCTTGTTAGTGGTTGATCCCTAAAAGAGAAATGGATGAATATGCACATTGGCTTGAATTGAATTTGGTCTTTTGATGACTTCTGATAAATTTCAAATGGTGAATTGTTTTTCTTTATTAAGTACGTATTTTATGTGATTACTTACCTTGTAAAATGCCCCCCCCTCTTCTCTCTTGACACACACATAAGCAGCGAGTTATTAAAGAAGCAAAAGGAGAGCATACTGAAATGAGTACAACGACCTCTCTATCCCCAGCTAAGAATCCAGACTATACATGGAAAAGAAAGTGTCCATGTTATAAACTTCAAGAATGTGCTCTGTGGCTCACAGCTGAGGGGAACACAGTTGATGTCATGTCCTGGTTGAGTGTTATTGACCATTAGATTTATGGGTAAACTAAAAAAGAGCAAGGCTATGCGAGCAATATTACAATA
This sequence comes from Camphora micrantha, assembly GCA_003546025.1. Lineage (NCBI taxonomy): Eukaryota > Viridiplantae > Streptophyta > Magnoliopsida > Laurales > Lauraceae > Camphora > Camphora micrantha. Next base: position 4,504,568 of record QPKB01000003.1, on the reverse strand, counting down.
TTTCAATGCTTAATATTGTCAGGTAGGTAGCTGTCCAGATTCAATGACAGAAATGGTGCAAAGTTTTGGCATCAAATATTGCAACGCTGATCTGTTCACCTTAGACAAGAATAATTCACATTGCAGCCTTGCAATACTGTGATAGATACATCCTATAGATCTAACTGCCTGTCAGTAGGGAATGGTAGTCTAGAGAGACAAATATGCCTAGTGATATAAGCATATCACTGAAACAGCTAAGGCAGTATTGCTGAACTTCTTCCATTGTAACAACTAACAAGTACCCAAGCCAAAATTAATATAATTTAAGATCTTACAGAAGATTCCTGAAAGAAAAATGAGTTTAGGGGCACAGGGTTCTATAAAAAAAACACCTAAAATATTGAGTTTATACCAAACAAAGAAACATCCCATCTAGATTCAGAATAGAAAAGGCATGGCTTATTCACCCAATTTAGCAATACCTTTTGATTTTAAAAGAAACTGGAGAATAAGATATTTCACGAAGGATCTGTATAGCATAAGCTGAAACTGCCCAGAGAATATATGCAGAAAACAGGAGTATCCCAATCAATTCTGCAGCGGAGACAACACCAAATGGACCATCCACAAGTACAGGAAATGTCCACAAGCGGAACCTTGGGAATTTAGATTTCTCCACCCTGAAAGTTAAATAGAAGTGTATGATACTGATAAGTGTCTAAAAGCACTGAAGTAAACATTCTTCATAGGTATCATTTCTACTCATTCCATTAAAGTAAATTGAAATAGGAATTACTTGAAGGATAATATCAGCCTACAAGCCAAATCAAGGAAAAGCATACCCATATTCTCTTGGGAATGCAGTCACATATGCAAACGCTAGGAAAGCAATAATGAGAATTGGGGCGCTGAATATCAGAAATATACTTCCTGCAGTATGCAAACACAATTACATCAGTTGAACATCAATTTCAGCTCAAAACTAAAAAAAGGATGAATTTCAGGGGGGGTGAAAAAAATTTGCTGGAACCTACCTGAGACCCCAAAAAGAGTTCCCTGGGTAGCCAGAATCCATTTCCGGAACAATCCTTGCATGAACTCACTGGGGTAGAGAAAAATAACAACAACCCAACTCACAAAGAGCACCCACATAAGAATTTTGAGTACCCATTTCACCAAACATACTGATAAGGCAGTCTTCTTGGACGAACCATGTTCAGCACCTCCATTCAAAAGAAGGGGTTCATGAGCAGAGAGCTCAGCCATGGGTGGTAAAAAGAGGTGCAACGCAAAGTTTGGAGTGGCAGTCCTGACCTTCACTTAGTCTAGTTTGCTCATCAGTTTCTGACAGCCAAAATCCCTTTAAATAATTCTTCTGAAACAAACTCATTCCTAGGACCACATCACCATTTCAATTATCTAATTTGTAAAATAATTGATGTGTACGGACTGCAGATCCTAGAAATAGTATATGTATTCCCTCATTGTTAACCGTAGAAAGCAACTGGACTTGGAGAAAGAAATATATTCTAGTTTTTTTTTTATTTATTTATTTATTTTTTATTGACCCCATTAGTTAACCTTAATACAAGAATATTGACTGGAGTGGATGATGAATTGGGACTTTGGAGCCTACCACAGTACATAAAATTATATCGATTGGTAGATATTTTTTAACAAATTACTCAAATTCTATGAAGACTTCAAATAATCAAATTCTAAAGCCTTGAGTTCTATTAGTTTATTTTTTTTTTGTCATTTAGTGATATGGTCGATATCAATCATTCTGTGGTGGTTGCTCTCGATTTGTAGAATCCAAATAGAAACTGAGTTTTTCTCTCTTGGTTGTTAGTGTTGCTCTAGAGAGGTGGATGCGGTGGATGGGGCCGGTAAGGTAGGAAGAGGGAGGATACAAAGGAATATCGGGCAGCGAGCATGGGGTCATCTTTGTCGGATGAGGGAGGATCACCATGGAGGTAGAGGAGGAGGAGAAGAAGGGAGGGGAGACAGAGGTGGGGTTATAGGCGGAGATGAGGAAGAGGGCTAGGGCTGGAGGTAATGAAGGAGGGAGGGGATGGGGGCCAAGGACATGTTCGCCCAAGAGGAGTGAGAGGATGCGAGGGCGGAAGATATATAGGTGGACCTGGATATTCATCTGTTTATTTTATTTATTTATTTATTTTTGTTATTTTGTGATATGGTTGATATCGTCCATTCTGTTGTGTTCAGCAAATAAGACGGTTACATGTTGAAGAAAATCTGATTGATAGAATGATCGATATTAACCATTAGGGATGGTCGATATTGACCAACTGCTATGTTCAGAATTGTCAGTTATAGGGTAGAAAGAATCTCACCGACCATAATGGTCATATCGATCATATCGCAAAATGATAAAAAAATAAATAAAAAGGCCACATGGGGACTCCTCCCGTGTCCTACATGATACAGGGTCCTGGTAGGATGTATGGGGTCCTACATGGATTTTTTCCATAAATTCTTGAACAAAATAAATAGTTTGGATTATAAATATGGGGCTCACAAGAATAAAAAATAAATAAAGGTGATTGATTGATGGGGCCCAAAAGAAAAAAACTAATGTGTTTGGTTCTGTACCAGTATCTTTTTGGTTGAGGGGTGTGAATTGTGAATTACTTTCACACCAGTGTAGTGGGGAAATTTTTGTGTGTAAACGAACACTTTTTCTTACATCTTTTATGCATCACATGCATAAATTAATGGAAATAAATATAGCGATAACTCATTATGCATATGAATCATTTACATATGTAAACACAAACAAATGAACCCTATGAAAAAAAGAGAATCTTTCATTAGGAATTTTTTCTTCTAAATTAAATTGGCATGTATTCATCAATCACTTATCAGGGCTCTTCACATGTCTATCATGAGAGGGACTCCTCACCGAACAACTAAAATATGACCACTCATCTCTTATCACTTCCAGAAATGCAGAAATAAAAGAAAAAAATGAGTGCTCCCTGTATATAATCCATGACAAAAGCACCAAGTTTAAACCAATAAGATGGGTTTCTGCTTTTCTACCCAACCAGAACATTCTCACAGAAGATAGGCATCCTAAATTTTACCCAAGTGAGAAAAAAAAGAGAGAAAATAAAGTTCAGAAATGACCAGAAATAGGTACAGGGGAAATTCACATCCCACAAACTCCTCAAGTTTCTGTGATCTAGACTGTTTTAACCTGGTGGGTACCACCACACATGGAACATGTCCATCTTATATTATTCTGGCCATCAAATTTTTGTCCACGAAATTACTTTTACAAGGAAGGTTGGCATTGACTGTGTCTGTTACTCTGTTTCTGAAGTATCTGGTTTATGATCTATCCATGGTGTGGCCCATATGATCAATGGTCTAACTTTATTTATATCCCCCAATTGCACAGGTTTCTGATTTCCACAGGCCAATAAGGATCATACTATTAGATCTTCAAAGCATAACAGAAAAAGAAATCTACCACAAGCTTATCTGTATGAATACCTACCACTTCTTTCTCCTGGGAAAGAGAGCCTTTCAAAATTTCAACAAATGGAAACCACACATCCTACATGATAGAGAGGAAAGCTACAACAATTGCTCAATAAAGTCCCACACACCCAAAAAATCTAAACTGAAGAAAATATAGGGCAAATGAGAAAATGGATATTCCTTAAATTGACAATAGGAGAAAAATTGAACCCCTCAAACTAAGAGAGAATTATCTCTCTGCCATTCATTCCTCTTCTTTTATCTGAATGCCCATAGCTCCTTTCTGAAAGAAGACAAACTCCAACCAAATCCAAAATTGCAACCATTAAAGATATTAAAAAAAAAAAAAACCAAAAAAACCCAAGTTCAGAATCCCAGCAAAAAACTAAAAATCTCTCTCCCACTTCTTGTTGTAATCTTTTTGTTTTTGTCTGAATGCCCATCAATCTAACCAACCCAATGTATATTATATGATGAAGATTTTAGGCAGAGAGAAGAAAAGATAAGGGTCTTACACCTCATTTATTGGTGTCCATGCAAAGAAGAGAATCAAATGTCCCTTCATAGACAATGTTGAAAAGGATACCATGAAAAAATGACAAGGCGACTGTAAAGATGATAGGCAATGAAATGGAATATGTGGAAGAGAGAGAGAGAGAGAGAGAGAGAGAGAGAGAGAGAGAGAGAGAGAGAGAGAGAGAGAGAGAGAGAGAGAGAGAGAGAGAGAGAGATTTATTGTCTTGTATTGACTCAGGGGGACCATGGAAAAATGGTCTATTGATATTCAACTTCAAGCCAAGCTTCTGTATCTACGATTCTGATACTTCAAGCAAGCATGGACTTGAATGGCCTTGAGAAATTGTCTATGGATCTCTCTGGACTCACATGGGAACTCAGTTCCAAAGGCCTGATCAATGGTCCAGATTAAACGATGACCATCATGATAATGTAGTCATCAGACATCACATAGTAAATAATTGAAAGATACCAAACTATTCAACCATGATCCATTACTGGGCCTGTGACTTGCTAAATTTTGCAGGTTTTCCTTGGTCCAAGAGATCAACACTCATTTGGAACGACCTTGCTCAATTGCCTATAAATCTAATTACTTTTAATTGGTCATGAATAGCTTAATTTACAGGTAACTCAGGTTATCCAAACACACTTGCTTCATGCGACGCACATGGTACTTGTGGACACAAGATTTGCAGAGTTCAACATCAAATTTAGGGGCAACAAGACAAATATATTATTGCCACATAAATTGTAGCAGATCATCCAATATCATGTCACATGACCTCAGGCCAATTTGGATTGTTCAAGTTGTTGTCCTCTGTATGGATGAAACATTGTCCAGATTTCAAACCAATGGGATGATCACAAATGTGCGCTTGTGGTAGCCAAATTCACAAAAACATAACCAAGTAAGGATGCTGTTAGTTGGCAACTGGGATTTTCTTAGGGAAGGGAATGCATTGGACAATTTTGGTAAGAGAAACAAAGTTATGGTTAATTAGAGCATGCCATGTCTAAAGAGTGGATGGTAGAATTTTCATTTAAAAAAAAATGTTACCCATTTTTCTTTCAACCAAAAGAATTCATGCATATATGTGGGGAAATTTCATGATCTCCACTCTTAATTCTTCACCCTTGTCTAACTCCTTCCCTTTATTAAATCATTCCCCAACCAGTCCAGAACAATTTTGTAAAATCATATGGATGAGATTGGTATAAGTCCTTTTTTTTTTGTGTGTGGTTATGCTTCATCTACCAATTGTAACTTTTCCTTCATTCTGCTGCCTCTTCCCTAATTTCAACTTATGTCAAGTCTAATTCGATTATGAATATCAACATTGATGATAATAACTATTACCCACATATTATCAGTTAGTAGAATGGAACCTCCGTATAATGAAACATATGGACACAGGTGAGGATCCCTTCTGGGTTTTTACTAAAATTCATACAAAATATGTGGTGTGAATGATTCCAAAGAACAGGCGCTTAAAATTATTTCATTTCCTTAATGGCCACAATGCCTTTCTATTAAAGAGACTAAAACTGTAACGACCCGCGGTTTTGTTCTCGGAGCTCAGAACCGAATCACCCAATATGATAGTCCTCTCTGGCATCATGACCCAGGCCTCAAGGTTTTGTTCTCGGAGCCCATTAAGCTCCAAAACACGTCATCCTAAGCATAGACGGCATCACACATATAGCCCAGTCTCTGGGCAGCTTCATAAGCGATGTGGGACATTACAAAAACCGAAGTGTTGAAGGTGAAAATCAAATAGGGGCCATAACAACCTCCACTTTGACAGAAAATGATTCCTCACTTACCGACTACCGTGAGGTAAAATTCTAGGAAAGTGATGGTCTTCACTCATCACATCTTTAATAATCCTTCAATCAATTCACCCCTTTACTATGAATTTGATGGAGTTTTGATACATAGTAGGCAAATGAGCCCTAAAAGTTTGGCTCACAATTATAGTGACTAGTGTCCATTGTAGCAACATTTGATAAAGATGCATTGGTTTTTCATTGTAGGATTAAGTCACTTTCTCATAATCATTTGTGTATTTCACACGGTTTGAAGCTCTTCTCATTGATGCCATGAGAAGTTAACAGGACCATTGAAGCCAATTGTAGATGACACAATTTAAATTCCAGACCACATATAGCAAGGTCAAGGACACCCAAAACTTGGTAGTCAAATGCAATAACTCCAATTATATTTCAAATATGCACTGATAACAATGCCTCAAATAGTGATACGAGACGTGTTTGAAGGCAGTCCTTGAACATATTACACTCTGCTCAACATAAGAGTCCTGTGAATAATAAACAACCAAATAGCCTCTACACTATAAACAGCCAATGTTTTATGAACCCCAATGTACACTCATGCACACACTGATGCACTCGACATGGATGTGAGGTCTGCATGGATATTTCCTATAGTTTTGGTATGTCATTGTACCTTATAAGGTACCAATTACAGTTCAAAGCTGTGGCTGTTGAAGTGGAAGAGTGGTTGGTTGCATTGGCCCCATACGTTCCTTGACCTGCACTCTGCTGCAACACTGGAGTTGAGGCTTTGAGGGCCACATACAATAACACCCACGTCAACGTTCCCCCAGTGCTTTGAGACAAAGTTGAAAATTTCTGAAAGAAAAGCACAAATGCATTAGAAGACGTTTGATACAAGTTTGGTTGGTTACCACACCAGGAAGACACCGAAAAGTGAGAACCATCTGTAAGTTTCACAGTGAAAAAATTGTGAAGGCCTAAAAAATAGGAAATGACACTAAAAACAAAATAGATATGTAATCTGGTTGAGGTCACATTTTCACCGAACAGCCACAAAAAAAATAGCATTTCTTTGGTGAACTAGATGCTGAAATGCCCCACAATTCCAGGAAGGAGTTGTGCATGTTCTGTGTGTTTCCTTCCACAAAACACTAATTTCATAAATTTGGTTCAAAGAAAAATTCCTGCGATGTTAGTTTTGTGTGGGGTTTATTTGACGCTAATGCCTCACAGGGTGGGCGAAAATAAAAATGAATGGAAGCAATTTCCCTTTCTCTAATTAAAAAAAAAAAAACAACTAAAAGACTATAAACTGGGGACTAGTATCTCGACAGAATTAAAGATATACTGGATGATTACCTTGTATATTTGGCCTGCATCCATATTTTTTAGCAATTGAACTAAGAAGAGTTGTCTGGCATGTTTTGATTTCAGACTTTGGCGCATTAGATTGTGATTGAACACTCTTGTCAATGCCATCCATGCACTTCTCATATCCTAAAAACTTTCTTTCCCAGCGGCGCCATAAAAAGACCACAACACCTCCGAACACAATGACACTAGTAACCATGCATATGAGGAATAGAAGTCCTTGGAACCACCAAGTAGTTATGTTATAAGGCTTTATGTAAAATGCTTTCAACAGAGTCAACAAGGTGATAAATCCAACAGTTGGTAAGATAACATAAACCCCTGACCATATGTTATTCCCTGTAGCAACCAGACTGGAAATACATTTGTCATTTGCATCATGAAGCTTGGGATGTTGCATGGTTAATTGAAGGTTACCATCTTCCTGTGAACCGAAATGAGATGTCAGACTTTGTTTCTTTAGTGTCTTAAAACATTGGAATTCATTAAAAAAATTATCTAGTAATGGAAAGTTCGAACCTACCAATTGAGGTCCTGTTTCTTGAGTGATAAATGCTTGAATCTCTAGATGCAAATTATCAGAAAAAGATGGGCATATATTTTCTGCGTCAACCATTGAAAGAAGAGAGAGCTCCTGGGATCTCTTCACAGCCCAAACTATTAAAATATGTTTTGGCAGACAAGGTTTCTTCTCCTTAATTCGGTGGAGAATGTCACTCAAAATAGCCAAGAAAGGTGTAATTCCAATCCCCCCAGCTATCAAAATAAGGTATTCATACCTAAAGGAACAGAAAGTCAATTCCCCAGAAAGAGACAAGAGACAAAAGACAAGTTATTAAGAACAATAAAATTCATGAAAGGAAATGCTGTGTTTAGAAACTAAATCAAAATTTAATAATAAACATTGAAGGAGAATAATTGAGACCATTTGCATTCCTTAAGTTTATAATTTAGTATAGTTATCTGTACCATGTAACAGGCTCCAATATTTACACTCTGGGGTTCATCTTTAATGGAAGCAAATTGTTGGATCACTCCCTCCTTTATATGAGATGAGCCATTAATCATAGTGTTATTTACCTTGCTTACATTATTAGGCTGTGTTCGATTCCTTATTGCTACAATGCTACGGGAGTAACTAAGAAAATTTTCTGATTATCAAGACTTTTACTAGTCCTACCAAGATTAAAATCCCAGAAGTCAGGAAAGAAATTCCTCAGCTTCTAAGACCATGGAGATCCAAAATAGAACTAGAGCTGAAAGATCATCACACAACATGCTGTTTTCATATACTAGCTAGAAAAATGCAGTTACACAAGAAAAAAACTAACTAGAAAAATGCAGTTATGCAAGAAAAGATGACTACTTCAAGTAATATGGTGACTGATGTCCATATGGTCCCTCGACAGATGCTGTTAAAGGTTGAAATTGCATCCTTTCTTCAATCTTCTCAGGTGCATTCAAGATATTGTCTCTTAGATTACTTGTCCATTGCCCAAGACCCTTTATGAGTACTGAAAGATGATTTCTACCATCCAGAGGACTAGAGGAAACACTGAAGGGATGCCATTGGAGTTGAGAGATCTCACGCACTCTAAGAAAAATAAAGCTAAGTGCATTGTAATGCAAATCTGGAGAAATGAAACAGAAATTAGAACAAAGAGCAGACCCAACAGAAATCACACCAAATTAACTGACAGAGAAAACAGCTTCTGAAAAACAACAGTTTTCTGATTGCATAATACTGAATTGTTGTGCAGTATTTGAACATTAGGGTAAAAGTTTATATATTGGAAAGTCTAGAAATGCTTGAGAAGTATACTCTTAGGCTTTGAAAGAACCAATTCTACTGCACCACATGGAAGGCTCGTCACCGAAATTATATGTACTGTTGTCTGTGATTGACAGAACCTCAAAAAACGGTCAAGCATGAAGAGGAATATTGATCCTGCAGATGCACTGAAAAGGAAGTCTCCAACATGTAATGCAAAGAAGAAGATGAAAACTGCATATAGTTGATGGGTGTAGTAGAAGAGCTCGAATTTTCTCCTTCTAATTGGATACAATGATGTCAACCACATAAGAAGACCAATCACAAGGCTAACTAATCCAGGGAAATATGAAACATCATGCTTGTTCCACCTTAAAAGCTGCATAATCAAACCAGTATCAATAAGAAAAATGGTAAAATGATATGTTTTTATCGAAGAGTTATATGATTAGCTTTTATTGTGAAGTATGATTAAATACAGCCCACCATATCAGAACTTGTGATACAGTTGAGCAAATCAGGTTGACAGCAAATCATGCATGGTATATGCCAATGGATCAAAGTAATAGGGATGATAATTTCTCATGCATGAAATGAAGGTTTCTTTTTTCTTTTAAGAAATTGCTAAAATAGTCTGTTTTATTCAAGTGCTAGATGATTAAATATTATATTGAGTGATTAAATACATCTCACTGTACCAACTATACCAAAACTTGTGATACAACTGAGGATCATCAGCTTTCACATATATCACATTTTATCTTTGGGGAATTATGGTCGCTCTGATGTGAGTGATATTCATAGTGTGGCATACTGATTCAACAGTTTGCCTTGATAATTTGCAGGAACAAGAAGGTCGGATTTTCTCAACCAAATCATTACCTGTGATATCTTGCAAGGTACTAATAATCTGTCAGTATATAAGAGCCACTAATGCGAGCATTAGTTTGATCATTTTGCTCTTTGAAATTTCTTTCATTTCTAATATCACCATTGACCAGTCTATCAAAAAAAATAAATAAAGCGGCGAGGCATTATATATATATATATGTTTGTTTGTTTGTTTGAGATCAATTTTTATTTTATTTTGAAGTTTAATTAAGCTTCTGCCAATGAAACTTCAAACAATGATAACTCTGAAAAAGGAATAGTAGTCGAGTGCTCGGACTTACTTTGTGTGGGAGTTGACCCCTTAGTCCCCAAGAGAGAATGTAACAAAAGCTGTGCATTGTAAATATTGTCATTGTGGCATTTCCCAGCCATCTGTGGTATCTAATTGCATACTCAAATGGAACATCTATAATGCGGAGAAGAATCGATCCCCTTGAAACTGGTATAAATAGGAATGTCAAGAAAAACATTCCAATTGTACCTAAACGATAGCCTGAATATTCCAACATTAAATGCCTGCACCAGACATTTTTTCTCATTAGTATCTGTTAAGTCTCTTTAATGAAGGTTAACATTCAAAAAAGAAAAGTATGTAACTAAATAATCCATAAGATATTCAATCTGAAGAAATTTACTGTACAAGCTTCCTTTTATGTAACTGACCAAAACAAGGCATGGATGATTCATTCAAACCAAATTTACCTCTTCTCCTTAGCAGGGTGGGGAAATTTAGATATGTAACGATGGTTTTGAATTGTGTAACCATAAGCTGCCCATACAACATATATGGCAAATACTAGAATTCCAATCAATTCAGCTGCAGAAACAACGCCTAATGGTCCATTGACAAAGGCAGGGAATGTTGATAAGTGGAACCTCAGAAATTTTGATTTCTTTGTCCTGAAATCATTGGAACAGAAAGGTTGCTATAACAATCATTAAGCACAAAAGATTTTCACACTATGTTCTAGTGGTAATTGAAGATGGAAGTAGAAAGTCTTTTGAAGAGAAACCCGAACCAGCAACTAAATTCTACAGCAAATACATATCAAGACATACTTGTGGTACTCTGTTGGGAAGGCCATTGTATATATAACTGCTAGTAAGGCAAGGATGAGGACAGGAGCGCCAAACATTACGAGAAAACTTCCTGGATTTAAAAAAAGAAATAAAGATGAAATGGCCAGGTTTTACATTTTAAACCCTTATTACGTTTAGAATCAAAATGAATAAATAATGAAAGCATTATTCATGCCTACCAACGAGTCCGTAGAATGATGTGTCTGTAGCATAAAAGATATCAAAAAAATTCCCCTCCATAGCAGGACTTGCATAGAGAAAAATCATAATCACTGATCCAACAAAAATCAGCCACATTGCAATTTTGAGTAACCATCTGATCAGAACTGGGTAAAAAAGCCTCCACTCGAGCAACCTCTCCTCAAGCTTCCTATTTGGATTAACTGCATCACCAACTGTACTAATCGCCATGGGACGATTAACACTAGGCTGAAAATCAAAGAGGAATGTCAGTTCAATTTTGGTAATGTATGGAAGGTTTAGAGCTATTGGTATCCAGAAAATTGAAATATCTTTTATAGTCGCACTAGTTAAAAAAAGAAAAACAATGACACAAATTCTCCTACAGTCTTACTAGTGGAGTGTTCTTCTGAATTGATGAATGACGATAATCCATCACCTTTGTTAATCTTTAACATAACTAATATTAATATATAAGTCTGAGCTTTAGAGCTTCTAATGTGTAAATGAACATTAAAAAACAGAAATATAAAAATCTGTATCTTGTACTCTTTGTTTTATGTAGTATAACTGAATACCCAACTTTTGTCATGATGAAATTTCAGTGCAGTACATCTATTTGAACAAGACTGCTGCCTGGTTAGGTTGACAGCCATAAACAAATTTAATGCCCAGTCATGAACACTAACCAAATTAGACAGAGCTTGATCTTCCAGTGCCTAAAGAAACAGTAAAGCTAAAATTTCAGAACTCTCTTCTTAACGCCTCTATAATATACTGATATCAAATATTATTTGAGCAAACAATAAAAAAACACTAAAGTTAGATAAATAATTGAAAACTTCAAGCTTTCAGTGCATATATAAACACCAAGAATCATCTAATACTGACATAAATAAAAATGATATGAGGTTGTGAGAACAATAACAAAAAAAAAAAAAAAAAAGAATAAGAAGAAGAAAATGAAAAACAATTATAGGTAACCATTTGAACTTTAGACCTGCAAAACATGAAAAACCACTATAACAAATTTAATGCCCAGTCATGAGCACTAACCAAATTAGACAGATCTTGATTTTCCAGTGCCTAAAGAAACAGTAAACTAAAATTTCAGAACTCTTTTCTTAACTCCTCTATAATATACTGATATCAAATATTATTTGAACAAACATTAAAAAACCACTAAAGTTAGATAAATAATTGAAAACTTCAGACTTTCAGTGCATATATAAACACCAAGAATCATCTAATACTGACATAAATAAAAATGATATGAGGTTGTGAGAACAATAACAAAAAAAAAAAAAAAAAAGAATAATAAGAAGAAAATGAAAAACAATTATAGGTAACCATTTGAACTTTAGACCTGCAAAACATGAAAAACCAATATAAAACAGATTCGTTTGAGATGAACTGCATGAGATGTTAAAGAAACTTGGGTTCTTTATATGTACCTCCGGAAATGAAGATGGGACTATGTTCAGGTGGTAATGCTGGTGAAGATCATCACTGAGGATATATTATATATATACATGAGCAATGCTAGAGAGAGAATGCCACATGAAAATGTGAAAGTTGAAATGAGTGGGTGGACGGAGTGTAGTAAAGGAGAAGCTGGGGATCCAATTACTAGTCTGTGTTTAAGTTGTTGGTAAGAAGGTTGGTGTGCCTTTGGTTCCTTGTCATGTTCATGACTTTTTATTCCATACTGTTTTCTTCTGTTTCTTTCTCTATAGTCTATACTGCCACCTAACGTTTCTTCATCAATTCTACGTTAGATTCAATCGAATTTTTGCTAGCTCTTGGGAGCAGAATACATAACACAAGTGGCCAAGGCCCAGAACAGAATCTTGGACAGCTTTCTGGCGAACTGGGGAATTAAAAAAAGAACCCACTGCATAAATGTATAATCCAAGTATAAAAACTCCTCCTGAGTTCTGACTTGCCAAGCTGCCATGACTTGTGCCAGTTGACTCATCTGGATAGATAACTAGGGGTGTTCATAGCCCAACCTGAGGCATATCCATGCCCATCCTGATTTTAGAAACAAGCCTCATATCCAGCCCAAGCCTGACATGGCCGTAGGTGATTGTCCCAAGCCCGCCCCACCCGAAACATGTCAGGCCCAAACCCGCTCATTTAGTGGGTCAGACTGGGCCAGCCAGGCTTTGTGTCACTTGTTCATGCTCCCTATTTCTTGTTCCGGCTACAAATATTACGTATTATTATTTTTTTTGAAAATGGAGGATGTCCCAGCCCTTTGGGCTAGACTCATCCCAACGGGCTCAAGGGCAGGCGGGTAAATCTCTCGTGACCCAGTTTGCTAGCAGCGTAGTTTTGAACCTTCAACTTTCGGGAGCGAACCGTGGTCGTAGGCCAACTAAGCTATCTCTTGAGGTTACAAATATTACTTATACTTTGCCTATAAGATAGATTTTATAAGACGGGTACTACGTGACCTTCATCTTTGTAGGGTTGTGTTTTGTCCTCTCTTTTGTTGGTTGGTTGTTGTCGCTTTGAGTTTGTTCTTAATGAGATTCTCTTTATTACAAAATTAAAATAAAAACCCTCAAACCAATGCAATCTCCCCTTCACAACCACAATCAAACCACGTTTCATCCCTCATTCTCTCTAGAAGGATAGATTCCAACTATGATCCCAACAAAGATGAGATGAGATTGTGGCTCACCTACCTTAATTCTGAAAGTTGAAGCAACCATCAACTATCACTATCACCATTGTCATTTATCATCAGCATTCAATACTAAAAAGAAGAGACACCATCAAATGCCTCATTCTCTAGATGTATTAAAACATGACCTTGATAGAGGTAATTTAGGGTTGTTAGGTACCTTGGTAATGTAACAATTGTTCTCATTGTATAAAATAATATTAGATTGGGATTTTTATGCAAAAAATTAAGTTTAAACTCTGATTCTACATATAACTAAAGAAAAATTAAAAGTACTAGTGGGTGCCGTGCATTTTTTAGATAAAAATAGCTCTATTGACAATATCGCCACCTAACCAGCGAAACAAGAGATAAATATAGTGAAGAGAAAAATGGTGTGCTTGATAGAGAAAAAAGATGTGAGAGATGATGAATTGCAGGAGAGAAAAGATGGAGAAGGAATGCATCAGTTGGGGATATTTTCACTATGGTATTTACATTAAAAAAATATACAACCCTTTGAAAATGTTTGTTTGTATGTTTTTCTTCGTATATCCATATAAAAGAGCTTGAGTTTAATTTTTTCGTAAAAATTCCTATTAAATATGATATTTATCGATGCATTTTGTAAAAAAAATTAATATTTTATCCATAACTTTTATAATTGAAAATTAGAGTATAGACTCCATTGAACTTGGACCAAAATCTCAATCAGGCCACAAGAGAGTCCAATATCTGACTTTATTCCTTAATTTATTTTGGACCACTTCGTCCCAGGCTCTAATGAAGACTTGTCTACTTTAGAAAGCCCATTGGGATGTGGAGAACATTAACGGAGCAAATGAATGTTGAAAAGAAGTGGCTAGTTCCCTTGACTATTGAAATCATGGACTCATGTATTACTGCTCAAGATAAATGTCTCTTTTTTGTATGGGGTAATATCAAATTCACTCTATTAAAAATTAAGTATACTGTGAGATTGATCATGCATATAAACATTCGGAAAAAAAAACATATTATAAAAAATTTACGTAGGAAGATATTTTCATTACTTTCAGGGAATCAAGGCTCTTATTTTGTCCTCTAAATTACTTTTTCACATGTGGATATGTGAGTAAATGAAATGACAGATGCTTTGGTTAAGCTTGTTCGGGGAAGGATAGAGTTTCCCTACGCTTGGTGTTTGGTTAATGCTGTTGTTTTGCATTTGATAATACTATTTATAACTATACATGCTTTCGGTTTCTCTTTGTTTTATTTCATTGTTTGTGATACTTTCTTAACCTCCTTGCAATCTTTAGTTCTTTACTGAAATTATCTTGTTAGCAACAGAAAAGTTCAGATTCCAAGCACAAAATGGTGGGCTGTGGAATCATTTTTAGAATTTGCTTGAATTTGGAAAAAAAAAAAATCACACTTGTTACCAAAAATAAAATTTCTGGATGCAAGAGTTTTCTCTAGTTAAGTCACATTTGTCTTATGGTTCCAATAATTAAGGATAAGGCTATGATGAAGATATATGGCAATTATGTTGGCCCAACAGATAATTATAGCTATCTGGAAACTTTAGTCTTTTCTAGAGGGCCCAAATGCAAGAAAATTTTGGAAGTCATCACTCTTGATCAACTTATACATTTCATGAGGGTTACAATCCGGTTAGTTTCATGATGGCCTTATTTGAACAGCTCCCACCCTTGACCCTACAAAAGCTCTCTAATACATGGGTGAGTTACATCATCCAAGAAAATTTTTTTTTTCTTAGTTGGAATTTATATTGAAATAGACTATTATCAACCCCATTGAATGAGAGTTTGGTACACCAGTACTCTGTAACCTGCTGATTTCTTGTTAATTGCCAATAATTCAATCACAGAGTTGGGCAGGAATGAGAGGGGTTTTGGCTATAAGAAAAAAATGCAAACTTATAAATAGGTGGTGAAAAGTGGATTTCATTTGGCAATTCTAATGAGTGTTTGTTTGTTTTGTGTAATTAAATCCATAGTAAATTATAAAAAAAAAAAAAACTCTATTTTCTGAGTTGAAAATGAAGACAAAAGATGAATACCAAAAATGACCATCAAATCGGCTCACCCTTCATAGAAGTTTAATTGGAAAATGAATGAGAAATAATTGCTTGTTGCAGTTCTGCAACTAAATCTGCTTACTCTGGTTGAATTGTGTCAACTATACAGTTTGGCCCTGAACAACTGAAACCATTAATATTGGTTGATTTTACTATGAACCGATCAATTAACAAAATGGAATATAACAAACCAAATCTAAAACTCTGGATTGTTGTTAGTATTGTTTTAAGAATCTTATGTTATTCAATAATTCTAATTGACCATTATTTATAGGGATTTCTCTAAAACACCATGAGGTTTGCTTTACTTCACTCAACGGAGTTGTGTCTTCCTCGGATGAAATTCTTTTGGTGTAAATAATCATGTATACACTTATCCAAGTCCCTCACCAACAGCCTTGAGTGAGGAATCGGTCCTATGAATTTAGGGTGATTTAGAACATACGACCGATTTTTTTGAGAACACCCACCTTTTAAAAAAAAAAAAACTTGCACATGATAAAAATACACATAAATTCCGTGCATATCTCATGTGCACAGGTATTAAACATCGTGCACATGATATACACATGATAAACTCCGTGCACCCTTTAAGCTTCGTCTATCATTAATAGAAAAAGCTTTGTTCTGGT
Organism: Camphora micrantha; assembly: GCA_003546025.1. Taxonomy (NCBI): domain Eukaryota; kingdom Viridiplantae; phylum Streptophyta; class Magnoliopsida; order Laurales; family Lauraceae; genus Camphora; species Camphora micrantha. Next base: position 4,488,081 of record QPKB01000003.1, on the reverse strand, counting down.
GATTTGATGCAGTTTATTAAGCACAGGAGAGGGGAGCTCTTTGTGGGGATTCGCCGGGCAAGATCGGGCGGCCGGCAAGAGGTAGAGAGTGGGAGAGAAAGAGGGGGTCGAAGAGGGAGAAGCAGAGGTATGAGGGATTTCGGGCAGGGGCCGGTGGCGGGAGAGAGGGAGAGGGATCGGCAACGGCGGGGTTGAGCGGAAGTGGTCGGAGCAGGAAACAAGGAAGAAGAAAAGATGAGGAGAGAAGAGAAGATAAAGGTATTTTGGATATTTTTAAAAATATGGTTGGACTTAGAAAAAGAGGTGGTTGAAAATCAAATTTCCCATAAACTTATTATGAGGAAGGTGTGCAAGTAAGTTATAGTAGTGGGGCACTCCTTGTGAAATCAATTCTAAAAGCTGGTAGCACCCAGGGAGAGTAGCTGCACGCTGAGAGGTTGAAAAAAGGACCACCAGTTGTCTCCCTCTCAAGTCTCAAGCCTCAACTGCCTCAACGTCTAAGTGCGTCAGTGGGCGAGTCAACGATGCTTTTTGCAACATTCTACCGGTATTATAAGTGCCACGTGTAAGGTGTAGATGACTCCTGACTTGGCACTTGGACGCATCTATTCTAAACTATAGAAAGTCACGAGTCTGGTTTTTTTCTGTCTCACTCACAGCGTCCTCTGCCGTCCGAGCCAAAATTGAAAATGAAAATGAAAATCCTTGACGCCGTGCCCACTCTCTTCCTCCCACTCTCCTCCAACTTATACTAATCTCTAATCACACTCTAGGAACCCTAATTTTCCAATCTCAATCAGGATGAAAATCCAATCTCTCTCTCTTCATGGTTATGGCTTCGTCTCTTTCTCGAGTTTCTTCCTTGTACAGCTCCAACCTCTCCTGCTTCCCTACCAGAGACTCCACCATCCATAGAAGAAAATCTCATCTATCATTTCCAAATTCCTTCCGTCCCTCACCCAATTCGCCCGCTTTCAAGCTCTTCTTAGACAACTGCTCAAGGAATCGATGTTTCAGAACGCCCAACTACAATTATAACCGCTCTGGAGCAACGTAAATATAACAATATTTATAGAGAGGTATACTCAGTGGGAATTGCATAGTCATAATGGATGATGCATTTCAAAAACAGGTTGGTGGGCCCCTTTTTGGATAGGTTAGATCCAAGCCATTAAAAAGAGTGGTCAACTGGTATTTTGAAATTATGTATCGTCCTGTAGTTCCAATACCGATAATGTATGCTTATACATTAATTAATATAGTTCGATGCATGTACGGTCAAAATAATGAATGTATGAGCCGAAATGTACGTTATCGACTGATATTTTGAACCATGTTTCTAGCTCCTATATGCATCAGATTTAGTTTGTATGCGAAGTTCAATGGACAACTAAAGCCTAGTTTGGTTTGAGGACCCAGGGGCAGAACCAGGAAATGTGCCTTGGGGGGCCACTATGAAAAATAAAAAATTCTTGGGGGTTCAATGTAAAAAACTTATGAAATTTCTATTAACATCAAGGGGGTGTTTATGAAACTTTGGGAGGGACCCTGGGCCCCACCTTGGAAATGGATACTCTGACCAGAATAAATAAATAAATTCCCTGCTTTACGGTTGTATTCTTCTAGAGAGAAGTACACACTAGGGGCCGGCATGTTTCTCAGAGGGTGTTGGCCCACTGAGTCCTGAACTTTGGCAGTTTGTTTTTAATGAGTAACTTGAGGTACCCATATTTCTCTGCACTATTCTTTCCTTCTCTTAATAAAATCTTCTTGGTTTTATCATGGGTCCATCAATGTAGTCTACATTTATATTGTAGACTACATTGTTAGCAAATACAAAGAATGCTTGTATTAACAGGTGAGAACTAGTTCTCACATATTATATAAGAATTTATTTGTGGGGCCCAATTGTGGGCCCCATTTGGGGATGAGACTAGGGGGGATGGAAAGATCTACGTGAGATCACTCCAAGTATCAAGTTTGACCACAAACCCATGCCCCTAACCCTTTCATCCGTGATCCACAAGTTTAATGGTTTTATATTCAAAAAAATATTCAATCCTCGATCCAATGGTTCAGTCCATTCGGATGTATGCCAATCCTTGGGATTAGTGAGTATCAAGGGGTTCCCTATTGGCTGCTAGGTTTGGATGGATTGCTAGTTGAGTCCTGCAAAAAAGTTCTCGTATAATAGATGAGAAGTAGTTCTTACTTAAATATTTCTCTACTTATAAAATCCCCCACCTTAAGAGTTTCTAGAAAATTACCATGAACTATAAAACCCTTTCTAATACCATGGATTAACTACTTTTTACTTTTATTTTAGTTTCCTTCTACTGTTTGGGCAGATGAGAATGCCCTTGTTTTAAACTTAGAACGAACTAAGAAATGGATTTTCCAGAAAATCCATTGCCTTTCTCCTATGGATTTCTCTAGTTGCACAAACACACCCTTGTATAGTATTTGTGACCAGTCCAACTTATCAAGGGGCTTTGATGGAACGAGGACCCTTGTACTAAGTTTTTCTGTCATCCAAGGGCTTTAAGATTTTCTCTGCACTGCTCCATATTGAAAGTACTAGTATGCACTATAAAATACCAAAATATTCATTTTTACAGTATTTGCAAATATTGCAAAAATTTGATATAACGTGACCAAAATATTTCCCCTGGGGCATGCTACCTTCACTCGACCAAGGGCTATCTTACCTAACCCATTCTCATGCAGATATATTCTCTCTCTCATAGACACTTTTTTTGTCCGATGAAGAAAGAATAGAACATAGAAGGGCTTGTTTGGAAGCTTTATTAATGGAGTTGAGTGAAAAGTAACAATTATTTTGAAAAAAAAAATAAAATATAAGTAAGTTATATGATATTTTATTTTTAATTATTTGTTATAGAATTTTTTTAACTTTTTGTATAGAAAAGTGGAGTTTTTTAGTCTTTTAGTGGAAAAAGAGAGTTGATTTTTGACCTTTTTTTTTTTAAAAATACGGCGGGAAATTTGAATTAAAGTAATTTTAATGTGACCTTTTTCTTTTTGGAGAAATGAAGGTTCTACTTTACTTGACACTATTAATAGAGTTGCCAAATTGGAATTGGTCCCACTCTGCAGATTTGATGCCTGTGATTACTAATAGGGACACCTACCGTTTGGTAATTTTATTAATATAGTCAAATGAAGTAAAGTCAAGTTAAACATCCAATCAAAAACACTTTTCCAAAAAATTCCCTCAATCTTTTTTAAAAAAAAGTAAAAAAGGAACTACATTTACTCACTAAAAGACAAAAAAACTTCATTTCCCCATACAAAAAGTCAAAAATATTCCATCCTAAACAACTAAAAATAAAATATCATCATAACTCACTTATATTTTATTCATTCTTTTTATTTCACTTCACTCCACTTTATTTTAAAAGTAAATTACCAAACGGGCGACCTTGCGATGTTGTCTGTTGCTAAGGCTGTTGACAATATCTTTGATTATCAATTAGGCGATAATTAGGGGCAGTAATTAAAAATGCTAACAATAGAAAAACTAATTTCACTGGTCAAATAATCCTATCATCCAATCGGGCGGCCATCAAAACGTCTTATATGCTATGCCCACCATATGCATATCAATATTAATCCAACAGACAAAATCATTAATGAGGTGTAGATGCCAATCGAAAGACCGTTTCTTTTTGGAAGTTCCTGTGCTTGTCATCTCATCATTGGTTGAATAAGTACTAAGAAGAAGAAGAAGAAGAAGAAGGTGAACAGAATTCATCAAACCCAAATGGCTTCTAATTCAGAGGTGGGTACTTTCTTCTCTTTCCAATCTTGTAATTTGTCATCTGCTGCAGTGCTGAATTTTCATTGTGCTCAGGCGATTTCTGATGATTCTGCAATTGGAGGTTCGAAGCTGCAGCTCTATTCCTTCTTCAGGAGCTCTTGTTCCTGGCGTGTTAGGATTGCACTCCACTTGAAGGGTCAGATAAGATTTCATCTATTTCTTCTTCTTTGGAACATTCTCCACCGGTTTGGCCAGATGGGGCCCACCTATTGATGAACATGAGGCGAAAATATCTGATTGATTGGACAATCATGGCCATAGAAGTCTTCCATATTGATGTTTTGAGTTTATAAGGTGGGACCCATGTCTGGATTGGTTGTGGACTGTCTATGGAGTATGGACTTTTGGTCTGGTACTATTGTCCAAGAGGAACTTCTAGTTTTCTAGAGTTGTATGGTACAGATTTCTGTTTTTGTGGATTTTTATTGTGAAAGTGGAACTGAGATTATTGGTGTTGTGTGTCTTTGGGGTTGTGAATGACTAAAAGGGTTGAAGTATGAGTACAAGGGCAGTGAACCTGTTGAAGGGAGAGCAGTTTAGTCCAGGTGAAAACATCCTCAACCATTGCTTTCTTCTCTTTGGATTTGGCTCTACCGAATCCTCAACCATTGCTTTCTTCTCATGTAATATGTGAGAATTAGTTTTCACCATAATATTACCGATAAATAAATACATGATTATTTACATTTGCATATATATATATATATATATATATATATAGCATATATACAGTGTTCCCAAACTTTGGTGCACCCACAATTTACCCTTGCTGGTAGCAACATGTATACCATCAAACATTCCAACTCAAACACTTCTCTTTGGTTTGTAAGTCTTAGTTTTTTTTTTTTTTTTTTATTATTTTTTTTTATTTATTTAAATTTTTATATAACGTAAACCAATGAAACATTAATTGTTTATTTGTATCGCGTTTCTAAGAATTAATGGTAAAGGTGGATTTTACCGAAGGAATACTAAAGAGGTGGGGACTAGAAGTGGTGTTTGATCGATAACATTTTATATTTATTGATTTATTGCTAATCATTTCAAAGACTAGATTCTCTCAATAATATCCAAGAAAAATCTTAATTGGAAAATATTGTTATATTCCATAATTTTCAAAACTTTGTGGGTGCAATTGAAATATGGAAATACTAGAATCTAAAATGCCCAAAATAATATTAATTTTCCCTTGTTTTAACAATGAGAATTGCCTCTTACTCTAATTAAAGTAGGACTCATGTTGGATTGATCATATGTAAACTGCTCCATCGTCCATCCACAATTAATTACTAAAATTGGTTGATTGTCTAGCTATGATCGTTTTGATCGGCCACAATGCTGTGGCAAGCATCAATGGTTGAGAGAGCAATATTGAAAGCCATTCACCAAATTATGATATAGTGATCGGTGAAAATGTAAATCATATGATAATGCACAAAAAAGAAGCAAAGTTAGGGGTCTGTATCCTTAAAGTGTCTCACTCATGCTTCAGGGGTGTGAACTGTACAGTAAGGAATACCTATTGCAAAATAACCGGCCTCCCCTTCGGCGGGTTTCTCAAGGTTTATTCTAATAGCATATGATTAACAATGTTATATACTCAATCTCATGGTAGAACCAAGTTGTACTGGACTAAAATTTGGCTCGTTCTATTAAAGAGGAGTTCGGATCTCCTGTTTGGTTGAAACGGAGAGAAACTGTTTCATAGGGGGGCCCACCGTAGAGTTTCCCCCTTCCTGAGTGAGACATTCATGATTTATAATTCTAACTTACCAAGGAGACAGCTGGTTTGTGTACATAGTTTTCCACATGGAAAAAACAACTTGCTGGCCGCTCATGAGAAAGGAATGTTTTTTCTGAGGAATCGTGGAAAATCTAATTTATTTTTGCATTTTTTCAGAAAAAGCGATTGCACCACAAATGAATTTTTATTGAAGCGCAGAAAAGCATTTATGCCAATCCTCACTTTTTCCAAATGTGCGCTAACAGGCTACAAGCTAAACGTGGCCTAACATGGGGCATGGTATATATAAGCTTCATTGTGAGACACCAGTTTAAAAATGCAAAGGAACAAAATACTGTTTTGCATAGTCCCATAATACAAGCCTCTTTCTTTAGCAAAAAAAAAAAAATAAAAAAAAAAAAACTGTTTTGCATATACACCACTACAGGGATAATGCAATCTTGATCACACTTCCCTTCATTTCTTTTTTGCTGTTTGGGGTCACTTTCTGAAAACCAAATTAGTGAAAGATGAGGACTGTCTCTCTCTCTCTCTCTCTCTTTTAATTTGTTTATGAGGACTTTGTCTCTTGGATTGTAGAGTTTTCAAAGCTGAACCCTCTTAGTTACGTTCCAGTACTGGTGGATGGGGACGTAGTGATTTCTGACTCTTTTGCTATCATACTGGTTAGTCAAATTCATATTCCTTCATTTGTTATTGCTATATCTGGTGAAATTGACATAGGGCTTTTAGAAGCAAATGGCCAGCAGAAACTTCAATTGAGATTAGATGCATGTCTATATCAGTCTATGTTTCATAGTTTGATTTTTGTTGTGCAGTACTTAGAAGAGAAGTATCCTGAACATCCTCTTTTTCCCTGTGACATCCAGAAAAGAGCCATTAATTTCCAGGTAAAGCTGCAATGCTTGCTCTCTGTATTTTGAAATTCAGTTCTTTCCTCTGTTATCATACTGTACCTTGAGATCATAAAGACAAACAATTAGGTTGTTTAATATAGCATTACAATGAAATTTATACCGAGGAAACATACTTGCAAAACCATTTAGATTCTTGTTTAACAATACTAATGAGTTTTACAATTAATCTTTTTGTAGGCTGCAAATATTGTATCATCAAGCATACAACCTTTCCAAAATTATGCTGCTTTAGTAAGTTGTTAATTATGACTATTTCTATTATAAGCACACTATTTTCGTTGCGGACACTTCATGTTTTTTTTTTTAATGAAATCATTCAAAATGATTGGCACTCTTTTTGCTGTCTCTCAAATTGAAGAACTACATTGAGGAAAAAGTTAATGCTAATGAGAAGTTTGTATGGGTGCAATATCATATTGGGAAAGGTTTTACAGGTAAACCAATCTTAGTGCTTGACACTTAATTACATCTTATATCATGAAATATGCTTTTTACCAAAAAAAAACACCATGAAATATGCTTCTTGTTCGAATTCTCGTGATCTGAAATTGACCATCTTATTTCAGCAATCATCAAATAAACTTGTGGTGTATTTTTCATAATGTATTTGCCTGCAATAGCATTGATGTGCACCTTTTTTGCTACCCATTTTTCACATTCATTTCACAATTCTCCTCAAGTCTTACAAGGAATTCTTTAAATGAGGTATTTGTTCCTGTTTCCCATGATGGATCATCTAATCTAGCAGAATTCAATCCATCATGGTTCATCGAAGATAACTTGGTTCTTCCATCACTTCTACTTCCTTCTTTTTTAAATATACTTGTGGAAGCTAAATTTTTTTTCTTCCTTGGACTTTTGGATCAAGAGAAGTCAATGTTTTGTTTGAAATTTTGAATCCTAACATGATTTCATCTGCTGCCATTTGTCAGCACTGGAGAAGCTATTAAAAGGATATGCTGGAAGATATGCTACAGGAGATCAAGTCTTCCTGGTTCGTCTATTCCAAGATTGATTCACTTTCATTTTGTGTCTAATTTGCTAAATATATGAACTAAGTAATTCAAGACTTCTTGTCTTCTTGCTTTAATTTCTATCTTAATAATTTGGTATGCCGTGTTGATCAGCCGAGAACACTAGTCTGTGTTGTATGGTGGAATTAATGTAACCCTTTGCTATTCATTTACTGATGTCATATAAATTATGAATCATCCCAGAACACTGTATATCTTCAAGATATAACTGCAAATGGGTAGTTCCTCTCCATTCCATGCATGTAGTTGTAGCTCAGTGGTTATTAGTCCTCCCTGCTGACTTGATATGCCCCTCTTGGAATGTGGTTGCCTAAGATATTTACTCTGATTTGAGGACCATAGCCATCTATGCTTTTGCTTTTTTATAGAATGCTTCCCTAATTCCTGCTCTAATCCTATAGCTGGCTGTTCAAAGCCATCCTTTTTCATAGAAACATTCTACCCAATGAGGCCAGTCACATCAATGGAATGGAAAACTAAATAATATGTCCAGCATTATGCTTAGAGGCAAACTGTATTGCTTGCTAGGCGTGCAGGATCCCATAATTCCTCCAAATTTATCTTGAGGTTTGTTCTGAACTTATGCTCAAAGCATTTGTGGTTCTTCTCTGGTCTGTTTCTACTGCTTTCCAAGTATGTGTCTCCACGTGATACCTAGGAAGTATAACCCTTCCTGACATGGATCTATGCTTACTGTAATTAGGCATCAAATGAAAGTTGATCACATGTATGCTTGTTACTTGCAGGCAGATTTGTTTTTGGCCCCACAGATTTGTGCAGCAATGACTCGATTCCGAGTTGATATGGTAATGTACCACTCCTACTACTAAAACATTGTTTGTACTAAAGAGTCAAACAATGTAATGCATTGATTTTTCTTTTTCTTTTGTTTTTAAATGTTCTGTTCTGAGTTTTTCATTGTATCTTAAAAAAAAAAAAATGAAATTACTGATGTAGTTCTCAATCTGCATTTTTTAAAATCTTTAGTATTTACCATCCATTCATAATACTCTCCACTTTAAGCACTGACATTCATTAAAAATAATCATCCATCTTAACTTTTTATATGCCTGGTATATTTGAATGAATTCATCATTATCATCATTAGCCTTATCCCATCAATGTTTAAATGACTAGTTGGATGTTTTTATACTTTACATCTTTAACTAATTCATATGCCAGTAAAGACATGCAGGAATGGTGCTTTTCCAATCCATTCGTCCCCTTTTGATTTTTCTTAGTTTTTCATGCTTAAAAGAAAATATTTTTCACAACGGTCTTTTCTTTGTTCTTGTGCAGTCCGACTTTCCTCTTCTTTGCAGACTTAATGATGCATACAATGAGCTACCAGCGTTCTGTGCTGCTATGCCAGAGATGCAGCCAGACTTTGAGAAACTATGAGATAGATTTCCTACTCATTATGTATATTTCTAATGTCTTGTGACAATACCCTGAACTGCTTAAAATAATAATCAATATGTCCTCCCAGGTATAATTGTATTCTTTTTTTTTTTTTTTTTTCTCCTGTGGCCGTGCAAACTTTATTGTGAATAGGAGGAGTTCTACTTCTCTAAGTACATGAGAAGTTCTGATTGGGTTTTTAACTCAAGTTCATCATCATCATGATCATCAAAGCTTTGTCCTAACTATGTTGGGGTCGGCTATATGAATTATGTTTTTTTTTTATTCTGATCTGTCCTGAGCTAAATCCTTTGATAGGTTGTGATTCTTCAGATCTATTCTTGCTACTTTCATCTGTCCTCTTTGGCCTACCCCTTCACCTTGGTGGGCCATTAGCCTGCATACAAAATCTTTTCCTCAACGGTGCTATTGCTGGCCTATGTTGGAAATGTCCAAGTCATCTCAAACGAGCCTCTCTTAATTAATCACCTATTGATACTACCCTTAAAAGCTCCCAAAAGCGCTCATTTCTAATTCTGTCTTTCCTAGTTTAACCACACATCCATCTCAGCATGCTCCTCTTTGCTACAATCATCCCAACATTCTTAACTCAATTTCTAATAAGAAAAATCTACAATTTAATCTCTCTTGACAAGATTTTTATCAATTTACTCTACAAATTGGCTACTTGCACACCAAGGTTGTGCTTGTGCAACATAAGGGTTCCATGATGGAGAAAACAATTGCTCCATTTTTTTAGACAGCTCAATTTATGTTGTTTCGTGCGACGTGTTTTTGCATGGAAAAAGGAATATTTATGAAATGATTTTCTGCTCAATGGATATATTTGGAAATAGAGATTATATAATTCCAGAAGATCAGTTGCACAGTAAAAGCTCCTTAGCTTTTATAGGTGCATTGTATATAATCACTTAAGGATCAGATAACATTGATGCACATTTGCTCGGATAATTTATCATGTCAATCCAATGTCTTGATTGAACCTGTTTTTAATGAGGCATTGTTGGTTGATTGGGTATGGAGGTATCACGTAGAAGAGGTTGAAGTAAAATACCCATTTGATGTCATATCTGCTCTGATATGTTTTTTTCCTTGAAGTTTTAGAAATGTCCTGCCCTGATGAAGGTGACTGCAGAGATTTACCACCTGTGTTTCTCTAATATAGGCATGGCCATGAGTGTAATGAGTTTTAAAACTGTCCTGGCACTAATTAAGGTGCCTGTGGAGGTTTACCACCTCTCTTTCTCTAATATAGGCATGGCCATGTCTGTAATGTTTCAGTTTTATAATTGTAATGCTCTGATTGAGGTGCCTTGGAGGTTTACCTCCCATCTTTCTCTAATATAGGCATGGCCATGTCTGTAATGTGTATTTAGAATTTTAGATATATGGCCATGTAGTTTTGAATTTTGTTTTAGAGTCTTTGATTGGGACCTGCTTGTACATATCCAACTTTTTCATAATAGAGATGGGAATAAACAGTATGGAAGAATGCTTATTAAGTTTTTTATTTTGATCATGCACGTGTGCGTGCAATCTTTTTTGTCATTATTCCTGCAGCCCCATGATTGACTTGGGCATTAGGCATTTTAGTTTTACAGACTCTGCATGTGCAATGTAACAGAATTCAGCATAATCCATGTGTCAATCTGCATATGTATAGTGGTCCTATCAAAAGGATAGCTATTTTTTCACCATAATCACTGGTTAAATAAGAAAATTTTAGGACCCATATGATCATGAGATCTTAATGCAGGAGAGGAACCTTTTCACGACTTCTGCAATTCTATTCAAGAACACTTGATTCTCAATCTTCTTGGATTAAATTCTAACTTTCTTTGCAGAATCATGTGATCTATTTAACATTCTCATCCTTAATGAGGGTTGTCAAAACCATGTAAAAGCACTACACAACTTAGAATGCAAGGATTAGTTTGATACTTACGGAGTGCTTATTATGCTGTTTAAAATTTTTTGTTAGCCTGTGTGAATTACATTTTACTGTAAAGTTGTTGATCTCTCCTTGCCGTTGATGGAAGTAGAGAAGTGGGAATAATAAGAACCAATGAAGAAAATGGAACATCCAGAAACTGAGAATTAGCTACTTACATAAATTCTCTATTATTATCAACAGTTATCATACAGTTAGGTCATGGATGCAAATAATCAGAAACTGATACGGCTTGTCGAGCAAACACTGTCATTATTTGTTTCTTCTCCCCATTCACATCTTTTCTAGATGGTATAATAAGTCATCAAAGCCACCGTCCTAAGCCACAAGCCACAGTCCTTAGCCATCCTCAGCCACCGTCCTAAGCCACCTAGCTAAGCCACCGTCTGAAGGTAAATTGGCATACTTCTCTTCAATGTTCCCACCAACCTTTCCCTTGTGTCTATATAAAGAGGTGTTTGGTTGGTTGTTGTTGTAGTAAGAAGTGAGATCCACTCTAGTGAAGTGAGATTTGAGTGTAGCTGTGTTGACATGTGTTTGAGTGTCATAAAGTTAGTGTAATATGTATTACATGTGAGGGTGTTCTGTTGTATTAAGTTAGTGTGTCTTTATAGAAGTTGTGTTAGTGACAATATGAAAAATTTATGAGTGCTATCTCACTTGTGTGATGTATTGGCGCACCGGAGCCCACCTTTAATTTCCTACACTGCTATGGTCATATCTGCATCATTTTTTGTTCAAGAAACAGAGTACATTTTCTTACTGGTACAAATCTTACTAAATACCTGAATTTTTTTAATGTTTCATTGAATGCTTTATGGTATTTCGGATGCGGAGTTGCAGATACTATGTTGGAATATGATATTAACCAATAAAAAAGGCTTTATTCAAGAAGCTTTTCACCAAAACAAATAGAAGTTGATTCCATGGTTGCTGAAAATGCCATGTAATGCTGATGATTAATTATAATCATGTTATATAGCAGGCATTGAACAAGTCGAGAGAGTCCTAATTAGCAAGAAAAACAAAAAAAGAATTGCCAGCATGTTAAGTACTTCAATATAATCATATGTGCTCTAGACCTTGAGCTAAAAGATACTTGGAGGACATCACCCTGTTGCATAAAAAAGATGAATATAAGACAACAGAGAAGGATCCAACACCAAGATTTCAGATTTCTTCAAAAGATCTTCTTGTTAGGATTAGACGCAATCAACACTACTACCCAATACAAATATAATGTGTGATGGAGTCCCTTCCCCAGAAAATGCCCCTAGCTATTGTTACTTTGATCAAATAACTTCATTTGGTTTTGGCTTAGGACATGGGTTTCTCCAGCAAGGCAGAGAGGTACCACTCATTCATTTGGACCCCGCGATCAAACTTCAGACCAGCATTCCACCTCAGCTTATTGAAGCCAACCCGATTGAACATGGGAACATAGGTGGTGTTGAGCTGTGAGCCTCTGCAGAAGAAGCGATCAAGCCAGAAGAGCCCCCCTGGCCTCAAGACCCTGTAGATATCATAGAGTGTAAATTCAAGGATGGTGTCCGGAATCCAGTTGCTGAGCACATGCATGGAGTGCACAATGTCCAGTGTGTTTTCGAAGAATGGCAGCCGGTGGGCAACGCTTATGTGGATGGGGATGAGGCCCCGCGATGCAATGAAGCTGTTGAATGGCCCGTCGAAATCCATTGTGCTTGTGATGATAGTCACATTGCGCTCCCTCATCCGGGCAGCAAATGTGCCAGTCCCCCCTCCTATGTCCAGGCCAATTCTCACTGTGCCAGGTGGCTTGGTGCTGAGAATATCGTCGATTCCATAGTCGAGCCCGTTGTCTCTCAGCCACCGAGTCTTCTCCCTCCCTTGCAGATCGAAGCAGTCCTTGCAGTCACGGTATCCTTTTGTCTTGGGGCGGTCGATGAGGCACTGGTAGCTTTTGCAGTTGTAAGGCTCCCAGATGATGCTAGTATCTGGTGGAGTTGCCCAGAGGCTGGTGGGGAGCGGCGTCGGCTCCACATATCCAACCGGAGACTTTGGGTGGCACCGTCGGCGTGGCAGTGGCTCACATCCTTTGAGCATCAACCTTTGAGAAAACACGTTATCCACTGGGCATTCCCCTCCGACATCATAGCTCGTGTACTGGTTCAGCTCATCAAGGAACTTGCGACACCCAGCTCCCATCGGAGGGTAGATCTCGTCGGTCCCCATATTTGGAGAAAAGCCGAGTGGGAGCTTGTGTGGGCCCACCAGAAGCTTGAGTTCACTCGAGAGTTCACCGCCCCAATCGCCTGTGTTAGTCGACGGGTCCTCACGGAAGTGGGCGAGTTCGGAGAGGAGGGTCTCTAAGAGGGATGTGGCAGTGGCAAGCTTTTGCTTCAGCTCTGCAATCTGGGTGGTGCTGGCACTGAACTCTTTTTGGGTGGTGTTTTGCTGTTGGAGCAGAGTATGCAAGTCCCATAGAGGGAGATTTCGGGTGTAATCGGACAGGTTGAATTTGAAGGATGGAGATGTGAAGATGTAGATGGTAAGAATGTTGGTTAATATAACCAGTAGAAGGATTTTGAGCTTGGATTTGATGTGGGTTTGCTTGTGTGGTTTTCTTGGGTTGTCTTCACTACTCCCCATCTCTCTCTCTCTCTCTCTCTCTCTCTCTCTCTCTCTGTTTTGGGCTATGCTCTAGTCATGGTGGATAACATGAGAGATGGGGTTCTCGGAGAGACGAGGGAGAGGGATGGAAGTTTTTATAGAAATAGTAACTAACGGGATTCGAGGCCTTCGTACTTTTAAAATTCGGTTAGAAGGCTCGGTTTCTAACGTTCTCTTCTTTTGTCGCCTAATAAGTATCAGGTTTTAAGCGGTTCGAGGGAAATCGGATCTCGTGTCAATGCCACAGGTTTGGTCAATACTCAGTAATGTCGCCGAGTTCGCTTGGAAATTGACCGAGTTGACCCGGTTTTCTTTTAACATGAGGTTTTTTTATTTTTTTGGGCCATAGGGGATCTAGCCGGCTGGCCCATAGGGATTATCCTCGCTTGAATGGCTAGGACACCCTCCGATATAAAAGAAATATGAAAATTTTTTTAGACACCAATTGCTGACCACACTATTTATACCTCTTTCACAGTAAGATGCATACATGCATGTCAATTCAGACCGCTCTTGTAGTAGAACAGGTTACGGATGATCATATGGAGCATTAAGATTGAAAAAAATCGAATCAGTTCATTCCGTATCATCTTAACTTTCGACTGTTATAACTTTTGATTCGATTACAAATTTTCAATAATTATATGTTTTCATAAGTTATTTATTTAGGCTATTTTAGAATTTTTCAATCAAACCATTATAACGAAAATCCAATACATGACTTAATTGATTTTTAAATTTGGTTAGATTTATTTTCATCTTCCCATGAAAAAAAAAAGTTCTAGGTTTTATTGGTTTTTAAGAAACAGCGATGGGCTAATTTGAGCTACATATTGGTTTTTAAGAAAATTCAATACATGACTTAATGTTTACACATGATGTGTACTTTGAATGAGTTGCAGAAAGAACCCAATTCTTTATGGAAAGGAAATGGTATGGGAACACTATTCAAATGCTTTGGCCTTAATCAATCAGAGAAATGGTGGTGTGATCAATGAAGCTCACTACCTTGCATGTGATGTTTCAATGCACATTCATGGTTGTTTGTCAAAAGCTCTTCTTTGTTAAACACCACCCCAGTCTCATTCATTGGATGTTCCCATTGTTTATTTCCTCAAGTTCAACAACTTACCCATAGTTCTCTTGCTTTTGTGCTCCATGTAGATGGGGACCATCATTCAGTGCTCTAGATAGTTAATCTGGTTGACCCATTGTGAACATAGGCCGTAAAATGTAAGTAAAATCTGTTCTTTGGCAGGCTAGTAAAATGGCCTATCAAGTGGGCCGTGACATCTAGACCAGTAGATATAGGTTCCATCATCGCTGGGCTTCGGTTGGACTCTTCGATGCCTGTCAAGCCCAGATTAGACCAGCCCACTGGTGAAGATATATAGTCAGTGCTAACCTTCCTTACTTGGCATTTATTCAGGCATAGCCCCAACTCCCTATTCTTCAATTACCAGGCCTCAAACTCAGGCCCAGCCCACTACTATAGTCAGTTTTCCCCTTCTGTCAGGTTGCTAGCATAGCACTTTAATGGAAGGGAAAGGTTTTGGTTGTTGATAAAGTCTGTCCGTCTGCTCATCTTCAACAAATCTTGATCAAACACTCTTGAGATCTTTTAAGGCATGTTTGTTTGCATTAGAATACAAGATAGCAATTGAATACATGAGATGGTTAAAAATGAAGATTAAAGGTGGATTTTCAAAAATGAATGTCAAAAAATATTCTCTTTGGATTTCTAAGAATGAACGTCAAATAATATTGTAACGCCCCACCCTTACACACATGCATGATATTGTCCGCTTTGGCCCACGGGCCTCACGGTTTTGCTTCTGATGGGCCTCAACCTATCAAAAGGCCTCATGCAAGGTAAGGGTGTAAGCTCTACATATAACTCCATTCACTTTCCTCTCTATAGTCGATGTGGGACTCCGGGGCGTCACAATCCACCCCCCTTAAGGCTGCACGTCCCTGTGCAGTAGCCTGCCAGTCTCTGTAGCCTGCCAGCCCTCTTGGCCCGCCCACATGGAGACCCGCCCACTTACACCAGACCACGGCATGGGACCCACACTCGAACTAGTCGAGAGTCGACTCTGATACCATCTGTAACGCCCCACCCTTACACACATGCATGATATTGTCCGCTTTGGCCCAAAGGCCTGCATGATATTGTCCGCTTTGGCCCAAAGGCCTCACGGTTTTGCTTCTGATGGGTCTCAACCCATCAAAAGGCCTCATGTAAGGTAAGGGTGTAAGCTCTTCACTTTCCTCTCTATAGTCGATGTGGGACTCCGGGGCGTCACAATCCACCCCCCTTAAGGCTGCACTTTCCTCTCTATAGTTGAAGTGGGACTCCGGGGCGTCACAATCCACCCCCTTAAGGCTGCACGTCCCTGTGCAGTAGCCTGCCAGTCTCTGTAGCCTGCCAGCCCTCTTGGCCCGCCCACATGGAGACCCGCCCACGGCAGGGGACCCACACTTGTACTAGTCGAGAGTCGGCTCTGATATCATCTGTAACGCCCCACCCTTACACACATGCATGATATTGTCCGCTTTGGCCCACGGGCCTCATGGTTTTGCTTCTGATGGGCTTCAACCCATCAAAAGGTCTCATGCAAGGTAAGGGTGTAAGCTCTACATATAACTCCATTCACTTTCCTCTCTATAGTCGATGTGGGACTCCGGGGCGTCACAATAATATTCTCTTTTAGAGCGTAGGCCATGCGATCTATGAAAAGAGCTAAGATTGAAGAATTAAACATGGGGATGTGTAAGGGACCATTAAAGTATCTGTTTTTCATAGGAAATGATAACTCATTCTTCATCCCAGGTAATTTATAATTCCAAAGTAAATGATGGCACCTTCTATGTCCACCCTTCACCATTTGCTCTCTCTCCCTCTCTCTCCCTCTCTCTCTCCCCATCTTCCATTTTGAAATCTACAATTTTCTTATGGTATCATGTCGGCCTATGGTCCCACAAGGGCATCTTTTATTGCGGCTCAATTCAAAAGTAAGTAATGGTTGCATTAGAATCAAATTGGAATGAGTGCTAATTCATTGAGGTAAGTCTATCTGATAGACTATAGATCTACAAGGGGTGGTTATCCTATTTCCCTTTGATTATAATATAATTATAGGTTAGACCAGCTCATTGTTTTGAAGTGAATGACTTTGGTTCAAGTGGATTTGCGCCCTGAATGTAGTAGATGAGCATTTTTTTTAAAAAAAAATTGTCCATGGGAGGTCTCCAGTCTTCATCTTCTTGATACCATTCCTGTTTGTTTAGTGTTTAATTTATATAGCAAGTGTCATCCAAGTTGTTTGCAATACGGCTTTTATCAAGGACCATGAACTGGCAACACTAAATAAAAAAATATTAGGTTGGAGTTCGGTTATCTTTCTGGAGATCTCATGACAGAATGGACATAGATGGAGCACTAACTAGCATGGTCATTTATTTAAAATAAGCAAATCAACCAAGATAAGATGCCTCTTAGATGGAGCAATAAGCATGACAATTGGTAGTATTTAAAGCTCAACATGTGGAAGTTCTGATTTTGATTAGACTAATTAAGGGCCATTTGTTTACTTTGAATTCAGCATGGAATTGAACTCATAAGAATTGACGGTAAAATGGGTTTAGTATATGATTATTAAAGAGGCCAGAGATGAAGGAAAATTTTTTTTTTTTTTTGATTGGTAATGGTAGATGGGACCTTTGACTTTTCGAGGATTTGATTTACTAGGGTGATGACCGTGCATTTATTCATTTTCCATCAAAGGGAGAAGATTATTTAATGGCTATTTATGGATCTTGATATTAGTTTTTTCAATTTTAATGACTTTTAAAAATATATTTCCTAAAATTTCCAGGAACTCAATTTCATGCGAACGAATATGCCGTAAAGGAGTAACAGAGATGCGAGGAGTCAGAATCATAAGGTGGAGAGCTAGATGGGTTATCTCTTTCTTAGGATCTAATTCACGAGATTGATGGTTGGAAATCATTTTTGCTGCTAATGAAAAAATTATTTCATAGCCCTTTGCAGATCTTCATAACCCCATTGATGGAAAGGCTTTGGTGTGTTCTGTATAAACAAACAGGTAATCGAATGTCATCATATCACATGCATATGAAACTTCCTAATGTTCTCCTCATCTTGATAGAGCTTTTACCCACTACTTAAAATCAATTCATACCAGGTCTTTATTTTATAAGAGAATTATGAGATTTTATGCACACATGGAGGGAGTTACATATCACAACATCTCAACAAGTTCAATCAAACAAACAACTTCACACAACCAGCTGCCTTATATTTCAAACAGCCACTATAATTACAAATGCATAAATTCATATACACTTGAAAATAAACAAAAGAAAATTACTTTAACTTGATATCTTTGCCTTTAATTCTCACTTTCAGCCCCTTTTACAGAAAGACATTGCGTAGAAATCTTACAAATTCGATCTTAATTAAACAAACAAGCAATAAACAGTAACTATTTTGAAAATATAGAAGGGGGGAATGAATTAAACCGGGGGTCGGTATATAGAACCTATAAAACATGTTTTTAGTACTTAATTGATTTACTTCTTTGAGAATTTTTTTTCTCAAATGCCACCATTGATGGGAGACGCTTGCGCTAACTTCTTAAGGTTGTCGATGATCATAACCAGCTTCGTATTGAGCCGATTCACAAAGCACTTGGGCAGCCATCCGGTGCGATCCAACTGAAAATCATTGATTGCCATCCCTTTGTTAGTAATATCAAGAACTACTGATCAATATGTATAAGACTATTGCTTTAAGTACTTCTAATTTACTGTAATTACCTGAACTACATAAGTTACCATACAAGAATCATCTTCCAGCTTCTCCACCACCCATCCAGATTGTAGTAACAGCCCTCTGATGGAATTGTTGGGCTTGGGTTGCAAGCCTGCAGCAATCTCCTTTGGCAAAGATGCCACTGCAACCACCTAATTTCCAAATAAACCAACACAAATGTAATCGCGCATTTGTAAGGCAGAAGGAGCAAGTCTTTAACAATCTTAGAGCTCATAAATGAGATTTTCTGTGTCTAAATTAACTTCTTTTTCTTCTGGTTGGATTTCTTTTAGTAGGATATAGTCTAATAAATTTTCATCTTCAACTACTTTTTAAAAAAAGTAGAATAAAGAAAAATGATTTTCTCCTTGATGAGTTGAAAAGGAATGGCACCCGTCTCTCTAGTGAAGCTGAAATTTTTACCATTCATTTGATAGTTACTTTCTATGTAAAGAGAGGCTTTAAAATTGTTTACTCATACCGAGTGTTCTTCATTTAAATCCAAATTTAGTGGAGAATCACTATTAGAGAAAAGTAAATCATTCATAGAGAGATTCTTCACTTGTCAGTTTCTCCTTATCTAAATAATCCTATGTTATGGACACAATATTTGTTATTACCATGGTCCCATCTTCCATGGTTTCACGTCTCTCGTAGACAATGAATTCCCTGTTCTTGAAGTGTGGTTTTGAAGCGTCGCCGAACCTAAGCCAGATGATGTTGAGATTGTCGGCGAGATCCTTGATGTACTTGGCCTCCACTAGATCAGAGTCCCATTGCTGTTGCAACACCAAAATCAGATTAGATCTTTGGATATAATCATATGACAACCACCATAAAAATGGAGTGATAAAATACAGTAATTTTAGGGTATGATTGGTTGTACTTCAGTTAGCCAAAACAAAAAAAACGAAAGAGGTTTCTCTCGGGGATCATGGCTGTGGTACATATCTTAGTTTAGGCCTTGGAAGAAAACTAAAATTGCCACATCTAACTGTCCTGTCTGTCCTACTCCTTACCAATTGGAGATTCTTTAGTCACTCTCCATCTAGCAACATCGCCCACACATCAATGGTCCAGAAGTCCAAGGGCCCCACAAGTAAGGATTAGAATTTAGCAGCACAGTTAGTTGTGCATTGTGTTTTTAGAGGACAGAAGACTGGTTTTGCGTGAGAGATACTGTTTTGACCAATCCACATTCGCCACATTGTAAAATCTTTTGCCTGCTTTTTTGGAATGAAAGAATCAAGTATGAGATTAGATTTTACATAGTTGGCGAATGTAAATTGAATGAAACATAATCTCTCTTTTTCTACTAAATAGGGGAATCAGACTCATTTTGGGTATCTTGCCAATGTTGATAGGATGAAACAATATCTAATTTAGAGTCCTATCTCTAGTGTTGTGATTAAGTTTTGAGGGGCTTGTAGACAAGTTGAAATAGAACAAGAACTGGATATCTTGTGCTGAATATCAGCAAAACTCATCTAAAATTCTAAAAATTCACCTTGGCGGCGCCTATGGCATTTGCAACAGTTATGAATTGTTGGGGGGAGACTGATTTTAGCAGCCAGCGGCTGCGAAATATGTGAAGAGAACCTGATCGCCGCTTCGATATCTCAACGCCATTGTCAAGCGTAAGAACCTTCCAACCATCACCAACATCGACCCGGTTGGGGTCCGATGCAGACAACAATTCCTGAATACAGTTCTCGCTTGCGAAGCAGACATACCTTCTTAAGGAGTCCTCACTAATGGACCTGAAACAGACACAAGAAGAGAGTCAAGACAGTAACAAAAATAGAAGAATGGATGAGTTGATTGTAGAGATGGTTACCATGAACGAGTTCCTGCTCTGTTATTGCTCATTGTCACATGTGTTGCAGCATCGATGGTATGCTAATTCACATGGAAATGGAGGATAGAGGGGGAGATATATGACAGCAGCTCAAGATGGAGAAAGATGAAGAAGACGACGTGGGTGTGGTGATTAAAATGCACATGCAATGACAGAAGAAACTCCATAATTGCATTGGATATGCACATGGCTCTCTCTCTCTCTAGTGTACAAGGGAAATATTCTTTCCTTGGAAGAGAGCAGGACATAAGGGGTGGGAAGTGAAAGCACATGGAATGCTGGAGGGGTTTCAAAGAAGGGATCATATGATATTATCTGTGCTTGCCTGGTTCAGTTGTGGCAGGCGCACTATTCAAACAGTGGTGCCAGGAGGCTGACCCAGATGGGCCCACAATGGATGGATCTTAATGCTTTTGTGGGGCCTCACCTGCTCCTTTGTCCTTACTCATTTTATAAATTATGGGGGAGATGATAATGTAATCTACAAGTCACCAATATTGGGTTGGTACTTGAAACTTGGATTGATTTGGAATCTTGCTTCTTGGTTTTGGTGTTTGTGTTGCACATACAGAAGTACAAATGAGAGAAGTGCCCCTTACAAGCTATTGTTGTATCTCTTGCTGTGGAAGGTCCAGGGGTGTGGTATAAAAATACTTCTCCTCTCTGGAGCCTATATAATTATATAATTTTGGGGCCCGTTTGTTTGTTGTAATTGAATTCCTAGGATGACTAAAGATCCTCAAAAGTGAATTTTTTAAAATTGAAAAGACAAGGTGATTATCCAAAAGTGACCATCAAATTCCGCCTAACGGAAAATGAATCAACGGGAGATGGGAATCAAATCTCCCGCCATCATCTTGGTAATTTAAATTCTAGAAACGTCTTGTTCCCATCTATATCTTCACCTCTTCAATAATCCTCTGCTGGATCATTTAGACATGAACTATGTTTTCGGGCTGGATGGGACCGAATAAGGATCACAGACACAAATCTGAGCCCAGGTCTGAAATCAGACCTTGAAAATGAATATGAGCCTTCTAAAAAGAATAAGTCCAAGTCCACCATGTAAAGTCTGATTAAGGCCCAAGTCCAAACCAATTTTCAATAATAGATTTGTGGTTCAATAGTCCGAATCCAGACCGAACCCAAGTTTGTTTACAACATGCATGATACATTAGTCTCTGGCCTTTCTCTCTCTCTCTAAACTTGTTTAACTTGATAGCCAACAAGGGTCGAGTGGCTGGCAGGATTTTAAAAAAGCCCAACCCCGTATGATTGCATGCAAACCTGAACCCCGATGAAACTTGAATTGCTAGGCCTGGGCCCAAATCCATACAAGAAAATATGAGCCCATGCCTGAGCGACTACTATGAATACTTCCATGGGATGAAACTTTGACTGACCTTTTTGCTGAGTATTGTCTTAGCAGAGTATCGCGGATAAGGGGTATGAAGGGGTATGTATCGATTTGATGAGTGTCAAATTTGGATGACTTCCAATGGGGTTAGTAAGTGCGAAGGAGATGGATAGATGATAGGGTCCTACAAGGAGCGGAAATAATTGCCTTCCAACAATTTTTTTAAGTATTCTTAGATGCTGCCACACAGTTCCAAGCTCACTTGAAGAATGACAACAATGGGAGTGGGGGAGTGTGTCTAGAGGGGGCTTGAAAGGTCTTTTTTTTTTCTCCTCCTCCGTACTCCAGCCAAGGGGGTTGGGGTCCAAAAGAGAGCCCGCATATACACAAAAAGACAACAAACTCAACTCTCAAGTGAAAAAGAAGCACGCACAAGCGGAAAGAGGTAACTTACCCAAGGTTTAAACGCCGAGCGGTCAGGCAAGAACTAACACTCTTGACCACTCGGGTAAAGAGCCGTTCTTGGGTTTGAAAGGTTTTATTGTGACCTACTTATAAATAGATGTGCACTATGAAATAGGCGTCACATAAGGGGATAATATGTGAGAGACGTACCTCAGGTGGAAAGGTGCTGCCCTTGGGATGCATCCAACTTGTGGAGGCAGGTTTAATGGGAGATAATGGATAAAAGGTAGGCTGACAAGGGGTTACTATGTTGGTTGGCTTAGCAACCCCACATGTCATTCGGGTGTCTAGGAATCGATCTTGAGGTATGTCACCCTTTTCATGTGTGTGTGCTCTTCTTTCACTTTGTGGGCTTTCTTTCCCACGATATGGGCTTCCTCTTCCCACTTATATGGGCTCTCTTGGATCCCAGCCCATGCAGGGGTAGAAGAAGAAAAAAAACAAAAAAAAGAATAGAAGAAAAGTCGGTAGGCCAAAATAACTCTTATTAAAATGCCCATGACTCGAGTTGGAAGCCTCAGAGTTTAATGCTTTTCTAAGTTCATTTTTTTTATTAATGATTAAATCCAGTGAATGACTGAAATACCTTTAAATATGGTTGAAAGTCAATCGTGAGTATAGATGACTATATGAATGGCTTGGATTAATCAAAGGTGAGTCCGAGTCCCACTATACAAAATAGAGAGTGACAAAAAATATGCTTTGGTCGAAAGTGGGCTGCTTTGAGAATGACCGATATAAACGTTTATATTTATACCATCCATTTTTTTATAACCATAATATATATATATATATATATATATAAATTCAAGTGCCCTGGCCCAATTTAGATACCTGACGCCTGAGCCCGCTCATGATGTATTCCACTTGGGCATGAATATCAGGCCCAGGCCCATAAAAGCAATCATGAGTTGGGCTTTTATGCAGGCGGGGACATGTGGGCTCCAGACTTACCGGCCCCAAGCTGCACCCTAGTTTTAATGTACAGTTGGAAACTTGATTTGTATAGTACAACATTTAAATGCCCCAAGATCTAGAGAATTAGATACCATACGAAAGTAGACTAGCTTTCAACTAGAGCTAAAATGATGGCTCAAGCCAATGCCTGGCCCATCTTAACTGACAATTGAGAAATTGGGCCGAGGTATGGCCCACTCAGCCACCAAAATTGCTGGCCTGATTTGATCCATATAGGATGGCCCATGTTACCCTATCTGGCTCTCATAGAGAAAAACATCCCTGCTAGATCCATATTTCTTGTGTTATTCATAGGGTTGAAACTTGACCACCAATCTGAACTAACTGACCAAACCAGGCCCAAAAATCCAATTATGGTTGGAGCATTTTTGGCTGGGTTTCAGGGGGACAAATGCTCTTAAAAACCAAAACCCAACTAGAATGGGTATTTCTGGTTTATGGTGGATTTGGACTTAGGGTTGCAAACTATCATATTTCCTATGGCTTGATTCAATCTGGTTAGATCTAATTTCTCACCAAAGGGGTGTAGTGGACGGGGATCAAAACGGGTCACGTTCGAATCAGATCCATGGTGCACCCTGACCCTGGTCTGAATTGCTAAAAGGGTACTTGGAGTTGGACGAGAACGAGTTGAGTCTTGATTTCACTGCCTTCTGGACACCCAAGTTCAAACTGAAAAAGGAGCCCAAGCCCAAAACTGAAAAAGAATCAGATCCATGGTGCACCCTGACCCTGGTCCGAATTGCTAAAAGGGTACCAGTACTTGGATCAGAACGAGTTGAGTCTTGATTTCACTGCCTTCTGGGCACCCAAGTTTAAACTGAAAAAGGAGCCCAAGCCCAAAACCAGACCCAAACTGATGGTGAACCGCCTAACTAATAAATTTGCATTTTTAGAATATGTCTCTTCCAGATTCATCTTGTTGTTACCTTCCAATCGACATAGATTGGACACACTCTCATGCCAATAGCTATGGGTTCCCTTCTGTTTCAGAATACTGAAAATGTCATAGAAAGCTGGAACTCCTTCATATGCTTCTGGCCTGTACCATCAACTATACTACATCATCAACTATACTATGAGATGTCCTCTTTTAGTGGAACAATGAGGTCGTTTATTGTCTCATGCTCCCAAAACCTTATGGCCCTGTCTGCTTGCATATAATGCTTAGTAGTTCATGTTCAAATGAGCTCTAATAAAAGACTACGGAGGAGGTGAGGGTTGAAGGATAGAGGATGATGAGTGAAGTATATAAGATATCGATATAAATGAGACCGTGACTTTCGTTGCACTTGACTTACTAGGGTAATGAATGAGCATTCATTTTCCCATCTATTCCATCTTCCCCTGATCCAATGTCTTTTAGAGGGGAAGTTATTTGATGGTTATTTTGGGGTAATTAGCATAAAGCCTATCTAAAGCATGTGCTAAGTCTCAAGCGAGTTGAATAATAAGTTAAAATCAAGATCCAAATTAAGTATTAATTAATGAAAAGTGCATGGATCGAGTGAATGGTAAGTCTAATAATTAGAATATAAGTTTGTATTATAACATAATTAGTTAAAAAAAAAAGTCATTATATAATGCTTCAACAATATGTTAGCAAATATCGATAAATTAATTTGCAATTCTTCTATCTTAAACTAATTGTATATTTACTTAATTATTTCTTTTGTTAGTATATATAGTTAAATGGTCATTAAAGTTCAAACTTTCAGAAGTATATTTAGTTAAATGTTCACATACAAACAGTATGCGATTTGTATGCGAATATGACTCCTAAATTACTTAAAGTTACTTTGACTGACAATCAAAATCAAATCTTAAGGTGAGCCCGCCTAAATAACACTCTCTCTTTTTTGGGTAAATCTAAATAACATTATTACCATCAGATCATGTAAATAGTATAAAGATTGTGGGCCTTCTTAAATGATACTGGTTTCACATGATACCAATTAGATACAACTAATCCATCCACTTATGAGATCTATTATTGGTGAAATATGTAAATAGCTAGCAGGTCCTACAGAATATATGGTAGATGGGTTGGATGTGATGGGTCTCATGTATGCGGATACAAATGGTGATACACGTAAGGGTAAAATGCACAGGACCCATGGATGATTGGCCCTAACGGTTTTTTTTTTTTTTTTTTGGGTAGAAGGGTCCTTGACATTCGACCCATGGATGATTGGCCTTTTAAATTGTACCCAACCCATTGCCACCCTCGGGTGTAGAGAAAAATATCTAAAATACCATAAAAACCAAGCAAAAAGCAAAATAGCCTCGCAACTATAAAGAGGGGGAAAATAAAGGGATAGCTTAGGGTCATTATGGTATGCTGTTCTCATAAGACTTTTTTTAGCTTTTTTTAATTTTTTTTTCTTGCATGTGCAAACGGTCCTTCATTCTATTGGTAAAAAGAGAATGCGAGAAAGAAGACGGAAAAAAAAAAAAAAAATCAAGAGGACAACGTCATGACCGACTAGTCTGAAAAGGACAAGGACAATCAAAATCAACAAAAAAACATAAAATGATTAATTTTAGCCAACTGCCTCATTAAACACAGTATAATCAAAATAGGTAGACAGTAACAATATCCTGGATGATTAGGATTGACTAGAGCCCTATGTAGAATCCATTCACGAGATACCTGCTGTAATGTGGGGGCACTTGAGAGCAGGAACTGAACCCAAATCCAAAGTCAGTGTTAGTCAAAGAAAGATGGCCCGCCATGCTCCCCAAAGGTGATAATGATTCATCAATCACGATCTATTCCTGTCACGAGAAGTGCACGTTAGGTTTTTGACAGACCAGTCAATGGTCAAGTCAGATGGTCAAAGTTGTTGGATTTGTCTGATGAAATTTAATGAATCCAACGGTGTTGATGGGCCCATTGCCATCTAGTGGCTATGCATTGTCTTCCATCACTTCCATTCCACTAAAGGCTAGTCCTTGAACAATCAAATTAAATGTGTCCATGGCCGTATATCTCACACTCATAATCTTTCCCTTTTGTTTTATCAAAATTTTACTCAGATCTTCCACAGCAGATACCTTCATGATTTAATTTGTGAAGCCTATTGATATAGATAAAAGAAGGTTTCAAGAACTAGCCTATTAACATGCTCTGATACATAAATATTTCAAAATGGACAACATATCATGTTGTATAATTTTCGATGTTTCACTTTTACGTGTAAAAGCCGTGTTTCTACTGTATTTATGGTCTGTCCCTACTGTATCGATACCACATTTGATTGGGCATCACAATATTAATATGCATTGTACTTGGTTTGGTAGTGCAAGATTGAAATAAGTAAATTATTGAGAGTAATAAGAAATACATCAGGCAATATTTTTTTTTTTTTTAGCTTCGGTAAATACTTACGCACCTACCTGATTGTTTGATTGTATATGTGGAAGTGTGGTACCTCACCACTAGATTGACGATCAGGCACTTAATCGCATTATGATATTGATTTTTTATCGAACATATATATATATATATATATATAGGTACAATCATGGAAGATTATTCTCTCAAACTAATCTAATCACAAAAGCTATTCTCACATTAATATCCCAATACATTAAGACATTACCCATCTATCAACCACAACCATCATTCATGTATAGTATTCTGAATTTCCATTGACTAGACAATTTCCCCTCAATGATTTAAAATCTTAATTGACTCATCAACTGGTCCTAGTTCTTATGCACGGTGGTAAACGTGCCAATATCTCCCACCGACAAAGAAGGAAATATTCTTTGTCAATAAAATACAAAAAAACTATGTCCTTTAGAAGAAAGCTGATCTAAACATATCTAGCAATCAAATCAATATAACAATACTACAAATATTTGAACATTACCCAAAGAGAGAAATGACCAAGACAAGACACCTATAAAGCTCACCACTCGTGTCTTAAACCATATTACCATATTGGAACATGGATGATTTATAATTGGAATTAGCAAAAAATCAGCTGGTATAAAACATAATTAAATAACTTCTATAACAAACTTGAGTCTCCTTTTTTTTTTTTTTTCTTTTTGTCTGGACTCTACAAGAACTCACTATTCCCCGGGCAATTGAAGTTCATACCTCCTCTAAGTAGAGGAAGAAAATGCAAGTTTGAAACCACAACATCCGGTTCCTATATATGCAATGGACCTAGTCAACCACGCTACCCCTTGATATTACAAGTCATCCTTATGGTTTCATGTCATTGTCGCATCATATTACATGTAACATCTCTGGTAATTAAGAAAGCAGGAACAAATATTAGTAGTCTCCAATCACCATGCAAGGTATGAACTCGGGTAAACCATAAGGCCCCCACAACTCTGGACTTTGGAACGCATTTGGGCTTTGTCAATCTCTGCACATGGGTCTGGAAATTACTGATTTTGTGGTCTGCATAACAGCTTCATATTCCATTTCTATAGCTGTCATCATAATCAAGTGGCCAATAAGGACAATAACAGTATAAGAAAAGAAGATTTTTGCACTTAATAGGTACGACCTCAGCATTTTAGAGATCTAATTAATTAGCACAAGCTTCTATTATATAAATTGTTCATTGTAGTAAAGACAAGTTCTATTTTGAGAAAGTACTTAACAATTTCAAAAGTCTTTATAAATTTTATTGATCTGCCAGCCGTGTGTTGCACGAGTTCATTTGCTGCTTTCTTTCTTTTATATGCATAGCAGCATGGGTCATTAGACTACCCTGTTAGTGTAACCCCATTAGAATATAAATTCT
Organism: Camphora micrantha; assembly: GCA_003546025.1. Classification (NCBI taxonomy): domain Eukaryota; kingdom Viridiplantae; phylum Streptophyta; class Magnoliopsida; order Laurales; family Lauraceae; genus Camphora; species Camphora micrantha. The sequence goes on along the minus strand of QPKB01000003.1, from coordinate 4,460,256 downwards.
TGCTTAAAAAACAAGATAACGTGTTTTCTTTTCTATGGGAAGTATCACCTATGCGTGGATTGATTTGATGCTTTTCATATGATGTCCAATTCATGAGGCTCATCTAGATGCATTGACTTGCAGTTGAGGTAAGAGGGTGATAATGTCTAATTATGAACAAGCAAAAATCAGCTTTCTCAAATGATTCCAACCCATTGTGCGAAGGGCAAGTGTGGATACCTGAAATCTTCCTTGGGGGTCCACCATGTAAAAAAAAATCTCGGGGGAAATATGTAAAAACTGCAAGGGCTTAGGGGGTTTTATGAAAATCGGGGGAAAGAATTATCTCCCAAATTTATAGCCCCACCTTCTTTCAGTGTAGATCCTATCAAACTTTTATTCCCCCCTTGACATGTATTTATCCATTTTTGTGCTCATCGAGTCTTTACTCACTATTTTTTATTGAATTAAAAAAAAAAAGAAAAAGAAAATCTATAGTTAAAAGACAATTAAACATTTTAAAACTATTAAATCGATGGCAAGGATAATCTGATGGGAATGACTTTTTGCATGACCATTACCCATAAAAAGACCTTTTCATCTATCTCATACCCTCGAATGATAGGAATGCATCTAAGTGGGCTCAACCAGCTTGGACCACAGTATGTGGTATGCTCTTAGGTGAGAATCTTCAAACCCAAGTGAGCTCTTAGTGCTGGACCATACATATACAACTTTAAAGAATGCCGTCTGCTCTTTGGTGAAATATCTTGCACATTCTAATGCCTCTAAAGTCCTTGAAGTCCCTATTTAGAATCAAGTTTAACTGGCACAACTCGGATGAGCTCTAATTGAATGGACGCAGTATTTAAGATATCAAATCTATTTAGAAGTTGTTGACATTTTTGAGAGAGTGATGGCTTCTTTTGTCTTGCATTGCAGTGATGACCCTAGCATTTAGACCTTCTCATGCACGATATTCTTCTGCTTAGCTCTGGTGTGAGCTATTGTCTGGCTGCGACCCCTAACATTCAGACCCCCTAATCACCATATTCCTGTTGCCTACTGACTACAAAAATATAAAACAAATAGCAACTGAGATATGGACCATCTAAAAGTTTCACTGTCATGACAGAGAAGAATGCTTACCTACTACTTTCCACTAGATGACTGCGACATATACACGGGATATGGTGTGTAATATTTTCAGATAGTCATTGGTGTGCATTTATTCCATTCAAGTCATTGATCTATTGTACCAAAACAAAACAAAAAAAGATAAAAAAAAACATTGATCTGTTTTATGGTGTCGGATCTTATCAGCTTTATCTGGGTTGACCCAACCCTGTGATCGGAAGGAGAGGTCATTCATTAAGAAAAAAGTGAACTATAGAAGTGACAAAAAAGAGAACATTTTTTGCTATTAGTTTTAGAATCTATAACCTTTTTTCCTCACAAATTTACTTGTTGATTATTTATATGAGGCATGAGTTCTGAAAATCATTAGGATTAGGGGATGGATTGAGATTTTTTATAAAATTTAAATTTGGTCAGACAGATCATGGCTCAACTATCATTTTCACTCTAAACAGGTCTTTTTTTTCATAAAGCATTTTGAGAAGTGGCGACTGCAAGAGAGAAGTTCTACTGTTGCAATAAATATATGTAAATTGATTGTTACCTTTGATAATTAAGTGAGGTGAAATCAAAATTTATACATGTAAGTCTACCTTTTAAAGATCTTAATCATTAATTGAAGTTATTTTCTTAACAAATAATGAGGTATGTTTTTTAATGTTATTATAACCCATGAGCCCAATCCTGATCCAGGCATGATTGGCTGGATTGAAAGCCATGCTAGACCCACTGAGCCTGTTGAGGTCCACGTCGGCTGGACTTGACGAACCCAGGACATTTTTACACCTTAAAATCAATGAAACAGATCAAACCAAGATTTTTTTTTTGAATAAGGTCAACATGCAAACAGTAGATGCATGTAACATGTTTTTTTTTTTTTTTTTATTGATGGGTTGACCCGTGTAATATTCTAATGTCCTTTCCGATTGCATGGGCCTTGTCATATGTAAATAAATCTAGAGAATTCTCATCTCCCCAATGTAGGAAAAAAAAAAAGAAAAAAAAGACACAATTGTGTTACATTGTGTTAAAACAGAAATAGATATAAGGTGATATTTGTTCTTGGGGTTTTGATATGTTAGTCCTTCTTAAATATGGGTTTTCCAATTTCATAACCCAAATGAAAATAATATCATTAGTGTCACTTGACTTTGGTTAATATTTTTTTTAAAAAAATTTGACCTAAATCCCATGCATAATATCATGGGAAAAGTGTATGTTACAAAAACCGATAAATTCCATGATATTATGGCTCTTTTCAAGGGTAGAAGGGGCAAGTATAAACAAAAGACATTAATTTTCAGAATTTGCAGGGGTTTTTAAAATTTATAAGATTTTTTAAAGCTTGGGTGGGGGCTTCAGCCCCTAGAGTGTTGTACTTATGTCTGTCCCTAGCTCTTATGCAACAACTCAACCAAATGATAGAACTTAAGAAATGGTGATAAGATGTGTATTTACTTTTCACAAAATATCATTTTTCATAGTTTGTAAAAAAAAGAATTCACTTAATAGTTTTAAAAAATAAATGATATAGAAATTGGCAAATTCCATGATATTACGGGACCATCACAAAAAATTCATGGGATATGTGGCGAAAAAGTTTTAGGAGATATTGATGACTTTGGTGATATTATCTGAATTTCCATAATAAAAGTGAACTTGGAAAAACTTAATTTAAAAAATGTATTACCATGTCAAAGCCCCTTTCTTATTATTGATGTTGATGTGGGTAAGATGAGTGTTTGCATTGGTCGAGGACGGAGTTGATAGGCTCGCCGGTGCTGAGACAGAGGGTCGGTGAGAGTGGACCCACTTGGTTGGCTTACATTTATCACTATATCTCACTATATCTTTTCATTAACATGCCCCAGACCTGCCACTCTCTCTCTCTCTCTCTCTCCCTCCCTTCCTCTGTGTGTGTGTGTGTGTGTGCGGGCCGAGAGATGGTCAGCTGATGGCTACATCTCACCTAACCATGGGGACCCATCTGTCAGCGTAGAGAAAGGGCCACGCGAGTCATCCTCTAACACTGGGTTTCCATTCTTGATATTTTAGCAGATACCAAGGAGGCCGTTACAGATATCAAGCTCTGGTACGGTCATGGCTACAGTACAGGCATCTTCTAAAGCCTGTACACCACTAGATGTGATGAGCGTATTCTAGTGATGTCCACCTTCACCTTGGGTCAAACTTGTGGATACTAATTGCTTGTGGGTGTGGGATTGCCTGTTATTATTCTAGTGATGTCCACCTTCACCTTGGGTCAAACTTGTGGATACTAATTGATTGTGGGTGTGGGATTGCCTGTTACTCATTTATAGTGGGCCCTACTTACGTGTGTGGGTTGCAGCATTTAACTTTCGGTGTGGGTACACCATATCTTCCAACATGGGTGGACTCTTATATATCATTTATATGTGGAATTTCATTCCACTCTCTTTTAATACACTATTTTTCTATATATGTGTGGGCTCTTTTTGATTTCAACTCCGTTAGTTGCGGTAATTCCAAAAAAAGAAAAAAAAAAAAGCAAAAAGTCAGACCCCGGGGTGTGTAGCACGGCTGAAAAAAAAGACCTCTCTCACTGTGACTATGCCAGCATTTCCGTTGCGTATTTGGGAATGTTAGTGCAATGATGTACATTAGTTACCATATGATATAGTATACCAGTAGATTGCAAGTACAGGCATAGGACCTGTTTCTTTGCAAGAATTTCTGACAAAAATTCAGACTGTGTGAATTTCTAAATTCCACTCAGAAATTCTATGTTCACTTGCTTGTATTCTCGGTATTTGAGGCAAGTAGCATTTTGAAATATCAAAATAGTGGAATTCCCAAATGCTAGTCCTGACTCCAGCATTTACAAATCCAAGCATTCTGAGAGGCTTGTTGAAACTCCAGCTCTCCCCCAACGATTGATTTTCATCTTCTCCTCTATTCCACTCTAACAAAATCAAGTATGGTCATCTTCTTCCTCCACCTCCATTTCATATGTTTGCCTATTTTTTCTCTTTCTTATTTCTATTTTGCTGCATGCATTTTTCTCTAGAGGGTTTTGATGGAATGGGAAGAAGAAGGGTTTTAGGGATCTTAATGGAATGGAATCAGTGGGTTTCTAAGATGTACCAATTGTGGGTTCTCTGAGATCTGAACCTGATGGTAAGAGATGGGGGCCTATTTGGTTGGATGGCTGGGTTGATTTGTGGATTGTGTTGGCTGAGAGATGAAGAAGATGCGGATTTGATGGTTGTAGGATGGGCGTTAGGATGGCTTGATGATAGCAAGTTGCAAAAATTTGGAATGAGGGTTGGGCTTATTTGGTTTGTTGCCAATCGTGGGTTGGATGTGTTGCAGGGGAGCAAATGTTCTTGGGTGGTGTGTGCTCAAGTGATATATGGGTTGGATAGTCAAGTGGGTTTTGTGGGTTTCAAGAAAGATGGTCAGACTTGGCTAGTGTGATGATGTTTAGCTTGATGTGGGTGATGAAAATGAATGAGAGGCTTCATGTTCAAATGTCTTTTTTTTTTTTTAGGTGTTGAGGTGGATTGTGCAACGGATAAGTGATGTATAAACATCTAAAACTCCACTAAGAAATTCAAATAGAAATGAAATAGGAAACTTGTGGGGTTCAGGTAACTTGAAATTCTCAGGGAGGAATTCTAACATAAAAGAAACACGAAATTCAGGAATGCCAGAATTAATAGCATTTTAGAATTCCAACATCTCAAATTCTACAAATCCCAGTAGACCTGAATTCCAAAAATTCCTGCAAAGAAACAGGCCCTTAGCTTTTGCCGCCCATTAGATGAATGTCCTATAAGTGGGAAGAAGGTAGATGGAAAATTCTCCATGCTGGCAAGGGAAAGCTAAAAATAAAATAAAATAAATAACCCCATTAGATTATCCCAACCCTTGATTTAACAACCTTAAAGCTCAATAGCGTCGTAATCATATTATTTTTTTAAAAGTTCAATCAAAAGCAGAGTGAAGGTTTAATGAGCGTAAAATCGGATTTAGTAGCGGATCATGGGATGACAGGAGTACCATGGGGGCTACACTAATCAAAGGTGGGTGGCTCCAGAAGAGCTGAACTGCACATGCAGTTAGGTCACAGGATAACATTTTACACATGCATGTAAGTGAGGTTATTACTTGGTAGTATCGTTAAATAAAAAATAGCTTTGGTGGATTAGCTATCTTATTAATATACTATTTGAATATGTGAGAATTTAGGGTCAAATGAGCTCCGACTAAGGATTATTAAGAAAATGAGATGTTATGTGAAGGTTATAACATGGAAATATAGATGGGACCTTGACTTATCTCATATTTGAACCACCGGGGTGACGGTTGAGAATTAATTCATTTTCTATTAAATAAGAGATTATTTGATGATCAGTTTTTAATATTCACTTTTGCTTCTTCAATCTTAACCACTTTAAAAATATTCCATAGAATTTCTAGAAATTCAGTTACATATGAAACAAACATGCTCTAAATGTTGGGGAATTTCAATCAATAACTGTGATGTGTTTTCCACTGTCTATGCAATTGTTGTATACTATTATTTTCAATGATCAGATGGCTAGCAATATTTTCCAGAGATTGTGGGTTCGAAACTGCACTACCACACTGGGGCTACAGGAAAATTTTATCCGGCTTTTTCTCTTGGGCCCGTAGAGATTATTCTGACCAAAAAAACTGGGAACCTGCGTTATCAAAAAGAAAAAAATAAAAAACAAAAAACAAAAAGATGGCTAGCAATATTTCAAATAAGCTGGTCTTTCTATATATATATATATATATATAGAGAGAGAGAGAGAGAGAGAGAGAGAAAGAGAGAGAGTAACAGTCGTTTTAATGGTTGTCTTTTTATTCGACCTATTATTCAGGACTCATTTGTATTTAGCTCTTTCTCTTCGCTGTCTCCGGTCCCCACATTTCATGGCTGTCTTTGCTATCCGACCGACACTTTCTTTTTTATAGATGATTGATGGCAGAGAGGAATAATGCAATGGTCGCCCGTATGGAAGAACACATTCTGTGTTTGCGGGGCTTTTCAGCTTGTAGATCATAAGAACCCAGAGACTGCAAAGATGGGTCCTCTCCTTTAATATTTGCACTCAAACTGAAATCCACTTGTTCAATGATGAGGCATCTCTCCATCGACGACTGAGACAATTAGGGATCAATATTTGGGTCTATCGGACTGGGCCTCAGACAGGGTCAGTGTGTTGACTGTGGAGGGAGAGAGAGATACTTGTGCGCACCAATCCATGCGTATCCCCTAGTTTGGATTCATAACCTATAACAAGAGAGATTCTAAGGTTTTTATGTTTACTCTAACCTGCTCAAGATAAGTGCACCGTTATCAGATTTTAGTTAGATACTAACTTATTTAGTGATATTATTTGCGAGATGAGTTACAGCTCACTGGAGATTAAAAATAGAATGCAGTGTAGCCCTGTATTTTTTGAACATTCAGTGGAGATAATTGTCCATTTGTTTATATGAAATTGAATATATAGGAATCCATGATTAAATGAGTTCCAACAAAAGATTATTAGAGATATGAGAGTTGAATGTTATAATAATGAACATGCACTTGGAACCTTAACTTTTTTAGGATTTGAATTATAGGGTGATAGGTGAGAGTGTTAATTTAGTTTATATTGAAAGAGATACTATTTGACGATCATTTTTGGACACGGATGGACCCAAAAAAATAGAAGTGGGGGCTAGTGCTCTGAGACCACTTTTAAAAATATAATTCTCACAATTCCTAAAATGACATTGAACAAAAATGGCCTAATTGTTGCTGAACTTCAATCCAATAACAATGACTACTATCTTTTCACTGCTTATGTAATTGCGTATTCTATCACTTTCAATGATCGGATGGCTAGCAATTTTTCAAGGAGGCTGATCTTTTTACGAATAAGGAAAACTACTTTTAAAGGTAGTGTCTTTGTTCGAGCTATTGTCTAGGACTCATTTCTACATTTGTTTTTAGTTCCTTCTCCTTGGTGTCTCTGGTCCCCACATTTTTCATTGTTGTCTTTGCCATCCGACACATTTTATAGTTGATTGATGGCAGAGAGGAATAACTAAATGGTCGCCCGTTTAGACGAACAGTTTCTGTGTTTGTCGGGCCATTCAGCCTGTGGAAAGGAACCCAGCACCTAATAAAGATGGGTCCTTCTTCAATGGATGATATTGGCACTTATTTAGCTAAAACTATTTGATTATGGACAATCTGAAACTCCCTGCACTTAAATCCTACTTACACAAAATAAAGATTCATTCATATGCTCCAGATCCTTTAGAGGGAGAAATGTCATGTAATGTTTTTTTTTTTTTTTTTTTTGAAGTGAGACACATTTGTTAAAATCTAAACTGCTAAAGATAAATGCACTCACGATAAGCCTTTCAAATGATAAAATAATGATGGCCGCATAAAATAGAGGGGGTCTCACTCTCATAGAAAATCTCCTGAGAGAATTGTACAATGTATCAAGAAATTAGTTAGATAATAAATGCTATGTTTGATTGGTGAGATGAGTCTTCTGATGTTTCTTTGGATTCGAAGGAATTGGAAGATAAACAGACACTGTACCACCAAATAAAAAGTCCGGATCACCTGGTGCAGCTATCACACTACTGGCAGGTGTAACATTTCATGGATCTCTATTTAAATCATTTGAAGCGTTCAAAGTGAATGTAATTCCCTCCAATCTTATATTCCCAAGTTTCATCTAAAAGAAAAAAACGGGGTCCCACCGTAGGATTGTTATCCTTAGGTCAAGGAGTCCACCAAGATATTTATGCTTAATGGTGGGCCCCACATGCCAACAGCTTCTTCTTGTTGCATTGCTTCTTCCTGAAATCGGTAGAAAATGATGGAAAAACCTAGTTATTAATATTCACTTAAAAAATTAATGTAGTCACAATCTCCCAACTGTCTAATGACATTGTGGGACATGGTTCCACCGAACAAATCGCGTATATGCAACACATGGACCATCCAACTTGACCACTTTCAGCTTATCTCCTAAACTAGGATTTGCCGTTTTGGGCAGGCCACTTTGACCATGCATCTATTTCAGTCTTCCATAATAAAGACTTTGTGATAATTGATCAACCGATGGTGCTCAGAATTTCTCAAACATCTCCAGTACCACACAACAGCAATGGAGCAGTAAAGCAAATACGTGCGAAAGTAGGTGAAAACCAGTTGAGAAGATATGATAGTTCTCACCTGGATGTGCATGGGTTGACTCTTAGGTAGGGTTGTAAATGGGTCGCTGATTTTTAGATTTCCTGAAGGTTTCGATCTGTTAAAAACCGGGTCTGGTCCTTATTTAGGCCCGGATAAGTAAATGGGTCCTGGTCCGGTACCACCTTGGTTCGGACCCGTGGACCCAAGACCTGAGTTATTACCTGATCAATTTTCTAAAATACCTCCTAAAAATTATATATATATTTTTAATATCATTCTCTACTTAGACCCGACCCAGACCCGACCCATATATGGTTCTGGTTCCAGTTCGGAAATGATTTTGGGTCTGAATCATGTTTCACCTTCTCCTTAACGGTTTCGGGTCCACCATGGACCTGGACCAGAACCAACCTGTTTACAACCCTACTCCTGGACATGCCACCTTTGCTCATCCAAGGCCTCCTTCTCTCACCTCACCGAGATGTGGAAAATCAATTTGATCCGGACCGGAACTGACCCGTTTACAACCCTACTCCTGGGTACGCCACCTTTTCTCATCCAAGGTGTCCTCTCACCTCACCGTGTGTGTGGAAAACCAGTTTCGTAGATAATTTGCCCTTCTACCGAAAAAGAAAAAAAATTCCAACCACCTATAGCAAAAGATTTTCTTTCCAACCACCTGTAGCAAAAGATTTTCTTTGGAAGTGTAGCAAAAGATTTTCTTTCCAACAACCACCTATAGCAAAAGATTTTCTTTGGAAGTGTATGCAAGAAATGTAGATTTTATTGTACTGTAGAAAAGTGTTTCCTCTCTTCACTTTTTTTTTTCTACGTACGGAAAACAAGCCGGACAAACTTGCTCAAAATGAGATGAGTTTGAGAGAACGCCCATTTAAGCCTTTTGATGAAGTCCCACAAAAAGGAAAGAACCAACAGTGATATGTTGAGAAGATCTAAGGTTACATTTGCATACATCTATGGAAAATAGTTTCTACAGTCTTTTTCCTCTTTCATGGGAATTTTTTTTTGCAACCCCCGGTTCTTATTGGAAAAGCTTTTTTAAGAAATTGCGGAGAAAAATTTAGCTCATTTAATATTTTTCCTCATAAAAAAGTAGCCGCAACATAGTTTTTGAAAGTGGTTCCCCAATCTTCACTATTTTCAAAGAAAACAAGCCACACAAATGTGCACCAATTGTCTAGAGGGTATAATCCTATCTGAAATGCCAATTGGTTGGCATTGAATGAATCTTCACAAAACAATAGTCCAAAAATCCAACAAGCTTATGTTGAGAAATGATCAAATGGGATGTCAGTATGGGAATTCCTATGTGGACAAGTCACATGGAGCTATGTGGGGGCTGTCTTTTCTTTATTCAATCCATTTATCACATGGCCCTCTTTAATAGGTTGTGGCCCAAATTCGACAAAACGGTTGAAAAAACACACACCATTAAATCAATCAGCGAGTATAAAATGGAATTTAACTTGATCAGCTAATTTTATGCAAAAAAAAGAAAAGAATAAAAAGGAAAAAAACCCTAAATGGATTGAAAGTCAGGATACATTGGTGGGGAATGAGGATTTTTTTTTTTTTTTTTTTGCTATCAGAGGGTTCCCAACTATTTAGGCTGAACTAATCCCCCAAAGGGAAGCCGGGTAAACTCCCGATAGCCCAGTACGGCAGTGCAGTTTTGAACCTACAACCTCCATGTGCAAACCGTGGTCCTAGGCCAACTGAATTACCCCTTGAAATTGTGGGAAATGAGAATTGAAACCAAATTACAGATAGGAAATAAAAAAGAGAGTGAACGGGTGTAACAAGAACGAGAAATTGCCGCAGTTACCACTATAAGATTTTTGTCTGCTTCTTTCTCTCTAGAAAGAGATGAATTTTCATGGGTCTCTTCTCTTGGCATTATCCTAGGACTTTCGATGAACTCTACAACTACGGCTCTCTCTCTCTCTATCTCTCTCTCTCGTGAGTCATTTGATTTGGAATTGAATTTGATTAATGGGTCCAATCAACGTACGTGTATGGTCCCCCAATTCTTCTTCTTCATCTTTATCTAAAAGAGGAAAGCAAGGAAGACATTGTTTAGGGTTTGAAAAAGTCTATTTGGACAGAATATTGGGACCGGTTTTTGGACCGATCCCAATGTTCTGGTCCAATATCCATTGGATATTGGACCAGAACATTGGGATCGGTCCAAAAACCGGTCCCAATATTCTGTCCAAGTAGCAGGATTGTTAGGGTTTTCATCTTGGAGAAGTTTACGGACCAGTTTGGAACCCTCCTCCCTCCTCCTCTCTCAAATGACATTGTACATATTTTTCCATCTTGGATCAGTTTGTTATCTTCAAAGACTAATTTGTACGGATGTAAATGGGTCTTCGATTCTCTGATTATCTGAAGGTTTTGACTCGTTAAAAATAAGATTTAGGTCTTTATTTAGGCCTCGATAAGTAAACGGGTCCGGTCCATGGATGCAGGAGACCCGACATATTATCTCAATTTTTAAGAATTCATTCTAAAATTTAAAATTTTTCCCATATCATTCTCTACAAAGTAGACCCGGACCTGTACTATATACGAAATTGGTTCTAGTTCCGATTCCATCTTCACATTAACTGTTTCGGTTTCGAAAGCAGGAAATCGGTTCCGAACCAGTTTCGGTTCCATTTTCTCATTGACGATTCTGATTCCAAGTCCCCACAAATCCATACTGGGACCGACAGATTTACATCCCTACTAGTTTGCAACTTGACATTATATTGCTTGACGCGTTTTGGGCTACATCGCATATTTACACATTGTTGAGTCTATTCAAATTCTAACTCAAACTAATTAACAACTCAAAATCAAACTTATTTAAATTCTAATTTAAACTTAATTAATCTTATCATGTCTAATAGTAACTATCCTCTTCATTTAATTATAACATTGGCTGGTGGACAAACCAAAAAATATGAGAGCTGAAATGAGAAAAATATTAACAAACTATCCATGAGGGTGAAATAAAGAAACTGAAAATCCTGGGTCCAACATCGTGGGTTGGTTATGCATGAACTCTCCTTGAGTCATTGTTTCTCCTCGTTGTTTGACAAGAATTCATCCTAAAATTTAAAACGTACGCTTGGGGCTGAAAGTACTTCCTTGAAATATTGCAAGCAATAAATTAGAAGATCTTTTCATGATGTTCACCCAGTCCATCTAATTCATCTAATTAACCTAATCATACAAGATCATATTCACATGTGAATGAATCAAACAAAAAAATAATTTGTTGCAGATGACTCTGATCAAATGGATCATGAAAGTAATAGATCATCTTGATTGTATTGAATGCCTTTAACATAGTACTAGCAATTTGTGCCCGGGCCAAGAAAAAATACTATTATATAAAATTTACTAAGAAAATGAATAAAGTTTATCTTTGTCTATATATAAAGACTCCACAGAGATTTGGACATCTTGTAAAAAAGGAAATGATAAGAATGCATCTAATATCATGTCTAGAGAGTGGAACCTAAAATAAGATAAGATATGAGAGATTTGCAATAAAATAGAAAAAGGAACCATCATGTGAGAATATCTTTATTTATAAAGAGTCTACCAAGAGGTTTGAATTAGCAAAACACGCCTGCGCTTATCGCGGTCAATATAATTTATAATATTAAAAAGTAATTAATAATTTTAAATTAATTATTTAATCATAAATTTATAATTTATGACCATAGATCTATGCAATGTGTATCCTTATAGGTTAGAAAGAAATTTTTTTAGACCACATGAGAAATCATCTTTATCTAAAAGTCTAATGTGTAAATAGATGTGTTGAATGTGTTGGACTCTATATTTAAATGATTAAAATCGAGAATTTCTCCCAAATCCCTAAAATCTCTCCTCAAATTAAAATTGAAATCAAAATTAAGCTCCAATTTTGTAATCAATTGCAAAATCAGCGCTCAATTTCAAAATCGAATCCTACGTCTATAATATATATTAATGGCATGATGTCTTTTGTATTTGTCTCTAGACCATTGGGTCAAGACTAGACATTTATGTATGAATCAACAGTAAGAGTATCGTCATCAAGATGCACATAAAAAATTGACGACTCATCAACATCATCCTTTTTATATGCATTAGAGATCAGGCTATTGACGCCATGATAAACTTGAGATTCATTTTAAGGATCATGTCATTGGCACCATGAACCCCCCACTCCTCAATAGTCATGTTCAATAGTCATGTTCGATGCCGGTCTCTCAATCCAATATTTTGTTTGGAAGTATACTGCAAGTGGGTGGGTCACACTCATTATTCAGATAAACACCAGAAGTTTGGAAGCTTTGACCAATGAATGTCATGGATATAGAGTGCGAAAGTCATGTCCATTTAAAGTTGTTTGTATCTAATGATCAAATTGAGATGCACAACATTGTGAGAATAATTATATATCTACTCTATGAAAGCTTGAGCATTTTATGAAGACTGATTTGGTGAATGGCTGTATTGGGCTGATCATCTATCAGATTTCATAACCTTATGGGGCTTAGGGTTTATGGGTTTTCTAGGGGGCGAAAAGGAAAACAAAGGGCAAAAGAAGGTGGCTTCTTGATAAAAAAAAAAAAAAAAAAAAGTGACAAGAAGACATACTGTTTCTGAGATGGGTTCAGATTAGGGGTTTCAAGGGTGAGATTGTTGTAGAAGGGTGATCAGGGCTCTGGTGGGAGTACTTGGGTATGTTTGGTGGAGATTGATGATAAGCAGTCTTAGTAATTAGCAGGTCTGAGACGTGGGGCCGACGTGGGGCCTTTTTGTTTGCATAGACTTGAATTCCTAAAAATCTAAGAAATGTATTCTTATCAAAGTGGCTACAATTAAATAAATAAAGGTGAAGATCAATAAATTAATTTCGTTGGAGATAATTATGGTCCTTGGCTTGGCCGAGTTACTAATGTCATTCTCGAAAAATTTTACTCTCAAGAAATGTCAGAGTAGTTTCAAATCTTGGGGTTAATTTTCTTAATTGGGATAATATTGGCAGAACGTTGTGGAAGATAAATTAATGTTAAATAATTAGAGATACAAAGGCATAATGATATAAATGACTGAAGTTTTGGAAAAGTTCTATATGATATTTACTTTTTTTACCACTTTAATTTTCTTTGAAATTTTAGCAATTTTTTCTATTTTTCTATTTTAAATGGCATGATATTATTGTGAATTAATATATTTCCACTACTATCCCTATATTTCAAAATATCTCTAAAATTTGCAACGCTATTTGTTGGATTGAGCAAGATTAGCTTCATTAATGGTGGATAGCTTATATATAGGGTACGCGATGAAATCAAATATTAAACACACTCTTGCGAGTAATTGTGTGAATAAAAGAAGTTATAATTGGAGTACTTGGATGATAAGGTTGCATATGTATAAGAATGAGGAATCTGGCATATCTTAGCCAAATCCTTTGCACAGGCTCTTGTATCACATATGTTTGGCCTAAAAAGGCTTAGCAAGACTTGGAAATTCCTTGGTATTATTGTGCAGGCACTCTGCACAAATAAAAAACAAAATGAGAAAAGTTGTAAGGTTGGCAAGGGTCTTGTACCTCAAGGCATATAAGAATTTTCACATGGTACATTGTCTGAAAAATATAGTCTTAAATGGATGATAAAGTGTTCAAATGAAGAATATGTAGGTTGAACTTTTGATCAGTTCCTCTCAATCCATGTTACTATAAAGAAATTAATTAGTTAATTCATCTTCCTAATTGGTGCCAGTTTATATATTCAGATGTTATAAATCCATCTTTTATGAGTTCACACTTTTTTACAATGAAGATAAAAGAAATGATTTCCATTGCCCCATTTTCAAAAGCTTGATTTTTTCTACTTGCCATTCCAAGATTCCTATGTATGTCTAACATTGCCTTTTATAATACTATTATTATTGTTGTTGTGCCATGCTTGTCTTATGTGCTTAGCAGATGAGGAATCAATTGATCATCTCTTATTGAATTGTAAAGTAGCACAAGGGCTTTGATCTGAAGTCCTAAGCTGGTTTCATTGTAGTTGGGCCCTTCCGAGATCCATCTGTGGATTGTTTGAGGCATGGTTTCTCTTATTGAATTGTAAAGTAGCACAAGGGCTTTGATCTAAAGTCCTAAGCTGGTTTCATTGTAGCTGGGCTCTTCCGAGATCTATCTGTGGATTGTTTGAAGTATGGTTGTTAGAGGTGGGATCAATCAAAGGAAGGATTATATAGAGAACTGTCTTTCCGGCACTTTTATGGATCGTTTGGAAGAAAAGGAATTCTCGAGGACTCCAACACCTCGACTGAAGATCTTGCTTACAAGATCAAATTCACCATCGCTTCATGGTTGTCCTTCCTTCCTCAATTTCATGGAATTTCTATTGATATCATTTTGAGGAATTGGAGGGAGGTGGTCTTCCTATAATGTTTCTTGTTGCTACTGTTGTTATTGCTCCTTTCTTTCTCTCTGGCTCTTGTGGTTGTGAGTTTAATTTTGGTGGAGTTGATTTGTGTTTCTCTTTTTTTTCCTTTTCGGCTTTTCAGTATTTCCCTCATGTACTGTTAATTTTGATAAATGAAAATTGTTAACGTTCAAAAAAATAAATAAAAAATATTGTTGTTGTTGTTTGACCATTTAAATGAGATTTAAGTAGCCAAGGTATGCAAAGGAGTCTGCGTGCAACCTCAATCTTTTCAAATACATGTTTGGTGACAGCTTGAACTTGATGAATTAATCATTCACATGATTGCGATATCATGTGAAAAGCGTGATCCGCAACAAGAAAAAATTAAGTTAAAATGTAGACAAGCCTAAAATACTAGTTTCTAGCTTGTCTTGATATTGGCCCTACTCTCAAGAGGTGCTTGAGCTCTTTATAATGGGCAATGACTTCTATCAATTTTAAAAGCTTGAAATGTTGACTGGTTAGGGTCCCATTACTAATTCAACTCTTTAAGAAGTTTTGATTTAATAAATAAAGTGCCCGGAAACTATGAAAACCTTGCATCACAAGCTCAAATATTTCTAGTTCCTATATTACAGTCAAATTTGATTTAACTTCTATCTTTCAATCACTATTCCAAACTTATTTTATGTTTATTAAACTAGATTTACACGGCGGCTTCTTTGTTGCATTATTTGATTGTGAATTATTATAATCTCAAAACAGCTTAAGATCTCCAACACCAATTAAAATTGGGGTCTAGCACTATTGCTGATGGATTAAAAAAGGCCTTTATGCATAATCATGGTTCTTAGTTACATTGTTTCCTCTTAGTGATACTGTTTTTTTGTAGAGAAATTGATTGCGGGAAGTAGGACTTTCTTGTCCTTCTCATTGAAAATTCTCTAGCATAGATATATGACTTTTCATTGATAGATTTGTAAAGATTTTGTTTCGGAACTTCTGCGCTTTATTCAACCAAGTTCAGAGTACCAAACAAACAAACTTCAACTTTGCTAAGTATTCTACCAAGAAGCTTTGCTAAGTTATCTATTGAGAGAGAATGGAACTGTTTTGATATGATTTACTTGCTATCTATCCTCATCTTCCTCTTCATACACATAAAGATGTGGCTAAAAATACAGTTCTCTTTCCTTCTATAATATCTTTGTGATCAGAGAGAGAGAGAGAGTTGGGAAGTGTACAGTTTTAAGAGTGGATTTTATGGTGACACAATTCCAAAGACTTTCACATTCTAATAAGACATAGTTTGGCTTTTCCATGTCAAAACAAATAGACATTGGCAATGAATATAGATGAGAGATGAATGGTTTAGAAGAGAGGGACTGATCAATCACATGGAAAGAAGGGTTTGATTGAACCATGAGAAAGACCCAACATGGAAACAACTTGTAATAATCCATTAAATGCAAAAAGTTTGGAGAGATTGTGAGGTGGTGCCTGGGCAAGAGAGAGTAGAGAAGAGGAGAGGAGAAAAGGAGAAGATATTTGTTTTGGCAATGGAAAAGAAAACAAGAAAAAGGAGATGGGAGGTGCTTTTGTCATCATCCAGAGAGTGGTCACGGGTTTCTCTTGACTCCACAGACCTTTACACCCATGTCTACGAGGAAGTAGTTTTTCTTTTTTCGTTTTTTTCCTTTTGGCAAATCCTGCTGTGTCCATAGTAGGTGTGGAGGAGATGGGACCGTTCATTTCAGAGGGTCAACAGAGGATGAGAAGTCGGTGCTGGACCATCCTAACTGTCCACTTGCTAGTGGACAAATGGACACGAGGACTAAGTTCCGATGCTGCATATTCATTGGGAAGAAGTTGTTTGATTGGATAGATAACCGGATGATCAAGGCCAGATTTTATGGGTTGTCAACTATGATGTACGAATACTTCAAAATGGCAATGTATCGAGTCGGAAATCATGTACAATACTTCACTTTTTATGTGTAAGCTCCATGTTGTATCCAAGGCTTGTCCCTATCGTATTCATGCCCCATCTAGGCAGCATAGGTTGTCAATTTATCATGAAACCCGGGGAACAGTTGGTTTGGATCATTTAATGTCAATGAACTGAGCTTGTTTTATCCTTGCATTTTTTTTTTTTTATCAGTTCATCCTTGTAATTTGTTGTTTAAAATCGATATGAAATGAGACGATTGGGTTTACGTCCTCCACACCGATGTTTACCATAGCACATTAAAGCGAAATTGAGTTGGTTGGGGCTCAAGCTCAATCTATATTTCTAATAATGTTTTGAGCTCGATATGGAAGTGCTTATGAGTCAATTTTGAGCTCAAGTCTTAAAGCTTTAGACAAGCTCGATCTGAGCTTTAGACATAGCTTGAGTGAAGTGAACTCGGCCCCCTCAGCTCATTTGCACCCCTGATTCTTTGGGTAGGCCATGAATTAAGCGGGGCGACCCCAAATGGAGTGAATGTCCCTACCCCCAATCTTACTTCAACAGCATCTATTTAAGCAATAGGTTGTGTATGTGTAGAGAGAGAGAGAGACTGTAGTTCGCTCATTCTAGGGCAAAAGGTGTTTACACTGGTTTGCAGACTTCGAATGGCACCTAGGTAAGTCAAAGATATTAATGAGAGAGAGAGAGAGAGAGAGAGTATATAAAAAATACAAGTGCATGTGTGTGTGAGAAGTGATCATAATATACAATTGGAAAGAAGAAAACGAGCATATCATGAATAGAATGTGGGCTGTGAATAATTGTCTAAAAATCAAAGAGAAACTGGTGTGTGGAGATACATTCACATTTGGTAGAAGCACAAAGGGCAAGTATACTAGAGATACCAATAATGCATCATCCTGATTAATTATCCTATCCTAACTTCGCCCTTTGAGCTTAGACTATCCACAATCTTGTTTTCAGTCATTCATTTGATGACCAAAGATCAGATGGTTATGATCATTGTACAAGCATAGATTCTAGGCTCTATGGTAAAAAATCCGCGCGGTCTATGATTTGAACCACCGAATCGGCTTCACATACACATGTACGATGGATGAGATTCCAGTTCCCAGTAAGTGGTGAGCTGTAAATAGGAATATAGTAGTCTCTCATAAAATAAAGTAAAATAAAATAAATAAATGAGAGGTTAGTAAAAAACTATCAATCAGATAAAATGGTCCATGGCCCATAGAAGAAAAGGCCCGGATAGAAACAAACCAAAGGCTTCACACGGCTAACAACCCACAGCCAACCTGTCTTCTTCTTGATAAGTCCTTTTCACATCTTTAACCCTCCTCAATGCAGCCCCTTCATGTAGACTTTGAAAGGTATGCAAGTCTCTCTGCCCCCTTTCTCCTCTCCTCTCTCTTTTGGAGTGTATAGTTGCAAGAAATCATACTAATAGCCAAATTAATAACGGTAAATTTTTGGGTGTTGAAAATTAACCTTTTTTTTTTTTTTTTTCTCTCTTCTTCTTCACCACTTGCACCATTAGGAAATGTTCAAAGCTTTAAGTACAAGTAAAAGCTCATTTCGGAGGGAGTAGTGATGATCTTTGGGTCTGGCATACTATGAACCACAACGATGAAAGGGATAACCACGAGCACGACGTTGTCATGCCCGGATTCCGCTTCCATCCAACGGAGGAAGAGCTCATCGAATTCTATCTCCGCCGTAAGGTTCAAGGGAAGCGCTTCAATGTTGAGCTCATTACCTTTCTCGACCTCTACCGCTATGATCCATGGGAACTTCCCCGTAAGACTAACGCTGCTTTATAATTTTGTGTTTTCCTAGTCTTTTTATTATGCTCTTTGAAGTTATATTTATCATTTATAGTTTGCTTGAGCCTCTTGTTAGAGATACCCCTGAGCCTTTCTAGCCTGGCCCTTTTGCCTATTGTCTGAGGTTATATTTATCATTTATAATTCCCTTGAGTAGGTCTGATATCATCCATTTTGTAATGTTATCGCTTGAATTTTTCATCTTCTTTTAGCATTAGCAGCAATTGGGGAGAAGGAATGGTACTTCTATGTGCCTAGAGACCGCAAATATCGCAACGGGGATCGACCTAATCGTGTGACAACTTCAGGCTACTGGAAGGCAACCGGTGCTGATCGGATGATCCGAACTGAGGACTTTCGGCCAATTGGACTGAAGAAAACCCTAGTTTTCTATGCTGGAAAAGCACCAAAGGGCATCCGAACTAGTTGGATTATGAACGAGTATCGATTGCCACAACATGAAACCGACCAGTATCAGAAGGTAAGTGTAAGAATTCAGGCTACTTTTAGTTGTCACCATCTTTGATTGAATCATATATAATAGAAGAAGAAGAACGGAGGTTTTTGGGTTATCAAAAACCCAAAAGTTACAAAGAGTTTATCTCTCTGCTTGCTTCAAATTATAGCTCAGTATTTGAGATGAGAGAATAATTGCTAGGGCTCTTTTCCTATTAGGGGCATGCAACAAGTACACAACTTCTCCATCATACATTCCTTCAATTGCCATTCTACTCTTCTCTTAAACTACTTTTTGAAGGCAATTGAATCTATCACTCCTTTTGCTTTGGCAGAAACCCCACCAACATCTTATAAATAAAATAAAATAAAATCAAGCATTCCTCTTTTGGTAGATTCCATGTTTTTCTGAAGAAAAAAAAATGTTGTTTCTCTTTTGGTCGTGTTTTATGAGATTCATGAGTTACCACTGAACCCCAGGATCTTGTTTCTAGAACAACCGACAACACTCTCAACTTTAAACTTCTTTGCTTATAACCTCATGCCTCTCTTGCTGACAACAAGGTTTCTTTTACTTGTTCTTAGTTCTTCATATGTTGCCTGATTTAGACCGGCTCTTTCTTTTTATATGTTTTGAGTCAAAATTTATAAGCAATTGACTTTGGGCTTGTAGGCCGAAATCTCACTCTGCCGTGTCTACAAAAGAGCAGGAGTAGAAGACCATTGCCCGCTCCCCAATTCTCTTTCTTCTAAGCCTTCATCGTCCAGAGGGGTTGAATCAAAGAAAAAGAGCAGCATGGGTCTTCAGGCAATTACACCAAGCTCCCAATCTCCTGGCGAGCACTCTTCGTCGTTAGAGATCGAAACAACTCAAGAAGAAAGCAGTATTGATACCATCAACACCAGGACCACACTTGGCCTACCTTCATGTCGAGGATATGGTGGGATTGCTCCAATAACACCAATAGGCTCTTCATCAATGGAAGTGGATGGAAATCTACTACACCATCCAAAGCTAGTAGGCTCTTCATTCCCAACATGCACCCCATTTCCTCCCTCTTCATCTATGCCCATGATAGCAGCTGACGAACTCCACAGACTGGTAGATTACCAACCAATTTATGCTCACCAGACCAGCCAAATCTTTCCATCGCCGACTTCCCAACTGCCATCTCTTGGGCTTAGCACGCTACCCAACTCATTGACGACTTTCTCAGATAAGCTATGGGAGTGGAATCCCATCCCAGATGCTAACAGAGACTACACTACTTTCAAATGAATAAGAATCTGCCTATCCATACGCCAAATTATGTCCCCCTTTTTCTCTATACCTTTCTCTTCTAATGTATGTAACTTGCTTGGCAAATTCATGTTGGTGAATATTTTGTTACTCAGTTACTTGGGCTTTCAGCTCAAATGTATCCATATGTACTGTACTTTGAATCTCTAATAAGTCTTAGGTTAGGAAGAGAATGAATGGAAGTAGGAAAAAAGGAGATTCTTCAGACTTGTGTGTGATTTGTACTTATTTTAATGGTAACGCATAATGCCAATATTGGAGTACTTTTTTCCAGCGGAGAAAGTTGTTTGGAGCTTTGGAAAAAGAATCAAAAAGCTATAATGGCATTGGCTTTTTGTTTGATGGTGGGGACTGACTTAGCATGACCTTGGTCTTGGACGTTGGAAACTTGTGAGAGCTGTTGATGTCAGGTATCTCTCTAATGCTACAATTGCATCTCATTTCAATTTCTCTCTCTATAAATAGACTTAGTTGAAATCCACATATATATATATATATCAAGTCTAAGGAATATCTTAGATGGGTTTAGGATCTTAGAATCAATACAATGTACGTAGGCCCATTTCACATCTCCAAGCCCGTGAATGGTCTGTACTCTCCAACTATTTCAGTCATATGGATTACATGATGGCTAATTGAATGTGAAGATAGGAGTTGCTAGCATTGTATTAGCTTGGTTTCTTTTTTCTATTATAGATGGGTTAGAGGCAACTGGAGTCTCAACTCTCAAGGGGCTATATTTTAAACACATGGGTTCTTGGGTGTTCATGTGAAAAACATCCTAAAGCCTAGAGTGCATTTGTGGGGTTACTTTTGGCTCTCTTAGAGACATGGTTTTGAACCTTACTGGCTTACGGGGGAACTGTTTGAACTAAGATTTATCAGATTTTAATTCACACCATTATATCACATTTTATGACTTCATCATGTCTACTGGATGCCTCTAAGAATCAAGAAATCCATAGATTTAAGTTATAGTATTGAGCTTTGCTTCTATAGTTCGAACAAAAAGGAAAAAGAAATTACAACCACTACATGATCAGCAATGCAATATATATATATATATATATCAGTCAAAACCATGTTATAGAAATGTGATTGGAATACTTCTTAATTATCGCTCATTGCCTCATAAGCTAAGCCCCTTTTTCCTTCCTGTAGATAATTTTATTTTTCATTGATTAGAAAGAAGATTCTGCAGGGTGATACCTACAAACTATAGGGATTACACTAAACTCCAGTATATAAGTATTTTGGAAAAGTCATCTTTATAGATTACAACAGAAAAGAATTTAGGAACGTATATATAGGATTAAAAATAATTATGTACTATCCTAATCAAATCTACTAAGATATTATAAATCCAATTAATATATCTTAATTAGGATCACATGATCCATGTTATCTTTATCTGTTCTTAATCCCAAACTAATTCTAACCACCCCAACCTTCCTAATTATATGTATGATGATGTGTATCCCACTATTAACACTTTATACTCTCTATCATGCCCTCACATTAAATATGACCCTCTGATCTCCCAAATTAGTGATTGACTTATCATTGAAAAATATTCTTTGTATTGTTCTAATGGTTATTGCCTGCTAATGGATTCCACCATTGCTGTGTCCCGTTGATTTTGACTCCATCGGAGCTTCTAGTTTGCTAGATCAATTAAATTTTTCATAATCTTTCCAGAAGCTTACAAAGTGGGATCTACACCTTAAAGAAGTTCATGTTGCAACTTAAAGCAGAAGGTGAGGAAGGTTAATTTGTGGATAAATATAAAAAGGCGCATTTTTCACATAGGGAAGACATGTATGCTAGGAAAGGGGAAAAAATGATATGAGAACAAGGAAGATCAGAAAGATTCGTGCCAGCCATAGCTCTAATATTATGTAAACATTAAACTATGTTATACTAAGGAAATATTTGTTTGCTAGAATATATAGGAATTCATATCATTAGTGGTTAGAAATAAAGGTCCAAGGTAACCAATCCATCCCTTCTCTCTTCTCTAATACAAATTGCTTTTAAGCAAAAAGAAGATCTTAGCTACATTACTATCCTATATCCTTCATTCCAAATCTCATATCGTTCACACTCTGCCTCTTTAATTATCCTTCAGTAGAGCTCAATTGACCATAAGTTTCTATGTATTCTAATACAAATAAACAAGACATGAGTCTCTAGCAAAATTCCATATTTAATTTATATAGTACAATGAATGAGGAAGCTTAGGAAACATGAAATATAGGATTTATTAAACATACTCCTGTTAGAGAATATTGAGTTGTTAGAGGATTGTTAGAGAATTGTTAGGATTAGGATAAGAGTTAATTAGTTTGATTTTGAATTTGAAATATCTTGGTGTATAAATTGAGAGGAGTTCCCCTCATGAAACTTACGGTAAAATTTATGGAAAGAAAGTGATTCTAAAAACTTTTTATGGTATCAGAGCGTGGGCCTAGCGATGATCTTGCGATCAAGCTGGGTACGATCCTGTACCGTCAATATTTTTTTTATTTCAATAAAGAAAACCAGCATACGATCTTCAAAACTTTCGAAAGAGATTGTGTCAGATCTGATTTAGTGGACCATCGGCACCGACAGACTCAAAATGAGCGGGTTGCGATAGAGATGGATCAACAGTCGGACGGTGATCCCCAAGAAGAAGAAGATATGATCATTTATGCAAAATATATGTCATTTATATTTTTTTTTTTCGAGATCAAAGGGTTTTATTTTTAATGTCAACCATTACAAATCATTTCCTTGAAATAATCATGTGATTGAGTGGAGATGTTAGAGAATATTGAGTTGTTAGAGGATTGTTAGAGAATTGTTAGGATTAGGATAAGAGTTAGTTTGATTTTGAATTTGAAATATCTTGGTGTATAAATTGAGAGGAGTTCCTCTCATGAAACTTACGGTGAAATTTATGGAAAGAAAGTGATTCTAAAAACTTTTTAACTCCAACCTACCAACCTAATTTAGTATATTAACATAATCTTGAAATAATCTTAATAAGGATATGAACTAATCCCTATTAGCTTATCTTTATCTACTAGTGACAAAGGCCCGGGCTTAGAAAAAATTAAAATATAATCAAGTTTAGTAGTTTTTTCTGAAATATTACTGATAAAAAGATAAATTAAAAACAAGTAAACATATTATTTAGCAATAAAGGTCTCTAATAATTTTTTAAAAAAATAAAAGTTAGATTGAAACACCAATGGCATCTAGGTTTGAAATTGATATAAAATATTAATAAATTCTTACATCAAATGGTGATCCCCTTTGATTGGTTAGGAAAATAAACTAAGTTCATTTAAACTTTGTGGCAAACTTAACTAAAAATTATAATAAATTTAATAAAGAGAATTGATTGGGTAAAAAGAAAAAATTAATATGAAACTTGATAAGAACACATTGAACCCATGCTGCCCAAGCTGTATTTTGAAAAAAAAATATCTAAGATAATTATTTTGAAAAAAAAATCTAAGATAAAAAATACTAATGATTAAATAAACCAGACAACCCAGAAATTAGCATTTCACATTCTAAACAAAAAGTAAAAAAAAATCATATAATCAGATGAAACAAAAGTACTTGAAACTCCTTAGATTAGTGGCACTTATAGGCATTGGGACCAATTCACATTCAAATGCTATTGCCTTGATAGAAATAGGCTGAAATTGAGAGTTTCTTAATAGACAAAAGGCATGATGGAGAGTAAAAAAAAACTTTATTTCGAAAACTCCAGTATTTTATATTTTTTTATCAGAGAATCAATTTGACCGTGGAAATAACCCAGAATGAGGTGAGAATTTGAGGTATCCCATAAATCGTAAGGATGTTTGCATTAATGATTGTGATTTTTAATAGATGGGTTCTATCGTAATATTCCACTTCATTTACATCACAATTTATAAAAGTTAAAAACTACACATACAAAAAAGAAAAAACCTAGACTCCACCCTTTCTCCATCGGCAAGCGTACATGGTAGCACATCAGCTATATGGAAAGTTTTCCGCCTCCTTTTTAGCTCCACGCTGTTATTGGAAGTTTTTCTTTTTTCAATAATATTGTCATTTTCTTATTAATTATGAAACTTATTATTTTTGTTGATCAATTCCATATATTATATATTAATTTGAGTTTAATTTTATTGTAAAATGGTTGTCATATAAAATTAATGACTATATAGGAAATCATATAAAATAGTTATTTTAAAAGTTTGATCATTTATCTTTAAAGTACAATGCATAAGTATGAAAATAATTACAACAGTATTTACAGGGGTCAATATCTAAAAATATAGTTATTTTTATAAATACCTCGTAGATAAATTCCAACTCACGTCAATATTCCAAAGTGGGGCCAGGTCCCATTCTCATTAACTAATTTTAAGTTTTTGTTGATAACTATTAATAAAAAGATGCTCTGTGGTGTAGTGGTTGGGTTGCTCATTTGAAATCTATATTGTCCGTCTCAGCATAAACCAGATTAATTTTTACCATGTCATTAAAAATACACAGATCAGGTTGGGTCCAAGAACTGATTTCAATTTGAAACCACTTCGCTTAAGGGCCCATTAGTTGGTAGGGCCTGGCATTAGAAGGAGGTCAAAAATTATAAAACAATCAAAATCAAATCTGAAATTGACAGCGAAATTGAAAATCAAATCCACTTCACTTCATTATATGTAATAGCTAACTCTAAAGAAACCTAAACTTTCTTACAATGTATTCAACAATAACACTCATATGTTCGCTTTCAACACTTAGTTGATACATTAGGCTAGGACCATTTAGTTGATACATTAGGCTAAGACCATTTCGGTGCAATCACCATATATAACACCCAGAGGGTGAATGATTTTGTGTGAATTGACAAGACAATGGTGAAATCTTGATGCCAATTGGAAAGAATTTGGGATTGGCCCTACCCCAAACGTGATGGAATCACTCATGCATGTAGAGTACTTTCACCACGTAAGCTCTAAGTCTACAAGGTAATCATTTGACACTAAAAGGACTCATTTGCGCAACAAGAGAATCCCATGCTCTCCGATTTTCTAGTTCCATGGGAGGGAGGAATGTTCTTACATTCACACACCCTTCCATAGGAAATTAAAATCCTCTTTATTGAAGAAAATTAGGGATACTTTTTCCATTTCATAAAGCCAAGTAATCTTCTTATTCTTTCCTTCATTAGCTTAAATACATGACTCATTAAGGTTAATATTGATATCGTACATGATTGGAAATAAAAAAGGAAAAAGTAAAGAAAATGTGCTAGTTTGACAATCCACTGGTAGCTCAGTTGTGACTTGTGAGGCATCTCCTTTCCACAAAAGCAACTGGGTCAAACCCTTACTTTGTAGTATTGATGGTGAGGAAACCAGCAGAACTAGGGGTGGGGGTGGCTAGTTTTGAATTTCTTTAGCTAGCCATTCCTACGAAAACCTCAAGGCATTAGTAGAGGCAGCGGAAATACTTTTCAATATTCCCCCTTGGGTAGAGCCCTCTCTTCAATACTCTTTTTTTTTTTTAATTGCAATTCTTAAGAATGCTAATTTAGAAATCGATATACATCTATTAAGGAGTGGGCTTCACCCGAGGGAGAATATTGAAAAGTATTTCCGCTGCCTCTACTATATTGAGGAGTGGGCTCACCCAAGGGAAAATATTGAAAAGTATTCTTGTTGCCTCTACTATTGCCTCAAGGTTTTGGTAATAATGGTTAGCTAAAGAAATTCCATATGGTATTAAAGCCAACCGGTTGTGAGTTCGAATCCAAGGAGGAACGACTCGGTTCAAAAAAAAAATGCACGTCTCCAAAAGTGCGCCGGTCGGGTTCCAACCCGAGGGAGAGCATTGAAGAATGGGCTTCACCCGAGTGAGAATATTGAAAAGTATTGTTGCTGCCTCTACTAACACCTTGAGGTTTTGGAATGAAAGTGGATCATAAAGAAATACTACTTCCTCATAAATTTATCTTGAATCAGGATCTTTTGGCTCAACTTTATCCCAGTTTTGCCGAGGAATCAACCCCATTTTTCACCTTGAATTGGTCAAAATATGCGGAATTTCTTAGTTTTTGTGGAGGATTAGATCAACAGGGGAGCTAGTGGCCCCATAAGACAAACCTTTTTGGTTTCACCCCTAGAATGAGGGATAGAGAGAGAGAGAGAGAGAGAGAGAGAGAGAGAGAGAGTATTTAGAAAAGAGAAGGGGGGAAAAGAGTAGCTAATACGATAAGCAACAAAGGAAGTTGAAGAATCTTGGGTTGATCTTTGATCTTGAGTGGGGAATATGTGTGGACTAACATGAAGGCTTAATGATGCGATTTAAAGATTGCAAAGGTCGAAGCACCAATGGTTCGTGAAAGGATGGCGAGGAAGATAATGGGAACCTAAGAATCAAGTTTCGCAAATTCCTCATACTTGGTCATCTGTAGACATGTTTGAAATTGAATTGGAATCTCTCACCCTGTATAGCAAAGGAGGAAGAGGAAGTATATCACCCTTTCAAAATTACAAAACCCAAGCAACTTTTCTGGGATATTTTCTTTTATGCATACCTTCCAGGAAAATAAAAATATATATTATGAATTTTAGCAAAGATGAAACTCTTTATATATATATATATATATTGGGAGATGCTCCTATGAGAGCATCTCTCACCTTACTATAAGAGATAACGGTGGGGCCCTCACATTTAAGTTGTTGACATTGGATATGGATGTAGGGGCTCCTCCCTTATCTCTCATACTAAGATGAGAGAAAGAATATATTGAGTAAGTTAAATCAAATGGATATATATATATATATATATATATAAAGAATATATTGTGTAAGTTAAACCAAAACACTCATATGGGGATGTAGCTCACATGGTAGAGCGCTCGCTTTGCATGCGAGAGGTACGGGGTTCGATACCCCGCATCTCCATTTTGTTTTTCTTTTTGAGATTTTGACATTATGACCTAGGGTTTTTTTTTTTTTTTTTTTCTAAATAAAATAGTTGAACATGATGAGTTTGCATACAAGAAGGGCAAGGTTTTAATTTTCTAATCACTGTCTTCTAAGAGAATTTTTAAAAGCTGGCTAAATTTAGGTTTAAGGACACGTAACAATCTCCATTTTCTTAATTTTTTTTTGTTGAGATTTTAACTTAAGAACATTATAATGTTAACTTAACTTAAGAACATTGTGACCTAGGGGTTTTTTTGTTCTAAATATATAAAATAGTTTAACATGATGAGTTTGCATGCAATAAGGGCAAGATTTTAATTTTCTAATCACTGTCTTCTAAGAGAATTTTTAAAAGCTGGCTAAATTTAGGTTTAAGGACACGTAACAGCCAAAATCCCTCTTAGAACTGTGGATGTCATTAGGTTGATGAGGTGCAATCAATATTGACTTACAAGCCTTTCTAATTTAATTTTGTTGTAGTTAGTAACCAATTCAATCAATTTATGGAGTTTCCAAAGTCATTGAGTTATCTTATTATTAATCGACAGTTTCTTATACAGCTAAAACCGCCCATGCAAATTGCAAATAATAATTTGTTAAAAATTAATTGAATTGAAGCAATAGCATTGTAAGTGCCTAAAAATTACGGACTTAATTAAATGGAATTTGTTGTAAGGCTCTTGGGGAAGAGGGTAGCTCCTGAGGCTTGAAAAGGAGAAAGAAGGGGTTAGAGGCCTTGGCTGCAATCAGCCGAAGGCACTCCGACGCCTAAGTTAGTGCAATCACTGAACAAAGAGTGAGTGAATGGAGAAGAAGAGAGAACTGAGGATATATTGTTTTTTTATACCTCCTTTTGCTTTATCTCATGCATATATATATAGGTGCTAGTCACCTCAGACCCTTCCTCAGTGGGAGTTGGTGGGAGTATTGTCTCATCGGGCCATACCTTCTCTCCTCAGTGGAGGTAGGTAGAGGTACTGTCTCATCGGACCATACCTTGACCTTTTACATGATTGCTGATGTGATAGCTGGATAAGATATACGCCTCATCTATATCCGGCGCCCATCTTACCTGTCAGCGCGTAGCCGCAATCTCATTAATGCTGACTGACAATAGTACTCACCTCGGTTGACCGGGCTGCTGGAGGTACCGAGGTCAAGTAAGGCCTCATTGTGGATCCATCTCGGCACTGTTGTCCAACTACACGCTTGGTACCCTTACCTAGCTGCATAAGAAGAGAGGGGGTCGGCTGGTACTTTTACTGAGGCTGACCGAACTCCAGAAGCCCAGATTAAGACAATCCTAATTGGTTCATTTATAGAAATCAGGGCTTATTTCAGTATTACGAAATGCCCCCACACAATTACCCCCTAGCTCTGAATCTCATAGTTCGACTCTATGGTCAAGAGCTAAGTGTCAAGATGGGAGAGCTTCATCTTGGTGTGGGTCCCTGAAGATCATGGATGCTTTATCTGTGATGTTGTTGCATGGTCCTGAGGCGATTAATGAGATGTGGACGTCTCTTCATTTTTCGGATGTGATTAATGTTGTAGTCGCTTCGTCTGCCCGAGATGATTAATTTATTGTGCTATCGTCATTTCGTCTGCCCTAGGCAGTTATGAGGGTAATAATTGAAGTGCTTTAGATCATGTGGGAAGAGATCCATCGTGACACATGTCGCCTCCCAATGGGGCTTTTAGTGTCTTCGGAGAGGCGTGTGCGATGCTTGAGGCCACGACTCGCACGTGCACCCTTGAAATCCGAAGGGTCGCTCCTTTTGATCTTCTAAATGGGCGTGCTGCTCCTTCCTTCCTTTACTTTTGTGTTTGCTAGAGAGGACGACTTTTTACAGAGGAGAGAGCGGAAAAGAACTTCTGTCGCTGTCGAGACCTCGACCCTTTTTCAGTCTTCGCGAGTCTTCATGAGTTTCCTTTCTTTCTCCTCTTTTCCTGATTTTCGTCTTTCTTCTAGGGTTTTTTAGAAAGATGGGAGCCTATAGGCACTGGGCGGACACCCCTGAGGCCATGGCCAACTTCAGGGGGATGTATGGCATTCCCGACGATGTCCGGACCAGGTTAGATGACCCTGATGGCATGTTTGATGGCTTTGCGCTCTCTGATGGATGGATGCCATTTCCTCTGATTGTTATAGCTGAAGGAGGGGTTAGGATCCCAGTTCACCCCCTTCTGAGAGCTTGCCTGTCAACATAGCATCTCAGCTCCTACCAGCTGATGCCCAATGGTTACAAAATAATAATGGGCGCTGTAGAGCTCAATAGGATTTTAGTGATTAACCTCGGTGTCCATGACATCGAGGATGCCTATGACGTGTGCAAATCGGTCGGGGACGGTACCTGCTTCTACCTCCGGGGGAGGCCTGGGAGGGAACAGTTCATTACCGACCTGGAGGACTCGAGCCGACATGCCGGGGACGATCGCCTGTTTGTCTCCGGCAATTAGGAGTTCGGGGCGAGTGAAACCGCAGCGGAGAGGCGGTACAGGATACTCCAGTGTTACGAGATTCCTCCAAGTAAATGTCGAACTCCTCTACACCTGTTTTCTACTTTTATTTCTTTTTACCGACCTGACGCCTTCATGTTTTGTCGTGCAGAAATCAGGCAGAGGAAGAGTGAAGCCATCAATTCTGGTTGGAGGCCAAACAGCGACTGGCAAAGGGCGGTGCGCAGCTACAAGGATCATAACACCCGTGCCGCCTGGTCGCTTCTCGGGTACGAACCGAGGTACAAAACCTACATCAGGAGAAAACCCAAGGCCGTGGACGCGCCTGCCGATCTCGAGCGTCAAAGAGCTTCAGGTGCCGAGACCTCCACTTCTCGAGTCGAGCCGAAAGCGGATTTGCAATAGATAGTCAAAGCCTACGCCTCTCCGAGCTCGGAGTAAAGGAGAATGCCACCTGGCCGTCCGCCATTGGTGACGAAGAAGTTGGGGGAAAAATTTTTTGGAGAGGAAGCTTCCGCCTCCAATCCCCCCTTCGCCGATAAACATCCCGCTCATGCCGCCTCAAGCGCCGTTGGGGGACCTACTTGCTACCGGCGCTTTGATCCGAGAGCGCCCCACCGAGACCAGGAAGGAAAGGGTTCGACCAGAAAAGAGGCCCAGGTCCGAGAAGCCTGGCTCGGTGCATCGGCAGCGTCTGGCCACAAAGACGAGGGAGAGGGAGAGAGAGAAGGCCCCGGAGAAGCGGCCCAGGACTGAGGGCCCAGAAGAGCAGGCTCCTGCTAAAGATCAGCCTGCGGGGCTGGCTTTGTGGAGGCCATCTTTCTCCCTTGGTGCGGGGAAACAAGTGACGATGGAGGACCGTCTTCACAGCAATCCCCATGTCGCAACGACATTCGCCAACGCCTGTGCTCTGCCTTTAGATATGCAAAGGTTGCAGGGGGTGGATGATGCGACGCTGCTGGCCATTGCATTGCAGTTTGCCTTCTCGATAAGTCCTTTTCGTCAGGCTTTTGGGCCTACTTAGGCTTTTGCGATTTCCTTTTTTGACGTTCGTCTCCCTCTCTTTTCTTTAGATTGTGCAGAAGGTGAAGGTGGTTCTGGACAGGGTCCAGCATAGAGACACCAGAATTGACCAACTAGATGTGGAGAGAAAAAGGGTCATAGAGGCCTTGGAGGGCAGCTGCAGGAGGATGAAGGAGGAGGAAGAGAAAAACTTTGCCCTTGGGAAGGACCTCGAGTTCGCTGTGAACGAGATTTGTAAAGTGAAAGCCGAGTGCAATGAGCTGAAGGGGGCGGCTGAGGTGAAGGCCAAGAGGGCGATCCAACTCGAGGCCGAGCTGGAGGAGAAGAATGACGAGCTGGCAAGGAAGAATGTCGAGCTAGAGGCCGTGCGGAAGGAGAAGACCGATCTCGAAGCCTCTTCTCAGGCTGAAGTGGAGATTGCTTATCGAGATGGGGTGGAGGAGGCTACAAGGGACTATGTTGCCCAAGTCAACGTGTTAGGTCCACGATTATTCAAGCACGGGTGCAAGGTTGTACTGAAAAAGATGGGGATTCCTGAGGAACACCCCATTTATCAAGACCTGCCCAAGCTCAGAGATCAAGCGACCAAGCAGAATTATGCACCTCCCCCTACTCCTCTAACCGATGCTACTTTCCGAAGTTTCTCCAGAGGTCCCCGTTGAAGCCCCTCCAGCCGAGGTCCCCTCTGAAGTTCCTGCCGAAGTTCCCTCTAGCACTGCTTGAGCCTCTTTTTCTTCTTTTTGATGTACTTTTCTCTTTTTTTGCGCAGTTGTACCATGTACCTTTATTTATTAATAAAGATTATTTTGAGAACCACGTGTGTTTCTTCCAAGTTTAACAACCGGAACCTGAAAACATTCTTTAAGTTTCTTAAAACGGTCTCACGCTTAGGTATGCGAGTTCGGTAACTTGAAATATGTTCCGCATAGTTGACATGGTGTTGTAGAGCTGTAACAGAGCCGAAGTAGAGGCTGGTTCTGTAACCGAGCCTGGATGGCAGCTGGTTTCGTAACCGAGCTGAAGTAGAGGCTGGTTCTATAACCGAGCCTGGATCGCAGCTGATTCCGTAACCGAGTTGAAGTAGAGGCTGGTTTAATAACCGGGCCTGGATCGCAGCTGGTTCCGTAACCGAACTGAAGTAGAGGCTGGTTCTATAACTAGGCCTGGATCGCAGCTGGTTCCGTAACCGAGCTGAAGTAGAGGCTGGTTTTATAATCAAGCATGGATCGCAGCTGGTTCCGTAACCGAGCTGAAGTAGAGGCTGGTTCTATAACTGAGTCTGGATCGCAGCTGGTTCCGTAACCGAGCTGAAGTAGAGGCTGGTTCTATGACCGAGCTGTGGCCACCGAGTCCTGTGACAGGGTGTGTCCTAACCGTTCAAGGGCTTTTGGTCATGGCTTGGCGAGAAACACAGGATATTCTTCTTGGAAAAATTATCTTCTATTGATTCCATAAGTCGAGTACAATTCAGAAGTAATATCACTTGAGGTGCATGGCATTCCACAAGCGTGGCAACTCCTTACCATCCATGTCCTCGAGCCTATATGCAGATTGTCCAGCGGTCGAGATCACCTTGAACTGTCCGTGCCAGTTTGGTGTTAGCTTTCCTTCATTAGGATTCTTATCTGCAGGAAGTGCCTTTTTCAAGACTAGTTCTCCTACAAAAAACTTCCTCTCTTTGACTCTTTGATTGTATCCTTTGGCCAACTGCTGTTGATAGGAAGCCAGGCGGACGGCTGCGGCCTCGCGTCGTTCCTCTGCTAAGTCGAGCTCCTTGGCCAGGTTTACCTCGTTTTGCCTTTGGTCGAAGAGGTCCGATCTCAAGGTTGGAAGACCGATCTCGAGGGGAACCACGGCTTCCACTCCATAAGCCAAGGAGAACGGTGTTGCTGAAGTGGAGCGCCTCGGGGTGGTCCTGTATGCTAAAAGGACACTTGGTAATTCTTCTACCCATCTTCCTTTAGGTCGGTCCAACCTTTTCTTGAGCCCATCTAGTATTACCTTGTTTGAGATCTCGGCCTGACCATTGCTCTATGGATAAGCTGGAGTTGAGTAGTAATTTCTGATGCCGAGTCCTTAGCAGAAGCTCTTGAAGTAATTTGAGTCGAACTGAGTTCCGTTGTCCGAGACCAAAGCTCATGGTATCCCAAACTTGGTGACGACGTTCTTCTAGACGAAGTTTTTTGTGTCGTGCTCGGTGATGGAGGAGAGAGGTTCTACTTCAATCCACTTGGTGAAATAGTAGCCACCTCTTATTCCCCTGAGTTTGGTGGAGTGGTCCCACGATGTCCAACCCCCATTGAGCAAAGGGCCATGGACTAGAGAGTGGGCTCAGGTCCTGTGCCGGTTGATGGAGGGAGTGTGAGAATTTCTGGCACTTTTTGCATTTTCTGGCGTACAGCTGGGCGTCTTTTTGCATGTATGGCCACCAGTAGCCTTGGTTGATGGCTCGATAAGCTAGTGACCGACCTCCGATGTGGCTTCCGCAGATGCCTTCGTGAATTTTGTAGAGGAAGTCTTCAACTTTGCTTGGATCAACTCACTGGAGGTACGGGCCAGTGTATGACTTTCTGTAGAGTTTGCCTTCTAGAGACAGCCAGAACCGAGCCACTCTCAGCCTGACTTTGTGGGCTTCAATCTTGTCTTCGGGGAGCTGGTCGTTCTTCAGGAAGGCGATAATAGGATCCATCCAGCTAGGACCGAGATCGGTATAAAAGACTTGCCGCGGCGATGAGAGCTCTATGCTCGGTGTTCCCAACATCCCTACCTCGATTGTTCTTTTCTTTCCGGCCTCAACGGTTGAGGCTAGGTTAGCAAGGGCGTCGGCATGAGAGTTAGACTCTCTGCCAATCTATTTGATCTCGGCTCTTTGGAACTGGGAGAGGAGCTGCTTGACATGGGACAAGTACGCCGCAATCCTTGCATCACGAGCTTGGTAGTCTCCGCTGAGCTGGCTTGTCACTAATTGAGAGTCGCTGAAGACTACTAGTCGCTCTGCCCCCAAGATCATAGCGCTGCGGAGTCCCGCGATTAACGCTTCGTACTCAATTTCGTTATTAGATGCCCTGAAGCCCAGCTTTAGGGCTTGCTCGATGACGAGGCCCTCTGGAGATTGAAGGACTATGCCAGCGCCAGACCTTTTTGATATCAAGGATTCGTCAACGAAAATCTTGCAAGCTAAATCGAGGAATTGGTTCTAAGATTGTTCGTGCTCGATTTCGGTGGCCTTTTCATCTACATCGGTAACTTCTTTCCCCTTATTGTCCCCCAGTTCGGGGCTGAGCTGACTTGGCGCCGAACTTGGAGAGATGAATTCCACAAGGAAGTCTGCCAAAACTTGGGCTTTTGATCGCCGTTCTGTGTTGATATTGGATATCGTACTGTCCCAGTTCGACGGCCCATCTTGAGATTCTTCCAGAGAAGTCCGTTTTTCTGAAAAGGGACTTAAGCGGATGTTCTGTAGCAACCACTATTGTGTATGTCTGGAAGTAATGGGAGAGTTTGCGAGAGGCACTTACTAGCACCAACGCAGGTTTCTCAAGTGGCAGATACCTGGTCTCGGCATCAAGCAAGATTTTGCTCATATAGTAGACAGGCTTTTGCTACCTGTCTTCTTCTCTGATAAGTACCGAGCTTACTGCGTGTTCTGACACAGCCAGGTACAGGTAGAGCGTTTCTCCTTGCCTTGGTGTGGATAGCAGAGGCGGCGAAGATAAGTATTTCTTGAGCTCCTGGAGGGCCTGGTTGCATTCCGAAGTCCACTGGAATTTCAAGCTCTTCTTTAGGAGTTGGAAGAAGGAGCGGCATTTATCCGAGACTCGGCTGATGAAGCGGTTGAGTACGGCAGCCATCCCTGTGAGCCTCTGGACTTGCTTCGCCGTGGATGGACTTTGAACCGCCTGTATCGTCAAGATATGTTCCGAATTGGCCTCTATCCCTCTTCTGGTGACTAGGCTGCCCAGGAATTTACCGAAGCCGATGCTGAAAGCACATTTAGACGCTTTTAATTTCAACCAGAATTCTTTGAGAATGGCGAACGTTCGATATGAGGTGGGCTAAGTGGTCCTGTGACCTTTTAGACTTGACGACCATGTCGTCAATATAAACTTCCATAGTTATTCCGATTTAGGCTTGAAACATTTTTGTTACCAGCCTCTGGTAAGTGCCCCCCCCCCCCTCCCCCGTTTTTTAACCTGAACGGCATTACCCTGTAGCAATAAATGCCTCTGGGTGTTATGAATGCGGTCTTCTCTTCGTCAGGCCCATACATCGGAATTTGGTGGTATCGTCGATAGACCTCGAGGAAGCTCATCCTGTCATGCCCAGCGGTGGCGTCAATCAGCTGGTCAATCTTCGAGAGTGGAAAACTGTCCTTCGGGCATGCCTTGTTGAGGTCGGTAAAGTCCACGCAGACCCTCCACTTTCCATTTTTCTTCTTGACCACCACTGTATTGGCCAGTCCATTCCGGGTAATGCACTTCTCTTATGGCTCGGGCCTCTAGTAACTTGTCGACTTCTTCGATCACTGCCTCTGTTTGTAGGACCCCCGTTCTGCGTGCCTTCTGAACCACGGGCTTGTGTTTGGGGTCCACGTTCAGCTTATGGCACATGGTCTCAGAGTTGATGCCAGGCATCTCATAAGGAGTCCAGGCGAAAACTTCCTTGTTTTGTAGCAAAAGGTTGAGCAACTCGGCCTTTTCGGCTTCGGGGAGTTGGCTCCCGAGCAGGAAGTATCGCTCGGGGTCAGAGGGGTCGAGCCTGACTTTGGTCAAATCTTCGATGCTTTTCTGCTCCGGGTCGTGTCCTACCGATTCCAACTCTGCTTCCAGCTCGACCATGTGTATCTGAGACGGTTATGCCTCGCCAGGTGCTACGGCCACTAAGCAGTGCTTGGCTATTTCTTGGTAGCCTCTAACAGTTATCACCTCTACTCTGCCATCCCCGTTTTCGAGCGGAAACTTCAACTTCTGGTGATGAGTGGAGGGTATAGCCTCAATGTTGTGTAGCCAAGTCCTTCCCATGATCGCATTGTAGGGCGACGGTACGTCGACCACTAGAAGTCGGTCTGCATGCTGGCTCCCCCGATCTGAACCTTCAGGGAGATCTTTCCCTTAGGGTAGACTGGCTTCGAACTGAATCCTACAAAAGGGGTGCGCGAGTCCTGCAGGTCCTCCTCTTTGAGCCCGAACTTTTTGAAGCAATCAAAGTATAGGATCTCTGAGGAGCTTCCGGAGTCCACAAGCACCCTCTTAACCACAAAGTTCTTTCAACTTTAGAGTGAGAACTAGGGGGTCATTGTGAGGCAGTTGGACCCCTTCGAGGTCTTGGTCCGAGAAACCAGATCCTTGGTCTTTCCGTCCAAGCTTTCTTTGTGGATGGCTCAAGCTCGGTTGTCATCACCTGTTTATTGTGGGAGGCTCTTCTGGCCTCAGCACGAGCTTGGTTGCTCATTTTTGGTGTGGGAGTTAGGTGGATGACATTTATTATTCTTTCCGGCTCGTCGTTGTCTTCATCATTCTGGCGTTGATGAGCTCGAATATTATTGTTGTTTTCTTCTTTTATGTAGTCCTTTAGGTGGCCTTCATTGACGAGCCTCTCAAGGTGAGATTTGAAAGACACGCAGTCTTCCGTTCTTTGCTCGTTCTATTTGTGGTAGGCACAGAATTTATTTTGGTCACGAGTGGAAGGATCACCCTTCATCGGCGGTGACCATTCGAAGAATGGCTGCGTCCTGATCTTGCTGAGAAGCCTATATATGGGCTCCTTAAAGACTGTATTTACGGCCTTGTATGAGTTGGCAGATGGCTTGTTTTTTCTTTTCCCCCCCGAAGCGAGCGTCGAGGTCATAACCGAGCTCGAGGAAGTTTTATCGCGGCTCTTCTCCTTTCTTCGGAACAGTTTTTTGTCCGTCAAAGGAGGTCCGTCTCTACTCTGGGTGCTTCCGTGTTAGAGTCCAAAGTTTTCCCGAGCCCGGGTCTCGTCTTCCTCCTACTCGATGAACTAGCTCACCCGGGTCATCAATGCCTTCATCGTGGCCACGGGATATCGAACGAGTTCCTTTCGGAGCTCGATACCTAGTAGTAGGGCCTCTTTGAAGCACATGACGGTCATTTCATCATTGTCGTCCTCGATCTGGCTGTAGATGGTCCAGAACCTTTTGGCAAATCGAGTGACGTTCTCATTTTCTTTCATCTTGATGGCCATCAGATCATTGTTTGTCCTCTGGATGACCCTGTGTGCCTGGAACTTTTCCAAGAAAGAGCCTCTGAGTTGCCGCCAGCTTGAGATCGACTCCTCCGGAAGCGCACAGAAACCATTTGAGGGGGAGATCTCCTAGGCTGGAGGAGAATACCCTGCAGTTTAGGTGTCCGACGTCACCCCAGATTGACATCCGTTGGGTGAAATGTCGGAGGTGAGCTGCTGGGTCCGAGGTTCCATCATAAAGAATGAACCTCAGAATGCTGAACCTCTCAGGGAGAGGGAAGTCTGTTATTTCCCAAGAGAAAGGAGATGTGCCAGGATCCCTCGAATCATAGATGTTTAATTGGTTTCGGGCGAAACCGGCTACCTCCATATTTCATTGAACTATCTGCCTGATATGTTGGTCGAGCCAGTCAGGCAGATTATCTTTGCTTTCAGTCTTCCTTGGATGTCGCTTGGGTGGTTGCTGCTCGAACCCTCATTACAAGTTCGGTGGCGTCTCTTGTTGTCCAAGGTCAGCCTCAAATCTTGTCTAGTCGAATGAAGTCGGGGGGGCGGAGCCTGGTTTGCCGCTATCTCTCGCAGTTGCTGTTGGAGTTGACGGATCAACTCGTCTCTCTCCTGGATAATGGCGTTTTGTGCTTTGATGTCCTCAGCACGAGGATTGCGGTCATCATCCTCGTCTCCTTCAGCTTGGAGGAGGGATCGATGAGATATGACAAGCGTTGGGGACCTGTCTCGCTGGGAAGCCCTTTCCTGACGAGGTCTGCCCTTGGTTTGGTTCTGGCGAGGGGGCGTCGGTCGTCGTTGGGGACGCTTGGCTGACTGATTATATCGCCGGGAAGACATTGTCACTCCCCTCGAAGTTCCTGCTCCGGGAGCTTTCATCGGAAGAATTTTGCCCTCGATCCTTCTTGGACGGGAGGGTGGCGGCTTCGCTAGGGCCGCTTCTCGTCGTTCCACTCGTACTTGTAATATTGGTATCTCTCGCAGCACTGGTGATTGTTGCGCTGGTAAGGCCTTAGAAGATTCGCCGGTCTTTCTAGCTTTGAGCGGCATGGCGTTTTTGGAATCTCTCGTTCCCACAGACGGCGCCAATTGTAAATACCTAAAAATTACGGACTTAATTAAATGGGATTTGTTGTAGGGCTCTTGGGGAAGAGGGTAGCTCTTGAGGCCTGAAAAGGAGAAAGAAGGGGTTAGAGGCCCTGGAGCCGAAGGCACTCCGACGCCTAAGTTAGTGCAATCACTGAACAAAGGGTGAGTGAATGGAGAAGAAGAGAGAACTGAGGATATATTGTTTTTTCATACCTCCTTTTGCTTTATCTCATGCATATATATATATATATATAGGTGCTGGTCACCTCAGACCATTCCTCAGTGGGAGTTGGTGGGAGTATTGTCCCATCAGGCAATACCTTCTCTCCTCAATGGAGGTTTGTAGAGGTACTGTCTCATCGGACCATACCTTGACCTTTTACATGATTGCTAATGTGATGGCTGGATAAAATCTACGCCTCATCTATATCCGGCGCCCACCTTACCTGTCAGCGCGTAGCCGCAATCTCGTTAATGCTGATTGACAATAGTACTCACCTCGGTTGACCGGGCTGCTGAAGGTACCAAGGTCAAGTATGGCCTCACTGTGGATCCATCTCAGCACTGTTGCCGAACTACACGCTTGGTACCCTTACCGAGCTGCATAAGAAAAGAGGGGGTCGGCTGGTACTTTTACAGAGGCTGACCGAACTCCAGAAGTCAGATTGAGACAATCATAATTGGTTCATTTGTAGAAATCAGGGCTTATCTCAGTATTACAAAATGCCCCCACACAAGCATCATTGTAAATGCCCGCGAGTTGCTCCTTATTTTCGATTTTTTCTCTTTTGCTGTAACGAAAGAAGACTGAAGACGAAAAAAAAAAAAGCACTTGTTGTCTGTAGTTATCCTCGTCATAGACCTTCCTTCTGTGTTACCTTTGCTTTGCTTAAAAGGAAATCGGACACGATACGAAGCCCGTCTTCAGGGTGTTCATGGACTTAAATGTAGGACTGAATACGTCCCACGAGCTACAATTCATGTCCTTTGTGTTGAATTTGTATTCATGTCCTTTGTGTTGAATTTGTGGGAAAGGGCTGGCCCCTTATAGTAACAACCACGCCCATTCATCCATTGGGCTAGAAAGTGAGGCCCACGTTCGATGGCCAATCATCAATCCAAAATTCAGCCCATTAAAGGCCGGGTTCAGGGTTTAGGTTGGTCTTGGCCTCAGTCAGGCTGGGAACCCCGTCAAGTGAGGGCGGGCAGTAGAACTCGGGTGAAGGGATGGAACAAACCTCGGGCGAGACGACAAAGCCCTCATGTGAGAACTGTCGCGTCTTATCACTGAGGTTAAGAGCGTCTTATCACTGAGGTTAAGAGTCCGCTCTCTAGGACACCAATGTGTGTTTTTTTTTTTTTGGTAGAATAGGACACCAATGTGTAAGAAACAGAGTTTCAGTCACTCTGGATTTTCACCCTAGTGGATAAACGGACCTCTGATCTAGTGAACAGGAAATCATATTATATTTCTGTTTTTCCTTCTTTCATATTTAATGTTCACCTTCCATTTTTCTGTATCCAATGTAGATCAACTGCACCCAATATGATCATTCAAGCAGTTCGGAATTTTGTATCAACTCAGAAGCATTGGCATAAGCATAACAACCGTATAAAGGGAGAAGACCACCACCAGCACCGATACAACTAATTAGGGGGAAAAAAATCCGAATTGGGTGACCTTGGCTGTCAGCAGGAGACAAAAATTCAGGCTTATTTGGTCCAACCGTTCATTAAAGGAGTCAAATGAATGATTAAAATCATCTAATAAAAGGCGTCTGGAGGCCTCTCGATTTCATCAGAAGGGAGTAATGAGCCCAATACATATTTTATTATGATGGTTTGATCCATTACTTGTATGGCACATAACAGCATCATTGTCTGCTGTCTTGAGCTCTTTGGCTGTTCAAATTTTTCCTGGTTTCAGAAAATGTAACTGTTTCCTGCTTATGTCGTCCTATCTCTTTCGAAAGGTAAACATGAAATAATTCTCAACACAAGGAAAGGGAATTCTTCAACACTCATAGAAAAGGCCAAAAAAGATCAGAATGTAGACTGAGTGAATGGAGATCCGATTCTGCATACCTGATGAAATAACGAGAAAATGCAAAAAATAAATAAAAACCATTAAAAATGGAAATAAATAAAACACTATGGAAGAATGAGTGGCAAATGGGCATAATCTTCACCAGAAATCTAAAAAGGAACAAAAGTAAATACATAACAAACGCAAGCCAGGACATAAAAGCAGACATTTTCAACAACTCAGAATTCACCATAACAGTCTTAATAAATATCACCATAAAATGAAAAGGAAGATGAAAAAAGAAGAAAAGATCATTTGCATGACACTTTCATAACCCAAAGGCTATATAACTAGAAGATAGAAGCAATATCCAAAATACGATGACATGAAGAGACGGCAATAAAAGGTTTACAGCCATTAAAAAGAAAAAAACTGTCTTACAAGTTACAACTAGAGCGAGCAACTCTTTCCAGCTAAAACAACAGTGATTAGACATATCATGAGATAGTACCCTAAATAAGATTCTTGCAATGACAAAGAAAATGGCAACTGGGTCTTGATACCTAAATACAACACACAGAACATATAAAATAAAAGTAAGGTCCACAGTATCAACTAGGCAGGTACGCTCTGGTCCTAGAAACAAATCCATGCAGCTTGCTTTGCAACCACCGAAATCTGCAAAGTTG
Source organism: Camphora micrantha (assembly GCA_003546025.1). Lineage (NCBI taxonomy): Eukaryota > Viridiplantae > Streptophyta > Magnoliopsida > Laurales > Lauraceae > Camphora > Camphora micrantha. The sequence goes on along the minus strand of QPKB01000003.1, from coordinate 4,419,438 downwards.
GACTGTAAAGAACAAACTACATGTTAGAAGACAAATTATTCATCAAAACAACTAAACAAGGTCAAAAGTTCTTCTTAACCTTGACACGCAGTTCCCATTCGGAAAGTAAATAATAAAAATAAAAATAAACCTGCAAGGTGCCGCTAAGAAAACCCAAGTTTGTAAAATTTGTTCAATAACTTGATTAAAATTGTGTAAGTTTGAAAGGTACTGCTAGATTGAATTTCAATCAAGTATTTAATGTGTCGTTAAATTTCAAAGCACCCAATCATGTTCTGACCAATTTTAAGAAAATTGGTTCACTTAACCTGGATGGATAGCATTTTCAGACTGAATTGGAATCGACAAGGTTTTAAAGTACTAAATTGGGTTCAAACAAAATAGATGAACCCAATCCTAGTTACACCAGAACTTACCATAGAACTCATCAAATTTAGACGCACACATAAAGAGGGATGCATAAAATAGATGAACATGACACATCCCCCATTCCTAATAAGACAATGAAATTCTGGAATGATAATGAGTCTTAAAAAAATGCAATCAAGTGCAAATAAGGAATCGGCAAAGGAAAAAAACCTCAATGTTCTTTTTGGGAAATTTGACCATTCATCTATGCCACAAGAATGGAGCTGCTTGTGGCATAGCTGGTGCAGTCGTAGGATGCTGCGCTGCACCGGCTTGGACAAAAATTGATTGATTGCTAATCAGAATCTTCATACACTTCTCCATCATCTGACACCTCATCAAATGACCTCATATCCAGCTGATAACGAAGCATGCCGCCAATGCCACCAAACCCTCTACAGAACTGAGAGCCCTCTTGGGACTTGTTGGTGACAAACTCAAGGGTGCAACCGAAACGCTTGTACTCATTTGCAAACCACTCCAGGAGTGAGGTTTTCTCCTGAACTTCTAATTCTGCTGAAGTAGAGGAGTCACGGAAATTACTTTGATTGGTCTCTTGATCTTTATTCAGATGCTTTATGACGATCTCCCCAGTAACACTGTTCTTTAGTATATATCTATTAATATCCAGGTTTTCCCAAACAATCAGTGTCTCAACCGCCCCCATTTCCAAAGCCTTTAATGTGTCATCCACGCCAAAAACATACTTACCGGTATCTTGGCTTATTTCCTCAAAATATTTTCCTATCAGCTTCTTTTCCTGTATAAACTTCACATTTGATAGAATTTCCGAAGACAGTTCAATGGCCTGATTAAAACCATTCTCCCCTCCATAAGAAACATCAACCACATTAAGTATCTTGGCCTGGAGACGAGGATCAAACATATCAGACTGGCTCAATTCCGTCTTGAAATCGGCAGAACCAGCTAAAATTAAACCTGCAACATTGGGCTGACTGGTAGCAGGATTGATGAAAAATTGTGTTGCAAGCTCAGCTGTCTTCCTCACATAATTGTGACGTTTCTCCATCCGAAGACGGGCAAACCGTAATGCTGACTGCCCTCCTCTTCCATGTTTCTTTGGAAGATCAACCGTGAACTTATGCAAAACCTCACGTGTGTTACCACTTAAAGTCCCAAAGAGGGTTCCATTCCCATCCATAACAATGAAACCAAATTTATCATCAGATTCTAGAAGCTCATTGAGAGCTTCAGTGTGAAACTTATTGTCACAAAGGTACAATGACGCATTTATGGGTTTGAAAGGCTCAAAGTCAATTGTGACTTTCTTCTCTTTTCCATCTTCAGTAACAATTGTTCCAGTGTAGAGCACCAACCCATTGGGAGGAACCTTGTTGTAAAGTTTCAACCTCTGCTGAGCCGAGGTAATGGCACCCAACACGGACTGGCGGTTAACTCTACTCTTTATATTTGAAGCAGTTCCAAATTCATCACCCAACATCTTGGTAACACGAGAAATTTGATCACGCGGTGGCATAATTAGAGAGATCATGCTAGTACCATTACCTCTTGCAGCTTCAAGTGCCTTGATCAGTTTCTTGATCTTCCACATCTCAATATTCTTATCGGTTTCATGACCATCTGCCATTGTGGAAAGGAGAAAGGCGAGCAGATAGAAGATGTAATCTACCTGAGACAAATATACACGCAGACAAGCTATAGTACAAAATAGCAACAAACAAACAATTAGAAGGAAATAAATAACACCGATCAAATAACACATCTGAAAGAAACTCTAGATCTCAAATGCATTGGGTAATACATACATATATATATATATATATATATATTTCATATTAAGGAATTCACTATTGGCAACACACTATAGTTGCCTACCATGAGTGACATGCAGCTGCATCACATACACATAAGATGTGTATGCTGTCAAACATTAGTATTAAGTATAAACCACAAAAATGAGGAACTTCACATATGATATGAAATTGTAGTCAGCTAGTCATAACTTTGGTTTGTCAGATTTGAATTAGGTGACATATCATGAAAAGTAGTGCAAAGACTGAGGTATAAATGAGGGATAACTGTTATATGAAAAAAAAAAAAAATCAGGTAGAGGGTACTTAAAACACAATCTTATTCTGGTGCAGTTTTAAATGACTATTCCGGTAAAAGTGCCAGATAGTTATAAAATGCCAGGTTTGAAACATTAGTTGTAAAAATGCAGAATTTCTAACATCACATAAAAAAATTGAAGAAAAAAAAAAAAATCTCCAGACATGATGCTCAGGTCAAGTTGTTGTTGGACTTTGGGGTGGGACGCAGCCATATATGCTTAGCTGGACCCATCCTCAACAGAGTGAACTTGGGTCCGTTCCTCTTTCTCATCCTTCACAACCTAGGAATCTGAAAACATCAGTTTGAATCTAGACACTTGATCTACAAGTGTAATCAACCAGCAATCATCCTAGTTATTGAGCGTGAAGGTGAATCCATGGGACCTAGATCCTTGGATTTCCTTCATCAGGCCTATGTAGCCAAGCTCTAGCATTTGTAGAGCAGAACATCAATCAAAATATCGGCAATATATATCATTCGGCTGATAAATCGGCCATATCAGTTAAAGATCACTCTGCCTTTTGCAATTTATCAGCGTTCAAATGTGTATTGGACACATTGGCCAATAAATCGGATGTATTGCCGACAAATAAGGTGTATCAGCCTTTTTTTTTTACAGCAGGCAAGTGCATCAGTCAATTTACCTGGCGTATTGGACAATACACCCCAATATGTATCCAATGACACATTTTAAAGACAAATATGCCTCTCTCTTTTTCACATGTTTTTAAGAGAAATTGTGAGGAAAGTTGTGCCCCTTTCCCCATGCTCAGTTTAAGTGCTTTCTTTTTAATAATGTAAGAGAAATCTAAATTTAAGCAAAAATTTTAGGTCTTTTCTGTTTGTTTTGGGTAGGAATGGTCATGATGCATGTTCGGAGCATAGATTTATTCATACAGCCTGCGAGCATTATTTAGGCCACTTCTAAGCCTTTGTTTTTTTATAGAGATTTTGTCATAAATATTTATGAGCTTTTGGGATTTTTTGAAACTATAAGAATTTTTATAAAAAAAAATTTCCTAAAAAAGCATTTTGTTAGGTTTTTTTTTTTTTATGTTCCCCAAAGGCCAAATCAATCACTTAGATCTAAGTGTAGTTATTAACTAGTGAGTTTTAAGAACCAGCTACTAAATAGTTAGCACTAAGTACCAAATAATTAATGAGTAGCATCTAAGCACTTGTATACTGCATAATACATACTCATTGTATGTACATGATTGTTGATGTCATCATTGTACAAAAGAAAAAAGATATATAGTAAATACTAAATAATAATATTTGACTTATAACATTTTATTAGCTCTTGATATAACAAAATAACACAACACAACCAATGCAAGTGAACAAATGCATCATTATTCTGATTTTGAAATAATATAATGATACAGGACCTATGTGACAATGAAGGGTCCGATACTCTCATTTATTTCAGTTACTAACAAAAAATAAGGATTAAAAACCTAACACTTTCTAATATCCAAAGTTTTTTGGATATTATACAGATTTTTTTAACCTCGACTTAAATTCATGGATAACTGCTATGAATTGCTGCAACTGATATGTATTATCGTTTTTGGGGAGGGGGCATCAAATATGCCTTCCGTAAACTCTATTTTATCCTCTATGGAGCATCATCTAGACTGCCTTCCATATTGATCCTGCCCATGTGCTGACTGTTTCAACCCAATAAAGCACTCGATCGACATTTAAAAGTGCATACACATATTCTGGGATTTTGATTTTTAGTTATTATCAAGTTTGATCCATGATCCATCTACTATTACATTCGCATCAGGAAGCACCAATTCCTTTGAACCTGTCTGATATTTGAAAATCAATTACAGGTCATTCGGGTAATTTGGTTTATGCATTCAGGCATTTTGAATAACCTGAAATACCAATAATTCCCTGCTGTTGCATTCCTTTCAGTAATCATTGAGAGAAAACCTGAATAACAGCTAATTGGTGCTACACGGTTCCAAGGATCCGATCCTCGCAAAATTAAAAGGGTTATCTCATACACCTAGCTGGATATAGGACTAATAATCTTCTGTCTTGACTAAACAGTCCAGAGTTTCTTTTAAGATGATTTCCATCAAATTCTTTTAAAGAGATCAACGCTCCTAATTTCAAAATTACCTGTTACATGGCACAGTGGAAGGCGCTCGCTATTGCAACCATGAGATCTACTGAATATTTATCATGTTTCCTGTCTTCCCAATCAAACCAATCTATCTCCCCTCTCTTCTAGCTTGTTTTTGGTAAATCCCCTCTCTTTCAGCTTATGAAAGAGAAAGACAACAGAATCTAGGATTTCTAGGTACTTTAGAGAGTAGTATCCACCAATTTAAACCTCAAACCTAGCGTTTTTCATTTACATCAATCAACAGATCTTTCGTTTCTCAACGACGATCTAGAATTTCTATCAGCATCATAAGAGTAGCAAAATCTATTAGGGTTACATCAGATCTTCTTTCTTCCTTATAGAATCAACTATTTCAAGTAAGAGATTTATCATCCGCAAATCAACTAACACCGATCTAAGAAGATGATGATGAAATCCACAATCAGAAAGAAGAGAGAAACAGAGATCGATCTATTGATAAGAATTACACTCGATATTAAACCCTAGAAAGATAAGACAGGTTCAAGAAGGAAACACCCTATACCTTCGGTTTCTCGGTCGCTCTCTTGCAAGCTGCAAAGACACAAGGAGCAAAAGCAGAGGCGGCTACCACGATATTTCTGGCTAGAAGAAGGGTTTTTAAATATGTGAACCCGCATTTAACATAAAGGGCCTGTCTTTTCTCGAAACTACCAAACTATCCTTCGTCTGATATTCATGTACTTCGAAAGTAATGGGGTAAATTATAAGTTGCCTAGGGTTGTGGATTGAATTAAGTGGGTTTGTTCTCTCTCTTTTTAGAGCCGGGGCTGTTTGGATAAATGAGGAGTGGAGTAAAATAAAGTGGATTTCACATATAAAGTGGAGTGGAGCAGATTGTAGTTAAAATAAAGTACTTCACTTCACTTCATTTGGATGTTTTTTTTTAAATTAAGGTTTGTAGTAAAATCCACTTTTATTCAAGGAATGAAAGTATTTAGAGTTGAAATGAAATAAAGTACATGTGGCTCACAATATTACTTCATTTATCGAGTCAAACTCATCCAAACGAGATAGAGTTGAAATTTTAGACTGTTATGGCCCATTTAACTTCACTATACAATATTTTTTTATCTATCCAAACATGTCCTTAGGTTTACCAAAAAAATAAAAGAAATAGGGGTGTAAATTGGGCCACGTCGCAAGTACGATGGTCAATGTGCTGTGGCTTGGCCTGTCAAGTTGATTGGGCCGGCCCGGCCCGACACGGTGCCACCCTAAGTTAGCAATGCCCCGTGCCGTGCCATGTCTTAGGCCTCCCTAGCCTAACATGGCCTAGACATTGACCGTGTCGGGCCGGGCCGTAGCGCGGCATAACACGGCCTGCGGCCTAGCATTTATATAAATGAAAATAAAGTTTTAAATAATTAATATTTTATTTTTTATTTGTAAGTTAACATCAATGTTTGTGCATTTTGTTTTAGTAATTATAATTTTATTTCCAGTTAAAAACCTTGAAAGTCTGGGGATTCTCTTTAAATTTATATTATAAAAGAGGAAGGGAATGTGGGCCGTCCCAGCGCAACATGACACAAGCCATGCCATGGGTCGTGCTGTGCACTGCATGGCATGGGCACGGCTCAGCCCGTTTTATTATACCATACTCCTGACTTCAAGTCCCTATAAAATAAATCATGATTCATTTGGGCCACATGGGGACATGGCCGTAGTGAAGGAGGTCTAGACTAGGCATTCTTCCTAGGATTATTTGGGGCCCGATTGCATGAAATTGAATTTCCTAGGAAATTTAGGAACTTTATTGTTCGTTTTGATAAAAAAAAAAAAAATGAAGGCCCGCAATTTGATCTCCCTTCAAAAAATGATTATCCCACCGTGCTCTAAGTAAATCAAATCCTAATAAAGCCAAGTTGGATCACATAAATCGTCTTTTATTTTCACAATCACCCCTCACCTTGATTGACAAATTATTCTTAACTAAATTTATATGTTTAATGCCCTCACAACATGGAGCTTCACGGCGGACTCAGGATTTTTATTCAAGAGGTGTTGGCCAATGGAATGGTCAATCAACAACCATACTATGACAAAATTATTAACATAATATAACAAATAAATTTAATTACCACCCAGAAATTAACAACGATATTGACATCATTATAGTCGGCTGCAACAAATAGGTAAAATTAATGCACCTACAAGCCAAAAAGGAGCAGCAACAAAAACACAAGAAGCCGGCAAAGAATCTTTCATGAAAAGACAATGATAAGAAATTTCAGCTACCCATTTTCACTATAAATTGAAAAATAATATGGTCGCAAAACATGAAAAGATGCACTAAAAGCCAAAAGAGATGATTGACTAATTCTATCCTTCTAAATTGAGAAGAGATAGAATATGATAAGAGAAAATGCAATAGAAGTTAAATTATTCTTGAATAGCCTAGTTAATTTAGGAGCACGGTTTTACGTTCAAATGTTGTAGGTTCAAAACTGTACTATTATACTGGAGCTAGAGGGGAGTTTGCCCAGCTTCCTCATGGGCCCGGAAAAAATTAGTCCAACAAAAAATAGAAGTTAAAACCTGTTACCTTTTGAATAATAAAATACAGTGTGGTTCAACCATGGAGTTATTCAAATGAGTTGGTTTTACAAAACCACCAGTGGAGCCCTGCACGTGCACCGAACACACAGTTTCATTAAAAAAATCTTTAAAAAATAAAGTTCTTAAAAAATTCAGTAGAAGCTTCAATACATTTAAAAATAAAATTTCAACAGAAAATGAGAGATTGTAAATTGAAAGGCCCGTGCAATGTCCAAATACAGCTGACACTACTTTTTTTCTATATATTTGAAAATAATAAAATAATGATATAGTGAGAAAAAAAGAGATCTCAAAAGACCATCGATATAGAATTTATATAACTTTTTGAGGATATAAATCATATATTTTTAAATATTTTATCAAGAATGTGTAGAAAAAAAATTTCAATTTACTTTATTTAACATGTCACGTCGACTTATCAGTTTCCTAGTAGACTTGACCTGCTAAAGTTGGAGTCCAGTCGAAGGCATAGTCGAATTGATAACCTGTAGTTTTATAAAAAATAAAAATAAAAACTAAGAACCATATGAGCTTACTATTCTAACCAATTACAATGAACATTATATGTTCACTACAAAATCATATTCTATTAAGGAAAAAAAATTAATTATATCTTACCTAAGGACATCAGAATAACAAAACTGAGATGGTGATTTTAGTCTTAACTTACAAAGAAGAATAACATCTCACACCAACCATTAAAAACAATGAAGTAATCTGGCTTGTCCCCAAGCAACAGGAATCAATAATGGTGGAACTATGATATGAACTCTGACAGGTAAAATTTACAGAGCACATGTTAATTAATATTAGTATTTAACATGTGCTTTGTTTTATTTTATAAGACGGACCACTATCAGGTAAAAAGAAGTAATACCTCTTCAAGAGTCAGCATCTTCTTTTGCTTGATACAAAGTGCTATATTTTATACCCTATAAGAAAAATGATAATACAAAGTAATTATAGAAGTTCATTTAAATGGAAGCTCATAAATAGAGATATCCATAGGGAACAAATACCAACAAATAAAAAAATACAAATACAAATCTGCCAAAAGAATTGGACCTTCCTCTTAAGAAATATATAAGAATGTAACCCAGATTTTCTATATCAACTCTTCTGCTTTGATCTGTATAGAGGATATGAGTGCTAATCAAAGTAAGAAAAATTCGAAACGAAAAAAAACAAACTGAATTTGTTGCAACTCAGCATCAAATACTTATTTTAGTTGTCTACTCTTAAAACGACCACTTCATGTATTGACTCTGAAGTTCGTAGTAATGCTAGCATAACAAGGAATTTCTATGAGATTTTCGTTTTCCCTTTAAGGAAAGGCATGATGCTTCATTGAAATATATGAAAAGAAGAAGAAGCTTGCAATGATAAAAGAAATAAATGTGTTAGAAAATAATTAAAGTTTTTCAATTTAAGCCTCCTAAGTAAGAGCAATAATAAATAAATATATTCATGCCCTTGAAATGCCCTTTTATAATAAAAAAAAATTCACAAAAGTGTATATTAAGAAATTAAAAATTGTACTAAACAACAACAATTTTACGATAGCAATATATAAGACGTACCACTAAATTGCATTTATGGAATTATCTTTAGCAATCACTAATATAAGAAGATAACCAATATTTAGTAATAGTTATCACATTATCCAACTTGTGATTACTCTTCCAACATGGGTATAAATCAAGATCAATACAACTATTATGTCAGATTGAAAACTCAATTATTCTAACTAAATAAAATCCAAACACATGGAGCAAAAGGGAAAATAATATTTAATATTTTTTAGTGGTAACTTTCATTAAAAGAGAGAAAAAAAACTAGGGCGGACATAAAATGAGTTTAAGTTTGTACATTTCACTTTCTTATTTATGATATTTTGTTAGTTGCTACTTTTTTCTAAAAAAAAAGAAGAAAAAACTAAACATAAAGCAATAATGTAGACGAAGTACCTGTATATATGGGATGTTCTTATAAGTTTTGGAGGTCCCTATGCCTTTTTCAAAGGCATATAATTGAAGGAACATCAAATTGCAAATATTTTAGGTTAGTGTACAAAAGGTTAAAGGGTTAATATTTAAAAAATAATAACAAAGGGTTACATCCGTACAAAGAAAATAATCTCATATCTTCTGAAAACCTCTCGGGCCCTCTGATATTTTTAACTCTCAAATTTCAAATACAAATACCACTTAAGTATCTTTTAGTTCCACCAAAAAATAAAAATAAAAATAAATAAATAAATAAATAAAAACTATTTGCATAATTAGCATTGTTTCAGGTAAAAAAAAAAAAAAAACAGAGAATGTTAGTTCTCAGGTAAAAAAAAAAGAGAAGAGAATGTTAATTATTTCATATGTAGTCAATTTGGTATTTGAATTATAACACACACAACCATCAATTGGCCGCCAACAACAATAACAAAAGTAGTAAGCTAGCTAATTTTTTTTGTCGCGACTTTTAAATTGATGGCGAAGTATTCAAAGTGCACACAAAATTATAAGTATTGAACACCAAAAGGTAGTAAGTAAAATACACTTGATTCCTTTTCTTTTGATCCATTATAAAATACACTATTCATTTTCTCTTTTATTTTCGTTCCATCTTAGTTTAAGGTTTATTATTGAAAAATCATATGGTATTTAAGTTTTCAGAGTTAAAAGGCAATATGTACACCATGAACCACATAATGGAGTAAATAGTGTATAGTTAAAATCTTTTGTTTTCACACCTTGGATTAGCTTATTAACCTGGGTGGATAAAATAGTGCCAATAAAGACTAAAAAGACTTTCTGAATGATAAAATCTGAAATATTTTTCTTTTGAAATGATTCTTTAATTGCACCATATCTCACAATTAATTTTACAAAAGACCAAAAAAAAAAAAAAAAACAACTGAATAAAAATTTGGAAATTAGTGAACCAAATGGTTCAATCAGAACCACGAATGAATGCTTATTGGTCTTATCCCACTCTTGAGGGGTTTGGAGGGAGACGATTGAAGAGGTATTGGTCTAAAACGTAATAATTTAACTAACATAAACTAAAACAGGAAAAAGAAAAAAAATAAAATGTCATATTCTTATACAAATATGGATTAAGTTTTTGGACTTCTAATTATTAGCACCTGTACTGCTTAAAAAAAGCCCTTTCCCCTTCGACTCTATTGAGAAGGAAAACAGATTCTGACAGATAATCATAAAGCTTTTCAATGCCTCTTAGCATTGTCCTTTTGGTTATTGTCTACTTTGCTTTTCTCAACCATGACACTTTCTGTTTGAGTTTTTCATTTTTCTATGTCACATAACAAAACAGTATCAATTTTACATTTTAAATGCTAAGCACAAATTCATATTTCAAACATAGACTAAGAACTAAATACAAATTTTTACCACACGGAAATACGAAACACGCACAATTTGGAAGCCTGCAGTTAAGATTCAATAAATAAAGTAGACATATAATGAAAACTATCAAAGCATGAAGGCTATCAATGAGCCTAACTTTGGCCCAAACAGGAATGAGAAAGAAAAAACCAACTCTTCATCATCATTTTCTTAACACTGGTTGCACCCATTTTTCTTAGAATGAGGATTTTACTACAACATTAAAAAATTTTGAAAAAGAGGACATAATCAAACAACATAATTTCAGTAGACAGTGCTCACTTACATGTATGAAAACTCCCTCCATTCCAAAAGAAGCTAAGAGTCAATGAAGAATCTGTTAAAATATCATGTTCTTTCTTACACAATTATTCACAGAGGAAAAACCTCATACCCATAAAATTCCCTACATTGAAAATCTTGTAGTATCTGAATAAGAATAATGTTAAAAGAAAATTGTAAAAATAATAGGAAAAAAAAAAAAAAACAACACTTGAGATATTGATTTGAGATAAATTCAAATCTTATCCACATTTTCCTTTTCTTTCCACCACCTTAAAAAAAACAAAGTAATCGAAAAAAATTACTCGATTTATTGGAATGTATTAAAATGAAATTTTATTACGTTTATAATATCAGCATCTACTCAATATAAGAGATTAAAAAAATTATTAGGATCATGTGTGCCAAGTTTGGTCTGTATTCGAGTTCATTTGGGTATGGTAGGGGGTAGTTAGCAATTTTTCCAGAGAATTTAGGGGGCTTTTTCGTAATTTTAGATTTTTTAGATTACGGTACCATTGGTTAGATATTTTTAATTCCTAAACTTTAGTCTTCTAGATCATCTTGATCCAGATCCTTAAAACCCCTCTAAATCCAAGCCTGACCCAAAGTCTATTTTAGACAAATTGTAAAATTCCCATTATGTCCCCATCTTTATCCATATATAAAATACATATACATAATAAATATATATAAGAGTGGGCCCCACAACTTGCATTTTATTGGGCATATGTGTGTGAAAAAAATACATCACCTTTCTCTCTTTTTTAGAGAATTTATAAGAGTAGAAATTGAAAAATTCTCATTATGTCCCATCTTTATCCATATATAAAATACATATACATAATAAATATATATAGGGGTGGGCCCCATAACTTGCATTTGATTGGGCATGTGTGTAGTTAAAAAAGTACATCATCTTTATCTCTTTTATAGGAGTATATATATATATATATATATGGAAATATTCAAGTGCATCTATCCCCCACCATGTGTGGTGAGAGACACTCCTTTTTGGGAAATTTCAAGTACAAAAGGGCTTTTGTATTTTTTGAAAAGATTCCCTTTTGTATTTAAAACTTTATAAAAAGGGGTGTTCCTCACCACACATGGTGAGGGATAGACGCACTTGAATACCCCCCATATATATATATATATATATAGATAGATAGATATGAAGAAGAATAATTTCAAGTACCCTTGTAAAACAAATAAAAAAGACAGTGATTCAAACAAACCAATATGGTTTAAATACTATTTTAATTGGTTAGACCACCCATTTTTTATCTGTCACAATTTGACTATTTGAGTGAATTACCTTGATTGTAGCATATTTGTCAGCATCCCTACATATTTTTATAATGTAAATTCAACACTATTTTAGGGATGTCCTTCCTACTATAGTTGAATCAAAGTGGTTAGGTTTGGGCTAAATAATAGTTGAATTTCAGCAAGTATTTGCAGAGAAGTTCCCCGTGAGCCTGACTCGAGATTAGAGCATGAATGAGGGACAAATAATCAAGTCATCTAAATTGTGTGTCCCATTACATCCACTTAAATATGCCAGAAGGGTAGAATTGAAAATAACATTTCATATATTACAAGTGGTTTAAAAAACATTAATTCGGCAATTATACTAATTCAATAACATAAATGGTTCTAAGGACTTTTTGAAACCATCTAAAAAGTTTTAGGTCTCACTTGAATTTACTGTGATCAACGAAATCACTGGCAATCCATGGAATTCAAGAGGGAGGATTCCGGCCTTATGAAGGGTCGGGATGAGATCTCCCACATTCCGGTTGCCCGTAGGAGAAAATTTTCCTTGTCTAATCTTAGGTGGATTGCAAAATCTTAGGTGGATTGCAATTTTTCTCATACGACCATGAGGTTCCAATAGAGAGATCATTGCTACAGTGCTTCTTGTCGTGCAAGAGAGTCCCTCACAATAATTACATAATAGAAAAGAGGTTACCCACTAGTTGGATACCCACCATAGACCTGCATAGGGTGGAATCCAAATGCAACGGGCATTTCCATCTTTTAGTTTCTATGGGAAAAGTTTTCATTTTAAAAAAAAGTAAATGAAGATTTGAATATTTTTTAAATAAAGTACATAAGTTTTCCACAATCTTTAAAATAAAATCGTCTACATAAAAATATTATGAGAAATGACAAAGATACCCTTATGTCATTTATCAAAAATTCTCTTTTACTAAATCATTTAAGAAGTCCAACAGAAATGACCTAGTGGGGTCCACTTCAACTATCTTTATGTATGGACGATAAAAAAAAAAGGAAGATTCCAAATGACTAAAAATTCTAAATTCATTAAATGGTTATGATCATCAAAATTAAAATAACCAATTTTGGAGAGAAAAGAGGTTAAAAAAAAGGACAAAACCCTCCTATAAGAAAAGGGTGTTGTTTATATATATATATATATATATATATTTAAAAGGAGTGGACTAGATGGAAATAACTATCAAAGACATGTGTACTTTTTTAAAATATTTAAATATTCACGTACTTCATTTGAAAATGAGCAAAAAAATTTATACCTATTTTGAAAATTCGCTTATTATTTAGGAAGAATTTCAAAAAAGTCCTTAAGTTTCGGCCTTATTTCAAGAAAGGATACAAGTTTCAAAACTTTTCAAATTAGTCCATAAGTTTTTGAAGAAGTTTTTTTATTAAGGACATCCATCTATTTAAAGTTATTTTTCGACAACTTTTTTTTTTTTTTTAAATACTCAAATTATCCTTCATTGTAATAAAATTCTCCTTCACTTCCTCTATATGCTCCTCATATCCCTCACCGGTGTCCTCACGGTAATCAAGGACACCAAGTATTCCTACAGCAATTGACAACATATAGTAACTGCCGAAACCGTGTCATGGCTTTAAATGAATGGTAATTTGGGTATTTTTAAAATAATGAGGGAAAAAGTAACCAGAAAAATATCTTTATAATGGCCGGATGTCCTTAAATGAAAAATTTACTGGAAAGCTTAGAGACTAATTTAAGAAGTTTCAAAACTTGTATCATTTTTTAAAATAAGGCAAAAACTTAAGGACATATTTAAAAATTTCCCTACTATATATATGTATATGATATGGCCATGATGGGTCGGATACTTCTTGCACACCCTCTCCCCGTCCCACCCTAATCCTAGCATCTGTAAAATCTGTTTGAAGAAAAGAAAATTGGTACTGCAGTGCACCTTTTGCACAGTTTGATCGGTACCGGTGACATGCTATGAATCTGAGATTACTGATATTTCCCAACTCAGAGAACTGATGCTTGTATGGTTCCCTAGTATCTTCAATTTTCACACTAACTCAGCATTTCTTGATTCTGTGAGGAATCAATCACCTTTTTCTCTTGTTTGCAAATCCAAAATTTTCTATGAAGTTTGTATGTGTGTGTGTGTGTGTGTTTTTTTTTTTAGGTGAACAAAGGAGACATGGGGTGTACTAATAAAGACATAGTTGAGGAGGCTTGTAAAGAATTGGAACAAATGGATCTCAATCACCATCAAGTAGGTGCTGCTGATGGTAATGGCAAGGCTATTATTTCATCATCTCATCCTGTGCAAGATGGTGAGGAAGAAGAAGGCCAATTGGATGGTCCATCCTCTTCTGAAGGATTACAAGGTTATCTTTTATAACTTTTCTTTTGTATGCACAGTTGTATTGTTTTGCTTATTATTTTTGTTCAGATCTACCATAGTTTTTGCTTGCATATCATCAGTGCTATCTGTTTCAAAAGTTTGAGTTATTCCATCTCTCCCACACACACAAGATGTGAAGGGACTGAAACACAGAGGCTAAAAAACAGAAAACCCTAAAATGTAATTGGCCGAGCCTCACACTCGTCCGAGTTGAATTGACTCGGCCTGGCTCGACTCGCCTCAAGCCGAGTCTGGGTCTGATTGAAACCCTGGTTTGGGGGTGTGATGTGTGATCAGTGTAGAAATTAGAAACATCTTGCTTGCATTTCAGGATCCAAATTGTGGGATTGGATCTCTCAGGGCCAGCCATTAATAATGGTTTAACAATTAAAACATGCTCAATGCTTTAACATTATTTGTATTTGTATTTGTATTTGTATTTGCATCTGTATCTGTATCTGTATCTGTATCTGTACTACGCTTTTCTTGAAAACAAGGACTTAAAGATTGTTGTCTGTTTAGTTGTTTGTATGGTTGTTTTACATGGGTAGAACTTTGCTGAGGGTGTTTTGGTTCATCATGCTTTTATTAGTTTGATTGTGCGCGTACATGTGTATGTATATATGTACATGTATTTATGTTTGTATTTCTAAACTAGTGAAATATGATTTTACATGTTTTTTTTTTTTTTTCAAATGTTCAGAAACTACAAAGAAGAAGAAGAAGAAAAGCAAAAGCAAGTAAGTGCCTATTTCTTGTAGTAGTATTAAAATCTATAACCCTTGCCTTTGAAGGTAGATTGCTTATTGTTCGTGTACTGCATACAGAAAGAAGAAAGAACCTCTTGAGCAGACAAATCCACCATCTATTCAACCTCTTGAGCAGACAGACAAATCCACCATCTATTCCTGTCACAGAACTTTTTCCATCTGGGGAGTTTCCTGAGGGTGAAAATCAACAGTACAAAGATGAGTAAGGATGTTTCTCTTGTTCCCATATTTCCTTGTAATTTTTAGCAGGAAAATTTCAAAAATTTATCTATTTAATTAATAAGTTCACTGACATAGGTGAGATTACGAATTGAGTGGTTGCTGGTTTTCCTATTTTTTCATTTATGGCTTGATTGTCTGAGTGGACTTACAGGGAAGAAAAAAATTGTGTGGGTTCATCATTTCAAAGAAAATGCTTTTATAGGTTGAGTGTAAAACAGTCATGAAAGGCCGTTAGTGCTCACCTTTGTAGGATGAACACGATGATGGACAATTGATCAATGAGTATGTTGAATGAAAAACAATAAATGAGCAGTGATGACGGCTAAGGTAATTGTTTGAATGAACTTACTGAAAGAAGGTTCTATGGGTTCATGCAGATGAAAATGCTTGTATAGGTTGTGAGCCTAAAAGAGTCTTGAAAGGTCATAGTCTTTTAGTCCTGTGAGGGACGAATAATGATGATGGACATTTGAACAAATAGTACGTTGAATGAAAAAAAATAAATGAGTGGTGATGGTTGACTGACAATGGCGGCTAAGTTAATTTCGGCAAACACGAGACTTACAGATAGTGGTGAGAGAAATAACTGTATGAGAAAAGGCACTTTGATGTCAATAGAGCCTGCTTTGATAGAAACATTAGATGAATGTTTGAGAAAATAGATTTTATAGTCTTGTAATGTTACCTATGTCTTTAAGTGACACACTCATTTCTCATGCATTTAACCTCTATACATCAGTGATGTTATGATTTAATTCTTAAATAGAAGGCTTTTTAAATCTCAATTGGGTCTGAGGAAAGATTCATTGTTTCCTTTGATTGGATTTAATTGTCGATCAGAAAACTGTTCTAGAAATTCAGATCTTATCGATTGGACATTCTATTTATAGGAAGTGGAGTTATTTAGGGTTGAATGTTTGATATGGTTGCCTATCTGAAAGGAGGTACCTTTTCTTAAAAGTCTGTTTCCCGTGTTGATTGGGAAGAATGTGTGAGCAAACAAATATCTGGCGATGGAAGAAGGGGACCTCAGCACTAAATGTCTATGCTGCGGGTTTACAGACCTTGTGAGGGGTAACATTTAGAAATGACCCTCAGGTGCTTTCTAACATGGTGGAGTTTTTCTGAATGATCATCATCAATGGCATTCGGAGCCTTCTTTTACATCACAATCTTATGCTTGTGAATCAACTCGTGAAAACACCGAAGCATATACTGATTTATTCAGGTCGTGGACCAGCTTGTACTGTTTATCTTTTTTATACTATTAAAGGTCCTCAAGCAGTGTTTAAGCATATCTGGAACATCTTCAGGATCAGATGTTTACAATTAGGAAATTGGGAAGCAGTACAGGTGTTTCTTTGGAAGTGAGAGGATGATTTGTGTTTTTTCATTCATGGGTTTCCTTGATAAAGATTGTGATGCCTTGGTTTAGAGGTGACAAATCCAAGAAGAAAGTAGAAAGGGCAAAGACAGGCATCAACAAAGGGTTGCTTTGTTAGTGGTCCAGTGTGTTCGCATGGATGCATCATCTATGCAAGATGGTTTTTGAGGATTTTGATTTGCATGAGTGAAGCAACTTTTATTTGAGTTGGCCTATGGTTTTTAATGCCACACTGTGGTTTATTTTCTTTTATTGTACTTTGTACCTGTGTTTCTTCTGGGTGCAAGAAGGACCTTTTACTAATTTTTAAAAGAAAGAGAGTATACAAGCAGAAAGTAAGAGGGCAAACCCTGGACTTTAAAATTTGTAAAGCTCTTCTTATTATGATCTTCTGGAAAGGGTGCATTATTAGTGGCATGCCATGTGTGAATGGATGGTTAATTGATGTGCAAGTTGGTTTTTGAAGGGTAGGAATCATTCTGTAACTTAACTAATATTGTTTGAAAAGGTAGTGCAAATCATTTTCATCATTTTGTATAGATTTCAGTTTGCTGATTTTAATTCATTTCTGTTTCGCGGAGTATGACTCTTTAAGTTGATGGATGCCTGGTAGTAACCTCTGGAGGACAACTTCTGAAGAAAAGAGGGAACTGGAGCGCCTTGAAAAGCCAATGTATAATGCAGTTCGTCGTGCTGCTGAAGTTCATCGACAGGTTAGAGCTTGAACTTATCTTAAGTGATCATCATAGTTATCATCATAGTCCCATCCTTTTTTTCCTATTTTTTGGGATTGGTGGCCTTTCCCAATCCACTTTGAGTTGGCTTTGTGAGCTACACCTTTCATTCCTTCTTTAGAGCTAGATTCTGTGACCACGTAGACTAACATGTCATGCCTAACTACTTCTAGGTCTTTTTACCACCTCCCTTCCCCTGCTACTTGTTCTTTAACGCTTCATCTTTTCAGGGTTTCTCATATATAATGCTCCGTTGCATCGGTATATGGGTATAGATGTGTATGTTGATAGCTATAATTCTTCTAATGAATTGTTAGTGATTAGTGAAGCATGTTTGCCTGGCAGTCCAACTATCACATTTTGTAATTATTGGTTTCCTGTGATCAGGTTCGGAAATATATGAGAAGTATAATAAAGCCTGGAATCTTAATGACCGATCTCTGTGAAACCTTGGAAAATACAGTTCGCAAGTTAATATCAGAGAACGGCATTGAGGCAGGCATTGCCTTCCCAACCGGATGCTCATTAAATTGGTACTGCCTTTTCTGAGAACCCAGATGATTAACTATCTCTGTTCTTTGACCAATCTTTGTTAGATAAATTTTCACTCTACAGGGTTGCGGCACATTGGACTCCAAATTCCGGTGATAAAACTGTACTTCAGTATGATGATGTCATGAAGTTGGATTTTGGAACCCATGTTGATGGTATTATACCACCAGATCACTTCCACATTTGCAGTTGAATTGACAGTGTTTTATAGTAGTTATAAACTCCAGTACCATATACTTGTGAAATGGAATTAATCCTATTTTGTTTTTCTTAGCTTGAAGTTGATGCCTATTGTCTCTGCTGCAGGTCTTATAGTTGATTGTGCATTTACTGTGGCATTTAATCCTATGTTTGGTCCATTGCTTGAGGCTTCAAAGGAGGCAACCAATACTGGAATTAAGGTAGCGGATTTTCTTCCTGTATATGCAACTATTGAATATAACATGTAGTGATGTTGGTCATCTGGGTTGCTGTAAGTGTTGTGATGAATTTTTCATTGGACTGAGAAAGCCTTTTTGAACCTCTTCAGAGTGATGGACTTATACTCCTGTCGTTTGTGAGACTTTATTTCCCTCTATAATTTTATATTCTGCAGATTCAGAAGCTCTAATAATTTCAATTGTCACATGATGCAAAATGTTTGTGTGGTATAAGGTGCAATGTCATTTCTGGTGAAAAACGAGGTTGTATTAACTTATGGTCTTTGCTTTAAGGACCTGCATTAAAATGCATAGGAAATGAATACATAAGGTGCTTAAAAACGAAGATCAAAGGTGAATTTTAAGAGTGAGCATCAAATAGCATTTTTTTTATTCTATTTCTCTAAAAAAAATGTTATTTTCTGTTCTTTTTTGGAAATTAACCTTTGATCTTCATTTTTAACCACCCATAATTCCTATGTATTTTAATGCAAACAGACAAGGCCCAAGAGATCTGTGTAAAGGATAATGGGAGATGTTGAAAATATGCTTGTAGCTGGGGTCACTGGGGCTCTTTATGGTAATTGCCATGGATGTAAAACACAGTTCCAGATCTTTTTAATCAGGCCCAAAGCTGTGACACATCAACCAATCATCAGCCTGAACCATTATACTGCCTAGCTTTATTCTCCTGTCATGAAAAATTTATTATTGAGTGTTTTAAAAATTAAGAAAATTGAAACTTTCCATCCTTTGAAAAAGCTAGCAGGTTGATCATCTGTTGGAGATGAACTTATAAGTCCAAACTCCAAAGCAGCCATGTGCGGAGGTGGTTGCTAGTCATCCGGCCTAAAGTGATGATTGTGGGCCTCAATGGTTTTTGTTGTGACCATGTGTTTCTTTGCTTGGATAAGATGGTTAGTAATGACTTATGGAGCTGATTTTTATTAGATAGCTAATCAACAAAATCTTTTTCCCTACCCACTTATTCAGTATGGTGAGGCCCTGTAGGCCATGTTTCTGTATTTTCGATAGAGTAGTCTATAGATATGTCCAACAGGCAGTCCTCTTGCCAGCTTTATTTTAATGGTTTCTAGGGTGTTATGGATGTATATAAAACCTTGGATTTTTTTTTCAGAGTAAAATCCATAGGGGTCCTTTGTCTTTTACACATGGAATTACATATGAAAATTTGCATATGTAAACTTTATGTGTAAAATTTACACGTGTGAAACACAACACCATTTTTGTTTGGAAACATCATTTTCACGTGAGTAAATGTTGGATGTTTGGATTCCTTATGTAAAATCTTCTAATATTTCAAAATCTATGAATGTTTAAGATATGAAATAAACATTTTCGGGGTTAATGGGTCAATAATTTTCTTTTTCTTTTTATTGGATTAAAAATTTGGCCCTACAGGAGTCACAAAAAATAAAGGTGGTGAAGGGATTTGATATTGTGAATTGTACCAGGCATCCTTTCCCACTGGTGCCTTCTTAACGGAGGAGGTAATCATGAAGATTTTCTTATGAAAATGGCCTCATTTAGGCCATTTTAACACCTCATCTACGCATGCATAAATGATAAATGAATGCAAACAAACATGACCATGCGTAAATGTTATGCATGTGCAATTTACATATATATAAATGAGTGCAGGGGAATGAGCCCTTAGTATATTATGTAATAATGGAAAAAGCTGTGCTCTGAGTTTCAAACTGATTTGGGTTTTAGATTGGATGCCAACAAAAATTGCACAAGTTGTTTTCAGAAAAAAAAAAGAAGGGGAAATCAGTACAAGTCGCAGTAGAAACATGTACATTTTGTGTGAAACCAATACAGATCAGAAAAATCCTAAAAACCATAGTTTACCAACTGCGTGAGTTGACTCAGTTACTCAGCAAAGGTAACTTGCCTCACTGGCATGCCGATTCGAGTTAAGTGCAAGCTTGGCACAGTAGTCAATCTTTCACATCAGCACCTTTGCTTGTCTTGGCCAAGTCAATTGCTGAGTTGTCTGACTTGCTTATGTTTTAATGATATTTTAATTGTTTAAGAAGCATCCATATAGGGTTCAAAATTGCAGCTATTTAAGGTAAGTACTACTTACCACTGACTATATGTGGTAAGAAGCGCTTATATGTTCAAGTGTATATATTCAAAGCAAGTTGTGTACCCTTTTAAGCTGTCATCTTTTCCCTTTTTTTCTCTCTTTTTTTTTTTTTGTCTAAAGGCAGTTTGGGGATATATTCATTAGCTACCATGGATCTGATGATCGAACCGGATATATTTAGTAGTAAAAATGAGAAGAAAAAAGCAACAATCTAATATTGAAAGAAGTGCCTAATGGACATTATCCTTCTACCTATCCAAAATATTGGAGTATTATTTATCCATGGATGTCTTTCAAGTAAATGGTCTATATTAATAAATTATGGGCCCAATATTTGTAAACTAACAATTTGGGAATTGTGTGGTCGGGATTGACGACCTAAAGTTCTTATATATAATTTTGTTTCCTATATTAATCAACTGTTTTGAAGGTTTTTGTAGTTTTAATATTTTTAAGTAAAATAAAAAATTAACATGGATTTCCAAGTTGACTTCCTGAGTCACCATGTTGATTCACTCCTTGACTTTCCTAGTCATGTCAATGTAGACTCACAAGTTGGCAAGCTATATGCTTTCAACCGCAGTGATCAACCATAGTTTTTGTATTCATATGTATGCAGGAATCAGGAATAGATGTGCGTCTATGTGATGTTGGTGCCGCAATTCAAGAGATCATGGAGTCATATGAGGTTGAAATTAATGGAAAGGTTTTTCAAGGTATGGTCATTAATTAAGAAATTTGCAATACTTCTCTTTCTCTCTTAAATCTTTAGTCCAAAGCAATTGTTACATTTCATCCAGTTTTTAGGGGGATAGCATTCTTTTCTCTGATAAGAGACTCGTTCATTGGATTTTTAGATTTGAGAATATGAAAGATGTGGTTCATTATAAAAGTGCTCAACTTTTCTCTTGATCCAGTATTTAAGAGCAGGGAAAAAAAACCTCGTCTCGAACTAGAAGCACCAATGTAGTGTCAATGATAAGGATATAAAGTCGTCATTATCATCAACGCCTGTCCCAACTAAAGGATGAGGGTTGCATTAAGTAGGTTGACAACCAGCCTAAAGTTTTTTCACAACCCAAACATGATAAGGATAAAAAGTATAAACTAAATAGAGCCTTTTAATCATAGATACTGCTTGTAGTGTTATCTTTTAATAATAATCTTTATTCCAGCAAAATAAAAAGAGTATGAACTGCCTTTTAAAATTCTTATGCTCTAAACATAGATGCCATGTTGATGGTAAATAGGTAGGTCAACTTCAGTTTTGAGTAGCTAGAATTTGTTGAGGTAAGTCTTGGTTAGGTTGGGTATTATCGATTAGTTTCTCTAGATTTGAATTTTTTTTTCTCAGAATGGTCTAGATTTGATTTAGTTGGAGTCCTCGTAAGCTTGATACCTTGATGATCTATCTTGTGAATTCTGTATTTACATCGTAACCCTTTCGATAATCGATATACATATCCAAGGTCTTTTTCCCCCCTCAGAAATTCTCTGATTCACATAGAATCAGAGCTTCCTGATCTTGGCCATCCAATAACATGAAGATCCGACGAATAATATAATCTCAGCCCCTCGATCAGTCTTTGTGATTGAGTGGCTACGTATCTCCCAAGGGCCAAGACCTTCCTCTAGGTCCATTGTCTGCAACCTGCACTCAGAGAAAACCTTTTGAGTTTTTGGATGTAGTTTACCACCACATTCTCTGCCCTAGACCTGTTCCAGACCATCAAGAGTACCTCTTATGATGTTTGGATGCCCATTAGGGATCCATCTCTCCTGATTGACCCACGTTGTCGGAGGTGAGCTATTGCTTTGCATCGCCCAGTAACACCCTATAACCAGTTCCTCGATTCCTTCCTGCAGCTACTTTCATCACTTGCATCCTGATCTTCTGTGTGGTTTAATATGGTCATCGTCCTCACCATCTTTTGTCCGGGCTGAAACCTGAACTCTCCTTTTGCTCTTTGTATCTCTGCTTCTTGAAGCAATAGAATAGCTGTTGAAACTAGTCTTAAAATTCTAGATTCATAGAATTATATTTTTCTATTTTCTTAATAATTCTTTTTACTCTTTTTCTTTTAAAATCTTTTTAACTGATACTGGGCCTATGGTGCGACTCAGCCAGCTCGGTCAAGTCCACTCAACTTGAAGATGACTAAGTTGCCTCATTAATTCAATTTTTGAGACCTTGTGTTAAAGGAAAAAATTGAGCGACACTGGCTTAAATATGCCATAGTTGTATTTTTATGAAAAAACTAACTAATCTCCAGTCTCCAGGGACTATTTTTTAAATATCTATATTTATTATATGACTTTCTTAAAATTAGGACAATTTGGTTTTTTTTCAAAGCGCCGCCCCCACCCCCCCACCCCTCGTTCTGTATATAATCTTTTCCATCACAAGTGTATATCTATGCTAGCTTATAATAAGCTGTTTTTTATTTGGTGGCAGTTAAAAGTGTTCGAAATTTAAATGGCCATAGCATTGGGCGGTACCAAATTCATGCAGGCAAATCTGTCCCAATTGTGAAAGGTGGAGAGCAAACAAAGATGGAGGAGGGTGAATTCTTTGCAATTGAGACTTTCGCATCAACAGGTAACAGTCTTTTCATTATTACTATCAACCAAACTATTGGCAAAGAGCATTTTAAAAAAAAAATAATTATAAATTTTTTTGAGAAAACGAAGTTAAAATTATAATTGTACTTAGTTGAAAAGGAAAGATGAAGAGAATGCAGACAAACTCAGTTTCTCATATTATTATTATTATTATTGATGCTATATTTTTATTAATTGTATAGGGAAAGGATATGTTAGAGAAGATTTAGAATGCAGCCACTACATGAAAAATTTTGAAGTTGGACATGTCCCTCTAAGGTTGCCAAGAGCAAAGCAGCTACTTGGCACGATCAACAAGCACTTCTTAACACTGGCCTTCTGCAGACGGTATTTAGACCGTCTGGGTGAGTCAAAATACTTGATGGCTCTAAAGAATCTGTGTGATGCTGGTATTGTTCAGGTAAATTTCATGGAATCACTGTACACTTTCTTGTCACTTTAAATACGCCTAACATGCGTTCAGTATTATCTTTGTTCACTTATTCAATCATGGGATTGTGGATAATCAAGCTGAAGAACATGTATCAGGCTATATAAACTGAAAGTGCTGATATAGGATGGATAGTTACTATTTTAGCCTTCCATTGGCCATTTGTGTAGTTCTTCCATCCTTCCACATTTCCTTCACTACATTTGGTGGGTTGGGTTGGGCTTCAGTGCACTTTCTGTATTGTACCTTATTTTGCATTAGTAACTTATAATGTTGGTTTTTTCTTCTTTTGACTTTAAGATTGGTGTGGCAACTTATCATTTAGTGTTCTCAGAACCTCTTTAGGGCCAATAAATATGCATTCTTTTGTTGCATGTTGTCCAAAATATATTTTATATACTTTTAGAGAGTTAATATGATATGCTACTTATGTTTGACTCAACCTGCGTTTATAGATTTGTCTGTGTGCGACAGACAATTCCTTCACTAAAAGAAGTCTGCAATATTCGAAAGCATATGTTCTTTTGGGAGGGAAAAGCCATGTTTTTCTGGTTTCATGTTTGCTAGTAGAAAATCATGACCTTTTTTCTCTTATAAAAAACTCATGACTTGCCGTTCATTTTGCAGCCATACCCCCCTTTGTGTGATGTCAAGGGAAGCTATGTATCACAGTTTGAGCATACCATCTTGCTTCGACCCACCTGTAAAGAGGTTATATCTCGAGGTGATGACTATTAGGACCTGGCATTTCCTTTTCTTTCTATGGCAGAGTTTGTATTTTTGAATGCTTATAAAGAAGAGTACCGAGTTAAAACTATCAAAGGAAAAATTATAGATGGCAAGCATAAATTATTTTCCTCCCTTACATTGGTTTGTCAGAAAACAGATTTCAGCTTGCGCGATTACTTTCTACTTTCACAGTTACAAAGTTGCTAATGGTAATGCTATACTGGGTGGGCTGCCATCATATGTATTCAAAATAAAACTTCAATTGCTTCTCTCTTTACAATCTAAATGATTTAGAGTTTGCATAAACAGTACTAATATGAGTAACTGTTTATGGTTCACTGTGTAGAGTGTTTGTTCAAAGTGGATCAACTTTTCGATGAGTCGGGCCCAAAATATGGTGCCGGTTCAAAGTTTTTTAATATGCAAGATGGGAAAATCTTGGATGGTTAGGTGTAGTTTAGAGCAGGGTCAGTAATGTATAGATGGACAATTCTCTCCTGCAGTATTGATCCATTGAACGAGGCAGCCTACCTATTTGTCATTCTGGAATTCTGGATTGATCAATATTTACACTGATCTTAAAGTTTATATGGGTAGTACTCGGCCACAATTGCAGTATCATATTGATTGGATCCATCCAAGAATTTGACCGTTGTCTTCCTTAGATAGCTGATAATTTTGCAGCCCATTAGTCTGTTTTTTTTTTTGCTATTGGAGGGTAATCCCTTCGGGCCCAGGGGAAGTCAGGTAAACTCCTCTATAACCCCAGTGTGATAGTGCAGTTTCGAACCTACAATCTCCGGGTACAAACCGTGGTCTTACGCCAATTGAGCTACCCCTTAAGGTTCAGCCCATTAGTCAAAGAAGTGTGGATTGTCTGATCCAAGTGATTGAGTGGCAAGAAGTGCTTCTATGAGGCTGCAGATTTATGTTTTAAGCTATGATGATCCAAGTGATTGAGTGGCAAGAAGTGCTTCTATGAGGCTGCAGATTTATGTTTTAAGCTATGATGCCCATAAACGGTATGGACATGGCAGGGACACTCCATGGACACGGCAAGGATATGGATTTTGCATGTAAAAAGTAAAGTATCGGATACGATACGTTGTCCATTTTGAAGTATCCGTGCATTATAGGTTTTAAGTATTGGATTCTTATTTATAATATAATTCCCTCTTATGCAAGGCATTAATTTAACCAAGGAAGACTGATAAGGCTATGCTAATGATAGTGATGGTCCTCTGCTAATCCAAGACAATGATTGGATAGTTGCTGCTGCTTTGGCATTGTGGAAAAGAAATTTCTGAAATCCCCTGGCAGGGATTACTGGTATACTGTATATGGAGGTAAGTTGTGTTGCGAGTGCCACAGGTTTCCTTTTTGTGAAAAAGGGTATTTTGAAAAACTGGGGACAGTCCAAAAGCTGACAGTACCTATCGGTTTATGCAGTCAAAAAGCTGGAATTCACTTGCATGGGATATCACTAAAGTTTTCTCATCTTTTGTCCCAAAAAAATAAAAAAAGGTTATAATCAAGGGCATGTAATGGGATATATATTGATGGGTATATGTAATGGGATATAATGCTTCACCAAATAGTACATAACCCAAGGATGGCGCTGCATTGCGCTAAATAATGTTACACTAACAGGCCTTCCTCTTAATGTTTCTGGAATTTAAGTCATGTAAGCTAACAAACCATGACTCTCCATGGTGAACTAACTTTTGAATGCTAGCCATCTCCCATCTTGCTCATAAAATTGGTGAATGGCTTTCAGTAACTGGTCAGATTGTGCTTACCACTAAGCTTTGCCTGATGCATAAAGAATTGATGGCTAGCACTTCTAAAAGTCATTCACAGCTTCTTTGTTAGAATCTATAATTGTGCCTTTTTTCTGGTCGTAAAGGGTGCGCTTGACTAAATACATTTGGTGAATGACTTACTAATGTGCAAAAGTTAATCAAAGAGGAACGACAGAGGCCTTTTAGGGGTCATTTGGTGCTTTCCCATTTATACAGAGGTACATCCAAAAGTCAGGGTTCGAATTTCAAAAACAGGTGATTTGAAGAAAAGCTTGCATGCAGTGAGGTAAATTGCGAGGAAGAAGTGAAGGAGCTCTGTAGGGAAGAACTGATCAGGCATCTCGTATTAATTCATTACGTAGTACATTTCTCTTGCTCTTTTCCATACATTTTGTCAAGAGAGCCCATTTGTCCCACTCATTGGTACACATGAGAAGGATGAATGTCCTTTTTTTACTTTCTATATATACTCATCCATCTCTTTCAATCGTTTTCTTCTTGGGGTCCTCACAGTTATGATTTCAAGGCTCATGTGCACTCCCTTGGGGTCTTGTTAGAATTTTCTTTAACAAAGTTAATGTGACTTGAGGTTTGGCCATTTAGATAGGAGGTGTCACAGCTGTTTTATTCTTTGTTATAAAGAGAGACGTGAAGTAACGATAAATGTGGAGTAGAGCCCATATAGATCGATTTCGATAATATTGATAGCGATTAATACATGAAGATTTCTCTTTTTTTTTTTTTACTCTGCTTGAAACAGAGTCTTATTGATGAGCCATACATGTAGATTTGTGTCAATTTTTGCCGAGGTGACGTGCATCCACTGAGGATATTTAATTTAAGCCATGGATACATAACTAGCCCGGCGGCCCCATAGGTTGGCCCAATTTGTTGACACTTCTGGAGGACATTAATTGCTTCAATGGTGGCTTTACAATGCCGACAGTATGCTATGATCTATGGGTAAGATCCTGTCTCTTCATCCATATCTTTGAATTTGGATTTATATACACTATGGAGAATTTATGTCACACAGGGGAGCTGACATGATGACACATGCATTGATCAGGACAGTTCATCTTTGTATTGTATTAGTAAGGGGTCCACAGGATCATGTGATCCCAACCATTCTTTTTGGCAGCAGTTGGATGGTTTGCCAACAAATGAAACGCTTACCCACGTATCAAACATTAGATATTTTTTGGTGTAATTTTCTTACATTATACCAGGATCTAGGCTTTGACAGTAGATCTACATATATTACAGGAACTATCCATCCCTCTCTCTCTCTCTCTCTCTCTCTCTCTAAGGGCATCCACATATATATTACTGAATAGTTTGGAGTCATATAAGTTTATGCATGAAAAAGCCACTCAAAATCACTATACCTCCATGTATTGGCATTGTGCCAAGTCTTTCACCGTGTTGGTTCTACTGTTAAAGTGACAAAGTACAAAGAACATGCGTTTAAGATTATAAAAAACTGAGCTAACAGAGGGTTAGATGGCTAGATGTCTGATGCTAACACATGAGAGCACATGTTTCATGCGTATGTGTTAACCAGAAGAAATCTTGACCACCCTTACTTGTGCCTCACTGGTTGCTTGAATAGGAGTATAGATAAGAGGTCAAGGATTGGTACTACCCAAACTAGAAGAAATCGTGGGAAGAGAAAAGTAAACCATGCTTGGCCAAATTATAATATATTAAAGCCGTGGATTTTGAATTTAAATTTGGCCAGATTTCTTTCTTTCAATTTCGACTTTTTTTTATTTTATTGAACACCAGTAAAAAAAAAAAAAAAAAATAAAAGGCCAAATACGTATAGGTTGTGAGATTTGGAACTTATGACCTTTTGCTTATACTAATAACTAATCTTACTACTATACCACATAATATAAATGGCTTACTGTTTCATTCGAAAAATATCAAAAATCGTAAAATAGAGTGAGGGATCTTAGCCATGTGCACCATTATGTCTTTGCTTCTTCGCATGGGTTATTTTGCTAATACTCCATTATTCTCCTGCGCAACTAATTTGATGATAATGTTGAATCTTCTTCTTTAATGTCTATTTCTTACCATAAAATAGGGGTTGATGGCTTCATCTACAGAAACATCTCAAGTCCCATCATCGCAACCAGGGGTCCACGTTTTGGATAAGAAAGAGGTGGGCCCCACTTAAAAGAAAACTGAGCTTTATTACTGTGAAAACGATCATCATCGATTGCAAGATATTTGCTTTGCTTGCCACTGCTCCTACAGTGTCTTCAATACTACTCCCTCCAGAGTCCAGTCTCTTTTTCTTCTTTGGCCTTTCCAAATCCTTCTCTTCAAGAGTAGCAAATCGCAGTAGGGAATGCTCAAAGGTTCGCAAAAGAATCACCTTTTCTGCTTCTTTGTCTTTCTCAGGCATCTTTTCCGTTTCTGTAAAAAGTCGCCAACTTTCGTGTGTTTTCTCTGATGTCTTTGCAGCTTTTAACGAATTCCTCACGAAAACCATGTTGGGATTCATCTGAATTCCCTCTCATTGGGATTTTGATTCGTGGGTTCGTCTTCTTTCGACGCGAAAGATGTAGATCCGGGCCGTGTTCTGCTCATATGCTCTGATATCTTTTTTTTGTTGCTGTCGGTGCAGCTGGGTTCGGCCGCCGCTTTGGAAGCTTGCTCTGTGAGCTCTCCGGGTTTTGGAAGATCACCCTTGGACACCCATGACAAGGAATTCGGGCTAACTCTCGGGTATTTCTGGTTCCCTCTCTATGTGTGGAGAAGCTGTTTGTCCCCATTTTACGTACTTTTATGATGAGAATTGAAATGGGTCATGCTTTGTTTGCATGATTGTTGTGTGTTTTCCCCGCAAGGTGTGAAATTGGATTCTTCGGTTATGAATTGGTTCTTAGATTTCGTTGCTCAATTTTATAGTTATTGGGTGTTGCAAATTTGTTAGCTATATTGGGTGTTTGTAGACTCTATCCGTTGCTTTTGCTTTTACCCAAGTTGGGTTTAGAGGAATTTCAGTTCTCTGTGTGTGTGTGTGTGTGTTTTTTTTTTTTTCAATGCTGTTTTGGATTGCTTTTGATTTGATGATGTGCAGGTCTGCCTGCTAAGTAGGCCGGTTTAGGTAATCGATGACGCCAGTGTCAAAGGGCACCTCTCCTGATCCTTGCAAGCCCACACCCCATTCTGCATCGCATACTGGGTAACTCTTATTTTGATTCAGTGGATCTCTTCGTTTTCTAGTGATTCCATTCTTGCGTAATTGAAGATTGTTTGTGCTGGGTAGAAACTGCATCTGAATTGTAAATTTTATGATCCTTATTTTGTGTGATCGAGGAATTATTGGTTTGTTGAATAGGGAATTAAATGAAGGATCAGAATTGGACGATCCTGACTGTGCCATGGCTACAGTGGCTCAGTTTATTGAGCAGCTACATGCCAACATTTCGTCACCGCATGAAAAAGAGTTGGTCACAGCACGTTTGCTCGGTCTCGCGAGGTCAAGAAAAGATGCAAGAGTTACAATCAGTTCTCATTCTCAGGCAATGCCATTGTTCATCTCGGTGCTAAGGACTGGAACAACCATGGCAAAAGTGAATGTAGCTGCCACTCTGAGTGCCCTTTGTAAGGAAGAGGACCTAAGGGTGCGGGTTCTTCTTGGAGGATGTGTTCCCCCACTGCTTTCTCTTCTAAGATCCGAAGCAACCAATGCCAGGAGGGCAGCTGCAGAAGCCATTTTTGAAGTTTCATCTGGTAGTTTGTCTGATGATCATGTGGGGACAAAGATATTTGTCACAGAAGGCGTGGTGCCAACTCTTTGGGACCAGCTCAACCCAATGATCAATCAGGACAGAGTGGTTGAAGGATTTGTGACAGGGGCATTGCGGAATCTTTGTGGTGATAAGGATGGCTATTGGAAGGCTACACTCGAAGCTGGAGGTGTGGAGATAATCGTGGGGCTTCTATCTTGTGATAATGTGTCTGTTCTGTCCAATGCTTCATCCCTCTTGGCGCGGTTGGTGCTGGCTTTTAGTGATAGCATTCCCAAGGTTATAGATGCCGGGGTTGTCAAAGCACTGCTTCGTCTTCTAGGCCATGGTAATGATATTACTGTTCGTGCAAGTGCGGCCGATGCCTTGGAATCTCTTTCATCGAAGTCAACGCTGGCAAAGGAAGCTGTAGTGGAAGCAGACGGCATACCCGTTCTAATTGGGGCAGTAGTTGCTCCTTCCAGGGAGTGTATGCAAGGGGAGTTTGGCCAGGCACTGCAGGAACATGCTGTACATGCATTAGCCAATGTGTGTGGTGGGATGTCAGCTCTGATACTCTATCTTGGAGAGCTGTCTCAGTCTAGTCGTTTACTCTCTCCAGTCGCTGATATAATTGGAGCACTTGCCTACTCAGTAATGGTTTTTGAGGAAGCATCTGCCACAGAAGAACCTTTCAATGTGAATCACATAGAAGACATTTTAGTGTTGCTGCTAAAGCCCAGAGACAATAAGCTGGTACAGGAACGAGTGCTTGAGGCTCAAGCTAGCCTCTATAGCAACACCCATCTCTCGAGATGGCTCAATCATGCAGATGCGAAAAGATTACTCATTGGATTGATTACTATGACCTCATCTGATGTCCAGGAATACCTGATAGCATCGTTGTTGAGCTTATGCTCTGATAGTGTGGACCTGTGGGAGGCACTCCGAAAGAGGGAAGGTGTTCAGCTGCTGATATCATTGCTAGGATTATCAAGTGAGCAGCATCAAGGGTATGTTGTTGCTCTGCTTGTGATTTTGACAGACCAAATTGATGACAGCAAGTGGGCTATTACCGCTGCCGGTGGTATTCCTCCACTGGTGCAGTTATTGGAAACAGGAATTCAGACGGTGAGGGAGGATGCAGCTCATGTCTTGTGGAAACTGTGTTGTCACAGTGAAGACATTCGTGCCTGTGTTGAAAGTGCTGGAGCAGTCCCAGCACTGCTCTGGCTTCTCACAGGTGGTAGTTCTAAAGTGCAAGAAGCTTCATCGAAGGTACTGAAGAAACTTATATGCAGTGCTGACTACGCTACTATCAATCAGTTGCTAGCTTTGCTCCTTGGAGATTCCCCGAGTTCCAAGGCCCATGTGATTGCCGTTTTGGGTCATGTACTTACCAAGGCATCAGACAACGACCTGGTGCAGAATGGAGCTCCTGCTAATAAAGGGCTCAGGTCTCTTGTTCAGGTTCTTAACTCTTCAAACGAAGAAACCCAAGAACATGCAGCATCTGCTCTTGCTGATTTATTCAGTACAAGACAGGATATTTGTGATGGTCTTGCTATGGATGAGATTGTTCATGCATGTATGAAGCTTTTGACCAGCAAAACTCAGGTTGTTGCGACACAATCAGCTCGGGCCTTGGGTGCATTGTTCCGTCTAACCAAGGCCAAGGCTACCAATAAGATGACTTCTATTACTGAAGATGAAGTGAAGCCTCTAATTGACCTGGCGAAAAGTTCTTGTATTGGTTCTGCTGAAACTGCAGTTACTGCATTGGCGAATCTTCTTTCTGATCAACAGATAGCTGGAGAAGCCTTGGCAGCAGATGTCGTGTCGGCTTTGGTGAGAGTGCTTGGAGAAGGTACTTCTGAAGGCAAGAGGAATGCATCACGTTCTCTTCATCAGTTATTGAACCATTTTCCAGTCAATGACGTCCTTATCGGAAATGATCAGTGTCGTGTCATGGTTCAAGCACTCGTTGACTCTTTGACAGCAATGGAAATGGAAGTAGTGGATTCTTTTGATTCTCTAGATTTGCTTGCATTCTTGATTAGGAAAAAGAAAAATGGGAAACCTCCTTGCTCTGCACTTTCTGAAATTCCCTCAAGCTTAGGTCCTCTAGTGAGGTGCCTGGCTGTTGGGCTTCCACTGGCTCAAGACAGGGTAATTGAAATTCTCTCTAGGCTATGCAGTGATCAACCCATAATACTAGTTGATTTGTTGGTTGGGGAATCGAAAGCTATTGCCTCCATTGTTGATAGAATTATAAATTCATCTAGTTTAGTAGTGAGAGTTGGTGGGGTCATGGTTCTCATCTGTGCTGCAAAGGAACACAAACGACAGATAATGGATGCACTTGAGGAATCTGGTTTTTTAAAACAGCTCATTTATGCCCTTATTGATATGATGAAGATGCATTCTATTGCGCAAACTTCAGAAATTGAAGCCAGCAGAGCCCATATAGTTTTTAGAAGCAGAAATGTGCACCTTCATGAAGGGGATGAGTTTGAGTTTCCCAATTCTGAAACTGTTTTGGGTGGGACAGTTGCGATGTGGTTGCTTGCAATGGTTTCTTCATTTCACAACAAGAACAAACTTACAGTAATGGAAGCAGGTGGTGTTGATGTTCTCTCAGATAAGATTGCAAATTACACTGTCAATGTACAGGTATGGCAGGTGCTAATTCTTTGGTTTTTTTTTTTTTTTTTGGTTTTTTTTGTTTTTGTTTTTTGTTTTTTGTCTTTTTCTGTTAACTATCCTTGTTTAATGTTGAGTTTGTTCTTCTATGTCGGTTGTTCCCTTTTATTTTAAAATACATCTGCTTGTGAACCTTTTTCTTTATAGGCAACGGTAAAATGTATTAAAAAAAAGAAGAAAACAACTAAAAAACAAACACGCCCTATCAAAGAGATAGGGGAAGGCAATGGTATAAAAGAGATATACCAAAGAAACAAGAAAATTAAAAACAAATTGCACATCGGAGACAAGCAAATCAGAGGACCTATCCACCCCTAATTTTGCAAGAGAATCTGCAAAACTATTAGCCGACTGCTCAACGTGTTGAAAGATGACCTGAAACTCAGAAAAGATGAACTTAATTTCATTGAAGTGGAAATGAAACCTCCAAGGAATCTTGGCAGGATCGAACACCCAAGAAATGGCATTAAGAGATTTGCTTTCCACAACCAAAGAGGCTTGAAATTGGATCTACTTGTGAACCTTTGGAAAGCGGTTTACATTTATAGTTTATACTATTTCTATTTGAAATGCTGTATGTTATTCTATACGATATTTGGGAAGCTGCAGTATCACCTTGGGACCGTATATATATTTTTTATATTCATTCAGATAGGATAATTTCTTTAATTTTGTATACATAAATGAAAAAGGGAAGCACTACAAACTGTTGCTTTTATGTATTGCTCCAAATATTGACTTTATGAAGGTAGTGTTCTTATTTAGCTGTTCTTACCATTTCCAAACCATGATTGAACTATAGATTCAAAAGATGTATTTTTGGTTCCTGTATTATGGTTGTCATCAGGTGAAAGTTGAGGACAATTATCGATACTAAAAGGAACGTGGGAATAATACACTGACGATAGACGCCATCTCTATTTTCTGTGGATAAGGCATCATAGCTATAGGAAAAACCAGAAAATGGTCTGATTTCGATGGGTCGAAGTGTTTTTATGGAATTATTTATTTTCCTCTTTGGACAGAACCTCAATACTGTTTTTTTTTTCAAAGTTATGTAGCATTCTATCAACCAAAGAAAAAATTATGTAGCATTCTTGGTGTGGAAGGTGAGGTTATATTCTCTGCATATTAATATGGTGACCCCCCCAACCCAAAACACCCACCCACACATAACAGCAACCCACCCACTGGTGCGCCGCCTTTGGATGGCCATGTATCCGAATGGACTGGACCGTTGGATTGAGGGTCAAATTTATATGTACACATTATATGTATATTCTTTAGCCAAATGAAACTGGAACTTGTAAAGATATTGGGAATGATTGAACCTCCTAGGCTCCTCTCATTTTCTATTTCTTTAAAATAGGACATTCATGAGATATTTTACACTAATGCTATCCTGCCACAGGTAGAGGAAATGGCTTGCATGTTCTGATGAACGATTGTTTTATTTATCATTGTTTTTAAATTTTGTATCTGTACTCTGCAATATTTGATTGTTCATTCTATCAATTACAGGTAGAGTTTGAGGACACGGAGGGTGTATGGATTAGCATGTTGCTTTTGGCTATATTGTTCCAGGACCCAACTGTGGTCTTATCCCCCACCACCATGCGGATAATACCGTCACTCCCTTTCTTGCTTAGGTCTGACAAAGCTATCGACAGATACTTTGCAGCTCAGGCAATGGCTAGCCTTGTTTGTAGTGGAAGTAAGGGAATGCATCTAGCTATTGCAAATTCAGGTGCAGTTTCAGGGTTGATTGCTTTAATGGGCAGCATAGAATCAGAGACGCCGACGCTTGTAGCTTTGTGCGAACAGTTTTCTTTGGCACGCAACCCTGACCAAGTTGTTTTGGAGAAACTCTTTGAAATTGAAGATGTAAGAGTTGGTGCAACTGCACGCAAGTCTATACCTCTGTTAGTGGACCTTCTGCGACCAATGCCTGATAGACCAGGTGCCCCACCTATTGCAGTTCGGTTTTTGACCCAGATAGCAGAAGGCAGTGCTGGGAATAAACTGGTTATGGCTGAAGCTGGGGCTCTAGATGCTTTAACCAAGTACCTGTCACTCAGCCCTCAAGATCCAACTGAAACCGCCATAGCTGAATTATTGAGAATCTTATTTAGCAATTCTGAGGTTCTTCGATACAAAGCATCGCTCAGTTCTTTGAATCAACTTATAGCTGTTCTGCGCTTAGGGTCTAGAAGTGCAAGGTTCAGTGCTGCTAGGGCTCTGCAAGAACTTTTTGATGCTGAGAATGTCAGAGATGCTGAAATTGTCAACCAAGCCATTCAGCCCTTAGTCGACATGCTTAATGCAGGGTCAGAGAGAGAGCAACAAACTGCTCTTGTTGCCTTGATCAAATTAACATCATGGAATGATTCAAAAGCATCGGTCATCTCTGATGTGGAAAGCTATCCACTTGACAGCCTCTGCAAGATCTTGTCATCCCATTTGTCATTGGAACTGAAGAGATATGCCGCACAATTTTGTTATGTTTTATTTGGAAACCCAAAGGTTCGGTCAATGCCAATGGCTGCAAAGTGCATACCGCCTCTTATTTCTCTAATTGAGTCAGACATAAATGCAGAATCTGGTGTTTTTGCTTTTGAGAGGTTGTTGGACGATGAACAAAATGTGGAGCTTGCAGCATCATATGATGTCGTGGGTGTTCTTGTTCAGTTGGTTTCCGGGTCAAATTATCGACTTACAGATGCAAGCATCAGTGCCCTTGTAAAGTTGGGAAAATATTGTCCTCATTGCAAGCTTGATATGATTGAAGCCGGGATTATCGACAATGTTCTTGAGTTGCTCCCTATTGCACCCAGTTCTGTGTGTTCCTCAATCGCAGAGCTGCTTTGCATCTTGACAAACAATAGGCAGTATTGCAAAAAGCTCTGCTGCTGCCAACATGGTGGAGCCTCTGTTCTTGGTTCTACTACGCCCAGATTTTAGCATGTGGGGTCAGCAAAGCGCCTTACAAGTGCTTGTAAATATATTAGAGAAACCACAAAGTCTAGTGACCATGAAACTTACCCCTAGTCAAGTCATTGAGCCATTGATAACCTTTCTTGAGTCACCATCCCAAGCAATTCAGCAGCTTGGCAGTGAATTGCTATCTCATTTTCTAGTGCAGGAGCACTTCCAACAAGACATTACAACAAAAAATGCAGTTGGGCCTCTTGTGCGGCTTGCTGGCATCGGGATATTGACTTTACAGAAAACAGCAATAAAATCACTTGAGAGTATTTCCATGAGCTGGCCTAAGGCCGTTGTTGATGCAGGAGGCATTCTCCAGCTTTCTAAGGTAGTGATTCAAGATGACCCACAACCACCATATGCACTATGGGAATCTGCTTTGCTGGTTCTTTCAAATGTTTTACGGTTCAATTCTGAGTACTATTTCAAGGTTCCTTTGGTGGTCCTTGTGAGAATGTTGAACTCGACAGTAGAGACCACCATTACCATAGCTCTCAGTGCACTTATTGTTCATGAAAGAAGTGATGCTTCAAGTGCTGTACTGATGGCCGAGGCTGGTGCTTTAGATGCACTGCTGGAGCTTTTGAGATCTCATCGGTGTGAAGAAGCTTCTGGAAGGCTACTTGAAGCTTTGTTTAATAATGTGAGAGTGCGAGAGATGAAAGTTTCCAAGTATGCAATAGCTCCTCTATCTCAATACCTATTGGACCCACAAACACAATCAGAGTCTGCTAGGCTTCTTGCAGCTCTTGCTCTTGGTGACCTTTTCCAGCATGAGGGGCTTGCTAGAGCCAGAGATGCGGTCTCTGCATGCCGTGCACTGGTAAGCATGCTAGAGGACCAGCCAAATGTAGAGATGACAATGGTGGCTATTTGTGCCTTGCAGAACTTGGTAATGAATAGTAGAACGAATAGACGTGCTGTTGCAGAAGCTGGGGGCATATTGGTAATACAGGAGCTACTATTGTCTCAAAACTCTGAATTTGTTGGGCAGGCAGCGTTGCTGATCAAATTTCTGTTTTCAAATCACACCCTCCAGGAATACATATCAAATGAGCTCATCAGGTATCTCACTGGTAAGCGTACTGCGAGAACTGTTCAGTGGTACCCAATGGCGGATCCAGGATTTTCATTTAGGTGGTGCGGTGTCTAGTCAAGTTAAGAAGTTAAATAAATAAAATTGGATACTTTAATAACTTATCTAAGGGATTTCTAGAATCAGGCCGGTGCAACCGCACCCTCGTGCTAACACTTTCCGCCACTTGTGGTACCCTTCTTGCCATGTATTTCTAGACCTTTGGCAATTTAATAATTTGTTGGACTACTGATGTGGTTAGAGTGCTGCTATTTGGTGTGTGCACATTGATTCTATGCAGCTTCTTCGTGTTGTACCACTTCAAACCACTAAATTTGATCAAACATATTCATTGGTAATATCTTATACAAATCTCAAGCAAATTTTAGGATAAGGAACAACCCCCCCCCCACCCCCCCACCTCCCTCCTCCCTCTCCCTCTCTTTTATATATATTTATGTGTGTGTGTGCGTGCACGTGCGCATGTGGCTATCTATCTTTATAGGAATTATGGAAATGTCTTTCTTTAAAATTATATAGTAGAACTCTTGAAGACGACCACAAATTGATGGGATAGGGCTAAGATGATGATGCTGATGGCTCTCTCTTGTGTAAGAACTTTATCTTCAATATTCAAGTTAAAGTGATACCAGCATTAATTGCTTATGGAATAAATCCAGTTTTTGCAATAATAAATATTGCAGGCTCACATCAAATTCAGCCTCAGCACACTATTTTATTGATTGTATCAAATTTGTGCACGAGTATTTGAGTCTTTTTATATCTTTTGAGTATCAATATATTATATAATTGTGTGCATCAGTTTATGATGAGGTTAGGTTCAAGAGTTTCTTCATTCTTCATTTAGTTTTCTTCATCAACCTTTCTTCCTTAGAAGGTCTTTAGAGTATTTTTCCCTGATATTCATGTCTGCTGAGTACCCGTCAAGCATAATTATGCAACCTTCCTCTCAGTAGCTCAGGAAAAGTGTTAAACTTGATTAAGGATTTACATGAAATACTTTCCATTAAAATTCCTCATGATTGATAGGTGATATCTTTTAACATATCCTTTTTCTTAGCCAAAAGGTTTTTCCATTTTACCGAGTTATTGCTGGAAACCTGTAATTCGCCTTTACAACATTTGACAGAGAAACATTCATAGGAGAAGAATATAACAGTAGCGGAAAACATTAGTCTTTGCAACCACTGTTTTGGAAAAAAGAACACAACAACGCACTGCAAAGCTGTTTACATGGTAACTGAAGTTTTGCATACACGTACATGATACATCTGTATTAGGTATTCTGTTGACACAGTTTCTACATAGTGATACTTAAATTAATAGCATGAAACAACTCTTTGCGAACTTCTATTGAATTTGTAATGGCCATTTCCTTCATGGGGTGTTTGCACATTTTTGCTTATTACCTATCATTGGATTCTCTTGCAGCTGCCTTGGACAAAGAGCTGTGGTCCACAGATACTATCAATGAGTTTGTTTTGAAAGCCATAAATGTGATATTCAGGAACTTCCCCAAGCTTCACATTTCTGAAGAAGCTACCCTGTGTATTCCAAACTTAGTTGCTGCACTCAAAGATGGAAATGAGGCTGCTCAGGAATCTGCATTAGACACTCTGTGCTTGTTAAAGCATTCTTGGTCAACAATGCCTATAGACATTGCCAAAGCACAAGCTACAATAGCTGCTGAAGCCATTCCCATTCTGCAATTGTTAATGAAAACCTGCTCTCCAAGCTTCCAAGAAAGAGCAGATAGCTTATTACATTGTTTACCAGGCTGTTTGACGGTCACCATCAAACGTGGCAATAACTTAAGACAGGCTATGGGAAGCACAAATGCCTTCTGTCAGTTGACGATAGGGAATGGCCCACCACGGCAGACTAAGGTAAAGCCACAAGAGCTGAGGCTCATCACACTAATTCTAACTTTATTAGTATTTGTATTTTTTTTATTTTTTTTTTTATTTTTGCATTTTTATTCTGATGTCAACTGGTGTGACCTTTGTTAGGTAGTAAATCACAGTACTTGTCCTGAGTGGAAGGAGGGATTTACTTGGGCCTTCGATGTACCACCAAAAGGACAAAAGATTCATATCCTGTGCAGGAGCAAAAGTACATTTGGGAAGGTATGAAGAGTTATGTATTAATTTTCTTCATTTTCATGGATGGATCTTGTTTTGTTCTCATGCATAAGCGCGATGGTGTATTGCAGACAACTCTTGGGAGAGTAACAATTCAAATAGACAAAGTGGTGACAGAAGGTCTATACAGTGGATTCTTCAGCCTTGACCATGATGGAAATAAGGATGGTTCATCCCGAACTCTCGAAATAGATATCCTTTGGTCCAACAGGATGTCAAACGAGAGCCTGTGAATGGGATATGGGATG
The DNA here is from genome assembly GCA_003546025.1 of Camphora micrantha. Taxonomy (NCBI): domain Eukaryota; kingdom Viridiplantae; phylum Streptophyta; class Magnoliopsida; order Laurales; family Lauraceae; genus Camphora; species Camphora micrantha. Next base: position 4,380,154 of record QPKB01000003.1, on the reverse strand, counting down.
TCTAGTACGCTCACTAGTTGGTAGTTTCTCTCCCATGCTCCCCTTGAATAGAAAGTTAAGCACGAGGGGCTGTAATAATGATGAGGTCCCTTCTAAGGGAGGTATTGTTGTTCCAATTTTGTAGGTATGGAAGATTGGGAAATGTAAATGTGTAATCAGTTGAGGCAAGAACTTAGATAATGGATGATGGGTACTTGGGAAGTCAAGGCTGTAAGCTTGTACAGGAGTGTGTGTGTGTGTGTGTGTGTGTGTGTGTATAAAATTGTTCTAATTGGCAAAGGGCCTTGAGAGAAGCCTTAAACTGTGCAGTGGTGCTGTCTGTACTGAAATAAATGGCAACATGCACATAATCTTTCTAGTCTGACCTGTGAGAAAAAGATGAAATTTCAACAACTCAAGTCAAATTTGATTATAAAAGAAGGATCTTCATGGGAAAGCTTGCAATGCAGTATGCATTACCGTCTCATGCCTTGGTATTCAAATTGTATATAGGGCGCAGGTATCACCGTCTCATGCCTTGGTATTCAAATTGTATATAGGGTGCGGGTATCATCTCTCTCTCTGACTCCTCGCCAAGAACACAGAAAATGCTCCCCGCTGCTGAGTCCTCTCTACTCGCCAAGAACACAAAAAAAATGGATGACACTGCTGCTCCAGTTACGGATCAACCTGTGAGGCGCCCACTCATTGGGTGTGCGTGTTCGGACTCTGGTTAACAACATGGCTGGTCTCACTAGGTAGCAACTAAGGATGCAAGATTCTGCTTCTGCAACGATGGTAGCATTTTCCATTTAGAGTGAACTGTTGCTATCAGAAGATATTATGTGAGCAAAACTCAGTTGGTTGTGTTTCTCTACCCAATTTGAAGGCTGTAATGGACCCAACCCACATGTTTCCTGTTGAGAAATCCATGCCTAACAATTGTTTCATTCCAGTGGAAGCCCAGAGTACCAACTAATTTGGTGATCCAGTTCCAAAACCAAACAGTTATAAGCAGCCCCAGTGGAACGCCCTGTCTGATTTATATATTTATATGGAGCGAAGTGGTTAGTTTGACCCTAGCAAACGGGTTGGGTGGGGGTAAATTAGGTCGGGTCAGATATAAAGTACACTTTTTAGACCCAACCTGACCCATGTATTTTTAATGACGTGGTAAAAATTAAAATAGAACAATATGGATTTCAAAGGGGCAACCCTATCACTACACCACAAAGCATCTTTTTGTTAATAGTTATTAACAAAAATTTAAAATTAGTTAATGAGGAAGGGACCCAGCTCCACTTTGAAATATTGACCAGGAGTTGGAATTTATTTACGAGGTATTTATAAAAATAACTATAGTTTTAGAATATTTACCTCTATAAATACTGTTGTTATTATTTTCATACTTATGCATTGTACTTTAAGCATGGGTGATCAAACTTTTGAAATAACTACTTTATATGATTTCCTATATAGCAATTAATTTTCTATGAAAAACATTTTACAATAAAACTAAACTCAAATGAATATATAATATATGGAATTGATCAATAAAAATAATAAGTTTCGTAATTAATAAGAAAATGACAATATTATTGAAAAAAGAGAAACTCGCGACAATAGCGTGGAGCTAAAGAGGAGGCGAGAAACTTTTCATATAACTGATGTGCTACCATGCACACTTGATGAGGGAGAAAGGGTGGAGTTTGGTTTTTTTATTTTTTGTGTGTGTGGCTTTAACTTTTATAAATTGTGATGTAAATGAAGTGAAACACTTTGATAGACCTCATCTATTAAAAATCACAATCATTAAGACAAACATCATTGCTATTTATGGGATACCTCAAATTTTCACCTCATTCTGGGTTATTTCCATGGTCAAATTGATTCTTTGATTAAAAAAAGATATAAAATACTAGAGTTTTCCAAATAAAGTTTTTTCTGTGATTTGGACTCTTCATCATGCCTTTTGTCTATTAAGAAATTCTCAATATCATCCTATTTCTATCAAGGCAATAGTATTTGAGTGTTAATGGGTCCCAGTGTCTAAGTGTCGCTAATCTAAGGAATTTCAAGTATTTTTGTTTGTTTTGATTATAGGATTTTTTTTTTCTTTTTTTTCCTCAGAATGTGAAATGTTGATTTCTGAGTTGTCTGGTTTACTTAATCCTTAGTCTTTTTTTTTTTTTTTTTTTAATCCATTCTCGGTTCTAGGTTGTTTGGTTTCTTTTTTATCTATTGATTTTGATTGTACACTTTTTCTTAAGAATGCGGACCTCATGGTAAAAAGAATCTCCAATAATATTAGTCTATCTAAATAAAGAATTAAGCTCATTCTTATTATCATTATTTTCCATTTTCTCCAATATAATTCTATTTCTCTATATCAACAAAAGAACTTTCATTTTTTTCCATTCATTTACTTTTAAGTTCATTGTATTTTATTAGAGCAACTTCAATAATTCTTTTGTTTCTTTGTTTCTCTTTTTAGTACCGTCTCAGGTCTCATTTGCATGCTTAGTTTAGATCAGTGTTCAGTCCATTTTAAAATGTGAGTATCTTGAGACAATTGGTGTAATTATTAAACGTTTCAATTTGAGAGGTAAACCTTTTTTAATTCATTTACTTTTGAGTTCATCATATTTTATTCGAGCAATTTTAATCATGTCATTTTAATATGATTTATACCAAAGAATCATCATTTTAAAATTTCTATAGATTTGCAATATTTTTATGGTTTGTATTTGTATGGTTTTCATAGATTGTGAGTTTCTTTTTTTCTTCTTTTTTTTTTTTCAACTTTTGTGTATTGGGTTCTCCTTGGTTTTTTTTTTTTTTTTTTTTTTTCTTTTAAGTCACTTTTTATCATGAGATTTTCTATGAATTCACATTTTTTTGTTGTATTTTTTTATCTTTTTAATGCTTATCATTATTAGTTAATTATTTATTTTACTTCCATTGGGTTCTTTAAGTTCTCTTTGTGAAATCTTTTTATGGATTCTTCTTATTTCTTTCTGGCTTCAGATTTTCATTTTTGAATATTAGATTATCATAAATTGATTTGATTCTTCTAAATTTCTTTTATCATTGTATTGTCTATGGATCTTTATATATATATATATATATATATATATTTATAGCCTTTTTACTAAAATTTATTATTTTTTTTTTGTATTTCTTTTATTATAATTTCTCACTTGTGATGGGCTTTTAGGTTTTTTTTTATGATGGTTTTTCATGAATTTGTGGGTTCTTTTGTCTTTACCTTTTTGTGTTTCATTTTTGAGTTTTTTTTTTCCTCGTGAGAGTTTGATTCTTTTAAATTACTTATGTTATTGAGTTGATTATGAATTTTCATTTCTAAGTTTTATTTCTATGTGTCTTTCAAATTTCATTGGATTTTATTTATAGTTTATATTGTTTGTTTGTTTGTTTTGATTTTGTTTTTTAGTTTTCTTGATCATTAATCTTCAATTTTCATGGGCTTGAGTTTTTTTCTAAATTATATGGCATTAGGTATTGATTCTTATGGACTTCTTTTTCTTTCCTCTCTTTCATACTAAAACTTCTTGCATTTAATTTTAAAGAAACTGATTATAATTATTATTTTTGTATATTATGATTCTTTTTTTTTATAACGGAGGGTGCGCTAGCCCTTTTGGCCGAAATAATCCCTACGGGCCCAGGGAGAGTCGGGTAAATCCCTTGTAGCCCTAGTGTGATAGTGCAGTTTCGAACCCTGAGTGCAAACTTTCTTTTTGTACATTCATTAGAATATTATTTATTTCATGGTACTTGTAATCATCTTTTTTGTGTGGAAGTTTAAATTAGTAACATTTGGAGCGAGTCACAACTTTTTTAGTATCAATTGAACTAGCAACAAAGGCCCGGGCTCTAAAAATATTAATAAATTCTTACATCAAATTGTGATCCCCTTTGATTGGTTAGGAAAATAAACTAAGATCATTTAAACTTTGTGGCAAACTTAACTAAAAATTATAATAAATTTAATAAAGAGAATTGATTGGGTAAAAAGAAAAAATTAATATGAAACTTGATAAGAACACATTGAACCTATCTTGCCCGGGCTACATTTTGACAAAAATATATATCTAAGATAATTATTGACCTAAACAATAAATACAATGTTTTTAAAATTATTCTACAACAATTATTTAAAAATTCTATATATTAGTTTCTATTTTAGTGATCAATTTTGCAATAGCTAGAAACTTAGATTTAGAAAGAGAACTTTTCTTTAATATTAATTACAAAATTTAATTATAAACTTGATAATTGAAGTTAAGATTTTTATTTATCAAAACGCAATAGTTCTACATATCCTATGACGACTTCTTCTTATATTTCTTGTTTTTGGGTCAGGTTATCTTCTGTACCATTTCTTTAATTAGGTAATATATCCTTTAAAAAATGAAAAGATATATGGACCATGTAAAGTCAAAGTTTAGGGTCCAAATTGTCTTTGTACTTTAATCCTTTTAACATTTACTACACTCTATTGTCTGACATCGATTAAGAGTTTTTGTTTACCAGGCTTTTTTCCTGCATAAGAACAAATTATCCGCACATATAAAAGAGAAGGTGATCAAAAGTTCAAAAAGAGAAAAAAAGGAAAAATAGAAAAGATGAAAAATCTACAAGAGATTAATGCCAAACAAAACTCGATAGAATCTCAATCTTCCCTCGTTGTCCTTTCTAATGATTATATAGTTTCACCAATTATGATTGTGCTTTGTAAAAAAATGAAAAATAAATATGATTAATAATTATTTATAATCACAAAAAAATATAAGATCAGAAAAGACAACATAATAATAAAAAAAGAGAAAATAGAATCAACAAATTGAAAGATTTAAAAGATACAGAAGAAAACATATTGGTAAAGAAATCACTGAGAAGTACATCCGGTTAAAACAAAAGGACTACCCATCATCATAATTTCTCTAACTATTGCTATTATCAATGGACTTGGTTTCTAACTTATCTTATTTTTTGGGTCAGTCTTGAGCCTATAAAAAATAAGCTCTCTCAACTGGAATTAAGCTTAGCCCAAAAAAGGAAGAGTCAAAATCAACATTGCCTTATTGAAAAGCCTAATTGTTCTCTTTTTTTTTTCCCCCACAATTACAAATCTGAATAACCCAAAATGGGTCCTTACGAAAAAAAAAAAAAAAACACACACATTGAATGCTATGTAAATTCGACATTCTATACGTGTTTTTTACATACTGAGATAAAGTCGGTTGCCTTCTTCTTTAACCGATTAATCAGAGTTAGTGGTAAAATCTGTAATCAAGACATGGCAAGAGTACAATGGACCTTATTTTCATATAAATTATATAAATTAAAAAGGAAAGAGATAAACGATAGTTGTATTGGAATAGTACCCGAAGAGAAACATTGGAGGGAGGAAACATTGGGGAGGGTGGACTTTGTTGCCGTAAGAGATTTTAATGCATGTGGTTGAAAAAGCCAATATTCTTAGTGAAATTGTCCATGTTTTTGTTTGATTATAAACTTAGAAGTTAAATACAAAAATGAGAATGGAGATTTGGAATATGGATTAAGGGGGCTTTGGATGACTGGTTGATATTGAATGTCTAATCCTTATATCATGGAGCATGTATAATTAATTAAAAGCAAGTATTATGGAGAAAAACCCACAACTATCATGTCCTTGATAAGTTAAAAGAGTGGGTCCCACGTCATTAATAATTAATAGCGGGCACCATGGAGCAATTCCGGTTTGCATTCATTATGGCCATCTGGATCAAAAGTTTTTATTTGCAATCACGTAGTCATTTGGATCCCACAATTGTTATGATCTTGAATAACTTAAAAGAATGGGTGCCACCTAATTAATTTAAATAGATATATGAATACCAGTAGGCATCATGGAGCAGTTTCATTTTGCATTCATTATGGCCTGGATAAGTTAAAAGGTAGAACCAACAGTCATTGACAAACATTGTGGTGGTCAAAATCAATTGAACAAATCGGGACTGATTTCTCAATTGGAAACAGTCCCTTTCATATATAATATAATAATAGATAACACTTGTCAAACATCTATGACACTTTTAGCTAATAAATAGGATATGTTCTTCCGTTTAATTCAACACTCCTATTCATTTTTTATATATTAGTCTCTCTCTCCCTTGCCTAATTTTAATTCATTTTTTTTTAAAGTTAGTATATTGTATTACCCAAATCAAGTTAAGCCAACTCTAGGAGTGCTCGAGTCCATGTCAAAAACTATATGAATTCATTTAACAATTTTCATTTCAAAGGTTTCACTTCTACTTATTACTTTTTATGTATGCATTATATTATGCATATGTTAACAAAATAGAATACCGTATAAACTTAAATAATTGAAAATAACCTACAATCATATAACCTAGAACCAAGTTAAAGTATATCAGTTGCCTTTAAACAAAAGGGATTTGAACTTCTTTATTTCCCAAATAGATAGACTAAAAATTGAATAAGGAGACAAATGTGGTTTGAATTCGATTTATTGATAGGACATATTTCCGAAAATCAATGGAGCATGTTGAAATGATTATTTCCTATATAAAAAACTACTTGATTATATTTTTGTTTATTTTCAATATAAAAAACTACTTGATTATATTTTTGTTTATTTTCTATATAAAAAACTACCTGAATTCTATTCTTTTTATTTATGCTAATATTATTTTGAGATTTTTAATCTTATATTTTTGAACATCTTCCATAAATATGATGAGTTCAATTTTTAACTAAATTATAAAATTAATTATAATATTGTTTTTATATTGCAGTCATAAAATCTTTATCGGAAATGGGTGGCATAGGAAAAAGGTAAGATTTAAATTTTTTTCTGAAATTACATCATAGCTTAAAGTAATCTCATTTTCTGTTTTTACTATTTATTTAATAAATAAAAAAATAATCAGAAAAAAGAGAAAAAATAGATTACCGTGAGAGAAAAATAAAAAAAGAAAACCAATTCTCCAAAATCTAATATAAAGAAAAAGGATATAGAAATTATTGAACATGATGGGGCCAACTTTAAAACTTCCAAAATGGACCCATCTTTAGGAATTTGGGGGGAGGGCCATGTTTAGAAATTATAACATGTGTCCTTGCCTTTAGAAATTAGAATATGAGGTCCACTTAAAAAAAGTTTATTTTACATGGAGCCCATATGTATAAATCACTGTCTATGATACACTTTTAAAATCATAAACTTTTAAAGTTTTTTAATCATAATAGATATATTAAGAATTTTAATTCAACTAAAGAAGACTCATTTTGACTTGGCTGGGTAGAGTTATTGAGCAAGGTGGAATTCTTGTATCCGGATTATTTAATCTCCTATCCATTATAGATATATTAAAATTTTAAATTCACCTAAAAAAAGTTAACAAAAGTAGGCTCTCAATGTAAATCTTGAAATTTCTCTCCAATCAAAATAGAAATCGAAATTGAGCTCCAATTTTAAAATCAATTGCGAAATTGGAATCCAATTCTACAATCAATTTCAAAATCGAACTCCAATTTGGAAATCGAATCCTACCTCTATAATATATAACTAGCACAATAAACGTGCTAAGCACATGCTAGTTTGCCAATTAAATATGTAGCAACATATATAAAATTCAATTAAAAAGAAATTCATATAATGCAAATCACCTTTCAAAAACTTACTAACAACAATTTAGCATAGATAGAGCATAAAATTTTAAATTAAGAAAAAAAAAAAACCATTACAGCGGTTCCTCTTTTCTTAATCCAAGAGTTTAAATAGAATTGAAGTAAGACAAGTAAGGTAAAAAGAAAATGAGAATATATAAAGAAAGGGTAGAAGAGATTGGGGATGAAAAAGAGGGAAGAGGACTTAAAAGTAGTTTCATGTTGAAAGTGGAAGGAGAACATGGGTAAGTTATAGATTAGTTATAACCAACTGTCAAAATTAGAAGTTATGATCAAAATTAGATTGAAAATCCTTAATATATTATAATAAGATATTTTAAAATTCTAAATTCACCTAAAAAAAAGTTAACAAATGTGGGCTTTCGATGTAAGTCTTGAAATCTCTCTCTAATCAAAATAGAAATCGAAATTGGAGTTTCAATTTCGCAATTGAAATCGAAATTGAGCTCCAATTTTAAAATCAATTGCGAAATCAAACTCCAATTCTGCAATCAATTTCGAAATTGGACTCCAATTTGGAAATCAATGCCTACATCTATAATATATATTAACTAGTAAAACGTGCCCATGCTTAGCACGGGCAACATAATTAATGATATAAAATGTTTAAAAAATTCTTGATAACTTCTAAGAATTTTTTTAAAAAAATGTTATTATTTTGGTGTGAATTATATTAAAATTGTCAAAATTACATTAAAATCAGTTGCTATAATATAAATTATCAATATACAAATTTAATGAAGATCCATCCAAACTATCCAAATTAACTACTTTCATGAATTTTGAAGTTCTATTAATATGAAGTACTTTAGTAACTATCAAATTGATCATGTGTAAAAGATAAACAAACAAATTTTAATATACTTTATTTTCTAAGAAAATTAAGATACTATCAGGTGTCCATGAATTATGCATAATGATTCCAATCAAGAAATATCACATCACAAAAGAATTATAAGATGAACAAAAGAATTAAGAAACTGTAAACTGAATATAATAAGAACTACTTAAAATGGATGTATTAGATTCCATTCTATAAAGAGCTGTATAATCCATTAAGTATATATCTAGAGCATGGTGGATTAACTTGTACCCAAAACCCAAATCTAGCTACTTTGAGCCCGGTAGACCTACTATCAAACTACCATTGTAGGAGTGAGTCATGGTGGTGTGCCTATTTCCCTACTTGAATTGGGAAATGCAAGAAAGAGTTTTTAAAACCAATTATGAATTTCACTTTTAATTTTTTTTTTTTTAAATCCTTCCAACTGTGTTATAGGATATTGATGGTGCTTCTATAGGTGTAGTAGCTATAGTTTTATTAATGACTAATTAATACAAATTCTAATGGTTAAAATTAGATCTACGGATAGAATCTTTAGACAGTGATGATATTATCATTATTATTATTATTATTATTATTGTTGTTGTTGTTGTTGTTGTTGTTATTTTGAAATGGACAAAAAATAGTATTATATGTGCTAAATCATAAAGGCATAACAACTGTCACCACAATCTTTATACCTTATGCTTTACATAAGAGATTCATCTACCTAAAAACTAAAAAAAAAATGAAAAATCAAAAGAACTACAAACCAAATGCATCAATTTAGCTAACTGGTCCTACAGAGCAGCATAATATTATAGATTGAGTTCTCGTTGCATCCATCACCAGCCACACTAAAAGAAAAAATCAAACTAAAAAAAATCAAATGATAGGGAATACAGCAAAGTGGAGGACCAATAAATCTAATATTAAAAAATCAACTTTTTTTTATTGGTAAAATGAACTTAAAAAATCATAACTCAACATATTAGCACAAAACTTTGTCCTAATGGCAGTATTGGATATTAAGAATGCAATCATGACATTAACATAGCATCCACACATGTTCGGTCTATTGAGAATGACAACTATTAGTCATATGATATTTCATAGCACTGGGTTGCTGGGGATGTGTAATGGAGATCACATGAGAAAACATGAACAAGTGGCGTGCCAAGTTTCAATATTCCTCTGGTTTTGTGATCTATGCCAATAGGAAGAGGCAATACTTCACCTACCCACTACCAAGAGTCAAATCCATATAATAAGGGCCATATCACCCCACAAAGAGAGAATGAGAATGAGAATGGAGACGGCTGAGAGAGGAAGAGGGTGACAAGGAGTGCATGCCTGAGGCGACTCGTTGTGAGATAGTTGTTCTTTAAGAGAGAAGCGTTCATGTCCGCGAGAGAGTCAATCCGGAGAGATGATTTGCACAAGGAAGGTGAGGATTTTAGATTCCGTTCCTCCCCTTTTGCCTTGCGGAATTTGCAAATCCCAGTGGGGATCATATCCAAGAATCCAGAATTGGCAATTTTATGGAATGGAATTATTTTGCCTAGGGATTTGGTTATCAAACGTAATTTGGAGGAGATTTGGTTACCGATCGTGATTTGAAAGAATTAATAAAAGGCCTGCAATTTGCAAGAGAAATTAAGAAGAGAGGCAGGAGTTATCATTTGGAAGATGATGGAAGGAGTTACACTTCTCCAAAGAAGATAAAAGGAAGGTCAATAATTTTGGAGGGTCAAAATTAATTGAACAAATTGAGGCTGATTTCTCAATTGAAATCAGTCTCTTTCATATATAATATAATAATTGAAGAATATCGAAATTAATTTGAAATTGGCAAGAGATTGGTAATTGGATTCAGTTCGTTCATTAAATAAATATACATATAACTAGCAAAACATACCTGTGCTCAGTTTAATGCCTTTATAATCTTAAAAATAATAAAGCCTGAAATAACATTTAGTCTAAGTTATATTGAGATGGTAAAAATTACAATCAAAAGTAAAACCTATAAAAATAATAAAAAAGAAATATAGGTAGCTAATTTTAAAATGAAAGCACTTTAATTTGTTTGAAATCAATTGAGTGTTTTGCTTTATACTTTCTTTTGAAATCATAAGAATAAACTCATAATAAAAAATAAGGTTGATAAATCTATCGTAAAAATACAATATGAAAACAAAAGTCCATGGACAATCCATTAATGAAAACAACTTTGAAGAAACAAATAAACCTATAAAAATCTAATGCATAAAAATAAAAAATTAGAATTAAAAAAACAAACATAAATCCATGAAAATCTATCGCCACGAAAACTAAAAGAGCCACCAAAAGCGAAAGAAATAACAAAACAAAACTATGATAAAAAGAGAAAAAAATCATTAAGGCACAAGAAAATACATAAAAAGGAAAAAAAATTAAGAAAGGAAAGAAATTTGACACGATTGTGTTGCAAGAATAATTGAAAATGCTTTTTGTGAGAATCCTCATATTTCACTCAGTCTCAACTTTCGATTTAACATATAAGCAGTCTTTAAACGATGTTGGAGCTTCATTTCTTCCTTAAAATTCTCTTTCCCATAACATGGAACTTGCATAAAAAATATGCTCCATCAACACTCTATACTTTCAGATTAATTAGCCTCAGCCTCTTTCTTCTTACAACAGACACCACAATAGAATAAATTGTCTTAGAATATGTTTATTAACAAAAGCTCTTTAACTTTATAGAAACACTTACAAGATGCAACTAATCTTTTATTTGAAAGTAAATAAAGATCAAAGGTTTTCTTTCAGCAAGGATTCCTGTCATCAAAACTCAAAACACCTAAAACCCTAGATGAAAAGGCAGGAATTATAATTGGAAGGATCGAAGTAATAAGAAAATACCAAATCAATAATAGATAAGGCTACATATGTTGACAGAGAAAGAGAACCAACCGACCTGAAATCAAACGAACCATTGGATGAGTAAAATTCTTATATATTTAGCTTGATGATTCTATCCAACATCTCATCAACTGTTATTTCTTATTAAGTTTAACCTGTTATTAGATTTTTGTTTTTATTCTTGTATGATTATAGTTCCTGATTCAATCTGAAATGAAACATTAAGCATGTAAACTAAGGCTCGTTCAAGGCTTCTCCTTTCAATGGCTGCTCTGGTTTTTAAAGCATCAATCAAGAGTATAAAACGATGATTCTGACTAGATACAAGAATGGAAAGAAATAAAGCTGAACAACAATGCTGGTTCACCTCAAATAACTAAATGATGATTTTGCCAAAAACACCCCCTTTTAACAAATGCTCTCTTTTGGGCTTTCATATAAGGGGCCCACGTTTGATCAATTCAACCCATTCTCCCTTGATTGAAACTGATCCCATTTCTTTCTGTTTTGGACATTTTTCACTTTGGGTTTTATCACATGAAGCTTATGCAATATATAGCAATTAAGCTTCGAGGACCTAAAACTAAGGGCTAGCTTTTTTATGTAACATATTTTCTCCACATCCAAGCTTTTGCATCGACATGCCTTGCTTGATCATCACGCATCCAAGCAAGCAGCACCTAACCTGATTTGGTGAGATTTGCTAAGCTTAAACAAAGGGTCTTTTTGTCACCTGTCCTTAAAAACTAACAATATTTATTTCACCATTAGACCAGGGGTGTTTTAGTAAAAAAAAAAAATAATCAAAATATAAGGTTCTTCTTAAGGTTGTCTGAAAGTAGAAGGGCCTTTTCGTAAAAATCTCTTTTTTGAAATTTTATCAATTTAGCCATGTAGTTGTACTCTGAAGGAAAGGCTGTGAAGTAGAAACTTTTTTTAAGGCATGATGTGGGGCTGACCTAGATACATGTCGACCAATGGGTTAAGGTAGGATTGGAAGGTTTTTGGTGTGGATTATCATAAGAAAACTATGATAATTGCTTTTGTTGAACGATTGAGATCATTGGATATCAAGATCTAGTTTTCTACTTAGATTATGGAATTGTCAGCCAAAATAGAAGTCTCACTTACTATGCATTTCAAGTCTTAGACCTAAAAGCTAATAACATCCAATGACTTGTTTTATGTTATAGATGATTAGATCTCAAAGCCCCCTTTTGTTTTCTGTTACGGGACGATGGTCCTTCAACTTCTACTCCAATTCTATTTTAAAAGGCAAGAAGGGACTCTGCATCACAAGCTGTACAGGATCTGGATCCTTAATCCTTCCTTTGTAAACTGAACCTGCATCTATCTATCATCTATGGCTTAGTGGCTTAATGGGGATTATTTATTGCATCAGTTGTGGGCACTTTGACACGTTAAAAAAAGGATAATAATTCAATGGTGTGGGCTGTTGATGACCGACACGTGTCTTATGATGATGTGAGTTGTGACCTACGTAGATATGGCGTATAAGCAAAACTAATACAAAAGCATGCAGAGGGAGGAGATAAGAACAAGATATCATTGTCATTCTTTCTCACACAACAAGGAATGTTGTCATGGATTCATTGTCATATGCTAACGTGTAATCAAATGGTCGGCCACAAGCAGTCTAATTGAGAATTTTCTTAAGCATATCTTTGTTTTGTATCTAATTAATTAATTAAATTATTTTGATGAGAATATTTAAGAAAACAAAAGCATCCTTTGGCAGGAATGATTAAAGGCCCTCTTGTACCACTAGACATGGTGATGGGGATCACCTTTGAACATGGAAGAGTATTGGATAAATAAGGTCCACTATCAATCTCAACAGAGGCCGACCTAAGTATATCCATGTGGGGGCAATTGGACCTCGGTTCACTTCTAAAACAATAATGAAAACTTCATTTTTCTTTGAAAACTCACATCAAAATCCTCTCTCCGCCCCCAAAACTCGCATGAAAACCTTAGATTTGTTCACAAAACCTAATTGCATGTTTGAATCCGCACCCCTCAAATAAAAATTTTGGATCCGCTACTGAATCTCAATTCACCGTCTTCATTGGCCTCTAAGTTTGAAGTTCCTACGAAATCCGTCGATTTTGCGGGCTATTAATACATGGCTAGGATCCTCTAATGCAGATTAGAGGTGGTCAATTATAAATATAGGATGATGATCCTTTCCTATCCAATGGATCTTGAGCATTATTATTGATGATTGATAATCCCCCATGCTACCAAGGCTGACAACATGGGACCCACGCACCCACCTCTGAGGAACTGAGAACAAGGAGGTCCCATGATTTTATAATCTTATTGATCATTAGTGGAAGGGGAGATTGAGAAAATGGCATAATTTGGGTGGCCTCTCAGACCACCAAAATCTGGTAATCAAATGCCATAACCAACCACATAATGGGAGAACAAATGCCGAATGAGAAGCCTCAAAACCCGCTTCTTTCTGGGGTCCCTGTCTTTCACCTTCCTCTAATCTCTCTACCCCCTTTCACCTCTGCCTCTCTCTCTCTCTGTGACAACCCTTCTAAATCCCTATCTACACAACCAAAAGCTTCTTTTCCAATGCAGGCCTACAGGGCTCTATTCATGAAATGGTATCCAGACAAGCATTCTCCTGCCCCTTCACCTAAACAGGAAGCTGAGCCCAAGTTGAAACCTGTCACAGAAACCTATGAGGTAAAATCCCATCATCATGAATCTTTTTTTTTTCTTCTTCTTATTTTAGGCCACTAATGGGAACAAGGCCTTTGGAATAAAAAATATATTTAACATCGTATGAGAATTTATCCAATCAATGTGGGGTTGCTCTTTTTTTTTTCCTTCTCTCTCCTCCTTGAGTTACAAAGAGAGCTAAAACTCATGGTACTATGTCCCGGACCAGCAAAGCTTTGGCTGGGATGGAGTGTTGCTTTTGTTCAAACTCGACTCAAATTTGGTTAGATGAGGTTTCATGGTCCCAGTGGCTGTATGATAATGAAAAACTCTTCTTTTTTGGGCTTGCAACTAGCAAATGAGAGATGGTAGAACACTGGGTCGCATGGGATTTACCCGCCCGGCTCCCCCTGAACCCGAAGGGATGTCCAGCCCAAAGGGCTGGGACACTCTCCCTTGTGAGAGAGAGAGGGCATAATTCATTATGTGCAGATCATATAAACAATAGCATATAAACATGAAAACCATGTTTTGAAGTTTAATGTGGATGGTGCTGCGAGAGGTAAACCAGGGTTGGCGGGAATTGGAGGTGTTCTTCGGAATAGCAAAGGGGAGGTCTTGTTTATGTTTTCAAACATGTGGGGTGTTTGTGATTCTAATGAAGCAGAGGTTTTGGCTATTTTGGAAGCCCTTCGATGCTTTTCAAGACGATTCCAAGGTGATCTTATGGTGGAGAGTGATTCTTCTAATGCGATTGCTTGGGTGTCTAATAAGAAGCCTTTTCCTTGGAAATTTCAATTCCTCTTTAATGAAATTCGATCTTTCACTACTACCATTAATGTTGTCTTTCATCACGAGCTTAGATCAGCCAACAGTATGGCTGATGCTTTAGCCAAGCAAGGGGTGGAAGAAGCTATCCTTGAGGGTTTTATTATGTAATTGGGGTTGGGTAGGGTACATTGCTCTTGTACCCTTTAGTTTGTTTTTCTTTTCTCCTTCTTCTTGTATTCTTACCCCTTTTGTTGTTTTTCTTTTTGTATTATTTCCTTCTTCTTATATGAAAGTTTCAGTTACCGATCATAAAAACATGCAACCAACATGAAAAACATGAAAAACAAGAAAATGCAGCAATTTTCAATGTCAATATTCCTATAAAAAAATACATAAGAAAATGCTTGAAAATAAAATAATATATATATATATATAAAACATCAATGGTTTTCATTTACATGTGCATCATTATCATCCTTATCATTTGAGTTGATGTGCTTTCAGGGGATTTTCAGTAAGAAGAAACTCAAGAGCTTACGGCTGTATGGGTTTGGCTTCGCTTCGAGAAAAAATGATGACAAGGGCGGATCCACAAAGGGAGCACCAGCGAAGGGAGGAACGGCAAAGGGATTGAAAGGAGACAATGGAACGGCGACTCCAGTAACTGGCAAGGATCATCAGAAGACTAATGATGCTGGTCTCTTTAGTAATCTCTCCCGAAGCACCAGTACTAGGGATGGCAACCGCAGCCAACCATCCAATTTCTCCCGAAGCACCAGCACAAGGGATGGTGGCGCCCCTAGTCTCTCCAGAAGCACCAGCACAAGGGATGGCAACCCCATCAGGTTTTCCTACTCGGCTGTCCGGAAAAAACCACCACCAATGGAAAAGCCGCTCAAGTGCACGCTTGAGGACCTCTGCCATGGATGTGTGAAGAAGATCACACTCACCAGAGATGTTCTAGCAGACACTGGGTGAGTAACTTCATGCCATTCATGGATAGATAGATACTTGTTATTATTCTTGGTGCTGTTTTATCATGGGTAACACATACTATCCATGTATGCATTTGCCTGTGTTCTTTGAGATTCATATGGGGTTGTGTGAGGGGGTTTCATAGATCATAAGTTGGCAAAGGTGGGGCATAAGCTGGTTTGGATGTTACCTCACATGCAAACTGCTTTTAGGTGAAACTTTTGCATGAGATCTACACTGATGCACCCCATGCATTTAACACTACTGTGTTTGGACTCTCTAAATCACCACATCTTTAATCTAAAAATGAAAAGGGACAGAAATTTGTCTATCAAAAAAAAAAAAAAAAATCATGAAAATTTTGCATAAAATGGGTATTGCTCACATTCAGTTGTTTAGAATTGAATTTGATCAAATGATACAATTGCAATGCTGCAAATCTCTGGCTTTGACCCATCCACACTACATGGTAGCTACCAATAGGGCTGTCAACAAGCCAAGTAGCTCAAATCTTGGCTCATGGACTTGTTAAGCTGAACCAGGCTCTTCTCAATGCCCTTACAAGCCAGCTCAAGCTAGAGATTGTTCAGCTCTAGGGCAAATGGACTCACCTGTTAATGAGCCTGACTTGAAGAAAGGTGGATTGTAGACGTTGTCCCATTTTATTAATTGACGTGCCAATGGACTTCATAACGGTGGTTGTTCAACATTCTAGCCATTCCATCTCGAGCTTGCTTAAGCAATATCATCAAGCTGAGCTTCAGCTTGGCTCAGCAAGCTCCATTCAAGTACAAGCTCTAGTTCGAACCTGGCCAAGCTTGTGTTGGGCTTACATCCCCACCCACCAATAGTTGGCATCAATCACCCTTGAACATATATGGCACACATACATTGGGGATGTGATGAGAGAGCCTACCAGAGGCAGTAAGTTATCCATTGGATTAGTCAGCTCGAAATTCTGCATCCTGAAAAATAGTTGATGTCTGAAAATACCTTTCTGTTCCATAGAATTTCTCAACTACGATTTATGTCAAGCATGAGAGGTTCTCTGATGATTGCTGTCTTTGATTTTGGCAGGTTAATGGTCGAAGAACAGGAGTTGTTATGCATAAAGGTGAAGCCAGGATGGAGGAAAGGAACCAAGATAACATTCGAAGGAATCGGCGATGAGAGACCTGGCATGCTGCCAGCTGATGTGATCTTCTCCATCGTAGAGGAAGAGCACCCCTTGTTTAAAAGAGAAGGCAATGACCTGGTTCTATCTTTAGGAGTTTCCTTGGTGGATGCTCTCACAGGTTGCTTGCTTTCCATCCCTCTCTTGGGTGGGGAAAATATGAATTGTTGGATCGACGACATCATCTACCCAGGCTATGAAAAGATCATTGCAGGCCAAGGCATGCCAATACCCCATGAGAACGGCAAGAGAGGAGACCTGCAAATCAGATTCCAGGTTGAATTTCCAACTAAACTGAGGGAAAAGCAGCGATCAGATCTTTTTAGCCTTCTTCAAGATGCCCCTTGATCGCCATGTCTCTTGATCATTTTAGACTCTGTTTTTCTCTTTCCACTTCTCTCCTTTTTGTAATCATTGCGATTACTCACTTTTACACTTTCATTGTACCATATACATAATTAGTTCTTTTGAAAGGTAAGTAGAATCAGACCCTCAATTTTAGTCGTTTCAAACAATGAGCACCTTCCAACTGCGCTGCAGATCTTATCATTACCATTTACAGTCTCATTCATTTAGATCATATTTTGAATGAGGACCCAGCATTCTATGACAGTATGACACTGATGTCCTGTTTGCTACAAAGTGTAGATTGATCGCGGAACCAAAAGCATTTTGGAAGTCAAATTTTGTTTGATGAAAATAATTTACTCCCTCCCTGAAGAGGAGACTAAACCTTTTATCTCTAAAGATCAGTTGACAATCGACTCTTCTAAGCTCATAAGAAAGCTTAGGAACTTGATTCTTTTTAAAAATCTCCTATGAGGTAATTCTCAGATACTTTAGATTCTAGAACTATGCCACATGACCTGAAAGATTTCTCTTTCTTATTCTTTTTTTTTTTTTTTTCCATAAACATCAATTCCTTAAGAAAACAACAGGGATGAGAACACTATTTTTTTTTTTTGATCGGTAACTGAAACTTTCATTATGAGAAGGAAATAATACAAAAAGAAGAACAACAAAGAGGTAAGAATACAAGAAAGAAGGAGAAAAGAAAAACAAACTAAAGGGTACAAGAGCAATGTACCCTACCCAACCCCAATTACATAATAAAACCCTCCCAAGGATAGCTTCTCTCCACCCCTTGCTTGGCGAAAGCATCAGCCATACTGTTGGCTGATCCATAGGGATGAGAACACTATGAAAAACAAAAGCACAAAACAGGAGCTCAATCAAATAAAGAAATGAGAACACATAATAACATGCACCTGTTGAACATCAATTGCTTTATTCAGGAGCGGGTTCCAGTTTTCGAGACCACCAAATGCAATTCCATTATCTTTACCACGCATTGCCCGGCTAAAAACTATCACCTTAATCCTTGCAACCAAAAGAGGTTGTATCAGCACTGTTGAAGTCCTATACTCATATTTTTGGGGTCCAAACGTGATCACCAAGAAATGTCATATGGTGAAATCTTACTAAACCCTGGGCCTTCCTCCAACACGATTGCTGTAACAAAAAACTAAGCATTAAGGACTGAAGATGGCACTGCCCATAAGAAGTTGAAACACTTCCATGAAATAACACCAAACAGATGCTGCACCCTTGCAATGAATAAGCAGGTAATTAACCGAGACTGCATCACAGCAGCACGTGAAACGCACTCGCAAGCTAAACCTTTCAACAGTAAAGGTTCACAGTAAGACGGGGGTTAGGTGAATCCCACCATCAGAAAGCTTTTACTGTTAACGAGCAAAACCCCTTCCAAGTCTTGGAGTTTGCATTGTTTCCAAGTCCTGTCAATAAAAGTATTTGAGCAGCAATCTTTTAACAGCAATACAACTATCACTCGAATTGCCTGATACCAAACATCCATTCTACTCCAGGTTGCCAAGTTTGCCTCATCAAGATTATATAAAAGGCCATCCAATTGCCTCAGTCAGGCTTCTCTAAAGATCCAGCCCCACAAAAATCTTCTAGCTCAAATCTCATAGTATTTTTTTTTTTCAACCTTCTGATCAACTATGACATTAAGCCCTGGGGTGAGCTAATATGAGAGAGGAATTCACCAGCCAGTAATCTACCCAGAAGAGAGATCTTAGCTCCATTGTTTGTGCACCTCCTATCTGTGCTCCAATATCATGAGTAGAAGACTCAGGTCTTTTGCATGTGTGGAGTCATTTTCGTAACATCCATTCTGTGGGTAAACTATAAATACACCAACAAGGTTTTCATCATATCATCAAAGATGCTGCTCATATCATTGTAAGTTTAACTTTCAAGAAGAGACTTCTTAATAAAAATTGACCATTCTGTATCATATGACTTCATTTTCTCTTTGAAAGACTATTACAGATACGGCTATTAATTTATCATGTGAAGCCTTATTGAATAGGGACATAAAAAATAACAACTCTGAGATTTTTTTTTTAATTTTTTCTTCTACTTCTTCTTTTTTTTTTTTTTTTTTTTTTGCAACTAATCCCAGTTGTGAAATGTGCCAACCAAAAAAAAAAAAAAATCTGTATTAAGGGAGGAAAAATAGACAGATCATCTATAACTGCACCAATCTTGCTTCCCGAGTTTGAGTCTTAAATTGGTAAAATGTCATGTCAAGTGGAGAAATATATATTCCTGTTAATCAATACGCCTACAAGTAGGCCATGCAGCATGTGCCCCAATTGAAAGTGCTTTCTTCTTCCAATGTTAGTTACAAATTGTTAGTTAGCTGATAACCCCTGCCATCAAGAATAGAATACAAAAAAAAAAAAAAAAAAAGTGAGAAGAAAGTATTACATGGAACAGTAGCTAAGCAGGAATTTATTCAATTTTGAAAAGGCAAAGGCAGAGCTTTTTTTTTTCCCAAAAAAAAAAAAAAAAAAAAAAAAAAAAAAAAAAAAAAAAAAGAAGAAGAAGAAGAAGAAGAAGAAAGAAACAGACCTTTTGGTAAGAGAAAGGACTTGAAGGCACTTTATAAATCAGACTTCCTACAGAACAAATACCATTTGCAATTCCACAATCTTCAGTTTCTTTTATAGATTCAAAAATTTTGTGGTGGGCAATCATCTAGAAAGGGATTGGTTCATCAATCAGATCAGATCCACTTCAAAAACAGAGTTGAGCATGCATAATCTAAATATAAACATTTTGTGATGTGCAATATAAATAAAAATATCTCTCAACCCCAACTCACAGTAAAAATTTGTTAGTTGGAAAAAAATACAACAGCACCTTCACACTCCTAATTTGAATTGAATGGTTTGACACTGAATGGTTTGACACAAGACGTGGGCTAAAATTAGTTGCTTGAAACAGTTGCAGAGAAAATTGCCATCTGTTGCGCAGAGATGAGGGAGAATCAACTGCAAAAGAATTAAGAACATCCGATGACAAGTTAATCTGCTTGTGTCCCCTTTGAATAGGATTAAACAGTTCTTGATGAAGGCACTACCTGTGCCAGAATAAATTGAATCTGCAGCAATGAGACCAAAGGTTATTGTTATGGCAGGATAGCCACTGACCTGTAGTATTTTCAACAGGGAATGAAAAGATCAGTAAGGCCAACAGCATGAGAAATCGCTGCAGCAGTTCTTTGTGTAATTTTGCATAACAAAAATGTTTTGGCGCTCATGATTGGGTTCTGAGAATCTACTTCCTTCTCAAGCTCATGCTCTGACGCTTTTGACTTACAGAAAAACGTCTCGCCATAGCAGGGTTGTAAAATTTTCTCATATGCTCTGAAAGTTGATGGATGGAATGGAGATCGCCCATCTTCGACAGCTGCATCAGAAATGTGTCGAACTTCTGATAAGGCAATTTCAACCCCTTGTTCACAACATCGTCCAAAAGAAGGCAAGCGTCTTCTGATCTACCACAACCAAACAACCCCTCAATCATCACACAATAAGTATCTACATCTCTTGTGCAGCCCCTCTTATCCATCTCATTCCATGTTTCGAACACCCCATCCACATCACCCATGTCAAAGAACATTTTAATCAGCATATTGAACGTATGCACACTAGGCAGACAACCCACTTCAACCATCCTTCCAAAAAGCCTCAACGCCTCATCAGCCTTCTTAAGGTCGCAAAGAACCTTCAAGAAACAATTATAAGTAACAATGTCAGGTGGGAAGCCTTTGCTTCCCATTTCTTCCAAGAACTTATAAGCTTCCTCAACCTTTCCAGCCATACACATCCCTTCAATCAGTTCCTTGTAGGTAGACACATCAGGAAGGCAACCACTGCTCCTCATATCAGCCATAAGCTGAAAACACTCATCCATTCTATTGCTCTTAGCAAGTGCAACAATCATAATGCAGTAAGTTTTCGCAGTGGGAGAAGACAAGGTAGACCCCTTAGTTCTCATAAATTCAAAGAGTTCAGTTGCCTCGGACACCATCCCAGCCCTACAGTAGGTGTCAATTGCAGTGTTGTAAGTGAAATTCTCTGGTTTGTGACCCATTTCAATCATTTCCTCCAATACTTTCATCCCTTTCGCGGGGTCTTTCACTCTGCACCAGCCAAAAAACAGAATATTGTAGGTGTTTGCATCTGGGGTGATCTTATTCTTAACTTTCTTAACCATTAAATCAGCCTCCTCAACCAGACTACACTTGCATAGCGAATCCAACATCAAGTTGAACGCATTGATTTCGGGCTGAGTCTTCACCCTAATCTTCTTCTTTTTAGTGAATTTCTGGAGATGGGTCAGATGTTTTTCTGCATATTTTCTCAGTATTATGAGTAGAACATCTACAGGCACCGAATTCTTGGTCTTTCTCTTCATGTAATCCAAGATATCACATACAATTGCAAACTGTTTGGCCTTGTATTTCGTACTAGACAGTATATCAATCATCTCATTATAAGTTTGAGGTTCATGGGTGTAACCTTCTTGATGACCAGCCCAAGTGAAGAATCTAAAAGCAGTTTTTTCCTCAAAACGGAGCCTCTGAAGAATCTCATTTACCAATTCAGTCTTCAACTCCACACCAGCTGAATCAAGTGCTGCTTCCATGCTTTTATCAGAACCCAAATTCTCAACAATAGCTCTGTATACCTTCTCCGAATCAATATTCATACATTCATCTCCACCATTACTTAAACTGCAGCTGTTACATTGATCTGATGAGAGTATTTCAGTTTCTGTTACTGAAGAAGACGAGCGCGAATTAACCCAGTTTGGAAGAAGTGAAATTGGTAAAAATGGTGAAGTGGGTCGGCTTAAATTTCCACAAAAATCACATTGGGTTGATTGTGGAGGGTTCAAAGAAGGTGAAATCCTGAAAACCCCATTCACCCAATTCAAAGGGACTGAAGAGTACGGGTAAGAAAAAGTGGGTATGGATGAAAGTGCATGAATGGGACGAAATCGAAACGAAGATGAAAGTAGAGAAGAGGACGATGAAGATGAGGAAATTGGGATTGATGGGGATTGAGATGCAATGGAGATTTTGTTTCTATAGGGAAAAGAGAAAAACCTAGGAATTGAAATTGAGAGTTTGGAAAGAGATGGATCTGAGAAAACCCTAATTGCGTGGATTGCAGAGAAATGAGAGGAAAAGGAAAGGTGAGAGGAAGAAACCATACCCGTTCGATCCAAGTAGCGAAGAAGCGGAGGTCTTGGAGCCTTCGATCTTGCGACTTCACAATTCGGGTGGGACAAGATTTTTGCAGTGTTGGATTTGATTTTGGGGTGACGTTGAATACCTTCTTTGTTTGTAAGAGCTTTCTAGTTTAGATTTGGTAACCTGAGGAGTAATTGTACAGTAGAGTGAAGTAAAATGTCAAATCAGCAGACAAAAAAACATCCCACTTACCAGGCGTGTGGGGAGGAGGGTCTTCACATGCTTGGTGGAATATTGTTAAAAAAAAAAAAAAAAAAAGCCGCCATGAGAGAGTAGTTTATATTTGGGGGTTTAATGGGAAAATCCCTTATAAATGGATATTGCATTGTTTAATAAAAATGGGCAAACATTAGTGGGCCTGACTTTACTTTTCTTTTTCTTTTTTATAATTCTTTTAGTGTTATAGTCATATCCCCGCTCAAATAGAAGGCCGCCCGAAACATCATTTATCTCTTCCTATCTATTATTCTCTCTTCCTCTCTACAACTGATTTCAAATCAATCTTACAACAATTTTTGAGGAGGAAGAAGGAAAGAGAAAAATGGGTTCCTTTTTTATTTGGTGAGATAAAGATGGGTTCTTGAAATCAGTCTTTTTGAAGAGAGATGTGATGTGAAGGGGTGCGTGTGCTGGTGGGTGTGTGCAGATAAGATGCACGGAGATGGAGGTGTGCACAGGGACTGTGATAGCGAAGTGCAGCAGTGAAAGGAGGGGGAAAGGAGAAAAGAAAAGGAGGAAAGAAAGAGAGGAAAAAAAAAAAAAAAGGAAAGAGAGGGAGAAAGAAGAAAGAAAGGAGGAGGTGTGCACTGGCGTGGAGTGCAGTGGGTGGCACAGGGCGGTGCAGGGAGAAAGGAGAAGGAGAGGGGGAGAGAGGGAAGGAAGAAAGAAAGAAAGGAAAAATCCTCAATTGCGAGTACGCCAGTACTGCCAGGCGCAACGACGATCCTTCGTTGCCGCCGCCGCTCTCCACTGCCGGCACCTTCAACACCGCCCTTCTAGCCCTCAGATTCCACTACTGTGAGGATTCCGCATCCTCCCTCTACTCTGGCACCTTGTACCGCATCTGATCAGCCGCCATCTGCAGCTGATCCTCCAGCAGCGATGTTTTCCGTGATTTCTCAAGAGGAGACAGCGTCAACGGCTTCCGGACGCCGTAGAGGTTCGGCGAGCTGCTGCCAGTGGATCTAGCGTCGGACGGCTGCAAGCTGTGGGCCAGAGAGCTGCCGGAGATCTTGCCGTGCAGGCTCGGCTTCATACATTAGAGGATCCGTTGGCTTCCCTATTTGAGAACCGGCATGGAGAAGTAGTGTAACGGGTAGGGCTTTTAGGTGGCCATGCGTTTCGGTAGCGGTTCGGCCTCGGAAGCGGCCAAAAAGACCATGAGAGAGGAGTCCGGATCACCTATCACAATTGTTATACTTTCACCGTGAGTGGACCAATAGCAGTTTGTCACGTCATCCAAAAATTTAGGTGATTTTGCGGATGAAAGAAAATTTTTTGGATGACGTAGCGGACTGCTATTGGTCTACTCACGGTGAAAGTATAACAACTACGATAGGTGATTCAGACTCCATAAGAGAGGAATTGTGACTGAGATGCAGGCGCTACGCAGGGATAGATGAAGGTTGTATCATAAAAGCTGTGTTTTTGGATAGTCGAAATCGACTATTACAAATAAAAAACGTAAGTGCCCAAAGGACAACTTCTGTTTGCCCATTTTTATTAGGTCCAAATCAATGCAATGCCCATTTATGAGGGTTTTTCCCATTAAAACCCCTATATTTTGTAAAGATCAAAAGTATTTTTTTTTAATTTAGTACTTTTACTTTTGACCTCCTCGTATTTTTTTTCCTCTTGATTTGACCTTTGCATTACCTTAAGTTAAGGATAAATAGTCGTTGCTACATCTTTGAGGTAGTTAAAAAGCTTTTATAAGAATTAAGTTCTTTATCCTTAATTTGCCAAAAAATAAAAATAAATAAAAATTATGTCTTCGAACCATGCAATCAGTGAAGATTATTTGTCTTCGGCATTGATGATTGGTAGTTGCGATGATTTTTTAACTTTTATAATTGAACATCCTCCGTCCCACCTAAACGAAAATCCTGGGTCCGCCATTGGGTAAGTGGACCTCGGAAAAATCAACTTAAGAGGGCTTTATGTAAAAAAATTATCGGGGAAGGGGTAAATGTAAAAAAATACATATTAATTCTCAAAATTTATAGGGGGTTTTTAAAAAAAAAATAACTTTTTTCAAATATGGGTGGGCGTTTAACTTCTAAATCAATGTTTTCCAAAATAGTGGCCGCCCCCAACAAATATAAAATCTCTTAATTTATGACAAGGGTTCTTAAAAGGAATGAGAAATATTTGGAGATAAGATAGGAGGGAAAATGAAAATAGGAAAAATATTTATCTGAAGAGTAGGTATGAATGAGGAAAGGCCACCATGGTTTTTTTAAGGAATAGGGATATGCATGCAGCATGCTGGGTCAGAATTCTAAAAGTGGTCATTTCCATATTGGAACTGTTTCATTCAATCAAAAAGATAATATACCAAATACTACAATGAAGAGAAAAAGGTGAAGCAGTCACATTCCATTTGCCCACCTTGCACCAGATAATAGCTGCTTGCTTAGAAAGTTTTTGCTTCACTTTCTTCGACTTTTTCAACTTTTTCACTATATCAGAGTTAAAGTGCAGTGCCTCTTTATTAATAGGCAATGGAACAACGCAACCTGTAATATTCGTCTAAGGTGGCTTGCCATTTTAATTAACTGGTGGGATGATGTGATGGGTAATGGGTTCTTGACCCCATGGGGTGTTTAGCATCTCTGATTGTTGTGCCTTTGCGTGGGGTGGCGTGAAATCTGATTTATGTAGTTTCTCTTTTTTAAGCCGTAAGAAAGCCTTAGCGACGACAAGGGTTATTCAATTGGTTGGTAAGCCTGGATGTCATGCGGTTGCATAGGGTTCGATCCATAGGTATATTACTCTTCTCACATCTTTGGACTATTTTCCTACTTTGTAGGCTTTCTCTTTCCACTTTGTGCGGACTCTCTTGGATTCCATCTTGCTAGGTTGTGGTAAAAAAGAAAGAAAGAAAGAGCCATGTAACAATTATCAAAATATCCCTAGAATCCTATATTGTCATACTGCAATCGACCTTCTTTTAAGGTAAATAGCTTCAATTTAGGATCCATGCCCTGGCACTTCCTTGAGCCATTCAGCACTCAAAACAGAATAGAACCCTTTACAAGATGATCTTCACAAATTAATCCCACAAAGATTTTGTAGTGCTGAATCAGAAGTTGGCTTCAAATGAATGCAGGTCATATCGTCATTAAGCATAATTGAAAGATTGGATAGAGATCTAGTGGTAATTACACTAGATTAGAAATTGGATTGAGATTAGAGCAAGTGCATTTATATTTTTGTGTTGAGATTGTCAATCATTTTATTTTATATAATGGAAAAGGATAGTCCTAACTTTTAAGATGAATATTCAATGCACCACCTGGACTAATAACCATTTTGTTGGCCATATAATAGGATGATCGGAATCATGTGATCAGACAGCTAAGTCATAAGAGCAATATGAGATGGGGGCAAACAAGTTAGACAATAGTCATTGATAATGAAACATATTACATAATTAAGCCCAACTGTGTATCTGGCTAAAACATTTATTTGATGGTTAGAATTAGGGATGTCAAACGGGCCATGTCGGGTTGCTCCAGGCTCGGCCCGGCAGTGCCACGGGCTGGGCCGGCATGGCCTGCCCCAGCTAGTGCCGGCCCGCCAAGGAAAAACCCTGCCACCGCACGGCCCGCCATGGGCTTGGTTGGAGCGGGCCGTGCCATGCCGGGCCAGCGGTCCTGCTCCGTTTTTTTTTTTTTTCAGTATTAAAAAAAATAAGACACAAATACACAATCACGGAGAATGACAAAGATATTTTTAAGTGGTTCGGTCAAACTCGACCTACTCCACTGAGAAGAGAAAACCATTTGGATCTTAACTTCTTGAAGGTTTCTAAATAGGATTACCTTCAAAACTTTACAATCTTTTTATAAAATAAAAATAAAAAAAGAATGAAAAATTTATAAATTTAAAAATTACAATGAAGGAAAAAGTAAAAAATCAGATTTGTAGTCCACTAATGTATTCTGCTAGATCATAATCTGCCATTGATATCAACTCTTGTTTCCTCTTATCTGCCAAATACCAGTCTCGTAGGCAAACACAACACTCCACCGTTTCTCCAGTCAAATTGGTTCTTTTGTCATCCACCACACGTCCACCTGCACTAAAAGCTTGTTCTGATGCTACAGAAGACATTGAAATAATTAATAGATCACGAGCCATGGCAGCCAATATCGGATAAACGCTCTCTTGTTGCTTCCACCAACCTAAAAGGTCAAAACTATATGCATCATGCACCTGTATTACACCGACATCAAGATACGATAATAACTCCGTCACTGAGTTACTTGAGCTTGAGCTGGATGCCATGCCCGTAGACAGGGAAGAATATCACACATCTCACTCACCAACACCTGTTTGTTGGACTTCTGAATGGCCCATACTAAGTCCAGTTGTACCCATTTGTTCACAATAAAATTGAAAAAGTGCTTGTAAATTTACCCTAATATGGGAAAAATTGTTTAAATCTATATAATTCATATTTTTATTTATTCCATCAATAAAAAACTGTACATCACTTAATTTTAACCTAGGATCAAAATACGACAGCTAAAGAAAATGTTATTGGAGCCTCTTTCCAATATTTATTAAAATTTTCTTTCATGTTTTTAATAGTACTACTCAGTAACAAAATGATCTCTAAATCTAGTGAATTGTAAAGTAATTTTAAAAAGCTTCATTAAAGCTTCATTAGACGTGGGGTAATATATCCCGGAAAAAAATAATGTTAAAGTATAAAAAGCTTCTAATAAATCTCTTATATTGGCACATAACTCCTAATGTTCATCACTAATCATCAAATATTGTGCATGAAAAGCACAAAATTTATTCAAAATAGTTTTTCGGTCAAGTGCCTTGTTTAACAAATCATACATAGAATTTCATCTATGTTCTACCTCCTTGGGCATTTTAATAGCTGATACGCCTTGCCTCACACATATTTTGGCATATAATTGTCTTCTCTGTGCGGAGGTGAAAATAAATCTAACAATGTCTTTAATAGCATCTGTGTAACTTACAATATGCTTTAAACCAACCTTTGCAATGAGATTTAAGATGTGACATACACATCTATTTTGAAAGATAGAGCTATCTATCAAAGTTGCAAGTAACATCTGCATTCTCATTAATTCAATAGCCACTGTATTATTACTTGCATTATCTAAAGTTATAGATAAAACTTTTTCTTTAATATTATATTCATCTATTTTTTTTCAAAATAAATGTACTTATTTAAGTGCCATTGTGTGGCCATTCAAGACTGCTAAAACTAATTAAATGTTTATTAATAATTCATTTTAAAATATATATTATGTGCAGTAATACAAAGAAAATTGTCACCCCCTTTAGATGTCCACATATCTGTGGTTATGGCTATTCTATCAGGAATTTCTACAAGGTAATTTTTTATGTTTGTTTTCTCTTCCTTCCAGAGTCTAATAGCATCATTTCTGGCTGTATTTCTTGAAATACTGTAAAATTGTGGTTGACAGTATTTCTGGACCCATTCTTCAAAAAACTCATTTTCAACAAGACAAAAATGGTAATCCGGATAACACAATCATTTTAACAAGGCCTTGTCTACAACTTTGTGCATTAAAAGAAAAAAAGACTCAAACTGCTACTACTACCACCACCACCAAGAGTAGAAATTTGGGTCTGTGTACCAGGCCCCTCTGTTCTTACATCCGCCGGCTTACGTAAGGCTAAACATTTTGACATATGTCTTGTCAAATGGCCGATACCCGATTTTGACGTTGCACCATAAATCTTACCACAAAATTTGCATTTTGCTTTTTCAACTTTCTTTCTATTTTCAATAACTTCAAATCTTGTAACTTTTTTCTAAACTGATGAAGTTCTATTCCTCTTGGTTGGTTTACGGGAACTCTGAGGAAAGGGGGGTGGTAAATCACCTACTTTATCTTGCAACTCAATAAAATTTTCTTCTACCTCTAAATTAACGGAAGAAGATTCTGTGGGAAATCTTCTAGCCATATTTCAAAAAATATAATTTATAAATTATAGTAATAGGCCAGTAGCCTTCTTCTGTGATAATTAATATAAGAAAGGGGAGAAAATGATAGTTAATATAATATAATATAAACTTATATATATTGAATCTCAAATTTAAACAATATAAATACCTCTAAATCTTTGAAGGCCCTTTTAATCTTGTCTCTTGATGACTTGATCTTTGGCCCTCCAAAAACTTTTTAGAGAGAGTGAAAGAGTTGAATGCTTTGAGAGAGAGCTAGAGAATCTGAGAATGTATAAAGAAAATGAGAGAGTTGTGTAAATTGGTGAGGAATGAGAATGGGAGGGTTATAGTATTTATAGACTTTATAAAATGGAAAATGACACAAAATACCCCTTATATAACCGTTTTATGGCTATTGGGGGGTAAAATGGACTTAAAAAAAAAAAGGGAATTGGACGTTGGGCGGGCCTGGCGGGCCAATACCAGCGAGCTGGTGCCTCCAGCCCACATGCCAGAGGGCCTGGCGGGCCTAGCCTCCTCGGCCCAACACGGCCCGTGCCGTTGATCCGGCCGGGCCGGGCCACGGGCCGTTGATTGGCCCGGCCCATTTGACATCCCTAGTTAGAATCAATCGTTAAGAAATGCCTTCTAAGAATTTTGACTAGTCATTGTGGTTATTACACTATGACCATGTCGATTTTGAATGCATGGATGGCAATGATAATAAAGGGAGAATTTTATCTTACAATTATGGGGCTTAATTAGTTGGGTCAACCTTTGGTCAATGCAGCCCCTTTCACACTTTTTTTATCTCATAATCTGACAATAGGCCTAATTTTACACTCATCAAACTTTCATTACCGTTGGATTGAATCTAAACAAATATATGGTTAAATTGCAATTAAAATTTAAGGGTGTTAAATTTAAGTGCCAGGTTAATTTGATGGGACTGATTTTTGGGTGACTCTTATCTATAAGGTGGCTTTTCATCTACCTTCTTCCATACTAATGGATACACTTGGATTGTTGCATGCACGAGAATGTTTTCCATTAATAAAGTGCAAAATACTATTTAATGTGAGGTAGATGCACAGTATCCAAATATTTCATACTTTTTTAGGCCATACTCATGCACGTTGATGAGTATTAAATATTGCATATTTTACCCCTCATTAGTCCGTGTTTTAGTAGCATCTCATATGCATATCATTTGCTTTACACAGATTTTATCATTCAATTACATTAACGAATTATCGGATTATCATGCATAAATCTAATTATTTATAGCGTATTTTTATGTAATTTCTATTGTGTGACCCCGCAACTACCTCAACTTTCCGGCTAGTGTTCTAAGGTATCAAAAAGGAAATTTCAATAAAGAAGTTACATGAAGAAACCTTTGTGAAGTGTTGAAAAATTCCAAACTGAATTCCCCAAATGCATACTTCACTCTATGTCTTCTTCTCTGTAGCAATCAATCATATACACAACAATGTAACAATAACGAATGGCTCCAAAATTAAGTAATAATGTACCATAGGAGGATGTATAGTAATAAAGGGAAATAATATCAACTACTTGAATGTTATTTCATAGAAAATGCTGCCAATATGTAAAACTATACTTCTATGAGAATTAGAAAATTATTTAGAGAAAATAATATGCAAGGTAAGTTAACTGCCATTCAATGTAGAAACAAAATCATTTGGAAAGAAAAGCAACAAAAATAAACTTAAAAAAGCCTACCAATCAAAATTGGAAAAAGGACCAAAAAAAAAGGCATCCATGAAGCAAGCAAGATTAAACAAAACCTGTCACGTCCCCCGAACCCGATTAGAGAATAAACCGGATTCGGGGAGTGAAATTTAGGGCTAATTAAAATTTTTGCCCTTTAGGCCCAAGGATCGTAAGTCCGCTGTGAGGATATTGTATTTCAAACCTCAAGTAATATAAAATTGCGGAAGTCATACAATTCGAGGCATATCTAAATACCAAACAATGGATAATAATTCTCAATTAAATTTAAAGTTGTAAGCAGTAATTAAAGCTAAAGTGGAAGTTAATTTAATTACTATGGCCATCCCATAAACTAAGGCCATAAAACAACATTGATGTCAATGAAAGAAAAGTTCAACGAAGAATAAAAATGAATTAAATAAAAATCTAATGTTTGTCCCAAAGTGATTCTCTCATGTGCCTGGTATTGATGACGCTACTCTACGTCATCGGCACTCCACTCCCCGTGCCTCCTCTGCTGGTTGGAGATCCTCTGGGATCTCCTCACCAGCCTGCTCCTCGTAGTAGTACTCACCTGAGGAGTCTGCACACCAAGGAACCGAGTCAACGACATGTTGAGCAATAGATAAGCAAGATATAATTAAATCATAACATGCATCAAATATAAGAGTAATGACAAGTACAAGATCGTAGGAATACAATGAACAATACTAGGCATGTAGCATGAGTAATTATCATCAAAATCATAAACAGGAATCCTAACAATACTAACAATCACCACTACCAATGTAATGCAAATGCACAAGAGGGAGACTCCGTGGATGTCC